>OZ012736.1:14541989-15869489 GCA_963859935.3 Lathyrus sativus
ATACTTATTCTTGATCATCACTTTATTCATCTGTCGATAATCCACACGCAATCTCATGCTACCGTCTTTCTTCCTCACCAACAACATAGGAGCACCCCACGGAGAAACACTCGGTCGAATAAACTTCTTCTCGAGCAGCTCTTCCAACTGTTTCTTTAATTCTCCTAACTCAGACGCAGACATCCGATAAGGAGCCATCGACACATGACTAGTGTCCGGTATCACATCAATAGTAAACTCTACCTCACGCTTAGGAGGTAAGTCACTCACGTCGCCTGGAAACACTTCTGGAAATTCTCAAACAACTGGTAGCTCCACGCTCACTACTTCATAATCGACTTGAAATAATGAAAACAATGCAAACATCTAAGCCTCATCTTCTAAGAGTTCTTCTACTTGCTTAGCAGATACAAACATCATCTCTCCACAATCACCAAACTCTAGGAACCTCACAGTCTTGCTGTAGCAATCGATATGTAAATAGTTGAACTCCAACCAGTTCATTCCAAGAATAACATCAATTCGATGCAAAGGTAGACAGACCAAGTCCATCACAAAATTCTTATTATAAATAGTCAAAGGGCAGCTCAAACAGACTAATGCAGTAGTCACAGAACCATTAGCTGGGGTATCGATAACCATACTCCCAACCATAGAAGATAATTTCAAATTCAATCTCGCAGCATATTCAAGCGAAATAAAGGAATGGGTAGCACCAATATCAATCATAACAATCAATTCAACATCATTAATAAAGAAAGTACCTCTGATCAAGTTATCCATCTTAGGTTCTTCTGCACCGCTCAAAGCAAACACTCCGCCATTCTTCTGAGCAGCAATAGCAGTCTTCTTCGGCTTCTGGCACTGGGTACTGATATGACCCTTCTCTCCACTGTTGAAGCAATTCAGAGCTTCATCTTTGCAGTCAGTAACTCTATGACCTCTCTTGCCACAACGACGACATCTAAACACCTTACAAACCTCCACACGGTGACCTTGCTCGCCACACTTATGACACTTGCTTGGAGAAGTAGCCGCTCTCTCACTTGACTTTTTCCCATCTAAAGTCTTCTGCTTCCCTTTATCACCAGAAGTCACATATGGTTTCCCTCTATACTGTCCTTTCTATTTCTTCTCACTCAGCTGCTTATACTGAGTAGATCGAGCTCGGTTATCCTCATCATAAATTCTACTCTTGTCCACCAGTTCCGTAAACCGACAAATCTGCTGGTACCCAATTCCCTGCTTAATCTCTAGTCTCAATCCATTCTAGAACTTGAGACACTTCGACATCTTTGCGTCAACATGATTGTAATGTGGACAAAACTTCACTAAAGCCTCAAACTTTGCCGCATACTCAGCCACAGTCATGTTCCCTTGCTTCAGCTCAAGGAATTCCACCTCTTTCTTGCCCCGAACATCTTTAGGAAAATACTTCCTCAAAAATTCTTCCTTAAACACAGTCCAAGTTATTGCAATACCAACACCTCCCAATCTCTGGAGAGTGTTATCCCTCTAGTCCTTAGCTTCCTCTGCTAGCATATGCATACCAAACTATACCTGCTGAGCATCAGTGCACGCCATAACCTGGAAAATCTTCTCAATCACTTTCAGCCACTTCTGCGCACCATCAGGATCATGAGTGCCAAAAAAATTTGGCGGATTGTTCCTCTGGAGCTTCCCTAAATCACATAGCTCATATGGAGGTCCACCATTCTAGGCCATCACTTGGGCAAGCGATTCCAGCACATCAGTAAGAGCACGATCATTTCTTCCAGCCATCTGCAACCAACAACAGGGTCAGAAGAAGACAACTCATCCAATAGTATTCTTACTCTATTGACTAACAGAGGACTAACAACATAAAAACTTGGACGGACCGACCGACCTGCTCTGATACCACTAATGTAACACCCTTTTCTACCCCAAAAATATAATGGCAAATCAATCATATTTATCAGAGTAAAATATTGAACGCAATAAAATCATCTCAAAAGGGCGCACATTTCTCAATAATTCAAATTTAGTCAATGCTCCGTAAACAACGGGTTTTTCCAAAATTACTTAAAATATTACTCAAAAGGCAACGAAACTCAAAAAGACAAAAATCCAAAGTTTTCCTTGCGTAGTAACTTAATCAAAATAACAATAATCAATAAAACATGATTCAACTCAAAAGACCCCAACCCGATGTTACACTATCAGAGCAAGACCCTCTAAGTCAACCACAATGGCCAACGACCCAAAAAGTTCAAAAAGTCCTCGACGACATCCACGACTAAACCTGGTCATCTTCATGTTACCCACGTGGAGGCAACATTCGAACAGGTAGGGTGAGTAAAACGATTCATAATAATAAATATATGAATTAATATATAAAACAACATCATTTTCATATTCAACATAATCATAATCATCAAGGAACATCAAAGGCCACAACATTATAAATTACACCAAATTGTCACATAAATGCAAATGCAACAAGACTCATGCATGTGGTACCGATCAACAAAATTTGATGGACACTGGGCCATCAACCCTCCATAGATCCACAACAGTAGAATCGATTCTACATGAGAACTGGAGCACAACAAAATACCTCACATCCGCACAATGGGACTGAAGCCACAAGAATCAAGGTCCTAGACCAAAATCCGGAATGCATATGAATGCATGATGCACACGTATAATCCTCATAATAAACTCATTAGGTGCATCATCATTCATCAAAATCATTATAATAATCATGTCATCATAGAATCATTAAAACTCATGAAATCTACATCATAACTCATCATTATTACTCATAGGAATCATCATACAGTCATGTATTAATCTCAGAAGAATCATAGTCATACTCATGGTAGTTTATCAAAGAAATCACAACATCAAAACATAAGACATCACTGCACAAGATCAGAATTCGCGAAACTCTGCTACATTTGCAAGCAAGTTCCCTGTTCGAGTCTGGGGCGAATGTTATCCATGCGAACTCGTGATTACTGCAAATTGTTTTTATGCACCAGTAGGAAAACCAGCCCAAAAGTCCCTACAATTTCCTTCCTTAATGCCCCAAAAACATCCCTAAATCATTCCTAAGGTATTACGGCGATAAAAACACAAAATCGATGACTTATTAGGCCAATCCCGTATCATATTTACGCCTTCAATTCCTATAAATCCTTACAAATACCCCACAGTCATTAAAGTTCTCACAATCACTTACCCTATACAGTTAAACAACCTTAACAACAGATTTGGCCACGATGGCCTAATTTCCCTTACTCTCAAATCATCCTCAAACCTATTAGAACATCAGTTCAAATCCCTCAAACTCATTGAACTCATCACCAGAAAGACAACAACAATCCAATACTAAAAAACTCCTAAACCTTTAAATCGACTTTAAATACATTGAATCACATATTGAAAATAATGAAGGCAATACTCCTCATACCTTAATTACTGACTCTAAGCCTTTCTCATTGTTTTATGGAAACCTCGTGAAGCATTGTCTTAATCCTCTTCCTAAGAGATCTGACATCTATTTCTTCCCTTTTCACGGTCTAAAAAGAATGAATCCTAATTCCCTCAATATTCCTTTTTGTTAAACCTAACTTTGGACCTTAAAATTGGGCTTTCCAACTTCACCCTCACTAACTCCTCCTCAAATGTCCCCTTTGCCCTTAATTCACTTATATTTATTTAAATTAATAATAATATCAATATATTCATATTATATACTATTATTTAAATAAATAACTCAAAATTCATAATTCTCAATATTCACACCAACCATCGAAAATCACCAAAAATGCGAATATTCATATTTAAATAAATTAAATAAATATTCTAAGAATTTGGGGTGTTACATCGCCCACCACCTTGGCAGAGCGAGCTAGATTTTTATGCCCATTTCCATTTGGTTGGCTTGCTCGACCCACCTTTTTTTGGAGGGGTGGGGCGGAATGGGGTGGGAGGCTTGTTTTGCCACCTCTAGTTTTATTCTCATATATTCAAACTGAACTCTCATGGAAAATCTCTCAATTTTACATCCTAAGTAAAATAGTATTGTTTAATAGAAACTAGAACAATCCATGTGGATACAAAGTTTTAACTTATTATTTGACGTTTATTTAATACACTTGTTATATTATTGTTCTGAACTGGACTGACACCTGTCCCACAGTTGGGCAATGCCCAATCCAGTATGGCTTAAAGCCAGGCCCAATATGACCATGGGACACAATATAGCCGTTGGACACAATATAGCTGTTGGAGCGTATAGCCGTTGGGGACATGAACCTCTCGCGCTTGACAGTTCACGTGATCAACTGCCCCTCCGAAAGTCACGGAGACAGTTGGACCAGGTCACGCTAGATCTTTTACCTAGCAGTCCCCCATTGGCCGACTAGATATTTCGGTCACATGGGAGACCTTGGCCCCGTGCTGAGGGGAATCTTATAAATACCCTCTCTCTTGAGAGGGTCAGGTATTCTAATCATTCTTGCTCATACCTAAATACTCGTACTTGCTTTCTCTCTTTAACCCAAACGTTTACTTTGACATTGGAGTACCTTGCAGGTACAACCCCCTCCTTTCCTACAACCTCTGTTACTGCCCTACATTGAAGACCAAGACGATCCATTCTGATCACTCAGTGGCGCCGTCTGTGGGAACACCAGCTCCCCCTTCTTTTTGGACCAAGATTTCCCTATCTTCTTGAACAAAAGACAAAAGCTATCCCTGAACCTTCATTGTCATGGCCTCTCACCATATCAACGTCCATCAAGATTTTGACGTTGCCACTCTGCATTGCGACGAAACCCCCATTCCCGAAGCTGCCATTAGAGAAACTGATCACAGGGATGGAAAACTGGCATCTCTTGATAAGATGAAGCCTCGCGTCCAAAGTTTCGACCATACATACAAGCCTATCATCATCCCACAAGATGCTGGCCCTTGCACTGCGGCCCTCATCGCCGCCCTCAGCAAATCTAACTATATGTTGTTCTAACAAGGAGAAAATCCACATGATGAAGAACACCATCAGAGAACGACCTCCCCCACGGGGATCCTTCAGTCTGTCTCGTCGATCACACTCCCTTCTTCAAAAGCGTCGCCGAGACGAATCTAGAAGCATCTCTCTAGTCAAATAACAGTTCAAATTGGAGAAGCATGGACACAAGGCAATCCAAAGGCGTGATCGTACCCTCCTCGGAAATCTAGGTACTCCCTAGTATCCAAAAGGATCGGGCCTTCCGGAAAGCCTCGCGAAGAGCATCGAAGCCGACATGAACGTTATCCTTGACGTAGCAGAAGCCTGGGACACAATTATTTGTTTAGCAGATCACCCAACATAGACGATGAAGACAACACCCGCGGTCCTCTGTCGCAGGATATCATGGACACTCGCATTCCTCGCGGGCTGGAGAAACCTCCCCTCTGGCTTTCTATGATAGTACTACCGACCCTGGTGACCATATAGAAAACATTGAAGCCATGCTGCACTATCACTATGTCAATGGGGATATCAAATGCAGGTTGTTCCCCATCACCATCAGGAAAGGGGCTATGACTTGGTATAAATGCCTTCCTCGGGGCTCGATCACGTCATGGAGGAATCTAAAGAAGCAATTTTCCCGACACTTTATTACCTTTGGGTGTCATCTGAAATCTGAAGCTACGCTTGAGGGTATCACCCAGGGCAGGGACGAGCCTCTTTGCAATTACATTGATATATTCACTAAGGAAGCGGTTGAAATCCGCACAACTGACCACATGAAAAAATATTTGCTGGAAAAGGGACTGAGGCCGAAAAGCGACTTCTGCAAGGCAGTAGGGATCGACCCTCCTAGTTCTCTAGCCGAGCTTTTCCACAAGGCACAATCCTATATTCAATACGAAGAAAATGAGGCCACATATAAAGCCATAGATTCTAGGGACCAAGAGAGTTCCAGAGCATCGAAGAAATACGAAGCAGAAACTTCCAACCAGGACAGAGATAGGCGACGAGATGACCGTCCCTGCGACAACAAAGGGCCTGCAGGTTGATTCACTGAATACACCCTGCTAACCATTCCTCGTGAGCGTATTCTATCTGAATCTATCAATTCTGAAGTCAAGCAAGTAGGCTTCCGATTCCCCAAGCTAACAACTTCGAAGAGCAACACTGACCAAAGCAAATATTGTCGTTTCCACCGCAGCCACGATCACATGACAGAAGACTGCGTCCACTTGAAAGATGCCATTGAAATACTCATCAAAGAGGTCCACCTAAAGCAGTATACAAAGAAAGGAGAAGCCCCCGAGGAGAAATGTCGGGATCTAAGAAAGATATAAGAGCCTTATCTTCTAGCTCTTCCCCTTTGGTCTCCATGTCTATCTCACGACTAGAGGACTTTTTCATCCCTAGTGGGCTCGAGGGGCCTGTATAATTTTCTAAGCACAGCCCCTGGGAGGCCTTCCCTAGCACAATGGTTATTTCCTGTGACGGATACAATAAACTCACAGTAGGATCAGTAAAGAGAAAGTTCAAACAATTGATCAACTCTAGTCCAGATCATCTGTCAACACTCAAAAAATTACAAGAACGATCCCAGCCAATCACTTTCTACCGTGAAGAGCTCCAAGGAGGCTCCCCTAACTATCACACCCCTCTTCTTATCAGAGCCAGGTTAACCCACACTGACGTCCGCTGAATCCTTGTCGGTCAGGGTAGTTCGATGGACATCATGTACACCAGCCTATTATGTGTCCGCAAACTTGACCAAAAGAGCCTGTCCCTATATGTAGGGTCAGATCTACAAGGATTAAATGGGGCCACGACTAGAACCTGGGGATACGTAGAGCTACAAGTTATGTTCAGGGAAGAGGATGCTGCCAAAACGATTAAGACTCAGTTCTTAGTCATAGACTGCCTCTCATTATACCAATGCATCATGGAGAGACCGATACTCGCCGAACTAATTGTCGTCCCTTCCACAGTTCATCTTAAGATGAAGTATTATACTGAAAAGGGGCATGTTTCCATTTTGCACAGGGATATCGAGGCTGCAACACAATGCTTCGAAGCAACTACCAAATGGCAAAGTTTAATCAGTGCAGCACTGTAGATCGTCAAACGGGCAAGAGACAAATATCTTCCCAGCGAAGAAAGTCAGCCTAGAAAGAAGCCATCGCTCCAAGTTCATACTATCGACCTTAACAGTCGGATCCCAGAAGAAGGCGAAGAAGATACTCTAGTCTCAACGGGCAGGTCATCCTCCTCGACTGTTATACGCCCAACACCAAATGGGGAACCCGAGGTGATCACATTCGGGGACGACCCCAGTCGAGGAGTCAGGATTAACGCGAGACTGCCGGATGAAGTGAAAGAACAACTGAAGACTTGCTTGAAGAACAATGCTGAGTTGTTTGCTTGGAGCTCCGCAGATATGCTCGTAAATCACTTGACACCAGCTCACCATCGACCCATATGCTCGGGCAGTAGCACAGCGTAGGCGCTAGCAATCCGACAAGAAAACTGAAGTGACAAATAAAATTGTAAAAGACCTCTCAGAGGCTAAATTTATCTTGGAAGCCAGGTATACAACCTGGCTGTCCAACATTGTATTAGTCAAAAAACATAATAAAAAAATGGAGAATGTGTGTTGATTACACTGATCTCAACTGAGCTTGCCCAAAAGATACATACCCCCTACCCAACATCGATAAGTTAGTGGATAACTCTGTCGATTTCAAACTTCTATCCTTCATGGACGCCTACTTGGGATATAACCATATCTCCATGGCAGAGAAGGACAAGAAGTGAACCCCTTTCATGACCTCATCGAGAAACTATTACTACAATATAATGCCCTTCGGTTTGAAAAGTGCAGGGGCCACGTACCAGCGAATGATGAACAAAGTCTTTCGATCACAAATCGAAGACATACTCGAAGTATACATGGACGACATGATCGTGAATTCCCAAGAGGAATCCAATTATACGTTCCACCTGCAAAAGGTCTTCGACCAAGCTAGGGAGTGTAAAATGCAATTCAACCCAGAAAAATGCACCTTTGGCATACGAGCAGGAAAATTCCTCAGATTCTAGCTCACTGAGAGAGGGATCAAGGCCAACCCCGACAAATGTCGAGTGTTTTCTAAATTCCCCACACCTAAGTCAAAGAAATCCATACAGTACCTCAATGATATGCTCACCTTGCTATCTCGCTTCGTGGTCAAATCCATCCAACACGCTCTGCTCTTCTTCAAGCTCCTCTGGAAGGAGGCAACGTTTGAATGGTGAGAGGAACGCGAGCAAGCTCTACGCCACCTCAAGCAAGCCTTGTCCGAACCACCTATTTTGTCACGACCAGACGGTGGGGAAAGATTTTACCTCTATCTCTCTATCACTAATGATGCCATCAGCGCTGCCCTCATTCGAGAAACCCTTGACGCATATAAGACGATATACTTCACAAGCAAAGCCCTACAAGGGCCAGAACTCAGATACCAACAAATCGAGAAGGTCATCCTGACCCTTATCAACACTGCAAGGAGATTAAGGCACTACTTCTTGGCCCTCACGATAGTAGTTTGGACAGACCAACCCATTAGACAACTACTCGGTTGACCAAATATGGCCGGTAGGATGCTCAAATGGCCTCTGGAACTGTCAGAATTCGATATCCACTACGAAAGTAGGAAATCTCTTAAAGCACAGACCCTGGTTGATTTCGTGGCCGAAATGACACCCACGACATCCCTTTCTAGAGGGGCGCACAGGTGGACAATTTTCGTCGATGGAGCTTCCAGTTCCACGGGTAGCGGGGCAGACATCATCCTCGAAAACAAAGAAGGGATCCCGATCAATGTGTCATTAGTCTTGTCCTTCCCGACCTTGAACAATTAAGCCGAATACAAAGCATTCCTCACAGGCTTGCGACTGGCTGAGAACCTGGGCGCAAAGGAAATAAATTTTTTCACGGACTCCTAGCTCGTGGCCTCCCAGGTACAGGGAGAATACTAGGCCAAAAACGATCACCTTGTCGAGTACCTAATGTTGGTGCAAAAAAGGATAGCCAAGTTTGAAGCATGGGAAATCCAGCACATTCCCCGTGAAAGAAACACTCGAGAAGACATCCTGTCGAAGCTAGCTAGCATGAGGGAAGATGGCAACAAGCCCGTCATACAAGAGACACTTCCCCGTCCAAGCATCACGAAACCATTAGGACTGCTCGATATCAATTCCATCAAAGATATCAATTACTGGATGACTCTAGTCCGTGACCATCTCACCACAGGGAATCTTCCCAAAATTAATAAAGAGGCCAACATAATTAAGCGAAGGGCCTGCTCCTACATCCTAGTCGAAGGTAAGCTCTACCAGCGAGGATTCTCCATTCCCCTCCTGTAATTTGTTGAGGAGAACAAGGTCTCATACATTCTCCAAGAAATTCATGATGGAATAAATGAACAACACTTAGGAGGAAGGTCATTGGCTCAAAAAGCTCTTTGAGCAGGATACTGTTGGCCAACCATGCAGCATGACGCAAAAGAGCATGTCAAGAAATGCGATAGATATCAACACCATGGGGATGTGCACTTAGCACCCCCAACGAGTTAAAGACCATGTACTCCATGTGAGATCCAACTAAGATCCCCCTTAGCGACCCGTACGTTGGCATACTCGGTGGGAGGCGCTTCTTCGTTAATATTTTCCTCAACGTTGAGAATGGCTTCCTCGTATTGATCAACTATTTCACCTAAAAAGCAGAGGAAGCAATAGTGAATTCGATGGAGATCAAATTCACCCTTCCACCGCAAATCAAGTGAAAGGGTGTGGATTAAGTGCGAGGATGTCTCCTCGACTCAAGCCTTTATCAACGACAAAAGGTCTCAATGAAACACTTCCCCGAAATCGAGGACACGTCCCCACGACTCGTAAAGATCCTAAGGGGGATAAACCTCGTGACTACTATGATGTGTCGGGTACCTAAAGGCAAAACCTTCAGCGGCGATGACACCTCTGCTCGACAACAAACATGAAACATTCTCACACAACAACCTAGGAAGATCTGCAAACATAAAAACATCCTAAATGTATGCCTTCATGAATTTCCCAGAAAATTCATGTGTTCATCAAGAAACACATGAACTTCAACCGAAAAACTCATGAACCGCCGGTGAACTTAAGACAAACTTCCAGAAATTCAAACATTTTCACAAGAAGGTTGAAGAACTTACTTGGCTGCAGAGGTTGAAGATGAAGATCTTAGGGAAGGAAAGAGCAACCGACGGTGGTGATGGATGTTTGTTGCAGAGCAAAAGATATGGAGGAGAGGAAATTTTGTGAAGTGAAAATGAATCCTCTTCCCCCCTTTATATAGACTCTTTTGCTCGCATGGGGAAACACAAAGGGAAAAGTGTCATCATTACCTAGCCTTCTAGCTTCCTAGACCTTAACAAAATTTATTACGCCTTCACACGTGGCAAAAGTTGTCAGTTGGCATTCTCAAAACTGACTCCTTACATGCTTGTGAAAAGACAAGTCTCCAGTTCCTCACAGGCTCATTCTCCTCGACGACGTCACCTGATCAGTATTCGAGCAGAAGCCTCGTCGATGTTTTCTTCATCTTAAGAGCAGGTGTGGCCAACTTAAAACACACCTTTCATATCCGACCTCTCCCTGGCATCTCCGAGGAGGTTACATGCGACCAAAAGTCGACCATACTAATCACACGCTACACACCATTGTGTCCCCGAAGTTTTTCGCTCAATTAATGGATATCTCAAAGACCTCCTCACGATATGGTTCTTGTCCTGTGTTCAAACAGCTAGGCTAACTCAAGTCATTACTCCTCACCTCAAAGCAACGACTTAGGGGGATCCTATTCTGGGCTGGACTGAACCTTCCCCACAGCTGGGCAAGGCCCAATCCAGTTTGGCTTAAGGCCAGGCCCAATATGACCATGGAACATAATATAGCCTTTGGATACAATATAGTCGTTAGGAACAATATAGCCATTAGGCACAATATAACCATTGGAACGTATAGCCGTTGGGGACATGCCCTTCACGCGCTTGACAGTTCACGCGAACAACTGCCCCTCCGAAAGTCACGGAGACAGTTGGACCAGGTCAAAGATCACGCGCTAGATCTTCCACCTAATAGTCCCCTATTGGTCTACCAGATACTTCGGTAACATGGGAAACCTTGGCCCCGCGTTGGGGGAAATCTTATAAATACCCTCTCTCTTGAGAGGGTCAGGTATTCTAATCATTCTTGCTCATACCTACACACTTGTACTTGCTTTCTCTCTTTAGTCCAAACACTTACTTTAGCATTGGAGTACCTTGCATGTACAACCCCCTCCTCTCCTACAGCCACTGTTGCTGCCCTACATTGAAGGTCAAGACGATCCATTCTGATCACTCCAGATCAATTATCCACCAAATTTTTGTCATTGTTGCTGGGAATTATTGATTAATTTCAACAAGACAGTTAAGTTGTACTTGGATTTACTAAGTATTTAAACCTTTTTGTAGTATTTCTTAAAAATAAAATAAAAAAATAAAAAAAACATTTGTACTTATTTAGTTTTGTTTTTGAATTGTTAAGGTATTTTTCTTTCTGATTGTGGATGCGAGATGAAAGATCTAGAGAATTTTTATTTAATTCAAAGATTAATAAGATGCCAAAGTCTAATAGGAAAGAAACTTGGTTAACACGATTAGTAGAAGAAACACAAAAAAGAACAGTTAATGATCCACCTAGGTAGACTACGAGAGATTATTGTAGAAGGATTGTTGTTGGGAAAATTTATCTTGGGTTCCAACCAATAAATTTAGTGGCTTTCAATATCAAGAATATAATTTTATGTGCAGACCAAATGAAGTGACTGATATCCAACAACAATGATGACTCCTCCATGGATTTCCTCTTCCTTTTCCCTTCTTCCTCTTCTTTCTCTTTCGTCTTCTCTTCTTTTCTTTCCTCTTTCTTTTCTTGTCTCTTACTGGTTTTTCTTCTTATTTTCTTTCTTTTCTTACACCACACACTATATATATATATATATATATATATATATATATATATATATATATATATATATATATATATATATATATATATATATATATATATATATATATATATATATATATATATATATATATATATATATATAATATTAAGTAGTGGGAGAAAAATATCTCAATTGATGTTTTGTCTTTTAGTATCAATTGACCCATTATTAATGTTACCAAAATATCCTCTCTTGTACTTATTAAAAATGACCAGTCTCTTTTAATAAGAATTGATCTCTTTAAAGTCCATCGATTACTCTCTTTGTCCCAACTAACAAAATTTAGAGCACATAGGAGCTCAATTTGTCTCAACTTACAAGGAATATAACACTTAAGAAGATATGGGATATTACATTCTCCCCGAAATTTCTTCCACTCAAAGAAAGAAACACTTCTTACATCACCGTCCTAGGTCATCACTTGATTTTGCTTCAGTTCAATCCTCTGACATACTCAATCTTCCAACTTGCCTTCTCTGGAGAACTCCTTCTTTGATGTACTCTCGAATCTCCTTGACTTAATCATACTCTTATTCCCATTTTTGATTAACTTATAACTTTTCCAACATGCCTCTCTGAAATCCTCGTTCATGAGCCTTTATAGAGTCTCCAACTTCCCATTCCAACACTGAGTTAACCAAAACCATAACCAAAATATCTTATTCTGATCAGATACCCAACATTTTATAATCTCTTTGATGTTAACCAATGATCCCTTACCTACAAGCAATATTGACGACTCTTTTCTTGTAAATCCTTAAACAATCATGACAACTATAAAATCCATTTGTTGGTAATCTTATCAACTTCACTTGACCCGATACTATATGCTACAAGCATACACATTTGATGTTTCACTTCTCTCGTACTACTCCAACAAGATAACATACTTGGCACGAGATTATCTTACTTTCATTCTTACGAGTAGTTATCCCTCTAATCCTTCTTGAAGCTGCACTGGTTCCGATAAATCCAATTTAGTTTGAAAATACTTGGTTCTGATTGCCATAATCTAATCCAAGTCCTTTATGGAGTTCTGACTCACTCACAGGTTCTGCTAACACAGGAGTCCAGCCAACTGGAGAAATAATACCAACAAGAAATTTCAAGTCATCGACACGATAACGCTTCCAAGGAACTCTATCTAACTAGGATTAAACTATGAGTTTCCATACTACTCACAGAGTCACACATCACATTTGGATATAACATTACACTTCGTATCCAAAATCATTCATTTCAAACATCCGACTCCGTCTCCCTGAAATCTAGCTCGTGTTATCATTCATAAACTGAGCCACATGCTTAACTTCAGGAATACCTTACTCCTGCTCTCTCCTGGAATTATAACTCATGCATCCTTCTAATAGGGTAAGGCATCAGTATACATATTAGGTACCACTCTCATGGGGGTCTACATCTAAGGTCACAAATCTGAGAGGATTATTCAATGTCATACGATTACCAGCCAAATTACACTTTACTAATACATACAAGTTATTGAACCAATTCTTTGAGATCACTACTTGGTAAGTCTATTCCGACTTCACTCCCTATGGTTCTAATTATTCATAATAGTGATATATCCGAGACTTACTCATACTGAGTACAATTCACTAGGTTGGTTCCCTAAACATCTAACTTCTTTTACATCTTTACAGATGGTCAGCTACGTAGTAAACCTTCAAAGATTCCAATTTCAAAATTATCAACTTGACTTGCAATAACATGCAACTCTATTCTTAAACCCGCACACTTCTGATGGCACACAAACATGATTCTGGATTTACTTAGTTCCAACAAGATGTGAATATCATACTCTCGGATTAAACAATCCAAACACTACTTACGAAGATGAACACCAACTTGACTTTCAATAATCCATTCCTGCTCTTTCCAACCAAATAATATACACTTCAAGATGAACTTTGATATTCCCTTTTCGAACCAAACATCGACTGGACACTTAGTCATAGGGAGGTTACTTAAATACATGACTTGCATATGAAAATCTTTGTCGCCTACGTACATGTTCATACAGTGTAGTTCGTTTCACATTCCACACTTAGCTTTGCATTCAAGTTTGGATTGTCTTATGTTGCTTACCACAGGTTCAAACTTCTTAGGACACAAGACTCACTGCTTAAAATAAATAGTGTGATACTCCACAACCATCCCAAAATAAAATAATCAAATACACATACTTGTGACCAAGATGTTACTATCACATTCTTCTTAATACCAAGGTATAAATTTTCACCCTTCACATCATACTCTAGAGATTTTCATTTCCAAACAATCATCATCTGCACGCTCTCATCTTAGCCTAAATGATACCATTACACATTTATATGAAATGTGTCTCATCGCAACAATTGTTTTGCAAGAGTTACATTTCTCCTAAATTTGTGTTTGCTTATCTTCCTATGGTAATTCTCTTAACTCCAATTATAGATCCATTCCACTAGAATTTCCTTGAATCTAAAACACTTACTCTTTTTCTCTTAACATGAACCTCCTTCAACTGATCCTTAGGTAACTCAACATTTCCACAATGGTCTACTACTAACACTGGATCTCTGAAGAACCATCTTGAACCCAATCTCCTTACCAAGATTAGGTATACTTGGTCTATTTCTTACCCTTTGTTTGGTTCAGCCATGTCCTACTTGAAATATGCAGTCATGTCTTCGAGCCTTTTCATATACTTCACCACTACCTTAGATCCTGGACGTAATGTTGAACATCAACATCTCTCGAGCCTTCAACCATTTGGAAGCTACCATTACGAAAATACTCCCTGAAGAATTCTCGTTCTTCTAAGATGCTCTAGGCTCTTACGAGATGAGACACATGCACATCACCTCATCTCCAGGCCTTGTGGCATACATGTAACAAAATTTTCCTTTCTCCATCGCTGTATGGAATTACCTGTAATAATTTTTCCATACTAATAGATTAATCTTGCTCTACTAATGTCTCACACCTTTCTCAAAACTCCGAAAAAAAACATCCGATAGAAATTCTCAACTTTCTAACTCCTCTAGCATTATAGAATTGCTTGAACCATTAACCAAACTGCACATCCATATTACTTATGATATAAATTTCACTTCAACTTCAACTGAGTTCACTAGTTCTCCTCACTTCCTACTATTGGATTGAACTTACCCTCTAAGCAAAAGCTCTATTTAACCTTTACAGTCCTCGTGGTCGATCAACCATGATCCTATCTACCACGCACATAGAATTAGGTTGATCAGACCCAATACTACATAACATGACATCAAGAATCATGTTGGCTAAACACATATATGAGTCATGAATTGATTTACATATGATATTTCAAGGCTAGGTCTAGAATCGACCTGCTCTGATACCAATTGTAACACCTCGTATAATATACATATAGAAAATACATTATATAAGATATTAATTTGGTACTGATACAACACAAGTGCCTAACGAGATCATTATATATAATTCCATAAAACAAACTATAAAGTATGACACACGACATATAATAGTGCCTAAAATAAAACTAATATCTATGTGCAATATCTTCATTACACACAATCCACAATGAAGATCACATCAGTCAGAACCCTTCGAAACATAAACACACAACTTCTCGTGTACATAACCTGTAAACAACACTTAAAAAATAACAACAATATTGGGGTGAGATAATAATCTCAGCGAGTTCCCATATCATATGGGTTCACTCGGCTCTACAGGGTTTCTAATCGATTTCTCAAAATAATTCCTCCAAATAAAATAGAGACTTAAGTATCCAGGGGATTCTCGCATGGTATGAAAACATGTATACTTGAGTTCATTAAATTAAATCAATCATTATTCAAAAAATATACCAAGGCATCTTTCCACAGCCAACCCTACGTCTAGGATTATTGACACGAGTCACAGATCCTTGTATCATGCTTCGACTTTTGTGGATTTCAGATTCTTCCATGGGACACGTGCCCACTTCCAGAATCGTTGCTCCCTATGGGACTCAAACCCATTTCGAGCCTTTTCCTCGTATGAGACTCTAACCCACTTTGAGGTCCACGTCTTCTAAGGCACTCTAATCCGTTTGATTGCATTGTGGGACCCTAACCCATTTGGTTGAATATGTATAACAATAATACATATATCCTAATTATTACTTTCATAAGCATCAAACTTCGGGACGGGCACAACAATAGGATTATTTCCAAATACCTAACTAGTTCATCAATCACAACTTGATTGTACTCATCAATCACTAGGTGATCATATCCACCAATTCTCATGCATTTCTATCAAATACTAGGTGATCATCTTCATCTATTCACATATTATTTTCACATGTTCCATACAAAGCATATTGATTCGTAAATCAAGCAAATACTTATCCACGATACACATCGAGCTACCTTTGCATCCAAGCATCACCACATACTCATTTCCATAACCTAGATTATCTTTCTAAGTCATTAATCGAGTTACTCTCCTAAGGTTTCTTCACTCATCATTAAAGGTTTTTAATCATGGTATACATATAAGGAAGCATCGCAACTAACAATTCATAATACAGTTCATAACATGGTTCATCATATCTCATCAAGCATTAGTAAAAATACATAAGAAAAGGAAAGTATAATCAATTCACCAAAATAAATTAGGAAATAAAGCATTATCAAGCATCATCATCAGATGGAGCTTTAAACAAGCTTTCCAACGCATTCAACCCTACACTAATCGGAGTTACGATTCTCGAGTTATGGTAAAAACGAGAACCAAAGCATTTTTCTCAATGCTGACAAGTTCTCTTAGCGAGCCCTAACGAAATCCTAGCAAACCAAGTCATTAGCCAACTTCCCCTAACTCCTCTTAGCGAATTGGTAGCAAACAGACTTCACTGAGCAAACTCTTAACGAACCAAGTAAGCAGCATATTTCCCGTGTTTCACTTAGCAAACTTCTAACAAGCGTGACAAAACTAGGACACTAACATGACATGTTTGGATAAGGAAAACACCAAAAAAATTAATATGCATTATAATATTGCATACAACAACACTAAATACCATGGTCTGACACAACAATAACAACAATAACATAGTTTCTTCATATATTCTCATAACATCAACACAACCTCTAACACACCAAAATAATATTAAACAACATATATAGGTCAAGGAATATCACATAGAAGCAAGAACATCAACAATGAAGAGTCAAGAAAAACAATAATGAGGAAGCAATAACAACAACAATTTCATCATGCCATGATCAAACAACAACAACACAAAATCCTAACTTGCCACACATAAATTTCTCCAGCCCAATGCTAATCTAACTAGGAACTCACCTTGCTTGGTGAAGAAGAAAAACATGAGGTAAAGTTGGTGATGATGATGATGATTATGAAGATGATGATATGAAGTTGGAGATGATGACTCCTCCACGACTTTCCTCTTCTTCTTCCTCTTCTTTCTTCTTCCTTTTCTCTTCTTTTCTTTCCTCTTTTCTTCTTTTATCTCTTAATGGTTTTCTTCTTCTTTTCTTTCTTTTCTTATATATATATATATATATATATATATATATATATATATATATATATATATATATATATATATATATATATATATATATATATATATATATATATATATATATATATATATATATATATATATATATATATATATATATATATATATATATATATATATATATATATATATATATATATATATATATATATATATGAGAGAAAAATATCTCAATTGATATTTAGAGCACATAGAAGTTCAATTTGTCTCAACTGACAATATTTAGAGCACATAGAAGCTCAATTTGTCTCAACTGACAATATTTAGAGCACATAGAAGTTCAATTTGTCTCAACTGACAATATTTAAAGTACATAGAAGTTCAAGGAATATAACACTTAACATGATATGGTATATTAAAATTGTGACAATTATTGATGTTTTTTTGTTGAAATCATGAGTGAAAATGAACTAAACCCATCTTTCCCTGGAACCGCTTCTCTTATGTAGAAATTTACAAAAATGTTAAATACTCAAATTAATTCCTTGAAAGAAGAGCTTGTGAATCAAAGAGATGTGACACCACATCATGGAAGATCTTATCAAAATGAAGATGAGTTTGAGATGATATGAGTTTTTCTCTTTTATGAGAATTGTGAGTGAGCTAGGTCTCCTGTTTTTTTGTTCTTGGATTTGAATCCTAATTGAATTTTATCAATGGCTTCCCTACCATTGTGGTGATTCCTTATTGACTTATCAATCTTCTAGGTTGTTGCACCTTCCTTCTTCATCTTATCCACGTTATCCATTTTTTTGTTATTTGTTTCCCTTTTATGTGTCAATTTATTCAAAAAAATAACTTGGTTAGATAATTTAAATTTTATGGAAGCACTCAAATCCATATCATGTGGCATCACTTAAAGACGGGTAGATTTATCTCTCTAAAGAAATCAAAGATTCAACCAAGGGTTGATGGTTATTTCAAGGTGTTGGAGCATATCAATGACACCACATACAAAATAGACCTTCCTGGTGAATATCAAGTTAGTGTCACATTCAATGTTAGTGATTTGACTCCTTGTGACGTAGATGATGAATATGACGAGGAGATGAATTTGAGGACAAATTATCTTAAAGAGAGTGGGGATGTTGAGGACCTACTAAAAATAAAGGTTAAAGATATTCAAGAACTAGAAATGGAAGGACCATTAACTAGAGAAAATACTAGAAAGTTAAAGTTACAATTGGAGTAACAAGTTATTAAATTTATTGGACTTAAGTCATGAGACAAAATTGATCCACATCATTCTAATATCTTGGTCATAGAATTAGTTTAAGACCAAAATTTTTAATGTGTGTACATCTAAGAACTTGTTATTTTAGGCGCCATATCTTTAATTGTGTGTATCTTAGGCACTCTCTATTTATCTTAGACTATATATGTATTTTATTGGTGTAATATTTGGTAAATAGAAAAAAATTGACACTTTTGTCTGATTTTTGAGAAAGAATTTTTAGGATTCTTTTTTGAAACAAACTTGAATCTTATTAAGAGTCTCTTTCTTTTGTGGTGATTCTTGATACTCAATTCGCAAGTGCTCGAATAGCGTCAGAGTAATATAAAAGATTATCGATCCCACAGAGACCAAACGTCAATCAATTGCTCGCTAGTGTTACGGTGTTTATCTAAGGCAAGTTAAATAAAAGGTTGAGTTGTGCGAAATAAAAGTAAAGTGCGGAAATAAATTCAATAATAAAACAACAGACATAAATGCAATTCACATAGCTACGTAGTATTCCAAATGCGTATAAATAGAATGCCTTATGGGGTAATGTTTTCTACTTATGAAAAGAACTAATTTAACGGGAATTGTCGCTTTCGCGTATTCAAAACCGAGTTTATCCCTAATCGATCCCTCTTATTGCCACTTATAAAAAGACGCGTATTGCGTTAGGATTAATAAACCTATTTTTAAGAAATATAGTTTCTTAACTTGGTTGAAAAGTATTTTGACTTGGAATTCCTAACAAAAAGAGGTTCTTGCGAACCGGGCTTTAAATCCATAAACGCGTCCGAAAACAGTTTTAAAATCGGTTTTCTTAAACATTAAAAATTCCTAATTAACGGAACCAAGCGCTTTCGCTTCCTTTGAACAGTTAAAACTAACCTAATTTATCTAAAGGTTGGACAACTTTCGATCTTACCCAACAGATTTTAAGTGCAGAAAATAAGTGTTAAAAGTCAAAATAACCCTTAAGTAATTCTATCGACAGTCGTATGAAATACTATTATAACTACAATCCTTGCATCCTAACCTTTAAGATTTAGCCGAACATGGTAAAGTAAATAGACATGGTAAATAAATGCGAGTAAATAATGTGCGGGAAAAATAGATAAAGTGCGGTAAAGGGTGCGATAAATAAAAGCGGTGCAAGAAATAACAACGGATAAATAAAAGGGCGATAAATAAACAGAAACCTGCTCTAAGCGAGAGGCTTTAAATCTTGGTACAACTGGAATTAAATGACAGAAATAAAATGGCGGCAGGATTAACTTCTACCCAAGTACTCCAAACCCAATTACAGACTCGATTAAACAGTGTGATAACCCCTCGATGTGAGAAGTTTATCACTTTACAATAGGTGAAATTTATGGCTTGAGTTCTGTAACTAAGCTTGGATGATTAGAAATGAGACATAACTCCTCTATTTTCAATGGTAGGAAAGTATAGGTAAGAACAAGAATGCCCCCAACTCCTTTTGGGAGGGAAACGAAATTGTGAAGGTGGCGCCCGCCACATGAACTAGGGTGGAAAGGAGTGGGAGACGTGGCAGTTGTCAGCAGTTGTCTTCTATCCAATGTGTGGCATCCCCTATGGCGCTCGCCATGGTGGAAGCCATGTGTACAATTCCTTAGAATGTTGGTCTTTTATCTCATTTTTCTTCATTTTTTCTCGAGTAGCTTTGAAAATACAAAAACCTGAAAAGAAACAAAATAGAGGCATAATACAATAAAACAAAAATAAAATCCTAAATAACATGCGCAAATCGAGTCGAATAAATAGTATATTTTGGGCCTATCAAATTGTCCCACACTAAAACTTTTGCTTGTCCTCAAGCAAAAACATCAAGACAAAAGAGGGTGATATCCATAAATGATCTGGGAAAAGAGGGCTTATAAGTTCAAGCTGGGATGAAGAGACAAGTATTAACTCAGTGAACCACGGGTATCGAAATGACACTTCTCCGTAAATACGGACATAGGCTTCATTCTTACAATAAGCAATTGGTAATACCCTATCGTACCTAGGCCTACTTTCAAATCTCCTTTTGGGTCCTTTTCATTCTGGTGCAATCACATTAAGCCCGTTATCCGTACGAAATCATGGTGAAGTGACCGGTTGGTGATTCTGATCTCAAGCATGGGGCTCTGGTACAAAAATTGGTGTAACCCCTTTTATTGACCCTATTGTAGTTGTGGGGGATCAGATTGTAACCTGCCCTACCAAGTTCAGCACCAGACACCTCTGAACCAACTATCAATGGGAAGATTTTTATTTTGACTTGCTCTTATTCATCATTTTTTTTTTCTTTTTTTTCTTTTCGAAATTACAACCTTTTTGGGTTAAATGACCTTGTGAGGGTTGCATATACCCGAGTTGCAATTTTTTTTTTATTTATCATATCGATCATACACTTATTTTCATCGGTCCTTCACTTAGATCACACTTTGGCCGGAGCTGACTGCTAAGGTAAACTACTAAGGACTTACTAAGAACATTTTTATTAAGGCCATGGTAGGTAGGTGTCGCTAGGCGAAAAATGACACAGAGTCGCCACCGGATTTTATTTATCCCAAAGAGGGAAAGGGAAATAGAGATAAAACCTTTAGGGAAAGGGCATGGTCATCGTAACCAGGTCTTAGGGTTCGGGAGTCGATTATGCGAGGGGAAGGTGTTAGCACCCCCTCGCATCCATCGTACTCGATGGGAACCTTCTAGGTTGTTTCGTTTGAGTGGGTGTTTTTAATCTAAAAGTGTGATTGCTTAAAAGAAAAGAGGGGTTGGTTTTTTATTTTAATGCTCGCCAAGGATTGTGGCCCTTGTGCCTACGTATCCTCACTTAAAAGAAGTGAAGAATCAGAGCTCCGTAGTTCGGAGGCTTATGTAATGGTTGTTTGTTGGTTGATTTTATAGCTTGAAAAAGGGTTTTCGAATTGATGCCCTAAGGCGAAAAGAAGTTTGATGAGTTGATGTTATTTTGAGGTTTTTGAGGAGAAATTGTTCTTGATTAGGATTACACAAAAAACTTTGGATAGAGATGAATGTTTCGAATAACCAAGTCGAGCGCCTTGTATTCTAAACATTCGGAACGAGTGTAGGAGGGTTTCATTCTCATTCCTTCTCCATCACTTTAAAGTTTATGGTGTATGACCCCAATTGTATCTTTATTGTGTTTTGGATTTTTTTATGACAAAAATACCACTTGATGTTGGGTCAAGGGTTTTATTGTTTGTAAAAATATTTGAAGTGATGCAAACAAGGTCGATAGCGAACGCACAAGGTGGTCGACTTACAAGGTGAAAATGGCTCGATAAAACCGAGACTTTATTTTTGAAAATAGTTTTGGAACAAAAAGGTCAAACATAATTATAATAATGTCCACATATAATATCCGTTTAACCGCATCGGGTTGGTCGGCATGAAAAACACAAAACATGAAAAAACAAGGGCCTGACACGGCTGGCCGTGTCAGGTGACACGACCCATGTCAAGAAGTGCCCAAAACACTCATTTTTTAGGTAAAACAGGGGAGCTGACACGGGCGCCCGTGTCAGCTGACACGACCCGTGTCAACACCTCTAAGAGATACGCGCGAAGAAAACTTAAACAGCGGGTTGACACGGCCGCCCGTGTCAGCCCTACTGGGTGAAAAGAAATATGAGCTTTTCCTTTGCTCTCTTTCTTTCTTGTGGTTCTTATAATGGTTTCTTGGTCCCTCTTGGGACTTTACACAAGGTACACAACATAAAAACACTCAACAGAGATAATAAATGACAAGTGCAAAATATAAAGAGAGAAAAGTTTGAAGAAATGGATATCAAAGAGTTGCTCTCCTTCTTGCAAAATCTCCACTGACTTTGGTTGTGTGTTCCCTTCACTCTTCACTCTACGTTTTGATGGTTCTGCTTCTCAATGGTTCTCTTGTTTCTATGTGACTCTCTTGATTTTTCTGACTTTCTTTCTCTCTATTTTTTTTTTGTTTTCTAGGGTTTCTTGCTCTCTCTATTTTTTCAATGTGTAGTGAATAGTCCCTCCTCTATTTGCAACCCTCTCTCCTCTTTTATCTCAACACATTAGGGTTTTCCCTCCTTTCAAAACTTCAGATTTTTTATTTAGAAATGTCCAATGCCACTTTCTTGGTACACCCTCTTTCTTTCCATTTCGAGCATGTTGCTTTTCAGCTTTTGCTACTTTTTTTGCATTGCTGTTTTTTCTGCTGCACTATTGCTGGATTTTGCTGTCCTTTTGCATTGCTCTCCTTTATTCACTTGCTCTTGGGATGTCCTTGTGGTCCATGCTTCTCCTCTTGACAAAATTTTGGAATTCTGAATTTTGGCATGTGAGTGAACCAACATGATCTAGTTCCTCAAGTTTTGTGACATGGTTTGTTTAGTTGGGAATTAGTTGGTCATGGGGCTGTTTTGGATCAATTAAAAATGCTTTGAAATTGCCTATGAATAAGCATTGATGGTTATTCTTTTGAAACGCTCTAATGTTGAATAAAACCTTAGTTATTTTCCTTGGATATTTGTGAGTTAAATTGGTTATGAATTGTATGTAGCACATGGAGATTTGATGAGGCATGAAGGGTACCATGACATGAAATTAATTAGAAACTTGAATCAAGATTAGAAATAGATTAATTTCTAAACATTACTTATAGTTGGAGATTTTGTAACAAATGGCATTCTTGTAATGTCATGAAATTTCTGTTTGTAATATTTTAGTCTTGAATTAATGAATCTTGAACTTTGAATGATGGATTTCCCTTATACCATTGTTTGGAATGAATGGAATCTTGAATTATGCACTTGTGATCTTGACTCATACTTTGCAAATTTGAACTTCCCTTTGATCAAGAATTTGAAACAAAGTTGGAGGAAGAAACCTTGAATTAGGCATTGCACTTCATGTATTTTAGGAGTATTGATCTTGAATATCCTAATATTTTTCAAGTAACTTCTCCTTGAAGAAATCTACATGAGTAGACTTTCCAAATTGAATCAAACCTCAGATGATGAAACTTTTCTTCCATGTAGCCCATGATAGGAAATTTCTCTTATTTGAAATGAACAACAATGAATCGACCCAATCCTTACCTCGTGGACCCACTTGCTCAACATGCAATAGAATAATGTATGATATGAAGAATGTAGGGTATGAAAGGCTAAAGGTGAGAATGAGGGCTTGACAGCTGCCCCTATTTAATCCTCTTGGACCTGAATGTCTGGAGGATAAATGTACTCAAACATTCATGGTAGAAGAGAATTAAATACTAGAATACCTGAGATTTTCAACTGGAGAGGTGTAGGATGAAGGTAGACAGTCAGCGGGATGACTTGAAAAAAGTATCGGTTAGTGAAGAAGGGTTATGGGGGATATGATGATATGCTTGAGATGCAATGCGGAATGAACATGAGTGCTTTGCCAACCGAAAAAGGAGACACTTCGTAATGGGGAATCATAATTAGCTAGGAGATATTCCTTATACAAAAGATAGAGAGGACTCGGAAATATAGAAATGTGTGATACTCCTTCTACAAAAGGTAGATAGGACTCTAAAAAATATAGAAATATGAGATATTCCTTCTACGAAAGGTAGAGAGGACTCTAAACGACTGTGAGATATTCCTTCTACAAAAGCTAGAGAGGACTCAAGAAATATAGAAATGTGATATATTCCTTCTACGAAAGGTAGAGAGGACTCTAAAAAATATAGAAATATGAGATATTCCTTCTACAAAAGGTAGAGAGGACTCTAAAAATAAAGAAATGTGAGATATTACTTCTACGAAAGGTAGAGAGGACTCCCGAATAAAAGGTTTGGAGAAAATGTTTCCTTCTACAAAAGGTAGAGAGGACTCCGAAACAAAAGGTTTGAAGATAATATTCCTTCTACAAAAGGCAGAGAGGACTCCAAAACAAAAGGTCTGAAGACATGGTAACTTCTTCTACATTAAATAGAGGATACTTCCTTGGGAGAATATGATCGTATTTCCTTCTGTAACGGCAGAAAGGACTCCAGAACAAAAGGTTAGGAGAAGAAGTTCCTTCTACAAAAGGTAGAGAGGACTCCAGAACAAAAGGTTTGGAGATAATTCCTTCTATAAAAGGTAGATAGGAGACTCCCTTAGGAGAGGACAATCATACTTTCTTCTGCAAAAAGAAGAACAGACTCTTGAACAAAAGGTTAGGAGAAAAATTCCTTCTACAAAAAGTAGAGAGGATACTTACAAAAGGTAAGCTGAAAAGAACCTGTACAAAAGGCATGGTAAGTCTTACTAAAGGTAAGTTGAATCTGTTACGAAAGGCATGGTGGAGATACTTCGTGATGGTGACACGAAAAAACTCACAAAAGGTATATTGAGGGCAGTAACCATCCTCTTGCAAAAGATAGAGGAAACTTCTATAGGGTATTAAAACATCATTTGACCTCACAGGCACAACGGCGGAGATGACATTCTTAAACTAGGGCGACCATTCAGTTCTTGGCCACATAGTCATCAAACGTCCAAATTGATCGAAGATATCCAAAACAAAGTTTTGTCGCATGTAAAAGACAGCGAGAAACACTTACAAAAGGAAAGCGAAGGGAAAAGATTTCACGCGAAAGGCAATGAAATCCCTTATGAAAGGTAAAGTGAGAAGATATATCAAAATGGACTTACAAAAGGTAAGTAAACGGGTAATAACCATACTCAGACTAAAGGCAGAGGAAATTTGCACAAGGTATTAGAACATCATTTGACCTCACAGGCACAATGGCGGAGATGACATTCTTTAAGTATGGCGACCATTCAGTTTTTGGCCACATAGGCATCAAGCGTCCAAATTGATTGAAGATACCCAAAACAAAGTTTTGTCGCATGTAAAAGACAGCGAGAAACGCTTACGAAAGGGAAGCGAAAGGACAAGATTTCATGCGAAAGGCAATGAAATCCCTTACGAACGGTAAGGCGACTCCTATGTGAAAGGAAGAGAGGAGATACTCCGTGGAAAAGACACGGAAGAACTTACAAAATATAAGTGGAGGGTAATAATTATCCTCATGCAAGGGCAGAGGGAACTTTGCATAGGGTATTATAACATCATTTGACCTCACAGGCACAACCACGGAGATGATATTCTTTAAGTATGGCGACCATTCAGTTCTTGGCCACATAGACATCAAGCGTCCAAATTGATCGAAGATACCTAAAACAAAGTTTTTGTCGCGTGTAAAAGACAACGAAGATACGCTTACGAAAGGAAAGCGAAAGAGAAAGGTTTCATGCGAAAGGCAATGAAATCCCTTACAAAAGGTAAGGTGAGAAAATATCTCATGCAAAAGGCTAAAAAAAAGACTTACAAAAGGTAAGTGCATGGATAAACACTCCGGGAGGATCCTACCAGGGTGCCCACAGGAAATCCGCATCTTTGAGAATGACTGGCTAAACACTCATGTAATGATGCAGGATGTATGCAAAAATGTCGGGATGTAAGGATATGGAGGTTACAGGTGATGGTCGTGCCAAGTATGGTTGGGCTTTTTTTTTGGGTGCTAAGTGGGGTTGGGCTTTGAAGGTGAATTACCAGACGAGAATTGGTGGAAAAAGGGTTAAGTTGTCAAACGAGAACTGTTTTTTATTGTTTTCCAGACAAGAATTGGACTTTGAAGGGAAAATTGACTACCGGACGGGAACCAGAGTTTGAAGGTAGGCTAAAGGGTGATTTGGTCGGGTGGGCTAACAACATGATTTCCCAACATTCATTTTGAACTTGAAAGAGCTTACTCGATAAGCTTGAAAGCACGGAGAGGAATTGCCCCAGTTTTAGTTCAGCTTGCCCCAGTCTGGAAGGGCCTTTGAAGAATTTCCCTTAAAAGAGAGATTGGAGGTAGCTTGTCATGAGATGACCTTGAGATAGCTTGCCCCATAAATTTGAACCATGATTGGATTTATTCTTGATTAACCGACTCTTGAATTGATTGAATTCAACGTACTCTTGAAGTAGCTTACCCCAGAATGAGCATTGAAGCGATTCGACTTATGCTGATTGAGCATTGGAAGGACTTTTCCTTTAATCAAAGAAACTCCGGATGGCCTGCCCCTAGTTGGTAGAGTCTGTCGCTTGCGCGAAAATAAGGTGCCGGCAAAACAGAAGAGTCGCCACCTTTCGTTATTTATCCCTCAGAGCGGGAAAGGAAACGATCGGAAAAACCTGACGAATAAGGGTAAGACAAGGTCGTCGCAACCATTGTCTGGGTTCGGGAGTCGGTTACGCAAGGGGAAGGTATTAGCACCCCTCACGTCCGTCGTACTCGACGGGATCCACGCTTGTTTGTTTACTTGAGTGGGTTGGTTATAATCTATCTACCTATCAAGGCTGGCTGAAAAAGAAAAGAAAAATGACTCGGCAAAGCGTCGCACTTTATGCCTACGTATTCTCATCAGAGAATGAGAAATCAGAGTCAACGTAGTTCGGCCTACGAATGATTACGGGGGAAAGGTTGCTCTCTAGGACGTCGCATCCTATGCCTACGTACTTCCACACTGTATGGAAGATCAGAGCGAACGTAGTTCGGGAAACTACGGGTTATCTCCTGAAAGAAGTGTTTTTTTATTGTGTTTGCGATCTCAACCGCACTAGAGACTATGACCTGAGAGGGAAGGCGTCCTTTCTCAGATAGCTTAAGGCTCGTAACGTACGAAAGAAATCATTCATGATTACTGTATTTTAAATTGTTTTGAGATAAGAAGAGAACATGCCCAACTAGGAGGGAGACTATCAAGTCCTACTGTTATCATGCCATGGATTCATCCTATGGTTGAAGTTTGAACAGGGAACTCCTAGATGTTATCATGCATAGGTTTCAACCTAAAAGTCTATCATCAAATCCTCATCAAAGGAAGTGAGAGTCCTAAGGGATCATGTCAATGATACACCAAAACAGACAAAGCATCAGCTTTAACAATAAAATGCATGCAATGCAAGTGAGGGAGGAAATGTGTGTGGGGCTTCAGCCTCCACAAGCTCATCTCAACCTCAAGCCAGTCATGAAATAACAGTAATCATACTGAAAAATAAACAACATGCTATCAAGCAATAAACAGTAAACTGCAATCATACAGAAATGGAAACATGCCATCAAGCAAAATAAACACATGGGCAAGGGAGCTGGGCTCTACCGAATACCCGCAAGCAAAGCCATGCAATAACAATACAAGCAGAGGGAGCAACTCAACCTCTAATGAAATCATGCTCTTAGACTGAACTTACTCTAGATGAACTTAGTCTAATGCAATAGACAAATCAGACAAAACAAACAATACAGAAAAGAAAAACAGAGTCTTTGATCAGCTCCACCTTCAGGCTTCACTATCTTCAGGGATCGTCAAGCATCAACTGGATCTTCACAAAGTCTTCAGACTTCAACAATCTTCAAGGAATCATCCTCTTCAAAGCTTCAGCTTCTATCTTCAATGACTTTTAGATCTTCAATCAAGTCTTCAATACTTTCCATTGCTATCTTCAACAATCCAAATGCTTCAGCACACAAGATTCAGTCAACAAGATGAGGTGAGGATGTTAAAGTGTTCACAGACCTCCAAAGGATGCCATTGAGGACTTAACATCAAAGGGAAAGGCTCTCTCAAAGTTCTACCTTATAGGGCAAGGTCACTAATCTCTCCAAAGGAGAGAGGTGAATACCCTTAAGGGACTTCATGTCATAGAGAAGGAAGGAGGTGAACAAGACACTCCTTGTTTATTGAAGGGAAGTATTCTATCTAAGGCTCTACCTATGCACTTATGATCCTATAAACAAACAAACAAAAGCTAAGCTAAGCTCCTCTGCAAGGTCTTCAAAGCCTTCAATGATGATCCACAAGGTCTTCAACTCAATCTTCAAAGCTCACACACTCAAAGGAGAAGGAAAGAAAGCAAAACAATACAAACTATGCCTTTAAGCAACACACATACTAACCATACATTCAAAAATCAATTGAAAATACTAAAATACTATATAATACTCTAGCAAAATTCTAGGGGATTCTATACATACTTACCCTTAACCCATATATTCCCCATACACTAATTTGGCCTATAAACCCCAAAACAAAATTGTTCAAATCTACTTATGCAACCTAAAACCCTAATTTGAGCACCTAAATGCTAAACAAGCAAACTATATCAAATTTTAATCTACAAATTGTGAATTAAATCCTATATGATCTATGGTTCAATATTTAACTATGCCAAAAAGAATGGCTCAAAAATCCTAAGGGAAAGTCCTAAAGGAAATTATACAAAATCAAGTATCAAACTAAACATATTAAAAAGCCATTTAAATGAAAAATACTCTAAAAATATTAAAAGAAAATAAAATGAGAATTTTATTTATTTACATTTTTCTAGACACGATTATGAATATGTGAAAAAAACAAGCATTAAAAAAATATCAATTTTTCTATTTTTTATGAATTTTATAATATGCATGGAAATTAAAAGAAATTAAAAAATAAAAGGAATTAATTAAAGGGGAGGGGGTGCGAAAAGAAGCTGCGCCTAGTTGATTTTATGATGGGCTGGGAAGTGGGGAGGTGCGCGTAGAAACTGAGATAGGCCCACATGTGAATCATTTAGCAAAACGGTGCGTTTTGCTGTTTGAATTCTCCCTCCAACTTTCACTTAATCTGGACCGTGGATTAGATGGAATGGTCAATGGATTCAACGGTAGGATCATCGTCTTCTCCAACCAGCCATTAGGGTTTTCAGAAACCCTAGCCCATGCGCATAACTTCCACTGCCTATATCTCCTCCTCACCCTCTACAAGACTATGGCCATAGATTCTCCTAAAACACAACCAATAAAGAAACCCGATGGAATAAAGTTCTGGTACCATTTGAATTTCATCTGATATGCATGATCACCATCCTTGTTGAAACTAACCTGGGATACTCTACACGTTGTGGGGAGTAAACTAAGCTAAAGAACTAAGATTATAGTACTCTAGGTTATGTGTTCTTGATCTCAAAACAGAAATGGCCATGGAACCAACCTTCATATAATGCCTTCAAACTCATCACAATTCATCCCTAAGAGTCTCTAATCACTTACATCCTAACAACATGATCTAAAACTGCATAATTAAGGGGATTCGAATGAAGTTGCTTACCTTGCAAGTGATGATGGCTATGGTGGTTTCTCTTCAATCCAAGCCTTGATGTTTGCTTCAAATGATCTCCAATGGATGCTAAGACTTCTGTTTGCACTAGTTCTTGTTGAAACTTCTTGAATCACCTTATCCACCTCTTCATGCCACTTGGAGTGAAGACTTGGATCACACAAAATAGCCACTGATTTCAATCACTCTTGCTTGCCAATTGTTCTATGATGATGGTAGATGATGATGATAACAAGGATGATGCTAATTGATGAAGTTTTGATGGAGATTGAAAGCAAAATGCAATTTGGAGTTATGGAATCAAACTATGGTTTGCAAGCACAATGAATCACCAACCTTGGCCACATTGTGATCTAACCAATATATAGAAACCAATGGAAGAGTCTAGACTCATCTAGAAACTTTGAGAATCATTTAGAAAGTCATGGAACTTCTCTTGTCATGACATATTGCCTTATCTCCTTTCATGCCTTAAACCTTTCAATCTTGTGTCAAAAACTCCTTACATGAGATATTGGGATTGAATGAGTGAAAAAACAAGCTAAACCTTGCCCTATGCCAAGTTTCTCAAAGGTTCCTTAATATGCAAGCATGAATTTTACAAAGTAACATCCATTTTAAGACCTCAAATCAAAATTATACTTGAACCATTGTTTTTAAAATAATGTTTGGAGTCAAAATGACATATTGGATGACCCATTTTGGATTTGTACATCTCCTAAACCAAAATTCCATTTCAACTTTTTTAACTTATAAGCCATTTTAGGTCATTTTTACCCAATCATGAAAATCCTTGCTACAAGCTCTTTCAACAACTCATGACCTCTTTTCTAAGCTTAAAATCCCATTTTGAACAACTTTGATGTTTTGAGTTTTTCCATTTGAGGCTTGGAAATAGGAGATATGGCCTTTGCTTAAAATGACCTATAACTGCCAAATGACCAAAGTACCCCTGTCTTGTTCAAACCATAAGTTGAGTTCTACAAATCCTATCAAGAACTTATAGTACTCTCTATAAATCTAAGAAGATGCTCTTCAACATTCATGTTGACCAAGAAATCATAGGAATCATCCTACTAGGGCAAAAGTTGTCTGCAAGTTGGGTGACTTTCAAGGACCCAGATTCACACACCTCAGCTGACCTGTAATTTGTCAAAACCATAACTTGAGCTCTGCAACTCCTATCAAGGACTTCTACCACTCAAATTAAATATAAGAACAAGCTCTACAACATTCATGTTGTGGGGAAGATGAGATATCAACCACATCTTGAGCTAAAACTGCCTGGAAGATAGGGATCAAATTAGGGTTTTTTCACTGACAATCCTTGGAAACCCTGACTTGAAACTTCTCAAACTCCTCATTCATGATGAGTTGGTCTAGGAATCATCTTTATAACATCTCCATACATAATTCCATGATCTCATGGCCCTTGTATTAGGTCTCAACCTTCTCCAAATCTTCAGCTGATCTAGGGTTGACCCAGTCAAAACCCTAATTCTACCATTCATGGTTGAATCTTCTGAATTCTTGCATAATGACCTCTCTGGGCTTCATGATGGCTTTCAAGACATCTCATAGACTTTCTCAAAGCTTCAAGTTCATTCTCAAAGTCTCAGAATCATCTGAGGAGCTCTCACAACTCTCAAGTTAGGAGGCACACAACTCTGGTTTCAACCAATTCCTCTGAGGATCTCTTGAACTTTCTGATGAAGGTATCAACCTTCAAACACTTAATGGATGAATAATTGTTGGTCAAATTTTGGGGTGCAACAGCTGCCCCTATTCAAACGGCTTGAACCTGACTGGGTGAGAAGCGAACGGCTCTCAACCAATCAAGGTGCGAGACGGTTGAATACCGGTAAACCCGAAAATTTGCCAACTGCACGAGCACACGACACTCTGCGGAGAACAAACCTTCGAACACTGCAACACTAGCTGCTCAACCACTAGCTGGAGAAATATCGATCTGACATCGCCGTCAGTTATCCACGTTAAATTCTTCTGACATCATCTTCAGGCAACCAAACACCCAACATCGCCGCTGGAAGACTAAACCACCTGACATCGCCGTCGAACAATCAAAATACCCAACATCGCCGCTGGAGAACTAAACCATCTGACATCGCTGTCGAACAATCAAAATACCCAACATCACCGCTGGAGAACTAAATCTGACATCGCCGTCGGAAACATCACTCTGAGAGACACTCGACGTCGCCGTCGTACAAACATCATCTCTGCTGGGGATTTAAAGAGTCTGACATCGCCGTCGAACATAATCCTCCAACATCGCCTGCCGGAAACCAACATAATCTGACCTCGCCGTCGAAACAAACCTAATCTGACCTTGCCGTCAGAACAAACATCCAACCTCGCCGTCGAACACAAACCTGATCTGACCTCGCTGTCAAAACAAACATTCAACCTCGCCGTCGAACACAAACATGATCTGGCCTGGGGTTCACCCCTGGTAAATGGAACAAAAGGTACACTTGCGTATTTGAAACTACTCCGCTGGGAATGAGAGACTTAACCGAGCACACTCTGATCTGGGGCTCACCCTCAGAACCATAACGAACATCGGAATACTACTGCACAATGATCTCACTGTAGAACTTCAACATCAGAACTATATGAAACCCTGGCCCCTGGCCACTTCCAGCTTCAGCTAGAAAAGATCTTCAAGTACTTCTGAAGATAAGCATCCTTGGCCTTCAAGGATGGCAACTCTGCAGGAGGTATCCTCGACTTCAGTCTGAAGAAATGGTTCTTGGCCTTCAAGGATACATGGATCTGCCTTCAGGCAACTCCGCCTCTGCTATAGAGTATCCGAGACTTCAGTCAGGGATACACTTCGGCCTTCAGTCCGAAAAATGAATCCTAGGTCATTCATGACCTTGGGGGATAACCTTGCCTTCAGGCACCTTCGCTTCAGCTTGGGAAATCTGTGACTTCAGTCAGAGAAATGGTATCCTGAGCCATTCATGACTCTTCGGGGATTCAAACACTTTGCCTTCAGGCAAAACTCCGCTTCAGCTGGAGAAACATCTTCGACTTCAGTCAGAAGAAACACCGTTCACTTGATCGCAATCAATCATCACCTCAGGACAACTGACTTGGTCTTCAAGCCAACACGGATCACCTGGTTATATACAAACTTTGGAACCTTGTCTTCAGCCACACGTTGATTCATCAACAAGGAAATCCGAATCCACAGGAACATTCTGATATCGCCTTCAGGCGTTCACGAAGCCAATCTTCAGATTAGACATCATTGTTGGAGCAAACATATCACGCTGCTAAGGACTTTAGGAATCATCTTGAACAAACAAATCTCCGTCGGGCACCTTCAAGAATCATCCTGAACTGATAACCGTTCTGGAGCAAACAGTCTGCTAGGGATTCCTGGAATCTTCCTGGGCAACTCTTGCTAGGGACGCTACTGGGGAGCCCAAGAATCATCCTAAGCAAACAACTCGGGAAACTGCGCTGAGGTCTTAAGAATCATCTTAAGCAAACGGCCCTGCTGAGGAGTTCAAGAATCATCTCGAACTGAAGACTTCGCTGGGGATCTCAAAAATCATCTTGAGCGAGCGACTGTGGGGATTACACCGGGGTCTTAAGAATCATCTTAAGAAAGCGACCTCGTTGGGGAGAATGTTAGGAGTCGTCCTGAGCAACTGGTCCTTTGGTGGTACACCTGTAAAACAGGAATGATAATAACCTAGATCATGCTTATGATGCATATGCTTCGGCTCCATGCTCCACACGGTGGGAATGCTATGCGTTTATGCTAAATGCTATGCAATCATGCACAATGCTATGCAATCATGCACAATGATGTGATCCCGTCAGCAAAATAAATGTCGGGGGGGAGTTCTCCTGTCAAGGAGAAGAGAACTACTCAGATAGAGGAATCATCCTGCTGAGGAGAACGTGGACATGCCAATATCAATCGGTCTCTGTCTGGGGAATTGATCTTTCGGTTGACTGCTGCAGGGAAGACAACTTCAGTTGATTGCTGCAGGGGAACGAAGCTCTACGAGAACCTGGACCTGCTGATATCCATCGCGAGAATGAACTGCGCGGCCGTCATGGCTACTTTTCTGGGGATAACAACTCTGTGGGGAAACAACTTCAGCTGCTCCACACTCCATTGGGGAAAACCAATCATGATCTGATTACCTTCCCGGGATTCGGATCTCTTGGTCATTTGCGAACCCGGCTGAGGAAGGAGAAGTCATTCTGCTTCGTCGGAGAGAGTGCGACTCTGGGGGAAATACAGCATCAGCTGCTCAATATCTGCCAGGGAAGAAAGAATCATCTGACTTTGGGGGAGAGTACAACTCTGCAGGGGAATACGGCGTCAGCTGTTCCAACACTCTACTGGGGAAGAGGGAATCATCCGACTTCAGGAGAGATTACGGCTCTGGTGGGGAATCTCAATTCCGCTGGAGACTTCAGTCTGGCACCATCAGTTACTGCATACTTCGGCATACGAACAGCTTCTTACAAGACTTGCACTTGTGACCCGGTGCGGGGGAGACACCTGCTTTGGCGACTTTACTGGGGAAAACACGAGCTTCGGTACCCGAACACTTCTACGAAACCTGCACTTGTGACCCGGTGCTGGGGGAGAATACGAGCTGCTGCACGCGACTCAGCTGATGAGGTGACGTTCCTTCAGGATGCATCTGCTCGGGGAAAAGAATCATCTTTGCCTGGGGAGACATATCAATGCTCACTATTCTGATTCTGATTCTGCGGAGGAGAGACTACTGAACTCTGCTGGAGAAGGAGGACTCGCCCTGCTTCGGGGATGCGCATGACACATCTTCTGGAAGGTGCTACACCTGCAACAACACAAACAAACAGACACGGTACCCTCCTCAAAGGGGCCTGTCAAGGTTATTATCTCGTGACAACACTCAGGTAATTAATTGTTTCAACAATCAATGGGCCTAGGCCCGTAAGTTTATGTATGCGCATTTTATCAAAAACATCGGCGTTTTCATTCGCAAACAAAACAGATAAATGCTAAATGGGCAAGCAGAATTGCTGAATAATATGCATTTTATTGATGATGAACCCCTGAATGGGCAAAAATGTTTTACAATAGAGGCAAGCTCCTGGAATGAGGAAGCCGCGCAAAAAGAAAACATAAATATACATCAGTATATACAAATGTCGGCAACGAGGCGTAGACGAACACCATGAGTTGATCCCTCTAAGACCCACTCGACTTCGATACTTCTCCGACGCTTCAGCTTCGGAAGAGATTGATTCAGATAAACGGCCCTCAGGTCCTCCAAACCACTAAACAATGAAAGTCCACACGCGGAACGCAGTCATTTGCTTATTCAAATCCCTAACTTTTGCGTGAACCGCCCTTTACGGGTTTTCAGCTCACCGGGATACCCTTTTTTGCCGAAGCCGCCCAGTGTAGGTTTTCGACTTCGCGGGTGTACATTTTTCAATATATCCCTAATTTTTGCCCGAACCTTTTATTCTGTTTTTGGTTCGCCGGGATGCCCCTTTTTTGCCTGGACTCTTTCTTTTTTTGTCCAGCGGGTCTCTTTCAAGCACAGTATTTTTTAACTGCGTCCGCGTTCACCGGGGATGCAAAATCTTCACCATCCATCGTGGATAACAACAAAGCTCCTCCCGAGAAAACCTTGCTGACGACATACGACCCTTCGTAATTCGGAGTCCACTTGCCCCGGTGATCGGAGTGTGGCGGAAGAATTTTCTTCAGGACGAGATCACCCGTCTGAAAGCTTCTAGGACGCACCTTCTTATCATAAGCTTTCTTCATTCGGCTCTGGTACAGGCGACCAAATGCAATCGATGCTAACCTCTTCTCGTCCATCAGGCTGAGTTGGTTCAAACGATTCGTAATCCATTCCGCTTCGTCGAGTTTCACATCAACCAAAACTCGCAAAGAAGGAATCTCCACTTCTAACGGTAGGACAGCTTCCATACCGTACACCAAGGAGAAAGGAGTTGCCCCGGTCGACGTACGCACCGTCGTACGATAACCGTGCAAGGCGAATGGCAACATCTCGTGCCAATCTTTGTACGTCACGACCATCTTCTGAACAATCTTCTTGATGTTCTTGTTGGCCGCTTCAACAGCGCCATTCATCTTTGGCCGGTAAGGAGATGAGTTGTGGTGTTCAATCTTGAAGCTCTGGCACAGCTCCTTCATCATCTTGTTATTCAAATTCGAACCATTATCAGTAATGATCCGCTCGGGGATTCCATAGCGACAGATGATGTCCCTCTTTATGAATTTAGCTACCACCTGTTTGGTCACATTAGCGTACGAGGCTGCCTCCACCCATTTGGTGAAGTAGTCGATAGCTACCAGAATGAAACGATGACCATTGGATGCAGTGGGCTCGATCTTGCCTATCATGTCGATGCCCCACATGGAGAACGGCCAAGGGGAGGACATGACATTCAATGGGCACGGCGGCACATGAACTTTATCAGCATAAATCTGGCATTTATGACATTTCTTCGCGAATCTGAAGCAATCCGACTCCATAGTCAGCCAGTAATACCCTGCTCTCAGGATCTTTCTCGTCATGGCATGCCCGCCGGCGTGCGTACCAAATGTGCCCTCATGGACTTCTTCCATGAGCATACTCGCCTCTTTCTCATCTACACATCTGAGTAGCACGAGATCGTGGTTTCTCTTATACAACACTCCATCAGGATTGAGATAAAGGTTTCTAGATAGCCTCCTTAGAGTCTTCTTATCCTGGGTTGACGCACCCGCAGGATACTCCTTAGTCATAAGGAAGGTATGGATGTTGTGGAACCATGGCTTGCCGTCATTGGCATCCTCGATTGCAAAGACAAATGCCGGTCTGTCAAGACGCGAAAGCACAATTCTTGGAGCCTCATTCCAAAAATTGACCTTATACATTGAAGCCAACGTGGCTAAGGCATCAGCCATCTGATTTTCAGCCCTGGGTACATGATGAAGTTCCACTCGATCGAAGAACGGAAGCAGCCTCCTGGCATAATTCATGTACGGTACCAAATTCGCTTGACGAGTTTCCCACTCCCCTTTAATCTGGTTGATTACGAGTGCTGAGTCACCATATACGTCTAGATTCTTGATTCTCAAATCAATTGCCTCTTCTAGACCCATAATACATGCTTCATACTCTGCTTCATTGTTGGTAACTGGAAATGTCAGTCTCGCAGTAAACGGGATGTGGGATCCGTGAGGAGTCGTGATGATAGCCCCGATACCACTTCCATAGGAATTAACCGCTCCGTCGAATATCAACTTCCACTGAGACTTCCTATCTGGCCCCTCATCGGGCAATGGCTCATCGCAATCCTTCGCTTTGAGAAACATAATATCCTCGTCAGGGAATTCGAACTTCATCGGCTGGTAGTCTTCGATTGGCTGTTCGGCAAGGTAATCAGACAATACGTTTCCCTTAATGGCTTTCTGGGAGACGTACTGAATATCATATTCTGTTAACACCATTTGCCACCTGGCAATCCTGCCCGAAAGAGCCTGCTTCTCGAAGACGTACTTGATCGGATCCATCTTCGAAATTAGCATAGTGGTGTGATTGAGCATGTACTGTCGTAGACGTTTGACGGCCCAAGCTAATGCACAACACGTCTTCTCCAGCATCGAGTATCGAGATTCACACTCAGTGAACTTTTTACTCAAATAATAAATGGCATGCTCCTTTCTGCCCGTCTCGTCGTGCTGACCGAGAACACACCCCATACTATTCTCCAGAACCGTCAGGTACATAATTAATGGCCGTCCAGCCACTGGGGGTATCAAGATTGGAGGTTCTTGAAGATACTGCTTTATTTTGTCGAACGCCTTCTGGCAATCCTCATTCCAAGTAATCGCCTGATCTTTCTTTAAAAGTTTGAACATCGGTTCACAAGTGGCCGTGAGCTGAGAGATAAACCTTGCAATGTAGTTTATTCGGCCCAAGAAACCACGAACTTCTTTTTCTGTTTTCGGCGTTGGCATCTCTTGAATAGCTTTTATTTTTGCAGGATCAACTTCAATACCTCGTTCACTAACGATAAACCCCAATAACTTTCCGGACCGCACTCCGAAAGTGCATTTGTTAGGATTCAGCCTCAGCCTGAACTTCCTAAGCCTCTCAAACAGCTTCAATAAGTTGACCAGATGCTCTTCCTCCGTTTGGGACTTTGCAATCATGTCATCAACATAGACCTCGATCTCATGATGAATCATATCATGAAACAAAGTTACCATTGCTCGCTGGTAAGTGGCCCCTGCGTTCTTCAGACCGAAGGGCATTACCTTATAGCAAAATGTTCCCCAGGGGGTGATAAACGTCGTTTTCTCCATGTCCTCCGGTGCCATCTTAATCTGATTGTAACCGGAGAAGCCATCCATGAACGAAAATACGGAAAACTGGGCTGTGTTGTCGACCAACACATCGATATGAGGCAACGGGAAATCATCCTTAGGGCTCGCCCTATTCAAATCCCGATAATCGACGCACATGCGTACCTTACCGTCCTTCTTCGGTACAGGCACTATGTTGGCGACCCACGGAGGGTAAGTGGTAACGGCTAGAAATCCTGCGTCCAACTGCTTCTGAACTTCTTCTTTGATTTTTACAGCCATGTCTGGTCTCGTCCTCCTAAGCTTCTGCTTGACTGGAGGGCAATCTTCTCGCAATGGCAAGCGATGAACCACAATGTCTGTGTCAAGTCCGGGCATATCTTCGTATGACCAAGCAAAGACGTCACTATACTCTCGAAGCATCTCGACCAGTCTATGCTTGACATCATTCTGCAGCGCAGCCCCTATTCTGACATTTCTGACGAGCTCTTCAGAACCCAGATTTATGATCTCAATATCCTCTTCATGAGGCAGAATAACCTTCTCCTCTTGTCTCAACAAGCGGGCCAACTCTTCCGGAAGGTCTTCGTCTTCATCAATCTCATCCTCGGCTTGATAGATCGGGCAATCAAAGTCGTAGTGAGCCGTAGAGGGTCCAGAGTCGATGTCATCTGTTATGTGGATCCTGCAATAACAAGGGTTAAGTTTAAAGCAAGAATATGCAGGTTAGCACAAACCTCGTTGCCATTTTGCTGTTTTTCGAAATAAACACAAAACAGGAATAACAGTGAACACAATATTTGAGTACGAAGAAAACGCCTTTTATTTATTAACAAAATGCATGTACATAATCCAACAAGGCCCTGACAATAAAACCACTATGCCCCGGGCAGGACATAGGGTTGTACAAAGATTGTAAAAAGCAAATCATTACTCTTCACTTGTCAGCTGGATAATCTCCTTGATGGTCCAATTGTTGAGGCGCTCGCCCGGCTTGCTTGGTTGAATCCAGGCGTCAAGATCACAATCACTATCCCCGCTGTCCTCAGACGCTGCGTTGATGCTTTCGAAAATTACTCCGCCCTTGGTGAATAGGATCGGCCCCTTCCCACGAGACGAACTGCTAGAAGAAGATGAAGCTTCAGCTTCAGGAGAATATCCCAATCCAAACTTATCCTGCTTGATTGGTATATCCAAAACATGCCCCCAGCCTGGGGTGGAACCGGCTTCGACAACGGCCCGAGCTTCTTTAAACGAGGAGAGATTTATCTCTTGCTTCTCTATGACGACAGGAGCTACTTCTTTTACCTTGACGGTTTCAAATGCTTGGCAGAGAGTTTCATGGATTTCGCCATCCATTTCAACATATTTAAAGGATGACAAGTGGCTCACCATAATGTCCTCCTCACCACAGACAGTTACTATGCTGCCCCCGACAGCATATTTGAGCTTTTGATGCAGCGTGGACGTCACGGCACCAGCAACATGGATCCATGGCCGTCCTAAAAGGCAACTGTAGGCAGGCATGATATCCATGATATAAAAAACTGTATCAAACGTCTCTGGACCAACTTGAATCGGCAGGGTCAACTCTCCGAAAACGTGGCGCTTAGTCCCATCAAAGGCTTTTACCACCAGGTCACTGGGCGTGCAAAGCAATCCACGAGTGTCCAACTTCATTAGTGCCTTCTTCGGAAGCACATTAAGCGATGAACCCGTATCTACCAGGACATGCGACATGATCGTACCTCTGCACTCTATTGAGACGTGCAAGGCGCTGTTGTGATCTCTTCCTTTAGGAGTCAGCTCTAAATCTGTGAATCCCATCCCATTACCAGCATTGACATGGGCTACCACCTCCTCTAGCTGATTTACTGATATCTCCTGCGGCACATAAGCAGCGTTCAATACCTTCAGTAATGCGTTGCGGTGCGCCTCAGAACACAGCAACAAGTTAAGAATAGAGATCTTCGACGAAGTCTGGTGAAGATGATCTACAATCTTGTAGTCGCTCTTCTTGATTAATCGCATGAACTCTTCAGCATCTTTAACTAGCAAATCCTTTTCTTCCCCAGAAGGGACCTCTTCGATGGCTCTGCTTTTACCTTTTTCCGCAGCGTCCGCTCGGACCACTTTCTCTGCCGCAATCTCTGCTGGCGCAAACACTCTACCGCTTCGAGTGATACCACTGACCCCGACAAGATTCTGCACAGTCGATCCGTATGGCTCCAGCTCTAACTTCTGACCATTGCAATAGACTTCGGCGCCATAATGCCATGGAACGGCGTTAGTGCTTTCGAATGGGATTGGCCCGGCCCTGGTGATAGTAATTGTAGGTGGTCGGGGCGCAGAAATAGTAATAGGGTGACGAGGAATAGTGATGGTAGCAACTTCATCTGCCTGCTTCAGCACGACCTCCCCTGATATACTCTCAATGCTCCGGCTGAACTGCAAAATACCCTCGGACATCAGACTTTGGATACCTTCGACCAGCTGCTCACACCCATCAGGAAGTGCAGCACAAGCCATACATAACTCTCCGCATCCAGGAAAAAAGCCCTTCTTCAGCAACTTAGCCTTGACAAAACTAAGCGGCGTTTTCAAATCTTTGACATCAGTCAGCAAGTCTGAACTCTCTTCTGTGATAACGGCATTCACTCCGCCTCCCTTATGATGAGGCATCGGGTTTTTGGTGACATTGGGCACACTGTCAGAAAAGTTAATAACTTTGGCGTCCACCAAGTCCTGCACTTTGTGCTTAAAAGCTTTGCAATTCTCAATCGTATGGCCTGGTGCCCCAGTATGGAAATCACAAGTAGAATTGGCGTCATACCCCGGTGGTGGTGCCCCTGTTAAGGGAGCCATTATCCTCTTTTGAACTAACTGAAGCTGAAGCAACGTTTGTAAGAGCTATGCATACGACATAGGGGGAGTTTCAAAATGACGATTTGTCAGAGGAGCCCGATTCTGATATCTTCTATACCCCTGCTGATTCTGCTGCTGCTGCTGCTGCGGTGGAGCTGCTGGGATATTTATGCTAGCAATCTGCTGCTGAGGGCCCTTACCCTTTCTCCGAGCATTAGTGACAGCACTGGCATCTCCCTCTCGACGCTTGCCAGCGTAAGGTTTCTTGCTACTTCCTCCAGCAGAGGATGATTCGCCTTGAATTTTTCCAATCTTTATACCGTTCTCAACATGCTCGCCCATAGTGATGAGAGCCGAGAATGTCCCGGACATGCCACTGACCAGCTTTTCATAGTAGATTCCAGGAAGGGTAGCCACGAACATTTGCACTAGCTCACGCTCAACCATTGGCGGTTGAACCCGAGCAGCCAATTCACGCCACCGCTGGGCGTACTCTTTAAAGCTTTCATTGTTCCGCTGTGAGAGATTCTGGAGCTGAACTCGGTTGGGAGCCAGGTCGCTATTGTATTGATAGCGGAGGACGAACGCTTCAGCGAGGTCTTTCCAGGTGCGCACTGTAGCGGGCTCTAAACCCATATACCATTCGAGAGATGGACCAGAAAGACTATCCTGGAAGAAGTGCATCAGCAACTTCTCATCGTCAGAATAAGCGAACATCTTTCTATAATAAGATCGAAGGTGAACACGGGGGCAAGTAGTACCCTTATACTTCTCAAAGGCAGGCACCTTGAATTTATGAGGTACCTTAAAATCAACAATCAACCCGAGCTTGGACATATCAACGCCCAATGTGTTCTGATTTTCCATGTCTCTCATCTTGTCTTCCAGCGCTTTGAACCTGAGTCGAGCTTCAGCATTCAACTCTGCTTCTACACCTCTCTGAGAGAATATGTCATCCTGATGGTCCTCCAGCCATGGTTGAGGCACCAACAGATTTCCAACACCAGCGTTGCCGTTGATCGGCCCTATGTTAACATTGGCTCCCAGACTACCATTGCCGACGCCTGCCGCATTGAGTCCGAGATTAGTCATCAGGTTGCCGTTAGCACTGCCGTTGCCCCCGGCAACAGGAACAACATTCTGTGAAGCATCCACTGGAGGAGGAGTAGGCACAGCCCCGCCGTGCAGTATGCCATTACTGTCAACCCTGGAGATCAGAGGTTGAACCAAAGTACGAAGCTGGTCCTGACCATTCACGACCACTTGCATTAGCTCCATAAAACGATCCATCCGTTCACGGAGCTCTTGAACATCTGACTGCACCTGGTCCATAATCCTTGTCTGATTAGCGCGAGTTGAGTAACGGTGAATGAGTCTTTGATCAATCCTGGAGATCGAAAGCAGCTCGGAACCTGCGTACCTGAAAAACCTGTCAACATTAAAGGTTAGGAAAAGCCACAAAATGTATGTCATGCAAAATGCTTCATGCAGATGTATGCGTGTGTCTGTGTGCTTGAGAGATTTCCCCCGACCCTGGCGCCTTAGTACCAGTGCTGACAATAATAAGGAGGGGAATCTGGGCCCAATCATGGAAACAACAATCTCTCATATATACATAGTACCAGTGATAGTCAACCCCGACACATCAAGGATCGAGAACTCGTACGCAACAGTCTTCTTGAGAGAGGCTGTAGTAATACAATAAGAGGCGAGAGATCCTGGATCGGGGAAACGGTACCTGTCACAGACACACGTCAATGGAATGCGAATTATCATGCAAACTAATGCAAAATGCAGGCATGCAACAATATATCCAGGTGGCTGCTGTGGAGATTCGGTATCAACAGTCACTGATGAGAAAAAACCCCGACGTAAAACCACTGATCTGATCTGCTGAGAATAACCATCTGATAGGATCGAGATCAAAATTCTGCTCTGTCAAGAGTAAGTGCCTGATAATAAGGACCCGGGATGTATGATCAGAAAACGTCCGCTGATGAAGTCTTCAGACCCCAAATCAAAAATCTGCCCTATCAAGAACAAACACACAGCTGCTGATGAGATCTTCAGACCCCACTCAAAATCTGCCCTATCAAGAACAAACAACAACTGCTGATGAGATCTTCATACCCCACTCAAAATCTGCCCCATCCGGAACAAACCTCTGATGACAATACTCTGATCGAAACCTGCTCTATCAGGAACAGACATACACCCGATGATAAAATCCTCTGATCAAAAACTTGCTCTGTCAAGAACAGTCAAATCTGCGACTGAGAACCCTGATACCAACATAACTGATTCACTGTCAAGAAAACCAGGTGGTCTGGAGGTCAAAGTTTCCTGCAATAAACCCAATCCCACTCACAGGTATGGACCTAATCCACGGACAAAGGTACGACATCCTATGCGGTCATCAGCGTCACAGACTTTCACGAGTGATGATACGATTCCCAGAAGGAGTGGCATCATCAAGTCATGAAGAGGCCTCCCTTAGCTGACTTCCAAATGATCGGTCCCCAGAGTCGACAATCCTCACGTCTGGACTCCCCTCAGATCCTCAGGACCGGAAAGGAGCACCTCTGCAAGAATCTCGTCTGAGCGCAGATTTTCGTAGGGAACTGTGCCTGCTCCGCAGACAGGTTCGTCTACTACTTCTCCGCAACTATATCTAGGTGTATACTCAAGCCCAGGTCCGGCTTCTCACTCACAGTAACATCCCTCTCCCACAGCAGCACAGATAATCATATCAAACTGGAAATAAAATGCGGGAAATAAAGTGCGAGAAGAAAAAAAATGCGATAAATAAACGCAACCCAACAAGCAAACACACAAGCGGTAGGATTGACTCTCTTAAGGGACGTTGGATCCCAAAACTGACTCGCTTTCGGGACGTTGGATCCCTAGGAAACTATCAAGTCCCCAGCAGAGTCGCCAGCTGTCGCTTGCGCGAAAATAAGGTGCCGGCAAAACAGAAGAGTCGCCAACTTTCGTTATTTATCCCTCAGAGCGGGAAAGGAAACGATCGGAAAAACCTGACGAATAAGGGTAAGACAAGGTCGTCGCAACCGTTGTCTGGGTTCGGGAGTCGGTTACGCAAGGGGAAGGTATTAGCACCCCTCACGTCTGTCGTACTCGACGGGATCCACGCTTGTTTGTTTACTTGGGTGGGTTGGTTATAATCTATCTACCTATCAAGGCTGGCTGAAAAAGAAAAGAAAAATGACTCGGCAAAGCGTCACACTTTATGCCTACGTATTCTCATCAGAGAATGAGAAATCAGAGTCAACGTAGTTCGGCCTACGAATGATTACGGGGGAAAGGTTGCTCGCTAGGACGTCGCATCCTATGCCTACGTACTTCCACACTGTATGGAAGATCAGAGCGAACGTAGTTCGGGAAACTACGGGTTATCTCCTGAAAGAAGTGTTTTTTTATTGTGTTTGCGATCTCAACCGCACTAGAGACTATGACCTGAGAGGGAAGGCGTCCTTTCTCAAATAGCTTAAGGCTCGTAACGTACGAAAGAAATCATTCATGATTACTGTATTTTAAACTGTTTTGAGATAAGAAGAGAACAGGCCCAACTAGGAGGGAGACTATCAAGTCCTACTGTTATCATGCCATGGATTCATCCTATGGTTGAAGTTTGAACAGGGAACTCCTAGATGTTATCATGCATAGGTTTCAACCTAAAAGTCTATCATCAAATCCTTATCAAAGGAAGTGAGAGTCCTAAGGGATCATGTCAATGATACACCAAAACAGACAAAGCATCAGCTTTAACAGTAAAATGCATGCAATGCAAGTGAGGGAGGAAATGTGTGTGGGGCTTCAGCCTCCACAAGCTCATCTCAACCTCAAGCCAGTCATGAAATAACAGTAATCATACTGAAAAATAAACAACATGCTATCAAGCAATAAACAGTAAACTGCAATCATACAGAAATGGAAACATGCCATCAAGCAAAATAAACACATGGGCAAGGGAGCTGGGCTCTACCGAATACCCGCAAGCAAAGCCATGCAATAACAATACAAGCAGAGGGAGCAACTCAACCTCTAATGAAATCATGCTCTTAGACTGAACTTACTCTAGATGAACTTAGTCTAATGCAACAGACAAATCAGACAAAACAAACAATACAGAAAAGAAAAACAGAAGAAAGCCTCAGCTCCTCCAGCAGCAACTCAGTCTTCAGACTTCAGAGATCACTTGCTTTCCAGGTATCAGCCCTACAACTTGAGTATCAACTCATCTTCTCCCTTAAGCTTCAGCTTCTTTGATCAGCTCCACCTTCAGGCTTCACTATCTTCAGGGATCGTCAAGCATCAACTGGATCTTCACAAAGTCTTCAGACTTCAACAATCTTCAAGGAATCATCCTCTTCAAAGCTTCAGCTTCTATCTTCAATGACTTTTAGATCTTCAATCAAGTCTTCAATACTTTCCATTGCTATCTTCAACAATCCAAATGCTTCAGCACACAAGATTCAGTCAACAAGATGAGGTGAGGATGTTAAAGTGTTCACAGACCTCCAAAGGATGCCATTGAGGACTTAACATCAAAGGGAAAGGCTCTCTCAAAGTTCTACCTTATAGGGCAAGGTCACTAGTCTCTCCAAAGGATAGAGGTGAATACCCTTAAGGGACTTCATGTCATAGAGAAGGAAGGAGGTGAACAAGACACTCCTTGTTTATTGAAGGGAAGTATTCTATCTAAGGCTCTACCTATGCACTTATGATCCTATAAACAAACAAACAAAAGCTAAGCTAAGCTCCTCTGCAAGGTCTTCAAAGCCTTCAATGATGATCCACAAGGTCTTCAACTCAATCTTCAAAGCTCACACACTCAAAGGAGAAGGAAAGAAAGCAAAACAATACAAACTATGCCTTTAAGCAACACACATACTAACCATACATTCAAAAATCAATTGAAAATACTAAAATACTATATAATACTCTAGCAAAATTCTAGGGGATTCTATACATACTTACCCTTAACCCATATATTCCCCATACACTAATTTGGCCTATAAACCCCAAAACAAAATTGTTCAAATCTACTTATGCAACCTAAAACCCTAATTTGAGCACCTAAATGCTAAACAAGCAAACTATATCAAATTTTAATCTAAAAATTGTGAATTAAATCCTATATGATCTATGGTTCAATATTTAACTATTCCAAAAATAATGGCTCAAAAATCCTAAGGGAAAGTCCTAAAGGAAATTATACAAAATCAAGTATCAAACTAAACATATTAAAAAGCCATTTAAATGAAAAATACTCTAAAAATATTAAAAGAAAATAAAATGAGAATTTTATTTATTTACATTTTTCTAGACATGATTATGAATATGTGAAAAAAACAAGCATTAAAAAATATCAATTTTTCTATTTTTTATGAATTTTATAATATGCATGGAAATTAAAAGAAATTAAAAAATAAAAGGAATTAATTAAAGGGGAGGGGGGTGCGAAAAGAAGCTGCGCCTAGTTGATTTTATGATGGGCTGGGAAGTGGGGAGGTGCGCGTAGAAACTGAGATAGGCCCACATGCGAATCATTTAGCAAAACGGTGCGTTTTGCTGTTTGAATTCTCCCTCCAACTTTCACTTAATCTGGACCGTGGATTAGATGGAATGGTCAATGGATTCAACGGTAGGATCATCGTCTTCTCCAACCAGCCATTAGGGTTTTCAGAAACCCTAGCCCATGCGCATAACTTCCACTGCCTATATCTCCCTCGTTCCGCCATGAAATAACACGATCCAAAGACCAAAAGAACTCTCCTCCTCACCCTCTACAAGACTATGGCCATAGATTCTCCTAAAACACAACCAATAAAGAAACCCGATGGAATAAAGTTCTGGTACCATTTGAATTTCATCTGATATGCATGATCACCATCCTTGTTGAAACTAACCTGGGATACTCTACACGTTGTGGGGAGTAAACTAAGCTAAAGAACTAAGATTATAGTACTCTAGGTTATGTGTTCTTGATCTCAAAACAGAAATGGCCATGGAACCAACCTTCATATAATGCCTTCAAACTCATCACAATTCATCCCTAAGAGTCTCTAATCACTTACATCCTAACAACATGATCTAAAACTGCATAATTAAGGGGATTCGAATGAAGTTGCTTACCTTGCAAGTGATGATGGCTATGGTGGTTTCTCTTCAATCCAAGCCTTGATGTTTGCTTCAAATGATCTCCAATGGATGCTAAGACTTCTGTTTGCACTAGTTCTTGTTGAAACTTCTTGAATCACCTTATCCACCTCTTCATGCCACTTGGAGTGAAGACTTGGATCACACAAAATAGCCACTGATTTCAATCACTCTTGCTTGCCAATTGTTCTATGATGATGGTAGATGATGATGATAACAAGGATGATGCTAATTGATGAAGTTTTGATGGAGATTGAAAGAAAAATGCAATTTGGAGTTATGGAATCAAACTATGGTTTGCAATCACAATGAATCACCAACCTTGGCCACATTGTGATCTAACCAATATATAGAAACCAATGGAAGAGTCTAGACTCATCTAGAAACTTTGAGAATCATTTAGAAAGTCATGGAACTTCTCTTGTCATGACATATTGCCTTATCTTCTTTCATGCCTTAAACCTTTCAACCTTGTGTCAAAAACTCCTTACATGAGATATTGGGATTGAATGAGTGAAAAAACAAGCTAAACCTTGCCCTATGCCAAGTTTCTCAAAGGTTCCTTAATATGCAAGCATGAATTTTACAAAGTAACATCCATTTTAAGACCTCAAATCAAAATTCTACTTGAACCATTGTTTTTAAAATAATGTTTGGAGTCAAAATTACATATTGGATGACCCATTTTGGATTTGTACATCTCCTAAACCAAAATTCCATTTCAACTTTTTTAACTTATAAGCCATTTTAGGTCATTTTTACCCAATCATGAAAATCCTTGCTACAATCTCTTTCAACAACTCATGACCTCTTTTCTAAGCTTAAAATCCCATTTTGAACAACTTTTATGTTTTGAGTTTTTCCATTTGAGGCTTGGAAATAGGAGATATGGCCTTTGCTTAAAATGACCTATAACTGCCAAATGACCAAAGTACCCCTGTCTTGTTCAAACCATAAGTTGAGTTCTACAAATCCTATCAAGGACTTCTAGTACTCTATAGAAAGCTAAGAAGATGCTCTTCAACATTAATGTTGACCAATAAATCATAGGAATCATCCTACTAGGGCAAAAGTTGTCTGCAAGTTGGGTGACTTTCAAGGACCCAGATTCACACACCTCAGCTGACCTGTAATTTGTCAAAACCATAACTTGAGCTCTGCAACTCCTATCAAGGACTTCTACCACTCAAATTAAAGCTAAGAACAAGCTCTACAACATTAATGTTGTGGGTAAGATGAAATATCAACCACATCTTGAGCTAAAACTTCTTGGAAGATAGGGATCAAATTAGGGTTTTTTCACTGACAATCCTTGGAAACCCTGACTTGAAACTTCTCAAACTCCTCATTCATGATGAGTTGGTCTAGGAATCATCTTTATAACATCTCCATACATCATTCCATGATCTCATGGCCCTTGGATTAGGTCTCAACCTTCTCCAAATCTTCAGCTGATCTAGGGTTGACCCAGTCAAAACCCTAATTCTACCATTCATGGTTGAATCTTCTGAATTCTTGCATAATGACCTCTCTGGGCTTCATGATGGCTTTCAAGACATCTCATAGACTTTCTCAAAGCTTCGAGTTCATTCTCAAAGTCTCAGAATCATCTGAGGAGCTCTCACAACTCTCAAGTTAGGAGGCACACAACTCTGGTTTCAACCAATTCCTCTGAGGATCTCTTGAACTTTCTGATGAAGGTATCAACCTTCAAACACTTAATGGATGAATAATTGTTGGTCAAATTTTGGGGTGCAACAGAGTCTTATGATGATTCTCTTCTGATCAACCAATTTTGAATGACTTGTCCCATAATCAAATGATGCTTGGGGGCTTGCTTTAGACTGACTAACTTCATAATCATTGGATGTCAATGCCCCTGATCTACAAGGCTACAAGGTGCTCTTGATTCTGGTCAACTTTGATGAATAGTCAAATCCTCTTTGATTACTCTTTGTTGGAATTTCCTCAATGTCAAGTACCGACTTGCAATTTAAATTATTTATTCACAAATGGTAATTTTAATGCAATTCTTATGCAAATTTGAAAAATCATTTATTAGGATGATGTGATAGTGTGTGATGAATGGACCATTAGTCCAAACATTGTTGATTTAGTTGGTGTGCGAAAGATATAGCCAGAATATGACACCAATAATGAAGATTAGCAAATATGTGAGGAGTCAGTTTACGCAACCTTGTTGTAATATACTTTCAGAATATACCTTGCCTCAATTAGGTCTTTTGAGGGTTGTAACATGGTCTAGTTCACGGTTATAGAAACAAAGGATATAAGGCTCAAAGTTTGATTTCAACCCACCCTTTCTTCATGATGACCTTCAGTCCTATGTTCAGCTAATTGGTACGCACATGTCTAGAGTTGAACGGTGCAAGAGTGAAGATGAGAATTCAATACTTGCTTGAAATGACAATCACTTTATTTTGTTGTTGTGGATGTCAACGACCCTTTTGATGTTTGACATAATGGTCACCGAATCTTATTTTGCCTCGAGGATTTGAAGACCTCTTTTGCTTTTGTTTGTGATCCCTAACTTTTACATGGACTGATTTTTCTTTTCAAGTCCACCGGGATAGCCTTGATTTTCGCCTAAGTCTCCTCTTGAGGTGTCTAACTTAGCAGGCTTTTAATTTTTTCGTTTTTTTTTCAAATTTGTTGGAGGGTTGTGACTGCCAAGTCATTGGTCATTGAAGAACAACCGTCATAACTTTAGGATTTTGCATGATTCTTTCGACACTTCAGAACTTGTGCGAAGAATATCTTGTCATTGATCTTCAGACGGGAAGTTCCATCTCGATAATTCAAATTAACTGAACGCTACCCATGCCCCAGGTTAAGTGTAAGGGTTTAGAAATCCGAAGGAAACTCCTACTTCTAGGTTCAAAGTGGTTAACTAGGGATTAACTCCTTATCTCTCCAGTGTTTAGGGGATTTGAAACAATGCCTGTACATCATCAGCAGGATTTTATCCGAAAGCATACAATTGCAATTATGGGTTTTTCGTTTTCGTCATCCTCCCTCCAATTTTGCTAAAACAACGATTTTCAGAAAGAAAGCGAACGAGAGGTAAATGGATTTTTTTTATATAAGTGAAGAAAGAATGAGCAAATGCGATATGATTAATTCAAAAAGCATGATTACTTCATTAATATTACCATTCAAAACAAACAATGTTTAAAAACAAGTAGTAAATAACAAGAAATAAATTACAAATGCCTAGAAAGTGACAGGATCTAAAAATTGCCAGCATTGGGTACTGGGCCTTTTCTTTCTTGACTTGAAATTAGGCTAGCCTTCTTGCTCATTGAGACCACTATGGGAACCTTTTCCTCACTCACTCTTAAAAACTTCTTCCATGATAGAAACTGATGAGCCTGTCTGACCAGATGAAGGGTTGGCGTTGATTTGAAGGCCTTGAGGTGTAAATGAAATCAATCTGGACTCAATCAACTCTTGCGCTTGGTACTTCAAGGATTTACAATCCTCGATCTTGTGTCCAGGTGCTCTAGAATGGAATACACACCTGACATTTTCATCATAGCCTAGAGGAGGCGGTGTTGGAGGAGGACCTAGTTCTCTTAGCTGGACCAATGAGTTACTGAGCAACAAAGGGAGGAGTCGACTGTATGACATAGAAATTGGGTCAAAGTATTTCTCTGGCCTTGTTGGGCAGAGTTTCACTGTTGACCTGGATACTGACTCTTACTCCGCGGTCGGTTTCTCTGACTTGATTGAGGATCAGGTAATGGTCATTGATAGGTACGCTTTGTAGGTCCAAGTGGTAGGTCGTGTTCATGAGGCATCTCTTGACTTGAGGGGAACTTAGGTACTTCCACAGGAGCATGTATTTTCATGGCAACAATTGGTGCGGGGTTACTTTCCTTCCTCATCAGTGTTTGTAGGATCTCCATAATCAAGTTCACTTGAGTTTTCAATTGCTTGACCTCCTCTCTTAACAATTCTTTACCTTTTTGAAGCTCTTCCATAGTGATCTGAGATATGTTTCCACTTCTGAGCGTATGTCGGAAAATCAGCTAGTTTACTGTGAATGGAGGTCAAGTCTTTGTAAGTTTTGGTTTTGTTTTATGAAATGCAGAATGATGTATGAATGCATATGGAACAATATGTTATGCACAAAGCTCTTAGTAACCTTGTTAGTATCATTAAGAATATAAACATTTTCCATTGCAATTAATCAGAAGAGACATAATATAACAAAAACTTTCATTTCATTAAGGCTCGAGGCCAAGTTCAAATACAAAATACAAAATATGCTTCTTAAACAAATTACAAATCAACTCTAAGGGTGACTCCTTGGGCTCTACGAACCGCCTCTAAATCTGTAATGAGTTCTCCCATTATTTCCTTGCAAAACTTCACAAAGTCGAACACCGGGACATGAGTGTTTTCAGGAGTCATCACTTGATCAACCACCTTCAATTTTTCAGGGATTTGTTAAAGCACAAAGTTGGAGAATCCCGCCAGGTTCACAAATTTGTCCTTCCATTCAACATAGAGAATTTGGAGATTGTTGATGATGTCATCTCTTTGAAGTACCGCAACTTCTGCGTGACGACAACTTTCCTCCCAATAATGGCAACTGTCTTGCAGCTCTAGGTATAGTTCATCATAGATTCCATCTTTCAGTATCTTGATTTCCTCAATAGCCCTACCCAATTGGTACTCTGCTTGTATGAGATCTCACTGCACATTCTCCTTTTCCAACAGTGCATGAGCTAACTGATCCTTGCAGCCTTTGATAATGCTATTCAGCTTGTGAATCTGAGCTTCACAGTTTTCCCTTTCATCTTTCTTCATCTGGGTGGCTATTCTCACATCATTTTGTAAGTCTATGACCTTTCGCCATACTTGGTCCAATTTTTCATTTTGGTGATCCAAGTCTGCGTTGGCACTTTTAAGTGCTCCACCAACCCATTCTTTCTTTCCTTTCTCTTCCCTATCTCTTTTCTTTCTATCCTCGAACTTTTCTTTCAACTCTTTGCTTTTGTCTTCCCAAGCTTCACTTTTATGCTTAGTCTCACTGAGTTGAATTCGGAGCTGAGTGTTCTCATCCTCGAGTTCTTGGACTTTAGACCTAAGTTTCTCCATGTCTTCAGGTAAGATCGGTTCAGGCTCAGGATTTGGTGGGAAAGCATATGCATCAAAGACAAAAGGTAATCTGACTTCTTTTGCTCTCACTTTCACCCATTTAACATAAGGCTCACGAGCAACGATATTTTTCCTCCCATTGTCAGGATTTCTTCTTATGATGTTTACCCATGCTCTTCTTGCCTTTCTTACAGCCGAACCATTTGGATCGACCGTATTGACAAGGAATGGCACCAAATCTTCCACTCTAGGAGGACCGTCCATGGAGTGTCCAAACTGTCTTTTGAGTAACACCGGGTTGTAATTGATGCAACCTCGTGTTCCCAAGAGAGGCACATTAGGAAATTCTCCACAAGAAAAGATGATATCTCTGGTTTCCCACTCCCTCTTGTACCATGTGATGGAACTGGCAGTGAGTGAAGCAAATCTTTGAGGACATGAGAGTTTCTCGGAAGCAAAAGGACCCTTTTCAGGCATTTGGGTCCTTAGCCACTTATGCAAGAGCGAGGCGCAATAGAGGAACATTCCACCTCCTTTTGCATGTCTTGTATGAAGTGTGTGATAGAAGTCACCTAGGAGGAAAGGCACGGGGTTTCCGGTCAAGAAAATTTCCATAGCTACTTGGTCCACAAAATTTTCCCCATTTGGAAACATCACAATTCCATAGACCAAGAGTTCTAAAACTGAACCACATATTTCCTATTTTTCTTCCTTGGCATACTTCCATGCTTGTCCTTCCAAGATCTTCCTCGAGGATCCCCTAGCTCCTTTGGGTGCCCAATTGGCTATCACGTCTCCTGTGGGAATCCCTAAGGCAGAAGCCACTTTCTTCAAAGTGAATTCTTCTTCGAGCTTCAAAAAAGGATTGCGATCTTTGATGGAGATGTTCAGAATCTTCTCGAATTCTTCCAAAGTGGGAGCTATTTGAAAATCAACAAAGGTGAAACAACGGAGAGAAGTGTCATAGTACTGAGCCAAGGTTGTGATAGCTTTAAATTCTATCTTCTCTGTCAATAAATCTAAGATCCTCCCATAAGAAGTGTGAAATTTGTTGTGCTTGATGGGAGTGATCTTGGCACTTAGAGCTTTCAGACTGTCAATTGAAGGATCTTTGTATTTGAAAGTGAAGGTACTTTTTCTGTCGGTCTTTTTGTTTCATATCATCGTCCATAGATTCACATTCATTATGATTGCTTTTGAAAAATGCTTATATCTGCAACAAGAACAAAACACTAAGAGCTTTGTTTATGAAGTATGTATGTATGAGTGGATGCATAAATCGAATCCGAGCACATGGGTTCATAAGTCCGAGGCATGGATATGGCCAATACTGATTGCTTTATGAACAGGTTCTCACAAGGCGTGATCTATGGTTTAATAGGGACCCCAAAGTCATAGATTCATATGACTGCTCATCATACACGACATGAATATGTCGGATGATGACTCTATCACATGAACCTCTTTTGGGTGAGGTCCTCGTATCGAACCACACGAGAAGAATTTCTTGGGGACCCATACTACGAGACACGTTGGCACGGGGTTTTAGACAAGGATTTCAGAGTCATGGACTTCCTTGACTGTTTGTTACGTATGTCAGTCATTTCCAGGCAACAACTTCATCAAGAAAGTCTCTTCTGAACGAGGTCTTCGTATTGATCCACACGAGAAGAGCTTCTCGAGGACCCATACTACGTGACCATCAATCTTAGTTGGCCAATGGTTTAGGGTTCTAAAAGGTCCTTAGAGTAATGGATTTCCAAAAAAAAATTGATCAAACACGCCAAGAGCTTGACGATTCTCATCATTCTCAAAGGAATCTACTCTAAGCGAGGTTCTCGTATCGACTATCGCGAGATGAGCATCTCGGAAGCCCATACTACTCAACCTCTCCTATCTCAATTTTAACACTCTAGACTCGGGTATAGAGTCTTTCCCTTAAGGCTTGCCACCAAAGTATCCAATCCATACCACAACAAATGAAACCAAATACGTGGAGATACAATTGAATAAATAAAGGAAAGCGATAAACAAGCACATAAAAAGAGAGAACCCAAACACACAAAAGTGACCTAGGTTAGGTTTGACTCACTTAGGAAGAAGTCCTCAGCAGAGTCGCCAGCTGTCGCTACGCGAAAAATGACACATAGTCGCTGCCGGATTTTATTTATCCCAAGGAGGGAAAGGGAAATAGCAATAAAACCTTTAGGGAAAAAGGCATGGTCATCACAACCAGGTCTTAGGGTTCGGGAGTCGGTTATGCGAGGGGAAGGTGTTAGCACCCCCTCGTATCCGTCCTACTCGATGGGAACCTTCTAGGTTGTTTCGCTTGAGTGGGTGTTTTTAATCTAAAAGTGTGCTTGCTTAAAAGAAAAGAGGGGTTGGTTTTTTATTTTAATGCTCGCCAAGGATTGTGGCCCTTGTGCCTACGTATCCTCACTTAAAAGAAGTGAAGAATCAGAGCTCCGTAGTTCGGAGGCTTGTGAAATGGTTGTTTGTTGGTTGATTTTATAGCTTGAAAAAGGGTTTTCAGATTGATACCCTAAGGCGAAAAATGTTTGATGAGTTGATGTTATTTTTAGGTTTTTGAGGAGAAATTGTTCTTGATTAGGATTACACAAAAGACTTTGGATAGAGATGAATGTTTCGAATAACCAAGTCGAGCGCCTTGTATTCAAAACATTCGGAACGAGTGTAGGAGGGTTCCATTCTCATTCCTTCACCATCACTTTAAAGTTTATGATGTATGAACCCAATTGTATCTTTATTGTGTTTTGGATTTTTTTATGAGAAAAATACCACTTGATGTTGGGTCAAGAGTTTTATTGTTTATAAAAATATTTGAAGTGATGCGAACAAGGTCGATGGTGAACATACAAGGCGGTCGATTTACAAGGTGAAAGTGGCTCGATAAAATCGAGAGTTTATTTTTGAAAATAGTTTTGGAACAAAAAGGTCAAACATAATTATAATAATGTCCACATACAATAGCCGTTTAACCGCATCGGGTTGGTCGGCATGAAAAACACAAAATATGAAGAAACAGGGGCCTGACATGGCTGGCCGTGTCAGGTGACACGACCCATGTCAAGAAGTGCCCAAAACACTAATTTTTTAGGTAAAATAGGGGAGCTGACACGGGCCCCCGTGTCAGCACCCCCGGGAGATGCGCGCGAAGAAAACTTAAACAGCGGGCTGACACGACCGTCCGTGTCAGCCCTGCTGGGTGAAAAACAAATCTGAACTTTTCCTTTGTTCTCCTTCTTTCTTGTGGTTCTTACAATGGTTTCTTGGTCCCTCATGGGACTTTACACAAGGTACACAACACAAAAACACTCAATAGATAATAAATGAAAAGTGCAAAATATAAAGAGAGAAAAGTTTGAAGAAATGGATACCGAAGAGTTGCTCTCCTTCTTGCAAATCCTCCATTGATTTTGGTTGGGTGTTCCCTTCACTCTTCACTCTATGTTTTGATGGTTCTGCATCTCAATGGTTCTCTTGTTTCTATGTGACTCTCTTGATTTTTCTGACTTTCTTTCTCTCTATTTTTCTAGTTTTCTAGGGTTTCTTGCTCTCTCTATTTTTTCAATGTGTAGTGAATAGTCCCTCCTCTATTTGGAGCCCTCTCTCCTCTTTTATCTCAACACATTAGGATTTTCCCTCCTTTCAAAACTTCAGATTTTTTACTTAGAAATGCCCAATGCCACTTTCTTGGTACACCCTCTTTCTTTCCATTTCTAGCATGTTGCTTTTCAACTTTTGCTACTTTTTCTGCATTGCTGTTTTTTGTGCTGCACTATTGCTGGATTTTGCTGCCCTTTTGCACTGCTCTCCTTTATTCACTTGCTCTTGGGATGTCCTTGTGGTCCATGCTTCTCCTCTTAACAGAATTTTGGAATTCTGAATTTTGGCATGTGAGTGAACCAACATGATCTAGTTCCTCATGTTTTGTGATATGGTTTGTTTAGTTGGGAATTAGTTGGTCATGAGGCTGTTTTGGATCAATTAAAAATGCTTTGAAATTGCCTATGAATAAGCATTGGTGGTTATTCTTTTGAAATGCTCTAATGTTGAATAAAACCTTAATTATTTTCCTTGGATATTTGTGAGTTAAATTGGTTATGAATTGTATGTAGCACATGGAGATTTGATGAGGCATGAAGGGTACCATGACATGAAATTAATTAGAAACTTGAATCAAAATTAGAAATAGATTAATTTCTAAACATTACTTAGAGTTGGAGATTTTGTAACAAATGGCGTTCTTATAATGTCATGAAATTTCTCTTTGTAATATTCTAGTCTTGAATTCATTAATCTTGAACTTTGAATGATGGATTTCCCTTATACCATTATTTGGGATAAATGGAATCTTGAATTATGCACTTGTGATCTTGACTCATGCTTTGCAAATTTGAACTTCCCTTTGATCAAGAAATTGAAACAAAGTTGGAGGAAGATACCTTGAATTAGGCATTGCACTTCATGTATATTAGGAATATTGATCTTGAATATCCTAATATTTTTCAAGTAACTTCTCCTTGAAGAAATCTACATGAGTAGACTTTCCAAATTGAATCAAACCTTAGATGATGAACCTTTTCTTCCATGTAGCCCATGATAGGCAATTTCTCTTATTTGAAATGAACAACAATGAATCGACCCAATCCTTACCTCGTGAATCCACTTGCTCGACATGCAATAGAATAATGTATGATATGACAAATGTAGGGTATGAAAGGCTAAAGATGAAAATAAGGGTGTGACAGTAGGGTATCGGGGTTGATTTCTACAATCGCGAAGCCTAAGGTGTTATAATGATACCGATGTTTCAAAGAGAATTTTCCAAATCATCTGCATTCTAACTCGAACTTTCCTCAAAGTCCAAAACATTTTTAGGATAATACACTTTTTGTCAATAGAATTTTTGGTGGGAAAACGTAATGAGGGAATAAGGGTATACTGCAAATGACTCGTTAAGCACATGTGTGTTCTAAAAATGAAAAGAAAAATAAGAAGGGAAATAAACTAAAAAGTGATAAAAGGAATGAAAAATGTAGGAAAAAGCGAGAAAATAAATAAAGTCTCCTCCCACACTTAAATTGAACATTGTCCCTAATGTTTCAAAATAAGCAAGGGACGAGGTACCTGAAGGGCCTAAGGCATGCTAATGGTGTTGTCGCCAGCGTGCGACGAGTACATAGGGCGGCAAGATCTGCTGTGACGACGATTGGTTTGAGAATCATCGAACGCGTCGAATCTGGTGGTCAGAGTAGCTTGAGATTGCATTATGCTTTGTATGGTCTGGCTCATCTGCTGATGAGATTCTTGCATGAATCTCATATTCTCAGTTAATTGTTGCTGAATGGTGGTGAGCAAGTTATCGTGTCTCTCCTCTCTGGCTAATTGGTCTCGCCACATCCGCTCAGATATATAAAAACCGGGAACGGTACCTGCAGAATGGTAAGAGGAAGACAGTGCAGTGTGTATCTGTGGTACATGGTGAGGCGTAGGGCTGGCAATGAACCAAACCAACTCGAAGATAGTTCGGGATTCGACTCGACAATTAAATCGTTGAACTAGGTTCATGAACCAAATGAGTTGAGTATGAGCGAAAAATTAAGTTCGTTAACTAAATGAGCTGAACTTGAACTATACATAGTTCGACTCGTTAGGTTCATGAGTCAACTCGATTACATATCAAAAGAATTATACTGTCTTTAAGATTAGGTTTAAATATTTACTTCAAATCTTAGACAAATTTAATCTTCAATTTATTAGTTTTTGAATTAGACTCTCAAATGTATCTCTTGAAATTTGTGTAGGTTTTGAATTAGTAGATTTCGAAGATAAAGTTAAATTTCAATATGATAACTTTTATTTTATTTTAATATTTTATTTAAAAAATATATATTTATTTAAAATGTCAAATATACTAAAAAATATATATATTTAAAAAAATAGTTTTTAAGTTCGTCAACCATGTGAGCTGAACCTAATGAGATGAACCTAACGAGTCGAACCGAACTGTTCGTGAACTTATAACGAGTCGAGTTTGAGCTTTAAAAAAAGTTCGTGTCGAACTCGAACTCGAACTCGAATTCGAACAATTCTTAACGAGTCGAGCCGAGCTGAGGTGAGTTCGACTCGACTCGACTCATTTCCAGCCCTAGTGAGGCGGCATAGGATGATCGGGAGATCGCTCATGCTGGTCATACTCATCATCAGTATCATCGCCTTCACCAATAGGAATATTCGGAGGCACTAGACCTGTAAATGGTGGTGCATCTAAATCGTAGGTCCAGTTCCTCGGGATAGTCACATCTGTGCATCTAGATCAAGGCAAAACGATAGATGGGATAGCCTTCCCATATATCATAAGCTCGAAGCCCCCTTCCTTCCTAACCTTGCACAATTTCATATCTTTTAAGAATTTCAAATTAATTGTGCGAGGAGGAAGAGGTTCTAAAGCGGCTATCTCAGCATCTAGGTTTAGAGCCTTTGCAATGGACGTAATAAGTCCTCCGAAGGCAATGGTCCCAGTGCCCTTGATTGAGGCATTCATATGGGCAATCATGAACGAAACCACATTAAATCTCCTATTTGTGAGGCACCCTTGCAAAAATAGTAACTCTTTTGCGTTCACTTTATTTGGATTCTCCTGGCCAAAGATAGTACAGGCTAACATGTAGCGAAATACACGGATGGCCGGGTTATGAATCTTGGAGGCAAGTATTCCTTCGAAAGATGTAATAGTAAAATTCAACAGCCTGTGCCAAAAGGAAAATGCCTCCACAGAACAATCGGAATCCAGAGGTGCTTCACAAATAGCACCATCACCAAAAAGGCATTCCTAGCCTCTCTGTGAGTTTGTCGGTACTAAAAGCATATTCCACATTAAACATTCGGAACTGTACTGTGTCGACGGTACTAGCAGTGTCGGGTTTGACAACATAAATGAGGGAACTCAAGAATTCCCTGGTCAGCCTCTCAAAAGTAGGATCACGTCTAGAAAATATTTCGTGCAGTCCTAACGTGTCTAACAAGTGATAAATGCTATGGTAAATACCTAAAGAATACAGACAGTTGTCATCCACGTACCGTGTCGAAGGGATGTCCCGACTTTGTAGTTTGTCGAGAATTTTTTGTTGTCTTTCTCTGGGCTTACCTTGACGCAAAATGCAACCTTCGTGTTCCATGGATGAACTCTTGAGATGGAAGATGAGTGAAAAATGAGTATTTTTTGAAGTTTTGTAAAAATGGGTTTTTGATGGATTTTGGTGAGGGAAAGTGAAAATGAAAGTTGGAATGGTTAATGGGTTGGTGAGTGTATGATGAAATTAGGAACTTTTGGTGCTTTAGGGGAGATTTTCGTGTGACCAAAAATGGAGTTTTAGAGGTTTTGGATGTGAAAATGGAGGTTTTTAAACTTCTGCCCCGCATATAGTCCAGACCCCATGGCGGGCGCCATGGACTATATGGCGGGCGCCATCCTTGTTGAAGATGGTTTGGTCGGATTTGTGTGCTTTGTTTGGGCCTTGGTGCTCCTTTTTGATTTTTGGGGGTGTGCTGGCAGTAGAGATAACCTGTCCTGGCACACTAATTTTTTCTGTATATATTTTTTTCTTTTTCCTTATTTCCACATAAAAAATTAGAAAACATAAAAATTAAAATTAAAATAAATTGCATGAAATAGCAATCGTCACACACACACACACACACGCACACACACACACACACACACACACACACACACACACACACACACACACACACACACACACACACACACACACACACACACACACACACACACACACATATATATATATAAATGGTAAGGTTAATGTAATGAAATAAAAACGTAAACGAATGCAATAAGTTTATAAATGAAAGTGGAAACAAAGCAAATAATAAAAAGCAATGAAATAGTGTCATCAAGGAGCTGGCTGCTCGTCTAATTGATCGGGATGACGAAGTGAGTGGATCTCTGTGCAAATCCGAGATCTCCTGATACAAAACGTCTGCTTCAGTTGTATGGGTCGTGTCTGATATCTGAACCTATAAGGTGAGATCGGCCACTGTCTGCTGGAGTCGAACTATCTCTATGCGCAGTGCTGCTATCTGGGTGTGCAAGTCGGTGCTTCGCAATGTATGATTATTCGAATACACTGTCGTCCTTGGAGATGGTGGTGAAGGATGGTATTCCGCTGAGGGCGGCATATGTGGCTCATCGATTGTCTCTTCATAGCCTTCTAATGCGTAACTCTAATTTGAAAGATTGTGTACACTGGTCACAACTGGGCCAGGTAATGTAAAATATGGACAATATGGTAGTCAATCAGAAGTTTGAAATAATTAGGCTGAAAAGATGCTCTCCTCATCAGCCCTCTGCCCAAACAGAAATCAATGTCCAACAAGGTGTATCCACAATACGGAGTCAGATGTAGTAACTGGCTGGTGAGTCCCAATGCAGTGGCTATATGAGTGACGGTGCCTCCCACATGAATAACCCCTTCAGAGGATCTAGCTGTACCCTCGAGATTATGCAACAAGAAGTTCCCATATGCCACTGGGCGTAACCTGTTTGCGCAGAATAGGAAGAATACCTCTTCCTCACTAACATGCATGTCGGAGTCCTCCTTTCCAAGAAAGGTGTAAGCCAGGGTCATCTGAAGGTACCTCATAGCTGGGTTGTGGATGACCGGAGATAGCTGAGTGGATGGATCCAGGCTTCCTCCGCCTGTAATATCTCTCCAGAACTGGTTGATGTCTCTACTCATAAAATAGCCCATCGGGAGGTCAGGAATAGCAAATGGGGTGGTCTAAAATCCAAGTAGGTTGTTGAATCCCTTATGGGTGAATGCATACTCTTTCCTGAAAAGTCTGAATGTGGCCAGCCCATCTAGATCGGCGTATGGCTCATGGTGGAACGAGCTGAGAAACTCCAATGTAAGGTGCTTGTAAGTCAGGTTTAACTGGTCAGCATATTCGTCCCATTGGAGCTGATGACAGAGGATCCGCATGTTGGGTTCGATCCCTAGAGCTTCCATGCAGGCCTGATCCGGATACCGGGTCGGTGCCATAGGACGCTATCAAAGAACTGAGTACCTCTCTCTCTACTTGTCGTCTCTGAAGGAGACGTGCATGTCATCATGCTGGTGCGTCCTGAAAAATAAAACTTAGAGAACAAAACCTGAAAGCACAATCATCATAAACCGTTAGTTGACACATAAAAGAAAAGAAAACAAAATGAAATAAAAATAAAATAAAAATAAAGGAAAATAAAGAAAACCGTGGGTTGCCTCCCAGGAAGCGCTTGTTTAACGTCGTTAGCTTGACGAGTAGAACCTATATGGTTGAAGTAGGCAATGGTGGATCAATCAAGGTGTGGCTGGAGTAATCATCAGGAATGTCCCCTCCTTCGTAGAATTTTAATCTCTGCCCATTTACAATGAATGGGCTACATGACTGGTTCTGGATCTCGACTGCTCCTGATTGTAAAACTTTAGTAACTGTAAATGGACCTGTCCACCTTGAACGAAGCTTGCCAGGAAAGAGTCGTAATCTAGAGTTGAACAGGAGAACATGGTCTCCTATATGAAAATCTTTCTTTATGATCTTCTTATCGTGACAGGCCTTAGTTCTTTATTTATATATAATGGCGTTCTCGTAGGCGGATTTGCGGAGTTCTTCTAGTTTATGTATATCAAGGACGCGGTTTTGTCCAACAACCAAATAGTCAAAGTTTAGGGTTTTTATGGTCCAATAGGCCCTGTGTTCTAATTCAAAGGGTAGATGATAGGATTTTCCATAGACTAGTTGGTAAGGAGTTGTTCCAATAGGGGTTTTGAAGGCGGTTCTATAGGCCCATAACGCATCTTGAAGCTTTTGAGGCTAATCTTTTCTTGATATAGAGACTGTTTTTTTCTAAGATTTGTTTAATTTCTCTATTGAAAACTTCTACTTGGCCACTAGTCTGTGGGTGATAAGGTGTCTCTATCCTATGCTTAACTCCATATTTTCTTAAAATTTTTTTGAAGATTCTTGATATGAAATGCGATCCACTGTCGCTAATAACAAGACGGGGGATTCCGAACCTAGGAAATATGTAATTCTTAAACAGCTTAATGACTACACGTGTGTCATTGGTGGGACAAGCTATCGCTTTAATCCATTTAGACACTTAATCAACTACAACTAAGATGTATTTGTTTCCTAAGGAAGACGGAAATGGTCCCATAAAGTCTATGCCCCAAAAATTCAAAGAGTTCTACCTCTTGAATGTTTCTTAAAGGTATTTCGTCACGTCTTGAGATGTTTCCAGTGTGTTGGCACCAGTCGCATTTGACTATATAGGTGTGTATATCACGCCATATTGTTGGCCAAAACAGGCCTGCTTTAAGGATCTTGGCGTGAGTTTTGGATGTGTTAGAGTGTCCTCCATAAGGTGCAGAGTGGCAGTGTTCTATTATCTTTCTTACTTCTTCTTCTGGGATGCAACGACAGAAAATACCGTCCATGCCTCTTTTAAAAGGAGCGGTTCGTCCCAATAGAAGTGTCTTACATTGTTAAAGAACTTCTTTCTCTACTGGTAATTAAAATCGGGGGGTATGATATCGGCGACTAGGTAATTTACAAAATCTGCATACCAAGGTATGTTGCTGACTGCCAGAGACCTCTCAGGGTTCTTAGAAGGTTCTAGGCTGCTTTCTTCTACGGCTTTTATCCTAGTGATTAACCTGTCATAGGTAAAATCATCGTTAATAGGGAGTGGGTCTGGTTTTAGGTACTCAAGCCTAGAAAGGTGGTCGGCAACTACATTTTCCGTGCCTTTCTTGTCTCTAATATCCATATCAAACTCCTGTAATAAGAGGATCCATCGAAGTAACCTAGGTTTGGCATCCTTCTTGCTCAATAAGTAACGGATGGTAGCATGATCTGTATAAACTATAATTTTGGCTCCTACCAGATAGGATCGAAATTTATCCATAGCAAAAACTACGGCAAGAAGTTCTTTCTCAGTGGTAGTGTAGTTGAGTTGAGCAGCGTCTAGGATTCTACTAGCATAGTATATAACATGTAATTTCTTATCCTTTCTTTGCCCTAGAACAGCTCCTACAGTGTAGTCGCTAGCATTACACATGATTTCGAGTGGTTCGTCCCAATTTGGAGGTTGGATAATGGGTGCTGAGATCAACGCTTGTTTTAGAAAGTTGAATGCCTCAAGGCATTTTTTGTCAAAGTTAAACTCGATATCTTTCATTAGGAGTCCAGTTAAAGGTTTAGTTATTTTAGAGAAGTCTTTGATAAAACGCCGATAGAAACCAGCGTGTCCAAGAAAGCTTCAGACTTCTCTGACAGTGTTAGGGGGTTTAAGGTTTTCAATCGCTTCTATTTTGGCTTTATCTACTTCGATACCTCTTTCGGAGACTATATGTCCTAAAACTATACCTTCGGTGACCATAAAGTGACATTTCTCCCAGTTCAATACCAGGTTGACGTCATCGCATCTTTTCAAAATTTTCTCAAGGTTAGCGAGACAGTTGTTGAAATCAAATCCGCACACCGAGAAGTCATCCATGAATACTTCTATAATTCCATCAAGGTAATCGGCGAAGATCGCCATCATGCAACGCTAGAAGGTTGCTGGTGCATTACAGAGACCGAAATGCATTCATCTGTAGGCGAAAGTTCCATAAGGGCATGTGAAGGTGGTTTTGTCTTGATCTTCTGGATGTATCGAGATTTAGAAAAATCTTGAATATCCATCCAGATAGCAAAAATAGGAGTGTCTGGCCGAACGTTCCAGCATTTTGTCTATAAATGGTAAGGGAAAATGGTCTTTTCTAGTAGCTTTGTTTAATTTCCTATAATATATACACATACACCATTCTCCTTCTATTCGTTTTGCTAAATGTTCTCCTTTTTTGTTCTGCACGACCGTGATGCCTCCCTTTTTAGGTACTACATGCATAGGGCTCACCCACTTACTATCTGAGATCTGATAAATTATACCCGCTTCTAGTAACTTGAGGACTTCCTTTTTTACAACATCACTCATTATAGGGTTTATCCTTCTCTGATGTTCTCTAGAGGGTTTTGAGTCTTCCTCAAGTGAGATCCGGTGCATGCACACGAATGGACTTATACCTTTTAGATCAGAGATGTTATATCCAAAGGCAGAGGGATATTTGCGTAAGACAGATAAGAGTTGGTCTGTTTCTCCCTGGTTTAAGGTAGCACTGACTATAACTGGACGGTTCATTTCTTCTTCCAAGAACTCGTATCTTAGATTCTTAGGTAGCTCCTTAAGTTCTAAAGCTGTTTTCTTAAGGCATGGTATAGGATTTGGGGTAAGGGATAAACATTCGTACAGGTTATCATCAATGTAGGGTTATATAAATCCATCATATTCCTTTATGAAGGTTGAAGGTAGTTTGATGTTTTCTTCTAATTCTAACTCTCTAACGCATTCATCGATGATGTCTATGGTATAACATGCATCTTCTAATACTGGTGCCATAAGAAACTTCGACAGAATAAATTCTATCTTTTCGTCACCTGTCGCTACTCGAAAAATGCATCGTGCAACGACGGGTGAGGCGAAAAGAAAGGACAGAAGAGTCGCCACCGAACTTTATTTATCCCATGAGGGGAAAGGAAAATATCGAGAAAACCTTAAGAAAATAATGGATAAGATGGTCTCGCAACCAAGAATGGGTTCGGAAGCCGGTTATGCGAGGGGAAGGTATTAGCACCCCTCGCATCCATCGTACTCGATGGGAACCTTTTGTTTGTCGATGTGTGAATTTATTTGCTTAAATATTATGCTATAAAAGTGTTCTAAAAGATAGAGAGAAGGGTTTAGAAACGGGGGGAAGAAAAGAGAAAGAACGGACTCGGTAGGACTTCGCGGTCCTAGGCCTACGTATTCTCAACGGATGTGAGAAAGTCAGAGTCGACGTAGTTCAAGGAACTACAGATATAGGGGGAAGTGTGCTCGGCAAGGATTGTGGCCCTTGTGCCTACATATCTTCACTTGAACGAAGTAAAGAATCAGAGCAGTCGTAGTTCGGCCTACGGTGTGCGGGGGGAGTTCTGGTAGACGATGCTATCGTGCGCATTCTAGCAGTTAGGCGTATTGCTGCTCGCTCGTTGGAGACTTTAGGCGTTACCTGTTTGCGGTAGAACGGACGTAGCATGCCTTTCTGGGAAAGGATGGAAAAAGAAAAGGGTGCTCACTAGGATTGTCGCAATCCTATGCCTACGTATTCTCAACATGCAAGAGAAATCAGAGCAACGTAGTTCGTGCCTACGGTGCGGATAACCGGTGTGTATGGGGATGATGTTATCGTGCGCGTTCTAGCAGTTTAGGTGTTTTGCTGCTCGCATGTGAGGAGACTTATGCGTACCTGTTTGCGGTAGAACGGACGTAACATATCCTTTGGGAGACTGGTTTTCGCCATGCGAGGCAAGGTGTCACGTTTGATTGGTTGAATTGTTTTTTAGGGGCGAGATAGGTCCTCGGATAGTAACCCCTACGGGTAGTACCCAATTCTTTATCTCAAAGTTTTTGTTATAAAAGGGTGTGGCGAACGAGACGTCTTCGTATTGAAAGACAAGCGTCGAAACCACCCTCACTCCAATGGGCATCCCTACGCTCGGAGAAGAAGAGGTCTACACCCAATCCTCTCTCTTTAATTCAATGCAAAGAGAAATTCGATCTCTTATTAAAGATATTTTTGGTTTTGAATAGTAAGTGCTTTGCGACAGAGAACCCTACGGTAAACGTCAGCACTCGGGATAGGAGAAGGCCTACGCCTAACCACTCCACAACCATTCAGGTTTTTGTTATGAAAAAGATTTGAAAATGCACTCGGTACGGGGCCGAGGTTTTAGGTGTGAAAATTGCGGAAGGAAGTTGTGAAAGCGAGATGGTGGATAAAGTCGCGTCTTCGTATTGAAAGACGAGTATCGAGACCACCCTCACTACAGTGGGCATCCCAACACTCGGAGAAGAAGAGGTCTACACCCAATCCTCTCTTTTTAATTCAATTCAAAGAGAAATTAATTTTAAAGATGGTTTGAAAATGGACTCGGTACGGAACCGAGGTTTTAGGAGACAAAGGATGAAAGCGTCTTCGTATTGAAAGACGAGTGTCGAAACCACCCTCACTACAGTGGGCATCCCAACACTCGAAGAGGAAGAGGTCTACACCCAATCCTCACTCTTTAATTCAATACAAAGAATTATTTGTTTATTGAAGAGATTTGATAACCTGCCAAAGAGATGAGATAAATTCGAATATATACAAGAAATAGATAATATACAAGATATATGATCAACAGTCCACCAATTTAAATTTTAATGGTTTCGGTATTTTATTATGTATTTTTTGGAAGAATGTACAAGTGTTGAATATTTACAAGATAGTAATAATATACAAATATAATATGTACAAGAATATAAATGACTGAAAATAAAACAGTTGTATACTTGACAGAAAATTAAAGCAGTGGTATATTGACAGAAAATAAAGCAGTGGTATATTGACAGAAAATAAAGCAGTTGTATATTTGACAGAAAATTGAAACAGTGGTATATTGGTTAGTTGATTGAATCGGGACGCAAAGAATGGGATCTCGTCTTAACCGCAAACAAAATGCCGATTAATCGAAGGTAGCCTATCGCGATCCCAAAGTAAGGAAGATGACCTCAATGGTCATCCCCCATAGATTTGAAATCGGGAAGGTTATCGACTTCGAAAATCTGACGCTTGCGGATAAAAAGCTTTCATCGATCCATAAGTCGAAATGAAATTTAAATAGAGAAGAGATGAGAAGAGAATGGGGTGGTCTCGGATCCAACGATACTTATCAATATATTGACTTAGTAATCGATTTATGGAAGCGTCGTCATCGACCAAAAGGGCAAAAATGTCCAATAACAAAAGAGAAATAATATTCAACCTACAAAATAAAATGCATAAAAAATCTAAAAGAAAATATTAAAAAAAATTTCTAAAAAAGAAAAGAATAATAATAAAAAAAGTTATAAATATATATATTCTAAAAGAAACTAACATGATAGAAACTATATATATAAAATAAAGTTATAATATAATACATATTTACAATAATAATATTTACAAAAATTTGTACACATAATACGTTAACAAAACTTAATAAATAACAAAACTTTAAAAAAATAATATATTCATAATAAAAATAATATATACATAAAAAGAAAGTTCTAAAAGAATATATAAAATATAAATAACATATATTTACATAATTAATAATAATATATATTTACAAAATAATAATGCTTACATAATATAAATAATATTCACATACAAAAATTAATTAAGATAAAAAAGAAAATAAAAAAAAAATGAAAAAAATAATGAAAAACAAGAGAAGGGGATTTATAGGAAAAATGGGTGGTGTGTGATATCCAAATGTCACGGGCTTAAAAAAGCCCAAATCAGAAAAAATAAAATAAACAAAAATAAATAATAGCATAGTAAAAAAAATCAAAACAAAATCATCATCTTCTCTGTAACGTCTTCTCACTCTCACTCACTGTATCTCATTCTCAGGTTTTCTCTCCCGTTCTCACCGATCTCGGTCACCCTCTCTTTCACACTCTCTCCGACTTGGTTTCTTATCTGATTTTTTGTGGTTTTGTTTTAGTCTGAAAAAAATGAGTTTGTGTCAGCGATTTGATGTTCGTTTGATGGAAGCTTAACGGTGGGTTGAGTTTTTAAGTTGAAGAAGATGAGTTCGGAGGTTGGAGGAGATGGAAGTTGGGTGTTGGAATTTTGACGGTTGATGTTAGTTTTGAAGTTGAAGGTAGAATCCGGGATTACGGTCGAAGGTTCTGCGGTTCTGAAACGAGTTATTAGTTGTGTGTTGAAGAGAAGGTGGAAGGTCGGAGGTTGTTTCGAAGTGGGTATCTGAGGTTGGGGAGAAGTTGACGGTATGGGTTTCACGACAGATTGAGGGTGATGTTCGTGTTTCTGTAAGAAATTTTTGTGGATTTGGGAAGAAAAGGAACAGTGGCGGCTCAGAGTTTTGGGTTAGGGTTCCCTCGTTAGGGACAATGAACAGTGGACTATATAGTCCCTCTCTGACACGTGGCGGTTGACTCTAATAACTGATTAATTAAATAAATAATCAAATAATTAAATCCTAAAAAAACTAAACTAATATTTACTTATATGAATCTAAATAATCTTAACTACTGTCAAAACAAAATCCTAAAAAAACTAAACTAAATAAACAAATAAAATAAAATCTAAATTATTAAAATTTAACAAAATAAAATCTGACTATTAATAATAAAACAAATTAATCCTAATTTAATAATACTAATAAATACCATAAATTCTAATTAAACTAATTAATCTAACTTAAATGAAAACTATAATTAAATTAAACTAAATCTATTTAAACTAATTCTAAAATATACTATTTCTAAAACTATATAACTAAATCTATTTAAAATAAAAACTATTTCTAATAAAATTAAAAACAGTTAAAACTCTAGAATAAAAAATCAAAATCTAAAAACTATTTAAATCCTAAAATATCTCTAACATTACTAACTTAATTCTAAAATCCTAAAATATCTCTAACATTACTAACTTAATTCTAAAATCCTAAAATATCTCTAAAATTAAATTAAATCAAATCTAATTAATTCTAATATTAAAATAATTCTAAAACAAATTAAATCTATGCTATAAAAATAATCTATTTCTATTCTAAATAAATAAAAAACTATTTCTAATAAAAATTCTAACTAAATTAAAAAATCTATTTAAAAATTATTAAAATAAAATCTATTCTAAAGAAATAAATAAATAACTATTCTAATTCTAAAAAAATAATAAAACAAAATTCTACATCTAATTAAATTAAATAGGTGATAAAAATAAAAAAGAACAAAATAGTAATATTTGCAAGGAAAAAGAGAAATTAAAAAGGATTGAAATATTTACGAAAATGCCCTTAGGCCACGTGTCGCGCTCCCATTAGGCAAAATAAATCAAGATTTGAAAAACGCTCAAAGTGGACACGTGTCTAGACGGCATGAAATTAAGTGAAAAAAAAGCAAAAATATTTACAAAAGCTGGCGGACAAATTTAGGGTATGACAGATGCCCCTATCTAATCTGCTTAGACCGAGTAAGATGAATTACTGCAGCATTCATCTTTCAAGGTATAAGTCGATTAGATACAAAGAAGACCCTGAATTTGTCCAAAAAAGGAAAACAAAAATTTGAGAAATGAAATACAGACAAACCTGACACCCAAAAGGATGTAGGAAGATAAGCTTCTCCGAAGAGATTGCCACTTATCGCTGACTTTAAATGATATGCCCCTGACTGGGCTAAATTTGTCGTTGAAGATTTGATTAACCACGAGGTTGAAATACATCTTGTGATACACCCATGGTCTTGAAAAGGTGCCCCTGTCTGGGCGGAATTTTGCTTTGATATTCTTGAATTTTGTGGGAGAACCCACGGTTTTTGTAAATAATGCCCCTGACTGGGCTGATGATTGCATTGAAGCTCTTGAATTTGCCCAACAAAAGTTGCACAACTCTGTGGGAGAACGCCCACGGTCTTGCGGAAATGCCCCTGATTGGGCTGAATATGATCTTGAAAATCTTTGAGATTAATCCTGGATCTGACCTCGCATATACGGATGCTTGATGATAATGGTGTTCCATAAACGGAAATGAAAATGCAAATGCTAATATGCGGAGATGCAAGAGCTAGGGAAGAGTATGATATGATTCTAGGATGCATATGATACAAGATGCTTATGAAGCAAGATGCTTATGATGTTGAATGCGATGCGTATGATGCACACGATTGCAGATGGGTGATGGAAATGCATGTGCCGACAGGGTGGACTTGGGTGGTTGCCAATGTAGATTGGACTTTGGGTTTGAAGTACCAGATGAGGGCTGGTATTCGGAGGGTATACCACCAGACAAGGACTGGTTGGCGAAAGGTTAAGCTGAAGGAGGGCTGATTTTGTGGTTTTCCAGATGGGAGCTGGACTTTGGGATGAGGTTTACCAGACAAGAACTGGTGAAATGGTAGGCTGGTTAAATGGTAGGCTAAAAGGAAGGGTGACCAGATGGGAGCTGGTTTAAAAGCTGACATATACCGGACGGGAACTGGTATTCAGCGGAGGGTAGACCAGGTGGGACTGGTTTGAAAGCTGACATATACCGAACGGGAACTGGTATTCAGCGGAGGTTGACCAGACGAGGACTGGTTTGAAGGTTTGCCAGACAAGAACTGGACTTTGAAGGTTTCGAATTGGGCTGGTAATAGGTTGTGGGGATGAAAATATGATGACAGCAAGGCCTTTTTGGAAGGTTAGGGTTGGGTGAGTTGGCGGTGTGATTCCCTGACACTTGTTTTGAACTCAATAGTTGCTGATGAAGATGAACTTGCTTGAGTAGCTTTCCATGAGATGACCTCAAGATGGCTTGCCCCAGAGTTTGTACCACGAAAGGATTCATCGTTGTTTAACCGACTCTTGTGGTTGTTGGCTTCAAAGTACTCTTTAGAATAGCTTGCTCTTGAAAGAGCGTTGAAGCGACTTGACTTATCCTGACTGAACATTGGGGGAATCTATCCTCAAGTCAAAGAAACTATGGGTGGCCTGCCCCTAATTGGTATAATTCACTTTTGATCAACCGCTTCTTGAATGATTTCCCCCATTATCGACCATTGCTTGGGGATTTGCCTTAGACTGATCCAGACTGCTGAATGATCCAGTCCTGCTTGATTGCTTCGTGTTGGAATTTCCTCTATGCCAACTACTGACTTACAATTAAAATTGTTTATTCACAAATGGTAATTTTAACGCGAAGTTCATGCAAGTTTTTTGAAAGAATTATCGTTTATTGAGTGTCGTGGTAGTGAGACGAATGGACCGTTAGTCCAAACGTTGTGCTAATTTGATTGGTGTAAAAGATATAGCAAGGATATTGACACCAAAGCTAATGATTAACAAATATGTGGGGAGTCAGGTTACGCAACCTTGCGATAGTATGCTTTCAGAATAAACCTCGACTCAATTAGGTATTTCGAGGGTTATAACGTGGTCTGGTTCACGGTTTATAAAACAAAGGATATTAGGCTCAAAGTAATATTTGTACCCACCCCTTCTTCTTAATGATCTCCATACCTACGTTCAGTTAATTCTGTGCATGCTTACCTTGACGGTGTAAGCTTGATGGTTCAAGGTTTGCCTGAGATGGCAGTCACCTTATTTTGATGGAAGGATGTCAGTGCCCCTTTGGGGTGACCACTGAATGTTATTTTGTTTTTGGTTGAGGGTTTGAGGACCTCTTTTGATTTTTATTTTGATCCCTAACTTTTGCATGGAATGACTTTGCTTGTCAGATCCATCGGGATAGCCTTGATTTTTGCCTAAGTCCCCTTTTGAGGTGTTTGACTTAGCAGGCTTTTGATTGATTTTTTTTTTTGGATTTTGTCGGAGGATTGTGACTGCCATGTCATGGGTCATTGATGAACAACCGTCTTCTGGATTTTGCTTTATGCATAGTGGACTAACTGAACAACTACCCTGCCCCAGGTTGAGTGTAAGGGTTTGAATATCCGAAGGAAACTCCTACTTCTAGGCTCGAAGTGGTTGACTAGGGATTAACGCCTTATATCTCCGGTGTTTAGGGGATTTGAAACAATGCCTGTACATCATTGACGAGATTATGTCTGAAAGCATACAGTTTGCAATTATGGGTATTTCGTTTTCGTCATCCTCCCTCCAATATTTGCTAAACACAACAGTGATGAAGTGGAGTGGATAAAAGTGTATGTGTCTGTGATAAGTGGAAATAATGAGTGAATACGACGTGACTGATTCGGAAAATGCATAATAACTCCATTAATATTACCATTCAAAACAACAATGTTTAAACACAAGTAGCAATTAACAGGAAATAAACTACAAGATGCAAATGATAAAAGCGTTCAAGGACTGCCAATGTTGAGGACGTCTGCCTGTCTAGACCACTGGCTTCTAGAAATGACCCTTGAAATATTCGAGTTTAGACAGCTGAGAGGTTGACATGGACAACCAAACTTCCTTCTGGAAAAGAGATGTACCCTTTGTCAATTAGTTGTTGCACCTTGGCTTGGAAGGCTTTGCATTCTTCAGTCGAGTGCCCCATGGATCCTCCATGATATCCACACTGAACATTGGGATTGTACCCATGAGGGTAAGGTTCTGGCACAGGCTTAAGAGTTTTAGGCTCCACCAATGAGTTTTGAATCAAATGCGAGAGAAGCTGACTGTGCGACATAGGGACCGGATGAAGAGGAACAGTCCTTCTTTCCAAGTTGTTGTTGGGCCTATTCTGATCGCGGCGCTGCTTCGGATGACCTCGGCCATGGGCTCGTTGATTTGCATGAGGAGCGACTCGTGGCTTATGGGATGAAGCTTTAGGCATGGCCGATTGTCCATGAGGATAACATGGCACTGGTAATGATGCATGTTGAGTAGACGAGGGACTATAGAGTTTTGTTGGTACATCGTGAGAATACTCAACGTTTGCTATGAGTGCGCTGGTTTCATCCTTCTCTTCCTCATGGAAATCATCGAAAGCTTCAATCTCACTGGCCTGGCTGCCTGATGCATCCTGGATTTGTCCACTTTTGAGGTAGCTTTCGACGCGCTCTCCTACAATCACAAGGTCAGAGAAGCTTGATGGCGTACAACCAGCCATTCTTTCAAGATAAGAGCCATGCAAACTGTTGATGGACATGTCAATCAGTTCCTTGTCCAAAAGTGGTGGTTGCACCCTTGTTGCAAATTCTCTCCACCGTTGTGCATATCCCTTAAAAGGTTCATTTTCATTCTGAGATAGGTTTTGCAACTGCATGCGGGTGGGAATAATGTCTAGATTGAACTGGTAAAACTTTAGAAAAGCGCTGGCTAGGTCCCTCCATGATTGGATATGACTTCTTTCTAGGTCTGTGTACCAACTTAATGACGATCCACTCAGACTTTCTTGAAAACAATGAATCATTAGCTTATCGTCATGAGTGTAAGGGGTCATTTTTCGACAGTACATCACCAAATGACGCTTCGAGCAACTATAGCCTGTGTACTTCTCGAAGTTGGGTACCTTGAATCTCGGAGGGATCACCAAATCTAGCACTAGACACATATCAGCAGCATCGAGGTCGGGCATGTCAGACACTCTCATAGCTTGAATTGTCTCCTCAAGGGCGCGGAGCTTTTCTTTCATGGGATCGGTCGTTGGCATCCTCTAGGGTCGAGTAAGAACGTTTACTTGCGGAGGATGGCCATCCGGCGGAAGATCATACAGTGGATTAGTTGTCACAGTAAATCCTGGTGGAGACTCAACATCCTGGCGGTTGTTCTCTGGCATAGCTACCTCAACTTGCTTTGTTTGATTGGCCCTTCAAGGCGTCTACGTTCCTCTTTGCTTCAAACTCTTCACAGCTCTCCCAAGTTCAATGGGAGTGTCGGGAAATCAACTGCGGGTTATGAACAGAGGAGGGGTAAGCTTGGAATCTTGGTCAGGGAAGAAAATGCAAAATGATGCAGATATGCTTATGCAAATGCAATGCAATGAGTGCACACGAGAACAGATCCACAACAACGATTAAAGTCACAGATCCTGCAAGACAACAACAAAAGGTATCTCTCCCCTTGGGTGGGCAATCTACTGGTTTAATAAGAGGGTATCCCAAAGGCCTTTAAACAAAGTCCCATGCACTAACCCTCAAAAGTTTTCCATCAGAACGACTACTCGTAAGACGGTATTCCCTTCAAAGGATGAACACCGGGTTATGTTTTAGGAACCTTCGGAATAAGGTTCTACAAAAGGTCCTCAGAGTCACGGACTCCCAAGTTGGAAATAAGTACGCCATTACGACTACACGTAAGACATAATCATCCCAAAGGGGTCTCGTCTGAGCGGTGGAATTCGATCCAACTCAACGAGTCCTAAGTCTCGCAAATCAGAAAGAATCCACCTTCTAACTTAGTGTATACTCGAGAGCTCGGGTAGAAAGCTTTTATCCTCACAAACCAATCAAATAAACCCAACAGGTTAGTGAACACAACATAAAAAAAACAGATAAAAGCAAACAAAATCACACACGCGAAAACAAATTAGGCTTGGCTCGCTAGGAGTCCTCAGCAGAGTCGTCAGCTGTCGCTACTCGAAAAATGAATCGTGCAACGACGGGTGAGGCGAAAAGAAAGGACAGAAGAGTCGCCACCGAACTTTATTTATCCCATGAGGGGAAAGGAAAATATCGAGAAAACCTTAAGAAAATAATGGATAAGATGGTCTTGCAACCAAGAATGGGTTCGGAAGCCGGTTATGCGAGGGGAAGGTATTAACACCCCTCGCATCCATCGTACTCGATGGGAACCTTTTGTTTGTCGATGTGTGAATTTATTTGCTTAAATATTATGCTATAAAAGTGTTCTAAAAGATAGAGAGAATGGTTTAGAAACGGGGGGAAGAAAAGAGAAAGAACGGACTCGGTAGGACTTCGCGGTCCTAGGCCTACGTATTCTCAACGGATGTGAGAAAGTCAGAGTCGACGTAGTTCAAGGAACTACAAATATAGGGGGAAGTGTGCTCGGCAAGGATTGTGGCCCTTGTGCCTACGTATCTTCACTTGAACGAAGTAAAGAATCAGAGCAGCCGTAGTTCGGCCTACGGTGTGCGGGGGGAGTTCTGGTAGACGATGATATCGTGCGCATTCTAGCAGTTAGGCGTATTGCTGCTCGCTCGTTGGAGACTTTAGGCGTTACCTGTTTGCGGTAGAACGGACGTAGCATGCCTTTCTGGGAAAGGGTGGAAAAAGAAAAGGGTGCTCGCTAGGATTGTCGCAATCCTATGCCTACGTATTCTCAACATGCAAGAGAAATCAGAGCAACGTAGTTCATGCCTACGGTGCGGATAACCGGTGTGTTTGGGGATGATGTTATCGTGCGCGTTCTAGCAGTTTAGGTGTTTTGCTGCTCGCATGTGAGGAGACTTATACGTACCTGTTTGCGGTAGAACGGACGTAACATATCCTTTGGGAGACTGGTTTTCGCCATGCGAGGCAAGGTGTCACGTTTGATTGGTTGAATTGTTTTTTAGGGGCGAGATAGGTCCTCGGATAGTAACCCCTACGGGTAGTACCCAATTCTTTATCTCAAAGTTTTTGTTATAAAAGGGTGTGGCGAACGAGACGTCTTCGTATTGAAAGACGAGCGTCGAAACCACCCTCACTACAGTGGGCATCCCTACGCTCGGAGAAGAAGAGGTCTACACCCAATCCTCTCTCTTTAATTCAATGCAAAGAGAACTTCGTTCTCTTATTAAAGATATTTTTGGTTTTGAATAGTAAGTGCTTTGCGACAGAGAACCCTACGGTAAACGTCAGCACTCGGGATAGGAGAAGGCCTACGCCTAACCACTCCACAACCATTCAGGTTTTTGTTATGAAAAAGATTTGAAAATGCACTCGGTACGGGGCCGAGGTTTTAGGTGTGAAAATTGCGGAAGGAAGTTGTGAAAGCGAGATGGTGGATAAAGTCGCGTCTTCGTATTGAAAGACGAGTATCGAGACCACCCTCACTACAGTGGGCATCCCAACACTCGGAGAAGAAGAGGTCTACACCCAATCCTCTCTTTTTAATTCAATTCAAAGAGAAATTAATTTTAAAGATGGTTTGAAAATGGACTCGGTACGGAACCGAGGTTTTAGGAGACAAAGGATGAAAGCGTCTTCGTATTGAAAGACGAGTGTCGAAACCACCCTCACTACAGTGGGCATCCCAACACTCGAAGAGGAAGAGGTCTACACCCAATCCTCTCTCTTTAATTCAATACAAAGAATTATTTGTTTATTGAAGAGATTTGATAACCTGCCAAAGAGATGAGATAAATTCGAATATATACAAGAAATAGATAATATACAAGATATATGATCAACAGTCCACCAATTTAAATTTTAATGGTTTCGGTATTTTATTATGTATTTTTTGGAAGAATGTACAAGTGTTGAATATTTACAAGATAGTAATAATATACAAATATAATATGTACAAGAATATAAATGACTGAAAATAAAACAGTTGTATACTTGACAGAAAATTAAAGCAGTGGTATATTGACAGAAAATAAAGCAGTGGTATATTGACAGAAAATAAAGCAGTTGTATATTTGACAGAAAATTGAAACAGTGTTATATTGGTTAGTTGATTGAATCGGGACGCAAAGAATGGGATCTCGTCTTAACCGCAAACAAAATGCCGATTAATCGAAGGTAGCCTATCGCGATCCTAAAGTAAGGAAGATGACCTCAATGGTCATCCCCCATAGATTTGAAATCGGGAAGGTTATCGACTTCGAAAATCTGACGCTTGCGGATAAAAAGCTTTCATCGATCCATAAGTCGAAATGAAATTTAAATAGAGAAGAGATGAGAAGAGAATGGGGTGGTCTCGGATCCAACGATACTTATCAATATATTGACTTAGTAATCGATTTATGGAAGCGTCGTCATCGACCAAAAGGGCAAAAATGTCCAATAACAAAAGAGAAATAATATTCAACCTACAAAATAAAATGCATAAAAAATCTAAAAGAAAATATTAAAAAAAGTTTCTAAAAAAGAAAAGAATAATAATAAAAAAAGTTATAAATATATATATTCTAAAAGAAACTAACATGATAGAAACTATATATATAAAATAAAGTTATAATATAATACATATTTACAATAATAATATTTACAAAAATTTGTACACATAATACGTTAACAAAACTTAATAAATAACAAAACTTTAAAAAAATAATATATTCATAATAAAAATAGTATATACATAAAAAGAAAGTTCTAAAAGAATATATAAAATATAAATAACATATATTTACATAATTAATAATAATATATATTTACAAAATAATAATGCTTACATAATATAAATAATATTCACATACAAAAATTAATTAAGATAAAAAAGAAAATAAAAAAAAATGAAAAAAATAATGAAAAACAAGAGAAGGGGATTTATAGGAAAAATGGGTGGTGTGTGATATCCAAATGTCACGGGCTTAAAAAAGCCCAAATCAGAAAAAATAAAATAAACAAAAATAAATAATAGCATAGTAAAAAAAATCAAAACAAAATCATCATCTTCTCTGTAACGTCTTCTCACTCTCACTCACTGTATCTCATTCTCAGGTTTTCTCTCCCGTTCTCACCGATCTCGGTCACCCTCTCTTTCACACTCTCTCCGACTTGGTTTCTTATCTGATTTTTTGTGGTTTTGTTTTAGTCTGAAAAAAATGAGTTTGTGTCAGCGATTTGATGTTCGTTTGATGGAAGCTTAACGGTGGGTTGAGTTTTTAAGTTGAAGAAGATGAGTTCGGAGGTTGGAGGAGATGGAAGTTGGGTGTTGGAATTTTGACGGTTGATGTTAGTTTTGAAGTTGAAGGTAGAATCCGGGATTACGGTCGAAGGTTCTGCGGTTCTGAAACGAGTTATTAGTTGTGTGTTGAAGAGAAGGTGGAAGGTCGGAGGTTGTTTCGAAGTGGGTATCTGAGGTTGGGGAGAAGTTGACGGTATGGGTTTCACGACAGATTGAGGGTGATGTTCGTGTTTCTGTAAGAAATTTTTGTGGATTTGGGAAGAAAAGGAACAGTGGCGGCTCAGAGTTTTGGGTTAGGGTTCCCTCGTTAGGGACAATGAACAGTGGACTATATAGTCCCTCTCTGACACGTGGCGGTTGACTCTAATAACTGATTAATTAAATAAATAATCAAATAATTAAATCCTAAAAAAACTAAACTAATATTTACTTATATGAATCTAAATAATCTTAACTACTGTCAAAACAAAATCCTAAAAAAACTAAACTAAATAAACAAATAAAATAAAATCTAAATTATTAAAATTTAACAAAATAAAATCTGACTATTAATAATAAAACAAATTAATCCTAATTTAATAATACTAATAAATACCATAAATTCTAATTAAACTAATTAATCTAACTTAAATGAAAACTATAATTAAATTAAACTAAATCTATTTAAACTAATTCTAAAATATACTATTTCTAAAACTATATAACTAAATCTATTTAAAATAAAAACTATTTCTAATAAAATTAAAAACAGTTAAAACTCTAGAATAAAAAATCAAAATCTAAAAACTATTTAAATCCTAAAATATCTCTAACATTACTAACTTAATTCTAAAATCCTAAAATATCTCTAACATTACTAACTTAATTCTAAAATCCTAAAATATCTCTAAAATTAAATTAAATCAAATCTAATTAATTCTAATATTAAAATAATTCTAAAACAAATTAAATCTATGCTATAAAAATAATCTATTTCTATTCTAAATAAATAAAAAACTATTTCTAATAAAAATTCTAACTAAATTAAAAAATCTATTTAAAAATTATTAAAATAAAATCTATTCTAAAGAAATAAATAAATAACTATTCTAATTCTAAAAAAATAATAAAACAAAATTCTACATCTAATTAAATTAAATAGGTGATAAAAATAAAAAAGAACAAAATAGTAATATTTGCAAGGAAAAAGAGAAATTAAAAAGGATTGAAATATTTACGAAAATGCCCTTAGGCCACGTGTCGCGCTCCCATTAGGCAAAATAAATCAAGATTTGAAAAACGCTCAAAGTGGACACGTGTCTAGACGGCATGAAATTAAGTGAAAAAAAAGCAAAAATATTTACAAAAGCTGGCGGGCAAATTTAGGGTATGACATCACCTACCTCAAAAGTCAACTTCCCTCTCTTGACATCTATTATGGCTCCAGCGGTTGATAAGAATGGTCTGCCTAGGAGGATTGGAATGTCATCATCTTCTTTAATGTCCATGACAACAAAATCGGTCAGGATGAATAATTGACCGATCCTAACGGGGACGTCTTCCAATATGCCAACTGGATATTTGACGGATCTATCGGCTAATTGAAGTGACATCTTCGTAGGCTATAATTCTTCTAGTTTTAACCTTTCAAAAACTTCCAGAGGCATGAGGCTTACACTAGCTCCTAAGTCTAGAAAAGCTTTATTGATGACATAACTTCCCAAAATACAAGGTATGGAGAAATTTCCAGGATCTTTCTCCTTCTTGGCAAGTTTATTTTCAGAAATGGAATTGCATTCTAAAGGTTTTGGATCGTCAAGTCTACGTTTATTGGTAAGGATGTCTTTGAGGAACTTTGCATATGACGGTATTTGGGTAATGGCTTCTGTGAAAGGCATCTCCACATAAAGTTTCTCTATGACTTTAATGAATTTCTGATATTTGTTATTGATCTTGGTTTGTTTTAGCCTTTGTGGATAGGGTATGAGAAGGTTTATATGGTGGAGGTGATTCGTTAGTTTTGTCCTTATCCTTCTGCTTTTCAGATCCTACTGGTTCCTCTACTTCGCTCGTGGGTACCATGCTTTCCTTAGGAGTCTTGGGTTCGCTTAATGTCGGGTTAACTGGTTCATCGTAAGCGGTCCCACTCTGTAAGGTGATTGCATTGGCTTTCCCTCGGGGATTTTGTTGAGGTTGTCCAGGGAATTGTCCTCCGGGTGTGGTCTCAGGAGCTTGTTTTAAAGCTATTTGAGAGATCTGGGTTTCAAGCATCTTATTGTGGGTGACTATTTGGTCTACTTTGGTTCCTAACTGGGTAATTATTTCATTTACATGAATGTTTTGGTTTAGGAATTCTTTGTTTTGCGGGGTCTGAGTCGTTATGAAGTTTTCCATGATTTTCTCAAGGTTTGGCTTAGGTTGCACAACTTGCATAGGCGGGTTTTGTCTTTGAGCTTGAAAACCGGATGGTCTCGGAGGTGCAGGGTTTTGGATAGGGTTATTATTTTTGTAGGAAAAGTTTGGGTGATTCTTCCATCCAAGTTTATAAGTGTTTTAAAATGGGTTTCCTTGGGTATAATTGACCTCTCCTGAATGAGTTTCGTTCAGCAGATTACATTCTGCCGATTGGTGTCCTTTGGCTCCACATAGTTCGCACTCAGTTGAGACTGCTGATGCAGCTCCTGGATTTGCACACATATGTTCGACTTTAAGGGCTAAAGCGTCCATTTTGGCTTGCATCATGTCTATAGAACTTATCTCATGTATTCCTCCTTGGGCTTCTTTCTTCTCCACCGTTGCTCGCTCTATCCCCCATTGACAATGATTTTGAGCCATATCCTCGATGAGAGCGCAAGCTTCAGGGTAAGGTTTATTCATCAGAGCGCCACGTGCGGTGGCGTCGATGGTCATCTTTGTGTTATAGTGAAGTCCAGTATAGAAGGTGTGAATGATTAGCCATGATTCTAGGCGATGGTGTGGATATATTCTCAACAGGTCTTTATATCTTTCCCAAGCCTCGAAGAGTGATTCACCTTGGTTTTGGGTAAATCTGGTTATTTGGTTTCTAAGAACGGAAGTTTTGCTCGGGGGAAAATATCTAGCGAGGAAAACTCTCCTAAGGTCTTCCCAGGTTGTTATAGAATTGGCTGGAAGGGAATCTAACCAGGTAAGGGCTTTGTCTCTGAGGGAAAAGGGAAACAATCTTAACTGGATCGCCTCAGGGGTAGCACCATTGGTTTTAAAAGTGTTAGCTAATTGAATAAAGGTTTTAAATGTTGGTTCGGGTTTTCGGTGGCGAGTCCCGCGAACTGGTTCTGTTGCACTAATTGTAATAGGGAAGGTTTTAGCTCGAAATTGGGAGCAGGAATATTGGGGTTCACAATACTAGAACTAGGTTCGTCATTAGATGGTTAGGTGAAATCCTTATGGGGTCTTTGGTTACGGTCTTCGTCCATAGCTTTCTTAATTCTATGAAATAAGATACGTGCGTGAGTGTAACGTTCAGGTTCCTCTAAAGGATCTATGAGAGTACCAGTGCTGCGGGTTCTTCGCATTGACCGGTGGGTAAAAAAAAACCTTAGTCTAGACGATGTAACAATAGGGTACGAAATTTTGACGTAATTGGTCCCCGGCAACGGCGCCAAAAACTTGATGCTCAATTCGTAAGTGCACGAATAGCGCCAGAGTAATATAAAAGATTATCGATCCCACAAAGACCAAACGTCAATCAATTGTTTGCTAAAGTTATGGTGTTTATCTAAAGCAAGTCAAATAAAAGGTTGAGTTGTGCGAAATAAAAGTAAAGTGTGGAAATAAATTCAATAATAAAACAACAGACATAGATGCAATTCACATACCTACGTAGTATTCCAAATGTGTATAAATAGAATGCCTTATGGGGTAATGTTTTCTACTTATGAAAAGAACTAATTTAACGGGAACTGTCGCTTTCGCCTATTCAGAACCGAGTTTATCCCTAATCGATCCCTCTTATTGGCACTTATAAAAAGGCGCGTATTGCGTTAGGATTAATAAACCTATTTTTAAGAAATATATTTTCTTAACTTAGTTGAAAAGATTTTTGACCTGGAATTTCTAACAAAAAGAGGTTCTTGCGAACTGGACTTTAAATCCATAAACGCGTCCGAAAACAGTTTTAAAATCGGTTTTCTTAAACATTAAAAATTCCTAATTAATGGAACCAAGCGCTTTAGCTTCCTTTGAACAGTTAAAACTAACCTAATTTATCTAAAGGTTGGACGGCTTTTGATCTTACGCAACAGATTTTAAGTGCACAAAATAAGTGTTAAAAGTAAAAATAACCCTTAAGTAATTCTATCGACAGCCGTATGGAATACTATTATAACTACAATCCTTGCATCCTAGCCTTTAAGATTTAGCCGGACATGGTAAAGTAAATATACATGGTAAATAAATGCGAGTAAATAAAGTGCGGGAAAAATAGGTAAAGTGCGGTAAAGGGTGCGATAAATAAACGGTGCGAGAAATAAAAGCGGTGCGAGAAATAACAACGGATAAATAAAAGGGCGATAAATAAACAGAAACCTACTCTAAACGTGAGGCTTTAAATCTTGGTACAACTGGAAGTAAATGACAGAAATAAAATGGTGGCATGATTAACTTCTACCCAAGTGCTCCAAACCCGATTACATAGTCGATTAAACATTGTGATAACCCCTGGATGTGAGAAGTTTATCACTGTACAATAGGTGAAATTTATGGGTTGAGTTCTATAACTAAGCTTGGATGATTAGAAATGAGACAAAACTCCTTTATTTATAGTGGTAGGAAAGTACAGGTAAGGACAAGAATGCCCCCCCAACTCCTTTTGGAAGGGAAACGAAATTGTGAAGGTGGCGCCCGCCACCTCCTTGTGGTGCCCGCCACATGAGCTAAGGTGGAAAGGAGTGGGAGACGTGGCAGTTGTCAGCAGTTGTCTTCTATCCAATGTGTGTCATCCCCTATGGCGTCCGCCATGGTGGAAGCCATGTGTACAATTCCTCATTTTCTTCATTTCTTCTCGAGTAGCTTTGAAAATACAAAAACCTGAAAAAGAAACAAAACAAAGGCATAATACAAGAAAACGGAAATAAAATCCTAAATAATGTGCACAAATCGAGTCGAATAAACAATATATTTTGGGCCTATCAATTCTACATTGATCTTATCATTCCTTTGTGATTCTCCTTTTATTTGCTACTTTGTTGGAGTCATATCATTTGTTTTAGATCTTCAAATCTTATAGAAGCACTCAAATTCATATCAAGAAGCAAGAGATTTTGTCTTATGTCAAACTATCTTATCCACAAGAAAAGAATAATAAGAAGAGGAAGGAGAAGAAAGAGGATAATCACAAAAATATTTACTAAATTTCAAGTCAACATTCCTTTTGGTGAGCCTTTAATGAAAATGTCAGTTTATGCAAAATTCGCGAAAGAATTATTAATCAGAAAAAGAAATCCGAGAAATGATGAAAACATATCATTGTCAAAAGAATGCAATACAATTATTCAAAGAAAACTTCCATCAAAGATAAAGATCATTTAAAACTAGGTTTAGAGAAGAAAAATGGTTATAAATGCTCTAGTTCATTCCTCTTCTTGTCTGCATAATTTCTGACCCTTAAATTTTTCAACTCAAACACTATTTATTATAGGATATTCTTGCTGTAAAAGGTCCTTTTTTGTCTTTTTTTGTCCCATACAAATTATCCATAAAAATTGGTCAAAAAATACAACATATTCTCTTTCTATATTTCATGTACTAGGATAATGCAATCAACATAGGATACAACTCAAATCTTTTTGTAGCTTTTTCATCCTTATCATTTAAAGTTAACCACTCAGTCCTAATCTATTCTTCTAGTCTCTTCACAATTTCAGCACTTGTTTTAGGTATCCCATATTATCCAGTATTTGATGTCATTAAGCGTATTGGAAATAATTTGTTTAGATTTGCCATAACACCTCTCATTAGAATGACTTATCCTCCACAGTAAAAAAAACAAGTGAAATCCATACAAAACATGAAAATTTATATAAAATAACATAAAATTAACACTAATCACCTTAGAAATAAGCTATAATTTTTACTATTTTGGATCTAGTAAACTCACATAAATGGAGTTATCAACTATTCAAGCCCACAAGACATTTGTCTACACCTAAAATTAATCTATATCTGAGGAGTAAAAACATAAATTTTCTAAAGCGCAGTCAAAAGTGGTAAAACATGCTAGGAAATGGTAACATAATCGTTGTAAAATAAGGGGAAGTTGATTAGGACGTTGGTTTCCATGTACACCCAGTTGCAGGGAAAAGCATGTGGCACTCGTGAGAGTAGCCGGATAAAACGAACCATTACTAGACTTTGTAGACATTAAAAATCAGAGGAATATTGAATCTGAGTTACATATGGAATTGACAATGTAATTAAATTAGTGGAAATTGAAGTTAATGGTTGTTCTTCTTCTTTTAAAAGTCAAAACAACCATGCTTTTATAATTATTCTTTTAAGAAAAACTGACAAAACTTCAAACTAAAAAATAGATTTTAGCAAATAACAGAAAAATAGGAATTTCACTAGTATGATCTTTATCTTGATCTTTGTTCACAAAAGAAATTAAAAAAAAAAACAATTTTTTTTAGTTTTTTTAGAACTTTTTACGGACATGGTCATCTAGTTCAACCCATTTGAGAAAATTTCAAGTTTCACATTATTCTGAGATAAAGTTTAGAAAAATTTTATATAAAGTTACGCATCTCACTTTACAAATCAGTTTTGTAAAAATATGTTATATCAAACTTTAATTCTAATACTATTTCATCTCTATACAACTTGTTGTGAATTAGGATGCCTTGAAACAAATTATACCCTGTTTCTTTATAATCAAGAAACACACAAGAGTTAAGGTTAAAGAAAAACAAGGAAAACCACAAAGATTGGTTATAACGGCTATTCTTTACTTTCTCTATAAAATAGATTAGAAGTACTCAAGAATAACAAATAACTGTCTCACCTAAGTCACCTTAATTAGGTTTTGTCAAACCACACATAAGATGAGAGACTAGTATGCTATTTATAATAAAATCTAACTGTCGCTACTGCGAAAATCGGCGCCGGCTGAACAGAAGAGTCGCCACCGTGCGTTATTTATCCCACGGGAGGGAAAGGGAACGCTCAGAGTAAACCTCGCAAAGACGGGAAAGGTGTGGTCGTCGCAACCAAAACCTGGGTTCGGGAGTCGGTTACGCAAGGGGAAGGTATTAGCACCCCTCACGTCCGTCGTACTCGACGGGATCCACGCTTGTTTTCGGGTATGGATTGTTATTCTATCTACGCTAAAGGTCTGGGGTTAAAAGAAAAGAAAATGAAAATAAAAAATGACTCGGCAAAGTATCGCACTTTATGCCTACGTATTCCCGCCTGGAACGAGAAATCAGAGTCAACGTAGTTCGCCTACCTACGGGAAAGGAGGGGAAGGTTGCTCGCTGGGATATCGCATCCTATGCCTACGTACTTCCACACAGCATGGAAGATCAGAGCAAACGTAGTTCGGGCCACGCACGACATAAGTCTGTCCTTGATTGATTTTATTCCTTCTGAAAAAGGGTTTCTTGATTAGCAGTCCCGGCGGACAAAAATGACGTCTTGATGAGTTCACATTCTTTTACGGAAGAAGTGTCTTTTATTGTGTTTGAAATCTTTATGTGTTTTTCTGTTTGTTTTGAGAGAGAAGAGACAGAACTCTAACCTACGGTTGCGAAGGGAATCAAACTAACCTAATGTTATCATGCATGGGTTAAGACCTAGTGTCTATCATGTTCCTCTCTTGCACAGAGAGAAACAGAGATCCTACGGGATAGGTAGAAACAGAAACAATAACAGATATAATAAAGCGGTAAAATGCATGGATGCAACAGTACAAGCGAGGCAAGGGAGTCCCACTCAACCTCGAACCTAGAAAACAATAGGCGAAAGTGAACAGGCTTCACTTTCAACCTAACAGGGTAAACAGCAAACAATACAACCAGGAAATCCAAACAATACATCAGCAATGAAATACAACAGCATCGGCAGCTCTGACTCAACATCTAGCTTCAAGTAATCTCCAATCAGCTACAGGCTTCAACAAGCATCAATATCCATCTTCATGGCCTTCAGGCAAGGGCTTTGATCATCAGTCTTCTATAAGCAATGGCTTTTCTTCAAGTCTCCAATCGTCAGGGATGAACATCAGTCAACAAGAGGAGAGGAATGTTAAACAGTAAATTGCCTAGCAAGGGTGGCTCATTAACTGTTAACATTATACAGACAGGTTTCTCTCAAAAGTTCTATCTTCCAAATACATTCACTGATCCTTCCAAAGGAAGGAGGTGGATATTTGAAAGAGACTTTGAATCATAGAGAAAGGATGGATGCAGACAAGGCATTCCATGTTTGAGAAACAAGCTTTCTAATCTAGAGCTCTGCCTAGCTCCTAAACCCTAGTCTCCTCAGCAGCTGCTAGCAAGAACCTCCTTTCCAACTCTGGCAGTTGATCTTCAATCTCTGGCTCTCCGATGGTCTTCATCTCCTCAAGTCTTCAGCTCTCCCAAGTCCCCAGACAATCCCAATACCCAAGCAAGCAAGCAATAATCCCCAGAGGGCACACCACACCATTCAATCAGATATATACAGAGTATTAATAGCAGTAGGGGAATCCTGACTTTTTCTAAGGGATCTAATAACTACCCATAGCCCCTATAGTCCCATAACTAAACTAGTCAAACCCTAAGTCCTAAGGGAAAAGAATCAAATCTCCTAAGTCATCACCTAAAACCCTAGTTTTATTCATGTTGTTCACACCTACACTAAGCACCTAAAATTAATTTCTAAAAAAGGGAACTAAATTGTTTCTATAAGTTTAATGTCTAAACTAAACAACCTAAAAAGAATGGACAAAAAATATTAAAGCATCTAGTAGAACAAAAATTAACAAAAACATGCATGAAATGAAACTTTTTAAAATGCTATTTATTTGGCAAATATGGGAAAAATATCAAATAAAAAATAAAATGAAATTTTTATTTTTTATAATTTTCTAGACTCTTTAAAGAAAATGATGCAAAAAGAATGAATTAAAAATATGCAATTTCTAATTTGTTATGAATTTTCAAAAATGAAATGTTGAAGTTCAAGTATACTACTTAACCCTAATTAAACTATCCTAAGTTCAATTATCTAAACTAACCAAATTTTATTCTAACAAATCTAGTAATAAATTCTGGGAATGCTACAATTCAATATTAATCACCACAAAAAAGAATGGGAAAAAAATCTATTTCTAAGTGTAAGAACAAAAATCTACAAGATCATGTATGAAATAAAACCTTCAAAATATGCATTTATTCGTAAAATATGGAAAAAATGCGAAAAAAATATAAAATGCAATTTTTATATTTTTTTAATTTTCTAGACATGTTAAGGAAAATATTAAAAAAAGAATGAGTTAAAAATATGCATTTTCCATTTAGTTATGAATTTTTGAAGATGAATGAAACAAACAGGAAAATGAATACGAAATAGAAAGAAATAAGTGGAAGGGGTGCAAATAAAAAGAAATGATAGTTGAAATCATTGGGCCTGGAAATGAGGGGGGTGCGAATAGCGCAAAGGCCCAAAGACCTCATTAAAATTCAGATTTAATGCCAGCCGTTAGATGCAATGGAAGAGTCAAATATTCAAAGGAAATCAAGGGTGGTGATTATGTCTTCTTCCTAATGCATGCTAGGGTTTCAAAAAACAGAATTCATGCAAGCAACTTCCACCCTCTCTAACTCTCTCATTTCTCCACCATTTTTCACGATCCAAAGATGAAAACTCATCTACTCTTCTCCCTCTACACAGCCATGGTACTAGAATTCTCTAACTCTCCCTCAAGAAAGAAATACGAAGGCTACAAGGGGTGGTCACCATTTTCGCACATTAGTTTGCATGGTAATCAAATGGTCTCATATTAACCTATCATGTACTACATCTTATGGGGATTATCCTAAGCCTAATACCTAAGATTATAGTACACTAAATCGTGAGTTCTTGATCACTAAAGAATTGACACCATGGAAGCAAACCTCACAAACAGCCCTCAAACTCATCATAACACATCCCTAATTGGTCTCTATTGTATTTCTCCTAACAACATGCTTGAACTATGGATAAATAGAGAGATTCATGGTGAAACGCATACCTTGCAAGTGATGATGGTGGTGATGGTTCTCCTCCAATTCAGACCTTGCCAATTGCTTTGTGTGGTCTTTGATGAATGTTGAAGCCTCTGGTTGCAGTGGTTCTTGTTCTATCTTCTTGAATCAACCTATTCAACTCTTCATGCAAGTTGGAGTGAAGTTGGAGATCTCATAATCCAGCCACGAATTCTTGAGCCTTTCCTTTGCCAAATACTCTATGAAGGTTGTAGATGATGATGATAACCAAAGTTGGAATGATGGATGATGATTCAATACACTTTGGAATGAAAATGCACTTTTGGAGTTATGGAATCAAAGCATACTTGCAAGCCCTCACAATCTCTAACCAATGTATGGACCTTCTCTATTGCTTATATAGATGAGAATAGAATCATCTAGAATGGATGAGAAGCTTCCAAGAGGTTTCTAGAACTTCTCATGCAATGAGAAATTCACTTTTTTCTATTTTTAGTAAATATCCCAAATCTCATGAGAAACCATGCAAAATGCCCTCATATGAGATGATAAGGAGAGAACAAGGCATTTCAAGTCATTTTAAGGCTTTGGCAAACATTTCCTTTTGATACCTTAAAGTGCAAGTAACAAATTTACAAAGGAAGTCCAATTTTTAAGCCTAAACTCAAAAATGTGGATAAACCATTGTTTCCAAAATGTTGTTTCCAATCAAAATCATCTATCATATGCCCCATTTTGGATTTGTAGATCTCTCAAACCAAAATCCAATTTCAACTTTTTTAACTTATAAGCCTTTTTCAAGTCATTTTGACCATTTTAAAATATCCATGCTCCAAGCTATTTCAACAATTCATGACCTTCTTTATAGACTTAAAATCACATTTTGAACAACTTTCATGTTTTGAGTTTTTCCATTTGAGGCTTGGAAATAGGAGATATGGCATTTGCTTAAAAATGACCTATAACTGACAAATGACCAAAATACCCCTGTCTTGTTCAAACCATAAGTTGAGTTCCTTAAATCATATGAAGGCATACCATACCTTTTTGGAAAGGGGATACAATGAGGAACAACTCTCATGTTTGTCCAAAGTCCATTTGAATTATTCTTGAGGGTCAAAAGTTTGTCAGAAGACAGTCAACTTTCACAGACAAATTTCAGTGTCATCTGGTGACCCCTAACTTGCAAGAGCCATAACTTGAGTTCTAGAAATCTTCTCAAGGACTTCCACCACTCAAATTAAAGCTAATAACATCCTCTACAAGTCTCATGACCACCATTAGGTGAGATGAGGCTTGTATTTCAACTTATCTTCTTTGATAAATCAGTGAAAAACAAGGGATTTTACCCTAGGAACCTTGACTTTTCACCCTCTATTCTTCTTGATTTTTCTTGATTTCTTCTTGGCCTAACAACATATCCTTATTCTCCATGTCAAATGATGAACCCCACATCTCTCCAATAGACTTGAATGCCCTTTAAATCAGTCAATTGACCTAGGGTTGACCTAGGGTTGACCCAGATGAAACCCTAGTTGACTGTCTTCAACTGTAGCTCTTGTGCTCATATCAATGACTTGCCTCACTTTCAAAATGACCCTCTAGGCCTTCCATGATGTCTATATACCCTCCATGCCTTCAATTCACAGCTCACAACCCCCTTGTTGATCCTCAGATACTCTCAGATAGGAGATAGGCTCAAAGCTTGATCTGCTGAACTCTCTGCTTTCAAATTCTTTTCTGATGACTTGAATGAGATTGAATTAGGATAATAACCTCTTGATAGGCCTATAGAGATGAGAATAATGCTTGATCCCCTGTTAGATGACTTGCCATGCTATGCTATGCAGATGATTAGTCTATATACATGCCTCTATATGCAAATGCTAATGCAATTGAAACATAAACCAAGTGAATAAGGTTGGGCAAATTTTTAGGGTGCAACAGCTGCCCCTATTCAAGCGACTTGGACCCGATTGGGTGAAGGGTGAACGGCCTTCAAACATTCGAGGTACGAGACGGTTGAATACTAAGAACCCGGAAATTTGCCAACCGCAGAAATAAACTGCACCACTGTCTGGGTAACGACATCCACTGCTTGGATCTGACTGTTTGCAGCTGCTCACTGATCTCGTAACGACCACGCTGGGGATTGTCTTCACCGTTCTGAAAAAGGATTCTGTCATAACAGATTGCTTGCTTGTCCACGTTAGGACTCTGTCTGTCATCAATACGAAGAAATCTCAACTAAAACCTGTCCACGTTAGGACTCCACTTGCTGTTAACCCAGAAAAATCTCGGCAACTCCGCTGGGGATAATTCGTCTGCATTTCCATAAAATGAATCGTCCACGTTAGGAATAAAACTCTTCCACGTTAGGAGTAACACATGTCCACGTTAGGAATAACATCGTCCACGTTAGGAGTAACACCTGTCCACGTTAGGAATCATCTCTTCTGTATCTGTCCACGTCAGGACTAAACCTTTCATCTTTCCACGTCAGGAAGCAATCTTCTTTCCACATAAGGAGAACTATATCAATCTGTCCACGTAAGGACTCCAATACCACTTGACATGTCCGCGTCAGGACTCCAATCTTTCCACGTAAGGAATTCAACTTTGGTTCTGAACCTGTCCACGTCAGGACTCAACTTTCCACGTAAGGAGTACATCATTCTTCCATGTCAGGAATCAACTTTTCTTGAATCTGTCCACGTAAGGACCCCAATTTTTCCACGTAAGGAATAAATCTTCTTTTGAGTCTGTCCACATCAGAACTAAACCCCTTCCACGTCAGGAATACACTCTTTCTTTCCACGTCAGGAATACAAGCCTCTTTCCACGTAAGGAATGCTATCCGTTTTCCACGCAAGGAAACATAACTTTTCCACATAAGGCAACCAATTCCTTCCGATTTGTCCGCGTCAGGACTACATTTTTCCACGTAAGGAATGCCATCTTAATCTGTCCACGTAAAGACTCCACTCTTTCCACGTTAGGAATCACCTCTTTCCACGTAAGGAATCCGCTTCTGATATGTCCGCGTATGGACTCAATCTTTTCCGCGTTAGGAATCTCCGTCTCTTTTCCACGTAAGGAATCATTTTCTCTTTCCACGTAAGGAATCTCAATCTTTCCACGTAAGGAACTGAAACTTCTCTTTCTCTTCCACGTAAGGAACACGCTTTCTTTCCACGTTAGGAATACTTCTTCTTCTGAATCCGTCCACGTCAGGACTAAACTTTCCACGTAAGGAATCTATCTTCTTCTTCCACGTTAGGAATAACTTCTTTGATCTGTTCGCGTAAGGACTAAACTCTTCCACGTTAGGAATGCACTCTTTCTCTTTCCCCGTAAGGACTCCAATCTTTCCACGTAAGGAATCACCATTTTTCCACGTAAGGAATCACCATTTTTCCACGTAAGGAATAAGACTTCGTCTGGATCTGTCCGCGTCAGGACTAAACTCTTCCACGTTAGGAATGCACTCTTTCTCTGTCCCCGTAAGGACTCCAATCTTTCCACGTAAGGAATCACCATTTTTCCACGTAAGGAATCACCATTTTTCCACGTAAGGAATAAGACTTCGTCTGGATCTGTCCGCGTCAGGACTAAACTCTTCCACGTTAGGAATGCACTTGTTTCCCCGTAAGGAATCCATTTCGATATGTCCGCGTAAGGACTCAATCTTTCCGCGTAAGGAATACCAACTTCTTTCCACGTAAGGAATAAATTCGTCTTTCCACGTAAGGAAACCATCTTCTTTCCACGTAAGGAAACATTGTCTTTCCACGTAAGGAGAACATCGTCCATGTTAGGACCCACCTTTCCACGTCAGGAACACCATCTTAATCTGTCCACGTAAGGACTCCAATCTTTCCACGTCAGGAATGCTGTCATTTCCACGTAAGGAAACTATCTTTTTCCACGTAAGGAATCATCTCTTTCCACGTAAGGAATCCAACTTAATATGTCCGCGTAAGGACTACATCGTCCACGTTAGGACCCACTTCTCCACGTTAGGAATAATAATTTCTTTGATTTGTCCACGTCAGGACACTGATCTCGTCTTGATTTGTCCACGTAAGGACTACATCTTTTCTGCTGAGAGAATAAATCTTGTCCATGTCAGGACTTAGTTCTCCATTGATCCCAACCCACAAACTTCTTAGCACTTGTCGCTACTCGAAAAATGCGTCGCGCAACGACGGGAAGGCGAAAAAGATAGACAGAAGAGTCGCCACCGAACTTTATTTATCCCATGAGGGGAAAGGAAAATATCGAGAAAACCTTAAGAAAGAAATGGATAAGATGGTCTCGCAACCAAGAATGGGTTCGGAAGCCGGTTATGCGAGGGGAAGGTATTAGCACCCATCGCATCCATCGTACTCGATGGGAACCTTTTGTTTGTCGATGTGTGAATTTATTTGCTTAAACATTATGCTATGAGAAGTGTTCCACGGGGTAAAGAAAGAGGGTTAAAAATAAAGGAAAGAAAGGATAACGGGGAAGAAAGGTGAAAGAACAGACTCGGTAGGACTTTGCAGTCCTATGCCTACGTATTCTCAATAGACATGAGAAAGTCAGAGTCGACGTAGTTCGGGGAACTACAGATATAGGGGGAATGTGCTCGGCAAGGATTGTGGCCCTTGTGCCTACGTATCTTTACTTGAGAAAGTAAAGAATCAGAGCAGCCGTAGTTCGGCCTACGGTGTGTTGATGTTTTTTTTTTTATGAATGATGCTATCGTGCGCATTCTAGCAGTTAGGTGTTTTGCTGCTCGCTCGTTGGAGACTTAGGCGTTACCTGTTTGCGGTAGAACGGACGTAACATATCCTTTTGAAAGATTGATTAGTTTTCGCCACGCGGGGCAAGAAGTCACGTTTGATTGATTGGATTGTTTTTAGGGGGCGAGACAAGTCCTCAGATAGTAACCCCTACGGGTAGTACCCAATTCTTTATCTCAAAGTTTTTTGTTATAAAAGGTGTGGCGAACGAGGCGTCTTCGTATTGAAAGACGAGTATCAAGACCACACACACTACAGTGAGTATCCTGACACTCGGAGAGGAAGAAGACTACACTCAATCCTCTCTCTTTAGTTCAACACAAAGAGAACTTCATTCTCTTATCAAAGTGTTTTTGGTTTTGAATGGTAAGTGCTTTTTGCGACAGAGAACCCTACGGTAAACGTCAGCACTCGGGATAGGAGAAGGCCTACGCCTAACCACTCCACGACCGTTCAAGTTTTTGGTTATGAAAAGATTTGAAAATGCACTCGGTACAGGACCGAGGTTTTAGGTGTGAAAATTGTGGAAGGAAGTTGTGAAAGCGAGATGGTGGATAAAGTCGCGTCTTCGTATTGAAAGACGAATATCAAGACCACCCTCACTACAGTGGGCATCGCAACATTCAGAGAGGAAGAGGTCTACACCTAATCCTCTCTTTTTAATTCAATACAAAGATGATTTGTTTCTTATGGAAAGTATACTCAGTACGAGACCGAAGTTTTATGAGGAAACGTTGGAAGCGTCTTTGTATTGACAGACGAGCATCGAGACCACCCTCACTACAGTGGGCATCCCTATGCTCGAAGAAGAAGAGGTCTAAACCCAATCCTCTCTTTAGCTCAACACAAAGAAATGATTTTAAGGAGATGAGATTTGAAAATGGATGGGAAACGTCTTCGTATTGAAAGATGAGTGTCAGAACCACCCTCACTACAGTGGGCATCCCAACACTCGGAGAGGAAGAAAGTCTACACTTAATCCCCTCTTTTTAATTCAATACAAAGATAATTTGATTTTGAAAATTGTTTGACAAAGTTTTTGAATCGAGTCGGGACAAGTAATGAAGAGAGAAAAAGAGGTGGTCTCAGATCCAACATTACCTGTCAATAATTTGACTGGTAATGAATTATGGAGGTCTCGTCATCGACCAAAAAGGCAAAAATGCCCAAAAACAAAAGAGAAAGAAACAAATCTAAAAAAAAAAATAAAAAAAATAAAAGTAATATTAAAAAAATATAAATAGGAAATGTTAAGCAACTTAAATAAAACTCTAAATATTTAGAACTATAATAATACTATATAAAATAATAATATACATAATTTAAAATAGATATTAATATATTTACATAAAAAATAAAAGTTATAAACAAAAACTAATAAACCAGATTTTAAAAATTTAAACCATACAGAGGGGGATTTTAATGAAACACGCTGGTGTGTAGAAAGAGTGAGAAGAACAAAATGAAGGGAAAAAAAACGTTAAATCACGTGGGCCTCCAAAGAACCCATCGTCAGCTAAAAAGGATTCAAGAATTTTGGACCCAAGCATTCAATAGCTCAGGTCCGAACCACACCCTCACAGAATGGATCTTATGTTCAAAATGAAGTTCAAATTAAAGCCAACAATAACAGGGTTATAACAGCAGCTTCCTATTTCTCAAACATCAACCATGGTCAAAGTCTAAAAATGAGAAACAAGGAATCGAAAACATAGCATCGACATCCAAGATGGGTCGCTTTCAACCTTCAATTTGCGTAACGAACTTGCTCACAAATCCTTCCGTTTACGATTCGATCAAATTTTCTCCTCCTTTAAAAATACCTTTTCAGTCTCGTCTGCTTGATTCTGGTTTGGGGATTTTGTGTTTGTTTAGGGTTTTGAAATCGATGGTAATGAGTTTGGGTGATGGTGATGGAGAAGGCGGATGAAGTTTATCTATTGGTTATGAAGAACGTTAATGGTTGGTTTCGGTTTAGGATTTCGCGGTTTGAATCAGATTTTCGGAGGGTTTGATTTGCAGTGAGCTGAGTCTGAGATTTCAGCAATGGAGGGTTATGAGGCGTTTCATGGAGATTTGTTGGTTTGTAGTTAAAAAAAAAATGGAGGAAGGTTGTTGGAATCTGGAGAAGGTGAAGTTAATGGTGTGAAGAGGCTCATTCGAAGTTGGGTTTACGGTTATGAACGAGTTTCCTGGGTGAGTTTTTTTATTGAAGATGACGGTTGTTTTCATGGGGTTGGGATGGTGAAGGTCGAGTTGGTGGAGACGGAAAGGGTTGCGGCTAGGGTTTTGGTTGGAGGCTCCTGAGGTAAGTTTCTTCTGATGATTTTTCTTTGAAAACTGATTGCCAAGGGGCCAGGAAACAAGGCAACAACAGTTTAGGATTATGAAGACAGAAAAAAAAACGAACAGAATACTTACAGAGCTGGAGCGAATCCGACGGGTTCTCACGCTAGTGATGAGGAGTTTGGATGATGCACAACTTCTTGTTGAACCGATACCACCAGATTATCAATACCGAAAGCAGATAAACTCCTTTTTCAATCTCTCTTTTTCAGTTCTTTATGTGTTTTTTCGTGTTATGATGGTTGACTATGGTGGTTTGTTTTATGACAGTTGAATGGGAAGAAGGTGAAGATGAATTTGGTGAAGAGCTTGGGGGCTGTGCAGCAAGAGTTCTAGGTTTTTTTTCTCTACCAGCCTCCTTTCTGAATGAATAGTAACAAAATATATATGGTGGGAGATTAGGGTTTTCCTCTGTTTGAAAATGCATTCTCTGCTTATCACTTTCTGATGTCAAGACCATGTCCTTCCATTTTAGTAAACTTGGCCCTGCTGTCCTCTGTTATCCTGTCTTCAAAATTTGTTTTTTATGCTGACTGTATCTTTCTATGTGTTTTTTGTAGGGAAAGTTTTTATTGATATGAAATTACTGCTGCATAGCTTTATTTTTACCGGAAAACAACCGTTTGGCTTGCTGAAAAACTGATCTCCCCTCATATCATGGCTTGTTCCTTTTTATTATTACCCAAACTGCATCTATATGGTTCAGTAGTGACACCAATTTGCTTGAATCAGAACTATGAAAGCATACAAGTGAATGCATGGGTATTGCTGTCCAGGACCAAGATCAAACCGGTGATGAGAGTTTCCCTTATCAAACTCCCACGCGAAGCTTTTGAAAGGTTCTCGTATGTTCGCGAGTGGAACTGCAATAACACAATCGACGGAGCATCTAACTTCTGGAGGCAGTAGCCCAATTATCTTGGCAGATGGACCAAACCTCAAACGAGCAGAATCAACCTCAAAGAGGTATTACTGAATGCCACCGGCCAACATAAAAAACTCTTCTCTACATTTCTGGTTACTAAGTGCCTTGTTGTAACTTTGAAACTAATCTTATAAGATAACTTCTGATACTTCCTTGTAAATTTCGATGTATCAGGCTCAACTTTAACTTCAGCACCTTTGAATGGTGTAACAATCACACGATATTTCGAAACAGCAGGTCCAACATTGGTGACAGTTCGATGAATCGTTGATGCTGAACCGGTTGCTTTCTCAGGAAACACTACTGATATAGCAGGATAGTTCAAGTCACCAACATTAGCAAGAGTGTGTTTACAAGTTTTGTTTGAATGTTTAGAAAAAATTGCTAACTCTGAAGCACTCAGTTTCTGTTTGCAAAGAAACTCGAAGTAGTCTCGCGGTTTGATATCGTATACTAAACCTGGTTCAAGAGCTTTTCTAGGATTAATGTGACCGGCACCGTGATCGTAAGGAGTTGAAAACTCGGCAGAAGAAGCGTCTCGAAGAGGTTTAATAGTATTATCATGAACATAAGCTGTTGTCATGGTTGCAGATTTTATAGTAGCTGGACTCCATTCAGGATGTTTAGCTTTGATCATCGCCGCGATTCCACTTACGTGAGGACACGACATGGAAGTTCCGGAAAGGATGTTGAATTTCACTCTTCTGTGATCTGTTGGTAAGCTTGATGGACCTGTAACACCACTCCATGCGGCGAGAATGTTCACACCAGGAGCTACAATATCGGGTTTGAGAATTTCGAGCGTAAGAAAGTTAGGCCCTCTCGATGAAAATGCAGCTACTATAGGAGATGGTTTGATGCCTAATCTTGTGTTTGCCTTATATCATGATTGGTAGAAACTGAAATACCATGGATGTGGCCATGATGATCATGTCCGTGTCTGTGATCATGCCCGTGTCCATGATCATGTCCATGTCCGTGGCCGTGTCCGTGATCATGGCCCAATACCAAAGCCATAATGATGTTAACCACAAGACCAAATGCAGCAACTACAAACATTAAAAACCCATCCACATTTTGAGGACCTGCAATGAGTCTAGCAATGGCTTCATATACAAGAATCCCAGCAAGCAGCCATATTAATTGCATAGAAACCAAAGCGCCGAGAATCTCTATTCTAAAAAATCCAAACGACTGACGAGGATTCGGTTCCCATCCCCCAGCCCATATAGAAAATAAGGAGATGGCAAATGCTGCAACATCTGAAAGCAAATGTGCTGCATCAGTCAATATTGCAAGACTGTTAGCCTTAATACCACCAACTACTTCAACAGCCATGAATATAACGCAAAGGATCACTGCTATCAAAAGCTTCCGCATCGAAGTTGATCGTTCTTCAGCATCCTTTGAGATGGATCCAGCATCTGAGAACTCACATGTTGCTTCCCCGCAAATTTTCCTTGCTACATCAGGAAGATCTCCGCTGACTTCAATAATTTGTGTATGCTGAGTGCTCGGTGCTTCCATCGTGTGAAGAGCCAAGTAAGCAAAACTCTTAACACAGCTATATAAAATTGACGAATAACGTTCAACAAAATTCAGCGCCCTTGTTAAGATTCTTCAAATACAAGAAAATTTTGCAGAAATGTGATTCTCCTTCTTTGTTGGTTGATTCTGAATCCTTGTGGTTCTAATTTAGTACTATTTATTTGGAGGTTTATTAGCGGTGAGTGGGTAAAAAGAGAATTGTTGTGTAATTGTATGTGGTGTGGGGACCTGAGTTTCGTACCGTCTGTCAAGAAAGGCGCAGGCCTTAACAAGGAACATCATAAAAAGATGCTTGTGTTGTGTGGCTATTTGGGTTTGACAATTGTAAATGGGAGATGTGGACCAAACTAACTATGGCATGTGGGTTTAATGTTTTATAAAAACATTATTATATTTTGTAAGACAAATATTCATGCTTCTCACATGACATAATCCTTGCTTGCTTTGGGGTTGAATTAGACAAGGATTCCTATTTTTTTGATATTTTCCTTTGTTGATAGGCTTACATAACAATTAACATTTAAATTTCTATGTTGGATCCAACATCTCTAATTTCCCAAACATATACCTTTCTTGAAGTACTTATTTGAAACTCGAACCGATCCTTAAAAAAAAGAATATAAACCAATATCGAATCAATCTTCTTGATATGATATTAAACCTGAATTGAATCAATCTTCTTGATATGATATTAAACATGAATCAAACTTGGATTTTGAATGAGTTAGAGTTTTGAACCAATAAAAACCATTAACAAAATAAATCTCTGAGATTTTCATTTGCAATACTATACCAAACTTTCACCATGCATCAAAAGCTCGTTCAGCAACATCCCACTCAAATCACGCATATCTTGACCTCGATAACAAAATAGAACCCCTTCTCATTGATGAATTAAGTCAAACCTGAACTTCCACAAATACTTCACTCCTTCCTGACTTACTAAACCTCAAACAAAACCTGATCCAATTCAACTCAATCTTATATATATATATTTTTTGATTTTCTGGATAACAGTTGATGGATGGGTATACAAATGCAAGTTATACACATGGTAGGGCAAATTTAGGGTATGACAGCACTGACGTGACAGCGACTTTGAGATGGACTCTACTGGGGATATTTGGAAACCAAACTACCGGACGCCTGTTCTGATAACCGGCGGTGGCCTCTGAAATTCTGATTCATGGAACCCCTGATGACAAAAGAGAAACTTATCCTGATAACTCTGTGGGGAATACTGCCGAAACTGACATTATCATTGGATGTCTCATGCCGAGATCTTGAATGTTTGGTAGTTCATTTGAGCAAGAGTTCTCTCCACCTGACTTGCTAGAGTACAGAAACTGCTTCAGCAAAATAAATGCTGAAGATAATGCCGACTCCGCCGGGGATAGCCAGATGCTACAGAATTATTCCAGCAAAATAAATGCTGGAAGGGTGAAGTCAACCCTGCTGGGAAATTGGGAACTTAAACCGAGCACCTTGTTGAAGTAACATCCTGCTGGGGAATATAACTCTACTGGGGAGTAGCGGATGTGCCTGGTATGATTGAACTTCTGCTGGCGAGTGAACTGATATTACACAGTATCCCTGACAAAATAAATGCCAGGACCCACCACCAACTCTGCTGGGGAGAGTCTTGATCTTCGAGTTCCACTGAAAGGAAAGAACACTTGCTGAAAAGAGAGAACTCCGCTTCGGGGATACTAACATGCCCCCAGTCTGTATTTTGTATAGCTTGCCCCTGAATCTGCGACCATTTTGGAATGGACCCTTCAGTCTTCGTATCTTGACAACCAGACATGGACGGCTTCTACATTTCGGACCTTGAAGGGGTGTTTCAAGAACATAACTTTCGTGCTTCTAGGGTGACCTGCCCCGGTCTCGTAACAACCTTTTGTCTCTGATCGACTGAGTCGTGGAGTACTGCCCATAGCTATGAGAGATTTGCCACACCTTGACCGAGGGAAATGAACTGCTGCAGCGTTCATTCTCCGCAGGTAGAAATCAATTAGATATAAAGAAAACCCTGAAATTGTCCATAAGAGAAAGAAATGCTTGAGAAAGAAATGCTTGGGAATGAAATTGTCCCCAAAGGATGATGGTACACTCACACACATTGTCCTGACACCAAAGGGATGTAAGGGATCGATTACCAAAAGGATGTAGGGAGGATAAGCTTCTCTGAAGAGATTGCCACTTATCACTGAAGATGGATAAGCTTCTCTGAAGAGATTGCCACTTATCGCTGAAGATGAATAAGCTTCTCTGAAGAGATTGCCACTTATCACTGAAGGTGGATAAGCTTCTCTGAAGAGATTGCCACTTATCGCTGAATATGGATAAGCTTCTCTGAAGAGATTGCCACTTATCGCTGAAGATGGATAAGCTTCTCTGAAGAGATTGCCACTTATCGCTGAAGATGGATAAGCTTCTCTGAAGAGATTGCCACTTATCACTGAAGATGGATAAGCTTCTCTGAAGAGATTGCCACTTATCACTGAAGATGGATAAGCTTCTCTGAAGAGATTGCCACTTATCGCTGAAGATGGATAAGCTTCTCTGAAGAGATTGCCACTTATCACTGAAGATGGATAAGCTTCTCTGAAGAGATTGCCACTTATCACTGAAGATGGATAAGCTTCTCTGAAGAGATTGCCACTTATCACTGAAGATGGATAAGCTTCTCTGAAGAGATTGCCACTTATCACTGAAGATGGATAAGCTTCTCTGAAGAGATTGCCACTTATCACTGAAGATGGATAAGCTTCTCTGAAGAGATTGCCACTTATCACTGAAGATGGATAAGCTTCTCTGAAGAGATTGCCACTTATCACTGAAGATGGATAAGCTTCTCTGAAGAGATTGCCACTTATCACTGAAGATGGATAAGCTTCTCTGAAGAGATTGCCACTTATCACTGAAGATGGATAAGCTTCTCTGAAGAGATTGCCACTTATCGCTGAAGATGGATAAGCTTCTCTGAAGAGATCGCCACTTATCACTGAAGATGGATAAGCTTCTCTGAAGAGATTGCCACTTATCGCTGAAGATGGATAAGCTTCTCTGAAGAGATCGCCACTTATCACTGAAGATGGATAAGCTTCTCTGAAGAGATTGCCACTTATCGCTGAAGATGGATAAGCTTCTATGAAGAGATTGCCACTTATCACTGAAGATGGATAAGCTTCTCTAAAGAGATTGCCACTTATCACTGAAGATGGATAAGCTTCTCTGAAGAGATTGCCACTTATCACTGAAGATGGATAAGCTTCTCTGAAGAGATTGCCACTTATCGCTGAAGATGGATAAGCTTCTCTGAAGAGATCGCCACTTATCACTGAAGATGGATAAGCTTCTCTGAAGAGATTGCCACTTATCGCTGAAGATGGATAAGCTTCTCTGAAGAGATCGCCACTTATCACTGAAGATGGATAAGCTTCTCTGAAGAGATTGCCACTTATCACTGAAGATGGATAAGCTTCTCTGAAGAGATTGCCACTTATCGCTGAAGATGGATAAGCTTCTCTGAAGAGATTGCCACTTATCACTGAAGATGGATAAGCTTCTCTGAAGAGATTGCCACTTATCACTGAAGATGGATAAGCTTCTCTGAAGAGATTGCCACTTATCACTGAAGATGGATAAGCTTCTCTGAAGAGATTGCCACTTATCACTGAAGATGGATAAGCTTCTCTGAAGAGATTGCCACTTATCGCTGAAGATGGATAAGCTTCTCTGAAGAGATTGCCACTTATCGCTGAAGATGGATAAGCTTCTCTGAAGAGATCGCCACTTATCACTGAAGATGGATAAGCTTCTCTGAAGAGATTGCCACTTATCACTGAAGATGGATAAGCTTCTCTGAAGAGATTGCCACTTATCGCTGAAGATGGATAAGCTTCTCTGAAGAGATTGCCACTTATCACTGAAGATGGATAAGCTTCTCTGAAGAGATTGCCACTTATCACTGAAGATGGATAAGCTTCTCTGAAGAGATTGCCACTTATCACTGAAGATGGATAAGCTTCTCTGAAGAGATTGCCACTCATCACTGAAGATGGATAAGCTTCTCTGAAGAGATTGCCACTTATCGCTGAAGATGGATAAGCTTCTCTGAAGAGATCGCCACTTATCACTGAAGATGGATAAGCTTCTCTGAAGAGATTGCCACTTATCGCTGAAGATGGATAAGCTTCTCTGAAGAGATCGCCACTTATCACTGAAGATGGATAAGCTTCTCTGAAGAGATTGCCACTTATCGCTGAAGATGGATAAGCTTCTCTGAAGAGATTGCCACTTATCGCTGAAGTCTGTTGGAGATAACTCACTGGGGAGCGCCCATGAATTTACTGGAGATGCCCCTGTCTGGGCTGAATGTTGATTTTGAAGATCTGATCAACCACGAGGTTGAAATACATCGTGCGATACACCCACGGTCTTGAAGAGATGCCCCTGACTGGGCTAAATCTTGCTTTGAAGCTCTTGAATTTGCCCAATAAATGTTGAACAAATTTGTGGGGAATGCCCACAGTCTTGCGGAAGATGCCCCTGACTGGGATGATTATGATCTTGGTATCCTCTGACTCTCGTGGGAAAAACCACGATTTTGCAAGGGATGCCCCTGACTGGGCTGATGATGATCTTGAAAATCATCAAAATTGATCCTGGATTCGATCTCGCACATGCTAATGCTGAATGATAAAGATGTCCCATAAACGGAAATGGAAATGGAAGTGCGAATGCTAATGTGCGGGGATGCAAGAGTTGGGGAAAGTATGATATGATCATGGATCTGTATATGATGCAAGATACTCATGAAGCTGAATGCGATGCGTATGATGTACAGGATTGCGGATAGTAATGGAAATGCAGGCGCCGACATGGCGGACTTTGGTGGTGGGAAAATGAAAGATAAGTCTGACTTCCCGACATCATCTATTTATGATGTATAAAGGACTTGGATGTATTGAGATTTTCAGCTCATGGCCTGCTCTGCCGGGTTTGACGACCTTGTTAGTCAAGTTGTTACAAGATTTAGAATGATGTTCCTGCGTACTCTTTAGAGTCATGGTCACCCTTTAGTTACCCCAAGAGGGTAAGTTATCCCTTAATCTAATTTACCATAATGTCATTATATGCAAAACCCATCATCAAATAAATGAAACTTGCAACCAAAGGGTAAATAAAAAACAGAAAAAGCTTTGATGAAAGCAATTTTATTGATGAAAACCCATAAATAGGAAAATTACAAAAGGAGGCAATTCCTAAAAGAGGTAACTGCTTTCGAAAGAAAATATAAAAACTAAGACAATGTTGAAAATGGTCCCTGCCAAGTTTCAAATCTGCTATGGCCCACATGTCTCTGAAGACCCCTCATGCCTTGCTTTCGAGTGCTAGAATCGAATTGACCTTTCTCAGTCGAGCTTGATGGTTATGAGGAATAATTCACACGTCTTTTCAAGATGCAGTTCTGCCTTTTTGAATCCCTAACTTTTGCCTAGGCCGCCTTTTCAGGTTTTCAGCCTATCAGGATACTCTTTTTTTTACTTCTAGTCCCTAATTTTGCCTGAACCATTTTTATGGTCCACCAGGACGCCCATTTTTTGCGTGGATTTTCTTTTTGGGTCCACCGGGTCTATCTTTTAGGCATAATATTTTTTAACTGCATCTGCGTTCACAGGGGATGAGAGATCGTCACCATCCATGGTTGACAGGATCAATGCCCCTCCGGAAAAGACTTTCTTTACTACATACGGACCCTCATAGTTTGGTGCCCATTTTCCCCTTGGATCAACGTGAGTTGGCTGAATTTTCCTTAGCACCAAATCTCCTGCTTGGATGTGTCGTGGGCGAACCTTCTTATCAAAGGCCCTCTTCAATCGTTTTTGGTATAATTGTCCATGACAGATGGCCGTCATGCGTTTCTCGTCGATGAGATTGAGTTGGTCGAGTCTGGCTTGTATCCATTCGGCCTCATCTAGCTTGACGTCTGCTAAAATCCTTAAGGAGGGAATCTCTACTTCAATGGGCAATACTGCTTCCATGCCATATACGAGAGAAAACGGGGTTGCCCCTGTGGAAGTGCGCACTGAGGTGCGGTAGCCATGCAATGCGAACGGCAACATCTCGTGCCAGTCTTTGTAAGTCTTCACCATCTTCTGGACGATTTTCTTAATGTTCTTATTTGCCGCCTCAACAACTCCGTTCATTTTAGGGCGATAAGGTGTTGAATTGTGGTGTTCAATTTTGAAGTTTTCACACAACTCTTTCATCATCTTATTGTTGAGGTTTGAACCATTGTCTGTAATGATCTTGTTCGGGATTCCATATCGACAAATAATCTCTTTTTTGATGAAGCGAGTCACCACTTGCTTAGTGACGTTGGCATAGGACGCCGCTTCCACCCATTTGGTAAAGTAATCGATGGCCACTAAGATAAAACGGTGCCCATTTGAAGCGGTTGGCTCGATGCGTCCGATTACATCTATACCCCACATAGCGAAGGGCCAGGGCGAAGTCAAAACATTCAGAGGGAGTGGTGAAGTATGGACCTTGTCTGCGTAAATTTGGCACTTGTGGCATGACTGGACATGGAGACAACAATCCGTTTCCATCGTCATCCAATAGTATCCTGCCCTCAAAATCTTTTTAACCATAGTATGACCACTAGCATGTGTCCCAAAAGATCCTTCATGCATTTCATTTATGATACGTTCTGCCTCGTGTTTATCCACGCATCTGAGTAGAACCGAATCGTAATTCCGCTTGTATAACACGTCACCACTGAGGAAGAACTTTGAGGAGAGCTTTCTGAGATACTTCTTGTCAGTGATAGTTATGCCTTCTGGATATTCTTGTGTCTCTAGATATCGCTTGATATCATAGAACCAAGGATGATTATCAGTTTTAGCTTCTTCCCCCACGGCCGCTAGGCAATAAGCGGGTTCGTCCAAATATTCTAAACGGATGGATGGCGCCTCATTCTTCCACTTGACTTGAAACATAGATGCTAGTGTTGCTAGAGCGTCAGCCAACTGATTTTCTCCTCTGGGAATGTGATGGAAAGTGATCTCATCAAAGTACGGGATTAACTTCAAGACATGATCTCTGTAAGGAATTAACTTGAGGTCCAATGTTTCATACTCCCCTTTAATCTGGCATATGACAAGCGCGGAATCCCCATAGACTTCTAGAATCTTGATTCTATTATCAATGGCGGCTTCAATTCCGAAAATACAGGCTTCATATTCGGCCATGTTGTTAGTACACTTAAAGCATAATCTGGCGGTGAATGGTAAGTGAAAGCCAGTTGGCGAAGTGATGATTGCCCCGATTCCGCATCCTTTGGCATTTGCAGCACCATCGAACACGAGCGTCCATCGCGATCCTGGTTCGGGTCCATCATCTGGGCCTGGCGTGGCATAATCTCTGGCAAACATGACGTCTTCGTCGGGGAAATCGAAGCACATGGACTGGTAGTTGTCCATAGGTTGGTGGGCAAGGTATTCAGAGAGCACACTCCCTTTAATAGCTTTTTGCGTAACATACTGGATGTCGTACTCTGTTAACACCATTTGCCAACGAGCTACTCGCCCGGTGAGAGCGGGCTTCTCGAATATGTATTTGACAGGATCCATCTTGGAGATCAACAAAGTCGTATGGGTGAGCATATATTGTCTCAAGCGTTTCGCTGCCCAAGCCAATGCGCAACATGTCTTCTCGAGCATCGAATATCTCGTTTCACAGTCATTAAACTTCTTGCTGAGGTAATAGATCGCATGCTCTTTCCTGCCGGTTTCATCATGTTGTCCCAATACGCATCCCATGGATCCCTCTAACACAGTCAGGTACATGATCAGGGGTCGTCCGGGCACCGGAGGCATCAAGATCGGCGGTTCTTGTAGGTATTCCTTTATCTTCTCAAAGGCTTTCTGACAGTTATCGTTCCATACCACGGCTTGATCCTTTCGAAGTAATTTGAAGATGGGCTCACAAGTGGCCGTTAGATGAGATATGAACCTTGCGATATAGTTCAACCTCCCAAGGAATCCTCGGACCTCTTTTTCAGTTTTGGGGGCCGGCATTTCCTGGATAGCTTTGACCTTATCTGGATCGACTTCAATCCCCTTCTGGCTCACAATAAAACCTAGCAATTTACCAGATCTTACACCAAAAGTGCATTTGTTGGGATTTAGTCTCAGCTGGAATTTCCTTAACCGGGCGAATAGCTTTCCCAAGTGGATAAGGTGCTCTTCCTCAGTCTGGGATTTCGCAATCATATCGTCTACATAACACTCAATCTCTTTATGTATCATGTCATGGAAAAGAGTGACCATTGCTCGCTGATATGTTGCGCCTGCGTTCTTAAGTCCAAATGGCATAACCTTGTAACAGAAAGTTCCCCATGGAGTGATGAAAGTCGTTTTTTCCATATCTTCGGGCGCCATCTTAATCTGGTTATATCCAGAAAAGCCATCCATAAATGAGAATACAGAGAATTGGGCCGTGTTGTCTACTAGCACATCAATGTGTGGCAAAGGGAAGTCATCTTTCGGACTTGCTCTATTAAGGTCTCTATAATCTACACACATTCGCACCTTCCCATCCTTTTTAGGTACTGGGACAATATTCGCTATCCATTACGGATAGTTGGATACTGCCAGAAAACCAGCGTCCAATTGTTTTTGTACCTCTTCTTTGATCTTGAAAGACATCTCTGGCTTTGTTCTCCTCAACTTTTGCTTCACCGACGGGCAGCCTTCCTTGAGAGGTAGTTTGTGCATCACAATCTCTTCATCTAGACCGGGCATATCTTTGTAAGACCAAGCAAAAACGTCAACATACTCTCGAAGCAATATTATCAGTTTTGACTTAATCTCTGACTCCAAAGCTGCGCCTATCTTGATTTCTTTGGCATCTTCTTCAGTTCCCATGTTGATGACTTCGACCTCTTCTTGGTAGGGCTGAATGACCTTTGACTCCTGCTTCAATAGTCTAGCTAGCTCTTCTGGGAGATCACAATCTTCCTCGCAGTCTTCGTCGGCTTGGTAGATCGGGTTATCAAAGTCATATTGGACCATAGCGGGGTCGTTATTGACAGGAGCAAGGGAAGATCTGCACGATGAATGACTTCATGCTTTATTATTATTTTTTTTTTATATTTTTAGAAAGGTTGATAGAAAAAAAGGAAAATAAAACAAAACATTGTCTTTCAAAGATAATTTTATGTGCAAAAAGTAAAAATGAAAGAAAGAGAGCGTAATTGGATGCGAAAGTTTATTTATTGATGATAAGTTGTGCTTTAAAAAGCAAAAGGCCCTACAACATGATCCATATGCCTTGGGCAGAGCATATGATTTTTTTTTAGGTAAAATAAAAGGGAATTACTCGTCTACTAGAGTAACTTCGGGGATTTCGACGACTCTCCAAATGTTCAAAATTTGATTAGGCGCCCTAGGATACACCATACACAGCTCTTCATGATCTTCGGCTTCAGTTTCCAAAAACATGACTTGACCATCGACAAGGTGGCCTCCACTAGTAAAAACCAACGGAGTTGCAAGCTCTTTGCCCTTATCAGTTGCATTCTTCTGCTTGTAGCCTAGACCAGCTCCATTTTTGTTGACGGGCAATTCCAACACCCTGCCCCATCCTCGCGGATGTCCTTCCTCTATCACCGTCCTCGCGTCCTTCCAAGTCACTATTGAAGATGCTGGCTTTTCGTAAATCATTTCAACATTGATCACTTCAAAAGCTTGAAACGGTGTCTCATGCACCTCATTTCCTACTTCCACATAGCGGAAAGAAGCAAGATGGCTCACAAGAACATCTTCCTCACCCTCAATGATGACCATCTGATTGTTAATCATAAATTTGATCTTTTGATGCAAGGTTGAAGTTACAGCGCCTGCGGAATGAATCCACGGACGACCAAGAAGGCAATTGTAAGCGGGGTATATATCCATTACGTAAAATGTAATGATGAAAGTATGAGGTCCGATCTTGATCGGGAGGTCAACCTCGCCTACCACAGTTCTCTTAGCTCCATCAAAAGCCTTTACAATAGTTTGACTTGGCTTCATCACAAGTCCTTCAATTGACAGCTTGCACAACGAGCTTTTGGGTAATACATTCAGCGATGATCCAGTGTCAACGAGCACCCTAGAGAATACAACATCCACACATTCGATGGTAATGTGCAAGGCCTTTTTATGATTTTTACCTTCGGGAGGTAATTCACTATCATTAAAGCTCAAAATATGACCTGATGCAATATTTCCCACCACTTCTTCAAACTGTACTACTGATATCTCCTCTGGCACATGAGCTGCCTTCAAGAATTTTAGCAGTGCTTCTTGATGGGCCTTTGAACACATTAACAATGACAGCATGGATATCTTCGAGGGCGTCTGATTGAGCTGATCAATCACTTTGTAATCGCTTTTCTGAATGATTCTTAGAAACTCCTCCGCTTCATCATTTGGGATGCCCTTCTGTTTAGATGACTGCCCCTGTTCATTGGTGCTCGGTACGGCAGTACCTTTCCTTGTATTGTCACTGCTGTTGACAGGAGGTGCAGTCGGAGCGAAGATTCGACCATTTCTAGTGACGCCTCCGGTTCCCACGATGTTCCCTACAGTCTTCTTTTCTTCCAATACATCTTCCTCTGCCACCTTCTGTCCGTTGAGAAAAACAGTTTCATCGTATAACCAAGGTACAGCTTTGGTGCTTTCGTACGGAAATGGAGATGGGGTCGAAATGACAAGCTGGTTCATTGATGGTGGAGACATAGGTATCTTAACTGGATCATACGGGATTTGCAGTGGGATAGAAGTATGTCCATACACGTTGTCCCATTCTTCCTCATCGCACGGTATGGTCAATGGTGTGCGGCTCGAATTGTCAACTGGGATCCAAAGCTCATATCCATCATCATATGGTATCTCCAATGTTTCGAACGAAATTTCAAGAGTAGCAACTTCCTCAATCTTTGATAGTTGTTCTGCTACTAATACACCCTGCTCAATCAGGCCTTGTATGCCCTTCTTCAGCTCAGCGCATCCTTGAGATCCGTCCATGCAAACATGGCAATCAGTTGGACATCCTGGGTAAATGTTTTTCAACAAGAGTTGCTCCTTAATAGTGAAAAGTGGGGTCCTCAATTTCTCAATATCCGAAATTAATCGGATCCCCTTAGAGCCTTCAATCATGTTTGTTGAGTGGTGAGGTGGCATTGGATTAGATTTGATGTTCGGAGTACTTCGGGTAAAGTTTATCGCTTTGGAGTCGATAAGATTTTGCACAATGTATTTTAAAGCTTTACAATTCTCGATGCTATGGCCCGGGGCGCCAGAGTGGAATTCGCATCTCGCATTTACATCGTAGCCGTAGGGGAGAACAGCCGGAGGATCTTTCATTTCCCTAATTTGAACGAGACCTGCTTTCAACAAGAACGGAAGCAATTTGGCGTAAGTGGACGGAATTGGATCAAGCCTCCTTTCTGGCTTTCTCTGACCTTGATACTGATTTTGTCTTGGTTGATAAGGTTGTTGTTGTCGATTTTGCTGAGGCGCAGGCTGATTTGCCGGAATAGAAAGTGGTTGCTGTGGAGCGATGGCAGCAATGTGGTGATAACCTTGGTGAGTTCTCCTTCCATTGGTGAACACTGCACTAGCTTCGCCTTCCCTTTTCTTAACGAAACCCTGATAAGGCTTCTTGACCCCGCTTGCAGATCCGCCTGCATTCTGAATTTTTCCCGCCTTCATGAAACTCTCTAATCTCTCTCCAGCCATAACAAGTTCAGAAAAAACCGTGGAGGTTGAGGATGCTAACCGCTCAAAGATCGGTCCTTGTAGCGTGCCCATGAATAGGTCTGTCAGTTCTTTCTCCATCAGTGGAGGTTGTACCCTTGCAGCTACTCCCCTCCATCTCTGCGCGAAGTCCTTAAAACACTCATTCGGCTTCTGAGTCAAATTCTGAAGTTGCATACGATTCGGAGCCATGTCAGTATTATACTGATAATGTTTCACGAAAGCATCTGCTAACTCTTTCCAGCTTCTTACGTTGGATCGTTCAAGGTGCATATACCATTCTAGGGATGCCTCTGTTAAGCTTTCTTGAAAGAAATGGATTAGTAGCTTCTCGTCATCAGAATAGGCAGCCATCTTCCTACAGTAAGACCTTATGTGGGTCTTAGGACAACTGTTACCCTTGTACTTCTCGAAGGTTGGAATTACAAACTTTGGAGGTATCTTAACTCCGGGTACAAGACATATTTCAGCGGCATCCAGTCCCAAAACATCGGGGCCTTGCAATGCCCTTACCACCTCTTGTAAGGCCTTGAACTTTTTCTCTAATTCGGCGGTCTGTGATCCATACGCTTCACCTGAATTCTCATAGAAACCTTCATGATCGTCGTACTGGACTTGTGTTGGGATCGTAGTACCATGAGGATGAGTAGTACCGACTGGCGGAGGGACGGTGTTGATAGGTACGGCGCCGGCAGAAGTAGGAATTGCCCCAACAGGGGTTGGGGTGGCATCAACAGGAATTGGAATTGCACCACTTGCATTGGGAACTGCACCAGCCAAAGTCTGATTAGCGCTCCTCTCCGCTGCTTGTCTCATCTCCTCTTGACTTCTGGCCATATTCTGAATCACCTCCATGAGTTGATTCATTTGCGTTTTCATGCCTAGCATCTCGCTTCTCATAGTAGCCTGGTCCTGCTCTATCTGATCCATGATTCTCTTCTGGCTATTCCTTGTGTTATACCGATGCCGTGAAGTCAGCTTGCTTTACTCTTTCTGAAAGGGGTAAGCGGTGTGTAAGATCGGGTTGTAGGAAATGCAAAAAGAAAAAATGCGCAAACGTATGCAAAATGCTCGAGAGACTTTCGAGGCTTGTGATTATCATTGGTATCATAGAATCATGACTGAATAATAAAGAAGTGCACAATTTGGACCAAAAAGCAATCTTTCATTAATTTTAGAAAAAATTCATACAGACAAAAGCTGAATAAGTCGAAACTACAAGTCGTGCTACAAAAGATAACTGAATAACTAAAATTCTCTCTTTTGGAGACGTTCTTCAAGCTTCTTCGTCTTAAACATGAACCTCCTAACCATTTGGTCGCAGAGCTGGATAAAGTGGTGAACAGAAGGGGGGATATCATTTCCTTCCAAGTCTTGAATGGCGCTTTCCAACCTCCATGGGATATCACGGATCATGAGGTTGCAATGCTCCACCAAATTGTTGTACCTAGCACGACACATATCTAGAGTCGACTGGTAATAACAAATAGAATCCACATGGGTGTCCAACAACTCATTGAGCTGAGCCTCCTTCTCGAGCCACTGCGCACTATCTCTTTGCAAAGCCTCGAAACGATTCCTCCATAGAAGGGCTGTTTCTTGGGCAGTTTCCAATTCTTGACATTTGTTATTCCACAGGTCAGACGTGACATATGGGTCTTTCAATGCCTCCTCTTTGAGTCTTCGTTCATTTTCCACTAGGGTCAAAGCATTTCTCAGTCGTTCTTCAAGATCCCCAATATCAGCCTCAAGATTCTCTCGTATTTCCTTCTTTTCGGCAGAGGCTATCTCAAAGAAGTGCCATGCCCTATCACAAGAAGCTTTGGTGTCTTTTAAGCGTTGTCGGAGAGTTGTTAATGATGCATCAGCCCCTTCGTAACCCTGTTGGTACCTGACTCTCAGATCCGTTTCTAATTTTAGCTTCTTGCTACTTTCAGCTGCTTGATCCTGTTCAAACTCCACCTTTCTTTTGTACTGACCACTCTCCACCTTTGCTTGGTGGACTTCATTCTGAAGGTCCTGGTTCTCCTTAGTCAATCTCTCCACTATTAGCTTCAGTTTTTCATACTCTTCTATGGACACATGAGTGGGAGCAGGAGGTGCTTCTTGCATAGAGGGCTCTAAGGGAAATGGTAACGACCTTTCAGCTACTCTAGCTAGTAACCACCGGTTGTATGGCTCCTTTGCCACGCAATTCTTCGCTTTTAACTCCTTCCTCCCCTTTGTATGAATCTTGCCCCAAGCCTTAGCAATCTTCCTGACAAACGCAGGGTCCTCTGATGTGGCTAGCAAAAAGAAACTCTGAACCTTCTCTGCCTCGGGCTCGCCCTCCATAGCATAGCCCAACTGACGTAATGCCATGACTGGGTTATAGTTAATACAACCGGCCCTACCGATCAAAGGTACATTACTGAATTCTCCACAACTAAAAATGATTTCTACATCATAGTACTCAGGAGAGTACCAAGCAATATCACTAGCTTCCAGAGACATGATGCGTTGAGACCATTTTAATTTCTTCTTGTTTTCTATGAACGGCCCTTTCTTGGGCAAATGGGAAGCATACCACTTGTATAGTAGGTGAGAGCAGCATTGGATCATTCCCGCCTTCTTTTCACTCCTCCAATGAATGGAGTGATAAACATCGGCAAGGAGTGTAGGGATGGGATTCTTCTGCATGAAGAGAACGATGGCAGTGATGTCTATGAAATTGTCCACATTTGGAAAGAGGACAATCCCATAAATCATTAGAGCAACGCTTATTCCGAACTTTTCCCAATCTTCGTCCACCTTGTATTGAGCAGCCTTTTCTAGCAGAAATTTCAATGGAAAACCCTGAACACCCCCTTTACTGGTTAGACCCTCTTTGACTTCCTCTTTGGTCATACGTAGAGTGAGAGCAACGGCAGGAGGTTTTGGTTCTTCTTCCAAGCCTGTGTATATAGGTTGATCCTTAATCTTGATGTTCAAAATGTGAGAATATTCCTCAAGAGTAGGGGCCAACTGATAGTTTTGAAAAGTGAAACATCTGAGAGGTGCATCATAGAACTGAGCCATAGCGAACAAAGCCCAAGTATCGACCCTAGAATGGAGGAGATCAAGCAATTTCCCATACTTCCCCTGAAAGTTGATCTTGATAGCCTTTGGTACGTCAATCAGAATGTCTTGAATTAGTTCCAGCTTTGGTTCTCTAAACTTGATGGAATTTGTGCTTCGCTTTCTTTGGTCAGTCATTGTATTCACCAATACCTGAGATAATCACAGCCTCTTAAGTCCCTTGATATGCGAGAAATGATATGCAATGCAATGTTTTATGAATGCACATGATAAAGAGCACAAAACGAGATCAAGATCACTGGTCCTGCAAAACAACACAAAATATTTCTCCCATCGGGTGGGTTATCTATTGGTTTGTAAGAGGGTATCCCAAAGGCTTCTAAACAAAGTCCTATGTACTAACCCTCGAAAGTTTTCCATCATAACGACTACTCGTAAGACGGTAATCCCTTCAAAGGATGAACACAGAGTCATGTCTTAGCAACCTTTGGAATAAGGTTCTACAAAGGTCCTCAGAGTCGCGGACTCCCACGTCGGAAATAAAGACGTCATTACGACTACACGTAAGACATAATCATTCCAACGGGGTCTCATCTGAGCGGTGGAATTCGATCCAACTCAACGAGTCGTAAGTCTCGCAAATCAGAAAGAACCCACCTCCTATCTTAGTGTGTACTTGAAAGCTCGGGTAGGAAGCCTTATCTCTCAAACCATCCAAATAAACCCAACAGTTAGTGAACATAACATAATAAAAAATAAAAGCAAATAAAACACAAACATGACAAACAAATTAGGTCTGGCTCGCTAGGAGGGTCCCCAGCAGAGTCGCCAGCTGTCGCTACTCGAAAAATGCGTCGCGCAACGACGGGAAGGCGAAAAAGATAGACAGAAGAGTCGCCACCGAACTTTATTTATCCCATGAGGGGAAAGGAAAATATCGAGAAAACCTTAAGAAAGAAATGGATAAGATGGTCTCGCAACCAAGAACGGGTTCGGAAGCCGGTTATGCGAGGGGAAGGTATTAGCACCCCTCGCATCCATCGTACTCGATGGGAACCTTTTGTTTGTCGATGTGTGAATTTATTTGCTTAAACATTATGCTATGAGAAGTGTTCCACGGGGTAAAGAAAGAGGGTTAAAAATAAAGGAAAGAAAGGATAACGGGGAAGAAAGGTGAAAGAACAGACTCGGTAGGACTTTGCAGTCCTATGCCTACGTATTCTCAATAGACATGAGAAAGTCAGAGTCGACGTAGTTCGGGGAACTACAGATATAGGGGGAATGTGCTCGGCAAGGATTGTGGCCCTTGTGCCTACGTATCTTTACTTGAGAAAGTAAAGAATCAGAGCAGCCGTAGTTCGGCCTACGGTGTGTTGATGTTTTTTTTTTTATGAATGATGCTATCGTGCGCATTCTAGCAGTTAGGTGTTTTGCTGCTCGCTCGTTGGAGACTTAGGCGTTACCTGTTTGCGGTAGAACGGACGTAACATATCCTTTTGAAAGATTGATTAGTTTTCGCCACGCGGGGCAAGAAGTCACGTTTGATTGATTGGATTGTTTTTAGGGGGCGAGACAAGTCCTCAGATAGTAACCCCTACGGGTAGTACCCAATTCTTTATCTCAAAGTTTTTTGTTATAAAAGGTGTGGCGAACGAGGCGTCTTCGTATTGAAAGACGAGTATCAAGACCACACACACTACAGTGAGTATCCTGACACTCGGAGAGGAAGAAGACTACACTCAATCCTCTCTCTTTAGTTCAACACAAAGAGAACTTCATTCTCTTATCAAAGTGTTTTTGGTTTTGAATGGTAAGTGCTTTTTGCGACAGAGAACCCTACGGTAAACGTCAGCACTCGGGATAGGAGAAGGCCTACGCCTAACCACTCCACGACCGTTCAAGTTTTTGGTTATGAAAAGATTTGAAAATGCACTCGGTACAGGACCGAGGTTTTAGGTGTGAAAATTGTGGAAGGAAGTTGTGAAAGCGAGATGGTGGATAAAGTCGCGTCTTCGTATTGAAAGACGAATATCAAGACCACCCTCACTACAGTGGGCATCGCAACATTCGGAGAGGAAGAGGTCTACACCTAATCCTCTCTTTTTAATTCAATACAAAGATGATTTGTTTCTTATGGAAAGTATACTCAGTACGAGACCGAAGTTTTATGAGGAAACGTTGGAAGCGTCTTTGTATTGACAGACGAGCATCGAGACCACCCTCACTACAGTGGGCATCCCTATGCTCGAAGAAGAAGAGGTCTAAACCCAATCCTCTCTTTAGCTCAACACAAAGAAATGATTTTAAGGAGATGAGATTTGAAAATGGATGGGAAACGTCTTCGTATTGAAAGATGAGTGTCAGAACCACCCTCACTACAGTGGGCATCCCAACACTCGGAGAGGAAGAAAGTCTACACTTAATCCCCTCTTTTTAATTCAATACAAAGATAATTTGATTTTGAAAATTGTTTGACAAAGTTTTTGAATCGAGTCGGGACAAGTAATGAAGAGAGAAAAAGAGGTGGTCTCAGATCCAACATTACCTGTCAATAATTTGACTGGTAATGAATTATGGAGGTCTCGTCATCGACCAAAAAGGCAAAAATGCCCAAAAACAAAAGAGAAAGAAACAAATCTAAAAAAAAAAATAAAAAAAATAAAAGTAATATTAAAAAAATATAAATAGGAAATGTTAAGCAACTTAAATAAAACTCTAAATATTTAGAACTATAATAATACTATATAAAATAATAATATACATAATTTAAAATAGATATTAATATATTTACATAAAAAATAAAAGTTATAAACAAAAACTAATAAACCAGATTTTAAAAATTTAAACCATACAGAGGGGGATTTTAATGAAACACGCTGGTGTGTAGAAAGAGTGAGAAGAACAAAATGAAGGGAAAAAAAACGTTAAATCACGTGGGCCTCCAAAGAACCCATCGTCAGCTAAAAAGGATTCAAGAATTTTGGACCCAAGCATTCAATAGCTCAGGTCCGAACCACACCCTCACAGAATGGATCTTATGTTCAAAATGAAGTTCAAATTAAAGCCAACAATAACAGGGTTATAACAGCAGCTTCCTATTTCTCAAACATCAACCATGGTCAAAGTCTAAAAATGAGAAACAAGGAATCGAAAACATAGCATCGACATCCAAGATGGGTCGCTTTCAACCTTCAATTTGCGTAACGAACTTGCTCACAAATCCTTCCGTTTACGATTCGATCAAATTTTCTCCTCCTTTAAAAATACCTTTTCAGTCTCGTCTGTTTGATTCTGGTTTGGGGATTTTGTGTTTGTTTGGGGTTTTGAAATCGATGGTAATGAGTTTGGGTGATGGTGATGGAGAAGGCGGATGAAGTTTATCTATTGGTTATGAATAGGGCTGGAAATGAGTCGAGTCGAGTCGAACTCACCTCAGCTCGGCTCGACTCGTTAAGAATTGTTCGAATTCGAGTTCGAGTTCGAGTTCGACACGGACTTTTTTTTAAGCTCAAACTCGACTCGTTATAAGTTCACGAACAGTTCGGTTCGACTCGTTAGGTTCATCTCATTAGGTTCAGCTCACATGGTTCACGAACTTAAAAACTATTTTTTTAAATATATATATTTTTTTAGTATATTTGACATTTTAAATAAATATATATATTTTTAAATAAAATATTAAAATAAAATAAAAGTTATCATATTGAAATTTAACTTTATCTTCGAAATCTACTAATTCAAAACCTACACAACTTTCAAGAGATACATTTGAGAGTCTAATTCAAAAACTAATAAATTGAAGATTAAATTTGTCTAAGATTTGAAGTAAATATTTAAACCTAATCTTAAGGACAGTATAATTCTTTTCATATGTAATCGAGTTGACTCATGAACCTAACGAGTCGAACTATGTATAGTTCAAGTTCAGCTCATTTAGTTAACGAACTTAATTTTTCGCTCATACTCAACTCATTTGGTTCATGAACCTAGTTCAACGATTTAATTGTCGAGTCGAATTCCGAACTATCTTCGAGTTGGTTTGGTTCATTGCCAGCCCTAGTTATGAAGAACGTTAATGGTTGGTTTCGGTTTAGGATTTCGCGGTTTGAATCAGATTTTCGGAGGGTTTGATTTGCGGTGAGCTGAGTCTGAGATTTCAGCAATGGAGGGTTATGAGGCGTTTCATGGAGATTTGTTGGTTTGTAGTTAAAAAAAAAATGGAGGAAGGTTGTTGGAATCTGGAGAAGGTGAAGTTAATGGTGTGAAGAGGCTCATTCGAAGTTGGGTTTACGGTTATGAACGAGTTTCCTGGGTGAGTTTTTTTATTGAAGATGACGGTTGTTTTCATGGGGTTGGGATGGTGAAGGTCGAGTTGGTGGAGACGGAAAGGGTTGCGGCTAGGGTTTTGGTTGGAGGCTCCTGAGGTAAGTTTCTTCTGATGATTTTTCTTTGAAAACTGATTGCCAAGGGGCCAGGAAACAAGGCAACAACAGTTTAGGATTATGAAGACAGAAAAAAAAAACGAACAGAATACTTACAGAGCTGGAGCGAATCCGACGGGTTCTCACGCTAGTGATGAGGAGTTTGGATGATGCACAGCTTCTTGTTGAACCGATACCACCAGATTATCAATACCGAAAGCAGATAAACTCCTTTTTCAATCTCTCTTTTTCAGTTCTTTATGTGTTTTTTCGTGTTATGATGGTTGACTATGGTGGTTTGTTTTATGACAGTTGAATGGGAAGAAGGTGAAGATGAATTTGGTGAAGAGCTTGGGGGCTGTGCAGCAAGAGTTCTAGGTTTTTTTTCTCTACCAGCCTCCTTTCTGAATGAATAGTAACAAAATATATATGGTGGGAGATTAGGGTTTTCCTCTGTTTGAAAATGCATTCTCTGCTTATCACTTTCTGATGTCAAGACCATGTCCTTCCATTTTAGTAAACTTGGCCCTGTTGTCCTCTGTTATCCTGTCTTCAAAATTTGTTTTTTATGCTGACTGTATCTTTCTATGTGTTTTTTGTAGGGAAAGTTTTTATTGATATGAAATTACTGCTGCATAGCTTTATTTTTACCGGAAAACAACCGTTTGGCTTGCTGAAAAACTGATCTCCCCTCATATCATGGCTTGTTCCTTTTTATTATTACCCAAACTGCATCTATATGGTTCAGTAGTGACACCAATTTGCTTGAATCAGAACTATGAAAGCATACAAGTGAATGCATGGGTATTGCTGTCCAGGACCAAGATCAAACCGGTGATGAGAGTTTCCCTTATCAAACTCCCACGCGAAGCTTTTGAAAGGTTCTCGTATGTTCGCGAGTGGAACTGCAATAACACAATCGACGGAGCATCTAACTTCTGGAGGCAGTAGCCCAATTATCTTGGCAGATGGACCAAACCTCAAACGAGCAGAATCAACCTCAAAGAGGTATTACTGAATGCCACCGGCCAACATAAAAAACTCTTCTCTACATTTCTGATTACTAAGTGCCTTGTTGTAACTTTGAAACTAATCTTATAAGATAACTTCTGATACTTCCTTGTAAATTTCGATGTATCAGGCTCAACTTTAACTTCAGCACCTTTGAATGGTGTAACAATCACACGATATTTCGAAACAGCAGGTCCAACATTGGTGACAGTTCGATGAATCGTTGATGCTGAACCGGTTGCTTTCTCAGGAAACACTACTGATATAGCAGGATAGTTCAAGTCACCAACATTAGCAAGAGTGTGTTTACAAGTTTTGTTTGAATGTTTAGAAAAAATTGCTAACTCTGAAGCACTCAGTTTCTGTTTGCAAAGAAACTCGAAGTAGTCTCGCGGTTTGATATCGTATACTAAACCTGGTTCAAGAGCTTTTCTAGGATTAATGTGACCGGCACCGTGATCGTAAGGAGTTGAAAACTCGGCAGAAGAAGCGTCTCGAAGAGGTTTAATAGTATTATCATGAACATAAGCTGTTGTCATGGTTGCAGATTTTATAGTAGCTGGACTCCATTCAAGATGTTTAGCTTTGATCATCGCCGCGATTCCACTTACGTGAGGACACGACATGGAAGTTCCGGAAAGGATGTTGAATTTCACTCTTCTGTGATCTGTTGGTAAGCTTGATGGACCTGTAACACCACTCCATGCGGCGAGAATGTTCACACCAGGAGCTACAATATCGGGTTTGAGAATTTCGAGCGTAAGAAAGTTAGGCCCTCTCGATGAAAATGCAGCTACTATAGGAGATGGTTTGATGCCTAATCTTGTGTTTGCCTTATATCATGATTGGTAGAAACTGAAATACCATGGATGTGGCCATGATGATCATGTCCGTGTCTGTGATCATGCCCGTGTCCATGATCATGTCCATGTCCGTGGCCGTGTCCGTGATCATGGCCCAATACCAAAGCCATAATGATGTTAACCACAAGACCAAATGCAGCAACTACAAACATTAAAAACCCATCCACATTTTGAGGACCTGCAATGAGTCTAGCAATGGCTTCATATACAAGAATCCCAGCAAGCAGCCATATTAATTGCATAGAAACCAAAGCGCCGAGAATCTCTATTCTAAAAAATCCAAACGACTGACGAGGATTCGGTTCCCATCCCCCAGCCCATATAGAAAATAAGGAGATGGCAAATGCTGCAACATCTGAAAGCAAATGTGCTGCATCAGTCAATATTGCAAGACTGTTAGCCTTAATACCACCAACTACTTCAACAGCCATGAATATAACGCAAAGGATCACTGCTATCAAAAGCTTCCGCATCGAAGTTGATCGTTCTTCAGCATCCTTTGAGATGGATCCAGCATCTGAGAACTCACATGTTGCTTCCCCGCAAATTTTCCTTGCTACATCAGGAAGATCTCCGCTGACTTCAATAATTTGTGTATGCTGAGTGCTCGGTGCTTCCATCGTGTGAAGAGCCAAGTAAGCAAAACTCTTAACACAGCTATATAAAATTGACGAATAACGTTCAACAAAATTCAGCGCCCTTGTTAAGATTCTTCAAATACAAGAAAATTTTGCAGAAATGTGATTCTCCTTCTTTGTTGGTTGATTCTGAATCCTTGTGGTTCTAATTTAGTACTATTTATTTGGAGGTTTATTAGCGGTGAGTGGGTAAAAAGAGAATTGTTGTGTAATTGTATGTGGTGTGGGGACCTGAGTTTCGTACCGTCTGTCAAGAAAGGCGCAGGCCTTAACAAGGAACATCATAAAAAGATGCTTGTGTTGTGTGGCTATTTGGGTTTGACAATTGTAAATGGGAGATGTGGACCAAACTAACTATGGCATGTGGGTTTAATGTTTTATAAAAACATTATTATATTTTGTAAGACAAATATTCATGCTTCTCACATGACATAATCCTTGCTTGCTTTGGGGTTGAATTAGACAAGGATTCCTATTTTTTTGATATTTTCCTTTGTTGATAGGCTTACATAACAATTAACATTTAAATTTCTATGTTGGATCCAACATCTCTAATTTCCCAAACATATACCTTTCTTGAAGTACTTATTTGAAACTCGAACCGATCCTTAAAAAAAAGAATATAAACCAATATCGAATCAATCTTCTTGATATGATATTAAACCTGAATTGAATCAATCTTCTTGATATGATATTAAACATGAATCAAACTTGGATTTTGAATGAGTTAGAGTTTTGAACCAATAAAAACCATTAACAAAATAAATCTCTGAGATTTTCATTTGCAATACTATACCAAACTTTCACCATGCATCAAAAGCTCGTTCAGCAACATCCCACTCAAATCACGCATATCTTGACCTCGATAACAAAATAGAACCCCTTCTCATTGATGAATTAAGTCAAACCTGAACTTCCACAAATACTTCACTCCTTCCTGACTTACTAAACCTCAAACAAAACCTGATCCAATTCAACTCAATCTTATATATATATTTTTTTTGATTTTCTGGATAACAGTTGATGGATGGGTATACAAATGCAAGTTATACACATGGTAGGGCAAATTTAGGGTATGACAGCACTGACGTGACAGCGACTTTGAGATGGACTCTACTGGGGATATTTGGAAACCAAACTACCGGACGCCTGTTCTGATAACCGGCGGTGGCCTCTGAAATTCTGATTCATGGAACCCCTGATGACAAAAGAGAAACTTATCCTGATAACTCTGTGGGGAATACTGCCGAAACTGACATTATCATTGGATGTCTCATGCCGAGATCTTGAATGTTTGGTAGTTCATTTGAGCAAGAGTTCTCTCCACCTGACTTGCTAGAGTACAGAAACTGCTTCAGCAAAATAAATGCTGAAGATAATGCCGACTCCGCCGGGGATAGCCAGATGCTACAGAATTATTCCAGCAAAATAAATGCTGGAAGGGTGAAGTCAACCCTGCTGGGAAATTGGGAACTTAAACCGAGCACCTTGTTGAAGTAACATCCTGCTGGGGAATATAACTCTACTGGGGAGTAGCGGATGTGCCTGGTATGATTGAACTTCTGCTGGCGAGTGAACTGATATTACACAGTATCCCTGACAAAATAAATGCCAGGACCCACCACCAACTCTGCTGGGGAGAGTCTTGATCTTCGAGTTCCACTGAAAGGAAAGAACACTTGCTGAAAAGAGAGAACTCCGCTTCGGGGATACTAACATGCCCCCAGTCTGTATTTTGTATAGCTTGCCCCTGAATCTGCGACCATTTTGGAATGGACCCTTCAGTCTTCGTATCTTGACAACCAGACATGGACGGCTTCTACATTTCGGACCTTGAAGGGGTGTTTCAAGAACATAACTTTCGTGCTTCTAGGGTGACCTGCCCCGGTCTCGTAACAACCTTTTGTCTCTGATCGACTGAGTCGTGGAGTACTGCCCATAGCTATGAGAGATTTGCCACACCTTGACCTGACTGCCCCAGATTTACTGATTCTAGGATGACTGACTCTACCTGAATTAATCAGTATAGCTTGCCCCAGTTCACGAAACATTTGGGCATTTCTGCATTTTATCCCGATCATACCTTCCACTGTAGGAATCTTTCCTGTCGGCATGCGCCTACTCGCAAGTAACACAAGTTGTTCTGCATAAAAGATATATTAAACGCAATACATATGACAATTTCAAAATCCAAGCCTGTTCACTGAAAATTTTGTGACATGTAATGAATCAATTATCAAAATGTCAATATGAAAGCTGGTAAGAGGAACCCTTTTAGGAGTCAGAATCGACGAGATCTTTACTGACGTATGCCCTCAGACAAAACCTATTTCAATTAGGACTTTTGCGGGTTGTAACGTGGTCAGGTTCACGGTTAACAAGGAAAGATATAGGCTCAAAATTTATTTCGACCCACCCATTCTTCGTGATGTTCTCCAATCCTATGTTCAGCTAATCTGACTTCAGCGTTCACCTATTAGAGGTGGAATGATAGGAGTGATGGATCAGGATACCACACATTTTTTGTTTTTGAGTGACAGTCATTTGCTTTTCGTCTTTGGGTACCTAGAATCACATGACTTTTGTCCTTTTCGAGGATTTGTTCTTTTCTTTGACAATCCTTTTTGTCTTTCGTTTTTTCGTTCCCTAACTTTTGCCTGGACTGAGTATCTTTTGTTTTTTTTTTTTTAGTCCAGCGGGATGCCCTAATTTTTGCCTAAGTCGCTTGTTTTCTTTTCTTGACTTAGCGGGCTTTTGATTCTTTTTGCTTTTCGTTCCTTTTTTTTTTTGAACAAGTCGCGTGACACTGGTTTGTCTGACTTTTTTGTGGAATAATGTGACTGTTTCACTCTTGTCGCTTAACCATTGTGGCTTTTTAGGCACGACCTATACAAGTGTGATTTATCCTCAACCGGACACTCCTTTCACGATTCGAACGCTTGGCCAAACTAACTGCCGCCTACCCTGCCCCGGGTTAAGATTTAGGTTTTTTCATTTTCAAAAGAAACTCCTACTACCGGCTCAAAGGGGTTATCAAGGGATTATCTTCCTTATATCTCCGGTGTTTAGGGATTGAAACAATGCCTGTATCTCATCAACAGGTTCTTTATCCAAAAGCTTGCAATCCGAATATTATTCGTCATCTGTTTTCGTCATCCTCCCCAGATTCCTGCTAACACAAGCATTAAGCATTAAAGAAAAACAAAGAGTGAACACGACTGGATTAATTCAAAACATGCATATTCATTTCGTTTATCAATATCAATTGAAAAAACAACAAGTTTTAAGAGCGAAATTTGCAATTACACAGAAAAGAAACTACAAATGCGAGGACATGAACAAGATAACATGAAAAATGTCGGCGTCTCAGAACTGGACTTCCTGCACTCTGACTTATTGGTGAGTCAATCATCCTCAGAAGCTATCATCAGGGGTAGTCTACTGCTGTCTCGATCTTCTTTCACCGGCCCGATCAAATCTGGGAAACCTTTTCATCACCCCGACTTTTGCTTGTCTATGGCTTTGCACCACCTTGGGGACCCTATCGGAGAAGTTAATGACCCTGCTGTCGATTAAATCTTGGACGTTATGCTTGAACGCGTGACAACCTTCAATATCATGTCCGGGAGCCCCGGAGTGGAATTCACAGTGCCTGCTTGCATCATAGCCATCCGGCAGAGTGCCGGTTATTGGCGCCAGAGTTCTTTTCTCCACCAAGTTCAATCTTAGTAGTGTCTGTAACAAATCTGCGTATGTTGAGGGAGGCTTCTCAAACACCCTCCTCGGCTTCTTTCCCCGAATTCTTTGTTGAGCTGGATACTGGCCTCTTGTATGCTGCTGGCTTTGCTCGGACGATTCCTTGGGCTCACGCGTTATCATCCTTAAATTCAACCCTGGCATCGGCAGCTGTTGTGGACATGGAGACTCAGCTTTCAGTGGTTCTGGGATATACCTCGATTCGTCTGCGACCTCTGGCGGAGAAATGGGAATATCAGTCCCTGCAACTTTTATGCCCCCCGGTACAAACTCAATTATTTTCCCATCCAGCAAATCTTGGATCTTATGCTTAAAAGCTTTGCATGTTGCAATGTTATGCCCCGGTGCTCCGGAGTGGAAGGCGCAATGGGCGTTCAAGTCATAGTCTGGTGGCGGCTGCCCTGTCAGTGGAACCAAAATGCGGGGCTCAACCAGTTGGAGTTGGAACAAGAGTTGCACCAGCTGATCATAATCCACAGGGATCTCATCAAATACTCTGTTAGAAGACCTCATCCTCTTACCACACCTTCTTGAGTTATCCTGCAAAATCAATTGCGACTGCTGACGAGGAGAATTCTGAGCTTCGAATCCTGGGGAGGGTCTCTTAAGCCTATCCTGCGTGGGTAATGGTTCTTCAGACCCCTGAGGAACAGATAATCCAGCCGCGTCTTCCGACATTTGCCCTCCTTCTCTCCTGAGTACGTTCCTTAATACTTCAGCCATCAACCCTATCTGTGCCTTCAGTTGGCAGTTCTCTTCTTCTAGCGTCTCTTGATTCGAGCGCAACTCTTGCACATCTTTCGTGAACTGCCCCAGCTGGCCTCGAACATCCGTTAATTCTGCTTGAACCTGTTTGATGGCTACCCCCACAAGTTGGCGTATGCGGCCTGGGATAAAACCATGATTCTCTAGCTGAGCAAAGTCGGCAGCTCTATCATTAGCCCGTGCCATCAGAGGCTGCACCGTATCCTGCAACTGCTTCTGACTCTCGGCCATGGCCTCTATTACCCGTATAAGCCTCATTATGTTGTCGTGCACCTCTTGCATCTCAGTCGGATCCTGACTCATGACTTCCGTGCTGCTGCTTCTGGTTGAACGCCAGGGAATTCTCCGGTCGCTAATCTTGGAGGACCTGAGAGACACAGGAGATGAGATACAATTTAATAATTACCTGTAATGCAATATGAATATGAATGCAATGCAATGTGTGTGCCTGTGCATTAGGGAAATTTATTCCCCCAGTTCTAGTGTGAAGGTGCCAGTGCAGTGACAGTGCTGACAATAGGAATATCAGAGCTGAATCATAGAAAGCCTCATATATTGCAGAGAAAACCAATAAGCCAAGAGTACAATATCACTGAGTACAACAAGAAGGCATGACCTCATCCAACAATCCTGGTGATGGTCAGCACTATGCAAATAAAGCATACAAGCGAATATGTGAAATGATCAAATGCTCTCAAAAGCCCGGTATTCTTTTATCAACTTCTTGGTCTCTGGGTGACCTGGTCGGGTGAGCAGTCCTTCAACCAGCTGGTTTCTTCTCTTAAGAACACGACACACGTCTCCAGCAGTTTCTTCCCATGTCGCTTCTCCGAAGCAATCTTCTAGTTTTCGCTTTTGGGACACCACTTCATCTCTGCATTTGATTGCCTTGTTCAGTGCATTCTGGACACTATACCGGGTCATAACTTCTTCCTCACACTTCTTGATGCTAGACTTCAACCTCTCTTCGAGGTCGGAGATTTGCTGTTTCAGCTTATCTTCCCTCATCTTATTGTTGGTGAGAGTAGCATTCCAAGTCTTGTTGCAAGAGGAGATTTCTCGGTGTGCCGCGTCAAGCGCTTCCTTTTTTGATTCCAGCATGTCATGGGAACTTCTGAACTCTTGCCCCAGACGTTCGCGCTTTTTCTTCTCCTCAGTCAACTCGGCCCCTAACCTGTTTAACAGCTCGATCTGTTGTTGGAAAGCATATACAGCCTTGTTTTTCTCACTGCGTACTTGAGCTAGCTCTTGCTCTAACCCTTCGTTGACCTTCATCAAGGCTTCTTTTTCCTTCACAACTTGCTCGTAGGCCTCCCTAGAAACAGTAGTTGGCTCTTCTGCCGGGACGGGAACAATGACGGGTGCAGCTGGAAATGGCATTAATAACTGACTTGCTCGTTCCTGGATCCAAACCCTGTAAGGTTCATAAGCCTGGCAATCGTTCTTACCTAACAGTGGCTTCCCTTTGCGGTTAATACGTGTCCAGGCATGTTGCAACTTGGCTAATAACTCCCCCTTCACGTCACCGGTGAAGTACAGAGATTCCTGTACTTCTTCCTCCTGAGGTGGATTCTTCAGTGCATATCCGAACTGGCGAATGAATAGAGAAGAGTTGTAATTGATACACCCTTTTCTTCCTATCAGCGGCACATTAGGGTACCCAGAACAGCTGAAGATGAGCTCGGATCCCAACAAATCTCGATCAAACCATACAACGTCTTCGGAAGATAGCCTCATCAGGCGTTCTGACCAACTGGCTGAGGTTGCACTGTCCACAAATGGTCCCTTCATGGGAAGGTGACTCTTGAACCACATATTCAACAGAGGAGCACAGCAGTACACAACCTTTCCTCTTCGGTTCTCATTCTTATAGTGCAACGAATGATAGAAGTCTCCAATCAAAGTTGGCACTGGGTTGCCTGCAGCAAACAGATAGAAAGCATCCAAATCCACAAAGTTGGGCAAGTTAGGAAACATCACGATTCCATAAATGCATAGAGCCAGAATAGCATTGAAAACCACCCAACAACCGTTCTTGGCGTACTCTTGAGCCTGGCCAACCAGAAAATCCAAAGAGAAACCTGAAACCCCAAGCCAAGAAGTCACTAACAACTCAGCAGCATTCATGTGCAAGGCTTTGGCTAAGTCCTCCAACTTGGGCTCAGCAGCAGAGTGAATAAAGGGAACCTTGTTCTGCACGGGAAGCTCAGTAAACTCCACATACTCCTCAATGGTAGGCCCTAGAATAAAGTCAGCAAACGTAAAGCATCTCAATGCGGGGTCATAGAACTGCATCAAGGTGTACAGCCCGTTCATCTCATCAGCAGTGGGCTTGCAGACTAATCTCAGTAATCTTTCATGACTCATTCGGAAGCTTCTTCTAACCTCTTCATCAGCAAGAGATATCAGACCGAGTAAAGGGGTAATGTCAGGTGCAGGCAGCTTATACGCAACTGTTTTCCTCAAACCAGCCATAATCAATACTCAGAAGTCCGGGCACTAGAACTAGGGAAATGCAAATGCACCTGCAGCACAGACACACGTTAGTGAAATGCAAATGGTAATGGATATGCAGGCAATGCAATGCAAGTAACATGCAACAGGGACCAAAGCTGTAGCTGAATATCCTGAACCATATCAAGAGATCTCAGATAGACCCTCCAGAAGTCCTCAAACCCTGGTCTCAGATAGACCTAAAACAAAGCTCCATTACTGGTCTCTGATGGACCTCAAACCATAACTCCCACTGGTCTCTGGTAGACCTCAAATCACATCTCCAATTGGTCTCTGACAGACCTCAGAACACATCTCCAAATGGTCTCTGACAGACCTCATAACTCTCCATAAATACCCAGGATCTCTGATCGAGAACAAACCGGTATCTGAAGGTCTGGTTACCTGCATAACCCCAAATCCCCTCACAGGTGGGTGGCCCTATAACTGGCACAAGGTACGGCATCCTATGCGGTCGTCGGCGTCACAGACTTTCAGGGTTGATGATACGATTCCCAGAAGGAGTGGCATCATCAATTCTTGAAGAGGCCTCACTTAGCCAACTTCCAAGTGATCGGTCCCCGGAGTCGACAATTCAGCTGACCAACAACCCCTTCGACCCAAAGGGTAGAAAAAGAAGCCAATCAGAAGAACCTCGTCCGAGTGTAGATTTCATGAGACACTAATGCAAGCAAAGCCGGCACGCGCCCACTACTTTCTACGCTAATTCTAGGTGCACTCAAGCCCAGGTCCGGCTTATCTCTCAATATCAGAACACCCGTCACACCCCAAATACAGCAATAATAATCAATATACAAAGCTGAAAATACAAGGTTAGAAATATACAATAACTCCATACAAAATCCTCGACGGGAAAACAAGCGCTAGGATTGACTCGCTCAAAGGGACGTTGGATCCCAAATGCATAAGAACCATCGCAGTTCTTAGCAGCCAGGGGACGTTGGGTCCCCAGCAGAGTCGCCAGCTGTCGCTACTGCGAAAATCGGCGCCGGCTGAACAGAAGAGTCGCCACCGTGCGTTATTTATCCCACGGGAGGGAAAGGGAACGCTCAGAGTAAACCTCGCAAAGACGGGAAAGGTGTGGTCGTCGCAACCAAAACCTGGGTTCGGGAGTCGGTTACGCAAGGGGAAGGTATTAGCACCCCTCACGTCCGTCGTACTCAACGGGATCCACGCTTGTTTTCGGGTATGGATTGTTATTCTATCTACGCTAAAGGTCTGGGGTTAAAAGAAAAGAAAATGAAAATAAAAAATGACTCGGCAAAGTATCGCACTTTATGCCTACGTATTCCCGCCTGGAACGAGAAATCAGAGTCAACGTAGTTCGCCTACCTACGGGAAAGGAGGGGAAGGTTGCTCGCTGGGATATCGCATCCTATGCCTACGTACTTCCACACAGCATGGAAGATCAGAGCAAACGTAGTTCGGGCCACGCACGACATAAGTCTGTCCTTGATTGATTTTATTCCTTCTGAAAAAGGGTTTCTTGATTAGCAGTCCCGGCGGACAAAAATGACATCTTGATGAGTTCACATTCTTTTACGGAAGAAGTGTCTTTTATTGTGTTTGAAATCTTTATGTGTTTTTCTGTTTGTTTTGAGAGAGAAGAGACAGAACTCTAACCTACGGTTGCGAAGGGAATCAAACTAACCTAATGTTATCATGCATGGGTTAAGACCTAGTGTCTATCATGTTCCTCTCTTGCACAGAGAGAAACAGAGATCCTACGGGATAGGCAGAAACAGAAACAATAACAGATATAATAAAGCGGTAAAATGCATGGATGCAACAGTACAAGCGAGGCAAGGGAGTCCCACTCAACCTCGAACCTAGAAAACAATAGGCGAAAGTGAACAGGCTTCACTATCAACCTAACAGGGTAAACAGCAAACAATACAACCAGGAAATCCAAACAATACATCAGCAATGAAATACAACAGCATCAGCAGCTCTGACTCAACATCTAGCTTCAAGTAATCTCCAATCAGCTACAGGCTTCAACAAGCATCAATCTCCATCTTCATGGCCTTCAGGCAAGGGCTTTGATCATCAGTCTTCTATAAGCAATGGCTTTTCTTCAAGTCTCCTATCGTCAGGGATGAACATCAGTCAACAAGAGGAGAGGAATGTTAAACAGTAAATTGCCTAGCAAGGGTGGCTCATTAACTGTTAACATTATACAAACAGGTTTCTCTCAAAAGTTCTATCTTCCAAATACATTCACTGATCCTTCCAAAGGAAGGAGGTGGATATTTGAAAGAGACTTTGAATCATAGAGAAAGGATGGATGCAGACAAGGCATTCCATGTTTGAGAAACAAGCTTTCTAATCTAGAGCTCTGCCTAGCTCCTAAACCCTAGTCTCCTCAGCAGCTGCTAGCAAGAACCTCCTTTCCAACTCTGGCAGTTGATCTTCAATCTCTGGCTCTCCGATGGTCTTCATCTCCTCAAGTCTTCAGCTCTCCCAAGTCCACAGACAATCCCAATACCCAAGCAAGCAAGCAATAATCCCCAGAGGGCACACCACACCAGTCAATCAGATATATACAGAGTATTAATAGCAGTAGGGGAATCCTGACTTTTTCTAAGGGATCTAATAACTACCCATAGCCCCTATAGTCCCATAACTAAACTAGTCAAACCCTAAGTCCTAAGGGAAAAGAATCAAATCTCCTAAGTCATCACCTAAAACCCTAGTTTTATTCATGTTGTTCACACCTACACTAAGCACCTAAAATTAATTTCTAAAAAAGGGAACTAAATTGTTTCTATAAGTTTAATGTCTAAACTAAACAACCTAAAAAGAATGGACAAAAAATATTAAAGCATCTAGTAGAACAAAAATTAACAAAATCATGCATGAAATGAAACTTTTTAAAATGCTATTTATTTGGCAAATATGGGAAAAATATCAAATAAAAAATAAAATGAAATTTTTATTTTTTATAATTTTCTAGACTCTTTAAAGAAAATTATGCAAAAAGAATGAATTAAAAATATGCAATTTCTAATTTGTTATGAATTTTCAAAAATGAAATGTTGAAGTTCAAGTATACTACTTAACCCTAATTAAACTATCCTAAGTTCAATTATCTAAACTAACCAAATTTTATTCTAACAAATCTAGTAATAAATTCTGGGAATGCTACAATTCATTATTAATCACCACAAAAAAGAATGGGAAAAAAATCTATTTCTAAGTGTAAGAACAAAAATCTACAAGATCATGTATGAAATAAAACCTTCAAAATATGCATTTATTCGTAAAATATGGAAAAAATGCGAAAAAAATATAAAATGCAATTTTTATATTTTTTTAATTTTCTAGACATGTTAAGGAAAATATTAAAAAAAGAATGAGTTAAAAATATGCATTTTCCATTTAGTTATGAATTTTTGAAGATGAATGAAACAAACAGGAAAATGAATACGAAATAGAAAGAAATAAGTGGAAGGGGTGCAAATAAAAAGAAATGATAGTTGAAATCATTGGGCCTGGAAATGAGGGGGGTGCGAATAGCGCAAAGGCCCAAAGACCTCATTAAAATTCAGATTTTATGCCAGCCGTTAGATGCATTGGAAGAGTCAAATATTCAAAGGAAATCAAGGGTGGTGATTATGTCTTCTTCCTAATGCATGCTAGGGTTTCAAAAAACAGAATTCATGCAAGCAACTTCCACCCTCTCTAACTCTCTCATTTCTCCACCATTTTTCACGATCCAAAGATGAAAACTCATCTACTCTTCTCCCTCTACACAGCCATGGTACTAGAATTCTCTAACTCTCTCTCAAGAAAGAAATACGAAGGCTACAAGGGGTGGTCACCATTTTCGCACCTTAGTTTGCATGGTAATCAAATGGTCTCATATTAACCTATCATGTACTACATCTTATGGGGATTATCCTAAGCCTAATACCTAAGATTATAGTACACTAAATCGTGAGTTCTTGATCACTAAAGAATTGACACCATGGAAGCAAACCTCACAAACAGCCCTCAAACTCATCATAACACATCCCTAATTGGTCTCTATTGTATTTCTCCTAACAACATGCTTGAACTATGGATAAATAGAGAGATTCATGGTGAAACGCATACCTTGCAAGTGATGATGGTGGTGATGGTTCTCCTCCAATTCAGACCTTGCCAATTGCTTTGTGTGGTCTTTGATGAATGTTGAAGCCTCTGGTTGCAGTGGTTCTTGTTCTATCTTCTTGAATCAACCTATTCAACTCTTCATGCAAGTTGGAGTGAAGTTGGAGATCTCATAATCCAGCCACGAATTCTTGAGCCTTTCCTTTGCCAAATACTCTATGAAGGTTGTAGATGATGATGATAACCAAAGTTGGAATGATGGATGATGATTCAATACACTTTGGAATGAAAATGCACTTTTGGAGTTATGGAATCAAAGCATACTTGCAAGCCCTCACAATCTCTAACCAATGTATGGACCTTCTCTATTGCTTATATAGATGAGAATAGAATCATCTAGAATGGATGAGAAGCTTCCAAGAGGTTTCTAGAACTTCTCATGCAATGAGAAATTCACTTTTTTCTATTTTTAGTAAATATCCCAAATCTCATGAGAAACCATGCAAAATGCCCTCATATGAGATGATAAGGAGAGAACAAGGCATTTCAAGTCATTTTAAGGCTTTGGCAAACATTTCCTTTTGATACCTTAAAGTGCAAGTAACAAATTTACAAAGGAAGTCCAATTTTTAAGCCTAAACTCAAAAATGTGGATAAACCATTGTTTCCAAAATGTTGTTTCCAATCAAAATCATCTATCATATGCCCCATTTTGGATTTGTAGATCTCTCAAACCAAAATCCAATTTCAACTTTTTTAACTTATAAGCCTTTTTCAAGTCATTTTGACCATTTTAAAATATCCATGCTCCAAGCTATTTCAACAATTCATGACCTTCTTTCTAGACTTAAAATCACATTTTGAACAACTTTCATGTTTTGAGTTTTTCCATTTGAGGCTTGGAAATAGGAGATATGGCATTTGCTTAAAAATGACCTATAACTGACAAATGACCAAAATACCCCTGTCTTGTTCAAACCATAAGTTGAGTTCCTTAAATCATATTAAGGCATACCATACCTTTTTGGAAAGGGGATACAATGAGGAACAACTCTCATGTTTGTCCAAAGTCCATTTGAATTATTCTTGAGGGTCAAAAGTTTGTCAGAAGACAGTCAACTTTCACAGACAAATTTCAGTGTCATCTGGTGACCCCTAACTTGCAAGAGCCATAACTTGAGTTCTAGAAATCTTCTCAAGGACTTCCACCACTCAAATTAAAGCTAATAACATCCTCTACAAGTCTCATGACCACCATTAGGTGAGATGAGGCTTGTATTTCAACTTATCTTCTTTGACAAATCAGTGAAAAACAAGGGATTTTACCCTAGGAACCTTGACTTTTCACCCTCTATTCTTCTTGATTTTTCTTGATTTCTTCTTGGCCTAACAACATATCCTTATTCTCCATGTCAAATGATGAACCCCACATCTCTCCAATAGACTTGAATGCCCTTTAAATCAGTCAATTGACCTAGGGTTGACCCAGATGAAACCCTAGTTGACTGTCTTCAACTGTAGCTCTTGTGCTCATATCAATGACTTGCCTCACTTTCAAAATGACCCTCTAGGCCTTCCATGATGTCTATATACCCTCCATGCCTTCAATTCACAGCTCACAACCCCCTTGTTGATCCTCAGATACTCTCAGATAGGAGATAGGCTCAAAGCTTGATCTGCTGAACTCTCTGCTTTCAAATTCTTTTCTGATGACTTGAATGAGATTGAATTAGGATAATAACCTCTTGATAGGCCTCTAGAGATGAGAATAATGCTTGATCCCCTGTTAGATGACTTGCCATGCTATGCTATGCAGATGATTAGTCTATATACATGCCTCTATATGCAAATGCTAATGTGTTGTACCCCAAATTTTGACCCCTTAGATCCTCATTATCATTTTTAGAAGCATGATCATGAATTATCTAACCCTAAATCAGTGCAAGTTCATTATTGTCAAGTTACAGATGAATCAGGGTTTTCGCACCGACAAATTCAAAACAACCAAGGAATGATCAACCAATGATTTGGGCCAATTCAATCATTGAATGAAATCAAAGATAATATCAAAGTCAAAAGAGAAGTCAATTTGAAGAAATCATTTTAGAATCAAAGACAGTGCGGTCGGGAGGCCCCGATTAGGGTTTTTAAATAGTGAAAAGTCAACTGTGGTTTGACTTTGAGGTTGGAAGATGTTTTAATGGTGGGAGTGAGGTCCATGAAGTTCATATAGACTATTAAAGACTATTCAAGAAGTATCAAAGTCTCAGGATGTCCAGAATGTCAACAGGCAACTCAATCGGCACCGATCGATCGTACGGTTGACCGAAAAGTCAACTCCTCAAATTTTGAGAATTGGAATCCAAGTTGTGAATCAAAGTTGTTCCTTATGCCATAATGGACTTGCATATCAATTTTCATGATCATTGGATCAAGAATGAGAGAGTAATCGAGAAATCAGGAAATTAGGGTTTTGAAAAGGGCTAAACCGTATCTCCTTAACCACACATCCAATTGAGTTGGTTCTAGGATCATTTGAAAGCTCTTGACAAGTCCTACAAAAGTCCCATACTAGTCCACAACCAGAAAATACATACTTTTTGAGATATAAGCAAAAACATTCCTAGAAGGGAAAATAACTTAGAAAATTTCTAAGTTATTTTCACTTTAAAAGCTAAAATCAGCCAACTTCAAAGGTATTTTTCACCTAGTTTCAAATAGAATCAAGATTTCTGGCCAACATGGAAGTTTTAGTACTATGTGAGGGCTTTCTAAATTGTACAAGAACATCTCAAGGTGAGTTATGAGCTGAGAGATACATGTGTTCAAAGTTGGTATTTTGTCATACTAGTCCCACATTGACCAATATTGCAAAAGCACCTCTATCACTCAAGTGAGCCAATTTCCACTTGCCCAACTCTTTCTACCTGATATATTGAACATTCTTAGCATGTTAGAACAGAAAGTTATCATGGAAACATCATGGAATTAAAGTTTGAAGTTTCATTGCCTAAGTTGAAAACTTTGACTTTTCCAAGCATGAGGTGTAAAGAAATTCTGCTCCAGCCACTCTACCAAGTCTCTAGGCTGTGTTTTCTCAGTAAAAACATCATTAAAACTTGCCCATTGGGTTAGGGAGACAGCCAAGAACCAGAAAAAGCAAGGCAAGTGGACAATTGGATGGAAATATCTTAGTTTTCTTCATGGTGAAGCAAGGTTACCTAGCAAGCTCCTCACTTCATAATTCTATAAATAGGGACCTCAAACCCCTCATTTGGGACATCAACATCATTCTGAAAACTTGCTAAAAGGAGCCCTCTCATCACACCTCTCTCTCACTTACATTTTGCAAAATCACCAAAGTAGCCAAAATTGCCAAAATTCAGCATTTTGCAATCTTGCTACCATATTGAGCTACACATGTTCCAACACTCAAATCTTCATCCACACATCCTATAAATCATATATAGGAGGTGTACAAACACTTAAACCACCCGAAAACTCAAAGAATCCAAAAGTCAACTTTCCATGGAACTTACTTTGACCAAAGTCCACAAAAACCTCCAAACCTTGCTCCAAACATCTTCTTGAGGTTTTAACCATTTGAACACCTCAAATATAATATATATCAACTGTCCAAACCTTCATTTGTCATCAAGAACTCACAAATCTCATTTTGGCATCTCATTTGGATTGTTTCTTAAAGTTCAAGTAAGAGCACAATACCAAAGCTTGGATTTCACTACCTCTGGTTTTCTCAACACTCTTGGCTTGCTCACAAGAAACTTCAACAGGTATGTAGCATCTCTAGCATCTCTTGCTTTATACTTCCATGACTTGGGCATTTTGAGTGATTTTTGTGAATTTTGAGTTATGAAATGTATGGTGATTTCAATGATGTTTGTTAATGTGTGGTAAGCATCTTGCCTTTGTTTTACCAATATGCTATATGAATTTAAATGATTGAGATCAAAAATATAAGGTGGCTATCATAAAGGGTTTAGTGCCAAAACTGTCATGTGATAATTTTGAGTAACAAGGCTGTTGGCTTCATAGTGTGGATGCTGTCACAAGCATGAAAGTAAAAAAAACTGTGCTGCTGTACCAGTGATTGGTCCACTATAACATAGCAATATATTGGCAGTCCAATAAACAGGTTTTATGTCACAGTTTGTTTGGATTAGTATGTACACATTCCTACTGTTTGGTTGATGTTGCTGGTGTGAGGTAATCCAAATTCTTTTGCTGCCAAGATTTGTTTCATAGGTGCTGGTAAGATTTGCTTCATGTTTTGATGCTAGTTTGCTTCATGTATTACTGCTAGTTTGTGTCAGTGGTTTTTGCCAAGCATGTTTCCATGTACTTTCTAGATATGTCTACGTGCTTATTATGTTGTTTTGTGTATCATGACAAAATCACATATGAACACAAATGCTCCAAAACACACCAAAGCACTTACTTGGTCATTTTTAGCACAAAGCATGACAAGCACATTTTCATCATTCTAACGTGTCTTAATGATCATTTGAAACATGTGTGTGCATTAATCTTGTTGTTTTAAGCATTGCATCAAAATTTCACACATTGACACCAAATGTCTCAAAACACATGAATCACCAAAAGACCAATTTTGCACCAAAGCTTGTCTTTTCTTAAACTCACTCCACACACACCTCATATGGGACATAATTGAAATGTTTGAATACTCACTTTGCTCATAAAAGCCATGTATCAAAATTCACACCTTCATGTGCATCATTGTACGGATAACTTGCATATGCTTTGTCATTTTTCATGACAGATGATTTCCTTGGAATTTTAATGATTAGATCATCTCATTATCACATATATGAGCTGTACAAATGATTAGAACATATTAAATTGATCTGGAACTACATCTGTGCATCATCATGCATCATTGTCCATCACTTTGCAAAATGCCTTCACTCTCACATACCAATTTGGAAATGCTTGATTATTCTTGATATCTTGATGTTTCTACAGCTTTATATGATTATATGGAACATGTTTGAATGAGCTATAACATTGAAAATGGACTGAGCATTGAGTTACATCACTTCATGCATTACACACACATAACACACACAAATGCAAATTGAACACTAGATTCTCATACACTTGTTACAGATCTGATATTTTCACTTGCACACACTTGATATCATACATTCAAGGTGCTTCAATGATTGGTATAACTCATGAACACCTCAAACTCAAAAATCACTTTGTTATGCATGTGTGTTCTTATGTTCATTTGCAAATTATAGATGACTCTCCAATATCTGAATCTCATGGCCATAAACCTGTTCCAGTCTGTTTATATATCATATTTTGGATGTGTATGTGGATTTACTTGGCTTTGAACATGTTTGTATCAAGGTGTCCATGTCATTTTGCAAATCAAAAGCACATACACACACCAGCTATCGTTTTTTTCACAGGAAAATGAATCTCAGAAAACCAACACCACCATCCTCTTCCTCTCATTTTTCTACCCAATTTACATATAAAATTTGCCTCGATCCGATGAGCGGTTAGTGAGATACGGTATAAAACGTATTTGGTTTCGATTATGTTTCCATGTCATTATGCATTCGAACCACACACACACCAGCTATCGTTTTTTTCACTAGGTAAACAATTTGGAAAAACTAACACCGCCATCCTCTTCCTCTCATTTTTCTACCCAAGATCCATATAAATTTTGTGCCGATCCGATTAACGGTTAGGAAGTTACGATACAAAACGTAAATCCATTTGTTGTGTGTTTTTGCCCAGCCAGAAAATTGTCACTTTTTACACTAAACTTCCACCAGTGGAAGTTACTTGTAAAAACTGCCCTTTTTTTTACTCCAAATTCAAAAATTCATAACTCGCTCGTTTTTTATCGTTTTTCGTCCGTTCTTTTTTCGTTGTGCTCGTATTAATGTGTACTTTCATGCCATGCCTTTATTTTTCACGTTTAGTTTTTTTATCACCCAGTTTGTTTATGTACAAGTATGCGTGTTGTCGCGGTCGTTTATGTAATTGCAGATGAATTTTTAATTGTTTCCTTTCAATGTTTTTCTTGAAACTTATTTGAATCCATGCCTATACATGTTAGTTAACATGCTAGGATTTATTTATTGGTTGTTACCATTTTTATCTGTTGATTTTTATTAAATGCGAACTGTCGTCACAGTATCGATCATTTCATCTGTTAACTGTTACCTTCATGTTTCATTTTTACCATCTCTCATTGTTTACTTGGTTGTCACCATGAATATGCTTTATCTTGATTTTTATCTTGTTTAGCATTTATTTTCTTTTCTCCCCAAAAGGTGAAGCTCGTTAGCTTTCACCTGATTATTTCCCCAGTCTCCCTCCAAAGGAAGGTCTGTCCACTTAACTGTCAATGTCTTGAACCAAAATCTCAAACCCTTTTGACTTTGTTAAGTCACCTTAACCCTAGATTAAGAAACCTCTAGACTTTGCTTGAAGTCTAAGAAACCCACCCATACTAGGAGTGTTCTTCAACTAGAACCCTAGGAAAGAGTTCGTCAACTCTGTGTAAGAATCATCGTCATGATTTCTTACTTCCCCTTTTAATTTAGACTAGGGAGTTTTGTCAAACTCCGCACAAGCATTGTCATGTTTGTCCCCCTTTGAACCTTGATCATCATCAAGTGTTCTTTTCCCTCGTGAGGTGAACTACGATTGCTCTGATTCTATCCTAGTCAGGATACGTAGGCAGAAGGTGCGATGCCTTTGCGAGCAAACTTAGAAAACCACTTAGGCCTTTTTTATTTCCAATCCTTAAAACATAGCACAATTCACAAACTTAGCAAGTAATTAAACAAAAGGTTCCTGTAGAGTACTACAGATATTTAGGGTGCTAATACCTTCCCTAGATATAACCAACCCCCGAATCCCCGAATCTCTTAAAGCGTTGTTGTCACATCGCGCAAAAGGTTCTTTCTTTCTTTAGACCTATCCTTTGGATAAATTAAAGACCGGTTGTAAAAATAAATAAGGTTCAAGTTAATTAATAGCTTGATATCAAATTTTCACCGCAACAGAAATGGCGACTTCACTGGGGATGTTCGCTTTTGCTTTTATTTTGAGGGTTCAACCTATTTTGTTTAACTAATTGCTATCTGTGAATACTTGTATATATTTGTGCTCTGTTGGTTTGGGAAACTTGGAGTGGTGAGACAGCACTACACCCGTGCTCGAGCGTACTTATGATAGGAAGGTGATATATTCGAGAAGGCTTATAGGGAGTAGATTCCCGACCAAGCTGACTTGAGAAAATCACCGCTCAGTGGAAGCCCTTTTGAGAGTTAGTATTGTTGATCGAGTATTCGTAAAAACAATGCTACTTTCTACATAGGTGCCCGTGACACTGAAGACCTTTAGATACCTTTTCCCCCACTTTGGCCTTATTAGGATGTAGTGCGATGACTATGAGGGAGTAATTCCAAAATAGTTGATACGCGATACTACACTCGGACGAGATTCTCTTGAGAATATTATCGACTACTGAGTATTCGGGAAATTGATAATATCCGAAAGATGAATCGAAGACTCTGGGAACCTTTTAGAACCTTGTTCTACAATGGTAAAAAACTCTAGTACACTCCTTTTTGGGAAGGGTAGACCTTGGCCCCACGCTCGAATTTCCCCAAACCGAAACCTTTGTCTGTTTATCTATGTGTATATGTGAATATGTGTTTACCTGTGTTTGTTGCATTCATGCATCCATAAGCATCATATCATGAAAGTTTCATGGAACTCAGACTTTTTTTGTTTGTAAACATCAAGAGGTTATTATGGACATTAAAAGGAAGAGAACTCTTGTAAGAAGTACTGACATTAATGAAAAGTTTTTGGTATATCTTGATGTTTGTAAATATTTCATGTTCCATGAAACTTTTTGCATTGCATGAGCATGTCCTCGCATTCGCATTTGCATTTCTCAGCCTGGAGTCTTATCCTCTTCCTTGTGTCAGAGAGAGAATATTCTGGACCAATGGCAACAATGAATGAACTGTTGAAAGAACAAGAAACCTTGAAGGAGGAAATCAAGATCCTCAAAGGGCAGATGAATTGGGTTTTGGAAACTTTGCAGAGTTTGATGAAAAGTGAGGGAGTTTCTCATCCTATTACACCCAGAGAGGTTGTCAGTCCGTCACTTCCAGTGACTCTTCCAGCTCAAGGACCTCCTAGGTTTCAACGGTCATGCCGTAGTCAACCAACATTTGGGCCTGCACCAAAACCTCATCAGGTGGTCACCAAAAGAATATCTCAGCACCCATTGGTTGCTTTCCCTCAAGGTTCCCAAAGCCAGAGCATGAATAAGAAAGATCCTGTCAAAAATAACAAGGCATGCTATAGGTCAGTTCCTGTGCCGCTAAGTAAGCTGTACCCGCTACTAATTCATAATTCATTGGTGACTCCACGAGCTTTTAACCCTGTGTCAGGGCCATGGCATAATGCAAACTTGACTTGTGAGTTCCATAAAGGGGCTGAAGGACATGAACTAGACAATTGTTTGGCATTAGGACATGTTGTACAAGAGCTGATTATTGACAAAGATCTGATCCTTGAAGAAGATCACCCAGAGGTTGAATCCAAGTACCAGTGGCTCAGCTTTTGAAGCAAGTGGCAAAGGACCTATGAGGCCCCTCATAATACTATACCACAAAGAGCAAGTGGTTGTGGAAGGTGTTTCTCTGCATCAAGCTTGAAATTTTTTTTGTTAAACAGTGTAATTCCCTAAGGCTGACAGCTCGTAAACTGTTTCAGCATTGTGTTGTGGTTTCTTTGCATTTGTGTTTGCTTGCAAGTTGGTTGTTCATGTTAAATTGGCATATTAATGAAATGTTTATGCATCTTTTGATTAAATCCATTCGTTTCACTCTTTGTCTTTCATTGTGATAAGAAAACAAAAACAAAAAAAAATGAAAAAACAAAAATGCAAGAATTTCTTTTCTTTACCGAATTTCTGTTTGAAGCAAAGATTGGGGAGGATGATGAAAACTATATTCATAACTGCTGTTGATATGCTTTCAATTTGACTTTACCAATGATGTAAGGCATTGTTTCAATCCCTAAACACTGGAGAAATAAGGAAGATAATCCCTCGTTAAAACCCTTCGAGCCTAGAAGTATGAGTTTTCTTTCTTCACAAAAATAAAACCTTAAATCTCAAACCTGGGGCGGGTAGTTCTCAGTTAACTTGGAGATATGTGCATACATGACACTTTTCATATAGAGTTAATGCACTCAGGTTTTCCTTCGTACACAACAAACAAGTGTCAAAGATGCTTTTCAGCATAAAACACGATGATGGTTCACTGTAAGCCATTAATCAAGGTAGTCACCTTCTTTCTCAACGAAAAAAAAAGAAAAAAAAAAAGAAAATTGAAAGGGTCGCTAAGTCAAAACCTATGAAGGGGACTTAGGCAAAATGGGGCATCCCGCTGACTGCGTATTCAAAAGAAAACAGTTCAGACAAAAGTCAGGGATAATAAAAAGAGGAAAACTTTAAAGCTTTCACTTTTAAAATCCTCAAAATAGAAAAAGACAACCCAATAATGTAAGGGAGTTGTGACTACATTAGGTTTGTAAACTATCACTAACTACCATCAATTCAATTCTTAAAAAACGGGTAAAAACCTGAATGAATAGTTTGAGTTAACTGAACATAGGAGTGGAGTTCATCACGGAGAATGGGTGGGACAAATAACTTTGAGCCTTTATCCTTTGTTTCATGAACCGGGAACCGAGCCACGTTACAACCCTTAAAAGACCTAATTGAGGTAAGGTTGTTTTGAAAGCATATTACAGCAAGGTTGGATAACTTGACTCCTAATGATCTTTGTTAACTGTGTGTGTTCATCACTTTATCCATCATTTGTAAATGACTGAATCATTTTCACTTTGATCACTTGACCACTCCACCGTGTGTGTTCCATCAAAAGATGTTTCCAAAAGATTGCATGAATTTTACATTGAGAATTGCCAATTTTTAAATGAACAACATTGCGTGCAAGACAATCCAAACGTCAAAGGAAGCCCAACAAACGCTGTCAGCTAGGAAATGGGATTCGATAAAGGAAGCTCAGCCTAGGGCAACTAATTTGAAGGATTGGTCAATCATTTGTAACACTGTTAATCCAAGCCAATCAAAGACATTTGAAATGGGGCAGAACTCTTCAGTTAATCAGGGACAGTCAAGTCAAGATTAGAACTCTCGAAAACAGTCAATCAGAAGCCATCAAGTTGGGATTAGATTAATCTCTCTAAGACAGTTAAACTGGGGTAGTTACGTCGAGATTTGTGAATCTCTCTAAGAGTTTGAAAATATTGAATGCATCTTGGATGACAATTCTTCTGTAAAATCCTCTTAGTGATTTCTTCTTGCAGACCATGTGTTCTGGGGCACATTGTTTGAGATCTTAAAATGAATTGTTGTCAAGGCCAGCTACTCCAGGTTCGCCAGTAAAACCAACCAGGTCAAGGCCAGATGAATCTCTTAATCAACAATTTAGTCTGGGGCAACTCTGTTACAGTTACCAGCTAGCAGGGTAAGTTTGTTTCTCAGTCGTTACTTCCACAATCTGAAGACTTTGTACAAATACCGTTAATCTGGGGCAGTCACGTCGAGATTTATGAATCTCTCTAAAAGTTTGAAGATAGTTGAAGCATCTTTATGACGATTCTTTTGTAAAAGCATCCTTCTGACGTCTTCTCACAAAATGCATAATTTGGGGCAGAAAGGATTGGAAGATTGTTCGTCGTAAGAACCTCTGCTCGCTTGAAGAGGATTATCACCATCATGAGGCATACATGTTTTGTTCTCATAGGTACCTTTTGTCAAAATTCTCCGGTTAAGTTGTTACTTCCGTTGATATGGGAATCTCTCGGTGTGATCTTCCTTTAGCAAAGAATTCAAACTCATGATGGCAGTCCAAGTGAAGTCATGATGTTTTGGCCTAAGAAGATTACTTTCTCAGAGAAGGTGGTAACCTTGAAAGTAGAATGGATATTCTTCCTGACCATCCCTTTGATGCCCAACTTTGGTGAAGTTGTTTGAGTCTCCGTGTCGAGATGTTCATTTCATCTCCAATTTTGTCTATTTTGTCAGCATAAACAAAAGCATAGCATAAACATGATCATGGCATAAGCATATGCATAGCATTTGTGCATTTGTGCTGTCTCTGGTTGTTACCTGTTTTGTTGGGTGTCCCTCCTTAGTGACTGGGCGTTTTGTCTCTTTCCCATAGAGTTGTCGGCCTTTAGGCATAAAACGTCCACCCTTTGTCAATTCCCCATAGAGTTAATCCTCGTGGATGATGGTTACTTCAGTTATCTTTTTCCAGGATTGGATAAGAGGTGTCCTCATTCGAGTTCATTTCTCAGTGGTTGGAGTCTTGTTTGACAGTTTCTTTCTAGTTCTATTCTAGATTGAACTTTGGTCCATGTCGGTCGCCAAACCTACCTGGACGTGCATTTATTTTGCACTATCTATCAAGAAGAGCATTTTTAAATAAGTGGCAGTCTCTTCAGAGAAGCTTATCTTTCTTCAGTGATAAGTGGCAGTCTCTTCAGAGAAGCTTATCTTTCTTCAGCGATAAGTGGCAGTCTCTTCAGAGAAGCTTATCTTTCTTCAGCGATAAGTGGCAGTCTCTTCAGAGAAGCTTATCTTTCTTCAGCGATAAGTGGCAGTCTCTTCAGAGAAGCTTATCTTTCTTCAAACGATAAGTGGAAGTCTCTTCAGAGAAGCTTATCCTTCATCAGCGATAAGTGGCAGTCTCTTCAGAGAAGCTTATCTTTCTTCAGCGATAAGTGACAGTCTCTTCAGAGAAGCTTATCTTTCTTCAAACGATAAGTGGCAGTCTCTTCAGAGAAGCTTATCCTTCATCAGCGGTAAGTGGCAGTCTCTTCAGAGAAGCTTATCTTTCTTCAGCGATAAGTGGCAGTCTCTTCAGAGAAGCTTATCTTTCTTCAAATGATAAGTGGCAGTCTCTTCAGAGAAGCTTATCATTCTTCAAATTTTGAAAGTATTAGATTCAAATAAACTTGAAAAGACTAACAAAAAATGTTTAACTCACGGAAAAGATTCGAGGAAAATCATACTTCCCTGAAACCTCGGAATAGCAGAAACTTTGATACACCATCCTTCCCGGTGAAGTATAGGTAAATTTGAGCTACTTTGGCCATGTATGGTTATCAAAATTGAAGATTATCCCTCAGGATTTCTTGTGATGATATGAAGGTTCCTTCCCCAGCAAAGTATTTCTGAACATCTGTTTGAATCCACCTCAGCAAAATCTACCTATAGGCTCTATTCCCCAGTAGGTCTTCGGGTTTATTTCCCAAGTCTACGTACACCCCTCATCATGGGATCAGTGTGATTCGGTTGTTCCCCGAGTCAGTGACATCTATTAATCCCCGGAAGTCTAAGTTATTACTTGCTTCATTTCTAAGTATAAGTCCTGTCGTAACTAGCATTTTGTTCAAACCAATTGTTGTTGATATTCATTTGGTCGTCACCATCCATGTCCTTTTAAAGCCCAGTCGTCACTGGCATTGTCTAAATCCAATCGTCATTGGTGTCTCGTTAGTTGTCACTAACAAATCCACGTATAAGTCCAGTCGTCACTGGCACTAAATAAAAGTCCAATCGTCATTGGCGCCTCTTGGTTTGGTTGTTACCAACCTTTCCCCGGGAAATCCAGTCGTCACTGGTATTGTTCCAATTATTATTGGTATCTTGTTAGTTGTTGCTAACTCTCCCCATGAAGTCTAGTCGTCACTAGCACTACCTAAATCCAATCGTCATTGGTATCTTGTTGTTTGTCACCAATTTTTCCCTTTGAAACCCAGTCGTAACTGGTATCATCATCTAGAGTCCAATCGTTATTGGAATCCGTTCCGTTTTGGTCGTTACCAACACCCTAGTTAAGATCTAGTAATCGCTAGCATCCTCGTAAACCAATTGTCATTGGTATTCCCCGGCATGGTCATCACCATCTTCTTTAAAGTCCAGTCGTAACTGGCATTGTTTCATAACCAATTATCACTGATACCCTGATTTGGTCGTCACCAATCACCATTAAAAGTTTAGTCGTCACTGGCATTACTTGGAATTCTGGTCGTTACCAATTTCCCCAGGATGTTTCTTGATTACCAGCACTGTGTGTACTATTTGCAGAAGCTGAGGATACATCCCCAGTGATCCATGTTCCCAGTCAAGTCTCGGAGATCTAGTCGTCACTAGTATCCCCCGTATGTGTTTAGTCTTGGTTCTAGTCCATTCCTGAAGATCCCGTTTGAACTCTTCACTATAGGAAGTTCCTCATATGATCATCCCCAGTGAGGTTGTATCCAGTCTTTTGCTTCCCCGGTGAATCCTGATTCTCTTTTCCCGATGGAATTAATTTTTCATTCCCCAGTAGAAGTATATCCTTTTCCCTAGTAGAAGTTTATTCTTCTCCCCGGTGAAGTACCTCTGTTCCAAAAAGATTGTCATCTTTATTGGATTTGCCTATTCCCCGTGTGAAGTTTCCTTCTTACGCTATCAGTCATGTCTGAACTGTTAATTTAGTTTTTCAGTACGAGTCCCCAGTGTCGAGTCCTTGTATTTGTCATTGTTTGTTTGACTGTTTCTTTTATTATTATCGTTGCGTCTATGTTGTTTGCATTCAAGCATCATAAAGCATCATTTAGAGTGAATGGCATATCATAACTTGTCCTTTAGCATGGCATCGGATCTAAGGGACAAAATTTTCGGTTATCTATATTTAAATACCTTTCACTGCGATTTAACGAAGATTATCATCTCTCGTTCCCCATCTAGTGAAGATATTTAAATAGGGGCAACTGTTGTACCCCAAATTTTGACCCCTTAGATCCTCATTATCATTTTTAGAAGCATGATCATGAATTATCTAACCCTAAATCAGTGCAAGTTCATTATTGTCAAGTTACAGATGAATCAGGGTTTTCGCACCGACAAATTCAAAACAACCAAGGAATGATCAACCAATGATTTGGGCCAATTCAACCATTGAATGAAATCAAAGATAATATCAAAGTCAAAAGAGAAGTCAATTTGAAGAAATCATTTTAGAATCAAAGACAGTGCGGTCGGGAGGCCCCGATTAGGGTTTTTAAATAGTGAAAAGTCAACTGTGGTTTGACTTTGAGGTTGGAAGATGTTTTAATGGTGGGAGTGAGGTCCATGAAGTTCATATAGACTATTAAAGACTATTCAAGAAGTATCAAAGTCTCAGGATGTCCAGAATGTCAACAGGCAACTCAATCGGCACCGATCGATCGTACGGTTGACCGAAAAGTCAACTCCTCAAATTTTGAGAATTGGAATCCAAGTTGTGAATCAAAGTTGTTCCTTATGCCATAATGGACTTGCATATCAATTTTCATGATCATTGGATCAAGAATGAGAGAGTAATCGAGAAATCAGGAAATTAGGGTTTTGAAAAGGGCTAAACCGTATCTCCTTAACCACACATCCAATTGAGTTGGTTCTAGGATCATTTGAAAGCTCTTGACAAGTCCTACAAAAGTCCCATACTAGTCCACAACCAGAAAATACATACTTTTTGAGATATAAGCAAAAACATTCCTAGAAGGGAAAATAACTTAGAAAATTTCTAAGTTATTTTCACTTTAAAAGCTAAAATCAGCCAACTTCAAAGGTATTTTTCACCTAGTTTCAAATAGAATCAAGATTTCTGGCCAACATGGAAGTTTTAGTACTATGTGAGGGCTTTCTAAATTGTACAAGAACATCTCAAGGTGAGTTATGAGCTGAGAGATACATGTGTTCAAAGTTGGTATTTTGTCATACTAGTCCCACATTGACCAATATTGCAAAAGCACCTCTATCACTCAAGTGAGCCAATTTCCACTTGCCCAACTCTTTCTACCTGATATATTGAACATTCTTAGCATGTTAGAACAGAAAGTTATCATGGAAACATCATGGAATTAAAGTTTGAAGTTTCATTGCCTAAGTTGAAAACTTTGACTTTTCCAAGCATGAGGTGTAAAGAAATTCTGCTCCAGCCACTCTACCAAGTCTCTAGGCTGTGTTTTCTCAGTAAAAACATCATTAAAACTTGCCCATTGGGTTAGGGAGACAGCCAAGAACCAGAAAAAGCAAGGCAAGTGGACAATTGGATGGAAATATCTTAGTTTTCTTCATGGTGAAGCAAGGTTACCTAGCAAGCTCCTCACTTCATAATTCTATAAATAGGGACCTCAAACCCCTCATTTGGGACATCAACATCATTCTGAAAACTTGCTAAAAGGAGCCCTCTCATCACACCTCTCTCTCACTTACATTTTGCAAAATCACCAAAGTAGCCAAAATTGCCAAAATTCAGCATTTTGCAATCTTGCTACCATATTGAGCTACACATGTTCCAGCACTCAAATCTTCATCCACACATCCTATAAATCATATATAGGAGGTGTACAAACACTTAAACCACCCGAAAACTCAAAGAATCCAAAAGTCAACTTTCCATGGAACTTACTTTGACCAAAGTCCACAAAAACCTCCAAACCTTGCTCCAAACATCTTCTTGAGGTTTTAACCATTTGAACACCTCAAATATAATATATATCAACTGTCCAAACCTTCATTTGTCATCAAGAACTCACAAATCTCATTTTGGCATCTCATTTGGATTGTTTCTTAAAGTTCAAGTAAGAGCACAATACCAAAGCTTGGATTTCACTACCTCTGGTTTTCTCAACACTCTTGGCTTGCTCACAAGAAACTTCAACAGGTATGTAGCATCTCTAGCATCTCTTGCTTTATACTTCCATGACTTGGGCATTTTGAGTGATTTTTGTGAATTTTGAGTTATGAAATGTATGGTGATTTCAATGATGTTTGTTAATGTGTGGTAAGCATCTTGCCTTTGTTTTACCAATATGCTATATGAATTTAAATGATTGAGATCAAAAATATAAGGTGGCTATCATAAAGGGTTTAGTGCCAAAACTGTCATGTGATAATTTTGAGTAACAAGGCTGTTGGCTTCATAGTGTGGATGCTGTCACAAGCATGAAAGTAAAAAAAACTGTGCTGCTGTACCAGTGATTGGTCCACTATAACATAGCAATATATTGGCAGTCCAATAAACAGGTTTTATGTCACAGTTTGTTTGGATTAGTATGTACACATTCCTACTGTTTGGTTGATGTTGCTGGTGTGAGGTAATCCAAATTCTTTTGCTGCCAAGATTTGTTTCATAGGTGCTGGTAAGATTTGCTTCATGTTTTGATGCTAGTTTGCTTCATGTATTACTGCTAGTTTGTGTCAGTGGTTTTTGCCAAGCATGTTTCCATGTACTTTCTAGATATGTCTACGTGCTTATTATGTTGTTTTGTGTATCATGACAAAATCACATATGAACACAAATGCTCCAAAACACACCAAAGCACTTACTTGGTCATTTTTAGCACAAAGCATGACAAGCACATTTTCATCATTCTAACGTGTATTAATGATCATTTGAAACATGTGTGTGCATTAATCTTGTTGTTTTAAGCATTGCATCAAAATTTCACACATTGACACCAAATGTCTCAAAACACATGAATCACCAAAAGACCAATTTTGCACCAAAGCTTGTCTTTTCTTAAACTCACTCCACACACACCTCATATGGGACATAATTGAAATGTTTGAATACTCACTTTGCTCATAAAAGCCATGTATCAAAATTCACACCTTCATGTGCATCATTGTACGGATAACTTGCATATGCTTTGTCATTTTTCATGACAGATGATTTCCTTGGAATTTTAATGATTAGATCATCTCATTATCACATATATGAGCTGTACAAATGATTAGAACATATTAAATTGATCTGGAACTACATCTGTGCATCATCATGCATCATTGTCCATCACTTTGCAAAATGCCTTCACTCTCACATACCAATTTGGAAATGCTTGATTATTCTTGATATCTTGATGTTTCTACAGCTTTATATGATTATATGGAACATGTTTGAATGAGCTATAACATTGAAAATGGACTGAGCATTGAGTTACATCACTTCATGCATTACACACACATAACACACACAAATGCAAATTGAACACTAGATTCTCATACACTTGTTACAGATCTGATATTTTCACTTGCACACACTTGATATCATACATTCAAGGTGCTTCAATGATTGGTATAACTCATGAACACCTCAAACTCAAAAATCACTTTGTTATGCATGTGTGTTCTTATGTTCATTTGCAAATTATAGATGACTCTCCAATATCTGAATCTCATGGCCATAAACCTGTTCCAGTCTGTTTATATATCATATTTTGGATGTGTATGTGGATTTACTTGGCTTTGAACATGTTTGTATCAAGGTGTCCATGTCATTTTGCAAATCAAAAGCACATACACACACCAGCTATCGTTTTTTTCACAGGAAAATGAATCTCAGAAAACCAACACCACCATCCTCTTCCTCTCATTTTTCTACCCAATTTACATATAAAATTTGCCTCGATCCGATGAGCGGTTAGTGAGATACGGTATAAAACGTATTTGGTTTCGATTATGTTTCCATGTCATTATGCATTCGAACCACACACACACCAGCTATCGTTTTTTTCACTAGGTAAACAATTTGGAAAAACTAACACCGCCATCCTCTTCCTCTCATTTTTCTACCCAAGATCCATATAAATTTTGTGCCGATCCGATTAACGGTTAGGAAGTTACGATACAAAACGTAAATCCATTTGTTGTGTGTTTTTGCCCAGCCAGAAAATTGTCACTTTTTACACTAAACTTCCACCAGTGGAAGTTACTTGTAAAAACTGCCCTTTTTTTTACTCCAAATTCAAAAATTCATAACTCGCTCGTTTTTTATCGTTTTTCGTCCGTTCTTTTTTCGTTGTGCTCGTATTAATGTGTACTTTCATGCCATGCCTTTATTTTTCACGTTTAGTTTTTTTATCACCCAGTTTGTTTATGTACAAGTATGCGTGTTGTCGCGGTCGTTTATGTAATTGCAGATGAATTTTTAATTGTTTCCTTTCAATGTTTTTCTTGAAACTTATTTGAATCCATGCCTATACATGTTAGTTAACATGCTAGGATTTATTTATTGGTTGTTACCATTTTTATCTGTTGATTTTTATTAAATGCGAACTGTCGTCACAGTATCGATCATTTCATCTGTTAACTGTTACCTTCATGTTTCATTTTTACCATCTCTCATTGTTTACTTGGTTGTCACCATGAATATGCTTTATCTTGATTTTTATCTTGTTTAGCATTTATTTTCTTTTCTCCCCAAAAGGTGAAGCTCGTTAGCTTTCACCTGATTATTTCCCCAGTCTCCCTCCAAAGGAAGGTCTGTCCACTTAACTGTCAATGTCTTGAACCAAAATCTCAAACCCTTTTGACTTTGTTAAGTCACCTTAACCCTAGATTAAGAAACCTCTAGACTTTGCTTGAAGTCTAAGAAACCCACCCATACTAGGAGTGTTCTTCAACTAGAACCCTAGGAAAGAGTTCGTCAACTCTGTGTAAGAATCATCGTCATGATTTCTTACTTCCCCTTTTAATTTAGACTAGGGAGTTTTGTCAAACTCCGCACAAGCATTGTCATGTTTGTCCCCCTTTGAACCTTGATCATCATCAAGTGTTCTTTTCCCTCGTGAGGTGAACTACGATTGCTCTGATTCTATCCTAGTCAGGATACGTAGGCAGAAGGTGCGATGCCTTTGCGAGCAAACTTAGAAAACCACTTAGGCCTTTTTTATTTCCAATCCTTAAAACATAGCACAATTCACAAACTTAGCAAGTAATTAAACAAAAGGTTCCTGTAGAGTACTACAGATATTTAGGGTGCTAATACCTTCCCTAGATATAACCAACCCCCGAATCCCCGAATCTCTTAAAGCGTTGTTGTCACATCGCGCAAAAGGTTCTTTCTTTCTTTAGACCTATCCTTTGGATAAATTAAAGACCGGTTGTAAAAATAAATAAGGTTCAAGTTAATTAATAGCTTGATATCAAATTTTCACCGCAACATAATGCAATTGAAACATAAACCAAGTGAATAAGGTTGGGCAAATTTTTAGGGTGCAACACTAACATACTAAATTAATGGGCTTTTTAACAATTATCCATTACAAGCTAACTTAAACAATTGAATCCTTAACACAAGGCCCAATTCGACAACTACATACTAGAACACAATTCGACTACAACATGTAGGTATTCGACAACAACATGTGAGAAAAATTCGATGACATGCTAACTAGAATTCAATCCAATATCTCACAAATCTCCACCTTGGATCTAACTCTATGATCAAGAAACAATCTATCTTTCTTCATGCAACTTTATCAACTGCATACAGTGGAAAAACATGCAACTGGGCAACGTCTTAGTGATCATATCAGCAGCATTATGATCTGTCGAAACCTTCAGCACTTGGACTTCTCCATGCTCGATTACCCCTCTGACAAAATCCAGCCTCACACAAATGTGCTTGGTTCGCTCATGATAGGCTGAATTCTTCGACAGATGTATTGCACTTTGACTATCACATTTAATAGTGATAGCTCGACCTTGAAGTTTCAGCTCCTTTGCAAAACCTTCAAGCCATAATGCTTCCTTCACATCTTCAGTTAGGGCGATATATTCCACTTCAGTGGTTGATAAGGCAACAACCTTCTGAAGTGTTGCTTTCCAACTGATTATTGTGCCAAACATAGTGAACACATATCCAGAAATAGATTTTCTGAAATCCATACAACCTGCATAATCTGAATCCACATATCCTTCAGTTTATGTTTTACTATCTTCACCCAAGGCTCCATCATAAATTAGGACTCTATTCAGAGATCCATTTATGTACCTTAGAATTCATTTCAATGCTTGCTAGTGAGCCTTTCCAGGATTCGTCATGTACCTGCTTATAAGACTTAATGCATATGTTATGTCAGGTATAGTACATACCATAACATACATCAAAGAACCCACTATATTAGCATATGAAATGCTATTTATATACGCTCTTTCGACATCAATACTGGGACACTGATCTATACTTAGCTTGAATTAAGGGTTTGTCGGAGTCACAACAGGCTTTTAATTCGACATACCAAACTTTTTTAGAATCTTCCATAGGTATGCCTCTTGAGATAAGCATAATTTCGACTGCTTTCTATCTCTTCGGATGTCAATCCCAAGAATCATGGATGCAACTCTCAGATTCTTCATGTCGAACTCCTTATTGAGTTCTGCCTTCACCCTCATTACATATTTGACATTGTTTCTTGTCTTGCTATTAGAATATCATCCATATAAAGCAACGACATAATAAATGAATTACCAGGTCAAAATCTGAAGTAAACACAATGGTCGAACTGACATCTAATGAAACTTATGCATGCTATAAACTTGTCGAATCTCCTATTCCACTATCGAGGAGATTGTTTTAGTCCATATAAGGATCTTTTCAGCCTGCACACATAATCTTCCTTCCCCTTTTCGACATACCCTTCAGGTTGCCTCATAAGGATTGTTTCATCTAGATCACCATACAAGAACGCAATCTTCACATCCATCTATTCTAGTTCAAGTTCAAACTGTGCCACCGTGGGAATCAACATTCAAATGGATTTGTGCTTCACAATAGGAGAGAACACATCATTGAAGTCGACACCTTCTTTTTGAGTGAAACCCCTATAAACCAATCTTGCCCTGTATCTTTTTGACGTCACTCCTTCGATTCCCTCCTTAACTTTGAAAATCCATTTACAGCTGACTAACCTGGCTCCAGCAGGTTTCTTGATCAGTTCCCAAGTGTTGTTATTATAAAGATATTTCATCTCATCATCCATGGCCTTCAGCCATTTAGTCTTATTTTGACTCCTCATAACTTCCTTATAGTCTCTAGGTTCTTTGTCGAGAACCCCACTTGCAGAGATTAAGGCATAAGTTATAAGATCTGCATACCCAAGTCTCTGAAGTGACTTGATGACTCTCTTCGACCAGTTTCTTGCTAGCAGGTAGTCATTATCAGTCTTCTCATCTTCAACAACAACTTCTGCTTCTTCTTCAACTTTATCTGGGGCAGGCAATTCAAAATCAAGATTGCTCCACCTTAACATGAATCTCTCCTTGTTCCATCTCTTCGTTAGCATTATCAATTTTCTTGAAAGTCATCTAAGCTTCATTGAAAACTATATCTCGACTGGTGATACACCTCCTGTGACCTGGCTCTAGGCACCATAACTTATAAGCTTTGACTCCTTCAGGGTATCCCATGAACATGCATTTCAGAGCTCTAGGTTTGACATTGTCTTGCCTAATGTGAGCATAGGCCACACATCTAAATACTCTCAGTCTGTCGAGACTAGGTGGACGTCCCGGCCAAACTTCTTCAGGCGTCTTTATATCTAACACAGTCGAAGGACACCTGTTTATCAGATATGTTGCTGTTGGAACAACCTCATCCCAAAACACCTTCTTTAACTCAGCACTAGTCAACATGCATCTAACTTTTTCCAAATTAGTTTGATTAAACCTTTCTGCCAAACCATTTTTTTATGGAGTCCCTGCAGTAGTTTTAAGCCTTACAATACTTGAGACAACACAAAAACTGTCAAACGCCTCATTGCAAAATTCAAGGCCATTGTCGGTTCTCAACCTCTTGACCTTTCTGCTAGTCTGGCTTTCGACCAGAGTCTTCTAACCTTTGAAATTCTCAAAATTTTCATCCTTAGTCTTCTGGATGAATACCCATAACTTCTTGGAATAATCAACAATTATGGATAGAAAATACCTTGCTCCTTAATATGATGGACACCTTGCAGGCCCCGAAAGATTAGCATGGATGTAATCAAGGGATCCACGAGTTCTTTGTTTTCCTTTGTTGAACTTCACTATGCAAGATTTTCCAAGTACACAGGGTTCACAAAATTTCAGCTTTTCGACTTTGTCTCCTCCAAGAAGATTTTTCCCCCTAATTGGACCAGACCCCTTTCACTGACATGACCCAATCTCATGTGCCAAATTTCTATTTTTAACAACGGTTTCGTGGATGCAACATTTGTTGAACCACTTACAACTTCAGCCTCAAAGGTATACAAGCCTTGTTTCTTCATCCCTCTCAAGACTTCCTTCGACCCCTTCATGACTCTTAGGATACTTTTTTCTCCTTGAAAAACATATCCCTTCCTGTCAAATTCACTAAGAGAAATCAAATTTCTCTTCAAATAAGGTACATACCTGACTTCAGTCAATAACTTTATTGACTCATCATAGAGCTTGAATCTCACAGATTCAATACCTACAATTTTGCAAGATTTGTTGTTTCCCAGCAGCACTGATCCACCATCTTAATCACATAGCTCCTCGAGCAAATCTCTATTTGGATTCATGTGCCAAGTGCAACCTGTATCCATAATCCACACCTATCTTGAATCGTCGTTTGAAACCACAAGAACATCAGATAATTCGAAGTCATCTTGAACAATGGCTGCATTGCCATTATCTTTACCTCCATGATCTTTCAGGCATTCAGGGCATACCTTTCTTGTGTAACCCTCCTTCTTACAGTGATAACATCGAACACCAGATGCTTCCCACTATAAGACTTCTGCTGACTTTTACCTTTCTTCTTGTCGAACTTACCATCCTTTCGCAAGAATTTTCCCTTAACGGCCAAACCTTCACCCATCGTCGAAGGTTTATGCTTCTTTCATTCATTCAGGTCTTTAGAATACAAGGTTGATTGAACTTCTTCAAAGCTCAGGGACTCCCTTCCATACAGGAGATTTTTTTTGAAGTGAGCATGTGTTATGGGCAAAGCGCACAACAACAATAGTGCTTGATCTTGATCATCGATCTTCACATCAATATTTTCAAGATCAAGAATCAACTTGTTCAACATATCCAACTGCTCAACCAACACTTTGTCTTCACACATCTTGAATGAATACAAAGCTTGCTTCAGGTAGAGTCGATTCACCAGAGATTTTGTCATGTATAAACTTTCAAGTTTCAACCATAACCCCGATGTCGTAGTATCCTTTGATACCTGTTGGAGAACCTTATCACCAAGACTCAACAATATTGTGTTGTGGACTTTCTCTATCATGGTCGTCTTTTATTTTTCCATTAATGCAGCGTCCATGGCTGCCTCTCCCTTCAACGCTTCTAATTAACTCTGCTGAACCAGTAGGGCTTTCATCTTCAAGCGCCACAGACCGAAGTTGTTCACTCCGGTGAACTTTTCAATCTCATACTTTGTTTAAGGCATCTTCTTCCATGCTCACCGCACCAATTTGTTGTGAATTAGGATGCCTTGGAATAAAATATACTATGTTTCTTTATGATCAAGAAATACACAAGGGTTAGGGTTAAGGAAAAACAAGGAGAATAACAAGGATTGGTTATAACTGCTATTTTTTACTTTCTCTATAAAAACAAATTATAAGTACTGAAGAATAAAAAATAACCCTCTCACCCTAATTAGGTTTTGTCACACCACACATAAGATGAGAGACTAGTATGTTATTTATAATAAAATCTAACATACTAAACTAATGGGCTTTTTAATAATTACCCATTACATTCTAACTTAGGGTATAAGCTAACTTAAACAATTGGATCCTTAACACTAGGCTCAATTCGACAACTACATACCAGAACACAATTCAACTATAACGTGTAGGTCTTCGACAGCAGCATGTGAGCAAACTTCGACGGCATGCTAACTAGAGTTCGGTCCAATATCTCACACAACTTTATTATTGAAATCAAATTATATCATTGAATTACTCAATTTTGGCTGAGTCAATCACACAGTTCAATTAATGATTCTTTGATTTTATGACCATCTTTTTGGTACCATAACCTTGTCTGGTCAATTCCCAAAGCAGTTTATAGAACATTTACCTAAACTATAAGTGAACGTTTTGACAGTGCTCACCTATTTCCTTTATATTAGGGCATCTCCAATAGGAGTTGCTTAGTATCTACATGCAAGAAATAGATTGAGAATTTAACTTTTATTTTTACCATTAGAGTATATCTATGTGGAGTTCTCATTGTTTAATTTTTTTGGTATCAATTACTTGTTAAAACAACCTAAAAAGCGTGTTGCTTATCTTTAAAAACTAATAAAATATTATTAATTGATGGGGTTAAATATAAATTCATAAGAACAAATATAAGTTGCTTATTATGATTACTATTTGAGTAAATTTGATAAAACATACTTAGAAAGTTGAACATCATGATAAAAGTAATGATAACTTGATAGATAAAAAAGATAGAAACAATACAATCTAACTATTTGTAACTAATTTTCAGTTGGTTAGGAAGTAGTTAGTTGAAGTTGTTACACTTTACTTACTATATAAGCAACATTCACTCTTGTAATCATTATGATGATGAATAATAAACACTTTGATTAATTCTATTATCTTAATCCATTCTTCTTCTTCCTTTCAATGTGCATGAAGCTTGTAGCTTAACATGGTATCATCTACTTTTGCTTAAGCTCACTGTTGCCCCACTCATCTCATCCACCTTGTCACTCTTTCAACTCTCTTCTCTTCTTCTCCTTCTTGCTTCTTTCACTCTACAACAATGTTAGTTGCGAGCTCTGTAAGTTCTGCAGACAACATTCATGGTGCTTCTCCATTCAATGCCACCAACAAGGGTTATCAAAATGATACACTCAACCCTTATTTCATGCATCCAACTAAAAATCTCTCGTTGGTTCTTGTTACTTCATTGCTCTATACAAATAATTACCATTCCTGGTCAAGATCCATGACTATGGCTCTTAGATCCAAAAATAAACTACACTTCATCAATGGAACTCTATCTCAACCATTAGATGAAGATCTCAATTAACTTGTATGAGATCAGTGCAACACTATGATCATGTCATGGCTTCATAATTCAGTTGAACCTGAAATTGCACAAAGCATACTATAGATGGATACTACAGCAGAAGTTTGGAATGAGCTGAAAAACTGTTTTTACCAAGGTGATGCCTTTCGTATCTCAGATGTTAAAGAAGAAATTTACAACTTGAAACAAGGTGATGCCTCTATCTCTTCTTACTATACAAAGCTCAAGAAGTTATGGCAAGAATTGGACAATTTTCGTCCAATTCCTGAGTGTTTGTGTGACTCTACATGCCAAGATATTATCAAGATTCAAGCTTATCGTGATGGTGATTAGGTTATTCATTTCCTAAAAGGGTTGAATGATCAATACTCAACAGTGAGATCTCAAATCATGCTCATGGAACCCCTTCCAAACCTCTGCAGAGTCTATTCTCTTCTTGTTCAGAAAGAAAGACAAGCGACTATACCTCTTGATGAGTCCAAACTTTTGGCTTGTCCTACCACTAATCAAACTCAAAACAATGCATCTCAACCCGCTACATCCAGAGGTGGCAATTCTTGAGGAAGATGCCATAGGGGTGGTAGATCATATGGTGGAAGAGGGAGAGGTTCCAAAATTTGCCCACACTGTGGCATGGCCAACCAAACCATTGACACTTGCTTCAAAAAGCATGGATACTCTCCCCACTGGAAACAACATAGTTCAATTAATCAATATGAAGTTGTTTTTGATTCCACGGATACAGTTCAGAATGAATCTTATGGTGACAATGAAACTGCACAAGGGAATTTGGCATTCACACCTGATCAACACAAAGCTTTATTGGCTTTACTCCAAAGAGCATACACATCCCAACATCACAACATTAATCACTTGAATACTCAAGTGGAAAATAGCTCAGGTATAATTTGCACCATTCATAGTCTTGAGCATTTCATACTTGACACAGGGGCAACTGATCATGTGTGCTTAGGGCTGGCAATGAACCAAACCAACTCGAAGATAGTTCGGAATTCGACTCGACAATTAAATCGTTGAACTAGGTTCATGAACCAAATGAGTTGAGTATGAGCGAAAAATTAAGTTCGTTAACTAAATGAGCTGAACTTGAACTATACATAGTTCGACTCGTTAGGTTCATGAGTCAACTCGATTACATATGAAAAGAATTATACTGTCCTTAAGATTAGGTTTAAATATTTACTTCAAATCTTAGACAAATTTAATCTTCAATTTATTAGTTTTTGAATTAGACTCTCAAATGTATCTCTTGAAAGTTGTGTAGGTTTTGAATTAGTAGATTTCGAAGATAAAGTTAAATTTCAATATGATAACTTTTATTTTATTTTAATATTTTATTTAAAAATATATATATTTATTTAAAATGTCAAATATACTAAAAAATATATATATTTAAAAAAATAGTTTTTAAGTTCGTGAACCATGTGAGCTGAACCTAATGAGATGAACCTAACGAGTCGAACCGAACTGTTCGTGAACTTATAACGAGTCGAGTTTGAGCTTAAAAAAAAGTTCGTGTCGAACTCGAACTCGAACTCGAATTCAAACAATTCTTAACGAGTCGAGCCGAGCTGAGGTGAGTTCGACTCGACTCGACTCATTTCCAGCCCTATGTGTGCTATACTAAAGAATTCTTTCATTGCATTAAAAGAACCAGTCACATCACAGTTAAATTTCTAAATGGAGATCTTGTTACTACTTCATTTGCTGGAACTATTATTTTTTATCAACATTCGTATCTTACTGATGTCCTATACATGCCATATTTTTCTTTTAATCTCACATATGTTCCCAAGCTAACCAAAGTTTCACAATGCCAATTGCTATTTAATGATAATGATTGTATGATACATGATATTCATTCCAAGAGGAGGATTGGCACAACTAGAATGAGTGGTGGATTGTATATTCTTGAGTCACCTTCAGTTACCTTGCACCACACTTCATCAGTTCACTCTATCAACACCCTACACAATAAATCTCTAGATATAGATATCAATTGTAATCTTTGGCACTTAAGACTTGGCCACCCTTCAAACACAAAATTGATTGAATTACATATATTTTTTCCTTTCATACAATATGTCTCTAATAATAATCCTTGTGATGTATGCTTTTATGCCAAACAAAGAAGATTACCTTTTTCTCATAACTCTTATGTTTCCCATTCAAATTTTGACTTAGTACATATGGATATTTAGGGTCCATTACCCACACCATATATGATGGGTTATAGATATTTTCTCACTATTATGGATGATATGAGTAGATTTATTTGGTTATTTCTTATGAGATTAAAATATGAAGCATCATCCATCATTAAGTCATTTGTTTCATTAGTCAAAACTCAATTCAATACATCCATTAAGTGTATCAGATATGATAATGGTTGTGAATTCATTCTCACTAAATTTTTTAAAAAGCATGGCATCATCCATCGAACATCTTATGTTGGCATCCCTCAACAAAATGACATTGTTGAGAGGAAACACCAACACGTCTTAGGAAACACTCGATCCATCTTGTTCCAATCTAATTTGGATCACATGTTTTGGGCTCATGCTGTTGGCCATGTTGTTCACATCATCAACTGATTGCCATCTTATTTATTACATCACAAGTCACCATATCAGATCCTATATAATGCGCTCCCTGATCTTACAAACCTCAAAGTGTTTGGTTCACTATGCTTTGCCTCCACTTTGAAATCCCATAGAAAGAAGCTAGACTCCAGATCTAGAAAATGTGTATACTTAGGTTATAAACCTGATACTAAGGGGCACATCCTATTTGATTTACACAGTAAAGAAATTTTTGTGTTTAGAGATGTGTATTTCTTTAAACATCTTTTTCCATATAAATCCCCATCTGGCACTACAACTTAGTCTACTCCCATACAGTCAATTTCCAATGATAATTACTTAGATGATCTGCTTAGTTATCCATACATACATAATCTTATTGACACCCTTCCTACACCTATTACTTCTAATTCCCAACCCCCACATACTACACCAGATACACTTGCCTTACCTATTACACCAATAACTAATACACATATTTCAAATCCTATTGCCAACCCTTCTTCACCATTTATACCTCAAGTTCCTTTCCCTACCAGGAAATCCACCAGGCAGATCAAACCCCCTACATATCTTCAAGATTACCATTGTAATCTTATGTCCAATATAATCCTCACTTCAGAAGCAGATGATGCTAACTCCTCTTCTCAATTTAAGTATCCTCTTTTATCTCACATATCATATGATGCTCTTTCCCTTGCTCACAAAAATTTTATTCTCAACTTATCTACCATAAGTGAACCTACTTTATATGAAGCAGCCATTAGTAATGATCATTGGAAAGAAGCCATTTAAACTGAGTTGAATACCTTGATCAATACCAATACCTAGACTCTTGTTCCTTTACCATTGCATAAGAAAGCCATTGGATGAAATTGGTTTTCAAGTTGAAAATGTATGCCAATGGAACTGTTGAGAGGTATAAGGCTCATTTAGTTGCCAAGGGTTTCACTCAAACTAAAGGGTTGGACTACATGGACACTTTCATCCCTGTGGTAAAAATGACCACCATTAGAATGCTTATGGCTATTGCTGCTGTTCACAATTGGCCTTTGTTTTAACTAGATGTCAACACAACTTTTCTTCATGGAGATCTCAATGAAGAAGTGTATATGAAGCCACCACCTAGCTTGCAACTCCCTCATCCCAATCTTGTGTGCAAACTATAAAGATCTATGTATGGCTTAAAGCAGGCAAGTCGACAGTGGAATACTAAACTCATTGATACACTTTTGGTCAATCACTACATTCAATCAAAAACTGATTATTCACTCTTCATAAAATCTTCATCAACTGGCTTCATAGTCATTCTTGTATATGTGGATGACTTAGTCCTAGGAGGGACTCATCTCACATAGATTACACAACTCAAAGCCCTTCTTAATTCCAAGTTTAGCATCAAATATCTAGGAGTATTGAAATACTTCTTAAGCTTTGAGGTGGCTAGAAGTGCACAAGGTATCTCATTATGTCAACAAAAATATGCCGTAGATCTCATCAATGATGCAGGTAACATTAGAGCTAAGCCTTGCAACACACCAATGCAACCTCACTTACAACTTCACTAAAACCTTGGCAATCCTATCTTTGATTCAAATGCATATTGTAGGCTCATTGGTCGACTAGTATACCTCACTCATTCTCAACCTGACATTGCTTATGCAGTAAGAAAACTCAGTTAGTTCCTAAATGCCCCAACTGATCAACACATGCTAGTCGGGCTTCATGTTCTTCGATTCCTAAAAAAGGATCATGGTCAAGGCTTATTCTTCAGCACTTCAACCACCCTTTGCCTCAAGGGTTTCTCTGATTCTAACTGGGGTGCTTGTCCAGATTATAGAAGATCCACCGCTAGTTTTTGTTTCTTCTTAGGCAAATCCCTTATCAACTGGAAAAGTAAGAAGCAAGTTGTGGTTTCTCGCTCTTCTTCAGAAGCTGAATATCGTGCATTGGCTCATGCTACTTCTGAAGGCATATGGATGCTCTCCTTACTTGATGATTTCAAGGTTCCACATCCTCTTCCTTTCATCCTTTATTGTGACAATAAGTCAGCCATACATATTGCAGTAAATCCAGTTCTCCACGAAAGAACCAAACACATAGAGATTAATTGTCATGTGGTGTGTGATAAGGTTCTATCAGGCATAATACACCTCATGTCAGTCACCTCAAAAGAACAAGTTGTTGACATTCTCACCAAGTCTCTCCACCCGGATCCATTTTCAAGTCTTCAAGGCAAGTTAGGAATGATTAACATTCATTCTATCTTGAGGGGATCTGTTGAACATCATGATAGGAGTAATGATAACTTAATAGATAAAAAAGAGAGTAATGATAACTTAATAGATAAAAAAGATAGAAACAATATAATGTAACTACTTGTAACTAATTTTTAGTTGGTTAGGAAGTAGTTAGTTGAAATTGTTACACTTAGCTTGCTATATAAACAACATTCACTCTTGTAATTATTATGATGAATAATAAACACTTCACACAATTCTATTTTCTTAATCCATTCTTCTTCTTCTTCCTTTCAATGTGCATGAAGTTTGTAACTTAACATAAATTGGTTAAGTGCAATGTGTCAATTTGAAAGGAAAAAAAAAAGTCAAGCAATTTAAATTAATTCTTTCATTGCTCTAAACACCTAAAATGAGTAAAGAATCATTTTGATTTTTGAATGTGTAAGGCATTGCCATTAAAATATATATCATAATAGCTATCATATATCAACAAGTATCTATTATACTAGTCTTTTTAGTTTAAAATATGTTTTTAGACAGTCATGTGTTTTTTAGTTTATCAATTAATCTATGAAATTACTAATTAACAAAAGTGAAATAAAAGATGTATTTATGATTATGATACATTACTACAATTATGATACATTATTGTATTAATAACATCATGTATTCAAGGATTAAAATAATTGTTGGTTCCACCTAAAAGCATGTCTATAAAAAGTAATGAAGTATTAGTAATATATTGTGGCATCTATCATGCCCTTTAGAGGTAAAACATCTAAAACATCTTACATCATAAAATATGGCAATCATCATGCTACAATCTTTCGTCTCTTATATATATATATATATATATATATATATATATATATATATATATATATATATATATATATATATATATATATATATATATATATATATATATATATATATATATATATATATATATATATATATATATATATTCGTAGTAGAAATTACAAACAAGGATAACTGTAAAGATAGAAATGAAGCAAAATTTAGTCTTTAAAGTCAAAACAGATTTGCATTTAAGTTGTTCCATTTGTTCCTTATTGACCTTAACATAATAGACAAATTTTCCCCTTGTGGTCACCATTGTTTAGTCACTATAAGCAATTAATAGCATACACAAAATGTCGCCATTGCCTCTATTATGAATGCTGTAGCCTCACAAATTAATACCTTCTAAATACAATATCAATATTATCTATAAAAAATAATTGAATTATATATATATATATATATATATATATATATATATATATATATATATATATATATATATATATATATATATATATATATATATATATATATATATATATATATATATATATATATATATATATATATATATAAATCTTTACCCATCTACTCTTAAAAAACTACATATGCTATAAGTAAATTTAATATATTTAATCTCTTCATTTACTAGATATGTCTAAAATGTTTCAAAGTGTAGAAAAAAAGAGTTTAAAGGTAACGCATTGTTGTGGTGCGAAAAAAATATTATATAGATATTTAATTAAATTATTTTAAAATAATAAATTATAATATTATTTTAAAAATAAAAGTGTGATTTAATGAAATACAGTTTATTATTGGTTAACAGTATATAAATATTTTATCTTGTTGGTGTATATTTTTTTTCCTCTAAAAAAATTAATTTGTTGAAGAATAATTCATGTCGCATGCATGTACTTATTTTTTATTTTTAAAAAGGCGTGTTTGTTTTTAAAATTACCTCATATTTTAAAAAAAAGAAGTTAAAAACACAATTTATTTATTTTTTAATTTAAAAATTATTAATAGGTCTTATTTATGTTTAGAAATAAAATATACGCAATTTTTAAGTTTTTTATTTTTGTGTTAAAGATGGAGATTTTTTATATTCTCAAAAATAAAACCCAATTATTTTTAAATAATTTTTTCTCTACCATTTTCTTATTTCTAGTTTTAATTTGTAAGCTAGATAGATTTATAAAATATATTTCTAAAACATTTTTTATCCAACACATTTATGAATTCTCAAAAATATGATTCCTAATAAAATTAATCCTTAAAATTATTTTTTAAATTATAAATCAAAGACACCCTAATATTATTCTTTCTTTGTTGCTTCTAAAGCAAATTTTGTCCTTACTAGTATATAAGTTATTATATTAATTCATATAACACATCCTTTGCAATAAACATTGCAAAATGGAAACCTCATTGTCTCTAGCTAGTGATAGTTTTTCATATAGTTGGTTATCAAACTCTAATAAATTCCCTGTGGATTATCTTGATGATGATCCTCATAGAGTCTCTATTACTAGTTTCCATGGAGATAGTACCTCAGATAATAGCCAAAGCTTCAATTTTAGCACTTGTATCTCTCAATCACTTGTTCATGCTGATGAGATTTTCTCCAATGGCTTTCTTATGCCATTTTTTGTTGACCCTCATACTCGAGAATCTAATGAAACAAAGATTGGTGCTTCTTTTTCTTCTAGCAATTTTTCTTCAAGAAATATGGAAACTCATCATGGTTTTCTTATTAGGTTGAGAAAATCAACATGGAGAACTTTGCTACAATTTCTTAAGTATTTTAACCAATTAAGAAAGAAAGTGGAGAAGTCAAGGAAAAACACTAAAGTTAGAATTGATGAGATAGATTGGCAAGTTAAAAGTTTGAGAAGCACTTCACAGAAAGCATCTCCAATCGGTGATTTTTATGTTGATCCTGATAACTCAATTTATGAAGCAGTTCTTCACTGCAAAAAATCAATAGGTACATGTTTTATTTTATTCCTATTTTAATGTTTGTGTAAATTTAGTATTGAATATTATAGCATAAATTAATGCTTGGAGAATTAAATTTTATTTATTTTTCTCATCACAGGAAAATGATCCTTAGGTAAAGAGGAGAATATAATTGTAGGAGGAAGTGGTGGACACTTAGAAATGTATGGTGACTGAATGAGCATTCCAATTTTTTTTTTCTTGGTGTAATTTCTCTGTTGAAATATTTGTCTTCTATATCTTTAATGTTACTATAACAAACAGGGTTTTTGGTGGACACCAACTTTGGGATTTAAGATGAATAAAATTTATGAATGTTGGATTTAGTTGCTCCTTGTTTGTTGCATATAATCGTAATAATATGCAATAAATGTTAATAAGACTAACTCTTTTTATATTTTATTTTAAAAAAACTGTAGAAGTAATATTATATAAGACAGTTTTAAGACAGTTTTGTTGGTAGCTATATAAAAGTATTGGATATAGGGACGGAAGTTTGAATCCGTAATATCTTTAAAAAAAAAAGACATCATCTAATAAGCATCGTAATAGAATATATTAATAAAAACGAATTAAAGAATATACAAAAGAATTTTGAAGGAATTAGACCAAAACTCAAGCTATGAGAACTCCTTTGTGTTTTTAAAAGCCTTACAAATAAAAATTTAATGGAATAAAACCGTGATAAAGGAAAAAAGAGTACAAATAAAACAATGAATCATAATTGTTGAGATTGTAATTTCTTGTATCGAAGTAGTGTAGCTCGATAAAAACAAAGATTAGTCGAATTAGCATAATGCGTGTGTGTGTGTGTTGAGTTGTTTAGATGTCAAAGTGTCGAAATAAGTTGTTTGACACAGAATTTCGACTTAGACCAAAATAATAATTTTTGGGCTTTCTTCTATTATAAATAGAGGGAGTAACTCCTATTTGTAATAACTTATATTCGCATATTTTTTGCAGTTGCAAAGTGAATAAAGAAGTTTTTCACAGTTTGTGGGCGGAGATTCCGTAGTTGAAAATCATTTTCTTCTTCCTTTGATTTTTATAAACTCTTTCTTTCTCTTTCTTTTCATTAACAGTTGTTGCGCATAATCTTTCTTGAGATCAAGATTGATTAGGAATTCTCAAAAGATTTTGGGTTAATTCCAACATCTGGTATCTAGAGCTCCAGTTGTGATTCGAGGTAAGAAAATCACGATGGCACTGAATCATCCAAACTCGAATTTTCGGCGAACCTTCCAATTCTCAAGAACAATAATTATGAGAATTAGTGCAATAAGATAAATGTGGTTTTCTATTATCAAGATCTTTGGGATCTTGTGAAGGAGGAGTAGCATCGCTTGTAGAAAACGCGATGGATTAAGAAAAGGCTACATACAAAAAATTGAAGAAGAAATATTATAAAGATTTCTTTATAATTCATTAATTGTTGATCCAGATAACTTTGAAAGTATTAGTGATGTAGAATCAGCAAAAGAAACATGAGAAATTTAGAGAAATCGTTTAGAGGCGCAGAGAAGGTGAAAGAGGTGAGGTTACAAACTCACAAAAGGACGTATGAATTGCTTCAGATGGAAGAAAGTGAAAGCATAACTGATTTCTTCACTAGGGTTACTAAATCGGTGAATCAAATCAAGATATGTGGAGAAGTGTTGACATCAAGATCAGTTGCTACAAAGATCTTGAGGTCATTGGCTCCAAAGTTTGACCCCGTTGTAGTAGCCATAAAAGAGTAGAAAGACTTGTCAGCATTGACAAAGGAAGAGCTTCAAGGGACGCTTGAGTCTCATGAACAAAGGATGGCTGAAAGAGCTACAAGAGAGTCGAGTAGTGATATGGTTTTGCAGTCGCAGTCAAAAAATAAAAGAAAGGCAAAAGAAGCTGGAATGGCAACAAAGGCAGAGGAGGCTATGACAATTTGACTGGTCGAAATCAGCAAGAAAGAAATTGGTTGAATTAGAGAAAATCCTGAAACCAAGGCAACCAAAGAGGTGATGTTGCAGGAAGAGGAATGGGTGGTGGCTGAAAACCTGACAAAAGTCACATTCAGTGTTAAAATTATCAGAAGTACAACCATTATTTTAGTGATTGTCCAAAAAAGAAGAAGAATCAAGAAACAGATGCAAAGCTGAAGAAACATGAAGAAGAAGAGATGTTGCTGATGGTTATAACAAGAGATGAAGAAAAATTCCAGAACCAATGGTACTTGGAATCAAGATGCTCATCACACATGACTGGTAGGAAAGATTGGCTTGTCAATATAAAGCCCTCAATGAAGAACATGGTGAAATTCGCAAATGACAATACTCTAGCAGCTGAAGGTGTTGGTAATGTTTTGATTATGAGGAAAGATGGAAAGAGGTCAGTAATTTCCAATGTATTGTACATACCAGACATGAAGAGTAATTTTATTATCATATGGTTGTTGGTCGAAAAGAACTATAAGGTGTCGATCAAAGACAAGATGATGAGAGTTCTCGACTCAGTAGTGTCGCTACTCGAAAAATACGCGCAACGACGGGGAAGGCGAAAAGGAAAAGGACAGAAGAGTCGCCACCGAACTTTATTTATCCCATGAGGGGAAAGGAAAATATTGAGAAAACCTTAAGAAAAGAACGGATAAGATGGTCTCGCAACCTAGAACGGGTTCAGAAGCCGGTTATGCGAGAGGAAGGTATTAGCACCCCTCGCATCCATCGTACTCGATGGGAACCATTTGTTTGTCGACGTGTGAATTTATTTGCTTAAATGTTATGCTATAAAAGTGTTTTCCAAAGGGTAAAGAAAGTGGATTTAGAAACTAAGAAAAGAGGTAACTGGGGGAAGAAGGGAAAGAACGGACTCGGTAGGACTTCGCGGTCCTAGGCCTACGTATTCTCAACGGATATGAGAAAGTTAGAGTCGACGTAGTTCGGGAAACTACTGATATGAGGGTTTGTGCTCGCCAAGAATTGTGGCCCTTGTGCCTACGTATCTTTACTTGAAGAAGTAAAGAATCAGAGCAGCCGTAGTTCGGCCTACGATTTGTTGATGTTTTTATGGATGATGCTATCGTACGCATTCTAGCAGTCAGGTGTATTGTTGCTCGCTCGTTGGAGACTTAGGCATTACCTGTTTGCGGTAGAACGAACGTATCATATCCTTTTCGAAAGATAAGTTTTCGCCATGCGAGGCAAGGTGTCACATTTGATTTGTTGAATTGTTTTTTTAGGGGCGAGATAGGTCCTCGGATAGTAACCCCTACGGGTAGTACCCAATTCTTTATCTCAAAGTTTTTTGTTATGAAAGGGTGTGGCGAACATAGCGTCTTCGTATTGAAAGACGAGTATCAAAACCACACACACTACAGTGAGCATCTCGACACTCGGAGAGGAAGAAGTCTACACTTAATCCTCTCTCTTTAGTTCAATACAAAGAGAACTTCATTCTCTTATTAAAGTGTTTTTTGGTTTTGAATGGTAAGTGCTTTTGCGACAGAGAACCCTACGGTAAACGTCAGAACTCGGGATAGGAGAAGGCCTACGCCTGACCACTCCACGACCATTCAAGTTTTTGTTATGAAAAGAGTTTAAAAATGCGCTCGGTACGAGACCGAGGTTTTTAGGTGACAAAGGTTGCGGAAAGAAGTTGTAGAGGGAGATAGGTGGCGGATAAAGTCACGTCTTCGTATTGAAAGACGAGTATCGAGACCACCCACACTACAGTGAATATCCCAACACTCGGAGAGGAAGAAGTCTACACTCAATCCTCTCTCTTTAGTTCAATACAAAGAGAATCGATTTATTTATTGTAAGTGTTTTGAAAATACACTCGGCACGGGGCCGAGGTTTTTTAGGAGAAAAAGGTGTGGATGAAAACATCTTCGTATTGAAAGACGAGTGTCAAAACCACCCACACTACAGTGAGCATCTCGACACTCGGAGAGGAAGAAGTCTACACTCAATCCCCTCTCTTTAGTTCAATACAAAGTGAACTTTATCCTTTTGTTAAATATGGTGAGTTGGCTTAACAATCGTTTGAGAAAATCCGCTTGAAGTTGGGTCAAAGGTTTAATTGCTTAAAAAGGTTTGAGGTGAAGCGAGCAAGGTCGATGGCGACGCACAAGGCAATCGGCTTACAAGGTCAAAAATGGCTCGATGAGAATCGAGAGTTTGTTTTCTTGAAAATAGTTTTTAGAACCAAAGGTAAAAACAATGACCAACAATAAATATGCATAAAAACCATACCAAACACAATGGGTTAATCGGCTAAAAAAAACGAAACACAAAAAAAAACGGCCATCAAGGAGTTCGCCGTGCGAACTCCTTGAGAAAAAATTTTTTGAGGTAAAAAAATTCGAAAAAACGAGAAAAACAGGGGCTTGACACGGGCGGCCGTGTCGTGTGACATGGGCGGCCGTGTCGTGTGACATGGGCGGCCGTGTCGTGTGACATGGGCGGCCGTGTCGTGTGACACGGCCCGTGTCACAGTTCCAGAGAAATCAGGTTTTTTGAGGCAAACAACGGCGTGACACGGCCGCCCGTGTTGCATGACACGACCCGTGTCACAAGGTCTGGGGGGAAAATGCAGAAAAACTTAAACAGCGGTGTGACACGGCCGCCCGTGTTGCATGACAAGGCCCGTGTCACAAGGTCTGGGCCAAAAAAGTTAAACAGAGGTGCGACACGGGTGACCGTGTTGTGTGACACGGCCCGTGTCACAAGGTCTGGGCCAAAAAAGTTAAACAGAGGTGTGACACGGGTGGCCGTGTTGTGTGACACGGCCCGTGTCAGGGGACTCAGGTAAAATATGCCATGAAAACTCAAGCAGAGATGTGACACGGGTGGCCGTGTCAGGCTACCAGGGTGAAAAACCAAACTTTTCTCTTGTTTTTTGCTTCTTTTTGTGGTTCTTAAAAATGGTTTCTTGGTCCCTTTGGAATCTTACATGTTATACTCAATACAACAACACTCAAACCAAGAGAACAAATGATAAATGCACAATATAAAAGAAGGGAAGAGTTTGAAGAAATGGATACCCAAGAGTTGTTACCCTCCTTGCAAAGCCTCCACTGATTTTGGCTAGGTGTTCACTTCTCTTCGCTCTATGCTTTGATGACTCTCCTCAATGGCTCCCTTGTGTTTCTCTTTTACTCTCTTCACTTTTTGCTGGTTTTTTGCTCTCTCTATTTTTCTGGTTTTCTCTCTTACTCTTTGCTCTCAATATATATATCTCAATCTGTTGTGAATGATCCTTTTGTGCAGCCTCCAAGCCTCCTTATCTCACTTTTTTCTGCTGCATTTTCTGCTGTACCAAAACCACAGCTCTTGCACACTTCTCCATTTTCAGAATTTCCATTCTTGGCAATATCTTTTACCACCTTTTGGTGCAGTCCCACTTTCCTTCCATTTCTAGTATGTTTTTTGCTGTATTTTCTTCTGCAGCACTCTACCTCTCTATTCACCCTTGTACCCATTGGTTGGTTGATTTGTTTGGACATACCCATGTAGTCAATACACTACCTTTTGGACATCATTTTCAAATTCTGATTTTTAATGTGTAGATGTATCAACATAAGCTTATAGCCTTGGTTTTGTGACATAAAATGATTTTGTAATATGATACACATTGCCACTTCTTGCATTGGGCTGTTTTGGACCATATTCAAATTGCCCATGAATGTATGCATAGCTTTGATCTTGAGATATTCCAACATTGAATTAGCTCTTAAATATTTTCCTTGCATGTTTGTAAGCACAAAGAGGACCATGTGGACTTGATGAGGCATGGGGGATACCATGGCATGAAGTTATTTTTAGAAACTTGAATTAAGACTAGAAATAGCTTAATTTCCTAAGCATTACCAAGAGTTTGGATTTTGTAGCAAATGTGACATTCTTGCAAATGTCATGAAATTTTTCTTTGTAATATTCTTGAATCTAGCCTCAAATTCATGAACCTTGAATTTGGAATGATGGGTCTCCCTTATGTCATTGAATTTGAAAGAAATGAAGAAATGAGTCAAGCCTTGAAAGAGGGCAAATTTTGGGGTGCAACAAGTAGGAAGGTTAATCTTGAAGGCTCATATGTCTCATAATAGAACCTTCAAGATTGAGCTTAATATGATGGAGCATAAGTGCCTTGCAACTGCAGTCAGCATAGATGAATGAATATGGCATTATCGACTTAGCCATCTTAACTTTAAAGACATCAGATATTTGAAGAGAACAAATATGGTTTCAGGATTACCATAAATCTATATTCCAAGCGAAGTGTGTGAAGAATGTGTTCAGACGAAACAACACAAAAATAACTTCAGCAAAGATACATGAAGCAAGTCGAAGGAAATTCTTGAAGTCATATACTTTGATGTATGTGGTCCTATCTAGGTGGATTCGATTAGAAGTAACAAATACTTTGTCACGTTCATAGATGATTTCAGTCGAAAGCTATGGACTTGCCTGATCAAGAAGAAAAGTGAAGTGATCGAGGTATTTTCCAAATTTAAATCTATGGTCGAAAGAAAAAGTGGCCGAAAGATAAAGATTATGAGGACTGATAGTGGTGGAGAGTATATGTTGAAAGATTTTGATGCATTATGTTAGAAAGAAGAGATTGTGCATGAGGTGATGCCACCCTACACTCTATAGCAGAATAGAACTACATAAAAGAAGAATAGAACCATCATGGACATGGCGAGAAGTATGTTGAAAGGCAAGCATCTACCCTAAGAATTATGGGGAGAAGCTGTGTCGACAACAACATACATCTTGAATAGATGTTCAACAAAGAAGCTAGAAGGAGTCACTCCAGAAGAATGTTGGTATGGTGTCAAGCCTAGCCTAAGTCATTTGAAGGTGTTTGAATTTATAGCACATAGACACGTTCCAGATCAGTTGAGAAGAAAACTTGATGACAAGTCGAGTCAAATGATCCTAGTGGGATATCATTCGACTGAAGGATACAAGTTTTTTGACCCAGTGAGCAAGCAAGTAGTGATTATCAAGGACTGGAAATGTTAAAAAGGATTCATTGAGAATCTTATATGAAGAACCAGTTAGTGAATTCGAAAGAAAAGTTCGACAAAAAGAAGTCCAAGGTGAAGCAGGCCCAAGAAGACCTCAACAAATAAGGCACATGCCTGTAAGGTTGCAAGAATGTGTGATTACATCAGATGATATGGTCAATGAAGAAGGTGAGCTGGTACACTATGCATTCTATGTAGATATCGAACCAGTCAATGCAGCTGAGTCATTGAAGGATTCGAAGTGGGTGAAAGCAATGAATGAGGAACTAGAGTCCATTGAAGTCAACAACAGCTGGTCACTTGTCGAATTTCCTAAAGGAAAGAAGGCAATCGATGTGAAGTGGGTATACAAGGAGAAGCTGGATCCCAAATGAGAAGTAACGCGACACAAGGAAAAACTTGTGGCGAAAGGATTTATTCAGAAAGAAGGAATCGACTTTGACAGTTTTTGCACCTGTTGCTAGGATTGAAACAATGAGGTTGGTTATTGGTCTAACAAACATGAAAAATTAGCACACATGCCAGATGGATATGAAATGTGCATTCCTGAATGGCCCTTTAGATGAAGAAGTTTATGTTGCACAACCGACTGGGTTTGTGAAACAAGGCGGAAAAGGAAAGGTGTACAGGCTGCATAAAGCCTTATATGGACTTAACCAACTCTTGGAGTTTGGAATAAGAATATTGATATCTTTCTAAGGGAGAAGGAATTTGTGAAGTGCACGAATGAGAATGGAGTATATATAAGGAGAAGCAATAATGGATTGCTTATATTATGTCTCTATGTCAATGACTTGTTGATAATAGGAAGTTGCAAGAAGGAGATCAAAGATTTCAAACATGACCTAAGTGAGGAGTTTGAAATGTCAGACTTCAGAAATCTCTCATATTTCCTTGGCATCGAATTCTACGAAAATGGTAGATGTTTGATGATGCACCAAAGAAGATGTGCATGTGAAATACTCAAGAAATTTGAGATGCAAGATTGCAACCCAACTTCGACTCTAGCTGACTCAGAATGCAACTTTCGAAAGATTCAGATGAAGATGACGTCGATCCAACCCAATATAGACGACTTATTAGGTCACTTCGATAGCTTTGTCACACAAGGCCTAACTTAGCATACATTGTGGGTATGTGATAACGCGAAATCATATCGTTTATTTGGCTTGATTTACATGCATTTATTTGTGAATATTATTAATTTATCTTGATTTATGTTATATTATATGATTAATTTACTTCGTTTTGCAGATTGGGGAGAATTCGGATTAAAGAAAGAAAAGAAGAAGAAATGGAAGGAAAAGAGAGAAGAAAAACAGAAAAAATGGATTTTGCTGATATCACGGTCGTCACAGGTCCATTACGACCGTCATGCGTGTGACGACCGTCACATTTCATGACGACCGTCACGCAGACAAAATATCAGTACGTTCAAATCAGAAGCAGCCACGATCAATCTCAACTTAATTTCTTCCTACACTTTCTCCACTCACTTCCCACTACTGGAAGTTACTCCCACTCCCTCCATAACTCACCCATGATCTCTGGAAGTTGAAGAGTGAATTATCTCCTATAAATAGGCCTTAGATTCACAGTTTTAGGGGGAACCTTCGATGTATCGAAGTGCTTCCAAAATTCCCATTGAAGCCAATTTTACTTTCCTGCATTATTTTCCATTTCTCTTCCTTTTATTTCATTTGTATCGCTTTATTTGTTCCTGTACCTTTTAATTCTCGCCAAAGTAGAATCCTGCCGACATTGTGGAGGACTACTCAAGGATTCAAGATCAGTACGATTTACAGGTTTTTATTAATTGAATTATTATTTTATTTCTGTCAGTATGCATGTTATATTATTTTGCTGCCATTGTTTATTTATGTTTGCATTAATTATCATGTCTAGCTAAATTAGTTTTATCGGTATGTAACCGAATTAGTAGAACAAGATTCGATAGTAACCGTCACCTTCCCTTTTTACAAACAACCTTTCTGGCCGTAGTTTTTAATCTTAATTTCTAAATAAACCTTCGTCGCGACAGCGAGAACTTATTTACAGTAGTTTCGCCACGACAGTGGGAAATTCATTAAGGCACGAATCGGCACGCGAAAGCTGGGATTCAAACCAGATAGTAAAAACTAGGCATTGATTTTAAACACAGCGAAAGCGCTTTAAAAGAAATCAGAATCTATTTGTTTTCAAAAAGTAGTTTTAACCCCGAATGGGACTGCGAGAGCGTACATTCCGCCTTAGAATTATGACTCGAGTCAACAACCATCGTGAGACAGAGGTCTTTAAACGAGTATTTTCTCCTGAAAAGTGTTTGCAAAGAGTAAAAAGCACCGGCGACCTGTCGAATCCCCGATAACTAATTCCTTGCATACCGATATTCCTTTACCTCTTTTTCTTTAAACCAATTATCTTTATTTCCTTTGCATTTAATTTCATTCGCATTCAGCTTTCCTAATTCCATTAGCCTTAGCTTTACACCGTAATAATAGATAACGGTAGATTGACATTGGTCTCTGTGGGTTCGACAATCTTTTATATTACTTCGATATTTTCGTGCACTTGCGGACGCATCAGTATGGTAAGTAGATTCATGTAGAAGCCAAATGTATCACACCTAACAGTGGAAAATAGGATACTAAGGTATCTGAAAGGAACTATCGACTACAACATTTTGTTTCCTGCAGTTGATGAAGGAAAATGATGTGAGTTAGTAGGATACACCGACTCAAGTTGGTGTAGTGATGCTAAGGATAGAAAATCCACAGCTGGCTATGTGTTTATGTTAGGTGGTGCGCAAGTTGCTTGGAGTTCGAGAAAGAATCCAGTAGTGGCATTGTCATCATACGAAGCAGAATACATAGCTGCTTCTCTTTGTGCATGTCAAGCAAAGTGGATGGTGAATATGGTTGAAAAGATTATAGCTAAGAGTAAATGGAGCAATTACCATGAAAATCGACAGCATGTCAGCTATCAACCTGGCGAAGAATCCAATAACACATGGACAAAGCAAGCACATCGAAATGAGGTTCCATTATCTTCAAGAGTAGGTAGCAGAAGGGAAGATGAATTTGGAACACTGCAAAACTAAGAATCAGATTGCAGATATCAAGACGAAAGGAGTGCAAGTCGAAGTGTTCAAGAAGCTAAGATCTATGATGAATGTAGTTATCTTTGACACAATGAATTAGGTGGTGTGTTAAGAATGTAATTCCTTGTGTTTAAGCAGTGCAGCTCAATAGAAATAAGGATTAGTCGAATTAGCCTAATGTGTGTGTGTGTGTCGAGTTGTTTAGATGTTGAAGTGTCGAAGCAGGTTGCTTGACACATAATTTCGACTTAGACCAAAATAGTAATTTTTGGGCTTTTGTAATTTTTGGCTTTCTTCTATTTTAAATAGAGGGAGTAACCCCTATTTTGTAATAACTTATATTCACAATTTTTTTGCAGTTGCGAAGTGAGTATAGAAGTTTTCCACAGTTTGTGGTCGGAGATTCCGCAGTTGAAAATCATTCTCTTCTTCCTTTGATTTTGTTAAACTCTTTCTTTCTTTTTCACTTTCTTTTCATTAACAGTTGTTGCACATGATATTTCTTGAGATCAAGATTGATTAGGAATTCTCAAAAGATTTTGGGTTAATTCCAACAATAATAGTCAAATCAACAAAATCTATACAAATTTAAATCTAGCCTATTATGATTGTAATAACTTCAAATGGATTTAGACAAATTATTCTACTAAGTGAAGCTAGTAATAGATAAATAAATGTTGACCATTTTATTAGCATAATAATTTTACTCTATGAAAATGTAAGTAACTCCAAAATGTATGAGTTAGAAAAAAATATGTAATTCTTTCATTTGTTATGAAGAGTTTAAGGAATAATTTGAGGGTGCTTGGAAGTTAAAGTAACAAACTTTGAATTAGTTTCAATTTATAGATGATGTCAACTTTTATTAAAAGCAATTTCAATTGTTAACTCTCAACAACTCAGCATGAAAAGCAAATGAAATGCCAATATTGAAAGCATAGTTTTGGATCTATATGCTTGCAGATACAATAATCTGTACCTATTGGATGTTCACAATGCTTTTGATAATGATAATTCTATGATGTAAAGTGTTCATTTGTGAAAAATAAGTAAGGATCAAAGATGTTTTATCAAGATCAAGATGTTTTGTTCGTAAGATCAAGATATAACCACCTAATGTTAAGCGATGTCCAGTGGAGTCCCAAATGATCTCTTATCAAGTAATCTCTGATGATAATGTCCATCAAGAAGCTTTATCAAACCTCACCATTCAGAAGAAGTCAAGCACCATATTGAGTTATGAATCAATGATTAATTAAGGGATCTTAAAGTTTCAAAGATTATAAAAGAGATAAAACGTGAAAGCTCGTTTGGTTCGTGTCTGAGTGATTAGTGTATTGTAAACATATAAGAGTAATTCTTAAATTGCTAAGACAAAACGCGCACACACACACACACACACACACACACACACACACACACACTTAAAAATATTTTTAAACCAAGAATTTTCCTAATCATTTAGGAAGCTTTTGTAAACTTCCTAATTGATTGATGACCTTATCTAATTGAATAGAGCAATAAAGATACATAATTGTTGTAGGGATTCCTTTTTGGAGTTATGGTTGCCATGTTTTTGAAGCTTCTAATCGAGTTACCTTATACCTTAATCAATTAGAACATTAAAAGGCTCATGGAACCATATTTACATCCTATAAATTGAGGACTTCTACTCAATTCAAAACAAATCGGAAAACATATTTCTATAATACTTTCTCACATTATACTCTCTCATTTTCATTTTTTTCTTTTTCACAAAATTGTCTTAGTGTTTTGAGAGTAAAAAATATCAATGAAATTTTTGTTGTTCTGGTGTTGTGGGAATCTTTGTTAGTTTCTCAAGTGGGTTTGTATTTTTGTATAATATCTTCAAAGAAAGTTATTGTTTGGTTCATGTTATTAGCCATGTAAACTTTATGTTTGGTTTGTAAGCTCACTCTGTTAAATGCTCTCATTTGGTTATTGAGTTTAATCATCAAAAACTATGTTTAGTTCCTGAGCTCAGGTTGGAAGTTAAAGTAACAAACTTTGAACCAGTTTCTATCCATAGATGATGTCAACCTTTATCAAAAGAAATTTCAATTGTTAATTCTCAGCAACTCAGCATGAAAAGCAAAGGAAATGCCAATATTGAATGCATAATTTTTTATCTATATGCTTGCAGGTACAACTATCTGTACCTATTGGATGTTCACGATGGTTTTGATGATGACAACACTATGATGTGAAGTCTTCATCTGTGAAGAAGAATAAAGGATCAAAGATGTTTTATCAAGATCAAGATGTTTTGTTCGTAAGATTAAGATATAACCACCTAATGTTAGTCAGCATTCAGTGGAGTCCAGAATGATCTCTTATCAAGTAATCTTAACGACAATTTCCATCAAGAAGCTTTATCAAGCCTCATCACTAAGAATTTAAGCACCAGATCGAGTTATGAATCAATGATTAATTAAGTAAGGGATGTTGAAGTTTCAAAGATTGTAAAAGACAGAAAGCGTGGAAGCTCGTCTGGTCCGTGTCTGAGTGATTAGTGTATTGTAAAGATATAAGAGTAATTATTAAATTTCTAAGTAAACACACACACACACACACACACACACATACACAAATTTAAACCTCTCAATTTTGCTTTAAAACATATAAAGAAACCGTCAAAATGCTTGTGGGATTGACCAAGAATGTTCCTAATCATTTAGGAAACTTTTGAAAACTTCCTAATTGATTGATGACCTTATCTAATTTATAAGAGCAAGGTACAAGGCTTCAGAATTGATTAAGAATAATCTTAATCAATTAAGACACATAGTTGTTGTAGGGATTCCTTTTTGGAATTAGAGTTGTCATGTTTTTGAAGTTTCTAATCGATTAACCTTACACCTTAATCGATTAGAACATTAAGAAGCTCATGGATCTATTTTATTTTTTAGCAAAATTTTTATTCTATAAATAGAAGGATTTTACTCAATTCAAAACACACTAGAAAACATATTTCTATAATACTCTCTCATTTTCTTTTTCTTTTTTTCTTTTTCACAAAATTGTCTTAGTGCTTTGAGAGTAAAACACATCAATGAGATTTTTGTTGTTCTAGTGTTGTGGGAATCTTTTTTAGTTGCTTAAGAGAGTTTGTATTTTGTGTAATATCTTCAAAGGAAGTCATTGTTTGGTTCATGATATTAGCCATGTAAAGTTTATGTTTTGTTCACGAGCAGACTCCTTTAAATGCTCTCATTTGGTTATTGAGTTTAATCATCAAAAACTATGTTTAGTTCCTGGGCTTGGGTTGGTGTAAAAGCCCTATTTGGTTATGAAATTATCCCATTATAATGTATCTCATTTGATTTTGAGATTAGTCAGTGTAAAATCTCTTATTTGGTTGTAAGAAGGTTTTTGGGCGTAACTTGTGAAAAGTTCACATCAGATAGTGTGGAAACTCTCAAGAAGAAATTTTTGGGGACAAGAGTGGATCAAATGGTTAGGATGAACCTGTGTTAATCACTAGTGCAAATCTCTCTTCCCTTATCTCTTTACTTTCCAGTTCTTTATTTCTTTCTATTGCATTTTCTTATTTCCATCTCTTTGATTTTTATTCCTTTAAATACTTTTTTGCTTATTCTCTATGTTATTTATAAAATCCAGTTTAAAGTTTTTATAAATCAATATTTTTATAATTCGACATTGAAATTCTAGTAACCTTACAGTGGATGTTATCACGGATGTTATGACATCCACTATAGCACAGACTAGTGAACTCAATAATAAACTGTAAATGAAAGCAGTAGATAACACAAGTAATTGTTTACCCAGTTCAGTGCAAACCACACATACATCTGGGGGGCTACCAAGACAGGGAGGAAATTCACCATTAGCAGAATTAGTTCAGAGTCAAACAACCAGTTTGCACTCTTCACTTAAGACATACCCAATGACACTTCAGCCTAACACTAAACCTGAGTTACCAACTCACTCCCCCTCAATCACAGCAGTGATATCAATCAATTCAAAATTACAAGTAATATTGAAGACACACTTCAAATAAACCTTGATCTTGCTTCACAACTTTGATCAAGATACATAACACTCTTGCTTAAAAGCTTAGAGTGACACAATTCACAGACAGCTCAAAACTCACTAGTCCAATGCAATCATACAACAGATGATTGCTTGGCTCACAAGTATCCTAAGACACAAACATACACATGATGATCACAATACACAGACTGAATTCTTAACTCACAAGGACACTCAATACACACTCTCTAAACATTGTCCAAAAGCTCCAATGAATTAGGATTGCTACTTCTGTATATATAAGCAACATACAGTCCTTGGGCCTAGATGTAGAAATTAGGTTTACCCAAGATAAACCTCTCTTCATGAAACTGCGCACGTCCAATTAGGTCAGGGGCATTCCATGTTATCCTCAACAATGCCTGATATGTCGCCTGAGATAACTAGGCTTCCTACAATGTTTCCTAAAGAATAGCCTGAGCTAATACCAGAAAACTAAAACCTGCACGCCCTGATGTCATACGCTTGATGTCATAACATTCAGCATGACATCCAACTTAACTTGCTCTTAGCTATCCCAACTTACCATGCAGAATACCTTTCATGTATGTCATAACATTAGTTATGACATTCACACATACTCCAATGTTTTGCCACAAAATGCAGCCAATCAAAAGTATCTACAAACTCCCCCTTTGGAAAATTTTTGGCTAAAACACTCTGTCAACCTATCAGAGATCACAAGCAGCAGAAAGTTCATACCATATATCTAATCATGCAGGAAAGCTACTTGCTAGCAACACACATGGCTGCATTACCATATCAGAGTCATCTACACAATCTAAGTACTACCTGCTAGTCCAGACTTCAGGTATCACAATAATATGTGGATCATCTTGTGATACTCCCCCTCAACTGATGCACAACACATCAGTTCAAACACAACCTGCACAACCTGCAGTCGCACAAATTTATCTAGAATGCTCTGGATTATGGATGTCAGGACATTCAGGATGACATCCTGAAGAACACAATCACCTGTTAGCCTAGACTACAGATGTCACAGCTTTCTGTGAAACATCTTGTGCTACTCCCCCTCAAAAGATGCACAGCCACACACATTCTGCAAACACACTGCAGATACACACACTACTAGCAGCTATACTACTACTAGGTTCCATCAAGGAACACACACACCTTAGCAGCTTCAGCCAAAACTCACAATTCTAACATACATTCCTACACATGTTAGGAACTCACACATCAGCAACAACATCCTGTTATCACACCTGCAAGCATGTTTAGTTCAAACATGCACAGTAGCAAACATGTTCTCTTCAAACATGCATATTAGCAGCAACACCTGTAGCACACTTAGAGCAGCAACAACAACCAAGTCTTCCACCTGATCTTCCACCTGTGAGGGACACAAATCTAGACCTGCTGTTACTACCACTTCTCCCCCTTTTTAGCCACAAATTTAGATCAAAACTAATTAAATAGTATAGATCAAAATAAGTATGGAAGCACAGATGTTAGGGGTTATTACAATACAATGCTCATGAAGAGCAACACAAATATTTCATGTTGTCAAAGAAAATACCAAGAAACAAAAGTCTAACAAAAAAAAACTAGCCACACCAACAGCAGTTCATCATCAGCCCAAGAAAACCATCATCCTGAGCCACACAGCAACCCACCAACACAAACATATTAATCTTCCTCCTCCTCAGCAGAACTGGATCCACCCTACTCAACACTAGTTGTGGCATCTTCATCTTTATCTTCATATTCTTCCCCTGGCACACTCTCACTATCAATATTAACAACATCTCTTTCAAGACTTTGAATGAAGGATTCTAGCTTAATTTTTCTTGCAGTGACAGTCCTGATAATTTCCCCCAATTCCCTACAAGTTTCTCTTAATTCAGCAATGATCATTGCTTTAGAGATATTGGCCTTCTCATAAGAGGTCAAAATAATATCAGGGACATGTCTCCCAGCAAAGAGTTTGAAGTGAAGAGACAGTGCACACTCTCTTTTGCTAGCAGCATCACTAGAGTTTAGAATCCCAGGGTATTGATTCAGAATAATCTCACAAATAAGGAAGGGAAAAGCAATAGGCATCTTGATAGCACTGGTTGTAGAGTGCTTAATAATCTGATAAAAAATGTACAGGCCAAAATCAAAGTTAACTTTGGTGCCTACAACATGAATGAAGTTGCCAAGCCCAACTTCAATGGTGGATGTATGGTTGGTAGGCACCCAATTAGCAGCTCCAATTCTATGAAGAATGGCATATTTTACACTGATTTGTCCTGCATATAGCTTCTCTTTGGATGGCCATATCTTTACCTGATTTGCAGTGATGATCTTGCAAACCTGGTTGTCTGAAATAGACAACTCTTTCTCACCACTATTTGCACGTCCCAAACATCTGTTGATCACAGCAGGAGAGAACTGCACACACTTTCCTCTGAAAATCACCTTCATGTACTCTTTGTTGTGCCTATTTGTGATTAGATCAGGTATGTTTACAATTAACTTCTTTACCAGTCCTTCGTAGCATTTGGAGAACCCAATGACTATCTTAAGTAATCTAGCCTCGTTGATTAGATCCATTACTTCATTGATTTCCAAAGCATCCTTTCCCAATTCTCTTTCAAGAGCTATTCTTCTTTGATAGATATATCTCCATTTGGTCACACTGTGAATAGAATGAAAAGAGATGTTGTCCATAGGGGCAGCTGACACAGGTTTGAGAGGTTCCTTAGCAGAAGATTTCTTTACATGAAGGATGTTAGGAACATCTTTCACAACATCACCATCAAACTCAGAGTTGTTACTAGAAACTTTTCGTTTCTTGGATGTAACTGACACCTTGCTCCATGTCTTGGGGGGGAGGGGGCTAACAGGAGTTCTCTTCTTTTGACTTTTGGGAGGAGATTCCTCAAGCACAACTTTTCCTTTCCTGGTCACAAGTCTCTTGGCAATACTAGGGGATGCATTCTTGATGAGCTCATCATGTGATGACACATCTTCAATAGTTACACCATTTCCAGGAACATCATTCATGACATCCTCATTATTCGTATTCTTGGCTTCATTATCATTATGGCCAGCATCATGACCTTCCTCATGTACCATAGAGCTGGCAAGATTCTCCAGGTTCTCAGTGTTAGGGTTAGTATCAGTAGAGGGAAAATCAATATTATCTTCATTGTTCTCACTAGGGATTGGGGATGGATAAACCCGAGACAGAGGGGTGGTGATCACATGCATGTTGTGTCCTTCCAAGAGAATCTTGGTGACCAGTTCATTAATAGAACTGTCCACATAGGCAGAGCCTTCTATTCTATTAATGTTGTCTATGGAAGATTCATGGGTTTTACCTTTATATGCTTGTTTTGCATGTGGAGGAGCAGAATTTGTGGCTTCACTAACCTTTCCAGGAACCATATTGAGAGGAGCGATATCAAACACATCATCCAGAGAGATACTCATGTGGTGAACATGGTAAGACTTAGCAGTATCATGCCTGGTAGGGATGAATTTTTATTGTTGAGACATTGTAGGGGACTTAAGCCGTGAGAAGGAAGGTTTTTTGTGGTTGTAGAGAGAGGTATGAAAGATGAAGACTTGGTGTGGGCATAAACTGAAGTAGCCGGATAGTGTGTAGGGGTGTGATTGCAAAAGAGGAGGGAACTAAATATTTTGACCAATCAGCAGATTATTAATTTTCAACATACAGGTCCCAATTTTCATTAATTGCTATAATTTCTCAAACAACCTCCTTCCCCACTTGCTTCTTACATTTTCACTTAGAGTAGTTTTGTGATCCCTTGTGAAAATGTTAGCCCTTTGTATGTCAGAGTTCTTAAGCTCCACACTATCTTCTCTAGAGTGATGTATGTTATTACTATGTATTGCTCTATTAAGTTGAATGGAGTTCATATTGAAGTCACTAAGAGTGTCACAGAATAATGTCATGACATCCTGAGTGACATTGCTTCTTTTATGTTGATCACCATTCATGGACTCCATTAGGTTCCAGTATAACAGATCTAGATTTCTATGATGTCAATTCTTTGGATGTCCTTTCTTGGCTTGCCTACCAGCCTGACATTTTCCACAACTTGTTCTATCATCTGGAGTTAGCTTCAAAGTTCCTCTTACTGCTTCCTTGGATAAGGTCTTCTTTACCCTTTGAAGATGTTTTCCTTTCTCCAGCCATAGTTGATCCTCCTTTTCTTCCTTGATCAAGGCATTGAAGTTACTTTTAGGCTCCCATAAGTAACAGTTATTCTTAGCTCTAGACCCCCTCATGACTTCCTCATCTTTTCCATTGGTGACAACACATTTACCCTCAGTAAATTTGACACTGAGACCTTGGTCACAAAGCTGACTGATACTGATTAGATTAACAATCAGTCCTTTAACCAACATAACATTTTCCAGTTCTGGAACACTAGGATAATCTAGTTTTCCAGCACCTTTGATCTCTCCTCTAGCTCCATGACCAAAGGTTACATGCCTTAAAGAATGAGGTTTGATGTTCACCAAAAGTTTCTCTCTCCCAGTTATATGTCTAGAATAACCACTGTCAAAATACCAGTCTTCTTTGGTTGGCATTCTTAGAGAAGTATGAGCTACTAGTGCCACATTCTTAGCAACCCATTGTCTTTTCTTGATAGGAGCAACCTATTTGGGTTTGATCTGATGCATGTGGCTGGGAAATCCATGCAGCCTAAAGCAAAAGGCCTTTATGTACCCAAATCTTCCACAGTAGTAGCATTTATGCCTTTGGAATTTTTTCTTGATATGGTTCTTGCTTCTATTTCCCTGATGTTGTGACATCCGGTTTGACCTCTGATTCTCAACCTTTGGCTTCTTGGACCCCAAGATGGGTTTCTGTTCACCAACAAATCCCAATCCAGACTGTTTTCCTGCTTTCTGACCACTCTGTAGAATTTTTCTAGAGTGTCAGTCCCAGGGTTTAGCATCATTATGGATTTTGACATCAGATCTAGTTTAGACTCCAACAAGCTAACCTCACTTTTGAGTGAGTCTATTGTTGCAAGATGCTCTATCTTCTTAGCCTCTAATTCCCTTATGCATTTCTTTTGTTGCTCTCCTTGTTGATATATTTCTGTACTTCTGATGCATAACTTTTTATATGAAGCTGCAAGCTCATAAAAGGTCAGCTCATCTTCACTTGAGTCACCATCAAATATTCATACACTGTTCAGAACAGTGACATGTTTGGCAGATTCTTCTTCTGATCCATTCTCAGAATCTCCATCAGACCAAGTGACTGCTAGGCCCTTCTTCTGCTTCTTGAGATAGGTGGGACATTCAGCTCTAATGTGACCATAGCCTTCACATTCATGACACTGAACTCCTTTTCCTTGGCTGGGCTTTTCTTCATATTTACCTCTTCTGCTGATGTCAGAAGAAGTGTTCTTGTCATTAGGTCTAAACTTGAAATCTATTCTTTTGATCAGTTTGTTAAATTGTCTTCCAAGCAAGGTTATTGCTTCTGACAAATTCTCCTCACTATCTGAGTCATCTGCAGTATTTGAGACAAGAGTTGTGCTTTTGTTCTTCTTCTCAGTCTGATCACACATTCCCATCTCAAAGGTTTGAAGAGAACCAATGAGTTCATCCACTTTCATGTTGCTTATATCCTGAGCTTGTTCAATAGCAGTGAATTTTATGGCAAACCTCTTAGGTAATGATCTTAGAATCTTCCTCACAAGCTTTTCATCTGACATCTTCTCTCCTAAAGCTCTTGAGGTATTGGAAATCTCAAGAATGTTCATGTAGAATTCATGAATAGTCTCATCCTCCTTCATTCTCAGATTTTCAAATTTAGTGGTCATCATCTGCAATCTTGACATCTTGACCTTTGAGGTGCCTTCATGAGTTGTTTTGAGGGTATCCCAAACCTCTTTGGCCAGTTCACAATGATGCACCAGTCTGAAAAATTTCTTGTCTATTCCATTGAATAAAGCATTCAAGGCCTTAGAATTCCCAAGAGCCAAGACCTCTTGTTCTTTGGTCCATTCTTCCTCAGGTATTAACACAGATAATCCATCTTTATCAGTCTTCACTGGATGTTCCCATCCTGAGTTTGCAGCTCTCCATGCCTTGCTATCTAGAGACCTCAATAAGGCTATCATATGAACCATCCATAATTGGTGGTCTATTTGTGAATCATATACCCTTGTCCATTGTACCAGAATTTATCTTTCCTAGATCTCACCCAGAAAGTAACAGGAAGGGTGCCTGCTCTGATGCCAATTGAAATTCTGGTAACCTTACAGTGGATGTTATCACGGATGTCATGACATCCACTGCAGCACAGACTACTGAACTTAATAATAAACTGCAAATGAAAGCAGTAGATAACACAAGTAATTATTTACCCAGTTCAGTGCAAACCACACCTACATTTGGGGGCTACCAAGCCAGGGAGGAAATTCACTATTAGCAGAATTAATTCATAGTCAAACAACCAGTTTGCACTCTTCACTTAAGACCTACCCAATGACACTTCAGCATAACACTAGACCTGAGTTACCAACTCACTCCCCTCAATCACAACAGTGATATCAACAATTTCAAAATTACAAGTAATATTGAAGACACACTTCAAACAAACCTTGATCTTGCTTTACAACTTTGATCAAGATACATAGCACTCTTGCTTAAAAGCTTAGAGTGACACAATTCACAGACAGCTCAAAACTCACTAGTCCAATGCAATCATATAACAGATGATTGCTTGGCTCACAAGTATCCTAAGATACAAACACACATGTGAAGATCACAGTACACAGACTAAATTCTTCACTCACAAGGACACTCAGCACACACTCTCTAAACACTATCCAAAAGCCTGAACGAATTAGGATTGCTACTTCTGTATATATAAGCAACATAGAATCCTTAGGCCTAGGTGTAGAAATTAGGTTTACCCAAGATAAACCTCTCTTCATGAAACTGCGCACGTCCAATTAGGTCAGGGGCATTCCATGTTATCCTCAGCAATGCCTGATATGTCGCCTGAGATAACTAGGCTTTCTATAATGTTTCCTAAAGTATAACCTGAGCTAATACCAGAAAAATAAAACCTGCACGCCCTGATGTCATACACTTGATGTCATAACATTCAACATGACATCCAACTTAACTTGCTCTTAGCTATCCCAACTTACCCTGAAGAACACCCTTCATGTATGTCATAACATCAGTTATGACATTCACACATACTCCAATGTTTTGCCACAAAATGCAGCCAATCAAAAGCATCTACAGATATTATTTTTTAACCTCCACAATTCACCTCCTCTTCTTCTATTTGGAGTCACTTGTCCAACAAGTGGAATTAGAGTCTAACTTCTGTTATAAGACCAATCATATCAAGAGGAAAAGTGATGACTAGAAACACCTCTTCTATTTTTAACAAATGTCTTTTTATAAATACACCTTCATCATTTCATGATGAAAGGTTTGACTTATGGAAAGTAAGAATGAAATTTTTTGTTAAAGCAAATGATTTGAAATGTGGGATTTGTTTTCAGTGGTCCATGTATTCCTACATGTTATATTAATAATTAAGTAGTTAATAAACTAGATAATCTTTTGATCGAATATGATATGAGAAAAGTAAAACTTTGTTTTAAAGATAAGTACTTGATGGCGAGGTATCTAATCACCAGAGAGTATCTTTCTATTTTTAAGTGTATTTTGATGAAGGAAGTTTGAGACACTCTTAATATGATCCATGAAGATCTTCTTAAGATCAAACAAGAGAGAATGAATATACATATTGATCACACATGATCAGAAAGGAATCAACAATCTGCCACGCGTTGTGAGCTCCTGTGTTTACCGGCGTTGAAGAGGAGGAGGGGGTGTATATGCAAGGTACTCCGATGCCTAAATGAGTAATAGAGTTAGAAAGAGCAAGTACAGAGAAAATAGGTGTGACGAATATAATACCTGACACTCCAGTAAAATAGGGTATTTATAATGTGCCTTAGCGTAGGGCCAACAGTTACTTTGCATTGGGCTGGATTGCAAGGCCTAATACAAGTAACTGACAGGGCTTACGTGGTGTAGGGAAGACCAGCACGTGGTCTTCACCCTAGATCAACTGCCCCGTGATCTCTGGAAGGTGGGCTGACCAGTTCTTTCGAAAGTGGGTAGTTACCCTATGACGTGTCCCCGCGTGGGGAACACGTGGATAACATGGGGAAGACGAATGAGCTCTCCCCGTGCTAGGTAGTGGTCTGCCCGACTATAGAATTAAGTGTGCCAGACATGAAGGAGGATTGGGCTTTGTTGGGCCTCCCCAACATAGTATTGGTTGGGATTGCCCGACTGTGGGGCAGGTCTTGCCCCAGTCCAGAATAGGACCCCCCTAAGTCGTTGCTTTTGAATGGAGGAGTAATGACTTGTGTCGGTTCCAACATTGAGGATGCAGTCAGATGTCGAGCTCCTCCATGTTGTGGATGCTCTCGGGGAGTCGTGCTCGCTTTTTGTGGTGATGAGTCACTCTTCGTGTCGCCGACGAGGTATTATGGGCCAACATGCGTGGGAGACGTCGGAAGGAACGACCATGCACGTTTCTGGGCAGGAGAGGAATTTGAACGGGTGTGTGAGGTGTCTGGTGATGCCTCGTGTCAGGGAAATTAATTCCTAGGGCGACTAGGAGTAGGGGCACTCAAGTGACTAGGGACGCCTCGAGTCTCGTGCTAGGCTTATAAATAAGGGTTGAGTCTGTTTCATTCGCACGCTTCCCTTCCTATACTCAGGACCTTCCCTATTCTCTTTCCGTGCTTCCTCTTGTTCGCTTATGTATGTTCGCCGCCGCCGCCGCCGTCTCGTCTCCCAGGAACCATCGTACCAAGTAATTTTTTTGCTGATTTACTCTAGTTTCTTACATTTTCCAATAATTTCTCCGGTGGATTGATGAAGTTCCCGAGGAAATTATGAAGTTTCCGGAGAATACGCCAAAACTTCTTCGAATTTATGATGTTTCTGATGAAGGCCCCAAGGAATGGTGATGAGTTCCATGAGGATATCAGATGAATGTCTCGAGGACCTGATGAAGGTCTTGAGGACCTAGAATGAGGACCCCGAGGACGTTAGATGAAGGTCTCGAGGACTTGATGAAGGTTCTGAGGACCTGGGATGAGGGTCCCAAGGACTTTAGATGAAGGCCCCGAGGATCTGATGAGGATCCCGAGGACTTTTGCTGAAGGTCTCGGGGATTCTATCCCCGTCTCTTGTTGTCATAGGGAGGGGACCCCCGTCACGAAGGCTCCTCCAATTGGGGGGGGGGTATCATGGCCGAAGAGAAACTTCTCCTAGATGAGCACCCTGGTTGGGTGTTTCCGATTGGGGAGGACTGTCTGGCGGCTATGTGCCCATCTTTTTGCCCTTTCACTTGATTTGCGGTGGAAGAGTGGATTTGATCTGGAATGTCAAATTCACCGTTTTCCTCTGCCTTTCAAGTAAAGTGGCTGCAAGGATTGAGGGGGTCGTTAAGATTGACAATGAGCCCATTTCTCCGGTCGCGCAAACCAGTAAGGTGCAAAAGCGAACTACCGCGGATTGGGCCGGGCAAGAGCCCCTGAGCGTTCCCTCTTTCTTTTCCGTGGATGAATCTAATGCTTACGCTACTGTCGAGGATCGTTGTGAGGGCTCTTCTATAAACTGGAAGGTGTATAAACCCCAGGAACACCATCAGATATGCTCTTCTTTTAAAGGGACGAGGTTTCCCACGTATGAAATCACTTTCCGAGAAGCGAGCATGCGTCTGCCCTTTAGTGATTTCCAACAGGGAGTGTTTGACTGGCTGCGCCTGACGCCTTTGCAGCTACACCCCAACGAGAAGACGTCCGTACTGGCATATGAGCTCGTATTTTGGTACCTCAATGTCGAGACCATGCTGACTCTTTTCTTCTACATCTTTCATCTTTAATGATAGATGTTCAAAGGTCAACATAGTTGGGTGTCCCTGAAGCAGCCGAGGAGACTATTTCGGGCGTATCTAGACTATATCAGTACCTTCAAAGACTGGTACTTCGTTGTCAAGCCCATCACCCACGTGGTCGTAGACTCGTTGTATGACCTCGTGGTCAAGGAAGAAAACGGGCAGCAGGAGGAGGTCTTAGAGTCAAAGTTTTTGTTGGAGTGGATGGAGGATCTTTTCAAAAGGGGTATGGACAGTTACATAGTAAGGTCTGACTCATTAGATGCCGAGGACCGGCTGCCCTACTAGAAGCTGGTCGATTTTGTCTCCACCTTCACCCTTGTAAAATGCATGACTCTGGACGAGAATTTTATCCTTGACTTCCGCGGGGTGGTTCTTCAGAAGCAGCGATTGATAAACACGAAGGACCTCCTCGAGTGTGCGTCCGACGAGGAGGCTTTATGGTTCTTAGGCAGCGGGCACCCCCTTCACTCGGGTTCTTTCTATGTTTATGTTGTTGGTTTTCTGTTCGCTGACTTGTTTGCTTATTTTTTTGCAGGTAAGATGTCGAGCATGCAGGAACACGTGAAGAAGCTGACTACCACCAAGGGTGGGAAAAAGGCTAGTAAGGGGCGATTCGCCCAAGTACAACAGATGCCCGGTCTCGACCATACACCCGGAGACTCATCCTCTTCCCCCCAAGGCAATCTCCAACCTCGCAAGGGACGCCTAAGAGACAGCGGGTCAGCGAGCCCGAAACTGTCGACCTTATAGGGAGTGTTTCCATGGAGAAGTTTGTGCTCTCACCTTGTTATTTGCAACCTGATTTCTTCTGCGGGGTCAATTCCTCGATTGTGAGTGTTGCTGAGTCTAAGACCATCTTTTGCGTCGACCATAAGGCGAGTTGGAAGGCCTTATTGGAGGATATAACTGTGGTGATGTGGGTTTTCGAAACGACTTTGGTCCTTAACGACGAGATGTGCTCCTCGGCTGACCTGACCAAGCTGCAGAATGACCCCGCGACCGTCGAGGCTGAGAGAAAAAAATTGGTGATTAACCTCGATGAATGTAAGGAAAGGAATACCGCCCAGCTCAAACTCTACGGCGAGGTGGAGAAGCAGGTGAAGGTCGTCGGCGAGGAGAGGATAAAGCTCTTGGAGAGGATCGCCGATTTAGAAGCAGCTGCAAGGCCGGCTGAGGATGAGTCCGCTGAAGAGAAGGTCATGGCATATCAGGCTAACCTGGTGTTGAAGATCCGGGAGCTAGAGCAGGATTGTCTGGGGGGCTCTATAGCTGGGATTTAACTGTGTTGTGGAGCAGCTCTAGGTCGTGAACCCTGGCGTCTGGCTCATCACTGAAGGGACAAACCCTTATCACCAAGTGGTCCAGAGTCGTGCGGTTGCACCCGAAACCGAAGATGAAGATGACGGTCAGACCGCGGTGGGCGACCAACCTGAGGAGAATGTAGCTGTCTAGTGCTGTTTTCTTGTATTTCTTTTTTGGCCTGCACGCAATATTTTAATGTGGTTGCCTTTGGCCTGCGTGCCATGTTTTGTAACTTTTGGACAATGGGCTCTGCCTGCAGTTTGGAAATGTAATATTGTACTTTATGTTGTGTGTGCCTTATTTTTCTTGTTTTTCATGTATGTATGAAATAACGTTGTTGTTTGTTTGTTGTTGGGGTTTTGCTTGACATATATTGTGACCGACCATGCAGGGAGCTGGTCGGGTGATCAGGGTTGGTACTCGATCGACAATGAAGCTAAGACCTCAGTCTATATCTTTGCTTCATAACATGAACTTCCCATCGCGAGCTGGGAATTCTGCCTCACTATTACGACGACGGTGGAGCTTGATTGAGGGGTCCCCGTCGGATCAAGAGTCTGCTCGCACACACAATGGGCAGACTCTTGTCTTTTTATTTTGAATTTAGGAGTCACTCCTGTACCCTGTCGCGCCCTTGTGGTCGCGATGCTAGTAGGCCGTGGGTAGTGTCTAACTGTAGTATTGTTTGAGCTTTTCAGCGTTCCATGATCGAGCAAGTTCCTCCCCGTGTAGGCTTTTGAGGTAATAGGCCCCGTTTCCTGTCTTGTCTCGGACTCAGTAGGGGCCTTCCCAGTTTGCGGCGAGTTTGCCCTTGCGCAAGCCCTTTTGATTCCTTTGTAGGACTATGCTGCCCACCAGGAACTCGCGCTTGATGACTTTGATGTCGTGTCGCAAAGTTATCTTTCGTTTCAGCGAGGCTTCACGGAGGGATGCCCCTGACCGGATTTCCTCGACTAGGTCGAGTTCCTCCCTTAAGGCCTCGCCGTTTTCTTCTTCTTCGAGGGGAGATTCGATTCTTCTAGAGGGTTCCCTTATCTCTACCAGAATTACTGCCTTGGTTCTGTAGGTCATTCAGAATGAGGCATCCCTAATTTTCGAGTGCAGGGTTGTCCTGTAGGCTCAGAGCATGCTGTGTAGCTCTTCAACCCACCTCTTGTTAGCATCTCCCAATCTTTGTTTCAGGCCATGCAGAATCACTTTGTTCGCGGCTTCGGCCTTCCTGTTCATTTGAGGGTGCTCGATCAATGTGAAGTGTTGCTTCGCGCCCAGCTTGGTAACGAAGTCCTGGAAGTTCTCGTCGATGAATTGAGTCGCGTTGCCATTGACGTTTTCTTGGGGGCGCCGAACCGGGGAAGTATGTTTATTTTGTAGAAACGGAGTATGTTTTGGGCCATAATTTTGGCCAGGGCTTCGGCCTTTATCCACTTAGTAAAGTAGTCGACATCGATTATCAAGTACTTTTTTTAATACGACCCTATGGTAAAGGGCCCGAGGATGTCCATCCCACACTAGGAAAATGGCCATGGGGATGAGAGTGTTTTGAGCTTGTTAGGCGGGGCCAGGTACATGTCCCCGTGTTGTTTGTATTTGTCGCACTTCTTGACATGCACTTTGGTGGGCCAGTAGTATCTTGCTCGTAGAGCCTTACGGGAAAGTGATCGTCCGCCGAGGTGTTGGGCGTTGATTCCTTCGTGGATCTCTTAGAGTATGCCTTGTACCTTGGATTTGTAGACGCATTTGAGGAGGGGAATGGAGAATCCCCTCCGGTAAAATTTGTCTTTGATCAAGACGTATGAGCAAGCTCGGCGCCTGAACACACTAGCCTCCTTTGCAACGTTGGAAAGTCGCCTTGTGTTGAGGTAGGTATATACATGGGTCATCTAGTAGTTGTTTTCGCTGATAGCATTAACCTCGATTATTGTTGTGTCTTTCTCGATGCTCGGGCGAGAGAGAACTTCCTGGATTACAGATTTATTTCCGCCCTTCTTCTTCGTGCTTGCCAGTTAAGATAGGATGCCTGCCCTTGTGTTGTGTTCGTGTGGGATGTGTTGCACTTCCAGAGAATCGAAGCTCTTTATTTTTTGTTTTACCAAGGCAAGGTACTCTGCGAGGTTTTCGTTCTTGGCTTGGTACTCTCCTCAGGGTCGGGGACTCCGTGGAGGACACTTCTGCAACGAAGTCGGCCAGAACTTGTGCCTTGAGAGGCTTTCTGCTCTCGTATTGGAGGTCAAATTATGAGAGTTCGAGAAACCATCTAAGCATTCTGCCTGGCATGTCTGGCCGTCCGAGTAGATATTTGATGGGTTGGTCGATTCTGACCATGATCGTGTAGACCAGGAAGTAATGATGCAACCTTCTGTCCGCGTTGATGAGGGCGAAAGCGACCTTCTCAGTTAGCTGATACCTGAGCTCGGGACCCTGTAGGGCTTTGCTTGTAAAATATATCGGCTTCCGCCCTTTGGGAGTCTCCCGAATCGGTGCCACGCTGGCGGCCTCGATAGCAACGACAAGGTACAAGTACATGGTTTCCTCGACCTCAGGCCTCGACAGTACCGATGGCTCTGAGAGGACTTGTTTGAGGTGAAGGAGGGCCTGCTCGCACTCCTCGGTTCATTTGAAAGTGACCTCCTTGTGTAGAAGCTTGAAGAATGAGAGGGCGTGTTGGGCGGACTTTGCAACAAAATAGGATAGTGACGCGAGCATCCCGTTTAGGGACTAGATGGACTTGTTTGTTTTCGGAGTTGCGAACTCGGAGAAAGCTCTGCATTTGTTTGGATTCTCCTCTATTCCTTGTTCCGTTTAGTAGAACCCGAGGAACTTGCCTGCTCGTACACCGAAGGTGCACTTCTCCGGATTAAACCTCATTTTACACTTCCTCGGTGTTTCGAAGACCTTTTTGAGATGGGTAGTATGGTCGATTTCTTCTCGTGACTTCACGATCATGTCGTCCATTTAGACCTCGAGCATGTCCCCGATCTCTCCCCATAAGACTTTGTTCATCATCTACTAGTAGACTGCTTCGGCGTTCTTCAAACCGAAGAGCATTACATTGTAGTAATAATTGCCCGACCCGGTCATGAAGGCCGTGTATTGTTTTTCGGCCTTCTTCATGGGGATTTGATTGTACCCTGAGTACGCGTCCATGAATGACAACAGTTTAAAATCTACAAAATTGTCGACGAGTTTGTTGATGTTAGGTAATGGGTGAGCATATTTAGGACATGCCCGGTTGAGATCAGTATAATCAATATACACCCTCCATTTTCCATTATGTTTTTTAACTAGTTCAACGTTGGATAGCTAGGTTGTGTACTGGACTTTCGATATAAAATTTGTCTCTAGAAGGTCTTTTACAGCTTTTTCAGCAGCCTCCGCTTTCTCGGGAGACTGCCTACACCTATGTTGAACTACGACCCTAGCGGCCGGATCTATGGTGAGGTGGTGGCATGCTACGTCGGGGTCGAGGTCGGGCATCTCAGCAGCATTCCACGCGAACAGGTCAGTATTCTCCTGGAGGAAGGCCTTTAGCTGCTTCCTCTCCAGGTCGGGGAGTCCCGTGCTAATCTTCATCCTTCTTCTTGGGTCCTCTTCGAGTGTGATGAGCTCTAAGTATCCATCTAGAATGGAGCGCGTTGGGTGGGACGACTTCCCGTTGTCTGTTGGAGGTGCGTCTTCAGACTCTGTGATCTTCTCCTACTTGCTGGGGGAGCAGCTGTCGAGATCAACGGAGTTGACGCGGGGTAGTGGCTTCTACTCTTCAGCTCGGGCTGGTCTTCCGGTCGTCTTGGGGGTGATGTTGATCGAGTTGAGGTCTTTAATTGCTGCCTCAAAACATCTCCTGGCCTCCTCGATGTCCCTGTGGAGGGTGAGGACTCGACCTCTAGTCGTGTAGTACTTCATCTTCAGATGCACTGTAAATGGTATTGCGGCAACTTCAACTAAGGCCAGCTTTCCTAGGATTCATTGGTATAGAGAGGGACATTCGATCACCAAGAAACGGACATTTACCTACCTAGCAGTCTCCTCAGCTCTAAGTGTGATAAGAAGCCCCGTGTATCCCCAAGGCTTTGTGGTGGTGCCGTTGAAGACCTATAGGTTAGAGCCGATATACGGGGTCAGGTGGCTCTCGTCGAGCTGGAGGGTAGTAAATAGATGGGCGTACATTATGTCCACCGGACTCCCTTGGTCAACTAGGATTCGACGCACGTCAAGGTTTACCATCTGAGTCCTAATCAAGAGGGAAATGTTGGAGTTGGGTGCACCCCCGGGAAATTCCTCGAGGTAGAAGTGTTGCACCCCAAAATTTGCTCAACCTTTTTCTTGTCTGATTTATGTTTCATTACATTTCATTTGCACAGTTGCATCATGTACATAGTTCAATCATTGGCATATAGCATGCCTCCAACAAGGGATCAAGGGTGTCTATCAAGAGAAGAGCCTAGCAAGAGGTCTTATCCAAGTTTTAAAGTCATCCAAGCCATCAAGAAGGGATTGGAAGTCTTGAGAAGTTTGAGTGCCTACATGTGGGTTTTGCTCATATCCTGAGGAATATTAAGAATCATCAGTGGGATGAGAAGCATGGGATGGGTATGTGAGGTGTGTATGGATCTCATGGGATGTCTAGAGGGCCTTATTGAAGCTGAGGCAAGTCATTGATTCAAGTATGAGAGCCATAGTTGAGGTGCAGTCAACTAGGGTTTCATCTGGGCCAACCCTAATTCAATTGAGTAGTTGGAGGGCATCAAAGCCTACCTTGAGATCATGGGATTCATGAATTGGTATGTGGATACATGTGTGGTGTTGTTCCAAGGTTAAGCAAAGAAATATCAAGAATGTGGGAAGTTGCTAAATTAGGGTTTCAGTGTAAAATCCCCTGTTTAATGCCTAACTTCAAAGCCACATAAGTCAAAATACAAGTTTCAAATGGATATTTGGAAAACATGAAACTTGTAGAGCTTCTCAATACCTTTAATTTGAGTACTAGAATTCTTCAAGAGGATTTGTAGAACTCAAGTTATGGTCTTTGCAAATTACAGGTCACCAGAGGACACTGAAATTTATCTGTGAAAGTCACTTGACTTCCAAGAAACGTTTTCCCTTCAAGGATTTTTCAAATGGATTCTTGGCCAACATAATAGTTGTAGATATTGATCTTAGCTTTCCATAGAGTACTAGAAGTCCTCAAGAGGATTTGTAGAATTCAAGTTATGATCTTTGCAATCCAGGGGTATTTTGGGTATTGGTGATTATAGGTCATTCTCAAGCATGGGTCCAAATCTCCAACTTAGAGGCCTCAAATGGAAAATTTTTCAACTAGAAAGTTGCTCAAAATAGGGTTTTAACCTTGACCATGCATCAAGGAGGCTTTAAATTGGCTCATAGGAGAAGTTGGTTTGAAATGGCTTTTTTAATGAAGAAATTAAAGTCATTTAAAAGGCAAAATTGTGATTTCTTGATTTCATAGCCAAACCAAGCAATGTTACATACCAATTTGATCAGAAAACATGTTTTGGAAAGGATGGCAATATCACATTTTAGATTTGAGGTCATTTGCATATGGTTCCTTTTGGTTACTTAAGATGGAAGTAACATAACCATCACACTCCATAAGATAAAAAACAAGGAGAATGCACATCCAATTCAATTCTAAATGTCATAAGGTGAGAATTTCAGGTGAAATTGAAAGCTGAAACAGAGCAAGGCATGATTTGGGCATATGAGATTTTCAAGGAATGTGAGAAATTGAATTTCTCATTCAGGTTGTTACAGAAGTTTCTAGAGGGTTCTATTAGCTTCTATATAACATATGCATTAGATTCAGATAGTTTTTTGGGAGGAATTGAGCAAGGAACCAGAGCAAGCCATTGAAATTTCTTAAGCTGCATCAAGAATCGGGTTTTGGAATTGAGGAGGATTCAAAGCAAATTGTCCATTGGAGAAGCTTTAGAAGTGGTTCTTGAGTGATTTTGCAAGAGATTGGAGGTTGAATCGTGCCATAACCTCATCTGTTCATCACATTAAACCAGGTTTGCAACTTTCATTTTTTGCTCCAATTTGTCGTGAATTGATTAGCATTTGATGTATGGAGAGGTTAGTGATGATGATTAGATGGATTTAGGCACAAAAATTGAGCCATTCGTGACACTTTAGGTGGTGATCAGAATTTTATTGAAAGGAATAACTCATGATTCTTGAGGCTTTAAGCACGGTTAGATAGTTAGAATTCTTCCCTGAAGCATGTAGATGAGTTTAGGCTCCTTAATTTTAGGTTTTGAGGTGATTCAAGATTTGTGATTTTTCTGAAAGTGGGATCGTATTTGAAGTTGGAGTGAGAATCAATGGAAATGGAAGGCATATTCGTGACCAGGGTGAAATTTGGAGAGGATTAGGGTATCTAGTTGGCTTGATTGGTGAGTTTTTAGGATTGCCACGCCGGAGAAGACGGTGGCGCCAAGCTCAGGCCACCGTCTGAGTTTTTCCCCCTCAGTTTCAAATATTTGGGGACGATGAACCACAACCCTTAGATCACGCCTTGACTTTGACTGGGGACTCCATCCAATGGCCACGATCGTGTTTCACACGCTGAAGAGAATTTGAACATCAAAACGCCCCGTTTCATTTAACTGAGTTGGATGGGCTTAAGACTTGCTTGCTTTCCACACCCTTGGTTTGGGCCCAATGAGAAAATACACTGCGAATCATTGCTATTTGACACAAGTTTTTTTCATTTTCCTTTTCTTTTTCTGAATTGGTTTAATTTGGTTTTGGGCCTAGTGACAGATGCGCTTTTCACACCCCCAGTCTGGGCCCAGGTTTGGTTTATAACATGGTTTTATTGCTATTTGCCACGCGCCCTTATTAATTTTCATTTGTTTTTCTTTTAATTTCATTTTTAGGAATTAATTCACTATAAATAGAAAAATAAACATTTTTAAGCTTTATTTTTTTTCCTAACTCCTTAGAATGTGTAGAATTTAATAGGATTACAATTTCTTTAATTCATGCATTTTATATTTTATTTGCATTTTTGTATTTTAATGGCTTTTTATTTTGATATGTTTGGTATGCCATTTTGCTGATTTTACTGTGAATGATTAGTGATGAATTTTGAGTTGATTTTTTTTGGGCTAGATAGCTTAGATATGCATGTACCCATAGTAATTTTATCATATTTTTGTGAGAGAAATTTAGGCTAGTTTGAACATTGAACATTAGGTGGTTTAGAATTAGGGTTTTAGGATGATACCTTTAGGTTTAGGGCATAATTTTAGGTCCAAATGAATGGTTAACCCCCTGGGTTTTGTATGAGAGATTCTTAAGAGGTTTAGGAACCCTTAGAATTTTTTATAGGATTTTATAATCACTTTTGGTATTTTAAGTAGAATTAGTTTTAAGACTAACTTCTAGGTGTTTCTAATGAACTAATTTGGCTAGTTTGGTTCAATAGTTCCCCTTAGACTAGGGTGGTGGTGCTTTTGAGCTTGGATGATCATGAAGACCATTGGAAGATGCTTTGGATAGCTTGAAGGAGCTTGGAGTTGAAGATTCTCTCATCTTGTGGATGCTTGTCAGGAGCTTAGGGAATCTAGGGTTTTAGGAAGAGCATCAGAGTAGTTCTACTTGTTTCTTCAAACATGGAGTGTATTGTTCATATCCATTCAATCCAATGACATAAAGTCCTTTTAAATAAGTCACATCTCTCCTTAGGAGGGATGAATGGCATGCTTTAAGAGTAGAACTTTGAGGATGCCTGTCTCTCATAATGTTGAGTTCCCAGTGACTTCCCTTGGTTGTCATTAAGCCTCTTAACATTTCACCTTGATCTTGTTGAATGATTCTCCTTTGGAGGTGCTTGTTGAAGCTTGGTAAAGGAAAAGATGAGGTAGCTTGTTGAAGCTAGGGTTTTGTTTGCTTGTTGAAGCTAAGAGCTTGCTGAGGTCAGGAGCTGGTTGAAGTTGTTTACTGGCTGGGGTTTGAGCTTGTTAAAGCTGGTGGCTTGTTGAAGTTTGGTGTCTATTGAAGATTCAAAGTTTATTGAAGCTTGAAGATAGGAGTTATTCATGAATATGAAGGTTGTTGATGTCAACTTTTTGCTGGTTAATCATCTGTTGCTGTCAGAGCTGCTGTTTGCTGGAGGAGATGGTGCTGCTGCTTGGGGCTGCCTTCTCTGCTGTGGCTTTTGTTTTCTGTATTGTTTGTTGGCTTGTGTAGCTTTCCCCCTAGGTTTGAGGTGAATGTTGATTCACTTTGCCTGTTGTTTTCCCAGGTTCGAGGCTGAGTGGGACTCCCTTGCCTCGCTTGTATTGCTGCATTGCATGCATTTTACTGTATTTGCTTGCTTTCTTTTCTGTTTATCCCCTAGGATCTCTGATTTCCTTTGTGCAGGAGGGAATTATGACAGACATTAGGATTCCTATCCATGCATGACAACATTAGGTTAGTTTTTATTCCCTTTTCAACCCTAGGCTTTTTAGAGCTTCTTTCTCTTTTCCCATCTCAAAACAATTCAAAAATACAGTAATAAAGATATCGCGTGTTGTACGCTACGAGCCTTAAGCTATTTGAGAAAAGGTTGTTGGAGGGTCACTCTTCAGTAATCTGACTGCTTAGTATGGTACCCTTAGGGTGACATGCGACGTAGTCACTCTCAGGTCACAAGTCTTTAGTACAGTACAAGTTGCCAACAGACTAAAAAACAATTCTTTCGTAACAAATTCAAAATAAACATCAAAGTGTCATTTTTGTCCGCTTGGACTCTTAATCAAGAAAAACCCTTTCATAAGGTAATAAAAAACCCAGTCAGACAAGCTTGTGTCTTCCGTAGCCCGAACTACGTTTGCTCTGATCTTTCATGCTGTATGAAAGTACGTAGGCATAGGATGCGATATCCTAGCGAGCAACCTTCCCCTCCTTTCCCGTAGGTAGGCGAACTACGCTGACTCTGATTTCTCGTTCCAGACGGGCATACGTAGGCATAAAGTGCGATATTTTGCCGAGTCATTTTCTTTTCTTTTTAACCCAGACCTTTAGAGTAGATAGATAAACATACCCTTAGATAGAAAACAAGCGTGGATCCCGTCGAGTACGACGGACGTGAGGGGTGCTAATACCTTCCCCTTGCGTAACCGACTCCCGAATCCAGGATTTGGTTGCGATGACCATTCCTTTCCCCTCTTTGCGTTAGGTTTACTCTGAGCATTTCCTTTCCCTTCTTGTGGGATAAATAACGCACGGTGGCGACTCTTCTGTCATAGCCGGCGCTGATTTTCGCAGTAGCGACAGCTGGCGACTCTGCTGGGGACTCCAATGGTTCCCTATGCGAGTCGATCCTAGCGCTTGTTTTCTTGTCTGGGGTTTTGTATGTATTTACCTTTCTGCCTTTACTTTCAGTATTATATTATTGTTGTTGTGCTGGGAAGAGGGTTAGATTGAGAGATAAGCTGGACCTGGGCTTGATTTTGCACATAGACTTAGAAGTAGAGAGTAGTAGTTAGCCTGCTTGCTTAGCTTGCACCAGCTAGCCGCGAAATCTGCGCTCGGACGAGATTCTCTTTGATGCTTCTTGCATGGCCCTTAGGGCTCGACAAGTTGTCTGACCTGAGGATTGTCGACTCAGGGGACCTATCATTTGGGATTCAACTAAGTGAGGCCGCTTCAAGGGATGATGATGCCACACCTTCTGGGTATCGTATCATCGCTCTTGAAAGTCTGTAACGTTGAACCCGCATAGGATGCCGTACCTCGTCTGCGAGTTAAGTACATACCTGTGAGGGGTAGGTAGGTCTGTTTGCAGGAAACCTTTGACTTCAGAGTACCTGGTTTATCTATGTCAGTGAGATGTGGTTACAGGGTTCATTTGAGTGGTTGGTTTGGTTTGAGATGAAGATTTGATGGTTCTCGGGCTTCAGTTCAAAGCAGCACAGTTCATCAGCATTGCACTTGATCTCCTGTTTGCATATGCATGTGCATTTTCATGTTTGCATTTCATTAACGTGTATTTATGTTGCAGGTGTGATCATTCCCCTCTGATTCTAGTGTATCTTCTAGCCAGACATGGAGTCCATGAAGAGGACAGTTGCTTACCGGTTGCATTCGCCAGATATCAGTGCCTTGCTGGGATTAGTTGCTCTAGTAGATGAGAGAGTGAGGGCTGAGTTTATAGTATCTTATGGGAGATTGCTTAGTTTGTTGTACAAACCTTCCGCATTTGAGACGACTGGGGTGTATACTTTGATGCAGTTTTATGAGCCTCAGCTGAGATGCTTCCTGTTCCCCGACTATATTCTGGCACCCACTTTGGAGGAGTATTCTGCTATGTTGGGAGTTCCTGTGTTAGACCAGATGCCCTTTATACATGTTGACATTGAGCTTGAGTTGGCTACACTTGCTGAGATTGTCAGTTTAGACGCTTCTGAGTTTCCTGGAGGATTGGTCAAACTGAACGGAGCCTATGGTTTTCACCTGTCTGTCCTGGTTGAGAAGGCTACACAGTGCGCGAAGAGTGGATGTTGGGTTGCCTTCAGTGCCATTCTAGCTGTCTGCATCTATGGGACTGTCTTGTTTCCTAATGTGCCAGATTTTGTTGACTCAGATGCCTTCTTGATTCTTGCCTCGAAGAATCCAGTTCCTACTCTCTTTGGCGATGTTTATCATTCTATTCACTATAAGAATGAGAAATGTCGTGGCAAGAATGTTTCCTGCTGTCTTCCTCTTTTGTACAGGTGGTTCCAGGGACATCTTCCGAAGACAGGGCCTTTTGTTGATGCTATTGATACTTTGGATTGGTCTTCCTGGTTGATGGGGCTGTCTGCTGAGAACATCACTTGGTTTGATCGAAACATGCTTGGCACTGATATTATATATAGTTGCAGTGGCTTTTCGAATGTCCCTTTGATTGGACGGAAAGGTTGTATCAACTATAACCCTTCTCTGCTGGTGAGACAGTTTGGTTATGCCTTGAGAGATGCTCCTATTGAGGTTGAGATACAGGAATCTCTGTATCTCACGGGCTCATTAGACGAGGCTATTTTGATCAGGTTGAGACATGCATGGGCTAACATCCATAGGAGAGGGAAAGCTTTGCTTGGTAAGAGCAACAGCAAAGCTTATGATCCCTATTTGGCTTGGATCCACGAGAGAGCTAGGATTTCCTTGATTCCATATCCTACTGTGGAACCTCTGTATCTTCCAGTGATTGAGGCACCTACTTCGGTAGAGATTGAGAAGTATAACAAATTGTTGGCGGAAAATGAAGAATTGAAGAAAGCCAATGATGAGTTAGAGAAAGAGGTCTTCTAGTTGCGTCACGAGAAGAATGAAGCTACCTTCACGGTGAAGGAACAGACTGAGTTGATTAATAGGTTGGGTTCAGATTTGACGGAAGAGACCGTCAAGAGGGAAAAGGTGGGAGTAGCCTTGAACGGTGTTAGCAAGGTGCTTGCTTCCAAGAAGGAACTCTTAAACAAAGCGTATTCCCGACTCGGCAAGTGGGAAACACTATGGAATACCACGCTTACCAAGCGGAAGGAGCGTGAAGATGAGCTGAAGCTGCAGATTGCTACACTAGAGGCGCAGATTAGAGCCCAGGATGCAAAGATTGCTGAGGAGACCTCACTTAGGAGCGCTGTTGAGCTTAGAGTAAGTGACCTTGGCGAGAAGCTGAGAGGTCGTGAATTGAAGGCCGGTTCCAAGAGATGCAGACTCGACGAGTGTTTTGGCGAAGGAACCTACAAGGACGACGCCAAAAAGCTGAGATCCACTGCTGAGCGACATGCATTACTGATACAAGAGCTAATCTCTAGACTAGGTCATTCGGAGACATTGAGAATATTGGAAGATGTCAGAGCGCGCCATTTGGCCCGAGTTATCTTTGCCTTGCTTTTGTTATCTGTACTTGTATTTTGACCATCGCCAGGCTTGTTGGTCGAGGTCTCTTCAATTGTATTCAATTGTACTCTGGTACTTTGCCTCTTGGCATTTGTTTATGTATGAGGGTTTCTGATTCCTTGCTTTCTTGATAGGGACTCCATTGTCGTGATGGCCTTCTCTCTGAAACTAGAATCGGGGGGGGGGGGGGAATATAACCTGTAGCATATTTATACATTTGCATCTGCATCCTCATATCGCATGACCGGTATTTTTGAATCTATATCTTATTTCCTGCATCTCACAGGTTTTTCAGGATTGACGACCACAGAGTCCACTGCTATTCAACCAGAAGCAACTGCAAGAAGATAATGGATCAAGTTCAGGTCGAGATGCAGGAAATCCGTGAGAAGCTGACTCTGTTCATGCAAGCTATGGAGAGCATGGCCAAGGGCCAGGAGAACCTCCAGACCTTGGTGCAGCCGCTGCTGACGCAGGCGAACGGAAATGGCAACACTGACCATATTTCTGTTGAAACCCTTCGTCGGGAGGATGAGATACCGGCAGTTGTTACTCCACCTGTTGTGACTGTCAACAGAAACACTGGTACTGGTGCAAGTGCGGGTGCTGGTAATGGTAATACTGGAAATGGTGGTGATGGGCATGTTGTTAACAACAAAGGCAACACTGTGGATGTTGATCAAGGATTCGTTGACAATGTCGGCTTTGGAAATAATGGGTATGGCAATGTCAATCAGGACGGGAACTTTGAGTTCAACAATCAAGGCTTCGGTAACGACGGTTACGGTAACAATCAGGGGTATGGCTACGGTAATGGTGGATTCAGTAATGTGAACGGCGCTGGAGCATTTCCTTTCAACAATGGTTTTGGACATGCTGGGATCAATCAAGGGTTCGGCAACCGAGGACAGGGTCCTGTGTTCAATCAACAAGGATTTGGCCGTAACATGGGTTACGATAGGTATGGCAATGACTGGAATGTGGATCAACAGGAGGACGCTTTTTCAGGGAGAGGTATGGGACCTGAAGGCCCTATTGACCCTGTTCAGAGGATCAGGATGCTAGAAGAGCAGATGAAAGGTGTGGTTGATTAGAACTCCGCTGGGTTAGACATGACTACTATGGGGTTGGTACCAGGGCTGAGGGTGCCATTGAAATTCAAGGCTCCAACATTCGACAAATACAAAGGGGATACCTGCCCAAAGGTCCATGTACGTTCTTATTATAGAAGGATGTCTGCGTATTCCAATGATGAAAGGATGCTCATGCATTTCTTTCAAGACAGCTTATCGGGACCATCATTGGAATGGTACATGGGACTGGAGCCCACCCAGATTAGGAGCTGGAAGCAGTTAGCTGATGCTTTCGTTATGCATTACAAATATAACAGTGATTTGGCGCCAAACAGAGTTCAGTTGCAGAGTCTGTCGCAGAAAAGCGGTGAAAGTTTCAAAGAGTACGCGCAGTAGTGGCGCGATATGGCAGCTCGGGTGCACCCTCCTTTGGTTGAAAGGGAGATGAATGTCATGTTTGTGGGGACATTTACAGGAATGTACTATAAAACGTTACTCAATGTTTCGATGGACAGTTTCTCCGATATGATCCTTATGGGAGAAAGGATCGAGAATGGAATTAAAATTGGGAAGATTCAGGCAGGTGAATCTACTTTGGCTGGGGGTGCGAGAAAAGCGTTCAGCGGAAGACGGCAAGGTGATACCAGCGCTGTATTTGGTGGCAGAGGCCGGGGCAGAGGTAGAAATCAGTATAGTCAACCTCAACAAATAGCCAGTGTTACTATTCCAATTCCTCAACAACAACAACAGCAGCAACAACCACAGCAGCAACAAAGGCGGAATCAAGGTCAGAGAAGGTTTCAGAATGCAAAGCCGAAGAGAGTATTCGATAAGCCTCCGTCGACATATGCGGAGCTTCTTCAGACATTGCTGGGGTTGAATTTGGTTGAGAAAAGAACTTTGGAACCGCCTACAGGACTGGTACTTCCTTATGGGTACAACGCTAATAAGCACTGCGAATTCCATTCCGGGGCGCCCGGACATGATGTAGAATCTTGTCATGCTTTCAAGCATAAAGTTCAGGATTTGTTGGACAGTAAAGCCATCAATTTTGGTCAAACTGGGCCTAATATTGTACAGCAGCCTATGCCTAATCATGGGGCAAATGTTATCTTAACAGAAGAAAATTTGAACTTGGTGATCGATGTTAATGAACTAAAGACACCATTGAGTGAGGTGAAAAGCAAGTTGCTCAGAGGGGGAGTATTCCCTGGTTGTGATGAATACTATTTAGAGTGTTGGACCCAGCCTGAGGGTTGTACTGATTTGAAGCAGGGCATTCAGGCCCTGATCGACGAAGGGACCTTGCAATTTGATCGAACTACGGTTGAGAGGCCTGTGGAGGCACTATGTGATGAGCAAAATGATATTGTAACGGTGACGATCCCGAGGAAGACTATAACAATAACGGCGCCCGCCAAGCGGCCAACTATTATGATTACCAAAGCAGGGCCTGTTCCCTTTGAAAGTAAGAAAGCTGTCCCGTGGACCTACGGATTAGAAGCGTATTGCAACGGGGAAAAGATTGTGGTGAATAACCAGCCAGCTGGGGCTGTTGATAGTGTCGTTGGAACGGGGGGCATGACCCGTAGCGGAAGGATCTTTACCTCACCTGAAATAGAAGCAAAGAGGTTGGCCAAAGGTAAAGCCAAAGTAAGTGAAAGCGGGCCTTCTCAGTCGAAAGAAAAGGATACGTCGCTCAAGGACGTAGAGGAGTTCATGAGACTGATTCGCAAAAGCGACTACAAAATTGTTGAACATCTACAGCAGACGCCGTCGAAGATTTCTATCTTGTAGTTGTTATTATGTTCCGAGGCCCACCGGAACGCCTTGCTAAAGATTCTGGATACGTCATTTGTGCCTTAAGAAGTTTCTGTAAATCAGTTAGAGAAGGTAATGGCGCATGTCAATGCTGGACATAGCCTGGGTTTCACAGATTTTGATCTAACACCCAGGGGTCGAGAGCACAACATGGCTTTGCATATATCGGTGGAATGCCGGGGCACCGTAATGTCACGTGTATTGGTGGATACTGGATCGTCGTTGAACGTACTTCCAAAGAAATCCATGATGAAATTGGACATACGGGGAATTATTTGCACGCCCAGCGATTTGGTTGTGAGGGTGTTTGACGGGACGAAAAGATCGGTGTTTGGGTCAATAACATTACCGCTTCAAGTGGGGCCGGAAATTTTTGATACCGAATTCTACATCATGGATATCCATCCAGCTTATAGCTGCCTTCTTGGGCGCCCATGGATCCATCCTGCAGGGGCCGTAACGTCCACATTGCATCCGAAGTTGAAGTATATGGTGGGTGATAGTGTTGTTACCGTTTGTGGGGAGGAGGATATTTTGGTCAGTCACCTGTCATCATTCAGATATGTGGAGGTCGACGGAGAAATACACGAGACACCTTGTCAAGCCTTCGAAGGGTTGTGAATTAAAGACAAAGCTCAGGGTTCCAGCAAAATATCAGATGTGGTAGTGTCATCTTACAAAGAGGCTCAGGCTTTAGTGCAGACTGGTGAGACTAAAGGTTGGGGGCAGGTTTTGGAGATTCCCGTGAAGAATGATAAGTTTGGGCTAGGGTATCGACCGACGTCGTCAGCGTCATCTTCAGGAGCGCCCAGGTTTAAGGGACCGGTCACGATTACGCCAAGTGGAGTGTGCTTTGAGACTATCAACGCTATTTCCGATGCTGAAGACGGAGATAGCGACTGCGATATGGACGCGTGGATCAAGCCAAGCGTGCCAGGACAAAGTCTCTGCAACTGGTCCATCCGGGAAACTGTCCCAGTGACTCTTAAACAGTAATGATTTGTTTTATCAATTGTTGAATAATCCTATGTCCTACCCGGGGTATAGTGATGTTACATTAGGGCTACTTGATTATGTGTATTGCACTGTTTAATCATGAAATAAAGGAGTTTTTCATATTCAAATATTGTGATCCCTGTTTTTCTTGTTTTTACTTTAACAATAAATGGCAACGTGGTTATTTGCTTTGTTTGCATGTTGAAGCGTTTAACCATTTCCTTTGCAGGACTAATATTTCAGATGACATCTCATACGAACCGCCTATGACTCGTTTCGACTTCGAGCACCCGGTATTCCAAGCAGAGGAAGAGATTGTTGAGGATAGCGACTTGCCAGAAGAGCTGACTCGTTTGGTGAAACAGGAAGAGAGAATCATTATGCCTCATCAGGAGGAAATTGAGATTATCAACTTGGGGTCGGAAGAAGTTGTGAGAAATATCCGTATAGGGGCTGCGCTGCAGAGCGACGTCAAGCAAAGGCTGATTGAGATACTGCGAGAGTATAGTGATATATTTGCTTGGTCGTACGAGGATATGCCTGGGTTAGATACGGACATGGTTGTGCACCGTTTGCCGTTGCGAGAGGAATGTCCGCCTTTTAAGAAGAAACTCAGAAGAACCAGACCAAACATGGATGTGAAAATCAAGGAGGAAGTGCAAAAACAGTGGGATGCTGGTTTCCTAGCCGTTGCAACTTATCCGTCGTGGGTCGCTAATATAGTACCAGTGCCGAAGAAAGACGGTAAAGTGCGAATGTGTGTAGACTGCCATGATCTGAATAGGGCAAGCCCGAAAGACGACTTTCCACTTCCTCACATTGATATGCTGGTTGATAATACTGCTCAGTTCTCCGTATTCTCCTTCATGGACGGCTTCTTAGGCTATAATCAGATCAAAATGGCGCCGGAAGACATGGAGAAGACTACCTTCATTACTCCCTAGGGAACATTTTGCTACAAAGTTATGCCCTTCGGGTTAAAGAACGTTGGGGCAACATATCAACGTGCTATGACGACTCTCTTTCATGACATGATGCACAAAGAGATCGAGGTTTATGTTGATGATATGATTGCCAAATCCCAGACAGAGGAGGAGCATTTGGTTAATCTGCTGAAACTGTTCAAAAGACTGAGGAAGTTCAGGTTGAGACTGAACCCTAACAAGTGCGCCTTTGGGGTGAGATCGGGTAAACTGCTGGGGTTTATTGTGAGCGAAAAGGGGATAGAGGTTGATCCTGCAAAGATAAAAGCAATACAAGAAATGCCGACGCCTAAAACAGAAAAAGAAGTGCGTGGGTTTTTAGGGAGGTTGAACTACATCGCTCGGTTCATATCTCACCTAACAGCGACATGCGAGCCGTTATTCAAGTTGTTGAAAAAGGATCAGGTGTTGACCTGGAATGAAAATTGTCAAAAGGCGTTCAACAAGATAAAAGAATACTTGCAGGAACCTCCTGTTTTGATACCCCCAGTGGTCGGGAGACCTTTGATTATGTATTTGACGGTTCTTGAGGAAAGTATGGGTTGTGTTATCGGTCAACACGACGAGACCGGACGTAAAGAGCATGCAATATACTGTTTGAGTAAGAAGTTCACCGACTATGAGTCCAGATACTCAATGCTCGAAAAGACGTGTTGCGCGCTAGCCTGGGCCGCCAAACGTTTGAGGCAATACATGCTGAATCATACAACCATGCTAATTTCAAAGATGGATCCAATCAAATACGTGTTTGAGAAGCAAGCACTCTTCGGAAGAATTGCCCGATGGCAGATGGTGTTAACCGAATATGATATCCAATATGTCTCGCAAAAGGCTATTAAAGGTAGCGTTCTGTCAGAGTACCTTGCGGAGCAGCCTGTTGAGGACTACCAATCGATGAGGTTTGATTTTCCTGACGAGGATATCATGTACCTGAAAATGAAAGATTGTGAAGAATCGTTGCCGGACGAAGGACCAGAGTTGGGTTCCAAATGGCAGTTGATATTTGATGGAGCTGTAAATTCCTATGGTAGCGGAATAGGGGCAATTATCACCACTCCTCAGGGGTCGCGCATCCCCTTTACTGCCCGATTGACCTTTCCCGTTACTAATAACGAGGCTGAATATGAGGCTTGCATCATGGGTCTGGAAGAAGCCATTGATTTGCGAATCAAGCATCTAGATGTATACGGAGACTCAGCTCTAGTGGTGAATCAGATTAAAGGAGAATGGGAGACACGTCAGCCCAATTTGATACCCTATATGAATTATGCAAGGAGATTGTTGCCTTTCTTTGACAAGGTGGAATTGCATCACGTGCCACGAGCAGAAAATCAAATGGCTGATGCCCTGGCGACATTGTCTTCAATGTATAAAGTTAACTTCTGGAACGAGGCTCCCCGGATTGTTATCTCCCGACTTGATAGGCCTGTATTCATATTCGCCATTGATGAGGCTCCCGATGGTAAACCCTGGTATTTTGACATCCAGAATTTCCTAAAGAACAAGGAGTATCCGGTTGGGGCATCCAGTCGAGATCAGAAGACTCTTAGAAGATTGGCTGGAAATTTCTATCTGAATCCGGACGGTGTCCTGTACAAAAGAAACCACGACTTGGTGTTGCTACGATGTGTAGACGAGAAAGAGGCGAAGTTTCTCATGGAAGAGATACATGAGGGTACATTTGGTACACACGCTGGTGGGCATGCTATGACAAGAAAACTGCTGCGGGCAGGTTACTATTGGCTGACTATGGAAACAGACTGTTTCAAGTTTGCAAAAAGGTGTCATAAATGCCAGATTTATGCGGACAAGATCCATGTGCCTCCAAGTCCTCTGAATGTGATGTCATCACCGTGGCCTTTCTCGATGTGGGGGATTGATATGATTGGCAAGATTGAGCCCACGACATCAAACGGGCACTAGTTCATTTTGGTGGCAATTGATTACTTCACCAAATGGGTGGAAGCAGCATCATATGCCAATGTGACCAAACAAGTGGTAGCCAGATTTATCAAACGAGATATTATCTGCAGATATGGAATCCCTGAGCGGATTATCATTGACAACGATTCGAATTTGAATAATAAAATGATGAAAGAGCTGTGTCAGAATTTTAAGATTGAGCATCACAACTCTTCTCCTTACCGGCCCAAGATGAATGGCGCTGTCGAAGCGACCAATAAGAACATAAAGAAGATTGTTTAGAAGATGGTTGTGACGTATAAGGACTGGAACGAGATTCTACCTTTCGCTTTGCACGGTTATCATATGACGGTACGCACATCAACCGGGGCAATCCCTTTCTCATTGGTATACAGAATGGAGGCGGTGTTACCGTTGGAGGTCGAGATTCCTTCCCTGAGGGTTTTACGTGATGTCCAACTTGACGAGGCAGAATGGGTTAAAGACAGACTGAATTAGCTCAGTTTAATGGATGAGAAGAGACTGGCTTCTTTAGCCTACAGTCGGTTATATCAGAGCCGGATGAAGAAAGCTTACGACAAAAAGGTGTGCCCTCGAAGCTTTCAGACGGGCGATCTTGTTTTGAAAAAGATTCTCCCACCACAAACAGATCACAGGGGCAAGTGGACTCCTAATTACGAAGGTCCCTATGTTGTCAGAAAAGTCTTCTCTGGGGGAGCCTTGTTACTATCCACCATGGATGGTGAAGACTTTACGTCTCCTGTGAATTCGGACGCAGTTAAAAAATACTTTGCTTGAAAATGACCCGCTGGACAGTAAAAAGAGAGTCCAGGAAAAAATGGGGCATCCCGGCGAACCATAAAAAATGAGTAAAAGGTTCGGGAAAAAGTTAGGGGAAAATTTGAAAAGATGTACACCCGCGAAGTCGAAAACTTGAAAAAGGGCGACTTCGGCAAAAAAGGGTATCCCGGTGAATTGAAAACCCGCAAAGGGCGGTTCACGAAAAAGTTAGGGATTGAAAAAGCAAATGACTGCGGTCTGGATTTGATACGGCATTGCCTAGTGGTTTGGGAGTACCTGGGGGCCGTCTATCCAAAAACAATCTCTTCCGAAGATCGAATACCGGGAAAGCGCAGAGTCGGGCGAGTCATAGGAGGATCAGCTCATGGTGTTTGTCTGTACCACGTTGCCAACATGTATACAAATATTGTTTTGTATTTTATTTATGCTTCTTGTGCATATATGTATGTATGTGTGTGCGTAACTTCCTCTTTTCAGGAGTTGCATCCAGTGTACAAAACTTTGCCTATTCAGAGGCCCATTATCAATAAAACATGTTATTCAGTACTTGATGCTTGTTCTTTACTATTTTGTTTGTGAAAGACGCCAATGTTTTTGATAAACTTGCACTTACATAATCTTACTGGCCCTTGCCAATAATTGCTAAAACTTCGAATTGACTGAAGTAATGTCACAGATACTAACCCAGATAGATTCTGTTGTATAGGCCCGTTTTGTCTCGTTTGTGTTTTGCAGGATTCTTACCTTTGGAGCAAATGGTCAGGAGTTGCATTCCCTAGCCAAGGTCGCTTGACGTAAGACCTAACTCCAGTTGATGTCATTCCTCAGCTAGTCGCAGCTTATCCCCTGAGATGTGAAATGACAGTTATCCCTTCCCGAAAGAGGGAGTTATCTTTCCCCAGGAGAGTGTCCTCATGGAAAGCCGTCCATAGGATTAATCCCAGCAAGTCAAAATCAGTATCCCCTGCAGAGGTTGCGCTCCTCAGCGAATCGAAGATGTGCACGTTCAATCCCCAGCATGGGAGATTCCCGCAATAGCTAACTGAGTTGTTGGTTCGAAAGGTCTATATCCGCGAAAGAGGGTGTTCTTGCTCCCCACAGGTCGTCATGCCATTGACAGGATGTTGATCCTCAGCAGTATCCGTAACTCTAAATGTGTAAACTGTGCCCAGACAGTGTGTTTCACCTAGAAGTGTCGCTTCTTTCCCAGCTAAGTTTGTACACCAGCAGGGTGTCTGCTCTTTCCTCCCAGTGGAAATGGATGTTTAATCTCTCCCCGGCAAAGTTGACTGTGTTTCCGGCATTTATTTTGCCGGAATACCTTATGATACTTGTTCTCCCCGGCGGAGTTGGCTTTACCCTCAGCATTCATGTTGTTGAGACATCATTACCAGAGTAGCCCCGGCAGTTTGATCCTGCATTTGCATTTGCATATATCACCATATTTGCATCCACTCAAACGCGTAGCATTGTCGTGCTGTACGGAGCATTACGTCATTTTCAAACATACGCATTTTGAAACATAAATCAGGTTGGTTCACCTTTTGCTTTCAGGTGTGTTTACTCAGCAGGAGCATGAAGTTCTAGCTCAGATCTATTACTAGGTATTCGAGGTCTTGCCGTGAGACGTGTGATGACACGGTTCATCTTACTATTTTCCCCACAGAGTTACTTGGTCAAGTTTCTCTTTGTCCCCGAGCAGAGTTATTTGTTTAAATTTCTCTTGTTTTCCCCGCCAGAGTTGCTTGCTGAAGTTTCTCTTATCCGGCCAGCGAATTATTTTCTTCAAATTTGTTGTTACGTCAACGTCAAAGGGTTTCATGAATCAGAATTTCAGAGGCTGCCGCCGGTTATTAGAACAGGCGTTCGGCAGTTTGGTTTCCAAATATCCCCCGTGGAGTCCTCCTCAAAGTCGCTGTCACATCAGTGCTAAAAGGTTGGTGGGTTGGGACTAATGGAGTTAGATACTGTAGAGATAAGCAGAGAAACTGTATTCAGAGTAGCTTCCCGTATGAACAGACGGATGTATGTTCCTACTGGTTGACAGAAGTACTTCCCCGGAGATCGTCAAAATTCTATTGCCTACGTTGATAGGAGTTCCTCGTGTTGACGAAATATGAGTCCTGACGTGGACAATTTATTCCTATATTGACGGGATTTCTTCGTGCTAGTGAAGTGGGTGTCCTAACATGGACAGAGGGTTAACGAGATGTGCTAGTCCTAACGTGGACAGATACAATTTCTCTGTGTTGACAGAATGTGAAGTCCGTGCGTGGACAAAATTGATTACTCTTTGTGGACCATTTATCCCCAGCAGATATCTTCCTTCGTATCAGCAAAATGTGTGTCCTGACGTGGACAAAGTTATAGTTCTTTGTGTTGACAAGATGCGCGAGTCCTGACGTGGACCAACTTATCTTTCTTCGTGTTGGCGAAGCGTGAGTCCTGACGTGGACAAGTTTTATTTCCTCAGCGGGTCAAAGATGTGAGTCCTAACGTGGACGATGTATTCCTAACATGGACGATTTTTTTTCCTAACGTGGAAAGTTTATTCCTAACATGGAAAGTTTATTCCTAACGTGGACAGTTTATTCCTAACGTGGACAGTTTATTCCTAACGTGGAAAGTTTATTCCTAACATGGACAGTTTATTCCTAACGTGGACGATTTATTCCTGACGTGGACAATTCATTCCTATGTTGATAGGATCCCCTCGTGCTGATGAAATACAGACGAGTCATCCCCAGCGAAGTCGCCGGGATTTTTCCGTGTTGACGGTAGGTGGAGTCCTGACGTGGACAACTTTATGATGAGATTTCTTCATGTTTACGAAACGAGCGTCCTAACGTGGACAAAGTTCCATTCCTGTGTTGTTGAGACGTGAGTCCTGACGTGGACAGATTTGTGTTTATTCGTGATTTGACAAAATTTGGGGTCCAGATGTGTACAAGGTTACTCTTGTGACGACATAATCTCTATTCGTGTTGACGAATTTGTTTCTCTTCTTGTGTTGACAAGGTTAGTCTAGTTGTGGACGGAGGTGTTTTGCGAAAATTGTTCAGTACCTGTGACGTTACATAGGTGGTTGAAGTTGAAATCAGAATTATTATCAGACGTGGGATCAGTTGTTGCCGTAACAACCGGATTCAGTTGGGGGATGTCGTTCCCCAAGCAGTGGTGCAGTTTATTTCTGCGGTTGGCAAATTTCTGGGTTCTTGGTATTCAACTGTCTTGTACCTCTATTGTTTGAAGGCCGTTCGCTCTTTACCCAGTCGGGTCCAAGCCGTTTGAATAGGGGAAAGAAGGTAATCGGGTTTGATTGACCTTTGAACTTGTCGAAGGTGGCGCTCTGCTTCGAGCTCTTGTTGATCAACTCCTCAAATTTCCTCTTGACTAAACTGACTGAGAGCTTGTTATGGCCCCTGCCAGATATGACCAATGCTACAGGGAAGTCCTTCCATGGACTGCAGGCAGACAACGGTGTGTCGGGCTTGCCGAGAAGGAGAAATTTTTCTGGTCGGAAGACACATAGGGCGACCTGCAGTTCGGCTTCTTTAGAGGGTGGTGACACCTCCTCGACCCTCTTGGCATCGCAGGTCTCCTGTCGAAGAGCCTCGCTTCTTCGGGTGTACTATTTCAGGTGCCCCTCCTTGATTAGGAATTCAATTTCATCTTTGAGGTGGATGAAATCTTTCGTGACGTGTCCATGACTCCGGTGGAATCGACAGTATTTGGATTTGTTGACGTTGGGCTCGCAGGGTGTCGATTTCAGAAAACGGACACCGCCTATCTAAAATTCTGAGTTAATACACACGGATAGGATACGCTCGCAGGGAGCTGTGAGTAGCGCGTACCCAGTGAACCGGCCTTGGAAAAGTCGGTGCGGGGTCATAGTCCTCGTTCAATTAGAAATTTCTTCATGTCGTCTGAGGTGCACACCTAGACAGCTTCTCGGTTGAACCTCTATATGTAATCCTAAAGAGGTTCATCTTTTCCCTGGATGACATCTTCCAGGGACTCTTCCATCTTCGGGTGGCGTCGGGAAGCTATGAAGTGCCTGGAGAACTGCCTCTTTAGTTCGCCCCAGGAGGTGATGGGTTCGGGCGCGAGGCGCTTGTACCATGTCATATCACCCTTCCTTAGGTTAGTGAGGAAAAACTTGCACTTGATGGCTCCACGGACGTTCCGATAGTCGAGCATCACATTGATGTTTTCGATATGGTCGTCTGGGTCGGTCGTACCATCATAAGTCACCGAGGGTGGGGGTTTTTCCATCCCGACGAGAAATGGAGTCTCCCTAATGACCCTAGACAGTGGTGAGCATTGGTCATCCTCGTCGCTTCTGACAGGTAACTAAGAAAGGGAAAGGTTACCCCGATTTCTTCTGTTTCGTCTGGAAGGACTCCTGAGCCGACTCTTTGGCTTCTCGCCGCCTCCTTCAACTTTGTTCCTCTTCTGAGTGGGGGAGCTTCACTCCTTCTGGGGAGGTGATCGGTCGCACTTTTGGAAGGCCACTGGCTGAGGCCGCTCCAAGCGAGAGCGATGTCAAGTCTTTTGGGGAGAAAGACTCCGAGAGTCTTCGTGTCGCGTCCTCCGCGGGGGAGGAGAGGGGCTGTTGGAAACGGGGCGACGATGTCTCCATGGAGGAGAGCATGATTTTTGCTCCTTCTCGAGCATCCCTGTCCGCTCATTCTGTTGGAAAATTATCAGATTGGTCAAGTTGATCGCCGCGAACAGAGCCACCATTATAGGGTCGATGCTGGCTGGCACTGGGATTGGCTGGTAGACAGCCGGGCTATTAAAGCGTCGGACAGCATTGAAGGCCGCATCTTCCAAGGAAGGATATGCGGCGTACCCATCCCTGGAGTTGCCCTCTATGACGTGAACGGTCACATTGAGGTCATGGCTATCACCATTGGTGAATGGAGCAAATGCGGTTTCCGGAGTGTTGTCATTATGTGTGTTGTCCATGATCAAACAGAAGTCGAATGTTGCTTTGGTTCTTGAGATTCTATGCTTCTATAGGAGAAATAACAAGGGAGAAAAGGGTTCCCATAGATGGCGCCATTAATCTTACCTGATCAGAAAGGAATCAGCAACCTGCCACGCGTCGTGAGCTCTTGTGTTCACCGGTGTTGAAGAGGAGGAGGAGGTGTACCTGTTAGGTACTCCGATGCCTAACTGAGTAATGAAGTTAGGAAGAGCAAGTGCAAAGAAAATAGGTGTGGATAATAGAATACCTGACCCTCTAGTGAAAGAGGGTATTTATAATATGCCTCCAGCGCAGGGCCAACAGTTACTTTGCATTGGGCTGGATTGCAAGGCCCAATACGAGTAAATGCCAGGGCTTACATGACGTAGAGAAGACCAGCACATGGTCTTCTCCCTGGATCAACTGCCCCGTGATCTTCAAAAGGTGGGTTGGCCAGTTCTCTCGAAAGTGGGTAGTTGTCTGATGACGTGTCCCCACATGGCGAACACATGGAGAACGTGGGGAAGACGCATGAGCTTTCCCCGTGCTAGGTAGTGGTCTTCCCGACTACAAAATTAAGTGTGCCCGAGATGAAGGAGGATTGGGCTTTGTCAGGCCTCTCCAACATAGTATTGGGTTGGGCCTGCCCGATTGTGGGGCAGGTCTTGGCCCAGTCCAGAACACATATCAAAAAAGATGAGTCACCATGTGAAAGTGAAGATCATAATCTTCACAGATGGTTCTAAAGTATTGGAAACCTTGGAGGTTAATTTAGAAAATGTGTTTCTAACAAATATCCTTGACTCAAGAATTTGTATCAGAAACCTGATCCAATACTTGATTCAAAGGACATGAAATCTTGTGTTAAAATTTAGGAAAAATCGAGAAAGGAAGAAATGATTATGAAACTCAAAGAGGTAATCCAACTTCTAGAAGATAAATAAAATTCATGAGCTTTTGAAGAATATTCACCATCTTTAAAAAATTTATTTGAAGAAGTGATTAAAGAATAAACATCAGGTGTCTTAATTGAAAGAACTATCATAGTAAACAAAAGATTCTTTGTGTATAATCAACATTCGAGAATTTTCTAAGAGATTCATCATGCTAAGTATCTCATGGAAAAGAGGAATCAATGGGAGAAACCTCATAAGTCTCATGCAAAGATTTATACAAAAACTTATTTAAAGATATACTTGATAGCACGCCCGAAGATTCTCATGAAGAATCCTCTAAAAGAAAGACATCTGACAAAGAGGGACATGTTTTCTTCAAAACCACAAAATAAGATGACGACACTAAGGTAACAACTCGAACATATAAGAAAATGTTTAAGTTAAGTGTGAAGCTCAGTAAAGAAAATGAAAAATTAGAAAGAAACATCGTAGAGTTTAAAGATTATATTGATTTTATTAAAAATAGTAATAAAATTCTTGCGGAAAAAATAGCCAACATTAGAAATCAATATTAAAATCGGTTAAATATGAAACATGTGCCTTTTTGAAAAATGAAATAGATAAATTGCATGAAGCTCGAGACAAACTCACTAAGGGTAAAGAGAATCTATATTTAATTTTTTTCTAATCAAAGGGCCTCCTATAATAAAATTGGATTGGGGTATAAACCAAATGAATCCCTTATATACTATTTTTTCTTGGATTTTAATCTTTTTCTTTTTGATAATGTCAAAAGGGGGAGGAGAGAGAGAGAGAGAGAGAGAGAGAGAGAGAGAGAGAGAGAGAGAGAGAGAGAGAGAGAGAGAGAGAGAGAGAGAGAGAGAGAGAGAGAGAGAGAGAGAGAGAGAGAGAGAGAGAGAGAGAGAGAGAGAGAGAGAGAGAGAGAGAGAGAGAGATTATTATTTTTGTTGATTTTTAAGATACCAAAGACAAAGCATAAATTATTAAATAAAAGAGGATATATACAAGATAGGGGGAGAAATCAAGTGTTAAGAAAAAACTTCCCATCAAAATGTTGTCACCATCAAAAAGGGGGAGATTATGTAGAAGATGTTCATCATCTATCTTAACTTAGTTTTGATGAAGACAAAAGCTTATCAATGAAGAAAGATAAAAGAAGAAAAAGATTAGAATCAAGTATCAAGATTGAATAAGCTTTGAAAATCAAAGAATTGAATCATGAAGATTAAGGTACAATGGCAATTCAGATCTATATAAGTTTTAGGTGCTCAAGCATTTTTCATCTAAGCTGTTCTAAAGTTTTCTTATGCCTTAAACATGATTTGAAATTAAGCCACGTCTTTTAATAAAGGAATATTTCATGTTTTAAATATATGCAATTGATTGCTTCATCTAATCAATCAATTGTTGGTATATTCCTATTTGTGAAAAGAATTTTTTTTTAAAACAATAATGGATTGGCATAAAGGTACAATTGATTTTATGGTTTCTTTGTGAAATGTGCATCTGGTGACTTGTGTTGGAAGTATAAGAAGGAGTGTTAGTTGATTGGGTAGAAGTACAAGTTTCCATATGACTTGCATTGACAGCGGATTTGTTCTTGTTAAAATTGGGATGGCCATGTTTTTTATAGCAAAAGTCTATAGTATGTCTAGTCCTATTGCAAAATGTACATACTCTAGGAGCACTCTTGGTGTTATGTGATCCACCTTTGTGTCTATAATCAGATCTTTGTGCAACATTCACAAGGATTGATGGATCTTCAACAATTTTAAGGTTCTTGTGATGACATTCTTCTTGAATCACAAGAGAGTATATACGATTAATAGAAGGTAAAGGGTCCATGACAAAGATCTGAGTTCTAACCACGGAGAAAGTATCATCTAATCTAGTGAGAAATTGGATTGCTTGTTCCTCAATTCTATGATCTTGAGCCTTTCACTACAACAAAATGTATATACAACAACGCCAAAGTTCTCACAGTGCTACAATGGGCCGTGATGACATATACTCACGGTTGAAAGATACGATCGTGGTTATATAATCACCCTTTCATGGGTTCGAATCTCAGCACCCTCAAATGTTTTATTTCTTTAACATTTAGTCGCACCTTTGTATTTTTATTTATTTTTAATTTTAAAAAATGTGATACCACCACCGTTATTTAAACAACCGTTATGACATATTTATCATCTTATTTTAATTTTTTTAAAATAAATGTGATATCACCACGGTTGCGTAGCTGAACTGTTATGACATATTTTTCATTTCGTTTTAAATATTTTAAATTGTAATATACTAGCGCTTCTTTATGAAGTTTAATTAAGCAAATAATATATCACCACAGTTGCGCAGCTGAACCGTTGTGACATATTTTTCATTTTGTTTTAAATATTTTAAATTATAATATACTAGGGCACTTCTTTATGAAATTTAATTAAGCAAATAATATACCACTATGGTTCCGGTTGTTGACCATGGCGGTATCTTTAATTCATATTTATCACAGTTAACTAGCTTGTCTCTTCAGTAGCCATTCTTAGCGCTAAATAACGATACGATACAAAACACCATTTCAACCCTAAGTTGCAGCTTTGAGAAACGAAACACCATATCAACCCTAGCATTCATCATTCATTATCATCGTTTATTGTTTTTCATCATTTGTTCATTGGTTCATTATTTTCTATTCGTTATTCATTTTCAACTCGTTGTCATCGCGGGAGGAAGACAACACACCAACACCGACACTAACACCATCGTCATCGTTAAGGAGGAATACAACAACAACATTATATGTTTCAACCCAAATATTCATCTTTACTTAGTCATCACGTTTATGGTATGTAGTTTTTTTCACATGCATCTACAGTAAACATCAATTTCCATTGTTGTTGTTCATGTTGATTTTGTGGTTGTCGTTGAATGTGTGTGATAACACTTGATTAATATTTTATTATGGTTGTTGTTGTTGAATGTGTATGTGATAACATTTGATTAATCTTTTGTTGATGTTATTGTTGTTTTTGAATGTGTATGATAACATATTTCTATTCATGGTTATATGTGGAAATAATAGATGAAAAACTTTGTTGTTGTTGTTATTGTTGTTGAGGTTGTTATTGTTTTTGAACATAGTCGTCTTCGCCGTATTCTTCATCTAATGGTGAAGAAACTATAACAAGTGAAACTTGTACAAATGATACTCAAGACGGAAAAAAAACGATCACAAAGAGGTGCCACAATGCTTACCAAATTAACAAAAGTCCGCAACTCTGGTAACAAATTACTGATCACGTTTGATGCGTATTACAGAGTAGTTGATGGTGAAAACTCTTTACTTTTTAAGAGTTATGTTGTGTTCCTTGGATGTAGCAAAGTCAATATATTGATTGATGATTGGAAACAAGCACCAAAGGCTGTCAAAGATAGCATATGGACAGACGTTAATGATGATAAGTTTAAAAAAAGATGGATAAGTCATGCTAGTACGTGTTGGAGGAGCTTTATGTCACGGGTCACGTGTGACTACATTAGGGAGCCTAAGCCTGGTCTTGAGTGTCCATGGGTGAGATATAGTTATATTTCGAAGAAGGTTTGGAAAACGTTTGTGAATGACCGTCGTTCTGAGAAATTCATGGTTAATACTAGTCTTATTTATATTGATAATTTTATGTTAATTATTTATAGATATTAATCATATTTTCACTATGTTTATAACAGGCTAAAAGTTAAGCAGGAATACAAACTAAAGCAAAAAACATTTACCCCCACAAATTGTCTCGTGGTGGTTACAGGAAAATTGAGAAAACAATGATGAATGAAAAAAATGGTATATGAGGACTCCATTAGTCGTTATCGTAACCCATCTCCACCATTAAAACATGAGAAATAGAAGAGGGCTCGACTAAGACAAAATGGAGAGTACACCTCAGATGTGTCAAGAGCAGTTGTTGAGAAAATTGTAAGTATGATTTATTGTGCGTATGTTATGTGTTATTTAAATATTATGGTAATTACAATATTAATATTATCATGCATGTTGTGTAGGATATGTTGGTCGAGGAGACTCGTGGAGGCTCATTTGTTTCAGAACCTCGATATGATATACTAATAGAAGCTATCGGAAAAGATGAGCATGGTGGATGCGCTCGTGGTGTTGGAGAAGGCGTCGATATAAGATTATTATTTGGCTCATAAAAAAATGCTGAAAGCCCCGAATTACAAACGCAAAAAGAAAAGATTGCGGCTTTTGAGAATCAGTTAGAAGAACAAATGAAGATGTTAGAAGCGGAGCAGGAAAATCGGAGGAAAGACATGGATAAGTTAGAAGAGTTATATGCAATATGTATTTTATCCGAAATGCTAATGTTTTACCTGAAAAGTTAGAAAAGATAGAAATGTGTTTATTATGTATTGTGTTCAAAATGAATATTATGTTGCAGAGAATAAGTGGATTCTTCCAATAACATACGAATGAAAATGATGATGATGTTGATGATCAATTTCTCGAAACAAATGTCGTACGTGGTGCTAGCACAAAAGGAAGTAATTGTTCATCCGCCCCCACTCAATAGATCAATGAGATATTGGATCCTTCCGCATATGAAATCACCATGTTATACCTGTTGGTTGCGGATAACGATGATATGATTTCTCTTCCACTAGAGCATTGTCCAAAGATATAGCTCTTCTATTCTGCTCCTAGTGATATACGAGAATTTCTCTCTAGAAATCATTGGCTGGACGTAGGGATATTATAAGTTTGGCGCACGTAAGTATGCAATTAAATATGCATGTTATTATATATAGTACATTATCGTTTTTGTATTTCCTCACTTATTTTTTGAATTTTGTTTAACCATTTAGGTACATTCACCGAGTTTGTATAGAATTAAATAAATTGAATATTTATGGCATCTTGGATCCATAAAGTATGCAGTGGTCAAATAATGATCCAAAAGGGATTGAAGCTTACATTTTAGAATGATTGAGTGAGGGGGGAAAAGAATGTTACTTAACACCATTGGATATTGGATATTCGTCATCATAGTTAAAGTTAGTTTTGTTTTAGAAAATACTAATTATATATGTGCTCGTGTTTATTCAGTGATCATTGGATATTGATCATCATATCACTTAGGACGAATATGGTAACGACACTGTGTTCCTTACATCAACTACTCGAGCCTAAAATGAAATATATTGTTAATAGGTAAGTTTATGTTTATATGAAACATTTTAGTAATATTTTCTTTGACTTTGTAATTGGTTTAACTTGTAATATGTTTAAATCATTTTCAATGTACAGTTTTGTGCGACGACATTATATCTTGCACTATTAGAAAAAAAAAAACCCAAATTTATCTTGCCTAATGTAAGTGGCCAGATTACTTGTGTCATTCACTAATATATATTGTTAGAGGCATGTGTGGTTATAACATTCATGAAATTAATGTTTAAATTTTTAAATGAGGAGACAACCAAAGGGATATGAGTGTGGGTATTATGTAATGAAACACATATTAAACATTGTCTTCGCCGTCATTGTTGATTTATGGGATCAAGTACATATTATATATGTAATAAATTGTTTACACTAACATATTATTGTTTAAGTTAGCTATGATTATCATATATGTGTGATATTCACATTTTTGCACTTTTTATGTAGACGTTAATGTCGTTACGTCATTCCCCTACGATGACTTTGTAGACATTCATAAACGTTTGACATATATCTTCGTTGTGCTTAAGGATCCTCAAACATGAGTTTAATTTGTAATATTATATATATATATATATATATATATATATATATATATATATATATATATATATATATATATATATATATATATATATATATATATATATATATATATATATATATATATATATATATATATATATATATATATATATATATATATATATATATATATATATATATATATATATATATATATATATATATATATATATGTTTGATATACATTTGAGTTTGATGATGTAAATAATTTTTTTTTGGATTTGATGAAATAAATAATTTTTTTGGCTTTTGATGTCAATTTTATTTACCTTTGTAATATATGTATAAAACTAGGTTCAGAATACAGGTACAAAAATAAAATGGGCTAATAATGCAATAATATAATTTTTTTTAAAACTAATAAATATTTCACAATGGTTTATACAAAGGACTGTGGTGATAGACAGCGCGTTTAATATAATTTTTCATGCAATTGCTGAGATTCAAACCCATGACCTTGAGACTATGTAACAACGGTTGCAACTAACAGTTGCGGGTATAAGTAGAGCGCTGCCTAGTATATCACAACGGTCACACGACCGTAGTGGTATATAGCGAACTTATAACCACATGCTACTTCACAATGGTGGGTCACACGTGATGGTATCTCTTTTCCAACCGTTGTTGTATATATTTTCCATAGTAATGTTTCTAACAACATTACATCTACATCTATGTGCATATGTATATATTGGTGATGATCTATTAGAGTTAAGTTCCTCCCATAACCTTTTTAACTCAAGAAAGTATTCCATGACAGATCTTGAATTTTGCTTCAGGTTATTAATGGTCGATCTTAGAGTTAGGATACGAAAGCGGTCTTCCTTGGAAAATCTTTCATGGAGATCATTCCAAGCGTATAAAGCATGTTCACAAAAAAGAATGGTTAAAGCGATTTGTTCATTAACCGAATTGATGATCCATGAGAGAATAAGATGATTGCATCGTTGTGATTGAGTAAAATTTAAGTCATCACGATCAAGAAGTTCAGTGGATCCATCAACGAACTGCAGCTTGTTCTTGACACCCAAATCATGTTGCATGGATCTACTTCATGTTAATTAGTTAGGGTCATCAAGCTTAGGTGTGATGTTAACAGAATGATGACCTTCACTTGGATAAATGTAGTATATTGAATCAAGATCAAGTTGGTTATTTGGTGCTAAACGCAAAGCCATGTTAGATAGATGAGAAAACAAACAAAGAACTGCGATAGAAATGCAAAACAAAGAAGAGATGAAGAAGATGAAGTTGTTGCAACAAATATGCAGGAACTACAACAAAGAAGATGAAGTTGTTGCAACAAATATGCAGGAACTGCAACAAAGAAAATGAAGTTGCTGCAACTAATATGCATTAACTGTAACGAAGAAGAGAAGCAATGGACCAAGAAGAAATGATAACGCAACGCTATTTCACAAGAAAGAGATGAAGATTTAGTCGAGGTTCATATGAAAGATGGCATGTGAATGAGAAAGATGTTCATTGATTAGGGATGATACCATATTAAATTGATCAAGATGAACATGGTAAATGGAAAATTCTCATTAAGAATTCACAATTTAGTGATACATTCTTATATAGAATAAGGTGACTTGGACCATAAGGAAGCTACACTATCATTTCTTCAAGTGTTAGTTACAAACTATAAAAAACTATTAACCAATTTGTAACTGAATCAACAAGCTATTAGTAATGTATGATGGCGTTGTTGTCATGTTGCATACTCTCATTATCATCATGCTTCACATGCTTCAATACGCTTACATATATTAGTAAAAGTGACATAAAAAAACTCAAGCAATGGTCAACAATATTTGTTGGTTTTATTTGTCTAAATCCATCAGCAAACAAAAATAAATGTATTCAAAAATCTGTCAAAATTTGAATAAACTCATAAAATATCTCATATAGTTTCAAAATCACTAACCATTGTGTATATATACACATACGTATCATTAATTAGCAATTCCATCAAATGTTGCATTTTTTTTATCATATACCTCTTATAGACTTTATATATGCAAAGTGCATTATAAATATGGTTGATAGTAGTTACATCGACAATATTTATTTTTTCAAATGCGTTAAATATGGTTGAATGTGGTCATATTGTCATTTCTTTCACATTTAGATGTTTTGCATAAGAAGGGCCTTATCCTTTTTATGTCATCTCACGATTGTGTATTTCACACATGAAGTCAACTTTTCATACACCATAGCACAAAAATAACCTCAAAATATGAACAGACGTTGGTATTTTTAGGATTATGTATCTTGGAATTTCAATTGCTTCTTTTATTTTTTTATATACACTTCTCATTTCACATCTAAAAACATGTGTTTTTTTACCCATGATCTCACTTTAAAATGACAATAGAAAACTCTGATTTTTCTAATTCAAATCAAACTCATGCCAATAGGTCATTTTAAGAATTTTTTTTATAAGTGATGAAGTTTTTTTTAAAATAATTGAGAAACTCAACAATTTGTTCAGCAAAGTAAGATTTTAAATTAATGGGAGGATCCCGCATACTTTAAATGGTATCATGACCATGAGAAAAATTGACTGATATACTAACCGCGCAATCCATAATCCAGATGCCTAAACAATTTTTCCCATGTCTAGGGTTGTCAATCTTGTTAAATCAATAATTTTTTAAAGAACAATGTTATTTAATTTAAATTTCAATAATAAAGTTTATACATAAATAGAAGATAAATGGACAACAAACTGTGTCGCTACTCCTTTTTGAATCACAAAATCAATCCTCTTAAAAACTATATTCATAGACCTAGGAGATACAACATTGATATTTATAAGCCTTTGAATTTTCTATAAAAGATCAACGACTTCTAGTGCTAGGAAACCAAAAGTGTCAAAGGAAAATGGTATAAACGCACGTTGATTGTCATAACACACTTTTTCATGTTTGACCACTTTACTTGAAGCAGCTTTGAGAGTTGTTTCTCCCACGGTAAAACAACCAGCCCTCAATCCCACTAGTGGAGAAACTCCAGTCAAGTCCACACAAGTATGTTTCCTTCCTACCCGCCCATATAGCATAACATCTAATGACCTAAGTATCGATCTCCCCTTAAGCGGGTCAGTCAAAAAATTGACATGCGTCTATTTCTTCATAGATACTTTGGCACATCAAAATATATCAAACACGACATCTCAAGCAAGGCCATGTCGGTATTTGAAGCCTATGTAGAAAAATTTTCATATAGATTTAAGGAAATCTATGCGCTAAAAAATATAAATTTTTACAAATGTTCATCTAGTCTATATGTAAATGTAAGATTCCATCTAAAGCATTGATCGTCAAGCATCTTGTATTGTATCTGTTGAAGCATCGTCTAGGTGCACATCTTTGAAGATTTTCTCTAGTACTTGTTAGTATATGTTTAACACTATTGTAAGTACTAAAGCAAACTTCGAATTCCTCTAGTCAACTCCAAGCCCAAAACTCAACTATTTTTATCCTCTACAAGAAGATCAATCTTATATCTTATATGAGTTTTTTTTTTCATTGGAAACCTTTAGCAAAAATTATTCTTGGAAAAAATAATTTAGTTGTTTTTCCTCTCAACATTCAAATTGGAGATAATAAAAAAAAATAATTTATATAAAGTTTTACTTCAACAATAAACAAACCAACAAAATGAACAACACTGTGAATATTTGAATAAACATTTGATTAGGGGTGTTCAAAACCAAACCGACCCAATAGAAAACTGCTAGTTGAAGTGAATTAAACCGAAAACTCTAAAACATCGCATTTGGTTTGGATGTCTTTGAGCCATTTTTTAAACAGAACCACATGGTTCGATTTGGTTTGCAATTTGTATTTTGCAAACCAAATCAAACAACATCATGTTACAACTCAAACTTCACATAACTTACATCCAATCCAAACCTAAATCTATTATGCCTTAGCCTTACGAATACAAACGACTTTTTTTTCCTCGCACTTAGGTTTTCAGTTCATCCTTCTCAAATCTCTCATAGTAATACCACACATTCTTCTCATTTTCTTTGTTAGGTGCATTTCGATTCTTCTTCAGTAATCTCTCATTTCTTATATTCTTTCTTTTTCATCTTCTCATTTTTATGCTATTGTTCTCTCTTCGAATTTTATTTTTATCTTGCATCTTCTTATCTAATCTCTCCTGATCTCTTCTAATCTTTCTTTTTTTACTTCTCTAATCTCTCTTCTCCTCTATTTTTTTCTACTTAATTGTAATGATTTTTATATTGTTTTATGCTGCTGTGTTATGGTATTGAAAGATGAAAACATTTGAATGTTTACTTAACGTTGTTTGCATTTTCTGTTGAGTGATATTTATAAACTTTCCATCATTTATTCATTTATTTGATTGTATTCTTCAAAGAGTTAAGTGTTAGTATAATTTATTGAAACAAAAAAGAGATCCAATTGAGATTAGTTTTTTTAAGGATATATATATATATATATATATATATATATATATATATATATATATATATATATATATATATATATATATATATATATATATATATATATATATATATATATATATATATATATATATATATATATATATATATATATATATATATATATATATATAAAGGCAAAAATAGAAAAAATAGCCAAAGTATAACGGACTTCAGGAGGAAGGCATAAGGAGTACTAAATCCGAAAATATAACTGACAAAAATATCGATAAAAAAGAAGAAAAAACCAACCCCCACCACCAAAGAAAGGGAAACAAAGCAAAAATACTAAAATAAGAATACAAAGAAAAACCAACAACAATCCAAACTAGAGCTCTCCAATCCGAGAACACCTATAGGAGCACCGAAAATCACAAAAACGCACAAGAACACATTCTACGTATTGAGTATAGAAAATGTGAGAATTATAGGTAATAGTCCTACATTGGCTATAAATGTGGAGACCTGAACATTTATAAGTGAGAGAACTCACACATCTATCACTTTAAGATTTTTGGTGAATATATGGTGTGTCTCACAAAGGTGTTGCGCTAAAAAGAAAGTCCCACGATGTTCAATGCTCCCTAGTTGAAAAACCTCCCCTAACTAATTGTATAATGAGCCTTTGGTTCGAGTGAAGGACCGACTCACTTGTATCGAAAGTACTCCTCACAGATGGTGGTTGGGAGGTGTCCACTTGAAAAGTGTTTCCACTTAGGGGGGACATTGTGGACTTACACTTGATGGGGAGTGTTGAGTATAGCAAGTGTGAGTATTATGGTAATAGTCTCACATTGGTTAGAAATGTGGAGACTTGAACATTTATAAGTGAATAAACGCACACACCTATCACCTTAAGGTTTTGGGTGAATATGCTGTGTGTCTCTCACAAAAGTGTTGCTCTAAAAAGAAAGTCTCACAATGTTCAATACTCCCTAGTTGAAAAATCTCCCCCAACACAATGAAGGTCAAAACCACTCATACCCCTGTTTGTTTAAGAACAAGATAGGGTTCACCGACCAGTCTAAGAAATCACGGGAGTTTCTCACAAACCTATCAAGATACCGTTTCCAAGTCAAAAAAATATTCATATCTTTTGATGTCGCCGAAGATCTAGAAAAAATAAATCATTCCTAAATTTCTAATATATTTAAAAAATCTAAATTATATGTCAATTGTATCAAAAAATATTTTAATGATTTTGTGATCTATTTGATTATAGTTAAAACCTCTTTGTGAAAAGACTTGACATAGTTCCGAATGAAGAATTTAATCTCTTATTACATTTGCTTTCAAATAAAATTTGTGAAAATAGAATCATGAGATGATATAATTCAATAGAAAACACATCTTTTACGAAATATAATTATGTATAGAGTGGTGGTTTTGAGTGAAAGAGTTTGAACCAACAGACTCAAACTCACCCTATAGTTAAAAAAAAACGTTTGTTTCTCTTGTTCTAACAAATAATAAACAAAGTCACTAGAGAGAAACACTCTGGATCATTTTAGCAACTATACTAAAGATTTTACGAGAAACTTGATTAGTTTCCATCTCTCTATCATCGATACGTCGTTTGAATTCTCTTTAAAAAGTCATTGACATTAAATGATTTTTGGCACCAAGAAGACGGCATGATGTTCATATGCTACTGTTGAAAACAAAGCAGACAAGAAGGGCACAAGGGACAAATACTGTAGGAAGAAAATTTCATAAGTGATTCTATCACCATAATTCCTTCAACTAATTTGCATCCTTTGTTCTCTTGTTGCTATATGTTTACTTCTTATCTATGAAAAAACATTAGAAAGTGACATTTATGAGTACTACTATTATTGTGCATATATCCAACGCTTTACAGTTTTCTTCATTTATGATGTGGATAACACATGTATTGCATTATTTCATTTACTTATGATGATAAAATCATTTTCTATCTCATTCAAAATTTGTAGGGTTCATAAGATTGGTAGGACACATTCTGATTCAATCATCCACGTGAAATACATATGTTGTTTTGACAGCAAAAATGGGACAGAGAGTGTCTCCTCGTGAAGAGTTCCAACTCGAAAATAACATCTTGGGGACCATTTCTTTTTGTGTCACCTACATACTCTTATGTTTATGTCACCATTTTCTTTAAAGTAATTTGTATTTAGGAGTATAAGATGATTAGACTTAAATATCTTCAAAGGAGAAAATGTATACAATTCAACTACATATTATAATTTTTCAATAAAAATTAGTTAAAAGTTTTCTATTGTTTAAAAAAAATGAATGCTGACTTTTTTTTTATAAATGAGAAGTGTTAGAATTTAGCTTGGACCTAACGTGTATCTCTATAAAATTGACTTTAAGGTGAGTTTTGTTCTTATTTATAAACACAAAACAAATCATATTTTTAAATAATGTGAGATTAAATTCACCCTTCAAAACCAACACCAACAAAATAAAGATGTTAGGGGCTGCAATGAAGTAAATCAAAGTGTTGCAATTAAGACGACTACGGACAAACTGCAATTAAAACGAAAAGTCCAACAAGAAGAAACATACACCTAATATTTTAAAATTTATAGTCAATATGTATTGTTTCTCTCATTTATGTGGATATTCTTGACACATAATGTGATTCCCCCAAACTATACCCTATAATAAAAATAAGCATATTCTACAAAAAAAATTAAGTACTTATTTGTCGATTAAGAAACTTCTGAAGTCCTTGATTACCATAGAAATTGTTAGAAATCTCAGATTGAACTTATAAAAATGTTGTGAGAGTTTGAGTAATCATCATTTTATTAGTTTTATCTAAGGGTGATAAAATTGATGGATTGGATGGATATGAATTGGATTGTTAATGGATGAATTAAAATAATTCATTAGTCTATTAACAATTCACTAAAATTTTCTTAAAATTATTCAATTCAATTCATCCATTAACATATTTTTAATGAATGGATGTCCATTCATCCAACATTTTTTTTATTTTGAAAAAACAAATATTTTTTTTATTTTTAAAAAATCAATTTTATTATATTTTCGTATTTTAATTTTTTTTTTTAATATATTCATGAAAAAATTGAATTTTTTGTATTTTTCAAGAAAAAAAACTATATTTTCTGGATTTTTTTTTTTGTATTTTCGAGATAAAAAATTGATTTTTTGTATTTTCGAAATAAATCAATTTATTTTTCGAGAAAAATGTACTTTTTGTATTTTTTTAAAAAAATCAATTTTTTAATTTTTGAAAAAAAATCGATTCTTTTTTGAAAAAAATTGGTTTTTTGGGAAATTTGACTTTTTGTATTTTCTAAAAAATGATATTTTAATTTTCAAAAAAAATCGGTTTTTTTTGGGAAAATTCGACTTTTTTGTATTTTCCAAAAAATCGATATTTTAATTTTATAAAAGAATCAGTTTTTTTTCAGAAAAAATGGTTTTTTTTCGGAAAAAAATTTGATTTTTTTTTAAAAAAAAAAATCATTTTTAATTAATTTAAAAAAAAATAAATTTAACAGAAATAAAAATAATCCATTGAATCCTAATAATATGTTGAATGAATTGAATCAATCCATGCATATAAATGGATGAATTTAATCTAATCTATTAACTTATTTTTTATGTGGTGGATGAATTAGATAAATTTTTTGATGAATGAATCTTACCTTAATTGATCCAATTGTCATTCCTAGTTTTATCTATTAATTTTAAATCTTTATTTTTGTATTTTTAGTATGTGCTTTAAGATTTGATGTTATTTATCATAAGATTTTCACTTTTAGATTATAAAATAAAATATTGTGAGATGGAGGTGATTTCTTTTTATTTTATATTTTCTCAACACAAGAATTATTGACACTGAGTAGAATTTGAATTCAAAATTTTAATAGGACCATATCCTCAAAACCCAAACCTCTACCATTAAATTAATCCTCTAAGATTTGAGGTGATTCTCTTTAACACAACTATATTTGAAGTTTGTTGTCTACTTTTATAAGTTAACGGGTCTTTACGAAATTTATAAGAGATGACAATAGTTGAGGGTCTACACGATTTACTTTATACTAAATAAACTGCAGAAAACACATAAAGCTATTGGGTATTTACGTTTAGTTTTTGGGAGTGGCATGAAGCTTGGATAAAAAATCTAGGATATTCTAGTGAGTCAGATTCGACGTTGGGACTAGTGTCCAAATAAATTTTTTTTTTTAATTTGAAAAAACAAAGAAACTAACATTAACTAAAAAGCACCAGAAGTGCTAAAGATACAGCCAAAGCAAGGAAAAATACTTTGTAGCAGAACGAGTTGCAGTTTGATGAAACACCTAAAAATTACAACATAAAAACACCAGAGTAAGCAAACATATGCAGAAAAAAGGGAAAATGCCATTCCAACTACTTCCAGCAACTAGACATAATAGACACCAACAACAATCCACTTCCTCTTTCAAAAATCAAGAGCAAATTCCAAACAACCAGGAGCCAGAACTAACAAGATAGAAAACACTTAATATCTAGTCATTTTATTCTTATTCACCAGTATCGCCCAAAGAGAACGCAGAACCGTAACAAATGAACAGACTAGACTGAGACACCAAAGTATCTCGGCCCAAGCTCTGCAGATGCCAACACCACCTGATGAGGCCTGATCCAGATGCCCCCAGCCACGTCTAGATGTTCAAGTACCACCTCCAGTCACTCACACTTGTCACATGTGTCACGTCCAAACGATGTTCGATAAGAATTACTACTTCCATTAAAGCTTCTTGTCTCCTATGTATTGAAGGGTAATTTAGTATTTTTGTATGTTGCCTATTTGGCTTTAGTATTTGAGTATAAATAGATTAGTGGTACCTGTCATTTATTTTATCCATTTATCTTTCATACAGCTTTTATAGTCGTCATTGCAGAGCAATAAATATATTCTCTCATTCTTATTGTTTTCATCACCTTGTGCACTAACAAATGGCATCTAGAGCTCCGGTTCGGATCCACAGGAAAACACGGGAAACACTAGTGAAACGGTGAGGCGTTGTGTGATTGATTTCGTTTCTTGAATTCATGTTGAATTTTGAATGGAATCGTAACAGAATCACATTTTCCAATTCTGCGGGATTATGAAACACTGTGTTTGGTGAGATCTGAGTGACTTGCACAAGGTTGAAGATGAACAATAACGGTAGTCTAAGCACCAAGCTTCTAATGTTCAATGGTAAGAACTGGAATCGTTGGATAATTCAGATGTGTGTGTTTTTTGGCGCTCAAGATGTTCTTGATATCGTTAACGATGGTTATGTTTCAGTTGCACTTCTAGAAAATGCAATTGAAGCGCAGAGAAATGCTTAGCGTGATTTGGGGAAGAAAGATCATATGGCGTTGTTCTACATCCATCAGTGTGTGGATGTGAACGTGTTTGAGAAAATCGTTGATTCGAAGATGACGAAGGCTACGTGAGACACACTACTTAGGTGTTACGGTGATGACGCATCAATGAAGAAGGTGAAACTTCAGTCTCTACGAAAGCAGTATGAGAATCTCAACATGAAGGATAACGAGAAGGTATCTGAGTACATCTCCAGAGTGTTTTTGATCACTAATGAGAAGAAAGCTTGTGAAGAAACCATTTTTGAACAAGTAATCATTCTGAAGGTATTGAGATCTCTTACTCCTTAGTTTGATTACATTGTGGTAGCAATTGAGAATTCTAAGAATCTAGACACCATGAGAATTGAAGAGCTGCAAAGCAGTCTAGAAGCACAAGAGTTTTGTCTAACTGAGAGAAACCATAAGAAGATCTGATGGTGTTCAAAAGTCAGAAACCTCAACTTCTAATAGGCAGGAGAATGTTCAGAAGTCAGAAACCTCAACTTCTGATAGGTAGAAGAAACCTCAAGTGCTACTATTATAAGAAGTTTCGCCACTTCACTGCTGATTGTTGGTCAAATAAGGAAAGGAAGTCAGAAGAAGCAAACCTAGCCAAAAGAGATTCTGATGATGAATCTGTACTAGTGATGGCTTCTGAATCTGATCATACGAATTTGACAGACTAGTGGTATATGGACACTGACTGGTCAAATCATCTTACTGGAAATAAGAAATGGCTAGTTGACTTTGACTTTAGAAAGAGGACGAAAATCAGATGTGCTGATGATAAATACCTCAATCCTGAAGGTATGGGAAATGTCAAAGTTGTTCTGAACAATGGGAAAACAACATTGGTTCAGAATGTGTGGTATGTACTTGGCATGAAAAGTAATCTCATGAGTGTATGCCAACTAATTAAGAGTGGTTTTTCAGTTACCATGAAGGACAATTTTTTGAAGTTGTATGACTGTAATCAAAAGCTGATTATGGAGTCAGAACAGGAAAGGAATAGAACATTCAAGGTGAATGTCAAAACTACAGACTCTGAATGCCTTAGTGCAACAAGTATTGTGAAGGAAAGTGAGCTAAGGCATAGAAGATTTAGTCATTTGAATTTCAGAAGCTTAGGGAATCTGAATTCAAAGAAGCCGGTACATGGAATTTCTACAGTTAAGAAGTCATGCAAAGTGTGCATGGAAGGAAAGCAACCAAGATTGTCATTTGTGTCAGAAGTAGCTTCAAGAGCAAAGCATGCCTTGGGAGTAGTGCATTCTGATGTGTGTGGTCCATTTCCAGTAGCATCGCTTGGAGGGAACAAATACTTCGTGTAATTTGTTGATGAATTCAAAAGGATGACATGGGTATCCGTTATAAAGTTCAAACACGAGGTGTTTGTTGAATTCAAGATATTCAGAATTAAGGCTGAGAATCAGAGTGGTCGGACTCTGAAGATTCTCATAACCGATGGTGCAGGTGTGTATAACTCTACTGAGTTCAGAAGTTCTATGAGGAGAATGGAATTGAGGATGAGGTTATTGATCCTTATACTCATCAATACAATGGCAAATATAAATCAAGGTTAGTAACAAGAGGATTTCTATATAAACCTGGGCTAGATTATTCTGAAGTTTTTGCACCTGTAGCGAGACATAAAACAATCAAATTGGTGATTGTAATAGCTGCTAACATGATTTGGCCTCTGATGCATTTAGATGTGAAATCTGCATTTATGAACGATCAATTACAATAAGAGGTATACGTGTCACAACCTCCTGGATTTGTTAAAAAGAATCAGGAAAGGATGGTGTACATATTAGATAAAGCTTTGTATGGATTGAAGCAAGCATCCCGAGCTTAGAATCTGAAGATTAATTCATTTTTCAAGGAGCAGGGGTTTCAGGAATGTGAGATAGAGTATGATGTTTATGTTCAGCATACATCTGAAGGAAATATGAGTCTGGTGTGTCTGTATGTTGATGACATATTGTTGATAGGGAGTTCTAAACAAGAGATAGATAAGTTCAAGAAAGTGTTGATGAATGAGTTTGAAATGGCTGACCTCAAGAAAATTGCATGTTTTCTAGGGATGGAGTTTATGTACTCTGGGAAGGGTGTCATTTTGCATCAGCTGAAGTATGAACTTGAGCTTCTGAAGAGATTTAAATTGCAGAATTGTAAGGCTAGTATCACACCTTCAGAAACCAATCACAAATTGGATTTTGATTCTGAAGGTGAGGATGTGGATGCTACAACCTTCAAACAGTTGGTTGGTTCTTTGAGGTATCTGTGTAATATTAGACTTGATATCTGTTATGTAGTTCGAATGGTTAGTAGGTTCATGAGTAAACCCAACTGGTCTCATTACCAAGTTGTTGTCAGGATTATGAGGTATATCAAAGGAACTCTGAAGTATGGAGTGTTATTCCCTTCTAGAAGAAAGACGAATTTAAAGATGATGAGTTACTCAGACTCTGATTTGTGTGGAGATAAGTTGACAAGAGAAGTACTTCTGGATACTTGTTTAAGTTTCTGGGAGGTCTTATTTCTTGGTGTTCCAAGAAATAACTTGTTGTTGCACTATCAACGTGTGAAGCTGAGTACATCGCAAGTTCTATAGCTGCATGTCAAGCTGTATGACTTCTGAATTTACTGCAGGATCTGAAGATCAAAGTAAATAAGCCTCTGAAGTTGATGATTGATAACAAGTCTACAATCAATCTTGCCAAGAACCCTGTTCTGAACGGGAGAAGTAACATTATTGAGACAAAGTATCATTTTCTAGGAAGTCAAGTCCATAATAGAGTGCTAGAAGCTGTGCACTATAGCACCCAGAAGCAGCTGAAAGGTGTTCTGACAAAGGCGATCAAGCGGATCAATTTCTCCACTTAAGGGATGGAATTGGTGTTGTTAGTTGTAATTAGGAAATCCTAAATTAAAGGATGGTATTGAAGGATAATTTAGTATTTTAGTATGTTTCCTATGTGACCCTAGTATTTGAGTATAAATAGACTAGTGGTAGTTGTCATTTATTTTATCCATCTATTTTTCATATAGTTTTTGTAGCCTTCATTGCAGAGCAATAATATATTTTCTCATTCTTATTGTTTTCATTACCTTGTGCACTAACACTATGTTCATATGTAATTTGTTTATACAATTTCTTAAATTTTTAATCATAGATAAAGAGTAGTTCATTTCTCCATTGTTAGGGATAAGTTAATGAATTTGGGATTATCTTTTACTATTTAAAATTTCCAATTATATTATTATTATTATTTATCTAATACTTGTGTGTAATATTTTTTATTGATTGATCGCATTTAAATTGATTTATGATGCTTTGCTTAGAATGAAAGTTCATTATGGGAATTCTTTAATTTAGATTTTTTTTCCTTCACCACTTTAGCTTATAAGGGCAAACCCTTGAAACTATTGGGATAACTTGTTATGCAAGCTAGAGGTTGCTAATAAAAAATGAACAAAACAAGGTTATAGCAATTGAATTATGTGAGAAGTATTTTCTATTGGATGAATGTCAATTGAATTATGCGAGAAATCTTTTCTATTGAATGAATGCCAATTGAATTATATGATTAGCTTTTATATATATATATATATATATATATATATATATATATATATATATATATATATATATATATATATATATATATATATATATATATATATATATATATATATATATATATATATATATATATATATATATATATATATATATATATATATATATATATATATATATATATATATATATATATATATAACTAGAAAGTTAACAGACCTAACTAACTGCATAAACCACCAATTGTTTCAGTTGACATGTGTTGCAAGTCACTTACATGCAACACGGGTAACTTATTCCTTCTCATGAATTACATCCACATTACTCTTTATAATGCATATCAACTAGTTTTGAGATTCTTATCATTTCCTATAGGTTTTCAAATTTTACTCTCTTCAATGATTGGGTGAATATGTCTGGAAGTTGTAAATTCAGTTTTCCAATGCTCGATTTCTAGCTTGTGCTTGTTTACTCGGTCTCTTAATAAGTGATGCTTTCTTAGAATATGCTTGCTCCTTTCATGCCTCATTAAATGATTAGTCAAATCAATTATTGATTTTTTATCAACCAACGGTTTATATGCACAACTTCAGTGATCTTCAATTTTTCCAATAACATTTCCATCTAAAGTGTTTGATAGGTTACATATGAAGTTGCTACGTATTCCTTTTCATAGTATGATAGAACCATTTCCCCTGCTTCATAGAGCTCCATGATATTGGATTTTCTCAAATCATGAACAAGTATCATATTTTACTCTGTTGTCATCTTGGTTTCTTCCCATTGTGACACTACAAAAAATACAAGGAAATTGTGGAAGTTAAAAATATCATATTGTGGTGGTTTTAACCGCAATAATCAACAAAAATGACGTCTTTTTAAAAATGTTGTAAATTTTGATACCGCTGGGCATGTCTTTTTTCTAGTGTTCTTTTAATTTGGGATTAATACACCGTAATATGTAGTGCCTCTAATGTACTTCAAAATTCTTTTGGCTGCTAGCAGGTGACATGTTTTAGGTTTCTCCATCAACCTACTTACCAGGCCAACACTTTGAGAAATATCTTGTCTTGTGTTACATAGATACCTCCGTAAGCCAATTATTTTTTTATATAAGGTTCTTTTGGCGAGCTCGTTGTTTATTTCCTCTTTAATTTATGCATGTTTCCATATGAGTGATTGCATGATTGTAATTACTCATTTTGAATTTCTTCAAATTGTCTTCTGCATATTTCTTCTGATGCAAGAAAATTTCACATTTTTTATTCACAAATTTCATTTCTAGGAAGTAAGTCAAGTTCCCTAAATCAGACATTTCAAATCATTCTTCATGCTAGATTTGAATCTCATTATATCAACTTCATTTGATCACGTGATCAATAAACCATCTACATACAAGCATAATATGATACTATCTTGCCCATTTGAACCTTTTACATATATTACATGTTCTAATCTGTATTTGTTGAATCCTATCTTGATGAGAAAAATGTCATTTCATTTGCTCCATGCTCCAGGTGCCTGTTTTGATCCATACATAGCCTTTTTCAGCCTATGCACCTTCTTTTCTTGCCATTTGATCTCAAATCCTAGTGGTTACTTGATATAAACCTCCTTCTCTAGTGGTCCATTGAGAAAAGTAGACTTTACATCGAACTGATGCATTTTCCACCCTCTGTATGTTGTAATTGAAAGCATTACTCTTATGGTTTTAAGCCTAACAATTGGTGAATATACCTCATTGAAATCAATTCCAAACCTTAATGGAAGCTTATTACATTTAGCCTTGCCTTGTAATTAGCAATCACATCATTTGGTGTAGGCTTCGGCTTATAGACCCACTTAACATCTATGGTTGTTTTGCTTGTGTTATTTACCAACTCCCGAGTTTGACTCATCTTAATTTCCTTGAGTTCCTCATTGATAGCTTCTTTACATTTCTCCTCTTGCAAGACTTGATTGATGTCAATTTATTCATATTCGACCAACATGGCTTCTTCTATTAGGTCACCATTTTCATTTACAAATTAATCAAAGAAACTCTCATAGTTAGTTGACCTAACCGATTGAATTCTTGATCTAGTTGACTTCAACGCCTCCTGTTCTTGTGTAGCTTCCTCTACTTGATCTTCTTGTAGTATAGTTTTGACATTGCTTGACTTTTCACCATTTCACATTGGATCTCTTGAAACTTTCATCTAGTTTCCTCATTTTCTTTTATCAAGTTGTACATCCCTGCTTAGTACCACATTATTCTCATTTGGTGAGAATAATTTGTATTCACATGTTGAGTGATAGTTTATGAGAATCATAGCTTGATTTCTACCTGACAACTTTCTTCTTAATTATTCAGGTACATGTTTGAAGCAAAGTGATCCAAAGATTCTAAAATTATCAACACTACGCTTTAAACATGTCCATGCTTCATAAGGTTTCTTTTTCATCACCTTCGTTGTTGAACATTTGTTGATGATATGTGTAATCATTGAGTTTGTTTTTCTTTAGGAATTTTTTGGCATTTGCCTAGCCTTGAGTGTGCTTTTTTCCATATTCAGTATGCCTGTGTCTTTTATTTCAACAATGTCATTGTGCTAATGTGTATAAGTAGCTATAATTCCATTCTCAATATCTTCTTTCAAAAAATTGTGCAGACTAATTGGAAGTATATTCAACTTCTCTGTTAGTTCACAATCCTTTGATTCGATATTCAGTCTCTTGATTTATTTTGTAATATATATATATATATATATATATATATATATATATATATATATATATATATATATATATATATATATATATATATATATATATATATTTGAAATCTTACCAAATTACTTAATGTTATGAATGCTTAGTTTTGATTATCAATGGTGTACATACTATTTCATCTTGTGAACAAAAGTGGGTGGGCTGATAAATTTTTCACTAAATTGCTTGAATTGTTTAAAGAGATGCATCTAGAAGGTAACACATTGTAAACCCATAATTATATGGCCAAGAAGATATTGTGTTCAATGGGTATGAGCTATATCAAAATACATGTATGTCGTAATGATTTCATATTATACAAGATTGTGTATGAAAAACTAAATCAGTATCTGAAGTTTGAGGAGTTGCACTACCAGTTAAAGTACAATGATGCTGATGATGATGGTGGTGGTGGTGTAAGAAATAAGGATCCTCATGCCATTGTGATATGGTACCTACCAATAATTTCAAGGTTCAAGTTGCTATTTTTTTAATGTAAATGACACAAAGAATATTAGATGACATGCATTTGAAAGAAAATGTGATAGAAAAAATCATCATGTAGTTAATTCTTTGCAAATGAAGAAAATTAATTCGTTGTTTTCAAAATTTTCCCATGAGTCAATAAAACTTAGGATTGGGCTTGCTACTAGAATGAACTTATTTTCAGAGTACAAACTATGTAGTTTAAGGCCCAAGATAACCATAAAATGACATGGTTATTTTCTAATTTCATTGATTGAATATTTAACAATTTTGTGGGAGGAAGGAGTTGATGTTGATGATGTGTATTCGGGTGAAACTTTTAAGATGTGTGCCATGTTATTTTACACAAGCCTACAATACTTTTTTGGATACAACATTAAGGGACATAAAATGTGTCATATATGTGAAGCTCATACATACAACCACTAACCGAATAATGAAAAAGGACTGTTTATCTTAGGCACTGAAAATTTCTAAGACCCAATCATATATATCATAGATTGTGAAAGACTTGTAATGAAGAGAAGAAATTCAATATCGCTCTAAATCCCTCAACCAAGGAGGAAATATATCAACGAAAAAACACATTAATGTTACCTTTGGAAAGAACCAAAATAATCTCGCGAAGAAAAATATAATGAAAAAGAGATCGGTGTTATTTGATTTATAATATTAGTCTAGTCTCGATATGCGACATTGTTCCTATGGGATGCATGTGGGGAAAATGTGTGTGATAATGTAATTGGAACACTTCTCAACATTCAAGGCAGGAAAAAAAGATGGTAAGAATGCTTGTCTATATATGATGTATGGATCTATGTGCTAGCATATATAAATTTGAAAATACAATTGAAGATCTATCTAAAGTTTTGATGATGACAACGATGTTTAAGGTTGGTGGCAATAACTTTCAACCTTGATGATGGTGATTTATCCAAAGAAACATTCCATGCTTCATCAACAAAAAGAGATTCAAGATCAAAGTGCTTATATGATCAAAAGCAATCTAATAAAGAATCTTGAAGCCTCAAATAGAGTGTGAAAGCTAGCAAGGTCATATATGTATATTTGTCTGAGTGGCCTGAGTATTGTAAAATTAAGGAAGTAACTTAGAAGTACTAAGACAACTCACACACACACACACACCTAAAATATTTTTTCAAATGTTTTTATATTGAAAGTTATTTTCTAAGCCAAAGCAAAGTGATTAAAAAGTTGGCCAATTCTTTTCTAAACTACTTATGAATTAACCAATCGATTAGTAAGTAGTGTCAATCGATTGGAAAAAAATTTCAGAGTCAACCAATCGATTAGGGCATTAAGCCAATTGACAGAAAGAGCGTTGATCGATTACCTAAATGATAAGAACGACACATTAATGACTTATAGCATATCTATATCCAAACTTTCCTATTTGAGTTTGCTAATCGATTAAAAATGAGTTGGCCAATTAATTAGAGCTTTATGTCAATCAATTGGCTCATTAATTCAGCACATGGATTATTTTCATTTTTGGTTTTTCAAACTACTATATAAAGGAGCTGAGCCTTCTCTTTATTTCACACCATTTCCCAACGTTAAATTTTTCTTGGGAATTTCTTTCTTTCTCTCTCTCTCTCTCTCTCTCTCTCTCTCTCTCTCTATATATATATATATATATATATATATATATATATATATATATATATATATATATATATATATATATATATATATATATATATATATATATATATATATATATATATATATATATATATATATATATATATATATATATATATATATATATATATATATATATATATATATATATATATATATATATATATATATATATATATATATCTTTCTATATATATATATATATATATATATATATATCTTTCTATCTCTTTCTCTAATATATTTCTTTCACTTGGTACTACCTTAGTGCTTGTGAGTGAACTTTTGCTTATGAGGAAGAAATTTTTTGTAAGTGGTCCTGATGATCGTTTAAACTCTTAAGATTGTGATACTCTTAAGAGATCAATTTTGGTTTGTGATAAAATCTGTCATAAAATCTCTATGATTGATTTCTTAAGCTTTGCTAGAAAAAGCTTTCTTTTGGTTATTAAGATATGCCATAAACCTTTAGGCGGTTTATTAGCTTAGTCTAGGATAAAAGATATCATTGGTTGAGAATAAGCCTGTAAACATCTCAAGATCATATTGTATTAAGGTTTATGGGAATAACTTTCAAAAGCTCAAAGTTTATAGTCAAAATCTCAAGAAGACCTCTTGGGGACAGGAATAGGCCAACGTTCGGCCAAACTTTAATAACTCTCTTTTGTGAAATATCTCTAACCTTACTCTATTTACTTTCCACTATTTACTTTTTATTATTTATATCCATTGTTATTTACTCAAATATAATTACTAATGCGATCTTAATCGAGAAACGTATAAATCTAATCATGAATTTTAAATAGCACAATTCACCCCCCCCCCTATTGTGCTTGAAGGCATTTGTTCAACAAGTGGAATTAGAGCCTAACTCCTGTTAAGGACTAATCATCTCAGGAAGAAAAATGACCTCAAGCTATTCACTAAACAAATCCCATTTCTTCAATAGATAATTGTATAGTTTGTTTAAAAATAAAATGAATTTTTTCATATAAGGCCTTGATTGTGGTATTTGGAAAGATGTTAAGGAAGTTATGTTTTTTTCTACACACAAAATCAATGGTGTTGTAGAAAACAAACCTGAAAAGGATTGGACCAAAGATGATAAGGAAAATATGCAGCGTAGTTTGCAAGCGAAATTTATCATCACTACTGCTCTCAGTCTTAATGAGCTTTTGTGAGTTTCTCACTAGGAGACTGCAAAAGAAATGCGGGACATCTTGCAAATCACCCATGAAGGTACTACTGAGGTGAAGAGGGCAAGTTTGGGCTCATTGACCCATGATTATGAACTCTTTAAAATGGAACTTGAAGAGAACATGAATCAAATGCAAATACAATTCACCCATATTGTGAGTCATATGAGAACTATAGGAATAACATTTTCAAACGAGGAACCAGTTGTAAAGGTTCTTAGATGCCTAAACCTTAGCTGGAAACCCAAAGTCACTATGATTAGTGAATATAAAGATTTGGCAACTATGGACACACACTGTTTTTGGAAAATTGCAGGAACACGAGATGAAACTAAAAAGACTTGTTGATGATGAAGAAAATGACAACAAGAAGAGGAAAAGTATTGCACTTAAAGCTACCAATATCAAAGATATGGAATCAAAATATAAATATTGTCAAAGTGAGGTTAATAAATTCATGAAGCTCATGTTTCCTAAATTCAAAGAATTCATAAAACATGAAAACGAAACCATAAGGTTCCAGAAGAAATGTGAAGAAAGTTCCCTGTCCCTTCCTACATGTCATCAATGCGGAGAGAAATGGCACACAAGATCAGGCTGCCCTTAAAATCCAAGAAGAAACCTAAATCAAAGAAAGTTTAAGAAATCCAAAAAGAGAGAATATAAATCTTTGGATAACGATGATATGGAATCCTCATATAAGGAAAAAGTAAACCTCGGTCTCACAGAAAATCATTAAGACTATGAGGTAACCTCTCACTTTCCTTATCATGATTTATTTTGGATTCGTAAGATGTTAACAAAAGAGACAAGTAAATTAGAACAAATCATTTCTACCTCCAAAGACACCATCTCTTCCCTTGAATTGAAAAATAAATACATGTAAGAAGAAACAGAAAGTCTTAGAGAGAGACAATATGATCTAATTCAAAACTCTTCTTCATTTTGTAAAGTCTTAGACGAATCTATCAAGTGGGATCAATGTGAAATTTTGAAAAATAAAATTGAAGATATTTAAAACGCACTTGATAAATTTATTAAAGGGAGAGACATAATGAATATTTTGTCATGCAACAAAAAAGGGGTCCTACATTAAGGCTAGTCTTGGTTATGAATCTAAGAACAATAGTAAAAGTTTTAGCAATATTTTCAATCCCCAACAAATATATAAATGCAAAACCTTAAAATGCAATTACTACAAGTTTTATCAAAAAGAGTCATGGGAACAAAGAAGGACATCTTCCTTCAAACTTTTATAAAGCGCACTGTGAAATTAAAAAGGGAAAGATGTCTGCTCATAATATGTATTCCTCTAACATCAAAGGAACCAAAAGGATTTGGGTACCAAAGGTAGAAAAGTCAAACTTTGATGCAGATGATGATACTGACATTTGATCTTCAAGCTACACAAGTGAAGAAATAAATATGTTTTATTGTTCCACTCCCATGAGGGAAGAAATTTATTTGCCTAATGACAAAATTACAAAATTATTGAATCTTTGAGTTTGGTAAGATCCATTAATCTTACTCTTTAGCTGTTTTAATTAATTATAGCTTTATTACACAAGTTACTTAATATTAATTAAGTTTTATAACAAAGGTAATAGAGTATTTATTTTTTAATTCCTCTATATGCATGGTATATAAAAACCATAATATGAAATCCTTTCAAAAACTCTTTTTGAAAGCACCATGATTATGGAAGAACTCATACGCATTACATTTGGTAAACTAACCCCTACTAGGTAGAAGTAGAGGTTGTTACTTTTGCAGGCATCCCTTAGAAAACATCATTGGAATATGAAAATCAAGAGAAAGAGAAAATATCAAAGACAAGAGGAAGTCCAAAGTCCAAATGGAGAGATTTAAGAAGTCAACTTAAGATAATCAATGTCCAACTAAATAATTGAGGACACCATTAATGACCATCCCACTAAGAATGTTAATGGAGATCTCAACACTTCCTTAGAAAGCTTAAAATTAAAAGATATGAGAGATTTCTAAAATATCTTAGGTTTACAAGAAAAAATGGTTACATGATGGAATTTTTCTATCCTAATGTTAATTGTATCCCTTAACGAATGTGATCAAGATGTTGGCGTTGATGATATCATTCAACGAATGCGATCACAGTACTTGTTAAAAGGTTAAGATGATAAATTTGTAATGGATTTATTTGCCCTATGTTTAGATCAACTCTTGTATCAAATGATTCTTAGAGAAGTAAAATCTATTACGGTTTTTTGTTTCCTTAAAATGGAAAGATTCTCAAGTTACCTTGAAGTTTTAAGGTAGTACACTTAATAGAGATTGAAAAATCAGAAAACTCTTATTGATTCTCTAGCAAGTGATATATTAGTTGCTTAGTCAATTAAATTTATTTTCTATTAACATATGGTTGAGTTTCAAGTTCTTTTGGAGAAAAGTGGTGCCAAATACAGTATGCATAGAGCCCAATATTAGCCCAAGGCCTAAGGAGGATAAAAAGAAGTTTTCCAAAATATTTCCTAAGCCAAAATGATTGGAAAGAATCTGAACAAGAAAGACTCTAGAATTTCTTCTCTCTTTAGAAAGCTTCAAAGACTTTTGAGAAAGAATCAAGGGGAAGAAGTTCTCTAAAGTTTAAATATCGGATAATTTCAAAGTTAGATGCTACCTTCCATGGGGAAAAGAATATCTTAGATCATATTATTTATGCCTTACTCTAGGCTTCTCATGTCCATATCTATAAGGTAAATTAATCCTTTTACATGGGATTTATGTTCTTAAGTTTTCATATTTTACTTCTAAAATACATAGTTTTATCCACGTTTTTGATTTCGATAAAGGGGGAGAAGTATACCCTCTACTTAATTGAGGGGGAGTTCAATCACTCCAAACACATATATATTTTCTCTTTTACCACCTCCTTAAGAGATGAGTTGTCATCAAAAAGAGGGAGAATGAGGATCTATTTACTTGCAATATAAAGTTGAAAATACCATTAAATATCTATCTAAAGTTGATGATTACAACGATATTTAAAGTCGGTGGCAATAGCTTTCAACCTTGATAATGGTGATATATCAAAAGAAACATTTCATGCATCATTTACAAAAAGATATTCAAGCTAAAGTTCTTATATGATCATAAGAAATATATCAAAGAATATTGAAGTCTCAGATAGAGTGTGAAAGCTGTCCAGGTCATGCATGTTTGTCTGTGTTGTGAATCTTGTTGTGAATTATGACAAGATTCAATATCAATTTGTGAGGCAAAGAACAATAGCAACCAAAATAAATGATCTTCAACAATAATAATTTGTACACAGATAATATAACAGAATAAGGTAAAAAAAAAACCGAAGGTTTGTTTACCCAGTTCGATCATACGATCTATTCTGGGGGAGAGAGTAGCTCTCTAATTCTCTATACTCAGAAAGTTATTACAAGAAATTACAGACGAGTTACAAGAAAATAGCCTTCGCCTTCAGGTTCCTAAGAACAACCATGAAGGCACCGAAGAACAACCATATTTTCTACCCAAGTGTTTCCCTACCTCTCCAACTCTCAATATATGAATCACTTAATACCAAGGTGTAATCCAAGGTTTTCTTTGTGCATAGCAGAAACACTATGCTATACCTTTAAACCCTTGGTCTCCCTTGTTGGTGAAAATCTAAGATTGTCACACACCAAACATCTAAGAGATCAATATTTATAATAGCAAATACCCAACAAACAAAGCCCAAAATCACATGGATCCATGGACCGAATAAAAAAAAGCCCAAAAATGCAAAATACTATTCACTGTACGGATGTTACTATTCATCCATACGGGTAGCACTATTCACCATACGGACGATACTATTCACCAACCAATTTTTTTCTCGACTTTTCGTCTGATTTTCGCGGTAAATGCAATCTCCAAAATATATTTTCTTTCTCTTTATCAACAAAGGTTTTAAGGAATATTTATAACAACCTCCACCTTGACTTTAAACCGTGTTAATACCAATTTAACAATCAACAACATTGTTGCTCTCTACCAAGTTGAAACTTTAATCTATAACTTTGATCAAATTCAAGCAACCCTTGAATCTTGATCTTGCAACTTGCATCCACTTGTTCCCAATTACCCTTTTCTACCTAGGTAATTTAACAAGCCTACAAGTATGATTTTTCAACCACCCTTGACTCCAACTGTTTTCAAATGCCTCCCTGAATATTTTTCTTCTTTTAATTTACAGTCCTTCAGCCACATTAAAAACATAATATCCAAGGCTAGCATAATCGTCTATTTGAGATGCTACAATAACCCTCCTTACCTTATCATGAGTCAAGTGATAATCAGAGATCTTTGTAATCATTCCCTCACTACTGCTAGCATCCATAGTAGGAAACTCCACCTCAAACTGAATTTTCCCCGTTATAGTTTCTCCCAAGTTTCTCCCTTGATTTTCACTATTCTTCTTCTGAAGAAACTATCTATCAACCAAGTAAGTTGTTTTAACCTCAGCTCTTCCCCAAAAACTCAATAATAACTCAGCAGTAACATGCATTTTTATCCCTTGATTTCTGCAAAATTCATTGTACTCCTCTGAAACTTTCTCAAGGCATTCATAATGCCTTAAACTTAAATCCCATAGTTCTTCTTTGTCATGAAAGCCTCCACTAGTAACGATGAATGAATAATAACATTTGAACCTTCTAAAATATATAGACCACATATTTTAGACCCTTTAGTAATAATCAATTCATCACGCGAAATCTTCAACACTCCACGTTCAACTCTAGTACAATAGCCTAGATCATTAAACATACTTATAGATAACAGATTTCACTTGAGTTCTGGAACATGCCTCACGTTGTGAATAAGAAGTTCACGATCATTAAACATTTTAAATTTGACCGTACCAATACCATGAACCTTGCATGCCTTATTATTACCAAGACGAACTACTTTGGCTTGCACCATCTTCAAAGTTTCAAAGTATTCTATTTTTGGACACATGTGATAAGAGCAACCTGAGCCAATGACCCAACTATCTTCAATTTCCAAACTCGATACTACTAGTGCTTTGGCATCCTTATAACTTTCCTCACCCAATGCAACTACAGCTTGAACAGAATCTTCATTGACCTTTCTTTCAGGAAAATCCCTTTTAAAGTGATCGGTTTTTTGACAATTAAAACATTTTACCTTTGACTTGTTTCAGATACAACCTGTGAGCCAAAGACTTTGTCATATGCAATGATTCAAGTTTTTCCCACATAGCAACTGCAGTTTGCTCCCTGGAGACCTCTCTTAGAACTTTATCCCTGAGGCACAAGATAATGGCACTCTTGACCTTATCCACCATCTCGGTCTTTTGTACCTGTGTAAGCCCTGCAAGCATCAATGCTTCACTCTTCAAAGCATCGATACACTTCTCTTGAATTAAAATTGCTTGCATCTTAATTTTCCACAACCCGTAGTCGTTGTTACTGGAAAATTTCTCGATCTGCCATCTACTAACCATGGTGCTCACTTGTCAATAATATCTCTTTGCTCCATGCTCACTGCACCACTTGTTGTGAATGATAACAAGATTCAATATCAGCTTGTGAGGCAAAGAACAATAGCAACAAAAATAAATGGTCTTTTGCAATAATAATATGTACACAGATAATATAATAGAATAAGGTAAGAAAAAATCGAAGATTTATTTACCCAGTTCGATCAAACGATCTACTCTAGGGGAGAGAGCAGCTCTCCAATTCACTATACTCAGAAAAGTTGTTACAAGAGATTACAGATGAGTTACAAGAAAATAGCCTTCGCCTTCAGGTTCCCAAGAACAACCCTGAAGGCGCCCAAGAACAACCCTATTTTCTACCCAAGTGTTTCCCTACCTATCCAACTCTCAATATATCTTAAACCCAAGGTGTAATCCAAGGTTTTCTTTGTGCATAGCTGAAACCTTATGATATACCTTTAAACCCTTGGTCTCCCTTGTTGGTGAAAACTCTAAGATTGTCACACACCAAACATATAAGAGATACATATTTATAATAGAAAATACCCAACAAACAAAGCCCAAAATCACATGGATCCATGGATCAAATCAAAAAAAGCCCGAAAACGCGAAACACGATTCACCGTACGACCGTCACTATTCATTCGTACGGATATCACTATTCACCGAGCGTTTTTTTCTCGATTTTTCGTACGACTTTCTAAAACTTCTGATTTTTGCGGTAAATGCAATCTCCAAAATATGTTTTCTTTCTCTTCATCATTAAAGGTTTTAAGGCACATTTACAACAGTCTGTTTAAGTGACTTGAGTATTGTAAAAGTAAGGAAGTAGCTTAAAAGTCCTAAGACAACTCACAGACACACACACACATACAATATTTTTCAAATGTTTTTATATTGAAAATTATTTTCTAAGCAAAAGCCAAGGGATTAAAATTTTTTCCAAACCTTTTCTAAACTATTTTTAAACTAACCAATTGATGGGTAAGTAGTGCCAATCAATTGGAAACACTTTTCTGAGTCAACCAATTGATTGAGGGTATTAAGCCAATAGATTGGAATAGTTTTAATTGATTGCCTAAATGATAAGGACGACACATTAATGACTTGCAACGACTACATATCCAAAATTTCCTATTTGGGTTTGCTAATCGATAAAAAATGAGTCGGGTAATTGATTGGATCTTTGTGCCATTCGATTGGATCATTAATTTGGCCCATGGATTACTTCCATATTTGGTTTTTCAAACTACTATAAAAGGGAGGCACGCCTCCTCTTCCTTTCACACCACTTTCCAACGTTTAACGTTTTCTTTGAATTTATCTCTCTAATTTCTCTCTCTCTCTCTCTCTCTAGAATTTTTTTTACTTAGTATTGCCTTAGTGCTTGTAAGTAAATTTTTTTTTGTGAGAAGAAATTTTGAGTAAGTCATTGTGTTAGCTTGGTCATTTAAATTATTAAGAGTGTGATACTCTTAAGAGATCGAGTTTGGTTTGTAAGAAAAACTTGTCATAAAATACATGTGATTGGTTTCTTAAGCTTTTCTAGAAAAACCTTTGTTTTGGTTATTAAGATAAGTCATAAATCTCTAAATGGTTTTTTAGCTTAGCATGGGATAGAAACAACCATTTGTTGGGGATAATCCTGTAAAAGTCTCGAGATCATATTTTATTAGGGTTTGTGGGCATAACCTTCAAAAGCTCAAAGTTTATAGTAAAAATCTCAAGAAGTCCTCTTGGGGACAGGACTAGGCCAACATTCGGCTAAACTTGGATAACTCTCTGGTGAAATCTCTCTAACCTTACTCTCTTTATTTTCCGCTATTTAGTTTTTATTATTTATCTCCATTGCGATTTACTCAAACAAAATTACTAACGCGGTCTTAATCGAGAAAAGTATAAATTTAATCATGAATTTTAAATACCACAATTCACCTCCCCCCCCTTGTGTTTGAAGTCACTTGTATAACATAGTGGACATGGATATACAACAACAGTTAGCCCCAAAAGAAATAGGTAAAAAAAACACATTTTCCCCATCATTTCACACTTTGTGTAAAAAAGAAAATTTTACGAGTGTTTGCAGGGTATAAAAGTCTGCCAATCGTGCCCATCAACTGTCAAGAAACTTGTATCAATGAAATAACTCAAATTAATTGCCTTAAAATCTCATGATTGTCATGTCTTAATACAACAACTTCTAGCAGTGTCTATTTGTGACTTTTTGCCAAAAAAAAGTAAGGGAAATTATAACTAGATTGTTATTATTCTCCAATGTCACATGTAATAAATTCTTTGATCCATAAAATTGATATGAGTTGGTACATGAAACTACACTTATTGCGTGTCAATTGGAGATGTATTTTCCTATATTATTCTTTGACATAATGGTTCACTTAATTGCTCATATAGTAAAGGAGACTATATTTTGTGGCATGATTTATTTAAGGTAGATGTATCCTGTAGAGTGATACATAAAGATATTTAAAGGGTATACAAAGAACCATCATCTTCCAAAATCTTTGATCATTGAAAGGTACATCACAGAAAAAGCAATTGAGTTTTTGTCAAACTATTTGTCAGAAGCAGACTCTATCGGAATTCCCAAGTCTTATTTTGGTATGAGATATAAAGGTAGAGGTACTCAAGATTTAAATGTTAATTCAATGACCTGGTATGTACTTATTTTAACACATTTTAATATATTGAATAATGTTGATGAAGTTCAGTCATACTTATCCATTTACAAAAGATTTATCAATGAAACATTCCCATTAATGAATGAAAAATGGTTGTTGGCAGAGCATAACAAGAAATTCATAGATTAGTTTAATGAAGGTATTTCTAATGATGGTAGTGAATCCGAGATAGTTAAATAGGTGTTATATTTGACTAAATTTAATGTAATAACTTGGAGTGTATACGACATTAGTAAATTTTCCTTTTACATAAAATTAAAGAATGACCATAGTACCATGTAAAATAGTGGAATTATGGTTGAGGATGAATCCATGTACTTCTCTAGTTCCAAAAATGATAATCATATAATGGCATATATATTGTACTTTAGGGTCATTTAAGAAATTTGATTGATTGATCATGTTATATATAAAGTGTCATTTTTAACCTAGGTGCATATTTCAATCCACACATAGCCTTTTTCAACCTATATACCTTATCTTCTTGCCCTTTGATATCAAACTCTAGTGGTTTCTTGACATAAACCTCCTCCTCTAGTGGTCCATTGAAAAAAAGTAGATTTTACATCCAACTGACGCATCTTCCACCCTTTGTATACTTCAATTGCAAGCACTATTCTATGGTTACAAGCCTAGAAAATGGTGAATAAACCTTATTTTACTTAATAAAATAGTATAATAAGGTAGTCGTGTGTTTGTAGGGTAGTTTTTGGTGTTTTGGGCATTTTTACAATACATGGGGCTAGCTCTCACAGACTGGTGAGAAACTCTAACTATTAGTTTCTAGGGAATATTGGTAGATCCGTTATTAGTTCTACTGTTGAGGTATTTATAGGAGCTTATGTGGGATAGAATTAGAGGAAGTCAAGCCCACTTCCTCCTATTTTCCCTTTATTCACTGGGTAAGAAGTGGCTTCTTCCCCATTAATATGGAGGATGGTTTTATCACCTTACTTTGATAGTCTTTTAGACCAGTATGTATGTCACGTGTTTTTCCCACCTAATTGAGGATTCAGCATGGACTAGATTAAGATTCTCAGCCTAGGCCCAAATAAGGTGGCTTAGTGTAACACCCCAATTTAATTTATTTATTTTTTCATAATTAAATTATGTGATATTGTGTAATTGTATGTGTTGGTTGGTATTTTGATGTATTTGAGATACCCTTGGTGTGGTGTAGTGGCCTTAAGAAATAGAATTTATGATGTTGGAGGTGTGTGAGCAAAAGTTTAGAGATTGAGGGTGTTGTGAGTACAACTAAATAAGTCATATTAGTTACTATTTGTTTAATTAGATAATATTAGGTGAATATTATTTAAAATAAATAATTAATGGAAATTATTATTATTATTTTATTAATTGAAATATTGAGTTAATTAGAAATGATAATATTGGAATAAAATAAAGAAATAAGGGAGAGAGAGAGAGAGAGAGAGAGAGAGAGAGAGAGAGAGAGAGAGAGAGAGAGAGAGAGACTGTCAGATCGTGAAAAACCAGAGAAAAGGAGAAGAAAAGAGAAGGAAGCTATTGTTGAAGAACCTTGCAAGAACTTTAAGGTAAGGTTGGGGTTCTGACTATATAGTGGATTGTATAACATTTTGTGAGTGGGGATTGTGATTGCCAAGTTAAAATTGTGATTTATCATATGTTATGAACTTGCACTTGTATTACTATGATGAGTAGTTGTGTATTGAATCAAATTGTATGATCATGTGATTGTATGATGTTTTGGTAAATTGGAATATTCTTGTTGATGATTTATATGTTGATACTGTTAGAATCATGCATGGTTGGAATTGCATGATGATGTATGTGTGATGTTGTGAATTATTGCGAGTCATAGTCGAAACTCGAATGTATGAGCTTTTTGGGAAAAGTTTGAGTTTAATGACTTTTCTAAAAAGTGATTTTTGTGTAAAATAATGTAATACACGAGTTGTATGAAAAGTGGGATTTTGGGCTGAAGAGAAAAGTGATTTTCGTTTGGAAAAATAGAAGAAAAGTGTTTCTTCTTATAGTGTAATCGGTTAACAGGAATAGTGTAACCGGTTACACTACTTTGAAATTGCGTTTTTTGGGGAAAATTATAAGGGTGTAACTGGTTACCTCGTTTATGGTAACCAATTACACTGAATGATATAGGCATAGCAAGGCTGGTTGCGAGGGGTGTAACCGGTTACCTCATATGGTGTAACTGGTTATGTTGGGAACAATTTTTAAAAAACATTAAAACTTCATATCTTGAGTTGTGGGTGTCCAATTTGAGTATCGTTTGAAGTTCCAGGAAGTTGGTGTAGTGTACTTTAAATTAAAATTAGTTTCTATACATGGAAATAAATAAATTTTTGTGTGATGGGGTTAAATGCATTGTAGTGTTTATGTTGTGGTGTGACATATTCGTAAATGCATTTGTTGTTGCTTGCTATGTCGTTGTGTTGCTATTGCTGAATGTTATAGCATGTGTTTGGTGCATAGTGGCCAGTATTGGTCTAGTACCTTGTGTAGCAGTAAAGAGTGTAAGCTATTGATTAACTTAACTCATAAAACAAGAGTCGCCAGTACACTTTTATTTTATCCAAAGGAAAGGAAAAAGAGCGAACAAAACCTAAAGAAGTTTTAAAAACAAGAACAAATAAACAGAGACATGGTAAGGGGGTTGGTTACACAAAGGGAAGGTGTTAGCACCCAAAATTTCTATAGTACTCTATAGAAACCTCTCTAAAATATCTACGCTTTTTGGTTTAAAAATACTTTGCTTGTAAAAGATTGGGGAGGTAAGAAGAGAAGTATTTTTTTATAATTTTTGTGTTTGACAAGACTTCCTAAGTCTCGTGCCTACGTACCCTTAAAGTACAATGGAGGATCAAAACCTCGTAGTTCATGGTAAAAATAATAAAATGGTTTGTTTGGGTTCATTTTAAATGAAAATACAAGTTTTCATTTTAAGGAGAATACTATAACTAATGAGAACTTTTCATCACAAGGAGAAGAACTTCAACTTGGATAAAGATTAACAAGTATGCCACTAACTCTCACAAGTAGAAAAGAATTATCATCAATACTATAGGATAGGAGAATTACATCTCAACTATGAGGATGACCCATGTCTAAACTTTATGAAAAGTTTTAAAATAAAAAGTATACAAAGGCACAAAAATGATTTGAATGAGTTAAGTGATTTTTAAGTCTTTTGAAAATGGTCAAAGTATGTTTAAAATTGATTAGCATTTTATTAAGAAAATGAAGCTTGAAAATGCACTTGACAAAGTCAAGGTTTATTATGAAAGTGGTTCTGATTTGAAAGAAGAAGATTTTGAAATAGAGAGAAGATTTTGGAAATTTAAGAAGGGGGAGGAGATGAAGTGACTATCCTATAAAGCATAAAATAAAAGCTAAGGACAAAGAAAGATCTAACCAACAAAAGATAGCTAACCCCGTTACATAAGTCAATTAAGAATTACCTCCTTTAGATTGAGCCTTAAGTAAGCCAAATAAGCAAATAGTAATCCAAACATCAGACAAAATCATAATAACTAAGATGAGTTTTCAAGAGAATCCTTAAGCCAAGGGTACCAAATGAATCCAAGTAGGTCTTAAGATGTACTTCCAATCCAAGGTCAAAGTCTTAATTCTAAGTCCAAAACTCCATAATGCATAGGGTAGTAACATCAAGTCCACAGAGTAACCAAGTCTTTTAAGAGGTTTAAGATGTATTAACGTCTTAAGAGAAAGAAAGTCCAAATGGAAAAAATAAAAAGAGCATAAGTATAAACACAAGTCCAAATGGACAAAGCAAAAAGTAATATGATAATACAATATGAAATGCTAAAGTAAAAGCATAAAAGTAAATGACAGTAAGTAAATGGCAGTAAGTAAAGAGCATAAAAGAAATGACAGTTAAAGTAAAGATTAGTAAGTTAGTTATTAGAAAAGAAAGACCAATTTGTCCTTTTTTGGAGAACACTCAACTAAACATCCACAAGTATGAAAACATGGTCTTATACATTATCAAAAGAAGGCCTCCAACTTGGATAAAATAAACAAGTTTTCCACTAGCTCTCTTTAGTAACAAAAGATCCAATATATTTCACACAATACCATGGAGAATAGGAGGCTGACAATTTCACTTACAAAATCGACTTAGTTTATGATTCGGGACAAATTTAACATTATGTTAAGCAATCGTAGCACAATCTATAAAGAGGGTCATACTATAGGAGGCCAATCAATAATAATATATGTGCTAATGCAAGCTAGAAAAATGAATAAAAAAGGTAAAACAAGAATAAAATGCAAACAATAGTCAACAAAGGTAAAACAAGAACAAAATGCAATAAAATAAAATAATATGCATCAAAATGATGCTTAAAATGAATAAAAAAGAAAAATAGACATGAAAATGTAAAATATGCATCAAACAAGATCACAAATGATCAAGAAAAATCCAGAAAGTTAGAAACAACTCAAGGATCATATACAAATAATTTGAGAATTTTAAAATGCATAAAAAATATTTTTAAACTATTTAAAACATATGCAAAAATAAGAAAATCATGAAAAATAGAAAATTATAAAATAAAAATACACAAAAATTCTCAAAATATAGGAAATATTATTATAAACCTATGGAAAAAAGTTGGAGTGAAAATTGTTAATGTAGCTATTTTTTTTATGAATTTTTGAAGTTTAATGCAATTTTAAAATAAAATCAGAAAATAATAAAAAGAGAGAAAAAACAAGGCACATTGGATCAAGCCTCATTAGTTGACGTAGTAGATCCAATGTACCCGAGATGACAGAACACAATGGAACACGCGTAAGACAAAACATCATATCACATTTAAATTCAACCAATGGAAATATTTCAAATCTTCAACGTGGCGCCACGCAGACCATCACCTTCAACCTCTTCAGTCATCTTCTTTGGTGAACCAGTCACCAGAGATTTCTAGATGGAAATATTAAGACATGAGACTGTAACACCCTTCTAAACCCCGCAATAATATATGCATAATCAGAGTAAAAGTTAACATGCATCCATAAAAGGGCGTTACACAAAACTTTCGCAACATCAAACCATCTGTCATGCTCATAAACACCTTTTCATTTAGCAGCGGATTCATTAATGATAATCTCGTAAAAGGAATATTTTCTTTCATCATATAAAATCAACATCTCTAGGCACTAAGGCCAACATCTCATTATCTCAATTACTCCAAATATGAAAACATGACTTAGATTCCATAATGTAATCCTAAAACATAAAGCAATCGATCCCAGTGTTACACGACCAGAGCATGACTCGACCCATAAATAATTACTAAACCGCTACACACGTAGCAACCTCGAACTACAAGCAGAACTTCATAAAGGCCTCCAGCCACCTAATCTGCAATGCCTCATAGAGCATTATAAAACAGCAGAAGGGTGAGAAATATTACCATAATAATCAAAGCATAAAATCATGTATATATAGGTATCATATAATTAGCTCCATATTTCTCACCACAATTCAACTCATAGTCATTTACATCATCACTTACATATATATATATATATATATATATATATATATATATATATATATATATATATATATATATATATATATATATATATATATATATATATATATATATATATATATATATATATATATATATATATATATATATATATATATATATATATATATATATATATATATATATATATATATATATATATATATATATATATATATATATATATATATAACATGAATATTCACCAAGCATTTTACATCATGCATACATCCACAATTCCACAATCTTAACATTCACATGTAAGCATCTCTTCATGCACGCTTCATAAGTATTCAACAAACATCTCATTCACATGCATACTCTTACAATTTCACAATCTCATCATTCACACATAAGCATCTCTTCATGCATATGTCATATATTAATGTGACTCAACAACTCAATGCAACTCATGCAATGCGGTACCGACTCTCGTTATCTTTTTTCGGTTTTTACATTAAACCGGGTCCACTCTTCTAGACCGATAACCCGTTATCTTTTTTCGGTTTTTACATTAAACCGGGTCCACTCTTCTAGACCGATAACCACAAAGGCCCGTCCTCTAAGCCTTCAAACCCACTCTTCTAGGTTTGGGACAAGCCACTAGTTTCCACGAAACTAACAGACATTGCCTCTTGACTAAATGATGCATGTACAATCAACCACAACAAATGCACTTAAGACCGACATCTTAATCTCATGCATTCAAATAATTCATCTCTTCAAGAATTACATTATGATTGCACACACAACATATTCACATAACATTCATCGATGTATTCATAATTCAACACTATCACCACATTATCACTCACAATGCACACATATCCACGATATGTTCTCATGCATTCTTCACAGTTATCAAACAATGCACACATATCCACGATATGTTCTCATGCATTAATCACATTTAATCACATACATACAATATGCATTTACAATATATATCAAGCAATGCACACATGTCCACGACATGTTCTCATGCATTCTCAAGTAATTCATCATACAAGAATTTCATCATGCTTACACGCATAGCATATTTACCATACTATGCACATATATTCATAATACATTCTCATGCATTATTCTCTTACAATCACAATTCAATACAACATCATATTTATCAAACGATGCACGCATATCCATCAATATGCTCTCATGCATTCCTCATGTATCTTAACATACAACCGCATATAAACAATATACATCCACAATACATTTTGTGTAGCATGTTTATTATTCATCTCATGCCATTTCATTCAAGGTATACACGTCACAATACCAATAATACAATTATAAGCTATGCACACATATGTCCGCAATGTTCTCATGCATACTTATTACCTAATTGTACATAACATCAAACATTCACAAAATCATCAATTAATACACACATAATCATCATTATGTTCTCATGTATTTTAACTGATTACAATTAACATTCATATCACAACTCTAGGATTCACGCCCGAAGGCTACCCACAGCACATGTTATCATGATAGTTCACATACTCATTCATAACATAGAAGTATAAACATATGCGAATCAACCAAACAATCACCATTTGGATAACACAGCAAAGAAAATATACTGTCACATTTGCCTTCATTCGCCTGGCGAACCCTCGCAGCGAACCTTCGCCTGGCCTTCGCCTGGCGAACTCTCTCAGCGAACACTCGCTAGGCTTCGCCTGGCGAGACTTCCCAGCGAGCCCAAGTCAGGAGCTACTGACTTCATTCGCCACCATTCGCCGGCACCTTCGCTGGGCGAACCTTCGCTATCCAACTTCGCCTGGCGAACCCACCATCGAAGTCTACTGGGACTTAAATATACTTATTCGCCAACATTCGCTAGGCTTCGCCTGGCGAAGCTTCGCATTTGCTCGCCTGGCGAGAGCCAGCGAACCTGCGCAGAACAGAACCCCATTCTGTTCCTCCTTCACCAATCCATCATCAACCCTCTCTTACACATCCAAATCAGTACAAACAACATCAATACATGTTACCCGACTATTCTACGGCATTATTGCTCAGTTTCAACCGATTAAATCATCATTCTACTGATTAATCCAACTTTTGCCCTAATTGGAAAGTGATGAAAAACATCCACAAACCCAAACCCAACATACATAATAGCATACAATGATTAAATAGCAATGTTTCTCACCCTTACCTCGATTAATCGGAGCTTCAAATCAGTTCTTGAAGATTCTCCAAGCTTTTCCCTTTTCCTCTTCATTTCTCCTCTTCTTCTTCCTTTCTCTTCTTTTTCTTTTCTATCTTTCTCTTTTTTATATTCTTCTATTTCTTTTCCTTCCTCTCTATTATTTTCTTTCCATTCTATTTCCTTCTCAATTCCCTACTACAAATTCCAATTAATAAAATCAATTCCAACATTAATAAAAATCCCACTAAATCAATTAATTACCATAATTAATTAATTAATTAATGAAATTTGGGTTGTTACAGAGACCGCCATCATTGCAACCGTCTCATCAAGGCAAACACAACTCCATCCTTCATTTTCATTTATTGAAAAGGAGTGAGGAGAATTTTGGAGAAATGCATAAATGAACATAAACACTCAAACAAAAATTAAATGATCAATTCAAGCAACCAACATCAGATAAGTTAGGGGAAATGATCAGCAATCCAAGATCTACATTATGGTAACTTGTTTGAAGCAAATTGAAGCTTCTAACTACCTTGTTGAGATGGTGGCCAGAGGTTGAAGAAGCTTGATATGGTTAGAGCACTTCAGAAGGTCTGGGGGCTTGAGACTTGATGTAAAAGCTTCAGAGGAGGTCGATGAATGTATTAGAACAAATAAATTGGATTGGGAATGGCTAGAATTCAAAACCCGATAGTGAAATTTTTGGGGAAAATTTGAATTTCAAGAAGGGGTTCAATGGCTCTCAAAAGCTTGGAAATGAAGGAGGTGAGGTCCTATATTTATAGCTGAAGATGGTGGAATGCTGGGAGGGGTGAATTGAGTGGAAATTTAGTGTAATCGTGTGCACCCTTGGTCTTGAGGAAAAATTCACTTGAAATCACCCGAAACTTAGCTAAAACTTGCGTTTCAAGGCTCAATTAAACTTTGGGAACTTCACTAAACATGTTTAAGTGGTTAACTCGTGCCAAATTAATCTATAAGTGAAAATTATATGAATTAAAATTCTGATCATGGAGCTTTCTTCAGTTTTAAGTCATCATGTTCAACTCAATGGGGCATCCTACTCAAGAGGCTTTTTTATCTCATTCTTCTTGCAATGTGTAGTCCTCATCCTAGTTTACAATGTGCCAAGAAAGTATTCATTTGGACATCTGAGGAGAAAGTTATGGTGAGTTGAAGTTGGCAAGAAAAACTGATCATCATACTTAGAAAAATTCTAAGTCTCTGAGGCAGAATATGACCTATAATGTTCCAAGAAATTGCAAAGCCTTACAAGCATAATTTGATCTTGATCCTTGAAGAAAAATTGTAGAGGACATTGTAAATGATATTATGCAAAAATAATCAGCCTCAAAGGATAAAAATTGAATAATTTGTGATCCTTGAAAGTTGGGAAAAAGTCACTTGAAAATAGGTAAAATTTTACTAAGTCCACAAATGACCTATAATGTCTTCAAAGTTTTGATGATCCTCCAAGCCTAATTGACTCTTGTGTTGTAAATAGAAGTTGTGGAGGATGTTGAGAAGAGTCATATACAAAAAGAATAACTCAAAAATATGGAGAACTGAAGGAGTTGTAGTCCTTGGAACTTTGACTTGAAAATGTTGACTTTTTGGTCAAACCTTTTTGAACCAACTTGTGCACTTGAAGTTTTCTTGCACTTCGAGGTACATGGATGATAATATTAACCCAAAATAAGATATCCTTGAATTTAGTTTGATTAAACTGACCAAGTCTTGAGATAACTTGTTGAATAAGGCATGAAAATAAACACATGAACCTTTGACTTTTCTTGAGAAACAAGCTACACAACCTTGAGGTATCCTTGATCCAAATGACATTGAGAGATGTTTGATGACCATAAATATTGAGATTAAAAGCCATGTCTTGAGAGAAAAGCTCTTTAGAATCAATGGATGGTCACACTTTTCCTTGAGAGAACACAACCCTAGTTAAGGAACCAAGCATGGTGCTCTTGACGAAATACTCTATCTTGCACAAAGCTTAAAGAAACAAGACATATTTTTTCATTTTGTTTAGTGGTTAGATAAACAATAAGCATATAAACATAAAAATAAACACGCACAAAAGGGTGCTTGGTGACCTCTGCAAAGGCAAACCCCAAAGGATAAGAGAAAGAGAGAGAGAAGAATAAAGTACATGATCTTGTTTGTGGGCAAAAATGCTAATGATATGTGGGATCTTAGGGTTGAAAATTAGGGTATGACACCTTGACTAAGGTGACGTTATTATGCTTGTTCTTGTTACATGTCTGTTATATATGTCATGCATCATGGTGTGGAAGGATGGTCTGTGAGCCTGAATCTTATGGTGATGGATTGGGTGTGAGTAGCTAATTCCTATGGTGATGGTAACGAGTTTTTGATGGGACTCAACCCCATTGTGTGGATCAGGTGCGAGTAGCTAATTCCTATGGTGATGGAATTATTGAAGTGTTTCATATGCTAATGATTTTTTGGTGAGCTCTAATCCTAGGTGGGATCGGAGCGGTGAACCTGAGAGTTCACATATTGGTACCACATATATTGAGTCAAGTTGTTGAGTCTCAATGCATTGTATTTTTTATGTTGTTGTGTTTGGAGTGTGTGGATGTGTGGTTGATGGAATGTATGATTGTGTATGTAATAATCTACTGCTTACTTATTATTATGCATTCCTTTATATAATTATGACATCTCACCCCTTCTGTTTAAGAGTTGCATTTACATGGGCATCGTGCAAATATTCCGCAATAGAGTGTGGATGTGATCGGAAGATGGTGGCATCCTTTCATTTTATAGAGTTGGCGTCTACTCTGATGTGTAACACTGGGAAGAGGGAACACTTATTGTTGTTTATGTTATTGGAGATTTTATATATATATATATATATATATATATATATATATATATATATATATATATATATATATATATATATATATATATATATATATATATATATATATATATATATATATATATATATATATATATATATATATATATATATATATATATATATATATATATATATATATATATATATATATATATATATATATATATATATATATATATCCTAAGTTGTTATTTCTTTTGACTGCCTTAAATCATGATTTATGTTTCGATTAAATAAACCGTTATGTTGTTGATTTCGCTGCTTAATAAAATAGAAGTTTATACATGATGAATGTTGTTGTTGTTGTTATTATTATTATTATTATTATTATTATTAACTTTTAAATATATTATGTGTTACATATCTGATTACATGAGCAAGTGCTTGTTGAATTGTATCATCCTAAATGTCATGATTTTTTTAATTGACTCTGATGAATTTATTTAAATTACGCATGGGATATTTAGGGTGTTACACTTAGCATTTCTTTGGGTGTCCTCACGCCTCATTTTGAGCATCCTGTGATAATTCATTAGGTACTTGCCCAGTATTAGGGAAGTTAGTTTGTATCGCACAATCATTTACCCTATTTCTTATGGCCAAAAAAATTACACCAGTACATAGTTCCTCAATCACATGGCCTTGAAAATGGTGAAGTGACTTAAGTTGAGTGTTTTATGGCCTTCAGGTTTCCGTACTTTGAATGAGACTTTAGAGTCCAGCCCCTCGGTAGAAACTTTAAGTTGAGTCCCTTAGGCGAGACTTTAAGTTAAGTCCTTCAAGAAAAATTATAAGTTGAGTCCATATGTAACGCCTCAGACTACTGTCAGGATTATCGACTAACCCCACAACCAACACGAGACTTTTCAGCATGTTTTGTCCTCATTCACACGATTTTTGAGAAACTTCTCAGAATGTCACCCATACCAAAATTGCTCCAAGTCAAGCACGTTAAACTGTGGAGTTCTTATGGAACAGGTTACCAAAAAGATGACGCATCTTGTTGGTATAGATAGTAACAATTAATCCTTATAAGCCTTCCTTCAACCATGTAGTCTCATACCTTCATAGCCTTAGGATCCTCTCATTCCAATGTGAATTCAGTTTTTTCCTAGAAGCTGCTAGGAGTGTCTCATTGTCATGCCTCGTGCACTGACAACAATCCTTCTCCCTCGGGTGTTACATGTAACCACTCTCTGCCCTCTTTGGCCTCGCGTGTTACATGCCCACTTGTTGCTACTGTGAAAGTCGAGGCCGGCAATGACAGAAGAGTCGCCACCGTGTGTTATTTATCCTAAGAGAGGGAAAGGAAATGCTCAGAGAAAACCTAATGAAAAGAGGGATAAGATCGGTCATCGCAACTAAGTTTCGGGTTCGGGAGTCGGTTACGCAAGGGGAAGGTGTTAGCACCCCTCACATCTGTCGTACTCAATGAGATCCATGCTTGTTGTCTATCTGAAAGGGTGATTGAAACTATCTAATTACAGGCTTGAGGACAAAAGAAAAAGAAGTGACTCGGCAAAGCGACGGCGCTTTGTGCCTACGTATCTCATCTGAAATGAGAAGTCAGAGTCAATGTAGTTCGGCTAACTACGGGTGAAAAAGGGGGGAAGGTTGCTCGCCAAGACATCGCGTCTTGTGCCTACGTACTTTCATCTGGTATGAAAGATCTGAGCAAACGTAGTTCGGGCTAAAAGGGAACACAGGTTTGTTCAACTTGTTTTACCCGAGTAGGGTTAACAATCAGTTCTAGCAGTTTGGTGTATGCAGCTCGACCATTGGAGACTTAGGCGTTACCGTTTGCGATAGAACCAAGAGTTAACAAAACTCTCCTTATGAAAATGATTTTCCAAGATTAAAGGCCCCAAAGGGAAAAAAGAAGTTTGAAGGATTTGTTTTTGTGTTTTTTAGAGAAGAAGTGTTTTTAAATTGTTTGCAATTCATATTGCACTAGAGACTATGACTTAGGAGTGAATGCGTCGCATATCACCCAAAGGGTGCTACACTAAACACCCAAGCCATTGAAGGGAGACCCCTCAACAATCCTTTCCCAAGTGCTTAAGGCTCGTAACGCACAATAATCATTAACCTTTATTAGGTGTTTTATGATTGTTTTGAGATGAGAAGAGAAAGGACATTAAAGGGGGACTAAACACAAACCTAAAGTTGTCATGCAATGGTCATCCTAAGATTGAGATAAGGGAATGCTACCTAATGTTATCATACATGGGATTGAACACCTAATGTCTCTCCTACTCCCATCCTAAATGGAGGGACTAGGAATCCTAGGGGCATCATGGCACAAGGCCAAGTAAACACTAAATAACCCAATCACAGATGAAATAGGAAAGAAACGAAATTGACTTGAACAAGTCAACATGCGATGCAAACATAAGAGATGCAAAGAAAAGATGCATACACAAAGAAAAGAGGGAGGAAAAAGTGTGGGGCAGCCACCACCACAAGCACATCTCAACCAATATTTCTTAAGATTCACACGATGCAATGCAAACAGAACAATGCAAATAAACACCAAAGTAGGCAAACAAACACCAAAATTCATGACAAGATCAAAGCACACACAAAGCACATTAATTTGTAAATTCAATTAAAATGATAAAATAAAATGAAAATGGAAAAATAAAATGAAAGTGATGAAAAATAAATTAACACATTAAAATATTAAAATATGATTTTTTTGGATTTTTATAGTATTTAAAACTATTTTCAAATAAATAAAACAAAAACAAGAAACAATTAAAATATGATTTTTTTGGATTTTTATAGTATTTAAAACTATTTTCAAATAAATAAAACAAAAACAAGAAAGAATTAAAATATGATTTTTTTTTATATTTTTATAGTATTTAAAACTATTTTTAAATAAATAAAACAAGAAACAAGAAACAATTAAAATAAAACAAAGAGAAATGAAATAAATATAAAAAAAACAAGTCACTAAAAATAAAAAAGTGTCTCCCCAAGGCTTGAACCCAAGACCTTGGGGCTGCAGGCTCAAAATAAAGCCAGTTCTACCACTCATATACGTGTGAAATGAAAAGGAAAAAGAAAGAAAAAAAAATATTAAAAGCATGAAAATAATTAAAAAGGAAGCAAAAACGCCCCCGTTGGGGGTCAAACTCGGGTTCAAGGCATGGCAAGGCAAGGTTACAACCACCGGGGTGGCGATAAATCTGTTGTATCAAGCCACCCCATGTGTATAAGTATCAAAAGAGGCGCATGGCTGGGCAATGAACAAGGCAAAACCAAGTGAAAAAGCCAAATACGATTTGATCATAACTTCTCCAAATCTCAACCAAATTTGATGAAATTTAAGTCAAAGTTGCTTGTTTTTTCATGAGGAATACAATGGTAACCACCATTTTTCAAAATGAAACACACACAACAAAATTCGAAAGAAAATGCAGTTGTGGCTTTTGAGATGCATTTTGAAGTTTTTAGTTCCAAACAGATGCAATTATTGGTAGAAGATAGTTTGAGCAAAGTATAAACATGATTTTAAATGAGTCTCAACAGAGAGTTTGTTCAGAATGCATCAGAGCCAAACATTAGTATGTGATTTGCAAAGGGTGAAGTTTGGAAATGTTAGAACATAGATTGATTCTTAATAATAACTCTTTGTTTTGATGATAACTGTTAGGAAATTTATATTTAAGAATTATATACTCTAAAATTTGTTTGAGAGTTTTACTGCAAATTGAAATAATATTAACTCTCTAGAAGCAAATCTATTTTGAATACAAGAAGTTATTCTGACTCTGAAGCGCCAGATGCACCTTACAGAAGAATCTGTTTGCTCCTTACAGAAGATCCTGAGCGTAGTCTCCAGAAGGATCTGAAGCAAGAAGCTCCAGAACATTCTGAGTCAGAAGCATCTGAAGATAGTCAGAAGCATCTGAAGCATAGAAGAATATTGATTGAAGAGTTTCTCAAAGCATTAGTCTACAGAAGTTTCTGAAAGTACCAACGCTGCCAAGTACTGAAGTTCTGTGTCAAAATGCTTTGATGATCAACACGTTGTAAGCACACCTGCTGCAGAAGACTCTGATACAACATAGTTCTGAATCTCATTAGAAGACTCTGATCCATTCAGACTCTGAAGAACTTGCTGAAAACTGAAGAAGAAATTTTCAAGAATATATCCGTTGGAGCTATTCAACGTCTCTTTCCTCATTTGTGCTAGACACACTTACACAGACAAAAAGGATTTTTCTGTGCCATCTACTTCTAGGAAAGGTCACTTGATGTGAAGACAAAAAGGCTCATACCTTTTGGGACTCTCTTTTCAACGCTCAGCTTGCTTTGGATCAGCTGCCTATAAAAGGAGAACTTCACCACATTCTTCAGTTACACACTTTGCTGAAAAGAAATCAATATATTCTAAAGCTCTCATTCTTATTCTTCATAGAATCTCATTGTACTTAAACTTAAGAGAAAAATCACTGTTGTGATAAAAGCTTTTTAGAAGCATTAATACTCTTGTATTTAATTTACATTGATTGTAAAGGATATTCCTTAAGAGGATTCAGTTAGAATCAGTAGCTCTTGAGAAGACTAAGAACTGTTGTTCTTAGGTGATACTATTGTAATCAGTTTGATTTAATAGTGGATTAAGTCCTTGTTGAGAAAGGCAAATCACTCTAGGAAGGGTGGACTGGAGTAGTTGTTAAACGAACCAGGATAAAAATAATTGTGTGATTATTTTTTAAGTCTTAACTTATCATACTTATTCAACCCCCCTTCTAAGTATTATCTCACCTTCAGTTGGCATCAGAGCTCCGGTTCTGAGTGTGCTATCACTTAACAGTGTCAGTAAAGATCCAGAGAGATATACTTTGATATATATATTTATTTGTTATCATGGCTGATAATTCAATGTCAAATATTAACAATAAATATGAAGAGAGGGATAGGATCATCACCAAACCCCCAATGTTTGATGGGGAGAAATTTGACTACTGGAAAGACAGAATTGAGAGTTTTTTCCTAGGATATGATGTTGATCTATGGGATCTTGTCATAGATGGATATGTACATCCCACAGATGGGGATGGCAAAAAGATTGACAGAAAATCTATGATAGATGCTCAGAAGAAAAACTTCAGAAATCACCATAAAGCCAGAACTATATTGCTGAATGCTATTTCACATACAGAGTATGAGAAAATTACAAACAGGGAGACTGCTTTTGATATGTTTGAATCCCTTAAAATGACTCATGAGGGAAATTCTCAAGTTAAGGAGACAAAAGCTCTGGCTCTGATCCAGAAGTATGAGGCTTTCAAAATGGAAGACTCTGAATCTGTTGAAACCATGTTCTCCAGATTCCAGATACTCACTGCTGGGCTGAAAGTTCTGGACAAGGGATATTCTACGTCAGATCATGTAAAGAAAATCATCAGAAGTCTGCCTATCAGATGGAGACCAATGGTGACTGCCCTGAAGATGGCCAAAGATCTGAACAAGATCTCTCTAGAAGAATTCATCAGCTCACTGAGGAGCCATGAGATTGAGCTTGAGGAAGATGAACCTCAGAAGAAAGATAAAGGTAAATCTGTAGCATTAAAATCTAACAAAACTGCTAAAGCTTTGCAGGTCATTCAAGAAAGCTCTGAAGAATCTTCTTCTGAAGAAGAAGATGAGTTATCCATGCTGTCCAGAAGGATTAACAAACTCTGGAAGCACAAGGGAAAGAAGTTCAACAACTTCAGAAGATCTGACAACAGAAAGGAATCTTCTAGTCACAGAAGATCTTCCAAGAAAGAAGTTGTGTGCTATGAGTGCAAAGAACCTGGGCACTACAAGAATGACTGCCCCAAACTTCTGAAAGAAAAAACCTAAGAAGAAGTTCAACAAAAAGAAGAAGGTTCTGATGGCAACATGGGATGACTCAGATGAGTGTGAGTCATCTTCTGAATCAGAAGAAGAATGTGCAAACATTGCACTGATGGCCAGGACAGAGGATCAAGAGGAAGGTACCTCAGGATATGAATCAGAATCTGAATCTGATGATGATTCAGAAGAGGTAATGGCTAAACTTACCAAAGAAGAACTCATTAAAGTTTTAACAGAAGTTCTTAAAAGTTATAACAACATCAAACTCAAATACAAGAAGCTGAAAAGCAATCTTGAATCTGAAATTGATCTTCTGAAAACTGAACTTGTTGAGCAAAAAGAAATAAATTTGAAAATCAAAAATGACTTTGAAAGAACTCAACAAGAATCTGAATCTGAGACTAAGTCATGTGAAAATATTTTAGAAAAATATGACTCTAGCTTTCAGAGATTTCTCACTAAGAGCATAGACAGAAGCAAGATGGCTTCCATGATCTATGGTGTTAGTGGAAACAACAGAAGAGGCATTGGATATGAGTCTTCATCTGGAAGCAATCCAAAACCTGTTGACAAACTTTTCATCAGGAAGACACCTCTGTATTCTCAATTCAAATTTGGTCACTTGAATGACATTAAACACACAAGCTCTGAGAAGAGTACTTATGTGTTTAAACCTAAGGCAAGTCAGAATAAACATTATGTTGCAAAACAGAAGTTTAGACAAACCTACAAACCAACTAACCCCAAAGGACCCAAGAAGATTTGGGTACCTAAAAACAAAATAATTCCTGTTGCAGATGTTCTTAGCAGCAAGGTCAGGACACCAATCATGGTACCTGGACTCTGGATGCTCACGACACATGACAGGAGAAAAGTCTATGTTCCAAAGCCTGGAACTTAGATCTGGAGGTGACGTGAAGTTTGGAGGGAACAAGAAGGGCAAGATCATTGGATCTGACACTATTGGAAATGATAAACTCCCCTCTATTACTAATGTTTTACTTGTTGAAGGGTTAAAGCATAACTTATTATCCATAAGTCAATTAAGTGACAATGGTTATGATATTACCTTTAATCAAAAATGTTGTAAAGCTATTAGTCAGAAGGATGGCTCTATCCTATTTAGTGGTAAGAGGAAAAACAACATTTATAAAATAAATCTTTCAGAACTTAAAGTTCAAAATGTTAAATGCCTCTTGTCTGTTAATGAAGAGCAATGGGTCTGGCACAGAAGATTGGGCCATATTAATATGAGACGTATATCTCAGATTAATAAACTTAATCTTGTCAAAGGACTCCCTAATCTGAAGTTCACTTCAGATGCTCTTTGTGAAGCATGCCAGAAAGGGAAGTTTTCAAAAACATCTTTCAAATCAAAAAATGTTGTTTCTACCTCTAAACTATTAGAACTACTTCATATTGATCTGTTTGGACCAGTGAAAACTGCATCCATCAGAGGCAAGAAGTATGGATTGGTCATTGTTGATGACTTTAGCAGATGGACATGGGTAAAGTTCTTAAAACACAAGGATGAGTCACATTCTGTGTTCTTTGACTTCTGCAAGCAAATCCAGAATGAAAATAAATATTTTGAAAAATATTTTTCTGAAAATGGCATTGCTCATGATTTTTCCTGTCCTAGAACTCCACAACAGAATGGGGTTGTAGAGAGGAAAAATAGAACTTTGCAAGAAATGGCCAGAACCATGATCAATGAGACAAATCTGGCAAAACACTTTTGGGCAGAAGCAATCAATACAGCATGCTACATTCAGAACAGAGTGTCTGTTAGACCTCTTCTGAAGAAGACTCCTTATGAATTGTGGAAGAACAAAAAGCCCAACATTTCTTATTTTCATCCTTTTGGATGTATCTGTTATATGTTAAACACTAAGGAAAATCTGGGCAAGTTTGATTCCAAAGCACAGAAGTGTTTCATGCTTGGATATTCTGAACGCTCTAAAGGCTACAGAGTATACAACACTGAGACACAGATTGTGGAAGAATCCATTCATGTCAGATTTGATGATAAGCTTGGCTCTGAAAAGCCAAAGCAGGTTGATAACTCTGCAGATAGGGAAGTAGTCTTTATTGACTCTGAAGTTCCAAAAGCAGACAAACTTCAAGTGAAGGAACCAGAAGCAACTCCAGATGCTAATCCCTTAACTTCTCAGATGAATAATCTAAAAATTTCTGAAGAGTCAACTATCAGAGGATCATCATCCAGAATTAAAGCTTCTCATCTAGAGGATGTCATTATTGGAAAGAAGGATGATCCCATCAGAACAAGATCATTTCTAAGATCCTCTGAATCATCACTTTTTGGACTAGTGTCAGAAATTGAACCATCTTCTGTAGAAGAAGCTCTGCAAGACAATGATTGGATTATTGCCATGCAAGAAGAGCTAAACCAATTCAGCAGAAATGATGTATGGGATCTATTTCAAAGACCTCAAGGATTCAATATTATTGGTACAAAATGGATCTTCAGAAATAAGCTAAATGAGAAAGGAGAAGTTGAGAGGAATAAGGCAAGGCTGGTTGCTCAAGGATACAGTCAGCAAGAAGGTATTGATTACACTGAGACATATGCTCCAGTGGCAAGGTTAGAATCTATACGCCTTCTTATTTCTTTTGCTGCACAAAATAACATCACTCTGTATCAGATGGATGTTAAAAGTGCCTTTCTTAATGGTATTATAGAAGAAGAAGTTTATGTCCACCAACCTCCTGGTTTTGAAAATGAAAAATTTCCAAATCATGTTTTCAAATTAAAGAAATCTCTATATGGATTAAAACAAGCTCCCAGAGCTTGGTATGAGAGATTGAGTAATTTTCTTCTGGAGAAGAATTTCATCAGAGGCAAAGTGGATACAACTCTATTCTGTAAAACAATAAAGAAAGATCTTATAATTTTCCAAATTTATGTAGATGATATTATTTTTGGATCAACAAATATTATGCTTGGAAAGGAGTTTGCTACATGTATGCAGGCAGAATTTGAAATGAGCATGATGGGAGAACTCAGATTCTTTTTAGGAATCCAAGTTAATCAAACTCCAGAATGTACCTACATACATCAGACAAAGTATGTTAAAGAACTTCTGAAGAAATTCAACATGTCTGATAGCAAGCTGGCAAAGACTCCAATGCATCCTACTAGCTCACTTGGCAAAGAAGAGGTAAGTAAGAAAGTAGACCAGAAGCTCTACAGAGGTATGATTGGTTCTCTTCTTTATCTTACTGCTTCTAGACCTGACATATTATTCAGTATTTGTCTGTGTGCTAGATTCCAATCAGATCCTAGAGAGTCACACTTGACAGCTGTCAAGAGGATTCTAAGGTATCTGAAAGGTACTTCTAATGTGGGTTTGTGTTACAGAAAATCTGATGATTTCAAATTAGTTGGATTCTGTGATGCTGACTATGCTGGAGACAGAGTGGAAAGAAAAAGTACTTCTGGAAGTTGTCAATTTCTAGGAAGAAATCTAATCTCCTGGTACAGCAAGAAGCAACCCACAATTGCACTTTCAACCACAGAGGCTGAATACATTGCTGCTGTAATACCCAAATTTTTACCCCTAAGATCCCACATTTCATTTGCATATCATTCCACAAACAAGATCATACTTTTCGGTTCTTTCACCCTTGTGTTTCTTATTTACTTTATGTTTGTTTCTGTTTACTAATCTCTAACTAAAATACCAAAAATATTTTTCAATTTTTGTTTGTTTCTTCTTCTTCTTTGTGTGTTTAGGGTTTTGCAAGGAGATTGATGGCAAGGACATTCATTCAAGTTTAAATCAGATGGACGTTTGACCTCATCTTGGTCAAACTATCAAGGGTTTGCTTCAACTATGAATTACCCGTGGTGGAAGCCAATCTCGAGGATAGTTTTTTGTCGAAGTTTCAGGATGAAAATTCTTCAATTGGGTCTCATGGAGACATGGATGATTTTTCCGTACCAAAAGATTCGTTTAGTCACATTTCAGAGCTAGAAAATACTGATATTGCTGCAAAAACTTCAAATTGCATTGTCTTGTCAAATGCGGACATGGTTGAACATATCTTGTTGGATTGGACATTGTGGGTAATGGCCTCAGTTTCAATCCAAATTGCATTACTTGGTTTTCTTGAAAAACTTAGTGTCTATGCACTGGTACAGAAATCATAACCTTACAATTTTGCGGCGAATCAACCTTGTTCAACATTTACTAGTTACATTGCAAAGGGGTGATGTTGAAGTTCCTGTCCTTGAAAAATTGGTTGTGTTGCTTGGAGTCATTTTGGAAGATGGGTTTCTATCTTCTGAGCTTGAAAATGTGGTTAGATTTGTGATAATGACATTTGATTCATCAGGGTTGGCTCCACAACATCCAATTATGAGAGAATCAATGGGAAAGCATGTGATTGTTAGAAATATGTTACTAGAGATGCTAATTGATCTACAAGTCACAATTAAATCAGAAGAGTTGCTTGAGCAAGGCTGGAATACTACTATTGATGAGATTGTTAAGTTAGTTGCGAAGCTGAATGAATCAGTTGGGGAAACATCTCATACAATGGTCTCTTATGACACCCATGATGGCTCGCATATCAGTCATTGGTTAGATGCTTCTGTTAGTGCTGCCACTGAAATGATTTTTGGTCTGCAGCAGAAACTTGAAGCTTCTAATGCAGATCATGAAATAATGACTACGAAATGTGATCATTTGCTTGAGAGGAATGAAATAATGATTTTTGGTCTTCGGATGAAGATACGATAGATGTTCAAAGTGAGGCACTGCCTGATTTACTGAATTATAATAATTATGACACCATCATGAAGCATTTGGGGGCTATATTGATTAAAAAGCTGGAATTGGAGTTTGTTACCAATAAGATGAAGTCAGAATTGGTTCACAAAGGATTGTCCGCCACACCGATGTTATCACTTACGGTTCCAACTACAAGAAAGCTGCTGCGCTTATTGATCAGGTTGAAGACTGTGTTGGTGCACTTCAGAAACTGCTAGATTCATCAAACTTTCAAAGTTATTTAAGATTTTAAATGGAAAGAGCAAATCTTCAATATGCCAAGTTTTGGAATGTTGATGCTGAAGGCTCCATCTATCACAATGCAAATTTGTGTGAATGTGAGTTTATTGAGACAAATGTCAGCGGATACATATTTTATCACTTACTGAGCCATGAAGTTGAGGTTGAGACGGTATGTAATTCATTGCCTCGCCGGTGTGGTGCTTCGGAGCAATGCTCAGAACTGGATCGCAGGAGAGGTTTGAGAGGTTCACTGAGCTTCCTTTGACCATTGTTTACATTGTGGCAGGAGTTTTTGCTGCTGGTCGGATCGAGATACTTTCCATGTTGTCGGAGCAGAACGATAAAGTTGATGTCTTGAATCGCCATAAACAGATCGCCGCAAGAAGATGTATTAAACATTCACTCACAAGCAGTTGAGATGCAGTTTGAGAATAATGATATAGTTGTGCGAGATGTTGAAGCTGTCAATCACCAGACCTTGAATTGCAGAATCAGATATGGGCAATATTTAAAGAATATGGAAGCAGGAACCCAAACTGATTTCATGCTTGACTCATCTGGGAACATTGTTCCCTACAAATTCCAAAGCAGCATTTTAGTTTATCCAAGGCGCGAAACCAAGTGATTACAAAGTACCGGAGTATGTTAAAGATGCAAGAAATTATAAGAACCAGTGTAATATTGAATTAGAAGTACAACTTTCTGATGCAAACGAACCCAAAGGTCTGATGGAGGATAATCAAGACGAGGATGAATATGAAGATGTTGAGCCCGAAGATGATACTGAAAATTTGCTAAAGTCGCTGGGAATTGATATTAGTGCTGGAGATGGTGGTGAAGTTAATGACACTTTGACCTGGATCAAATGGTCAGAAGAAGAGTCTTCTAGAGATTATGATCAGTGGATGCCTGTTCGAAGGAAGTCAGATACAACCTCTTCTACTAGTGAAGCACTCAAAACAGAAGAGGACGAGCAACTCTCGAGAATCATATTGTATGAAGATTTAAATGATTATCTTTTCACCCTGAACACAAAAGAATCTCAAATATATTTGGTGTCCCAATTCATTGACTTCTATGGTGGGAAGATGTCTCCATTGTTTTGCACAAACAGTCCAACTTGGACAGAGAACACCCTTAGCTTGGAGGATCTGCCAGATTTTATGCTAGAGAAGCTGAAATGCATCCATAACATTTTGACAAAAGCACAGAACATTCCTACTGGTTTCACTTTTGACGTCCTATTAGGAAGTTTCGCGATGAATGGTGATATGATGAATTTGTTCAGAATGCAGTATTACTTTGTTTAACTGTTTTTCCGCGTAATCACTATTTGGAAGAAGCGTTTCTGATTTGTGAAGAGCTTTATGTTACTAAAATGAGTTCTTCTAAATGTGCTGTTACACCATGTCGAGCTTTAGCAAAGTCTCTCTTAAAAAGTGATAGACAGGATGTATTGTTGTGTGGTGTATATGCACAAAGAGAGGCTAATTATGGTAATATTGATCTTGCCAGAAAGGTGGTTGACATGGCATTGTTATCTGTGGAAGGGCTTCCTGAGAATGGATGTTGCCCGGCACAAACCGTACAATCCCTTGAATATGTCTGGGCGACATGTTAAAGGTTTGTATTCATGGAATCAAAGTGGTTCACTAGGTGAAAGAGATGGCGATATTGATGCTTTGGATGATAAAATGAAGTCTTCTGGGCGATACTGGTCTGGAAAGTATATGGCTTTAGAGCAACATAAAAGCTTCAAGCGCATTCGTCTTGTTGCTCCAAAATTGTCTCATCATACAACCCACGATGAGTATATACCCTTATCAGATGTTGGTACATCTCATGGCGCTGTTGACAGTGAATCCGACTCTAAAATTTCATCGACACTTGAAGAATCTTGGGAGGATGAAATGTTAAATAAAACTAGGGAGTTCAACAAACTAACAAGGGAGCACCCCCATGATGAAAAAGTTTGGATAGCTTTTGCTGAGTTCCAAGACAAGGTTGCAAGAATGCAACGACGAAAAGGTGCTCGCTTGCAATTACTTGAAAAGAAAATAAGCATCCTGGAGAAGGCAGTTGAGCTCAACCCAGAGAATGAAGATTTATTACTTTTCCTTTTAAAAGCTTACCAAACAAGAGATAGCTCAGATGTGCTAATTGGAAGATGGGAGAAGATACTTCTGCAGCATTCTGGAAGTTACAAGTTATGGAGTGAATTCTTGCATGTTGTTCAGAGAGATTTCTCAAAATTCAAGGTTTCAGTGGTTAGGAAGATGTATGTCCATGCTATTGAAGCTCTGTCTGCTTCATGCAACAAGCACTCTAGGCTCATCAAGCTCCCGATTCTTCACCAGATCCTGCAATTATTCAGCTAGAATTTCGTCTTGTGGATATATTTCTCAGTCTTTGCAGATTTGAATGACAGGCTGGTTATAGAGAAGTTGCCACTGCTTTATTTCAGGCTGAAATTGAGTTTAGCTTGTTTTGTCCACCTTTGCTACTGACAGAGCAGAGTAAGCAGAGACTATTTGAGTATTTTTGGAATAGTCATGGTCTAGAGTTGAGAGTAAGAGCTGCTAATGAAGCTGAAGCTGCTTGTGAACAACGACTGAGAGCCGCAGAAGCTGAAAAAGAGGAGTTAAGGGCCCAGCTTGATGAAATTGAAAGAAAAAAGTCGGAGCTCGCCGAGGTTATTAAAGTTAAAGAGGCTGAGGCAGAAACCTATATCTCTGAAATTGAGACTATTGGTCAAGCATATGAAGATATGCAGACATAGCACCAACATCTGTTGCAGCAGGTGGCTGAGAGGGATGACTATAATATCAAGCTTGTATCAGAAAGCGTGAAGGCAAAACAGTTACATAGTGCATTACTGTCTGAAAAGCAAGCTTTATCAGATCAACTTAAACAGATTGATTCTTGGATAGAAAATTCAAAGAAAAAGATTGCAAGTGGTGTAGAACAGATACAGTGTCTTCTATCAGAAGCCGCTAAATGTACTCAAGAGAACACCACATAGCTGCAGCCACTACCAATACACAACCTGCTTTTGGATGTTTTAGTCCCATCTTCGCATTTGGTTCAACTTTTGTGAACGGTGATCAAATGAGCATGAGAAACCAGGATCTGAGATCATTGAGGATGTATCTTGGTGCTATGACAACTTTGTCAATAACAGGGCACTGAAATCAGTTGATAATGTTCAACAGCAGCTAGCGCGTATCACGGCTCGGTTTAACCCGAAATTATGCATCACTGACTTTAATAGTCGTGATTATTACGGCAACATTAGAAAGGCAACGACGTGAACACTTAGCAGCAGAGAAAGTATGCAGCATCTGTCAACAAAACATGATTCCTTCTGTTTTTCCGAAGCTTGCGGTGTCTCAGCAGATGTGAGATGCTAAGAATATGATGTGCGCAGCAGATCCACGCCATGGTCGTTATTTGACTGCTTCAGCAATGTTCCGTGGTAAGATGAGCACTAAGGAGGTAGATGAAGCAGAGTGAAAGCGGCTCGAAATTGAGGTTGAGCTGAGAAAACAATTCATCACTTATCCAAGCCATATTGCAAGCCATGTGAATATAATCTCAGTCATGTTACACTCCAAGCTGACCCCACAAGCTTTCCACGTCACTTAAGTGAGCTAAAAGAAGAAAAAGTCCAAAACGACATGAAAAAAATATCACAACAAGTTACGCTCAATTTGCATCAGAAAAACGCAAAGAAAATTGCAAAACGGCAACTCAACTTCATTTCTCAGATTTCACTCCTCAAATCCTATAAATAGAGAGCCTTATTCACTATTTTCTTCAAGCTTTTCAAGCCAATTAATCCCTGCAGAATTTTCATCATAACTCCTCAATTTTCCTTCAAATTTCACTTTCAAAAATCACCCTCAACCGTTCTTCAAATTTCATCAGATTCAACTCTCTTTTCATTCACAAACCTTTCCACATAAAAACTCACCATACTTCAATTTCTTCAACACAATAATCAGAATTTCGCAGTCCAGAAGAAGAAGAAAGAAGAAGAGAGTTTCGATTTCATCATTCACCTGAGTTTGAAGGTAGATTGAGCTTCACCGTCAGTTTCGATCCGTTACTTTTTGTTGTGTTTCTTTGAATTGTTGGTACCATTGTGAAGAGATCTTGATTTCGATTGCAACCGCGTATTTTTCGCGTCCCGCCGTTGTGATTTAAGCAAGCATCCATGGCCGTGAAGTGTTTCGCGTGAGAAGAAGATATTTCTGTTTATCCTTTTCAAGTATTATGTCATTTACGTTCTTTTCTTTTCTTTTTTTTTATATATATTTCTCTTTTAAGAAATTTGGCTGTGTGGCCTTTTTTTTTATGTTATTAGTTTATTTTTTTTAAAAAAATAAAAATAATAATAATATTCTTAAAAAAAAAAGCATTTAAAAATTATTTGAAAACATTTTAATTTGGATCAATTGTTGGTTGTTTTGGATCTTGAATTTTGATAGGATTTCATCAATATCAATGGACTTTGGGTGTTGATTTTTATCCACCAAGAGAGGTGATTGATATTGATGATAATTTAATCGATTTAAGATTCAAATTGTGATTTCTTTTCATTTTTATTTTCTTTCTTCTTCTTTTTATTTTGATCGATGAAATCTATGGATCATAGATTGTTGATTATCAAGGTTGTTTAATCTTCATTATTTCAAATCTATGGATGAATAATCATTGAGATAATTCTCCGTACTTTGGAATAGTGATAGATTACCTTTGATTAATTAATTAAAAATCTTGATTATGATGAGATCACTACCTCTTTTCTTTTTGTGTGGCATGTTTTAGGAGAGTGATTTACATATCACTTCTCTAACATGTATTAACACCAACATTTTATTGACCGGCCTCAGATAGTCGTGGTTTCTACATAAACTCGATTACGATTGCTTAACATAGCGCTAAAGTGTCCCTTAATCGGAAAATGATCATTCGTGGCTCAAACTTACGTTTAAAAGTCCAAGTATGTTTAGTTGCTTGTCTTAACTCCAATACCTATGAAAATCATTGTTAGGAGGCTTTGATTCTATCAATCCTCTAATGAGCTTTCATTAACCTTGGTCTAAGTGCAAGAATTAATCATCATTGATCATATGTTCTAACCACTAATTACTAATTCACTAACATTGTCCTTGTTTAATTTTGTTTATATTCTCTTCTTACTCCTTATTTCTTACTTTTATGCTTCCATTTTATCATTTCATATCATATCTTTGTTTATGTTTATGTCATTTCTCTTTTGTCCACTTGGACCATATCTTGTTCAAAACACTAATAAAGGATAAAAAATCTCTAAAAAACTTGGTGTTGTTAACTTTGTGGTTATGCTCTTGGACTACTCTTAGACCTTGGACTTCATGGACCTTTGGACTTAGAATTAGGGCTCTCATTCCTATGCTTAGAGTATTGTGGATCTTAGCCTTTATTTGGCTCGCTCATTAGCTTATGCTTTAAATCGGATGGAATTCTTTTTTGCTTGCTATGGAGCGTGCTACAAGTCGGTTAGATTTTTCTTACCTCTAGCTCTTATTTTGATTTCTAGGATAGTCACTTCATCTCCTCCCCTTCTTAAATTTTCAAAACTTTCTCTCTTTTTCAAAACCTTCTTGGTTTCAAACTTCAAAACTGCTTTTGCAATAAAATCTTGACTTTCGTCAAGTGATTTTAAAACTTTGCTTTTCTTAATAAAAGTCAATCAATGTTAATCATGCTTTGACCAAATTTCAAAAGACATAAAAAATACAAAAACTCATCAACTCTTTTTGTGCCTTTATGCACTTTTTCACTTTAAAACTTTTCATAAAGTTTAGACATGATTCATTTCTATAGTTGAGATGTAAATCTCCTATTCCCCATATTATTAAGACTTTGACATTTTCCACGTTGATGTTGAGTGATAGTCTTGTTGATAATCCAAGCAAATCCTCCATCTTTATGTGACGCAGATGTTGTCTTAATACTCGTGGGTGGATAGTCGCAGTTTTCTCCTTGAAATGACGACTTGTCTTTACATCTAAAGTCAATCAAAACCAACAAATTTTTGTCATTTGTACCACGAACTACGGGGTTTTGATTCCATATTGCACTTTATGGGTACGTAGGCATGAGACAATAAGTCTCTCCAAACACAAAAATCTAAAAAAATAATTCTCTTCTCATCTCCCCAATCTCTTTTCAAACAAACCATTTTCAAACCAAAAAGCGTAAATATTTCAAAGGGCTCCTATAGAGTACTATAGACGTTTTGGGTGCTAACACCTTCCCATTGCGTAACCAACCCCCTTACCCCGATCTCTGTCTCGTGTTCTTATTTTAGAACTCTTTGGTTTTGTTCGCTCTTTTTCCTTTCCTTTATTTGGATAAAATAAAAGTGCGGTGGCGACTCTTGTTTTTTGAGTTAAGTTAATCAATAACTTACACTCACGATTTTTACCGCTACAGAAAAATGGCGACTCTGCTGGGGACTTCAACGGTTCCTAGTGGGTTTCGCCTACTTTGATTTATCTATCGCTTTCTGTTTGACTTGTTTGTTATTGATTGTTCTGTTTTGGTGCCTGGTAATTTGTGTGGTGAGATAAGTCCTAACCCGGACTTGAGTGCACTTATGATAGGAGGGTGGTATAGTCTTGTTGGCTTACGTGGAGTAGTCCTTACTAAGCTGACTTGAGATCCCCCGCTCGGTGGAGGCCCCTTTGGAAATTACTGATGTCTTACGAGTAGTCGTAATTGATATTACTTTTTCCGACTGGGAGCCTGAGAAGCTGAGGACCTTAGAACCCTTTAACCCATCTTGGCCTTATTAGGACGTGGTGCGGTGGCTGTTCAGGTGTAGACTTGAATTGGTCGTTACGCGATACCACACTCAGATGAGTTTCTCTTGAGAATATTGTTGGCCGACGAGTAGTCGTTTAAGCCGATAATATCCAAAAGATGGAATTATGATTCTGGGAACTTTTTTTAGAACCATGTTCTACAGGTGATGATATAACCATAGTACATACCATTGTGGGTTGGTTGATTCTTACCTTTGGCTCCATGCTCGTGCCGAACCTTTGAACCTGTGTGCTTTGTATGTCTTGTTTGTGGGTGTTGCATCTTGCACTCATGCATTCATGAGCATTGTGTTTCAGTTGGTTTTTAAGGATCTCAGAGATTTTCTTTTACAAACATCGCAGATATTGTTGATTATGGACATTGGAAGGAGAAACACTCAGAAGTACGGTTTTCGGGCTCCTGATCATACAGAGTTGAGAAAGCTAGTGTCCTTGGTAGATGATCGTTCAGGCTTCTTATCTCGTTATGGGAGACTTTTATTTGTTCTTTCTACCAATATTGAAGACGGAATTCTGAATACCCTTATGCAGTTCTATGATCCTATTTACCGATGCTTCACATTTCCCGATTATCAGCTTATGCCGACCTTGGAAGAATATGCTTATTTGTTGGGTGTACCGGTTTCTGATAAAGTTCCGTATACTGGTTTGGAGGAAGCTCTTAAGCCTCAAGACATTGCTGTAGCTACCCATTTGACGAAGTCGGATATTGATGCAAATCTAAAGACTAAGGGAGGCCTCAAGGGTTTGACTGCTAAGTTCTTGATTGAGAAGGCTACTTTATTTGCTGACATTGGTCGCACATTGGCGTTTGAGGCTATATTTGCTTTACTCATCTATGGACTAGTCTTGTTTCCTAATATTGATAATTTTGTGGACATTAATGCTATTAGGATTTTCTTGATTGGGAACCCTGTTCCAACTTTGCTTGGTGACACTTATTTCTCCATCTATAGTAGGACTTCTAAGGGAAACGGTACCATTGTTTGCTGTCTACCTCTGCTGTATAATTGGTTCGTTTCACACTTACCTCAGACATCTGCTTTTAGGAAAAACAAGGATTGCTTAAGGTGGTCTCAAAGGATTATGTCTCTTACGCATACTGATATCACTTGGTCTTCTTCGGTTTACGATAATGTCCAGATTATTGATAGTTGTGGAGAATTCTCCAATGTTCCTCTTCTTGGAATACAAGGCGGAATTAACTACAACCCGAGTCTAGCTCGCCGTCAGCTGGGTTATATGCTGAAGGATAGGCCTAAGAATATTTTATTAGAGGGTTTATTCTTTCAAGGAGGGGATGATTCTCTTGGTTTGAGAAGAAAAATGGCTCATGCCTGGATTAAGATTCACAGGTTGGATAGAGGGGAGCTTGGAAGACAAGTTTGCATTGCCTTGGAACCTTACACGCTTTGGGTGAAGAAGAGGGCTATGGAGCTTAAGATGCCTTACCCTATTGAGAAACCTCTGACTACTGTGATCTCTACGCCACTCCCTACGCAACTCCCTGTTTCTTCTGATGATGTGAAGACACTTCAAGATGCTTTGGCTAAGATGAAGGAAGAGAAAGAGATGTGGGAAAGTAAGTTTCAAGCTTCTGACAAAGAGAAGATGGAATTGCAAAAACAGATGAAGGAGAAAGATGACTTGATAGAGTTACTTGAGCGGCGCGCTGTGAAGAGGCATGCAGAGGATTTATTTTCCTCTACTACTCCATTATCACATCCTCCTACTTCTGGTGCTTGGAAGGGTATTGTGGATCAGCTTGTGCTAGAGAAGATCACCATGAAGCACAACTATGAGAAAGAGATTAAGAGACTCCGAAGGAAGTATCAGCTTGGATCGTCATCAGATGTTCCTTAGGACCTAGCTTTTTCTTATTTTGATATTATTGTATTTTGTACTTCCAAGTGTAACTCTTTCCAATATTCAATGAAATGAGATGTTTATCAGTATTTCAAGAAGTGTTATTTTTCTTTATGATGTTTGTAATTGCTTTATATCTTAAAGATCCTTGAAAACTGGTTGAAACACCTGCATTTTGCATTTGCATTCGCATCATCGTGCATTGTGTGTTGCCTTTTCCAGATGTCTTATTTGTTTCTTTTGGCCTTCCTTCAGTCAAGTTGTCGCATCACTACAACACTCGGGCTAACTCTAAGAAAAAGATGGATCAGTTGCAACAAGAGAACCGCGAGCTCCGTGAAGAGGTATCAACTCTGAAAGATGGTTTGGAGAGACTGACTGCCGCGATGGAAGCTCTGGTGGCTGCTCAGAATCAGCCACCACTACCTCCTCCTTCTCCTGTCCAAGGAACTGTGATTTCTGAAATCGGATCAACGCCCATTTTTGTGGCCCCGATTAATACTTCTCAATATCAAATGCTTGTTGGTTTCCCTTGGGGCATGCCTAACAATTACATGCCAGAGGGATATCGACCTCCTGTTCCCGAAGGTTCTAGACTCCCTGCTGTCATGGCTGCACCACCTCCTGTGGTTAATGTTGTTCCTAATGCTGAAGTTCCGGTTGTTCCTACTGTCATACCTGTGCCACCGCCTGTAACTCACGCTATGCCTTATACTGAAGAACAAATCTTCCACACTGCTCCGAGCGAGAGTTTAGATGTTATGGATCGAATAGATGACTTTCAAGATCAGTTTGCTGAAATGCAAAGAGAAATCAGGGCTTTAAGGGGAAAGGAGTTATTTGGAAAGAATGCTCATGAGCTTTGCCTTGTTCCAAATGTGAAGATTCCCGCCAAGTTCAAAGTTCCGAATTTTGAAAAATACAAAGGGAACACTTGTCCGCAAAGTCACTTGATCATGTATGCTAGAAAGATGTCTACCTATACTGACAACCATCAGTTGTTGATCCACTATTTTCAAGATAGTCTTACTGGTGCTACGCTGAAATGGTATATGGGACTCGATAGTACACAAATCAAGACATTCAACGATCTTTGTGAAGCTTTTGTTCGTCAGTATAAGTATAATCTCGATATGGCGCCAGACCGTGATCAGCTTCGCGCAATGTCTCAAAAAGAGAAAGAAACTTTTAAAGAATATGCGCAAAGATGGCGTGAGATTGCGGCTCAGATAAGCCCTCCGCTTGAAGAGAAAGAAATGACCAAGATTTTTCTGAAGACTCTGGGTTCATTTTACTATGAAAGGATGGTTGCGAGCGCTCCTAGTGATTTCACGGAAATGGTTAATATGGGGATGAGATTAGAGGAAGCTGTCCGTGAGGGACGTCTGATAAAAGAAGGAAATTCTGGAAGTACAAAAAAGCCTGGTGTTGGGTTCCCTAAGAAAAAAGAGGGAGAAACTAATGCTATATCTCAGGAAAGGTCTAGAAGACGCAGAGTTGTGAACAACAATGGTAGTCGTCGTCAGCAACAAGTAGCATCTGTTACGCCTGTTATCAGTAACACCCCTACCGCTCAAGCTACTGCAAGTTATCAACCACGTTTCCAAGAGAAGACAACTCAACAAGGTCGTACACAGAGGAAAACACAATTTGATCCCATTCCAATGACGTATACTGAGCTATTTTCGGCTTTAATAAAGAAGAATTTGGTTCAACCTCGTGATCCGCCGGCTGTTCCAACTGAAATTCCATGGTGGTATAAGCCAGATGCTCATTGCGCATTTCATCAAGGTGCCCCGGGACACGATGTCGAAAATTGCTATCCTCTGAAGCATGAAGTTGCAAAGCTCGTAAAAAGTGGTATTTTGTCTTTTGAAGATACCAACCCTAATGTGCAATCAAATCCGTTTCCTAAACATGGTAATGCAACTGTCAATATGGTATATGGTTGTCCTGGTACATACTGTATTTTCGATATTCGCTGGATTCGGAGATCGCTTGTTGAAATGCATGCTACTTTGAGTGAGTTCCATGATATTGAGCATGATTATGCCGCCTGTTGTATTTGTTCTGTGAACCCTCGAGGGTGTGTGATTGTAAAAAGGGACTTACAAAAGATGATGGACGAGAATTTGATTCAGGTTACTGCAAACAGAAATGAAGTGGAGAACGAGGTGAATGTCATAGTCCCACGTTTTAATATTCCTGAGCGGGTTGTAATTTCTTACAATAGTCAGAAATCTGCTGTGACGCCTTTGGTTATCCGTTTTCCTGGCCCGACACCGTATGAATCCGATAAAGCTGTTCCCTACAAATACAATGCTACTATGTTGGAGGATGGAAAAGAGGTTCCCATTCCTTCTCTTCCCTCAGTTGTGACTATTGCTGATGTCAGACGTGTAACCAGAAGTGGTCGAGTATTTGATAATGTGCCTTCAAAGACAAGTGAAGATACTGTGGGTAAGCAAATTCAGTTGAAGACTTCTGTGGAGTCTGGTCAATCAAGTGATGTAAATCAGAAGTCAGATAATGATGAGGTATTGAAATTGATCAAGAAGAGTGAATATAATGTGGTGGATCAATTGTTACATACACCGTCAAAAATATCTGTTTTATCCCTGTTAATGAGCTCTGAGGCTCATCGTGAATCGTTGCAGAAAGTATTGGAACAAGCTTATGTAGATCATGATGTGATTGTTAACCAGTTTGATAGCATTGTTGCCAATATCACTGCGTGTAATAATCTGAGTTTTTGTGATGAAGAGTTGACCGAACATGGAAGAAATCATAATTTGGCTCTCCATATTTCCATGAATTGCCAGGAAGACGCTCTATCCAATGTGCTGGTTGATACTGGGTCATCGTTGAATGTGATGCCAAAATCTACTTTGTCCAGATTATCTTATCAAGGTACTCCTATGAGGTTCAGTGGGGTCATTGTGAAAGCCTTTGATGGATCGAGGAAAACCGTGATTGGAGAGGTTGATCTCCCTATCAAGATTGGTCCGTGTTTTTTCCAGATCACTTTTCAAGTCATGGATATTCGTCCTGCTTACAGTTGTCTTCTAGGACGCCCATGGATCCATGAAGCTGGAGCTGTTACTTCGACACTGCACCAAAAGTTAAAATTCGTGCAGAATGGTAAACTTGTCGTTGTTGGTGGAGAACAGGCTATGTTGTAAGCAGTTTGTCGTCTTTTTCTTATATCGATGCGGAAGAGGATGTTGGAACTCCGTTTCAGGCTCTTTCTGTGGTTGATAAAGCTGTTAAGAAGGATGGGGTGTCCATGTCTTCTTTAAAAGATGCACAACATGTAGTGGATAATGGCCAAGCTCATGGATGGGGCCGAATCATTGAAGTTGCTGAGAAAAAAGATAGAGCTGGTTTGGGTTTTACATCTGGTTCAACCCGAAATGAGCTGAAGAGTATTCATGAAGTCTTTCGAAGTGCTGGGTTCATCCATTGCAAAGATCATTCTACAACTGCAATTCTTGAAGATGACCAAGAGGAAGAAATGCCCAACTTTGTGACACGTGGATTGATATGCCAGAATTGGATCGCTGTTGATGTTCCTACTGTTGTTCATGTTTCAAAGTAATTTGTTTTTGTTTCTTTCAAAAATCCTTTCACTCTGCCCAAGGTGAAAGTGAACTTGTGAGGGCTTTGTTTCAACTTTTATCATCATCAATAAAATGTTTTTCTGTTTATCCATATGCTGTTTTCCTTTTTTGCTTTATTTCTGAAAAATGGTAACATAAAAAACCGAAAAAAGTATAATAATGTTATAATCACTCTTATCTGCATAATATTTTCATTTTTTTTTTGTTCATATTCTAAAATCAAACATAAAATCATTGTGCAGATTGATTGTTAAACCCATTGGAAACAATGACCATATGCCCCCTCCCAACTTTGAGTTCCCTGTGTTTGAAGCGGAAGAGGAGGATATTGAAGAAATTCCTGATGAGATTTCTTGATTGCTTGAGCACGAGGAGAAGGCCATTCAGCCTCATGAAGAGCCGGTGGAATTGGTTAATCTGGGTTCCGATGATGATAAGAAAGAAGTCAAGATTGGGGCATTGCTTCAGTCAGATGTTAAGAAGAGGATGGTAGAGCTTCTTAGAGAATATGTTGACGTGTTTGCTTGGTCCTATCAAGACATTCCTGGTCTTGATACTGATATTGTGGAGCACCATTTGCCATTAAAGCCTGAATGTTCACCCGTGAAGCAGAAATTGAGAAGAACTCATCCTGACATGGCAGTGAAGATTAAAGAAGAGGTTCAAAAGCAGATTGATGCTGGTTTTCTTGTGACCGTCGAATATCCTCAATGGGTGGCCAATATCGTGCCTGTTCCAAAGAAAGACGGAAAAGTTTGAATGTGTGTTGACTATAGAGATTTGAATAAAGCAAGTCCAAAAGATGATTTTCCACTACCACACATTGATTTGTTGGTAGATAATACTGCTAAGTTCAATATCTTTTCATTTATGGATGGATTTTCCGGTTATAATCAAATAAAGATGGCACCTGAGGATATGGAAAAAACAACATTCATTACACCCTGGGGAACATTCTGTTATAGAGTGATGCCCTTCGGTCTAAAAAATGCTGGTGCAACGTACCAGAGAGGTATGACCACTTTGTTCCATGATATGATGCATAAAGAAATTGAGGTCTATGTGGATGATATGATTTGTAAGTCGAAGACTGAAGAAGATCATATTAAAAATTTATTGAAGTTGTTTCAACGTTTGAGAAAGTTTAAGCTCCGTCTGAATCCTAATAAATGCACTTTTGGTGTTCGTTCTGGAAAATTGTTAGGCTTTATTGTCAGTCAGAAAGGCATTGAAGTTGATCCTGGTAAAGTTAAAGCTATCCAGGAGATGCCTGCACCCAGAACTGAAAAACAAGTAAGAGGATTCTTGGGACGTTTGAACTATATCTCTCGATTTATATCTAATATGACTGCCACATGTGCATCGATTTTCAAACTTCTCCGCAAAGATCAGGGTTGTGTCTGGACAGAAGATTGTCAGAAAGCTTTCGAAAGAATTAAAGAGTATCTGCTTGAACCTCCTATTTTGTCTCCTCCCGTAGAAGGAAGACCTTTGATCATGTATTTGACCGTGCTAGAAGAGTCTATGGGTTGTGTTTTGGGTCAACAAGATGAATCCGGGAGAAAAGAATTTGCCATTTATTATTTGAGCAAGAAATTCACTGATTGTGAGTCTCGATACACGATGCTTGAAAAGACATGTTGTGCTCTAGCTTGGGCTGCCAAGTGCCTCCGCCAGTATATGTTGAATTGTACAACTTGGTTGATATCTAAAATGGATCCAATCAAGTATATCTTTGAAAAGCCTGCTTTAACTGGGAGGATTGCTCGTTGGCAAATGTTGTTATCAGAATATGATATCGAGTATCGAACTCAAAAGGCGATAAAAGGAAGTGTTTTGGCTGATCATTTGGCACACCAGCCGATTGATGATTATCAACCTATTTAGTTTGACTTTCCTGATGAGGATGTGATGTATCTAAAGGTTAAAGATTGTGAGGAACCATTACATGAAGAAGGACCTGAGCCTGGATCCCGTTGGGGTTTGATTTTTGATGGGGCGGTTAATGAATATGGCAAAGGTATTGGTGCAATTATTGTTACTCCTCATGGTTCTCATATTCCTTTCACTGCAAGGTTGGTTTTCAATTGCACAAATAATGCGGATGAGTATGAAGCGTGTATTATGGGCTTGGAAGAAGCTATTGATTTAAGAATCAAGATTCTAGATGTGTATGGAGATTCAGCTTTAGTGATTAATCAAATTAAAGGGAAGTGGGAGACACGTCAACCTGATTTGATTCCTTATCGTGATTATGCAAGAAGGTTGTCAACTTTCTTCAATAAAGTTGAGTTTCACCATATACCAAGAGCAGAGAATCGAATGGCAGATGCTTTAGCGACTTTATCCTCCATGATTGTGGTAAATCATTGGAATGATGTGCCAAAGATCAGTGTGATGCGTCTTGATAGACCAGCTCATGTGTTTGTAGTTGAAGAGGTTGTTGATGATAAACCATGGTATTATGATATTAAATGCTTTCTTCATAATCAAGAGTACCCACTTGGGGCATCCAAGAAGGATAAGAAAACTTTGAGAAGATTGGCTGGTAGTTTCTTCTTGAATGATGATGTGATGTATAAGAGAAATTATGACATGATCTTGCTCAGATGCGTGGATAGACACGAAGCAGATATGTTGATGAAAGAAATCCATGAAGGATCCTTTGGCACCCATGCCAATGGACACGCGATGGCTAAGAAGATGTTAAGGGCAGGTTACTATTGGCTGACAATGGAATCTGACTGTTGTAAATATGTGAAAAAGTGCCATAAATGCCAGATTTATGCTGACAAAATTCATGTGCCTCCAACTCCTCTCAATGTTATCTCTTCTCCATGGCCTTTTTCAATGTGGGGCATTGATATGATTGGAATGATTGAGCCTAAAGCGTCGAACGGACACCGTTTCATATTGGTGGCTATTGACTATTTTACCAAATGGGTTGAAGTGGCATCATATGCAAATGTGACTAAGCAAGTAGTGGTCAGGTTTATCAAGAATCAAATCATCTGTCGGTATGGTGTTCCGAGCAAGATCATCACTGATAATGGGTCTAATTTAAATAACAAGATGATGAAGGAATTATGCGATGAGTTTAAGATTGAGCATCATAATTCTTCTCCTTATAGACCCAAGATGAATGGGGCTGTTGAAGCTGCTAATAAGAACATTAAGAAGATTATTCAAAAGATGGTTGTTACATACAAGGATTGGCATGATATGCTTCCTTTCGCTCTGCATGGGTATCGTACATCCGTTCGCACTTCAACAGGGGCAACCCCTTTTTCTCTTGTTTATGGCATGGAAGCAGTGCTCCCGATAGAGGTTGAAACTCCTTCTATGAGAGTTTTGATGGAAACTGAATTGTCCGAGGCTGAATGGTGTCAAAGTAGATACGACCAGTTGAATCTAATTGAAGAGAAAAGAATGACAGCCTTGTGTCATGGCCAATTATATCAACAAAGAATGAAGAAAGCATTTGATAAGAGGGTTCGACCCCGTGTGTTTAGAGAAGGTGGCCTCGTGCTCAAAAAGATCTCGACTTTTACTACTAATTCTAGGGGCAAGTGGACTCCTAATTATGAAGGCCCATATGTTGTTAAGAGAGCCTTCTCTGGCGGTGCATTAATTCTTACAACTATGGATGGAGAAGAGTTCACTCGTCCTGTGAATGCCGATGCAGTCAAGAAATACTTCGCCTAAAAAATAAAAGAACAGCTCGCTAAGTTGAAAACCTGAAAGGGCGGCTTAGGCAAAAATGAGTGTCTCGGTGGATTGAAAACCCGAAAGGGCGGTCCAGGCAAAAATTAGAGACAAAAACAGAAATAATCATCCCGGTAGATTGAAAACCCGAGAGGGCAATTTAGGCAAAAGTTAGGGATCATGGCAAGTAACTGCATCTGGCCAGTCTTGATCGTTTGAAGCAACATTTCCTATCAAAGGTTTTACTTCAGATATTTTCCACTAAAGTCTCAAGCACAGTTGGAATTCAAAGTTGTTAGGGAGAATAATGGTCATTGTATTTCAATGTAGAACTTTCCATTGTACTTACCATTTTTCAAACTTTGTAATGATCCATGGAGTTACGCCATTTGCGGACTACCATTCTATCAATAGAATTTGGGCCTTTGTCCCTTTGTTTTCAATTCTTATTTTGTTTCTGTTTATAGAATTTCATTTTATTTTTGATGATGATTTTTGAAACAAATGTGAATAATTGATTTAAATTTTGAAAATTATAAAAACATTTTTCTTTGATTTGTGAAAATAAAAGAAAGAATGTCAACAATAATCCCAAGAATGGTAGAATCTTGAAGCGAAAAGTGTAAGTGTTCTCTTCAGCAGGGTTCTTTCTTGCCTCTCTGGTAGAATTTATTGGCAGCTCCCCAGTAGAGTTGTGTTGATGTTTCCCCATTTGAGCTATATTGAAGTCTCTTCAGTAGAGTTTTGATATACCCTTAGCAAAGTTTTGTTTCTTTGGATAAACCAGACGAGTGTTGAACGGTTTTCCACAGCAAAGTCTTGATTCAAATGATCGGACAGTTGAGAAATTGGAAGACCACTTCTCCTTGATGTTTTTGCCCAAGCAGAGATTTCTCTTTGATGATTCCTAGCAGAGGTTATGCATATTTACTTTGGATTATTCCCCAAGTAAAGAACAATGTTGTTTACTTCTAAGAAGTGTTGACATAGCAGTCGCCTGTCGGGTTTTCTCTCACCTTGTGATTGGGTGTTGATTTAAAATCCCCCACAGTTTGACTTTTTGCTATGATGTTAACTTTTTATTCCCCTGGCAGGGTTGGAAGATTTGTGTTGTTATGTTTTCTCCAACAGTTTTTTTTTCTCAAAGCGGAGTTCATATTGTTGTTCCCTTTTGTTGAATTATTGATGGTTGAAGATTGATCTTTGGGGTCTTTTCCCAAGCGGTATCTTTGTCTCTTCAGCGAGATTTAAGTCTTGTAGTAGGATTTATTTTCCTTTGATGGCTCTTGTGTATCTCTTGCAGATTTTCTGTTGCTGATCCCCAGCACGATCTCCAATGATATCTCTAACTCGCAGAGATTAGCCGAGTATTTCAGTGGTGTTGTGGTGTTTTGTTCACCCTCTGTTTTCCCTTTTTGTCTGATTTATCAGCATATTCATATTCATTGCATGCGCATTCATTTTGGTTAAGCATAGCATGTTTTTGTTGCATTGTGCATCTTGCATTTTTTGGTGTTTCCCTTTCGCCGGTGTTGTTATCCCCGCGGAGTGCGTGTGTCCTCTCTCCATTAGAGTGTCGACCCCTAAGCATAAAATACCTATCATTTTTAATTCCCCACTGAGTTTATGCCTCGTGGAAGATGTTTCGTTTAGCTTTCCTCCCCAGCTTTTATCTGGATGGAATTGTTCCCCAGTTGAGTTATTTCCTCATTGGGTCGAGTCTTGTTTGATCGTTTCTTTCCAGTTTGTTCCTGGATTGAACTTTGGTCTCTTGCACCAGTTACTTTGGTTTTCCCTGGGATGTGAAACTGGGATGACGAGAAGGTATTTTTGAGGATTTATTTTCCTCGGCATAATCTGTTAATTGATCCCCATCAGAAGATGAAGATTTGATTTCCCCAGTAGTGTTTTGATAAAACTCTCTTGGAAATTACTTATGCAATTTCATGTGGAAGCCTCTTTATTTGAGCAGCTTGTGTAATCTCCAAAAATTTTACCTTCTCAATAAATAACATTTCTCTGGCTCATCCTCAACAGAGAAGTTTATTGTGAAGTGATGGATCCTTATCTGACCAGCTTTTCTGTCAATTGGAATTTCTGTGGAATAACTCCCGATAAGAATTCTATTGCATGGTTCAACCTGCTTGTATCTCTTTTAAAGATCCTCGCCAGAGTTGTTAATATCTTTTTCCAACAAATGGTTGTCTCTTTATTTGAGAAGTTTGTTGTGTGTTTGGAGCTGCTCAATAACAAGTAGCTGATGATATATCTCTTTCTCCTACCCAGTGACAGGTAGTCGAGTATGTTTGTCCTACCCAGTGTCAGGTAGTTGACCTTTTATCTTTTTCTCCTACCCAGTAACAGGTAGTCGAGTCCGTCCTACCCAGTGTCAGGTAGTTGACATGTTGTTTATCCTATCCAGTAACCGATAGTTGGTAACCCCTTTTATTCAAGTTTATTATTCTCGCTAAACTACTCAGTAACCAGTACTTAGCGTTACTTCTTTTCCTACCCAGTAACAGGTAGTTGATTATATTTCAACGAGTGGACTACTTTTTACCCAGTAACTGGTAATAAGTAATATATTTCTTTGTTTTCTACCCAGTAACTGGTAGATAACAATTCTCTTGTGTTTTTGCACTTATTTTCTACTCAGTAACCAGTAGAAAGTATTTTACCTATTCTCTTCGGTTCGAATATCTTCGCCCAGTAACTGGCAGTTGGTATCTTTTTCCCCGTTGAGTCGTTTCCTTTCTTTTATCGAAATAGGGTCTTGCTTTTTTTTAGTTTTCTCCTGTGGAGTCTCTTTCCTTATTTTTCTCCAGTGTTTGTTTTACTCCTATGGCATTTTCTCCCCACGGTGGTCTTGTGTTTGCATACCATATCATTAGCATAATCATATCATTTGGTGGCCTCTTAGGGCCAAAAATTGGGTTTATTGTTATATTTAAGTCTCTTCTATCTAGTCGAGACAAAGATGTTAATCTTCATGTCTCCCTATAGAAGAATCTTAAATAGGGGCAGCTGTAATACCCAAATTTTTACCCCTAAGATCCCACATTTCATTTGCATATCATTCCACAAACAAGATCATACTTTTCGGTTCTTTCACCCTTGTGTTTCTTATTTACTTTATGTTTGTTTCTGTTTACTAATCTCTAACTAAAATACCAAAAATATTTTTCAATTTTTGTTTGTTTCTTCTTCTTCTCTGTGTGTTTAGGGTTTTGCAAGGAGATTGATGGCAAGGACATTCATTCAAGTTTAAATCAGATGGACGTTTGACCTCATCTTGGTCAAACTATCAAGGGTTTGCTTCAACTATGAATTACCCGTGGTGGAAGCCAATCTCGAGGATAGTTTTTTGTCGAAGTTTCAGGATGAAAATTCTTCAATTGGGTCTCATGGAGACATGGATGATTTTTCCGTACCAAAAGATTCGTTTAGTCACATTTCAGAGCTAGAAAATACTGATATTGCTGCAGAAACTTCAAATTGCATTGTCTTGTCAAATGCGGACATGGTTGAACATATCTTGTTGGATTGGACATTGTGGGTAATGGCCTCAGTTTCAATCCAAATTGCATTACTTGGTTTTCTTGAAAAACTTAGTGTCTATGCACTGGTACAGAAATCATAACCTTACAATTTTGCGGCGAATCAACCTTGTTCAACATTTACTAGTTACATTGCAAAGGGGTGATGTTGAAGTTCCTGTCCTTGAAAAATTGGTTGTGTTGCTTGGAGTCATTTTGGAAGATGGGTTTCTATCTTCTGAGCTTGAAATGTGGTTAGATTTGTGATAATGACATTTGATTCATCAGGGTTGGCTCCACAACGTCCAATTATGAGAGAATCAATGGGAAAGCATGTGATTGTTAGAAATATGTTACTAGAGATGCTAATTGATCTACAAGTCACAATTAAATCAGAAGAGTTGCTTGAGCAAGGCTGGAATACTACTATTGATGAGATTGTTAAGTTAGTTGTGAAGCTGAATGAATCAGTTGGGGAAACATCTCATACAATGGTCTCTTATGACACCCATGATGGCTCGCATATCAGTCATTGGTTAGATGCTTCTGTTAGTGCTGCCACTGAAATGATTTTTGGTCTGCAGCAGAAACTTGAAGCTTCTAATGCAGATCATGAAATAATGACTACGAAATGTGATCATTTGCTTGAGAGGAATGAAATAATGATTTTTGGTCTTTGGATGAAGATACGATAGATGTTCAAAGTGAGGCACTGCCTGATTTACTGAATTATAATAATTATGACACCATCATGAAGCATTTGGGGGCTATATTGATTAAAAAGCTGGAATTGGAGTCTGTTACCAATAAGATGAAGTCAGAATTGGTTCACAAAGGATTGTCCGCCACACCGATGCTATCACTTACGGTTCCAACTACAAGAAAGCTGTTGCGCTTATTGATCAGGTTGAAGACTGTGTTGGTGCACTTCAGAAACTGCTAGATTCATCAAACTTTCAAAGTTATTTAAGATTTTAAATGGAAAGAGCAAATCTTCAATATGCCAAGTTTTGGAATGTTGATGCTGAAGGCTCCATCTATCACAATGCAAATTTGTGTGAATGTGAGTTTATTGAGACAAATGTCAGCGGATACATATTTTATCACTTACTGAGCCATGAAGTTGAGGTTGAGACGGTATGTAATTCATTGCCTCGCCGGTGTGGTGCTTCGGAGCAATGCTCAGAACTGGATCGCAGGAGAGGTTTGAGAGGTTCACTGAGCTTCCTTTGACCATTGTTTACATTGTGGCAGGAGTTTTTGCTGCTGGTCGGATCGAGATACTTTCCATGTTGTCGGAGCAGAACGATAAAGTTGATGTCTTGAGTCGCCATAAACAGATCGCCGCAAGCAGATGTATTAAACATTCACTCACAAGCAGTTGAGATGCAGTTTGAGAATAATGATATAGTTGTGCGAGATGTTGAAGCTGTCAATCACCAGACCTTGAACTGCAGAATCAGATATGGTCAATATTTAAAGAATATGGAAGCAGGAACCCAAACTGATTTCATGCTTGACTCATCTGGGAACATTGTTCCCTACAAATTCCAAAGCAGCATTTTAGTTTATCCAAGGCGCGAAACCAAGTGATTACAAAGTACCGGAGTATGTTAAAGATTCAAGATATTATAAGAACCAGTGTAATATTGAATTAGAAGTACAACTTTCTGATGCAAACGAACCCAAAGGTCTGATGGAGGATAATCAAGACGAGGATGAATATGAAGATGTTGAGCCCGAAGATGATACTGAAAATTTGCTAAAGTCGCTGGGAATTGATATTAGTGCTGGAGATGGTGGTGAAGTTAATGACACTTTGACCTGGATCAAATGGTCAGAAGAAGAGTCTTCTAGAGATTATGATCAGTGGATGCCTGTTCGAAGGAAGTCAGATACAGCCTCTTCTACTAGTGAAGCACTCAAAATAGAAGAGGACGAGCAACTCTCGAGAATCATATTGTATGAAGATTTAAATGAGTATCTTTTCACCCTGAACACAAAAGAATCTCAAATATATTTGGTGTCCCAATTCATTGACTTCTATGGTGGGAAGATGTCTCCATTGTTTTGCACAAACAGTCCAACTTGGACAGAGAACACCCTTAGCTTGGAGGATCTGCCAGATTTTATGCTAGAGAAGCTGAAATGCATCCATAACGTTTTGACAAAAGCGCAGAACATTCCTACTGGTTTCACTTTTGACGTCCTATTAGGAAGTTTCACGATGAATGGTGATATGATGAAATTTGTTCAGAATGCAGTATTACTTTGTTTAACTGTTTTTCCGCGTAATCACTATTTGGAAGAAGCGGTTCTGATTTGTGAAGAGCTTTATGTTACTAAAATGAGTTCTTCTAAATGTGCTGTTACACCATGTCGAGCTTTAGCAAAGTCTCTCTTAAAAAGTGATAGACAGGATGTATTGTTGTGTGGTGTATATGCACAAAGAGAGGCTAATTATGGTAATATTGATCTTGCCAGAAAGGTGGTTGACATGGCATTGTTATCTGTGGAAGGGCTTCCTGAGAATGGATGTTGCCCGGCACAAACCGTACAATCCCTTGAATATGTCTGGGCGACATGTTAAAGGTTTGTATTCGTGGAATCAAAGTGGTTCACTAGGTGAAAGAGATGGCGATATTGATGCTTTGGATGATAAAATGAAGTCTTCTGGGCGATACTGGTCTGGAAAGTATATGGCTTTAGAGCAACATAAAAGCTTCAAGCGCATTCGTCTTGTTGCTCCAAAATTGTCTCCTCATACAACCCACGATGAGTATATACCCTTATCAGATGTTGGTACATCTCATGGCGCTGTTGACAGTGAATCCGACTCTAAAATTTCATCGACACTTGAAGAATCTTGGGAGGATGAAATGTTAAATAAAACTAGGGAGTTCAACAAACTAACAAGGGAGCACCCCCATGATGAAAAAGTTTGGATAGCTTTTGCTGAGTTCCAAGACAAGGTTGCAAGAATGCAACGACGAAAAGGTGCTCGCTTGCAATTACTTGAAAAGAAAATAAGCATCCCGGAGAAGGCAGTTGAGCTCAACCCAGAGAATGAAGATTTATTACTTTTCCTTTTAAAAGCTTACCAAACAAGAGATAGCTCAGATGTGCTAATTGGAAGATGGGAGAAGATACTTCTGCAACATTCTGGAAGTTACAAGTTATGGAGTGAATTCTTGCATGTTGTTCAGAGAGATTTCTCCAAATTCAAGGTTTCAGTGGTTAGGAAGATGTATGTCCATGCTATTGAAGCTCTGTCCGCTTCATGCAGCAAGCACTCTAGGCTCATCAAGCTCCCGATTCTTCACCAGATCCTGCAATTATTCAGCTAGAATTTCGTCTTGTGGATATATTTCTCAGTCTTTGCAGATTTGAATGACAGGCTGGTTATAGAGAAGTTGCCACTGCTTTATTTCAGGCTGAAATTGAGTTTAGCTTGTTTTTTCCACCTTTGCTACTGACAGAGCAGAGTAAGCAGAGACTGTTTGAGTATTTTTGGAATAGTCATGGTCTAGAGTTGAGAGTAAGAGCTGCTAATGAAGCTGAAGCTGCTTGTGAACAACGACTGAGAGCCGGAGAAGCTGAAAAAGAGGAGTTAAGGGCCCAGCTTGATGAAACTGAAAGAAAAAAGTCGGAGCTCGCCGAGGTTATTAAAGTTAAAGAGGCTGAGGCAGAAACCTATATCTCTGAAATTGAGACTATTGGTCAAGCATATGAAGATATGCAGACACAGCACCAACATCTGTTGCAGCAGGTGGCTGAGATGGATGACTATAATATCAAGCTTGTATCAGAAAGCGTGAAGGCAAAACAGTTACATAGTGCATTACTGTCTGAAAAGCAAGCTTTAGCAGATCAACTTAAACAGATTGATTCTTGGATAGAAAATTCAAAGAAAAAGATTGCAAGTGGTGTAGAACAGATACAGTGTCTTCTATCAGAAGCCGCTAAATGTACTCAAGAGAACACCACATAGCTGCAGCCACTACCAATACACAACCTACTTTTGGATGTTTTAGTCCCATCTTCGCATTTGGTTCAACTTTTGTTAACGGTGATCAAATGAACATGAGAAACCAGGATCTGAGATCATTGAGGATGTATCTTGGTGCTATGACAACTTTGTCAATAACAGGGCACTGAAATCAGTTGATAATGTTCAACAGCAGCTAGCGCGTATCACGGCTCGGTTTAACCCGAAATTATGCATCACTGACTTTAATAGTCGTGATTATTACGGCAACATTAGAAAGGCAACGACGTGAACACTTAGCAGCAGAGAAAGTATGCAGCATCTGTCAACAAAACATGATTCCTTCTGTTTTTCCGAAGCTTGCGGTGTCTCAGCAGATGTGAGATGCTAAGAATATGATGTGCGCAGCAGATCCACGCCATGGTCGTTATTTGACTGCTTCAGCAATGTTCCGTGGTAAGATGAGCACTAAGGAGGTAGATGAAGCAGAGTGAAAGCGGCTCGAAATTGAGGTTGAGCTGAGAAAACAATTCATCACTTATCCAAGCCATATTGCAAGCCATGTGAATATAATCTCAGTCATGTTACACTCCAAGCTGACCCCACAAGCTTTCCACATCACTTAAGTGAGCTAAAAGAAGAAAAAGTCCAAAACGACATGAAAAAAATATCACAACAAGTCACGCTCAATTTGCATCAGAAAAACGCAATGAAAATTGCAAAACGGCAACTCAACTTCATTTCTCAGATTTCACTCCTCAAATCCTATAAATAGAGAGCCTTATTCACTCTTTTCTTCAAGCTTTTCAAGCCAATTAATCCCTGCAGAATTTTCATCATAACTCCTCAATTTTCCTTCAAATTTCACTTTAAAAAATCACCCTCAACCGTTATTCAAATTTCATCAGATTCAACTCTCTTTTCATTCACAAACCTTTCCACATAAAAACTCACCATACTTCAATTTCTTCAACACAACAATCAGAATTTCGCAGTCCAGAAGAAGAAGAAAGAAGAAGAGAGTTTCGATTTCATCATTCACCTGAGTTTGAAGGTAGATTGAGCTTCACCGTCAGTTTCGATCCGTTACTTTTTGTTGTGTTTCTATGAATTGTTGGTACCATTGTGAAGAGCTCTCGATTTCGATTGCAACCGCGTATTTTTCGCGTCCCGCCGTTGTGATTTAAGCAAGCATCCATAGCCGTGAAGTGTTTCGCGTGAGAAGAAGATATTTTTGTTTATCCTTTTCAAGTATTATGTCATTTACGTTCTTTTCTTTTCTTTTTTTTTTATATATATTTCTCTTTTAAGAAATTTGGCCGTGTGGCCTTTTTTTTTTATGTTATTAGTTTATTTTTTTTTAAAAAAATAATAATAATAATATTCTTAAAAAAAAAGCATTTAAAAATTATTTGAAAACATTTTAATTTGGATCAATTGTTGGTTGTTTTGGATCTTGAATTTTGATAGGATTTCATCAATATCAATGGACTTTGGGTGTTGATTTTTATCCACCAAGAGAGGTGATTGATATTGATGATAATTTAATCGATTTAAAATTCAAATTGTGATTTCTTTTCATTTTTATTTTCTTTCTTCTTCTTTTTATTTTGATCGATGAAATCTATGGATCATAGATTGTTGATTATCAAGGTTGTTTAATCTTCATTATTTCAAATCTATGGATGAATAATCATTGAGATAATTCTCCGTACTTTGGAATAGTGATAGATTACCTTTGATTAATTAATTAAAAATCTTGATTATGATGAGATCACTACCTCTTTTCTTTTTGTGTGGCATGTTTTAGGAGAGTGATTTACATATCACTTCTCTAACATGTATTAACACCAACATTTTATTGACCGGCCTCAGATAGTCGTGGTTTCTACATAAACCGATTACGATTGCTTAACATAGCGCTAAAGTGTCCCTTAATCGGAAAATGATCATTCGTGGCTCAAACTTACGTTTAAAAGTCCAAGTATGTTTAGTTGCTTGTCTTAACTCCAATACCTATGAAAATCATTGTTAGGAGGCTTTGATTCTATCAATCCTCTAATGAGCTTTCATTAACCTTGGTCTAAGTGCAAGAATTAATCATCATTGATCATATGTTCTAACCACTAATTACTAATTCACTAACATTGTCCTTGTTTAATTTTGTTTATATTCTCTTCTTACTCCTTATTTCTTACTTTTATGCTTCCATTTTATCATTTCATATCATATCTTTGTTTATGCTTATGTCATTTCTCTTTTGTCCACTTGGACCATATCTTGTTCAAAACACTAATAAAGGATAAAAAATCTCTAAAAAACTTGGTGTTGTTAACTTTGTGGTTATGCTCTTGGACTACTCTTAGACCTTGGACTTCATGGACCTTTGGACTTAGAATTAGGGCTCTCATTCCTATGCTTGGAGTATTGTGGATCTTAGCCTTTATTTGGCTCGCTCATTAGCTTATGCTTTAAATCGGATGGAATTATTTTTTGCTTGCTATGGAGCGTGCTACAAGTCGGTTAGATTTTTCTTACCTCTAGCTCTTATTTTGATTTCTAGGATAGTCACTTCATCTCCTCCCCTTCTTAAATTTTCAAAACTTTCTCTCTTTTTCAAAACCTTCTTGGTTTCAAACTTCAAAACTGCTTTTGCAATAAAATCTTGACTTTCGTCAAGTGATTTTAAAACTTTGCTTTTCTTAATAAAAGTCAATCAATGTTAATCATGCTTTGACCAAATTTCAAAAGACATAAAAAATACAAAAACTCATCAACTCTTTTTGTGCCTTTATGCACTTTTTCACTTTAAAACTTTTCATAAAGTTTAGACATGATTCATTTCTATAGTTGAGATGTAAATCTCCAATTCCCCATATTATTAAGACTTTGACATTTTCCACGTTGATGTTGAGTGATAGTCTTGTTGATAATCCAAGCAAATCCTCCATCTTTATGTGACGCAGATGTTGTCTTAATACTCGTGGGTGGATAGTCGTAGTTTTCTCCTTGAAATGACGACTTGTCTTTACATCTAAAATCAATCAAAACCAACAAATTTTTGTCATTTGTACCACGAACTACGGGGTTTTGATTCCATATTGCACTTTATGGGTACGTAGGCATGAGACGATAAGTCTCTCCAAACACAAAAATCTAAAAAAATAATTCTCTTCTCATCTCCCCAATCTCTTTTCAAACAAACCATTTTCAAACCAAAAAGCGTAAATATTTCAAAGGGCTCCTATAGAGTACTATAGACGTTTTGAGTGCTAACACCTTCCCATTGCGTAACCAACCCCCTTACCCCGATCTCTGTCTCGTGTTCTTATTTTAGAACTCTTTGGTTTTGTTCGCTCTTTTTCCTTTCCTTTATTTGGATAAAATAAAAGTGCGGTGGCGACTCTTGTTTTTTGAGTTAAGTTAATCAATAACTTACACTCACGATTTTTACCGCTACAGCTGCTGCTGGATGTAGCACGCAGATGCTCTGGATGAAAAGTCAACTAGAAGATTATCAAATTTTTGAGAGTAACATTTCTATATTTTGTGATAATACTTCTGCTATATGTTTGTCCAAGAATCCCATTTTACATTCTAAGGCAAAACATATAGAAATTAAGCATCATTTCATCAGAGACTATGTTCAGAAGGGGATCATAAATTTAGCCTTTGTTGATTCAGATCATCAATGGGCAGATATTTTTACAAAACCCCTTGTTGAAGATAGATTAATCTTATTCTGAAAAATATTGGTATGGATTTTTGTCCAGAATGATATTTATCAGAAGCAAATTGTTACAGATGCAAAAATGCTTAATTCATCTGAAGTATTTCTTCTGTTTATTTATTCTATTCTGATTAATATTTCTGATATGAAACTCTGAACTAATCATCTTTAGAAGATCTGAACGTTGGCTAACGTTTCATTTCTTGAGAGAATTCAGAACAGAATTCAGAACAGCATGTAACCACACATTCTCCTTGATGTTCTCCAATCCTACGTTCAGCTAATTCGACACGAGTGCTCACCTCTTAAAGGTTGAACGATAGGAGTAATAGTTTAGGAAACCACCAGCTTTTGCAGTGACTGTCACTCGCTTTTTGTCTTTGGTGTCTGGAGTCACACGACTTGTTTTTCGTCATTTTTCGATTTCCCTATTTTTTCCTGGACTGACTCTTTGGAGTATATCTTTGATTTTGAAGTCCAGCGGGATGCCCTAATTTTTTCCTAAGTCGCTTGTTTTCAAGTTATCGACTTAGCAGGCTTTTTATTATTTTTGCTTCTTTTTTTTGGATAAGTCGTGTGACACTGGTTGTCTGACTCTTTGGGGAATAATATGACTGTCTCACTCCTGAAGTTTAACCATTGTGGTTTTTTAGGCACGACCTCTAGGGGTGTGATTGTTCCTCGAATGGTAACGCTTTTTGTAATTTGGACGCTTGGTCAAATTAGCTAACATTTACCCTGCCCCAGGTTAAGATTGAGGGTTTTTTCGTTTTCAGAAAGAAACTCCTACTACAAGGCTCAAAGGAGTTGACAAGGGATTATCTTCCTTATATCTCCGTTGTTTAGGAATTTGAAACAATGCATGTACATCATCAGCAGGTTTTATTCAAAAGCATACAATCGGAAGCTTGCGCGTCTTTCAATTTCGTCATCCTCCCCGGATTTCGCTTAAACAAGCGTTTGACATCTGTAAAAAGAAATTAGTGAACATGAATGGATTTAATCAAAACATGCATATTCATTTCATTATCATTATCAATTGAAAGCAAACAAGTTTTACAAATGAGTTTTGCACTTTAAATAGAAAAGAAATTACAAATGCTAAAGAAATAACAGGATAAAATAAAGATTTCCAGCTTCTGGGAACTGGGCTTTTGTCTTGACTTACTGTGGAATCAGCCATCTTCAAAATTACTTGTCGAAGTTGGTCTGATATTCTTCTGCACCTTTGCTCCTGGTGAATTCCTCCATACCACGAACTGATACACCCTCCTGGCTAGATGAAGAAAGACGGTTAATCTGAATACCCTGAGGCGTGATCGAGAACATATCGGAGTCTAGTAGAGTCTGAACTTGACTCTTAAGCACCTTGCAGTCTTCAGTTGAGTGCCCATGTGCCCCAGTGTGGTACTCACAGCGGGCGTTGATATCAAAACCGGGCGGATATGGTGGAATTACTGGACTAACCTTCTTTGGCGTTATCAACCCACCCTTGACCAAATCTGGTAACAACTAACTGTACGATGTCAGCAACAGAGCAAAATACCTCTTTGGCTTCCTTGGCCTTTGCCTGGTGTGCTGGCGCGGCGGATGCCAATATGATAGTAGATTCAGACACGCAGACCTTAGAGATTGCTGCCTCTGAGCAATTGGAACGTCTGGAGGTTGAATCTGAGATGCCAAGGAACCCCTTTGTTAAGGTACCTTCATCCTCAGGCTTGTTCCTGGAAGCGGCAACAGCTTTCGGCACGGAGATTCTAAGGTCATAGATTGCAGGACATATTATTGACTTGATGCAACTTTAGAGGTCTCCGCTTCTTTTGCAATACATGGAATAACACCCCCTGGCACACCTACACCGCCCGGTGCAAATTCAATCGCCTTTGCATCGATCAAGTCTTGAACTTGGTGCTTAAAAGCTTTACAGTCCTCAATATTGTGCCCCAGTGCCCCAGAGTGGAAGTCACAATAGGCACTTGCGTCATAACTTGGTGGAAGCTTACCAGTCAGCGGAGACAGAGTCCGTAGCTCAACCAATTGAAGTTGAAGCAACAATTGTAACAACTGAGCATAATCCATAGGGATCTCATCGAAGACTCTGTTGCATGGTCTCGTCTTTTGAGCATATCTTCTGGGGTTATCTCGTAGATGCTGACGGGAAACGTTTTGAGCTCTGAGTTGGGCAGAAGATCTCTGACGCACATTACGCTCTGGTATAAGCTCCACAGATAAAAGTGGAGCAAGCATTTTTGCTGCATCTACGGGCACTTGATCACCTTCTTTTCTAAGCACATTCCTTATCACCTCTGTGATCAAGCCCATCTGAGTCCGTAACTGATGGTTCTCTTCTCTGAGCACATTTTGACCCGTGCGCAACACTTGCACCTCCGCCACAAACTGCCCCAACTGGCTTCGTACTTCCTTCAGCTCCGCTTGAATTTGCTCCATAACCCTGAACTGATTCCCCCTCTACGTACTGACGAGATGTCCAGTAGTCTAACCTGAATGAAGCTCTTGACTGCAGGTAATAAGATTAACAGTTCCGTTGCACCTGTAATGTGAAAATGCAAAATGCAGACATGTATATGCAACAGAGAAATGCAAATGCAAATGCAAACAGGAGATCAAGATTGTTGTGTTGTAGACTGAGAAGAATCAGCGCTCCACCTTAACAAGAACATAGCACCGACATTAGGACCCCTTGTATCCAGAACACAAATCCACACTGTAACGAACCGGGTAGTCTGAAAGCTAGAGTTTATTGCACAACCTCATCCCTCTCACAAGTAAGGACCTATCTCCAAAGATAAGGTATGGCATCCTATGCGTTCATCAGCGTCACAGACTTTCAAGAAATGATGATAAGTTCACCATTTCTGGTTTGGCATCATCACCTCCCGAAGAGGCCTCACTTAGATGAATCCCAAATGATCGGTCCCCAGAGTCGACAATCCTCAAATCCAAAATTCCTTCGAGCCCAAAGGGCCAGAAAGAAAACCGTTAAAGAGAATCTCGTCTGAGCGCGAATTTCATGGCTAGCTGGTGCATGTAAAGCATACAGGCTCACCACTAATCTCCACTTTTAATGATAAGTCTATACTCAAGCCTGGGTCTGGCTTATCTCTCAATGGAACAATCCCTCCCCACAGCACAACAATAATGAATAATGCGGAAAGTAAAATGCGGAAAGCAAATAAAGATAAAGCACATATGTACATGTTGTACCCCAAAATTTGCCCAACCTTTTTCTTTACTTGGTTATGTTTCATTTCATTGTTCTAGCATATTGCATTGCATAGCATTTTGCATTTTTACAGGGGATCAAGAGATGTGTGTGCAACAAAATGGATGTACCAAGTGTTCTAAACCTAATTAAGGGTTGTATTCAAGTTGTCAAGTGGTTATCATCATTAGAGACAAGTCAAAGCCCTTTGGGTAGGCAGAAAAGTGTATGTGTTTCACCTCCTGAAGGTCATCTGAGGATCACAAGTACATGGTTATGGAGGGAGATTATCACTTAATCTCATTAGAGGCCTTGAGGGTCATTGTGGAGCTCATCCAAGTATTCATATCAGGTGCAAGTGGCTGCAGTTAAAAAGGTTGGAATTAGGGTTTCAATTTTAATCAGGATAGAACTTGTTTCTTGAAGAAAACCTGTTTCCATGGCCCTATATATGTCCTAAGGTGTTTGTGAATGAGAGGTTGACCATCAATTTTAATCGTAAGAGCTTCAATAGATCAGTCAATTGAAAATCAGAAGATTTGGGGGGAAAAGTCAACTGTAGTTTGACTTTTTATTTAAATGGTGTTCTAATGTGGGGATCATGGTCCATGAAGTTCATATGACTTATAGAAGTCTACTCAAGAATTTTCAAGGCCTCAAAAGACCCAGAACATCAACAGTTGACTCGGTAGTTGTCGATCGATTGTTCGGTCGACCAAAAAGTCAACTCTGCAATCATAAGGAATTTGACCTTAAAGTGTGAATAGAAAATGTTCCTAATTTCATATTGAACTTATCCATGAAATTTCATGACCATTAGATCAAGGGTTGAGGAGTAATCGAGAAATCGGGAAATTAGGATTTTGAAAGGGGCAAGACCATAACTCCCTAACCACACATCCAATTGAGTTGGTTCAAAGCTCATTGGAAAGCTCTTGCCAAGTCCTACAAAAGTCCCACAGTGGTCCATGAGCAAAAAAATACATAGATTTGGAGTTATGGCCAAATTCATTACAAGAGGGAAAAATAACTTAGAAAAATTCTAAGTTATTGAACTTTTTAGGCATGTTTTTCAGTAATTTTGAGTGGATTTTTGACCTAGTTCCATTTAGAATCTGAAGATCATGAAAACATGAAAGTTGTAGAGATACATGAGGGATTTCCAAAATGTACTAGAACTCCTCCATAGCCTTTATGAGTTGAGAGTTATGAATCCAGCAAGTTGAGGTTTTAACACTTGAGTTTAACATTTTCACTTTTTCACAAACTCACCTTTTGATCACTTGAGATACTCTCAGCCATTGGATCATATTTCTATCTGTTATTTAAAGAGTATGATATGAAGAAATTCAGAAACTCAAGAGGATTGATGGACTTGGCAAGAGATAAGCAAGTTGCATTATTTTAATGGAAGAAATGAGGAAAGAGAAACTTTATGGAAGAAAGTCTTGCAGCTGCAGTTCTCCTACTCCTAGCTATACTTCAGTCACTTCTTTTTCATTCATTCCACATGATTAATGCATAAACTATAGCCAAAAGCTTGGATTTGCAGCTGTCCACAATCTTGAACAAAATTAGACTTTACAAAAAACCCTCCAAAATGCAAAAGACAAATCTGTCCCAAGCCTTTCCTTGCCTATAAATAGAGGATTCCCCTATGTTGAAAGGTACACAAGAGAAATCTAAAGCCCAAGAGAAAACCCTTGCTCTCATCTTGCTTTGTATTTTCTTACAAGTGAAGAAAACCACTCCAAAATACTTAAAAAACTGCCTTGAGCAAAACATCTTCCAAAGTCATTTCCACCCACTCAAAATCATCACAAACCATCCATACAATCCACAAATGATGTGTGGAAGGTGTTCAAACTCTTAAACCAATCATAACCCTCATTTTCCTAAAATTCAACTTTCAATCAAGGAAAGTTTGACTTCACATACAAAATCTGTCAAAACACTAACCAGGCCTGTTTTGATCATTGTAAGCCTCCAAGCACCCTTGGTTTATGATGTACCAACTGTCCATAACCTAAAAAACCATCATCATCACTTGTTTCAAGTTCTTTCCTAAGGTTTCACTTGTTTACTTCAAGTGCAAGAAAGGTTGTCATCTTCATCAAGGCATTGGATTGGATTTTATTTGAAGGCTTCAAGGTTTTCCATACTGCACAAAATTGCTTGGAGGTCTACAAGAGGTTGGTAGTTACTATCCTCCTTTAAACTGTCATGAATGTGTTTGATGTGCATTAGTGGTTACAATGTGTTTTTAATACGATGTAGTTTATGTATGAATCTGTCCCATTTTGCTTGTTTACTCATTAATGTGTATTACTCTTATGATCATCATTGCAATATGGTTTGTTGTTGTGTTCATGCTTGGAGTTTCTCTTAAAATGCTATTAAGTGTCATGTATGAACATGTGAAAGTTGGCTTGCAACTGTTTGAAGGTTGAGGGCTGTTCTGATTCTGTTTCTATTGGGAAGATGTTTATTTGCTTCTGTTGCAGCAACTCTTTTAGATTTTGGCATGTTTGTTAGCATTTTGACTTGGAAATACCTCTATGTTGGATCCATGTGGTGTTGATCTCATTTGAAACTAGTTTGGTTTTGGTTCTGCACTTTTATGTTCTTGCATTTTTCAAAATCATGTGCCTTTTCAACTCATTGGTCATTTTCATTTCTAGCTTACTTTTGAATCATTCTTGTGCTCAAACCTGGTTTATGACACATTTGGAGTATGCTTGTAAGTTGTTTGGTGCTGTTGGATTTGGGATGACTCATGTGATGTTGATGACCAATACCATTTTTTTTGCTGTCTCAAATGCTTGTGACTGTCATAAGATGTTTTGCTTTGAAACTTGATCTTTACCCTTGTCATGTTAAGCATGTCTTTATGGTTGGTTTAAACTGCTGATGGTGAATGGCTTATGTTTGCTAATATGAAAGTGTGATATTCTTTGAACCTGACTGTTTTCAACTTAACATTATAGTAGGGCTATATGGAAATCATGATTTGTACATGTCTTGCTTACATTTGCTAACTGTGCCTGAGCCTATGTGTATTGTGTTGATGTTTTGAAGCATTGCTTGCATTCTATCTTGAAAATGGCTTGTGAGCATCCTTGGTCCATAAGTTGAATGTTTGCATCAACATGTCATAATGTTTGATCTATGCTCAACCTTTTAATCATGTCTTGTATAGTTTGTGTTGAGGTCAATTTGCCTTGGTATGGATTGTGTGTGTGTGTGTGTAGAATTTATCATGAAAGTCTGGTTTTGACCAAGAGTGCAAGCTGCTTTCAGTTTCTGTTTTATGCTTTCAATTCATGTGCCACCTGTTTTGATCTTGCAAGATATTTTGAATTCATGTTTTGACAGATGAGAACCCTTTAATGTGTTGATTGAATTGTGTATGTATGCTGAATTGATCTTATTTTTCATATCAAGCATTTTGTTCCATAATTGCAACTTGCATACCAGTTTTGGTTTGGAGCTGTTCTTGACTGATCTAGGCATGTAGAATCATTGATTTATATATTTGGAAGTTGTGCATACCTTCATCTCATCATAACTACTTCTGTTTTGAGTTGTGGCTATCATATTGCATTTCCAAGGCAATTTGTGCAACTTGCATATCAGTTTTTGATTGGACTTGTTTTTGTATGATTTTTGCATCAAGAATCCATGAACCATGTATTTGCAACTTGTGCATATCTCCATCTGATCATATTTCTTTCTGTTTTGAGTTGTGGCTTTCAAATTGCATTTTCAAGCTTTATCTTGCAACTTGCATACCAGTTTTGATTTGGGATTGTTTTTGTGCAATCTTAGCATCTAGATTCCATGGATAACATATTTGAAACTTGCTCAGGCCATTACATGAATTTAAATGCATCTGGTTTGGTCCCTTGATTTCAAAATGCATATCAAACACTCACATGAAAGTTGCATTCGTGTTTTGATTTGTGTGCCTTATCTTGAAACATTGACATTACCATTACATTCCTTGATGAATTTCACTCAAGATAGACCTAAATTTTGCTGAAAATGATTGAGTTTTGAGTAAGTTACGATGTTCTCGTTTTCATGCTATTGCCTTGTGTTCTTGCTAACTTGCCTTGCCCAAAAATTCATATTTGTTTGGTATATATACACATGGGGTGGCATAAATACACGGATGTATCGCCACCCCAGTGGTTAAAAGCCTTGCCATAAGTCACTCATAATGCCATGAAACCTCGGTTCGAGCCCAGCTTGGGGAGTTTTGCTTTTTTTGTTATTTCTTTCATTTTCCATGTTTTAATTATTTTGTTTTCCTTCTCCATTTGCCTGCATGCGCGTGAGAGTGGTAGAGTTGGTTTTGTCCTATGTCTTGAACCCCAAGGTCAAGGGTTCAAATCCTAGTGTAGACATTTCTTTTTTTAAGCACTTATTTATTTCTTTTCTTTCTTTTATTTTTATTTTATTTATTTTCTTGTTCTTGTTTTATTTATTGTAAAAATAGTTTTAAATATCCAAAAACCCAAAAAAATCATTTGTCTATTATTTTTAATATGTTATTTTATTTTCCATGTTTTTTTTTTATTTTCTATTTTATTTTATCATTTTTTATTTTGAATTCATCATTTTATTTTTTTTCTCATTTCATCTGCGATTGATTTATCTGTTGTTTACATGGCCTTGTGCCATGATCCCCCTAGGGTTCCTAGTCCCTCCGTTTAGGATGGGAGTAGGAGACACATTAGGCGTTCAATCCTATGCATGATAACATTAGGATAGTCTCATTCCCTTTCATCTCAATCTTAGGATCACCATTGCATGACAACTTTAGGTTTGATTTAGTCCCCCTTTAGTGTCCTTTCTCTTCTTATCTCAAAACAATCATAAAACACTTAATAAAGACAATGGATGTTGTGTCACGGGCCTTATACTTGGAGAATGGTAGTTGAGGGGCCACCTCTCGATTGCCTAGAGTTTTTAGTATACGTCCTTAGGGCGATATGTGACGCATTCGATCCTAGGTTCTAGACTTTGGTACAACATGTATTATAAACACCCCAATTCAAAACATTTCTTCCCTAAAAAAACACAAAAATACTTCAAACCTTTTTTCACCCTTTGGGTTTCTTAATCAGGAAAATCATTTTCATAACAAGAGTGTTGTTAACTCTTAGTTCTACCGTAAACGGTAACGCCTAAGTCTCCCATGCTCGAGCTGCATACACCAACTGCTGGAACTACTTGTTAACCCAACTCGGGCCTAAAAAACAGTTAAACAAATACGTGTTCCCTCGTTAACCCGAACTACGTTTGCTCTGATCTTTCATACCAGATGAAATTATGTAGGCACAAGATGGCGATGTCTTGGCGAGCAACCTTCCCCCCTTTTACCCGTAGTTGGTCGAACTACGTTGACTCTGACTTCTCATTTCATATGAGATACGTAGGCACAAAGCGTCGTTGCTTTGCCGAGTCATTTCTTTTTCTTTTGCCCACAGACATTTAGCTAGATAGTTTCAATCACCCTTTTAGATAGACAACAAGCGTGGATCCCGTCGAGTACGACGGACGTGAGGGGTGCTAATACCTTCCTCTTGCGTAACCGACTCCCGAACCTGAGATTTGGTTGTGATGACCGATCTTATCCCTTTTTTCGTTAGGTTTTCTCTTAGTGTTTCCTTTCCCACTCTTGGGATAAATAACGCACGGTGGCGACTCTTCTATCATTGCCGACCTTGATTTTTCGCAGTAGCGACAGCTGGCGACTCTGCTGGAGACTGGAACATCCCCTATGTGAGTCAATCCTAGCGCTTGTTTGTTTATTTTTGGGGTGTGTACATATGTGCTTTATCTTTACTTGCTTTTCGCATTTTATTTTCCGCATCATATATCATTATTGTTGTGCTATGGGAGGGAAGTTCCAATGATTGATAAGCCAGACCCAGGCTTGAGTATGAACCTAGCTTTAGTAGTGGAGATTAGTGGGGGGCCTGTTTGCTTAGCAGATACAGTTCCCCATGAAATTCACACTCAGACGAGATTCTCTTTGATGATTTTCCTTCAGATCCTTAGGATCGGTTGGGATTTTGGATCAGAGGATTGTCGACTCTAGGAACCGATCATTTGTGAGTCAGCTAAGTGAGGCCTCTTCAGGAGATGATGATGCCAAACCAGAAATGGTGAACATATCATCATTTCTAGAAAGTCTGTGACGCTGATGAACGCATAGGATGCCGAACCTTCTCAGTGGGTAGGTCCATACCTGTGAGAGGGATTGGGTTATGCAGGAAACTTTAGCTTTCAGACTACCCGGTTCTTTACAGGGGCCCTAATGTCAGTGATTGGTTGTGACTAAAGCGAAGCGCCGACTTTCTCAAACAACAACACAGCAGTCTTGATCCCTTGTTTGCATTTGCATTTGCATTTTCATCTGCATTTCATTAACATGTATTTGTGTCGCATGTGTTTATTTCCCTCCCGATTCTAGTAACCTTGCTATGGAGCCCTTGAAGAGTACAGTGGCCTACAAGTTTCTATCCCGGATGTTAGTACTTAGTTGAGTTTGATTGCCTTAGGTGAAAAAGCAGTAATGGAAGATTTCAAGAAGTCTTATGGGAGGTTATTGAGATATGTCTGTAAGCCCTCCGCATATGAGATCAGTGGTGTTTATGCTCTCCTACAGTTCTATGATGCCCATTTGAGATGTTTCGTCTTTCCTGACTATATATTGGCTCCTACCCTTGAGGAATATTCTGAGTTGTTGGGGGTACCCATTCGGAATCAAATGTCATTTGTTCATGTTGATACTGAGCCTGATCTGGCCGAGCTCGCCACTATTTTGCATCTTGAGGCTTCAGAGTTAAATGGGAAGATGATCCAGAGACTTGGGGTATATGGTTTTCCTCTGCCTTGCTTGATTGAGAAAGCTCAGCAGTGCGCCAAAGATGTTTATTGGATTGTGTTTAGTGCCATCCTGGCTCTTTGTATATATGGCATCGTCTTGTTTCCTAACCTTCCGGACTTTGTGGATGTAGATGCGTTCCATATCCTGGCTTCTAAAAATCCAGTGCCTACTCTTCTTGGAGATGTTTATCATTCTGTTCACTACAAGAATGAGAAACGAAGAGGAAAGAATGTAGCTTGCTGTGTTCCTCTGCTATATGATTGGTTTGTCAGTCATATGCCTAAGACAGGTCCATTTGTTGCCACTGCTAGTACTTCAGAATGGTTGGAGAGGTTGATGGGTCTATCTGCAGAGAACATCATTTGGTTTGACCAAGACATGCTTGGTACAAATATCATTTATAGTTGCGGTGGATTTCCTAATGCCCCTTTGGTCGGAAGGAAAGGTTGCATCAACTATAACCCTTCTTTGTTGGTCAGACAATTTGGGTATGCGCTGAGGGGGCCTCCTAGGGAAGAAGAGATACAGGAATCTCTGTATCTCACTGGTTTATTGGAAGGTAAGACTTTAGGAAGACTTGAACATGCATGGAATAACATCCACAGGAAGGGGAAGTCTTTATTAGGGAAGAGTAACAGCCGAGCTTATGACCCATACCTTACTTGGATTCATGATAGAGCTGCGAAGTTCTTAATGCCATTTCCTTCAGTTGCACCTCTGTATCCACTCATGATAGAAGAACCCACCACCATGGACATTCAGAAATACAACCAGGTATTGTTGGAGAAGGAAGAGTTGAAGAAAGCAAATGAAGATTTGGAGAAAGAAATCATTCAACTCCGAAGTGAGAAGATTGATGTTGTCAATTCTTTCAGGAGACAGACTGAGCTCGTCAACAAATTGGGTACAAATTTGACAAAAGAGACTAGTGATAGAGAACGCGCAGGCCGAGATTTGAACTCTGTCTATGGTGTGCTTGCTACCAAAAAGAAGGATCTAGACAAGGCTTACCTAGAGATCTCTAAGTTTGAGTCAGCATGGAACGCCATGCTCACTAACAACAAGGAGCGAGAGGATAAACTGAAACAACAGGTCACCAAGTTGAAGAGTCAACTCAGAGCAAAAAATGAGAAAATCTCAGCAGAAGAAGCTCTCAGATATCATAGTGAGCATAGATTGAGCCAAGCTATCGTGGACCTAAAGGAGTGTAGATTGAGGGCAGGTACCAAGAGAAGCAGACTTGAAGCATGCTTTGAGGAAGGAGCCTGGGACGACCATGTTGATAGTCTACAACACACCATCAATTGACGAGAGCAACTCATACAGGGTCTACTTTCCAAACCTGATCATCTTGAGACGCGGAAGCTGCTAGAAGATTTCCGGTCTCGGCGCTCAGCTTGACTACCTTTCTTTGTATTTTGTTGTTTTTTTTATGTATCGACCATCATCAGGCTTGTTGATTGAGGTCATCTTTATTTTGTACTCAGCTGATGTATGTACATTGTTGGTTGGTTTGTTATTATATGAGGAGTTGTTATTCTGTTCACTTGTCTGTGGGGTTTTTTCATGGTTGCTTCTTCCTCTGGGAACTAGAATCGAGGGGGACATTTCCCTGAAACACATTTACATGTCTGCATTTTGCATTTTTACATCCTTCATCATTTTGCATAGCAGGTGTTCTTGGGACCATTAATCTTATCTCTATGTGGTTTTTCAGAGAGAGAGAGTTCACAGGTGTTGCACCCTAAAATTTGACCAACCGATTCTCCTATCCGACTCGTGGTTTAAATTCGTATTCGCAAATCAGACACGTGATATTTGTGCACAGACAGAGGATATCAGGGCTACAGCTTGATTTTCGTCTATCAGATATGGCAGATCCAGTCCATATCACCAGGGTTTATTTTCGGGAAATTGTGCGCTCCTCGGTGATTTTTAGCTTGCATAGTGATTTTGGGGATATTCTGATGCCCGGGGATCTCTGTTCGATTCGATCTGGTCTCGTGCGCTCTTCTATGGTGGTCATTTGCATTCATCTGCATTTTTAGGATTTTAATAGACTTTTGCGGATTTTTAATAGGTTTTATAGATTTTTCTGGAATTTAAATAGGGTTTTTGTATTTTTTTAATAGTTTAATTCTCTTTTTAGAATTTTATAGAATTTTTAAATAGATTTTTTAGAATATAAATAAGATTTTAAATAGTTTTATCATTTTTTAGAATATGATAGATTTTTTAAATAGGTTTAATAGTTTTTTTTATCATTTTTAGAATATATTAGATTTTAAATATAGTTTTAATTGTTTTAGATAATATAGGAAATATTATAGATTTTTCTTATTAGTTTTAAATAGATTTACTAGTTTTAAATAATATTAGAATTTTGATAGAGATTAGTAGAAGTTTAGAGTCAATTAGATCTTAATCATTTTTAGATTTAATTAGGTTAATATAGAGTTAATTAGGTTTTTAATCATTTTTTAGATTTAATTAGGATTTTAATCATTTTTAGATTTAATTAGGATTAAGATAGTTGATTTTTCGGATTAGTCAGTTAATTAGGTATTAATTGATGTTAATTAGATAATTAGGTTTAATTGTTTTTTTTTAATCCAGTTCATTACAGGTTTTTTGGCAACATTTTCGTAGTGGGCCCATATCAGAAAAGCCCAAATCGTCCAGAAATTGTCCAAATGTCCAGTTTTTTTTCCAGATTCGTCCAGGAGCTTCTAGAAGGTGCCAGAGCTTTTCAGTGTCATAAATAGAGCTCGCCACATGTAGCTTCAAGGGCTGGCCCACGCGTTTCACATTCATCACGACACCACACACTCAGAAGCCCTCTCCTCACGCCACGTCTCCGTCCAGCTGGTCCCCACTCCCTCTCTCTCTGTGCATGCAAGCCACGCGTGGCACCTGCAAGCCTCCACAGAGACACCTGTCATCACCACACGTGACGCCGGAGAAGCCACCGGCCGGCATGCAAACTCCGTCCGGCCGCCCTTAACGCCACCGTCCTCGCCGGAAACTGCAAGTTATCCAGAAATCCCAGATTCATACTCCTTTCTTCATCTCCTTCCTCCTTCCACCTTCATCGTTACCTCGCCGGAAAGATCATACTCGCCGGAAACCTCAAGTAATTTCCCAGAACTCATCCATCCTCGTCGCGTCTCAAGAATAACTTCTCCAGAAACCGCCCAGACCTTCATCGTTCTGCCAGAAATTTTCCAGAACACGTTCAACCATCTTCATCGTTCTTCAAGGTTTCCAGAACATCACCAAACGTTCATTCATCATCTGGAATTTCCAGGGACCTCCATCAACTAACGAACAAGATCCATCAGCTCCAGAACCATCGTCTTCATCAGTCCTTGCAAGTTTCTTCCCAGATCTTCATAGAACCCATTGAGTTCTTCATTGTTCGCCCAGAAATCTCCAGAACGCGAAGAGGTGCCTCCATAGCAATCCAACTGGTCCTTCAAGAAGGTTACAACGCTGTTCGTCGCCCTCAACAGATTCAAGATTCTCCAGTTCTTCATCATTCGTCAGTAGATCCAGGAGTCATCAAATCGTGTCAACACCTCCAGGTTCTTGCCTCTTCCAACTCTTCTTTTAAGTGTTTGGATTACGAAATCTGTTAGCGGTTGTGTTAGCATTTAGGATTAGGGGTTTTCTGATAGTTTAAACGAAGAGGATTTTGGTGAGATCTGGGATTTGAGGATTAGGTTTTAGTGGAGATTCCATGTGAGAGGTGTGAAGGTTATTTGGGGTTTTCTGGGAATGGATTGAGAGAGGAAGATGAGTTGCAGAGAGAAGGTTGAAGACGGCTAGGGTTTAGGGTTGAGTGAACAGTGTTTAGGAGTTTGAAGGGGAATTCGGGTTTTGTTAGTTAGGGTTTCTAGCTAGGGTTTGGGCTGGGTGCAAAGCCCAAACACGTTTTACTGATACACCCCCATTGTTACTCATTATCCCCCCCCTTGGCGTGTGAGAGACAGAGTGATGAGTTGATTTGGGCCTTAGGCCCTAACGCTATCCACACCCCCCTGGGCGTAAGCCCAATGAGAAACAACCTGCAAAACCTACTAACTGCACCCCCGGGCGTTTTTCTTCTTTCTGCGTTTGTTAATTGTTTTTGATGAGACTGGGCCCTGCGCCCTAGTGCTTTTCGCACCCCCCGTTGCTTGGGCCCAGCCAGAATGAACTCAGAAACCTTGCTGTTTGACCCCCCCCATTTTATTTCATTTCTTTTATTTTGTTTTTCTTTTATATTTTCATGTTTGTAAATAAATCATAAGAAAATAAAAACAATTGATTTTTTAACTCTTCTTTTTCCTACCACTTTATAATAATGTCTATAAAATCATATAAAAATAAAAATGTCATTTTATTTTTGTTTGCTATTTTTGGCATAGTTTCTATTTAATTGCTTTTTTTAATATTTTTTAGTGCATGCATATTATTAGAAAATTCATGAAAAAATAGTAGGTTTAATCAAATAATTCCGTTCTTTTTTCTGTAGACTCGTAATTCAATGTAGAATTTTATAGTGCAAAAACATTAGCTTAATCATGCCTTTTCTGCTTAATTGCATTTTTTGTATTGTCAGTGATATTGAATAATTGGTTTGTGGATATGTCTGTGTTGCTGATTTTAGTTCTTTCATCTAGTATTGAATTTTGCTCTGATTTTTCAGTATGTTGTCATAGAACCATGTAGGTTTCCCATTAGATTTTTGATAGGTTTTTGTAGGATGTTCTGATATGATTTGTCTGAGCTTGAGGATAGGAGAAGTCTTGATGACTTCTGACTTTGAAGTTCAACTATGGTTGAACTTCAGAGGTAGTTGCTTGTGGTTTGATGGCCTGTGGGTTCTTCTTGAAGATGGGAGCTGGTTGAAGTCTTGTTGGAGCTTGCAAGGATGCATTGGATTGAGGCTTAGTCTAGGAGCTTGTTGTCTGTTTGTGAGGTTCGAGATCCTGAAGTTTGAAGGGAGTTTATGGTACTTTCCTGAGGAAGGCACTATGAATGACTTTCATTCTTTCTTCTCACCTCTTTCGTAAGTATCCAATGATGTTGGAGCCAACTTGTGAGTTTAATTTCTCCTGAGGAGGAATGTAAACCGATCACATGTTGTCGAGCCACATGGGATACGATTCCTAAGTGGAAGCCCCCTAGTACTTTCCTGAGGAAGGTCCTATGGGTCTATTCACTTAGTTCCATTAGTTTATCTAGGATTTCTCAAGTATCCAGTGATGTTGGAGCCAACTTGTGAGTTTAATTTCTCCTGAGGAGGAATGTAAACTGATCACAGTTGTTGAGCCACGTAGGATACGATTCCTAAGTGTCAGCCTCCTAGTACTTTCCTGAGGAAGGTCCTATGGGTCTGTTCACTTAGTTCCCTTAGTACATATAGGTTTTCTCAAGTATCCAGTGATGCCGGAGCCTTCATGTGAGTTTAATTTCTCCTGAGGAGGAATGTAAACTGATCACAGTTGTCGAGCCGCATAGGATATGACTCCTGAGTAGTAACCTCCTGGTACTTTCCTGAGGAAGGCACTATGAGTTTGCCTGCTTAGCTCCCTTTCTTTGGTAAGCTTGTTCTGAAGCTTGGAGACTGGGATTGATTTCTCTCGTTTAAGGTTCTGATTAGAGTTTTGCTTAGAGTCTTGCTTAGAGTTTTGTTCAGGGATAGATTAGAGGTTTATCAGGTTAGCCGGTCTTCTCTTTGTATTGTTTGACTTGTGTGATGTTATGTTGCATTAGACTTAGGTATTCATCTAGATAGTTCTGAGTAGGTGCATCTTAGAAGTAGACTTTGTGTGCATGAGAAGTTGAGGTGGTCCTCCTTCTGCTTGTTTGTTATTGCGTGGCTTTGCTTGTTGGTATTTGGTAGAGCTGAGCTCCCTTGCCTCTGTGGTTTGCGGCCTTTGCGCCTTGTTGGTTTAGTTGTTGCATTCATGCATATTTTCAGTATTCCTTTACTCTGCAGTTTCTTGTTTGTAGTTTAGTCCTGTTGCCATGATCCCTTAGGAGCTCTGACTTCTCCGCTGTGGAGTCGTCATGATAGACATTAGGATGGTCAACCAGGCATGATATCAGTAGGCAGATTCCCCTTTCTCAGCTATAGTTTTAGGGTTTCCCTTTCCTTTCCGTAGGAGCTTTTGAGTAGCTTGATCCGTAGTTAGCTGAACTACAGTTGCTCTGATTCCTTGTACCAGACAAGGATATGTAGGCATAGGATGCGACATCCTAGCGAGCACACTAACGACTAACCTTTGTTCTCTCGCGGCTGTGCGATCGAGACTTCCCCGCTGACGACTAATTGTTACCCCTTTCTCTTGCCCGAGCGCATTTGAGACCAAATCGTATCTGTAGGTTCCCGAGCCCTAGAGACCAGTTTGCTTTCTCACTGCTGTGTGAGAGCGCCCAGTTTACCTGTAGGTAGTCAAACTACGTTTGCTCTAATCTTCCATACTGTGTGGAAGTACGTAGGCACAGGACGCGATGTCCTGGCGAGCAACCTTTTCCCCGTTTAGTCGTAGGTAGTCGAACTACGTTGACTCTGACTTTCCCATTGCACGAGGGAATACGTAGGCCCAGAACACCGTATGTTCTGTCGAGTCCTGTCCTTTTATTTTCTTTTCAGACCGACCATTAGCGTAGATAGATAATGCACCCTTTTCCTTATAAACATCGAGCGTGGATACCATCGAGTACAATGGACGTGAGGGGTGCTAATACCTTCCCCTTGCGTAACCGACTCCCGAATCCAGGTTTTGGTTGCGATGACCATACCTTTTCCCGTCTTTGCGAGGTTTACTTCGAGCGTTTCCTTTCCCGCTCTGAGGGATAAATAACGCACGGTGGTGACTCTCCTGTCAAGCCGGCGCCGATTTTCGCAGTAGCGACAACAGGATAGCAGACCCGACATTCCACAAGTATTCTACGAGGGGGAATCACCAAAGGATTATGGAGCAAGTTCAGCTTGAGCTTCAAGAATTTCGCGAGAGGATAGTGCAGTTTATGGACATGTTGCAAGGCGTAGCCAATGGCCAAGAACAGTTGAAGACATTGGTGCAACCTCTAGTGTCAAGAGTTGATGGAAGTGGGGTCCTACATGGTGGAACCCCTGTTGTACCTCCTCCAGCAGAAAACAGTACGCCACGGGCAGATGCTATCCCAACGGTTATCCCTCCGGGCGGAGGAAACCAAACTGGAATTCCCATCCCAGTTCCAATGGACCCTGTACAAGATAACAACGGCCCCCAGTGGGAACAAGATGATCAAGAAGATATTTTCTCTCTGGGAGATATTGGGGCAAGATTGCAACCCGATGCTGATAGAAGGTTCAAGGCGATAGAGGAAAAGATGAGAAGCCTTGAAAGCCAAAACACTATGGGTCTGGATATGTCGAACCTAGGATTGATTCCAGGACTCAGGATTCCTCCAAAGTTCAAGGTGCCATACTTCGATAAATACAAAGGAACAATGTGTCCAAGGGTGCATCTTCGCTCCTATTTCCAAAAGATGTATGCATACTCTGATGACGAGAAGTTACTGATGCATTTCTTTCAAGATAGTCTGTCAGGACCATCCCTCGAATGGTATATGGGTTTAGAGCCAGTTAATGTCAGAAGTTGGAGGGATCTGGCGGAGGCTTTCGTTAAGCACTACCAATACAACAGTGACTTAGCGCCAAACCGAGTGCAACTTCAAAATTTATCACAGAGGAGTAACGAATGCTTTAAGGAGTACGCACAAAGATGGAGAGAGCTTGCTGCTAGGGTTCAACCTCCCATGGTGGAGAGAGAGAACTAATTGATCTGTTTGTGGCCACATTACCAGGAATTTACTATGATAATTTTGTGAGGAGTATGTCTGGGAGCTTTTCGGACCTGATTATTACCGCCGAGAGGGTCGAAAACGGTATTAAAATGGGAAAGATACAGCCAGGAGAAGGGACCTCATCTGGAGGTGGAAGAAAGTTTTTTGGTGCGAAGAAGAAAGATAACGAGACCAATGCAGTCTCCGAATTTAACAATCGAAATAGATATCTGAGCCAACGTCAACAACGACCGTATTATCAGCAACCTCCACAAGTAGCTAGTATTGCCATTCCAGCGGTACAGCCTCAGCAACAACAACCACGTCAGCAACAGCAACAACGACCTCAACAACAAAACTACGCACCGAGGCAGTTCCAAGATTGGAGAAGGTTGGTGGATAGTGTCGCGGTGAAATTTGGATACCAAACTATTGATTAGTTTGAATCTTTAATTCATTTTTGCAACCGAACTTTGATTTGTCCAAAAGAAGGGATAAAGATCGAAATTCCCACGATGCAATGCGAATGCAAGGTTTAGAGAGTTATAGGTTCGGGGGTTGGTTAAACTTAGGGAAGGTACTAGCATCATAAGTTTATGTAGTACTCTACAGGAACCTCTTGTTTTATTATTGTTTATTGCTATATGTTTATCTACTTAATGGTTTAAAGATCCTAGTGGTTTATTTCTAAGTATAATCGATAAGATGTCGCATCTTATGCCTACATATCCTTATGGGGAGTGGAATCAGAGTATTTTGTAGTTCACCCTAAAGGGTTTGAGGAGTTCTTTGACTGTGGTCAAAGTTCCTACGGGTTTAGGGTAGTTGGCTGATTGGGTTTAAGAGAAAAGGTGAGTCATCATTTTAAGAGAGATTACTTGACTTTAGCCACCACATGTTTGTAGGAAAATCGTATTTGTGTCGTCTTAAGAGAAGGGCTCAAGTACTTGGAAGGGTCGACAAGTGCGCCTCTATCTCTCTTAAGCGAAAAAGAAGATATTGATTGTATTTGTGTTGTGGGGCATGAGAAGTTATATCCCGCTTAAGATGATTAACATCTATTCTCTATTGTGTTTATATTGCTTTTAAGTTGATTGTTTTGTTTCTATGTTGTAAGGATAAAAGTCCTTCCTGTGGGATAGGATCTATCCTAAAGATCGACTTGAATGGGATCAAGGATCATGGGGAGTGTGATGCAAATGTAGATGCATACGCACGATTGTTGGGATCATGCGCAGATTCTTCCTTTGGACGGAATGCAATGCAGTAAGATAAATGCGGTAATTTAAAAGCTACGGAAAGTAAATTGCAGAAATATAAACCATACACACGCATGAAAGCGCTAAGGTGTAGGTGAGTGTGTCGTGAAGTGGGTGTGCACGATTGATTTGTATTTTACGCAGTTGATTAATTTTAAGCGGATTGCTTTTAAACGAGAGATTGATTTTAGACAAGTTATACTAGAGGGTGAATTGGCTTTAGTTGAATTGTATTTATGTGAAAATTATTTTTAGGTGAGTTTAACTTTTAAAAGTTATAATATGCTAAGTGATTTATTAGAACCTAAAATGATTTATTTTTATTTTTTTGGCTATTAAGAAATGAATTAGGTTATATTATAAAAAGAAAATTCATTGTTTATTTCTAAAACACTAACTAGGTTTTATTATTAATTATAGATAAATTGGTAAATGTAATTTATTTATAAAAGATTTTTTTATATTATGGGGGAATAAATATTATTTGATTCGAGAAGTTATTAAGTTGATTTGGAGAGAGGTTAATTAAAATTTAATTAGTAAAATAAATCAGTTTATTTAAAAGGGAGTTTTCCTTTTTTAGTGAGATTTTTAAATAAATAGAGGTTAAGATTGAATGAAGTAGGGATTTTTATAAAAAAGAACAAATTAACTATTATAAAATGATTATTAAAATTGATTATAATGAAGATTAATTGTTAGTAAAGATAGAATTGAGTTATTATATTAATAATTCAAAAATGTTTACCCATAAAACTAAGTTGAGATTAAATAAATTTATTTTGAATAAGTCTTAATTAGTTTGAATAAAACTGATTATAATTAAAAAGAGTAAACAAAAGGTAAATTAAATTAAAACAGGTTAATTGAGATTTAAAAGGTTGATTAGGTAATTAATTAATTTAAAAGAGTGATGATTAGGTTTAAAAAACAATTAGCGGTTATGAGGGGGTTTAGTGGAGAGATTATTGTGGTGTGTGTAGTGTGTGATTACAGTTATTACATAAAATAACATAAAACAAAATAATAAGACAAAAAAAGAGAACGAAAAAAAAATAGCGAACCCTAATTCCCCAAACCCCAAATCGGTCTCCCTCTCAAATCGTTGGTTTTCCCTCTCAATTCGTTGGTTCTCCCTCTCAATTCCCCCGATCGCTTCCTCTGTTTCATCTTCTCTCAAGTTCTGCTTCCATTTCTTTGAACCTGCAACACGACAACAAAGTCAATGGGTTCGATGATTTAAAAAAAGAGGAACGAAGTTCTACCGAAGAACGGCGACGGCGACGCTCCAGGTGAAGGTAGTGATCGAAGGCGGTTTCGCGAGCTTGGGCTACGGTTGCTTGGGGTGGACTTCGTCGGTCAGAAAGATGAGTATTTCTTTCCGATTTCTTGAATTTCTGAGTTTTTTGCCTTTCGGTAGTTCTAGGGTTTGTGAGTGTGAGATTCTTTGCGGTGACTCTTCCTCCTCTTTTCGTTTCCAATCTGCCCTCTATATATGCGAAAATATTTGGGTGAACAATGAATACCACCTTGAATGCTGATTTTGATTGTTGATTCAGAGTTTCCTTATTGGGTTTATTGATTTGAAAAAAATCCCTTTTTGTCGATATTATGTGAAAACTTTCCTTCTTCGTGTGATTGCAATAATACGTGTTAAATGAGAAATCCCAATCTTGTATCAATCTGGTTAATGCCTTGATTTGCTAGCTGTTGCATCGAATCTTTTCAAGTGGATATCCTCTGAGGGTTTACTAACTCTAATTTGGTGTGGACAGGTGTGGATTTAGCAAAGTGATTTGGGCCAGAAGAAATAACAGCCCAAGGCAACATCAACTCGCTTATTCGACCATGAGGTGTATTGCACGAGCTTCAGCTGCTCCTGAGGTTCTTTGATGGCATTTACCCGTGTTTCAACTTCTCTTTCTTTAGCAGTGACCTTCTATTCATTTTAACGGTAATCCTATCTATCGAATGTCTTGCAGGCGAGTTCGCGGCTGTGATGGCGTACGGGATTTTTGTCTGTGCTGCGCGAGCAACTGGTGCGAGTAAAACGCTTATCCCTTTTGGTAGATGTACAGGTTGTCTTGAGTTCCAAATCATCGTCGATGCAGACCTTGGTTTGTGTGCAGTGCCAAGTCATGGTTGGTTTCTAGAGAAGCATGTGTCTGGTATGTATTTCCTGAATTCATTGGGTTGAAGGTAGAAATAAATATTCTTATGGTAACCTCCACATTGTCTGCTAATTGACAATGAGTCTCTTTATGATTACTTTCTGGCACCACAATAGGTATTTGTCCATTAGTTACGGGGGCCAGATTCTATCGGGAACTTGTCGTTTTGAAGGTGACCTCAAAAGGGAAAGTGCAGCTGGATGGACATTACTTGGACCAGAGGAGCTACGAGGCTTCGGATGAGGTATCGTCATGAAATTTGAGCTTGCAATGTACTTGATTCCTCTGCGCATTATTTCCGATGTGTGTATGTGGTTCTTTCTGTTGTGCTTTTCCTCGCAATGCTTCTGCTGCAGATACGTGGTTGTGTTATATTTCTCGAGTAAATGATAAGTGGTTTATTAACTCTCCGGTGTTTTCCTTCTTCAGTTTTGCAGGTTGCGGAGGCTTGGTGATCACTAATGGACCGGGATTTGCCAGAACAAGCTGAACTTCTCTCTTTTGAAGGCTTCTAAATAACTCTTCCAGAGCATGGATGCCATTGGTATCAGTATCAGTAACAGGTGACATCTCGACTACTCAAAGACCGAATTCGCGTTTGGTACTCTCTTTTCACTCGTTCTCGGATTTTCTTGCAATGGTATCTTAACAGGTTGCGAAGGGATAATGGGGATTGTCTTGATGAAATGGTGAAGACAAAAAACTAGGTTTGGCGTGGGAATGTGTTGTGACTTGATTGGCTTATCCGGCTTGTTGATTAGGAGTGTATTCTGGTTGGTGTTGCGGAGGGGAGCCTTCTCAGTTGAGATAACTGGAGCATATGGAGAAAGCATGAAATAGATTCTAGGGTAAGGACCAAGTTAGTTAGAACTCAGTCACATAGAGTTGTTCCTACATGGTCTTTCTTCCCTTATTAAACTCCTCGTTTGAACTGCTGCCTGTGGTGAGAGGAATGCACACGGTACTGAGCCTAATATCGCCAGTTACGTAATTATTAAGGTGTTTGGTTAGCTTGATTGAATTGTTGTTTAAAGGACATCGTCCTGTTATTTGCTCTGAACTATATTTATGGCTAAGTCCTTTTATGCAGGGGATGGAGGTTCGAGTGCCAACCGCACCTTATATTGGCTGCGAGGTCTCAAACCGAAGTTGTAAGCGGTGCAGTATTGTTGAAATGGTCTTTGGGAAATGTATCACCTCCAACTAGGCGCATTGTAGTGGAATAAACGGCATTGTCCTTAGGTTAGTATGAGTTTTGTAGTGACAATCTGAACAGCTTATGTGAGCTTACGGTTTGGTCTTATTTCTACTTAGTTTCTCACAACAATTGGATAATTGACTCTTCGGTCTCTCTTTACAGATTAAATAAACTGCCGCTAGCAGCATGCCGATGACCGTGGAAATGTTGGTGCTCCTCTCAACAGGTAATCAACTGTATCCCCCTTCCAGCCGAATGATGTTATACTGATGCTGCAAAGACATGCCTTGGAGTCGAGTTGAACTTACGTCTGATAATGCCACTGTTCCGTGGATTTTCTGAGTGCTTTGCTTTGTTGCAGTATTATTTTCTTTTCTAAATCAACACACATGATTGCATTTGGATTTACTTGATTGATCCCCCTTTTTTTTTACAGGCACAGGTCTATCGCGGTACGGGTTTAGACGCCTGAGCATGTTCTCAACTCTGGGTGGTGTTGCTGAAGCATGGGCTGTATTGATTCTGGTTTTTTTTCATTTCTACTTTTCAGGTCTCCGCCATGACTTAAGAGCTGGAATTTTTATGGTCACCCCCCAAACAAGTAACAAGTGACGGTATTGCCGATGAGAACCACGACTGAACGTTGGTTGAGAGTGGCACGTGGAAGACAAACGTGAAGAAATAAGTGGCTTGTGGTTTTGCTTAATTTCTTCATGAAACGTTGTTATATCAAATGTATCTTCTTATTTTGGAGATTAGCACACATCCTTAATTCAATGTTGAATCCTTTCTGTCGTTGTTTTAGAGATGCCCTTCCATTTCTCTTAAGTTAGCATCAAAACCCCCCTTTGTAGTTATGAATCAATCTCAACATTTGGATACTCTATAATAAGATAAGGTCTTTGATTGATTTGTCAAATTCAAAGTCAGCTTCATTCTTGTGTTTAAGATTATTTGTAACATATGAACCCCTGGGACATAATCACATGAATTTGACTCGTGGACCCTAAACATCAAGGCACGAAATATTGGTGTTTAATCTTGAGACCACATCCTTAAGGGAAATATAAGTTTTGTAGTTTATTTCGAATCTAAAGATCTAGTATTCGCGGCGGGTTGAGTTCAAGAGAAGAGCATTAACTGGCACACCCTGAACTCTTGAAGTTAAATTTATAAAACCTTGACCTCTTGCGCTTGAATGGTGATACCGAGTATGTGTGGGTCCTATCGAATCTATCACTTGAGTAATAACCAAAATTCCTCTTATGACTTGAATTTAGATATTAGACCAAATTAAGGATGGACTCGATCATAGTAGATAACTCCTAACAACGAAATGGTATAAATCCTCAATCCTTGAATAATAAGCCCTTATATGTATCACTTCGTGATTCCCTGAACTTTTAGCGGTAACCTATCTTTCACGAAACAAACCAACAAGTTGGTTAAAACGGTTAGCTATGCATAATAATTGCCTGCGAGAACGAATACTATCTCCGCTCAATCTTATTGAGTCTGCACAAATTGGTTAGTCACATAAAGTCGAATAATAATAGAGAAAAAAGAAAAAAAAAGCGCAAAAAGAAGCGGTATCTTACAGTCGAAAATTAGGGTGCAACAGATGCCCCTATTTAAGTTACTCCTATTTGGAGATATGGAGATCGAAATCTCCGTCTCGACGAGATAGGAGGGATTTAAATACCAACATTGCACGAATTTTTGGCCGTAAGAAGCCACCGAATGCAAATGATATGCAATGATATGAGAATGCAAGACGAAGGGTCCTGTGGAGAAATGACGCCACAGGGGAGAAACTACACACGACACACGGGAAGAACAATGCTCGACAAAAGGGGACTCCACGGGAACGGGAAACAACTGCCAAAGAGAAATCTCTAATAATACAACAGTAACTTGTACACCAAGGATCTGGTGACTTAGACGATAGGTGAGAAGCTTATTACCGTAGTGTAGTGGTTGGTAATGGTCCAAATGAATTGAGCCAATGGTTCAGTTTTGTTTGTACTCTTTCTTTCTCTTTTTCCTTGTTTTTGTATATATATTTTTTTGGAACTCAACTTGAGGTAGTAAAATGTATAACTCCCCCGAGCGTCATGATAAGGGTACCATGAGCTGGTCTCAATCTCTTCCTGAAATGTCAAAATTTTGTAGACGGTAGAATCACTGTAGTTTGTAGATGTCATTGTAGATATTGCAGTTGTAGAACTTCCCCGAGCATCATAGTTTGGGTGCCATGAGCTGGTCTCAGTTTCTGATGTAGAACTTCTCCGAGCGTCATAGTCTGGATGCTATGAGCTGGTCTCAGTTTCTGATGTAGAACTTCCCCGAGCGTCATAGTCTGGATGCTATGAGCTGGTCTCAGTCTCTTCCCGAAATGATGAAAACTCGTGAGAGCATCCTCATAGGGGGTTGCAAATTTTGTAGATTGTAGATGTCGTTGTAGAACTCTGTAGATGGTAAATGTTGTTGATGTAATCTGTAATGTACTCTGTTGTTGTAGATGTAATTTGTAATTGTAAATTGTAGATGTAGTTGTAAAGCTTCACCGGGGATGTTAGGGAAAGATGTGAGCCGGTTGAATTGTAATGTATGTCTTCTCAAATAAAGAGAGACTAATATGGTAAACTTCCTCGACTTCTCCGGGGGGATGTCACTTTGTAATTGTAGAATATTCTGTAAGCTCTCAAATAAAGAGAGATGTCTTGTAATGTCTTCGGTAAGCTCCTTTGATGAATTTATGAGGCGATGCCTTTTGGTGATTTGATGATGTCGAAGGGCCCACTGAGGGTGGATGGTCTGTCTTGTGAAAACTGCCGTTTGTCATTTTGAATAGGATCCCGATCAAAACGAGTTGCTCAATTAAAGAGATTACTTAGTCCGAATATGGATGCTCGAGAGAATCCTGTGATGCTTTTGTTGAAGAAATGTCTGTCTTTCTGAACATTCTTTCTGAGGAGAGGGTGCAAAAATAAATGCATCCATGCTTAAAAGTTGGAGATGTCCATGATGCGATTGCCAAAGACCGAAGTTCAATTCAGGGAATAACTGAAGAGAAACTGTCAAGCAAGCCTCGACCATTGAGGTATGAACTCAAATGGGATTATACGAAAATAACCATCTCCCATGAGGGTTGAACTTCATGGAGAAGATGAAACATTATGCTCTTTCTGCCTAGGGTAGACGAATCTACGTGGAGGGATGAGACGGACCCAAACACCTAGGGATAACTATGGCCAAAGCGATAGAATAAAACAAGTACAAAGAATGCGAAAAATGCACATGCCATGCTGTCTACTTATATGTTATGCATATGCTGACGGATTGGGAGAAACGAAATAAACGCCTCAAACGAAAGGGTACTCAAGCAACATCTCCATAGATCCCTTATCGCCTGTGAAGAAAGTCTTCGAACAGAGGCGACCTTCGTGTCTGGATAAGATAAATCCTCTTGTCCTGGAGAAGCACATAACATTGTTGTTTTTCCTCGGACGAAATAAACGTCCTCGGTCATCCTTTTGTTATTCATATATCGAGTAGAACAAAGTTTTGAAAAAGTTTAAATCAATTCGGATTTGCTATCAAGAATACAGATTTATGGTAAGTGAAAAACTTTTTATTGAACGGTGGTCAGCAGAAAAGCGTGACCCGATGTTACAGTGTTGGAAAATAATAGCGATTACATAAATGGAATAATGTCATGTTTCTCCTAAACAAAGTACTTCTTGACAGCGTCTGTATTCACGGGGCGAGTGATCTCTTCTCCATCCATTGTTGCTAACATCAAAGCGCCTCCTATCAAAACCCTTTTTACTACATATGGTCCATCATAATTCGGGGCCCATTTTCCTCTGATGTCAGTGAGGAAAGACTTGATTTTCTTGAGCACAAGGTCACCTTCCTTGAATACCCGGGGTCGAACCTTCTTGTCAAATGCCTTCTTCATCTTCTGCTGATACAACTGCCCATGGCATAGCGCAGCCATCCTCTTTTCTTCGATTAAGTTCAACTGATCATATCTGTTCTGACACCATTCAGCCTCTGATAACTTTGCCTCCACCAAGATCCTCATGGAAGGAATATCAACTTCTATCGGGAGCACCGCTTCCATACCGTAAACAAGTGAAAATGGAGTTGCCCCAATCGATGTGCGTACCATCGTATGATATCCATGTAGGGCGAATGGGAGCATTTCGTGCCAATCTTTGTAAGTAACAACCATTTTCTGAATGATCTTCTTAATGTTTTTGTTGGCGGCTTCAACAGCCCCATTCATCTTTGGTCTGTAAGGAGAAGAATTGTGATGCTCGATCTTGAATTCTTCACACAGCTCTTTCATCATCTTGTTATTCAGATTGGAACCATTGTCTGTAATAATTCTGCTTGGCACACCATATCGGCAAATAAGCTGATTCTTGATAAATTTGACAACCACATGTCGAGTTACATTAGCATAGGAAGCCGCCTCGACCCACTTGGTAAAATAATCAATGGCTACCAAGATGAATCGGTGTCCATTAGATGCTTTCGGCTCTATCATTCCAATCATATCAATTCCCCACATAGAGAACGACCACGGGGATGAGATAACATTCAACAAAGTCGGAGGCACGTGAATTTTATCTGCGTAAATCTGACACTTGTGACACTTTCTAGCAAACTTGTAACAATCTGATTCCATAGTGATCCAATAATATCCAGCCCTTAAAAGCTTCTTAGCCATAGCATGTCCGTTGGCATGAGTGCCAAAAGATCCTTCGTGAATTTCTGACATTAACATATCCGCTTCTTGTTTGTCAACACATCTCAGCAAGACCATGTCAAAATTCCGTTTGTACAACACATTGTTACTCAGAAGAAAATTTCCAGCCAACCTTCTCAAAGTTTTCTTATCTTTGTTGGAAGCTCCTAAAGGGTATTCTTGAGTTCTGAGAAAAATTTCGATGTCATAGTACCAAGGTTTTCCATCTTCAACTTCTTCGACAGCAAAGATGTAGGCAGGTCTATTAAGACGTTTTACTTCAATCTGAGGGCACTCGTTCCAAAAGTTTACCACGATCATCGAGGCTAAGGTTGCCAACGCATCTGCCATTCTGTTCTCGTCACGAGGGATATGATGAAACTCAACCCTATCAAAGAACGGTAATAGTCTTCTAGCATAATCCCTGTATGGGACCAAATTATCATGTCGAGTTATCCATTCACCAATGATTTGGTTGATCACCACTGCAGAATCACCAAACACATCTAAATTCTTAATTCTCAGATCGATTGCTTCTTCAAGACCCATAATACATGCCTCGTACTCAGCCTCATTATTAGTACACTGGAATGTTAATCTGGAGGTAAATGGGAAATGGGTCCCTTGAGGAGTCACAATAATAGCACCTATCCCTCTTCCATGAGCGTTGACAGCTCCATCAAAGATTAAACCCCATTGAGAACCTGGCTCTGGTCCTTCACCATGTACGGGTTCTTCACAATCTTTCATCTTCAAGAACATAACATCTTCATCAGGAAATTCATCGTTTGAGGGTTGATAATCCAAAATGGGTTGGTGAGCCAGATGATCAGCCAAAACACTTCCTCTAACAGCTTTCTGAGTGTGGTACTCGATATCATATTCAGACAACAACATCTGCCATCTAGCAATTCTCCCAGTCAAAGCGGGCTTCTCAAAAATATACTTGATAGGATCCATCTTTGAGACTAACCAAGTAGTGTGATTCAACATATACTGGCGCAAACGCTTGGCGGCCCACGCCAAAGCGCAACAAGTCTTCTCTAACATAGTGTACCTTGTTTCACAATCAGTAAACTTCTTGCTCAAGTAATAAGTGACATGATCTTGCTTTCCTGTTTCGTCTCGCTGGTCGAGTACACAACCCATCGAATCTTCTAAAACGGTCAAATACATAATCAAATGTCGTTCTTCAACGGGCGGTATCAGGATAGGTGGTTCAAGCAAATACTCTTTGATACTATCAAAAGCTTTTTGACAATCTTCAGTCTAAACGTACCCTTGTTCTTTCCTCAGAAGCTTGAAAATAGGCTTACATGTAGCGGTCATGTTGGATATAAACCTGGAGATATGGTTCGGACGTCCCAAGAATCCTCTGACTTGTTTCTCGGTGGCGGGAGCTGGCATTTCTCGGATAGCTTTCACTTTGTCAGGGTCTACCTCGATCCCTCTTTGACTAACAATGAAACCCAATAGTTTCCCCGATCGTACTCCAAATGTGCACTTATTGGGGTTCAAGCGGAGCTTGTATTCCCTCAAACGACCAAACAGCTTAGCCAGGTGTTTAACATGGTCACCCTCGGTCTTCGACTTAGCTATCATATCATCTACGTACACCTCGATCTCCTTGTGCATCATATCGTGGAACAAGGTAGTCATAGCTCTCTGGTATGTTTCCCCTACATTCTTCAATCCAAACGGCATAACTTTGTAACAAAAGGTGCCCCAGGGAGTTATGAATGACGTCTTCTCTCTGTCCTCGGGAGCCATTCTAATCTGGTTGTAACCTGAAAAACCATCCATGAAGGAGAAAACTTCATATCTTGCAATACTGTCCACTAAGATGTCAATGTGAGGTAACGGAAAATCATCTTTCGGACTGACCTTATTCAAATCCCTGTAGTCTACACACATGCGAACCTTACCATCCTTCTTTGGAACGGGTACAATGTTAGCTAACCACAGTGGATATTCGGTGGTAACAAGGAAACCTGCATCAATCTGTTTCTGTACCTCTTCCTTAATCTTTAGAGCCATGTCAGGTCTAGTCCTTCTGAGTTTCTGTTTTATCGGCGGGCACTTTGGCTTTAACGGCAAATGATGTTCGACTATAGTTGTGTCCAATCCGGGCATGTCTTGATACGACCAAGCAAACACATCGACAAACTCTCCAAGCAAATCAATCAGCTGTTTCTTCACATTGGTTTTGAGCAGGGCTCCAATTTTCACTTCTCTACGGATTTCTTCTGATCCCAAGTTGATTACTTCCACCGGCTCTTGATGAGGTTGGATAGCTTCTTCCTCTTTCTTAAGCAGTCTGGAAATTTCTTCTGGGATATCATTCTCTTCGTCTTCAGCTTCGTACACAGGAAACTCAAAATTCGGAGAAGGTAGTGGATCATTATTCCCAGTTTGTAATTTATGTGGCAATCTGCGCAAGTGATGTGACTTTAATAAGTTTTTGTTTTGTAAAGTGGAAAGTGTGTGTACGCGAGATGCTACTTATTATTTTCCAACATCGTGAATAAAATTAAAAAAAAAACAGATGTAAATGAAAGTAGTTTATTGATGATAGCAAAACCGAAAAGACACGCCCAACAAAGTCACCTTTGCCTTAGGCAGAGCAAAGGGAATTATTAAAAAGTACGCCCTAATAAATGCAGTTTCGCCTTGGGCAGAGCGAAAATTTTAAACAAATGCTTTACTTAGATATATGAATGGCGGTAGGAGCTTCAACCACACTCCAATTCTTGACCACGACACCTGGGGTCACAAAGTTTGGGATGTCTTCATCTGGCTCTTCCTCGGTGATGGCATAAACTCCAAAGGTATAGTCAAATTCATCCGAAACATAGCCTGGGTCTTCCATATAGGGCTCATAGTCTTCGTAAGGAATGGAGGACCTGGCGGAACCGTTTGATATGTAGCCTTCAAGTTCATCCTCTAACACAACATTAACCTAAGAATGATGGACGACTCCTCCAATACGGAACACTTCATTGATCAGCAGAAACCCTTGACCTTTGGTGGTTTGTTGAGCGGAACTGCTGGTGAAACCGAGACCTTCTTTGTTTTTGTTCTCTGGCAAAGACAACACCTTTCCCCACATTGTTTGGTGACCACTGTTCACTACTCGCTGTGCGTCTTTGAATGATGACATGGATGCTTGAGACTTCTGGGTACCCTCACCCACAATGGACAGAGCTTGAAATTGCGTGCCAACCTCTTCTTCAACTTCGACATATGAGAATGATGATAAGTGACTTACCACCAAATCTCTTTCTCCACAGACTATAACTATTTTCCCCTCAAAAACATATTTCAACTTCTGATGCAGGGTAGAAGTAACTGCTCCAACTTCATGTATCCATGGCCTCCCTAGCAAATATCTATAGGCGGCACGAATGTCCATGACCTGAAACGGGATCATAAAAGTCTGTAACCCAATAGTCATGGGCAGATCGACCTCACCAATTACCGTTTTCCTTGACCCATCGAAGGCTTTGACAATAACGCGACTCGGCCTCATCGGTGGTCCCTGATATGATAGCTTAGATAGAGTAGTTCTAGGCATTACATTTAGGGACGATCCAGTATCAACCAGCACACTGGACAGAGAGTCATTTCCACAGTTCACAGAAATATGCAGAGCCATGTTATGTTTCCTTCCTTCTTCTGGGAGATCATCTTCATTGAAACCCAGATTATCACTTGAAGTAATACTGCCAATGATGTTGTCAAATTGCTCCATAGTCACATCTTGCTCGACATAGGCTTGTTCCAAAATCTTCTGAAGCGCTTCTCTATGAGCCTCAGAACTCATCAACAGTTGTAGCACAGAAATCTTCGATGGGGTTTGCAGAAGCTGATCTGCAACCTTATATTCACTTCTTTTGATTATTTTCAAACATTCATCAGAGTTGGATAAATTAGACCCACCAGATTGCCCCACAGTTGGGTCTTCTGAGCCTGATGGTTCGGACAAAGCTTCTTTTTCTTCCGGTGGCGCAGTCGGGTAGACTCGACCGCTTCTTGTTACTCTACTGACATCTTCAATACTAACGACCGAGGGTACAGTGGGCAAAGGTACTTCTTTCCCATCCTCTAACATAGTAGCATTGTATCTGTAAGGGATGGCCTTACTAGAGGTATAAGGGACAGGTACAGGCACATTGATCACTAAAGGAGTAACGGTTGGCTTCTTGCTATTGTAAACAATCTCTATACGTTCCACTTCCTTAAAGTGGGGTACTATGACACAAACTTCTTCAGCCTCTTCATTTGACACTTCTTGGCCATCACTTTCCAAACAATCTTCAATCATATTGACAGAGGGCGAACCATGTGGTGGTAATGGATTCTTCTATACATTAGGGTCGGAATCCCTGAAAGACAAGATTCCATTTTTAATGAGCCTCTGGACATCCATCTTCAAACCGAAACAACTCTCAATATCATGTCCTAGAGCACCCTGATGGTAAGGACAAAACTTATCAGCTCTATAAGAAGGGGGAGGATTCGTGGGAGCCGGAGGTGGAGCTCTCGTCTGGATATGACCCTTTTTAATCAAAGCGGGAAATAGATCAGCATATGTCATTGGGATCAGATCAAAGTTTATCTTTCTATACACACGACCTTGATTGCTGGATGGCCGATTCTGCTGAGGGTACTGTGGACTTTGCTGAAGTTGGGGTTGTTGAGCAACGGGAGGCTAAGCTTGCTGATAGGGTTGCGGAGACTGTAGCTGATAAGCCGGAGCATTAAACACTGGCGATACCGCTGCAACTTGATGTGGTGGCATGTATCTCTTCCTGAATTGTCCCTTTTGAATGGCATTCACACCTTGTTCCTTTTTTTCACAAAACTGCTCCCATACCTCTTAGGAGCGCTCTCTTCTTTGGTCAATCTTCCTTCGCGAACACCTTCTTCTAAACGCATTCCCATATTGACCATTTCAGTAAAGTCACTGGGCGCGCTAGCTACCATCTTCTTATAAAAGAAAGGACCCAGAGTCTTCAGAAAAATCTTGGTCATCTCTTTTTCTTCTAAAGGTGGTGTGACTTGCGCGGCTAACTCGCGCCAACGCTGAGCATATTCTTTGAAATTCTCCTTATCTTTTTGTGCCATTGCTCTCAAATTGATCTCGGTCGGGCGCCATGTTCACATTGTACTTATACTGTTTGACAAAGGCTCCTCCTAGATCATTGAAAGTTCGAATCTTCGTATTATCCAACCCCATATACCACTTGAGTGCGACGCCTGTCGAACTGTCTTGAAAGTAGTGAATGAGTAGTTGATCGTTATCAGTTTGGGCAGACATCTTCCTGGCATACATAATGAGATGACTCTGAGGGCAAGTATTCCCCTTGTACTTTTCAAAATCAGGGACTTTGAACTTCGGTGGGACCTTAACGTTTGGCACCAAGCATAGCTCAGAAACACTCTTACCAAATAAGTCCTTTCCACGAAGGGCTCTCAACTCCTTTTGTATTTCAGAAAACTGATCTTGAAATCCATCTATCCTCTCTTCTAAGCCCACAGTCTCGGTTGGCGACCCATGTAGAATTGGTTCATCCAGAATATACGGAACAACGTTCACATGCGGAGATGCGGTAGTCATCACAGCAGAAACAACAGGAGCAGCTTGAACAGTGGTCACAACAGGAATTTCAGACACAGGAGGGCGGTAGCCGGCCGGAGTAAAATAAGGAGGCATCCCCCACGGGAAACCTTGAGGCATACTGTAGGATACTTCAGCAACAGAAGACACCACTGGGATCGGTGTTGGCGTTACTTCGGATACAACAGTCCTGGGGACTTCTTGATTGTTGATCGAGATTTGACTAGATAAGGCTTCCACTAGACCATTCAACTTCTCCAGGATTTCTTTCATACTTGCAACTTCATCACGGAGCACTCTGTTCTCTTGCTCTAGTTGATCCATCTTCTGGCGTTGACTAGCTCGAGTGTTGTATCGGTGATTCAGCTTGTTATGCGGAGATGAAGCAAGAGTGAGACCCTGGAATGCAAACGATGTTATGCTTATGCCAATGAGTGTGAAACTTTCAAGAAACTCAAATTATTCCGGTATTGTAACCTTGGAAAAAACTTATTTTATTTTGATGATCGAAGCATTACAAAACGGAGTACTCTTTTGAAATTCGTGGTTACAATACCTGAGAAATTGAGTTTCTCGAAATGAATAAAGAAAGAATGTAATGCAATATGAGTAGGACTTCATGGGGTCTCCAACTATTTATAAGCATCGTAACAAAAGAAGACGTTTTTTTTATTAATTTCGAAACGGAATACAAATAATTGCTTTTAAAAGTCCCAAATAAAAGCTAAATAAAAGCTAGTAAAGACACTAAAGAAGTTTCGAATTTTGCTGCTTGAGCTGCTCTTCTAGTTGCGTCTTCTCACAGATGAGGTTGTCCACAATTAGTTTCCAAATAGTGCATCGTGGGTCGGAGAAAAATAAATCCTCCATGACTTTCCTCTTCTTGCAGGGGAGTAGCTCTTCATCCTTTAATTGTAGCTGTTTCCGAAGTTCATCCCTTTCCTTTTGAAGTTCAGCCTTCTGCTTCTGACAGTCATCATTTTCTGCCACTACTACATGGTACTTGTTCTTCCAGAATTCCAGCTCATGTTGAGACTTCCTTAAGGACACCTCTAACTTCTCAGCTTCGGACATAAAGACATAAGTGGGCTCTCTCCTTGGAGCTATGGGATCTTGACGGGAATAGGGCATCTTTAGCTTGATTGCCCTTTCTCTGACCCACCGAAGGTAGGGTTCTAAAGACACACAATTAAGCTTCCCAAGGCTTTCTTTCCCTTTCTTGTGTAAGTGGTTCCATGCAACTAAAACCTTGTCTAGGAGTTCCTGGTCTTCCCTAAAGAAAATATTCTCTACTTGGACACTCTTAGGCGGCTCTTTCAATGGAAATCCCAATTGTCGATGGGCTAAGACCGGATTGTAACTGATCCCTCCATTAAAACTGAGTAATGGTACATTAGTAAAGTCACCACAACCATCAATGATTAAGGTTCCATCATATACTCGATTGTACCAGATGATGTCTGAGTGGGTCAATGACATAACTCTTGAAGACCAAAGCCCCCTATCGAGACTTAAAAAGGAAGTAGACCTCGGCAAGTGCGAAATAAACCACTTGTAGAGTAGGGGCACACAGCAGGTGATCATTCCTCCACCATAGAAGTTTCGGAGGTGTATAGAATGGTAAGCATTACCCAATAAAGTTGGTACTGGATTGTTCTTCAAAAAGATCTTAATTGCGTTGAGGTCAACGAACCCTTCAAAACTTGGGAACAAAAACACTCCATAAACAAGTAAGGCAAAGATCGCCTCGAATGGAGTCTTGTTCGTATAATCGGCATAAAACATTGCTTTACTGATTAAGAACTTCGTAGTTAAACCAAAAATACCGCCTTTACTAATCAGATTTCCCTTGACGTCTGATACTTTTAGACAAAGGGCCTTAGCAATTTCTCTTTCATCGGGGTCTTTTTCCAGGAAAGGGAAAGGAGACTCTTCTAAGATAGGTAAACCAACCAAAAAGTAGTATTCTTCCAACGTAGGTAATAGTTGGAAGTCTGAAAACATAAAGCAGTGGTATAGTGGATCATAGAATTGCAATAAAGTGGACAGGAGTCCTTCGTCTACTTGTCGACTCAATAAGGATATCAGTTTCCCATACTTGCTCTTGAATTTCTCTTGGTGTTCAATCAAGGTCACCAACTTCTTTAGGTCATCAAATTTGGGACTTTAAAAAGTGTATTTCAGAGTGTGTCTTCTATTGGGATCCATAATACCCTACAATGTTTACAAACAAAGATAAATCCCATGAAGTCCAATGCGGTATGATGCTTTATGAATGCAACAAACACAAGTAGGCACATAGAAACATAAGGATAAACAGACAAAGGGGACCCTAGGTTAGCAACGAGCATGGGGCAAAGGTATACCCATTCCCAAAGGATTTGAACTAAAGGTTGATTGTACCTGCCGAACAAGGTTCTAATGAAGTTCCCAAAGTCATTAGCCCATCTTTCGGATATTATCAACTTCCCAAGTACTCGGGGGTTAATAATATTCTCAAGAGAACTTCTTTTGAGTGTAGCATCGCGTAGCACTATTTCGGGGGTACCCCCTCATAGCCTCGCACTACGTCCTAATAAAGGCCAAAGTGGGGTTAAGGTAACTACGGTCCTCAATATAATAGGCTCCAACATCGAATATAGTGCATGTTTTCACGATTAAAGAATCGTTCAACAATACAATTTTCGAGAGGGCCTCAATTGAGCGTGATTTTCAAGTCAGCTTGGTCGGGATTCTACCCCCTATAAGCCTCTTTGAACATATCACTATCCTATCTTAAGTTCACTCAAGTTCGGGTGTAGGACTTTGTCTCACTACTCAAAGGTATCAACCCAAGAATACAAACAAATAAGCAAGTAAACAAGTAAGCAAATATAAGCAAATATAAACATAAAGAAAACAAGTTAGGGAAACCCACTGAGGACTCCCCAGTGAAGTCGCCATTTCTGTCGCGGTGAAATTTGGATACCAAACTATTGATTAGTTTGAATCTTTAATTCATTTTTGCAACCGAACTTTGATTTGTCCAAAAGAAGGGATAAAGATCGAAATTTCCACGATGCAATGCGAATGCAAGGTTTAGAGAGTTATAGGTTCGGGGGTTGGTTAAACTTAGGGAAGGTACTAGCATCCTAAATTTCTGTAGTACTCTACAGGAACCTCTTGTTTTATTATTGTTTATTGCTATATGTTTATCTACTTAATGGTTTAAAGACCCTAGTGGTTTATTTCTAAGTATAATCGATAAGATGTCGCATCTTATGCCTACATATCCTTATAGGGAGTGGAATCAGAGTATTTTGTAGTTCACCCTAAAGGGTTTGAGGAGTTCTTTGACTGTGGTCAAAGTTCCTACGGGTTTAGGGTAGTTGGTTGATTGGGTTTAGGAGAAAAGGTGAGTCATCATTTTAAGAGATATTACTTGACTTTAGCCACCACATGTTTGTAGGAAAATTGTATTTGTGTCGTCTTAAGAGAAGGGCTCAAGTAGTTGGAAGGGTCGACAAGTGCGCCTCTATCTCTCTTATGCAAAAAAGAAGATATTGATTGTATTTGTGTTGTGGGGCATGAGAAGTTATATCCCGCTTAAGATGATTAACATCTATTCTCTATTGTGTTTATATTGCTTTTAAGTTGATTGTTTTGTTTCTATGTTGTAAGGATAAAAGTCCTTCCTATGGGGTAGGATCTATCCTAAAGATCGACTTGAATGGGATCAAGGATCATGGGGAGTGTGATGCAAATGTAGATGCATACGCACGATTGTTGGGATCATGCGCAAATTCTTCCTTTGGACGGAATGCAATGCAGTAAGATAAATGCGGTAATTTAAAAGCTACGGAAAGTAAATTGCAGAAATATAAACCATACACACGCATGAAAGCGCTAAGGTGTAGGTGAGTGTGTCATGAAGTGGGTGTGCATGATTGATTTGTATTTTACGCAGTTGATTAATTTTAAGCGGATTGCTTTTAAACGAGAGATTGATTTTAGACAAGTTATACTAGAGGGTGAATTGGCTTTAGTTGAATTGTATTTATGTGAAAATCATTTTTAGGTGAGTTTAACTTTTAAAAGTTATAATATGCTAAGTGATTTATTAGAACCTAAAATGATTTATTTTTAATTTTTTGGCTATTAAGAAATGAATTAGGTTATATTATAAAAAGAAAATTCATTGTTTATTTCTAAAACACTAATTAGGTTTTATTATTAATTATAGATAAATTGGTAAATGTAATTTATTTATAAAAGATTTTTTTATATTATGGGGGAATAAATATTATTTGATTCGAGAAGTTATTAAGTTGATTTGGAGAGAGGTTAATTAAAATTTAATTAGTAAAATAAATCAGTTTATTTAAAAGGGAGTTTTCCTTTTTTAGTGAGATTTTTAAATAAATAGAGGTTAAGATTGAACGAAGTAGGGATTTTTATAAAAAAGAACAAATTAACTATTATAAAATGATTATTAAATCTGATTATAATGAAGATTAATTGTTAGTAAAGATAGAATTGAGTTATTATATTAATAATTCAAAAATGTTTACCCATAAAACTAAGTTGAGATTAAATAAATTTATTTTGAATAAGTCTTAATTAGTTTGAATAAAATTGATTATAATTAAAAAGAGTAAACAAAAGGTAAATTAAATTAAAACAGGTTAATTGAGATTTAAAAGGTTGATTAGGTAATTAATTAATTTAAAAGAGTGATGATTAGGTTTAAAAAACAATTAGCGGTTATGAGGGGGTTTAGTGGAGAGATTATTGTGGTGTGTGTGTAGTGTGTGATTACAGTTATTACATAAAATAACATAAAACAAAATAATAAGACAAAAAAAGAGAACGAAAAAAAAAATAGCGAACCCTAATTCCCCAAACCCCAAATCGGTCTCCCTCTCAAATCGTTGGTTTTCCCTCTCAATTCGTTGGTTCTCCCTCTCAATTCCCCCGATCGCTTCCTCTGTTTCATCTTCTCTCAAGTTCTGCTTCCATTTCTTTGAACCTGCAACACGACAACAAAGTCAATGGGTTCGATGATTTAAAAAAAAAAAGAGGAACGAAGTTCTACCGAAGAACGGCGACGGCGACGCTCCAGGTGAAGGTAGTGATCGAAGGCGGTTTCGTGAGCTTGGGCTACGGTTGCTTGGGGTGGACTTCGTCGGTCAGAAAGATGAGTATTTCTTTCCGATTTCTTGAATTTCTGAGTTTTTGCCTTTCGGTAGTTCTAGGGTTTGTGAATGTGAGATTCTTTGCGGTGACTCCTCCTCCTCTTTTCGTTTCCAATCTGCCCTCTATATATGCGAAAATATTTGGGTGAACAATGAATACCACCTTGAATGCTGATTTTGATTGTTGATTCAGAGTTTCCTTATTGGGTTTATTGATTTGAAAAAAATCCCTTTTTGTCGATATTATGTGAAAACTTTCCTTCTTCGTGTGATTGCAATAATACGTGTTAAATGAGAAATCTCAATCTTGTATCAATCTGGTTAATGCCTTGATTTGCTAGTTGTTGCATCGAATCTTTTCAAGTGGATATCCTCTGAGGGTTTACTAACTCTAATTTGGTGTGGACAGGTGTGGATTTAGCAAAGTGATTTGGGCCAGAAGAAATAACAGCCCAAGGCAACATCAACTCGCTTATTCGACCATGCGGTGTATTGCACGAGCTTCAGCTGCTCCTGAGGTTCTTTGATGGCATTTACCCGTGTTTCAACTTCTCTTTCTTTAGCAGTGACCTTCTATTCATTTTAACGGTAATCCTGTCTATCGAATGTCTTGCAGGCGAGCTCGCGGCTGTGATGGCGTACGGGATTTTTGTCTGTGCTGCGCGAGCAACTGGTGCGAGTAAAACGCTTATCCCTTTTGGTAGATGTACAGGTTGTCTTGAGTTCCAAATCATCGTCGATGCAGACCTTGGTTTGTGCGCAGCGCCAAGTCATGGTTGGTTTCTAGAGAAGCATGTGTCTGGTATGTATTTCCTGAATTCATTGGGTTGAAGGTAGAAATAAATATTCTTATGGTAACCTCCACATTGTCTGCTAATTGACAATGAGTCTCTTTATGATTACTTTCTGGCACCACAATAGGTATTTGTCCATTAGTTACGGGGGCCAGATTCTATCGGGAACTTTTCGTTTTGAAGGTAACCTCAAAAGGGAAAGTGCAGCTGGATGGACATTACTTGGACCAGAGGAGCTACGAGGCTTCGAATGAGGTATCGTCATGAAATTTGAGCTTGCAATGTACTTGATTCCTCCGCGCATTATTTCTGATGTGTGTATGTGGTTCTTTCTGTTGTGCTTTTCCTCACAATGCTTCTGCTGTAGATACGTGGTTGTGTTATATTTCTCGAGTAAATGATAAGTGGTTTATTAACTCTCCGGTGTTTTCCTTCTTCTGTTTTGCAGGTTGCAGAGGCTTGGTGATCACTAATGGACTGGGATTTGCCAGAACAAGCTGAACTTCTCTCTTTTGAAGGCTTCTAAATAACTCTTCCAGAGCATGGATGCCATTGGTATCAGTATCAGTAACAGGTGACATCTCGACTACTCAAAGACCGAATTCGCGTTTGGTACTCTCTTTTCACTCGTTCTCGGATTTTCTTGCAATGGGATCTTAACAGGTTGCGAAGGGATAATGGGGATCGTCTTGATGAAATGGTGAAGACAAAACACTAGGTTTGGCGTGGGAATGTGTTGTGACTTGATTGGCTTATCCGGCTTGTTGATTAGGAGTGTATCCTGGTTGGTGTTGCGGAGGGGAGCCTTCTCAGTTGAGATAACTGGAGCATATGGAGAAAGCATGAAATGGATTCTAGGGTAAGGGACCAAGTTAGTTAGAACTCAGTCACATAGAGCTGTTCCTACATGGTCTTTCTTCCCTTATTAAACTCCTCGTTTGAACTGCTGCCTGTGGTGAGAGGAATGCACACGGTACTGAGCCTAATATCGCCAGTTACGTAATTATTAAGGTGTTTGGTTAGCTTGATTGAACTGTTGTTTAAAGGACATCGTCCTATTATTTGCTCTGAACTATATTTATGGCTAAGTCCTTTTATGCAGGAGATGGAGGTTCGAGTGCCAACCGCACCTTATATTGGCTGTGAGGTCTCAAACCGAAGTTGTAAGTGGTGCAGTATTGTTGAAATGGTCTTTGGGAAATGTATCACCTCCAACTAGGCGCATTGTAGTGAAATAAACGACATTGTCCTTAGGTTATGATGAGTTTTTTAGTGACAATCTGAACAGCTTATGTGAGCTTACGGTTTGGTATTACTTCTACTTAGTTTCTCACAGCAATTGGATAATTGACTCTTCGGTCTCTCTTTACAGATTAAATAAACTGCCGCTAGCAGCATGCCGATGGCCGTGGAAATGTTGATGCTCCTCTCAACAGGTAATCAACTGTATCCCCCTTCCAGCCGGATGATGTTATACTGATGCTGCAAAGACATGCCTTGGAGTCGAATTAAACTTACGTCTGATAATGCCACCGTTTCGTGGATTTTCTGAGTGCTTTGCTTTGTTGCAGTATTATTTTCTTTTCTAAATCAACACACATGATTGCATTTGGATTTACTTGATTGCTCCCCCTTTTTTTTTACAGGCACAGGTCTATCACGGTACGGGTTTAGACGCCTGAGCATGTTCTCAACTCTGGGTGGTGTTGCTGAAGCATGGGCTGTATTGATTCTGGTTTTTTTCATTTCTACTTTTCAGGTCTCCGCCATGACTTAAGAGCTGGAATTTTTATGGTCACCCCCCAAACAAGTAACAAGTGACGGTATTGCCGATGAGAATCACGACTGAACGTTGGTTGAGAGTGGCACGTGGAAGACAAACGTGAAGAAATAAGTGGCTTGTGGTTTTGCTTAATTTCTTCATGAAACGTTGTTATATCAAATGTATCTTCTTATTTTGGAGATTAGCACACATCCTTAATTCAATGTTGAATCCTTTCTGTCATTGTTTTAGAGATGCCCTTCCATTTCTCTTAAGTTAGCATCAAAACCCCCCTTTGTAGTTATGAATCAATCTCAACATTTGGATACTCTATAATAAGATAAGGTCTTTTATTGATTTGTCAAATTCAAAGTCAGCTTCATTCTTGTGTTTAAGATTATTTGTAACATATGAACCCTGGGACATAATCACATGAATTTGACTCGTGGACCCTAAACATCAAGGCACGAAATATTGGTGTTTAATCTTGAGACCACATCCTTAAGGGAAATATAAGTTTTGTAGTTTATTTCGAATCTAAAGATCTAGTATTCGCGACGGGTTGAGTTCAAGAGAAGAGCATTAACTGGCACACCCTGAACTCTTGAAGTTAAATTTATAAAACCTTGACCTCTTGCGCTTGAATGGTGATACCGAGTATGTGTGGGTCCTATCGAATCTATGACTTGAGTAATAACCAAAATTCCTCTTATGACTTGAATTTAGATACTGGACCAAATTAAGGATGGACTCGATCGTAGTAGACAACTCCTAACAACGAAATGGTATAAATCCTCAATCCTTGAATAATAAGCCCTTATATGTATCACTTCGTGATTCCCTGAACTTCCAGCGGTAACCTATCTTTCACGAAACAAACCAACAAGTTGGTTAAAACGGTTAGCTATGCATAATAATTGCCTGCGAGAACGAATACTATCTCCGCTCAATCTTATTGCGTCTGCACAGATTGGTTAGTCACATAAAGTTGAATAATAATAGAGAAAAAAGAGAAGAAAAAAAAAGCGCAAAAAGAAGCGGTATCTTACAGTCGAAAATTAGGGTGCAACAGATAGGCACTTTGACACACCACTGATGCCCTACGCTCAGTTATTACAACACTTAATTCAACTGCAGTTGGTCCAGAAAAGGACAATGGCACCTCTAACTGGCCAACCACCTCCCGGGTATGACGCCAACGCTAGGTGTGAATTCCACTTTGGCTCCCCCGGCCACAACACCGACAATTGTAAAGCCTTCAAACACAAGGTACAAGACCTTATCGATAGTAAAGCTATCAACTTCAATCAGGATGCGCCAAACATGGATCAAAACCCCATGCCTAACCATGGTAGGGGTGGTGGTGTGAATGCTATTGTCAGTGAAGAAGGCCTGAACTTGGTGTCCAATGTGGAGAATCTGAAGACGCCGCTAGGTTTTGTGAAGAGCAAGTTGTTAGAATGAGGGGTGTTCCCGGGCTGTAGAGAGGATTGTGAAGACTGTATGATTTGTCCCGAAGGATGTCAGAATCTGAAGAACCATATACAACGCAGGATGGATGACGGTCTATTGCAATTTGATAGAATCTGTAAGAAGAATGTTGAAGAGGTAGTCATTGAAGATAAGGACGAGGTAGCCACCATCTCCATCCCGTACAAAACAATTACAATTTCTGCGCCTCCGACGAGGCCAACCATTATATTCACAAAGGCAGGGCTTGTACCCTATGAGAGCTCTAAAGCGATCCCTTGGAACTATGGGGCCGATGTCTATTGCAATGGGTAGAAGCAGGAATTAAAGAATTCGCCCATGGACTCAATTGACAATTTGGTAGAAACCGGAGGAATGACTCGGAGTGGGAGAGTGTTTGTACCACCCGAAGTAAATGCAGAAAGGACCGACAAAGGTAAAGGGAAAGTGGTGGTTGAAGAAAGCTCTCAGGCCAAAGAAAGGGAAGCCTTGATGAAGGACGCCGAGGAATTCATGCGTTTGATAAGAAGGAGTGACTACAAAATTGTGGATCACTTGTAACAGACTCCTTCAAAGATTTCCATCTTGTTGTTGCTATTATATTCTGAAGCTCACAGGAATGCTTTGCTCAGGGTTTTGAATAATGCTTATGTACCTCAAGAGATATCCGTGAATCAGTTGGAAGGAGTGGTGGCCCATGTCAACGCAGGTAATGGGTTGGGATTCACTGATCATGATTTGACACCGAAAGGGAGAAACCACAACTTGGCTTTGTATATTTCACTTGAATGCTGAGGAACAGTGATGTCGCACATCCTCGTTGATACAGGGTCGTCCTTGAATGTGTTGCCAAAGAAAGCGTTGATGAAGATAGACCATCAGGGCCTTTATTGTATGCCTAGTGATTTGATTGTGCGAGCCTTTGATGGAACCCGAAGATCTGTTTTTGGGGAAATAACTATGCCTATCCAAGTAGGCCCGGAGGTGTTTGAAGCAGTTTTTTACATCATGGATATCCATCCTGCTTATAGCTGCCTTTTGGGTCGACCTTGGATACACTCAGCGGGAGTTGTGACATCGACTTTGCACAAGAAATTGAAGTACATGGTGGATGGGAATATTGTGACTGTTTGTGGAGAAGAAGACATCATGGTGAGCCATCTGTCCTAATTCAAATATGTGGAGGTCGATGGAGAAATTCATGAAACTTTGTGTCAGGCCTTTGAGACTGTCCAAATCAAAGAAAAGGCGCCGATTAAGGTCAAAGCTCCAGAAATTGCCATGTCGTCATACAAGGAAGCCCAAGCCATAGTGGAATCTGGAGCAGCACGAGGATGGGGGAAAGTGGTAAGCGTCCCTAACAAACAAGATAAGTTTGGATTAGGATACAACTCGTATGCATCTTCTTCACAAAACACTCTGCGTTACAAATGACCTGTTTAGTTCACTAGTGGTGGGGTGATATTCGAGAGAATCAATGTCGTATCTGACGAGGAAGGAGACAATGACTGCGACATGGATGTGTGGATCAAGCCATGTGTCCCTGGCCAGGGTTTGAAGAATTGGACCATAGAAGAAGTCATCTCTGTGACCTATGAAGAGTAATTACTTTGTTTTGATTAATGTATTGCCCTATGCTCTGCCCAGAGCATAGTGGTCTTTATTTTGTAGGGCCCTATCTGTTATGTGAACAATATTTTATCATTATCAATCAAAAAGGCGTCTTTTCATTCAAAATTTTGTGATCCTTGTTTTTCTTGTTTTTATTTTCTAACAGTAAAATGGCAATGTGGTTTGTGTTTGTTTGTTTGCATATCATTTAAGCATAAAATCATCATCATTGCAGGTTACACATTTCAGATACCATCGACTCAGACTCGTCTATGACTCAGTGTGACTTTGACAATCCGATCTTTCAAGCAAAAGAAGAGATTGATGAAGACGAAGACCTGCCCGAAGAGCTTGTCAGATTATTAAGACAAGAGGAGAAGGTCATCCTGCCTCATCAGGAGGAAGTTGAAGTCGTCAACCTGGGAACTGAGAAAGATAAGAAGGAAGTCAGAATAGGGGCCGCGTTGCAAAACAATGTCAAGCGAAGACTAGTTGAGTTACTCCAATAGTATAAAGATGTTTTTGCTTGGTCATATGAGGATATGCCTGGACTCGACACAGATATTGTAGTTCATCGCCTGCCTCTTCGAGAAGAGTGTCTTCCTGTTAAATAGAAATTGAGAAGAACCAGGCATGATATGGCAGTGAAGATCAAAGAAGAAGTCCAGAAGCAGTTAGACGCCGGATTTCTTGTTGTGACCAATTATCCTCCGTGGGTTGCAAACATCGTGCCCATGCCTAAGAAGGACGGCAAAGTCAGGATGTGTGTTGATTATAGGGACCTGAATAGAGCAAGCCCAAAGGATGATTTTTCGCTCCCTCATATTGATGTGCTTATTGATAACACCGCACAATTCTCAGTGTTTTCTTTCATGGATGGTTTCTCGGGTTACAATCAGATTAAGATGGCGCCGGAGGATATGGAGAAGACGAGTTTCATCATGTCATGGGGGACGTTCTGTTATAAAGTAATGCCTTTTGGTTTGAAGAACGCAGGGGCAACTTATCAACGAGCTATGGTGACTCTCTTTCATGATATGATTCATCATGAGATTGAAGTATATGTCGATGATATGATTGCGAAGTCTCAAACGGAGGAGGGGCATCTGGTGAATCTTCTAAAGTTGTTTGAGAGATTGAGGAAGTTCAAACTTCGGCTGAATACAAACAAGTTCACTTTCGACGTATGGTCAGGAAAGTTGTTGGGGTTCATTGTCAGTGAGAAAGGTATAGAGGTTGATCATGCAAAGATCAAAGCAATTCAAGAAATGCCAGCACCAAAGACCGAGAAACAAGTCTGTGGTTTCTTAGGTAGATTTAACTACATCGCTCGTTTCATATCTCACCTCACGGCCACTTGTGAGCCTTTATTTAAGTTGCTAAAGAAAGATTAGGCGATCGTTTGGAATGAGAATTGTCAGAAAGCGTTTGAGAAAATAAAAGAGTATCTGCAGGAACCTCCAATACTGATGCCCCCGGTGACTGGAAGACCATTGATAATGTACTTAACGGTTCTTGAGAATTCCATGGGTTGTGTTCTCGGTCAGCATGACGAGACTGGAAGAAAAGAGCATGCAATTTATTACTTGAGTAAAAAGTTCACAGACTGTGAGTCCAAATACTCAATGTTGGAGAAAAATTGTTGTGCATTGGCTTGGGCCGCCAAACGCTTAAGGCAATATATGTTAAACCATACAACCATGTTAATTTCAAAGATGGATCCGATTAAGTACGTATTTGAAAAGCAAGCACTGTCAGGAAGGATTACTAGATGGCAGATGGTTCTAACAGAATACGACATTCAGTACGTGTCTCAGAAAGCTATTAAAGGGAGTGTTATGTCAGAGTATCTCGCAGAGCAACCAATTGAGGACTACCAGCCAACGAAGTTTGATTTTCCCGACGAAGACATTATGTACTTGAAGATGAAAGATTGTGATGAGTCGTTGCCAGACGAAGGTTCTGAGTTGGGTTCCCAGTGGAAATTGATCTTTGACGGTGCCGTTAACTCCTACGACAGTGGAATTGGGGCAATCATTACAACCCCCATGGAATGCATATACCCTTCACTGCTAGGTTGACATTTCCCTGTACAAACAACGAAGCTGAATATGAAGCGTGTATCATGGGTATCGAGGAAGCAATCGATTTGAGAATCAAGAACCTTGATATCTACGGTGATTCAGCCTTAGTGGTCAATCAGATCAAAGGAGAGTGGGAGACTCGCCAACCAAATCTGATCCCTTACATGAACTATGCAAGAATATTGCTACCTTTCTTCGATCATGTGGAGTTTCACCATGTACCGAGAGCAGAAAATCAGATGGCAGACGCCTTGGCTACTTTATCTTCAATGTACAAAGTGAACTTTTGGAAATATGCACCAAGAATTGTTATCTCGCGCCTCGATAGGCCGGCATTTGTTTTTGCAATAGAAGAAGCTTCTGATGGCAAGCCATGGTATTACGACATCCAGAACTTTCTCAAGAATCAAGAGTATCCGCCTGGGGCATCGGCCCGGGATAAGAAAACCTTGAGGAGGTTATCTGGTAACTTCTACTTGAATCCAGACGGTGTACTCTATCGAAGGAACTTTGACTTAGTACTGCTAAGATGTGTGGACGAAAAAGAAGCGAATTTTCTTATGGAAGAGGTCCACGAAGGAGCCTTTGAGACACATGCAAGGGGGCATGCCATGTCTCGAAAGCTGTTGAGAGCAGGGTATTATTGGTTAACTATGGAGTCCGATTGCTTCAAGTACGCCAAGAAATGCCACAAGTGTCAGATTTATGCCGACAGGATTCATGTGCCGCCGTGTCCTTTGAATGTCATGTCATCTCCATGGACTTTCTCCATGTGGGGCATCGATATGATTGGCAAGATCGAGCCGACTGCGTCTAATGGGCATCATTTCATCTTAGTGGCGATTTACTATTTCATCAAATGGGTCGAAGCGGCCTCCTACGCTAATGTCACAAAGAAAATGGTAGTTCGGTTCATCAAAAGAGACATCATCTTCCGCTATGGGATACTTGAAAGGATCATTACCGATAATGGCTTCAATCTGAATAACAAGATGATGAAGGAATTGTGCCAGAACTTTAAGATTGAGCATCACAACTCATCTCCTTATCGTCCAAAGATGAATGGCCTTGTGGAAGCGGACAACAAAAACATAAAGAAGATAGTGCAAAAGATGGTTGTAACTTACAAGGATTGGCACGAGATGTTGCCTTTTGCTTTACGTGGATATCGTACCTCGGTGCGTACTTCAACCGGGGAAACTCCTTTCTCGTTGGTGTATGGTATGGAAGCTTTCCTACCATTAGAGGTCGAGATACATTCCTTAGAGTTCTGGCTGACGTCAAACTAGATGAAGCAGAATGGGTGAAGAATAGGTTGAATCAACTCAGTTTGATGGATGAGAAAAGGTTGGCGTCCATCGCATACATTAGTCTATACCAAAGAAGGATGAAGAAAGCCTTCGATAAGAAGATACGTCCTCGAAGCTTTCAGGCAGGCGATTTAGTGTTAAAGCGGATTCTCCCACCACAGAATGATCACAGGGGCAAATGGACTCCCAATTATGAAGGTCCGTATGTTGTGAGCAAAGTCTTCTCCGGAGGAGCCTTTCTACTTTTAACCATGGATGGTGAAGATTTTACGTCCCCCGTGAACGCAGACGCAGTCAGAAAATACTTTGCTTAAAATAGACCCGCTGGAAAGAAAAAAAAGAAAATCCAGGCAAGAATGGGGCATCCCGGCGAACCATAAAAAAGATAGGTTCGGGCAAAAATTAGGGATAAAAAGAAAAATGTAAACCCGCAAAGTTGAAAACCCGAAAGGGCGGCTTTGGCAAAAATGGGTATCTCGGTGAATCGAAAACCCACAAGGGCGATTCAGGCAAAAGTTAGGGATTTGAAAAGCAAACGAATGCGGTCCGCGCATAGATCCTCAAAGCATAGTGGATTATGGGAAGAGTCGAGAATCATCCGTCCAAATCAATCTCTTCAGAAGACGAAGCATCGGAAAGGCGTCGAAGCGGCGCGAGTCATAGTTGAGTCGTTCTATGGTGGTTGTCTGTGCCACATTGTCGACATTTTTGTATATTCTTGTGCATTTCTGTATTTTGCTTACGCAGCTTTCTCATTTCAGAAGTTGCGTCCCTTTGTAAATTTTCCTATTTACAGGCTATTCATTAATAAAACATACTATTCAGGAAAACTGTTGTTTTTGATTCAGCTTTTACCGTTTTGTTTGCAAAAGGCGCCTGATGTTTTTGATAAAACTTTGCATACATAATTTTGTGGGCTCTGCCAACTATGATCGAAACAATGCTTTTGCTTGAATAATGTCACAGGTGATAAGTAAGACGATGTTTGCTGCACAAAACGTATTTGCCTGTTTGTTATTTGCAGGACTCCCAGCCTCGAAACTTTTCCAGAAGTCCCGCATCTAAAGGAAGTGCGCAAGCTAAGCGTGTTCATCTTCCCAATAGTTTGAAACTTCATATAGTTAAGGTTACCCTCAGCAGGTCGAGATTGATGTCTCCAGCAGAGTAGGAGCATTTCCAACAGGTAGAGGTGGATTTATCCCCAGCAGTGGAATGGATGCAGAATTTCGTCTTCCCCACAAAGTCCGAATGATTAGCCCCTGTCCCTTCAAAGTCTGGGATGTTGTTTCATTTATCTAAGCAGAGGTCGATATTGTTGAGTAATGTGCTCATTTTCCCCAAGCATAGGTCGATGTCGATTCCCTCCTTACCTAATCCCAAGCCAAGTTAGTAGGTTAGTTTTCTCCCCCGAGATTGTTTATTCTCCATCCTCAGCAGAGTTTGATTTTGATTCTCAGCGGAGTGGATTTGTGCTTAGCAGAGCAGCCTCACCCAGAAGTCATCTCGGAGGCCATCCAAGGCTCGTATCCCCCAGCATGAATCCGTAGGCACTAGACGTGCCTAGTTTTCCCCCCAGCGGAGTTGTTTTCCTCTCTTCAACATTTATTTTGTTGAGGTGGTTCTTTTGCATTTGCATCGTGCATAGCATCCTCCAAACGCATAGCATTTCCATTTCGTATGGAGCATTACGCCATTTTTAAACATATGCATTGTGAAACATAAGCCATGTCAATATCTCTTTGTTTCAGGTGAATCTCGCAGACGATTAGTATCTTTGCCCGTGTCTTAGCTAGACTCCGGCTCATGTTGTTTCCCCAGCGAAGTTCTTTTGTGATTATCATCAACAGATGATCTTAATTTCGTTTGAATCTTGATACTCGCTCTTATTTAGCGAAGGTCTGGCGGCGATGTCAAGTGATTTGGCTTTTCAGCAGCGATGTTGGATGTTTGTTTTTGGCGGTGATGTCAAGTGATTTGGTTTTTCAGCGGCGATGTTGGATGTTTGTTTTTGGCGGCGATGTCAAGTGATTTGGCTTTTCAGTGGCGATGTTGGATGTTTGTTTTTGGCGGCGATGTCAAGTGATTTGGTTTTTCAGCGGCGATGTTGGATGTTTATTTTTGGCGGCGATGTCAAGTGATTTGGTTTTTCAGCGGCGACGTTGGATGTTTGTTTTTGGCAGCGATGTCAAGTGATTTGGTTTTTCAGCGGCGATGTTGGATGTTTGTTTTTGGCAGCGATGTCAAGTGATTTGGTTTTTCAGTGGCAATGTTGGATGTTTGTTTTTGACAGCGAAGTCAAGTTGTTTTGAGAGATGACGACGAAGTTAGACAATTATTTTGAGTGGACGGAAAAGTCAGATTATGTTGAGGAATGACAGCGAAGTCAAGTTGTTTTAAGAATGGACGGAAGCCAGATTAGTTTCGAGAGTTGACGGAGAAATCAGGTTATTTTGGAAGTTGACGGCAAAGTCAGGTAGTTTTGAGAAATGATGGTGAAGTCAAATGATTATGGGAGATGACGTCGAAGTCAGGTGATTTTGGGAGTTGACAGCGATGTCAGATGCTTTTACCGACTGAATGTCGAGAATTGATGGCGAAGTCAGACATTATTGAGAAGTTGACGACGAAGTCAGATGGTTTGGAGAATTGACGGCGAAGTCGGATTATTTTGAGAAATGATGGCGAAGTCAGATGGTTTGGGAAATGATGGCGAAATCAGATTACTATGTGGAGTTTTTGACGGCGAAGTCAGATAGTTTCGAGAACCGACGGCGAAGTCAAATGTTTTACAGATTTAATATTGTCCTCTGACGGCGAAGTTAGATGTTTGTCCTCTGACGGTGAAGTTAGATGTTTGTTCTCTAACGGTGAAGTTAGAAGTGTGTTCCTTGACGGTGAAGTTAGATGGTTGGTTTTCTGATGATGAAGTCAGATGTTTGGTTACTTGACGACGAATTCAGATGTTTGAGTTGCTGGCTGTGATGTCAGAATTTTTTGTTCCCTACAGGTGTATGGTTTCCGATGGCGAAATCAGATGATGGGTCTGACGGCGAGGTCAAATTATTTTGATGAATGACGGCGAGGTCAGATGTTTATTAGTTTGAGGAATGACGACGAAGTCAGATGATTGATTATCGACGGTTAAGTCAGATGATTATTGACAGATGGCGAAGTCAGATATTCTACTTGATACAGGCTCCTGACGACGATGTTGGAGGTTTCATTCTACGGTTGGCAAATTTTCGGGTTCGTTGGTATTCAACCATCTTTTACTTTGAATGTCTAAAAGCCCCTCGCTTTTCATCCCTTCAGGTCCAAGTCGCTTGAATAGGGGCAGCTGTTGTACCCCAAAATTTGCCCAACCTTTTTCTTTACTTGGTTATGTTTCATTTCATTGTTCTAGCATATTGCATTGCATAGAATTTTGCATTTTTATAGGGGATCAAGAGATGTGTGTGCAACAAGAGGGATGTGCCAAGGGTTCTAAACCTAATCAAGGGTTTGTATTCAAGTTGTCAAGTGGTTATCATCATCCGAGACAAGTCAAAGCCCTTTGGGTAGGCAGAAAATTGTATGTGGTTCACCTCCTGAAGGTCATCTGAGGATCACAAGTGCATGGTTATGGAGGGAGATTATCACTTAAGCTCATCAGAGGCCTTGAGGGTCATTCTGGAGCTCATCCAAGTATTCATATCAGGTGCAAGTGGCTGCAGTTGAAAAGGCTGGAATTAGGGTTTCAATTTTAATCAGGATAGAACTTGTTTCTTAAAGCAAACCTGTTTCCATGGCCCTATATATGTCCTAAGGTGTTTGGGAATGAGAGGTTGACCATCAATTTTAATCGTAAGAGCTTCAATTGATCAGTCAATTGAAAATCAGAAGATTTGGGGGAAAAAGTCAACTGTAGTTTGACTTTTGATTTAAATGGTGTTCTAATGGGGGTATCATGGTCCATGAAGTTATATAGCTTAGAGAAGTCTACTCAAGAAGTTTCAAGGCCTCAAAAGACCCAGAACATCAATAGTTGACTCGGTAGTTGTCGATCGATCGTTCGGTTGACCGAAAAGTCAACTCTACAATCATAAGGAATTTGACCTCAAAGTGTGAATAGAAAATGTTCCTAATGTCATATTGAACTTATCCATGAAATTTCATGACCATTGGATCAAGGGTTAAGGAGTAATCGGGAAATTAGGATTTTGAAAGGGGCAAGACCATAACTCCCTAATCACACATCCAATTGAATTGGTTCAAAGCTCATTGGAAAGCTCTTGCCAAGTCCTACAAAAGTCCCACAGTGGTCCATGAGCAGAAAATGCATAGATTTGGAGTTATATCCAAATTCATTACAAGAGGGAAAAATAACTTAGAAAAATTCTAAGTTATTGAACTTTTTAGGCATGTTTTTCAGCAACTTTGAGTGGATTTTTGACCTAGTTCCATTTGGAATCTGAAGATCATGAAAGCATGAAAGTTGTAGAGCTACATGAGGGATTTCCAAAATATACTAGAACTTCTCCATAACCCTTATGAGTTGAGAGTTATGAATCCAGCAATTTGAGGTTTTAACACTTGAGTTTAACATTTTCACTTTTTCACAAACTCACCTTTTAATCACTTGAGATATTCTCAGCCATTGGATCATGTTTCTATTTGTTATTTAGAGAGTATGATGTGAAGAAATGCAGAAAATCAAGAGGATTTATGGACTTGGCAAGAGATAAGCAAGTTGCATTATTTTAATGGAAGAAATGAGGAAAGAGAAACTTTATGGAAGAAAGTCTTGTAGTTGTAGTTCTCCTACTCCTAACCATACTTCAGTCACTTCTTTGTCATTCATGCCACTTGATTTATGCATAAACTATATCCAAAAGCTTGGATTTGCAGCTGTCCACAATCTTGAACAAAATTACACTTTACAAAAATCCCTCCAAAATGCAAAAGACAAATTTGTCTCAAGCCTTTCCTTGCCGATAAATAGAGGATTCCCCTATGTTGAAAGGTACACCAGAGCACTCTAAAGCCCAAGAGAAAACCCTTGCTCTCATCTTGCTTTGTATTTTCTTACAAGTGAAGAAAACCACTCCAAAATACTTAAAAATCTGCCTTGAGCAAAACATCTTCCAAAGTCATTTCCACCCACTCAAAATCATCACAAAACATCCATACAATCCACAAATGATGTGTGGCAGGTGTTCAAACTCTTAAACCAGTCATAACCCTTATTTTCCCAAAAGTCAACTTTCAACCAAGGAAAGTTTGACTTCACATACAAAATCTGTCAAAACACTAACCAGGCCTGTTTTGATCATTGTAAGCCTCCAAACACCCTTGGTTTATGATGTACCAACTGTCCATAACCTAAAAAACCATCATCATCACTTGTTTTAAGTTCTGTCCTAAGGGTTCACTTGTTTACTTCAAGTGCAAGAAAGGTTGTCATCTTCATCAAGGCATTGGATTGGATTTTATTTGAAGGCTTCAAGGTTTTCCATACTGCACAAACTTGCTTAGAGGTCTACAAGAGGTTGGTAGTTACTATCCTTCTTTAAACTGTCATGAATGTGTTTGATGTGCATTAGTGGTTACAATGTGTTTTGAATACGATGTAGTTTATGTATGAATCTGTCCCATTTTGCTTGCTTACTCATTAATGTATATTACTCTTATGATCATCATTGCAATATGGTTTGTTGTTGTGTTCATGCTTGGAGTTTCTCTTAAAATGCTATTAAGTGTCATGTATGAACATGTGAAAGTTGGCTTGCAACTGTTTTGAAGGTTAAGTGTTGTTCTGATTCTGTTTCTGTTGGGAAGATGTTTATTTGCTTCTGTTGCAGCAACTCTTTTAGATTTTGGCATGTTTGTTAGCATTTTGACTTGGAAATACCTCTATGTTGGATCCATGTGGTGCTGATCTTATCTGAAACTAGTTTGGTTTTGGTTCTGCACTTTTGTGTTCTTGCATTTTTCAAAATCATGTGCCTTTTCAACTCATAGGTCATTTTCATTTCTAGCTTACTTTTGAATCATTCTTGTGCTCAAACCTGGTTTATGACACATTTGGAGTATGCTTGTAAGTTGTTTGGTGTTGTTGGATTTGGGATGACTCATGTGATGTTGATGACCAATACCATTTTTTTTTGCTGTCTCAAATGCTTGTGACTGTCATAAGATGTTTTGCTTTGAAACTTGATCTTTACCCTTGTCATGTTAAGCATGTCTTTATGGTTGGTTTAAACTGCTGATGGTGAATGGCTTATGTTTGCTAATATGAAAGTGTGATATTCTTTGAACCTGATTGTTTTCGACTTAATATTATAGTAGGGCTGTGTGGAAATCATGATTTATACATGTCTTGCTTACATTTGCTAACTGTGCCTGAGCCTATGTGTATTGTGTTGATGTTTTGAAGCATTACTTGCATTGTACCTTGAAAATGGCTTGTGAGCACCCTTGGTCCATAAGTTGAATGTTTGCATCAACATGCCATGATTTTCTGTTGTGACTCCAAACTACCATGCTGCTATGCTTTGTTTTCAACCTTTGCCAATCTTGCTTGTCTTGATTTGTTTGTAAACAGAACATTTTGTTTGTGATGGTTAGCATGCTAGAAATAAGTTTTTTCTGTTTGAAATGGTTTGTATTCATTACTATAGTGTGGTAACTTCCATTGCAAGGCATGAATTAATTGAGGTGTTTGATGCTGTTCCTGTTGGCATGTTTGCTATACCAAAACCAATCACCATGTTTAGTGTGATAGACTATTTTGCTTAAGGACAAGTTATCTTGATGTGTATGCACATTTGTTTGATATGATGTTTTGACAAATCCATACTAGCTGCTAGAACTGTCTCAAGCCAAATTGCCATTAACTTGCAAATCTGTTATGTGCAATCATCCATATGTGTATGCATGCTGTTTTGATAACCAACTTGTTGTCATAATGTTTGATTTATGCTCAACCTTTTAATCATGTCTTGTATAGTTTGTGTTAAGGTCAATTTGCCTTGGTATGGATTGTGTGTGTGTATGTGTGTGTGTGTGTGTAGAATTTATCATGAAAGTCTGGTTTTGACCAAGAGTACAAGCTGCTGCCAGTTTCTGTTTTATGCTTTCAATTCATGTGCCACCTGTTTTGATCTTGCAAGATATTTTGAATTCATGTTTTGACAGATGAAAACCCTTTAATGTGTTGATTGAATTGTGTATGTATGCTGAACTGATCTCATTTTTCATATCAAGCATTTTGGTCCATAATTGCAACTTGCATACCAGTTTTGGTTTGGAGCTGTTCTTGACTGATCTAGGCATGTAGAATCATTGATTTATATATTTGGAAGTTGTGCATACCTTCATCTCATCATAACTACTTTTGTTTTGAGCTGTGGCTATCATATTGCATTTCCAAGGCAATTTGTGCAACTTGCATATCAGTTTTTGATTGGACTTGTTTTTGTATGATTTTTGCATCAAGAATCCATGAACCGTGTATTTGCAACTTGTGCATATCTCCATCTGATCATATTTCTTTCTGTTTTGAGTTGTGGCTTTCAAATTGCATTTTCAAGCTTTATCTTGCAACTTGCGTACCAGTTTTGGTTTGGGATTGCTTTTGTGCAATCTTAGCATCTAGATTCCATGGATAACATATTTGAAACTTGCTCAGGCCATTACATGAATTTAAATGCATCTGGTTTGGTCCCTTGATTTCAAAATGCATATCACACACTCACATGAAAGTTGCATTCGTGTTTTGATTTGTGTGCCTTATCTTGAAACATTGACATTACCATTGCATTCCTTGATGAATTTCACCCAAGATAGACCTAAATTTTGCTGAAAATGATTGAGTTTTGAGTAAGTTACAATGTTCTCATTTTCATGTTATTGCCTTGTGTTCTTGCTAACTTGCCTTTCCCAGAAATTCATATTTGTTTGGTATATGTACACATGGGGTGGCATAAATACACGGATGTATCGCCACCCCAGTGGTTAAAAGCCTTGCCATAAGTCACTCATAATGCCATGAAACCTCGGTTCGAGCCCAGCTTGGTTTTGTTCTATGTTTGGAACCTCAAGGTCAAGGGTTCAAATCCTAGTGTAGACATTTCTTTTTTTAAGCACTTATTTATTTCTTTTCTTTCTTTTATTTTTATTTTATTTCTTTTCTTAGTCTTGTTTTATTTATTATAAAAACAGTTTTAAATATCCAAAAACCCAAAAAAATTATTTGTCTATTATTTTTAATATGTTATTTTATTTTCCATGTTTTTTTTATTTTCTATTTTATTTCATCATTTTTTATTTTGAATTCATCATTTTATTTTCTTTCTCATTTCATCTGCGATTGATTTATCTGTTGTTTACTTGGCCTTGTGCCATGATCCCCCTAGGGTTCCTAGTCCCTCCGTTTAGGATGGGAGTAGGACAGACATTAGGCGTTCAATCCTATGCATGATAATATTAGGATAGTCTCATTCCCTTTCATCTCAATCTTAGGATCACCATTGCATGACAACTTTAGGTTTGATTTAGTCCCCTTTTAGTGTCCTTTCTCTTCTCATCTCAAAACAATCATAAAACACTTAATAAAGACAATGGATATTGTGCCACAGGCCTTATACTTGGGGAATGGTAGTTGAGGGGCCACCTATCGATTGCCTAGAGTGTTTAGTATACGTCCTTAGGGAGATATGCGACGCATTCGATCCTAGGTTCTAGGCTTTGGTACAACATATATTATAAACACCCCAATTCAAAACATTTCTTCCCTAAAAAAACACAAAAATACTTCAAACCTTTTTTCACCCTTTGGGTTTCTTAATCAGGAAAATCATTTTCATAACAAGAGTGTTGTTAAAACTTAGTTCTACCGCAAACGGTAACGCCTAAGTCTCCCATGCTCGAGCTGCATAGACCAACTGCTGGAACTACTTGTTAACCCTACTCGGGCCTAAAAAACATTTGAACAAATCTGTGTTCCCTCGTTATCCCGAACTACGTTTGCTCTGATCTTTCATACCAGATGAAAGTACGTAGGCACAAGATGGCGATGTCTTGGCGAGCAACTTTCCCCCCTTTTACCCATAGTTGGTCGAACTACGTTGACTCTGACTTCTCATTTTATGAGATACGTAGGCACAAAGCGCCGTTGCTTTGCCGAGTCATTTCTTTTTCTTTTGGCCTCAGACCTTTAGCTAGATAGTTTCAATCACCCTTTTAGATAGACAACAAGCGTGGATCCCGTCGAGTACGACGGCCGTGAGGGGTGCTAATACCTTCCCCTTGCGTAACCGACTCCCGAACTCGAGATTTGGTTGTGATGACCGATCTTATCCCTCTTTTCGTTAGGTTTTCTCTGAGCGTTTCCTTTCCCACTCTTGGGATAAATAACGCACGGTGGCGACTCTTCTGTCATTGTCGGCCTCGATTTTTCGCAGTAGCGACAGTACACACCCAAAAATAAACAAGCAAGCGCTAGAATTGACTCGCATAGGGGATATTTCATCCCCAGCAGAGTCGTCAACTGTCGCTACTGCGAAAATCGAGGCCGGTAATGACAGAAGAGTCGCCACCGTGCATTATTTATCCGAAGAGAGGGAAAGGAAACGCTCAGAGAAAACCTAACAAAAAGAGGGATAAGAGCGGTCATTGCAACCAAGTCTCAGGTTCAGGAGTTGGTTACACAAGGGGAAGGTGTTAGCACCCCTCACGTTCGTCCTACTCAACGGGATCCACGCTTGTTGTCTATATGAAAGGGTGATTGAAACTATCTAATTACAGGCTTGAGGACAAAAGAAAAATAAGTGACTCGGCAAAGCGACGACGCTTTATGCCTACGTATCTCATCTGAAATAAGAAGTCAGAGTCAACGTAGTTCAGCTCACTACGGGTGAAAAAGGGGGGAAGGTTGTTCGCCAAGACTTCACGTCTTGTGCCTACGTACTTTCATCTGGTATGAAAGATCAGAGCAAACGTAGTTCGGGCTAAAAGGGAACACAGGTTTGTTCAACATGTTTTACCCGAGTAGGGTTAACAATCAGTTCTAGCAGTTTGGTGTATGCAACTCGACCATTGGAGACTTAGGCGTTACCGTTTGTGATAGAACCAAGAGTTAACAAAACTCTCCTTATGAAAATGATTTTCCAAGATTAAAGGCCCCAAAGGGCAAAAAGAAGTTTGAAGGATTTGTTTTTGTGTTTTTTAGAGAAGAAGTGTTTTTGAATTGTTTGCAATTCATATTGCACTAGAGACAATGACTTAGGAGTGAATGCGTCGCATATCACCCAAAGGGTGCTACACTAAACATTTAAGCCATTGAAGGGAGACCCCTCAACAATCCTTTCTCAAGTGCTTAAGGCTCGTAACGCACAATAATCATTAACCTTTATTAGGTGCTTTATGATTGTTTTGAGATGAGAAGAGAAAGGACACTAAAGGGGGACTAAACACAAACCTAAAGTTGTCATGCAATGGTGATCCTAAGATTGAGATAAGGGAATGCTACCTAATGTTATCATACATGTGATTGAACACCTAATGTCTCTCCTACTCCCATCCTAAACGGAGGAACTAGGGATCCTAGGGGGATCATGGCACAAGGCCAAGTAAACACTAAATAACTCAATCACAGATGAAATAGGAAAGAAACGAAATTGACTTGAACAAGTCAACATGCGATGCAAACATATGAGATGCAAAGAAAAGATGCATACACAAAGAAAAGAGGGAGGAAAAAGTGTGGGGCAGCCACCACCACAAGCATATCTCAATCAATATTTCTTAAGATTCACACGATGCAATGCAAACAGAACAATGCAAATAAACACCAAAATTCATGACAAGATCAAAGCACACACAAAGCACATTAATTTGTAAATTCAATTAAAATGATAAAATAAAATGAAAATGGAAAAATAAAATGAAAGTGATGAAAAATAAATTCACATTAAAATATTAAAATATGATTTTTTTTGGATTTTTATAGTATTTAAAACTATTTTCAAATAAATAAAACAAAAACAAGAAACAATTAAAATATGATTTTTTTGGATTTTATAGTATTTAAAACTATTTTCAAATAAATAAAACAAAAACAAGAAACAATTAAAATATGATTTTGTTAGATTTTTATAGTATTTAAAACTATTTTCAAATAAATAAAACAAAAACAAGAAACAATTAAAATAAAACAAAGAGAAATGAAATAAATATAAAAAAAACAAGTCACTAAAAATAAGAAAATGTCTCCCCAAGGCTTGAACCCAAGACCTTGGGTTACAAGCTCAAAACAAAGCCAGTTCTACCACTCATATGCGTGTGAAATGAAAAGGAAAAAGAAATAAAAAATATTAAAAGCATGAAAGTAATAAAAAAGGAAGCAAAAACACCCCCGCTGGGGGTCGAACTCAAGTTCAAGGCATGGCAAGGCAAGGTTACAACCACTGGGGTGGCGATACATCCGTTGTATCAAGCCACCCCATGCGTATAAGTATCAAAAGAGGTGCATGGCTGGGCAATGAACAAGGCAAAACCAAGTGAAAAAGCCAAATACGATTCGATCATAACTTCTCCAAATCTCAACCAAATTTGATGAAATTTAAGTCAAAGTTGTTTGTTTTTTCATGAGGAATACAATGGTAATCACCATTTTTCAAAATGAAACACACAACAAAATTCAAATGAAAATGCAGTTGTGGCTTTTGAGATGCATTTTGAAGTTTTTAGTTCCAAACAGATGCAATTATTGGTAGAAGATAGTTTGAGCAAAGTCTAAACATGATTTTGAATGAGTCTCAACAGAGAGTTTGTTCAGAATGCATCAGAGCTAAACATTAGTATGTGAGTTGCAAAGGGTGAAGTTTGGAAATGCATTTGAAAACCAATGGATCAAAACAGATGCAGTTATGAGCAAACAAGGGTCCACTCAAATCTTGAATACATCACTCATGGATTAATACCAAAGAATGAACTCAGTTTCCCATCAGATTAAGAAATGGCTGTTAATTTGCAAATATGTAAGGGTGTGTTTTGAGTGAACAACATAGCTCTAAACAAAGTATTCAAACATGACTCTAAGGCAGCACATGCTTATCAGTCCCAAATGCAACATACAATAAACTTGGCACACATAAAGAATGGTATGGGGAATTCACAAATTTCAAGGTAGAAACTGGTAGTGCATAATCAAGGTAACAACTTAATCAAAATTAGCCACACCAAGTAACAATAAGAGCCTCATAATCAAACTACTTCAAACAAGACATGAAGCAAAGCTAAATGAACTCCAACAAGATTGAATGCCAATCTGATGAAGACAACCAAATTGATAAACCTCCAAGTAAAAATTGGACAGTAGGCATAGCATCAACACTTATGTCAACCAAAGTTGGAAACCTCAACTGCCAATGAATTTGAGCAGACCTATGGAAACAACCCTCTCCCACAAGAACTGGACAGTGCTAAATATCAAGGTACTATGTCAACCAAAAGTCTAGAATTCCAAGAGCAGGTCAGGCCCATGACAGTCCTATTTTTATCAAGGTACATCAGTAAATAACCTATTGAAACTTAACACTATAGCCTCATTTCTTCATGTGCAAGCTATTGATTCAAAACAGGTTTTGGTAATGATAGATAGGTTTTAACATCAGTGAAAAATGAACTCCACAATAAAGATCTTGAACATCAAATCCTGGCCTGAATTCCACTTAGACACACATGATGACACTTCCTTCTATAAGCTCAAACAAGCAAAGAACCCTACTGAAATCCTAACTCAGGCTTATGGCACCTCAAACAGAAATCCATGGTAAGATAGCATGGATACTCATATTCACTCACACACATAGCTAGCAGTAGCCTTCAAAGAGGACAGTCATCAAAATCACATCCTATGCAAGCTAGCCAGATCCAGTATCACCATCATATGTCAACAAAGTCTAAAAATTCAAGGATTCAAAACAGGTTCATGACAGTCCTTACTTGGTACCTCAATTCTGTTCCAAAACCAACAGTAATTCAATGCACTAACCAAATACCACTTAACTTCTAAAACCTGGCAGCAACCAACATGATAATGCCAATTCATAAATGCACCATGTATTTCATCATCACACATCCACATTCCCAAAAGCAACAAATCTCAAACATATACCCTAATGACAGTCTAGCAGCAACTGTAATGAATTGAACAAGCTTGACAATGTTGATCACCATATGCTTCAGCAGCATCCAAATGAATCATCTCACAAGAGGTTATAACAAAAATACATTGTGACCTGACTGACAGCTAAACAGCAATGCTTATAATTCAAAGGAGTTGGCACATTAAAACTTGGAAATGGCTTGACAGAACCAAAACATCTTTAAAAACAAATGGACCAACAATACACTATATATTCCAAACTGTACTTGCACATGCTAACTAGAACATGTAGTACATTAGCAGATTCTGACCTAAGCTAAAGTTTCCAATAACAGTCAACAATTCCCATGCTAAACCAACACATACCAGTTAAATAACAAAAGATATGGTCTGCCCCTAACCAACTTCAAAACAGTCCACAATGAAACAATGAGTTCATGGATCAGAAGCTAACAACATTCAGAACATGATAGTCAAGATGCTTTGGTACTTCAATCAGTGCACATTGATGACTTCTAATTACCATTCTGGCAGTAACTCAAAGAGCAAAAAGTTAAGAAATCTCTCAATGCAAGAACAAAATTGAAGAGGTTCTATTAAGAAAAAAGAATCAACCACATGCTTACATTGTGAACAGAATGCACACACATGCTTAGCACCAGCAGACCAACCTAAACTGGTCTCACCATGCAATGCACAGTCATGACAGCAAAAAGAAAAGTTTAACAAACTCATTTCTCCCCAAATCCCCTTAGATGGCAATCACAGCAGTAAACAAATCCTCTTATCATGTGAAATGAAACTGGTAGTAGACAAGCACAGCTAACAAACTCAGTCTCTAAGAGCAGTCCTAGATGTATTCAAGGTATTATGTCCTTACAAAAGTGATTTCTAGGCAACAAGTTCAAACCAAATACTTAATCAACATAACAGCAACAGGATCAAATACTTGACATGACTAGAAAGTGGTATTATGGCACAGTGGTTCATGATCCATAACAATGATCAACTCATCTTGCTTGAAACAGAAGCAAATACCAAACTTAGCATGACAATGCACACACCAGTTCCACATAATGCCTTCAATAACATATTAGTATAACATCTAGACAGAGGCAAAAACAACATGTTGGACACAACCACTGCCAACCATCAAACTGTAGGCCTAAAACAAATACTTTAAGACAGTCCATAATGTAAACCACAAAAGCTAGACAGATCCACATTAATAAAAATAGTTCACCATAACAGTTGTAAATTTCACAAATGATGGTGACAGTCTTGGTCAGCACAAAGCCACACAATCACACCAAAGCCTTATGGAAGTTGCAACCCCAAAGTGACAACCTCCAAACATAACAATGTTCAAGATCAAACAAACTAAACTAGACCTCTTCATGCTAACAACTCTAAAAACAGCTGGTGTTTATTTCATCATAACAATGTTGAAATTAAAGTACTTAACATCACAACTGCATAAAGCCAAATGTATATCCTACTTGCATTCTAAATAGAAAATGCACATGATGGATATCACATATACTTGACAGCATGATTATCAAACCAATTCAACATGATAATGCATAAACATATTCACCAAAAAATCAATCAACACATGATGCATAATGAGTGTGTTTAGGACTACATACCTTTGGTAGATCCCTCACAACAAGCTAGCAGCAAAAAGGCAAGAATTCCTTCCCCCTGAGCAAGCTTGCAAATTCCTTCTTTTTGAAGTGAAAGGTGATTTTTGATGACAGTTCTAACAAGTGGTGTTCCAACTAGTTTTTAATGACTTGGACAGTTGGTACAACATAAATATGTGGTGTTCAAAGTGTTAAAGAGTTTAGAACTGGTCTAGGCAGTGTGTTTCATCATATTATGCAGAAAAGTCAATGTTCATGGTGTGGGAAGTTGAATTTTTGGTTTATGGTATTTTTGACTGGTTTAATGGTTGTAACACCTTCTAAACATGATTTTGAGGATGTGTGGATGATTTTTGAGGTGATTCTATGGTTAAAAGGGTTGCTGGTATGAAACTTGCACAAGACAGTTTTTTTTTTGTGGTTTTGGAAGATTTGTTTACTTTCAAGCAAAGAGGGAAAGAGGATGAGAGATGTGTTTTCTCTGGGGTTTAGAGTGCTCTGGTGTGATTTGAAGAGTGGGATGAGGTCTCTATTTATAGGCCAAGAGAGGCATTGGGGCAATTTGAAGTTTCAAGCTTTTGGGGGGAGTTTTGGAAGAAAATCTATCCAATATCATGTGACAGTTGTGCTAATCAGTCCCTGGGCTCAATGCAGGGCAAAACTTAAGTGAAATGAAGGACGTGAGGTGACTGAAGTGAGGCTAGAGGCTGCAGCTACAAGCCTTCACCAAAAAGTTTCTCTTTCCTCTATTTTTGAATAAAATAATGCCTACTTGCTTGCAACTTGCAAACTCTACCAAATATCATTATTTCTGCATTTTCTAACCATCCTCCTCTCTAAATATCAGATTAAGACATGATCCAATGGTTGAGAATGGTCCAAGTGAATTTTTGAAAAAGTGGAAATGGTGCACTCAAGTGTGGAGACCCTAACTTTCTGGATTCATAACTCTCAACTCACAAGGGCTATGGAGGAGTTCTACTACTTTTTGGAAAGCCCTCATGGAGCTCTAAAACTTTCATGCTTTCATAATCTTCAGATTCCAAGTGGAACTAGGTCAAAATTCCCTTCAAAGTTGGCTGAAAACATGATTTGCAAGGCCAAAAAAACTTAGAATTTTTCTAAGTGTTTTCCCCTCTTGTGGTGATTTTGATCATAACTCTCAATCTACTCATTTTTTGCACATGGACCCCTGTGAGACTTTTTTAGGAATTGTTAAGACCTTTCCAACAAGCTTTGGACCACCTCAATTGGATGTGTGGTTAAAGAGTTATGGTCTTGCCCCTTTCAAAACCCTAATTTCCCGATTTCTCGATTACTTCTCAACCCTTGATCCAATGGTCATGAAATTTCATGGATAAGTTCAATATGTCATTAGGAACATTTTCTATTCACACTTTGAGGTCAAATTCCTTATGGTCAAGGAGTTGACTTTTTGGTCAACGAAACGATTGATCGATGACTACCGAGTCGATTGTTGACGTTCTGGATCTTCTGAGGCCTTGAAACTTCTTGAGTGGACTTCACTAAGCCATATGATATTCATGGACCATAATTCCATCATTGGAACACCTTTTAAATCAAAAGTCAAACTACAGTTGACTTTTTTCCCAAATCTCCTAATTTTCAATTGACTGATCAATTGAAGCTCATCTGATTAAAATTGATGGTCAATCTCTCATCCCCAAACACCTTAGGACACATGGGAGGCCATGGAAATAAGTCTTGCTCCCGAAAACAGATTTATCCTGATTAAAAGTAAAACCCTAATTTCACCCTTTTTGCCTAGGCAGTGTGTAGATGAGTTAAGTGATCATTCCCACTCCCCAATGACCTCTGAGGTACTCAACAAGCCTCTACTAATGATAAATCTTCATGGACCCCTTGAAAACCCTATGATGGTTCCTTGATACTGCTGTGGCACACCTCTCCTTTCTAGGAGCTCAGATATCTTCATGATAATGACATACACACAACAACCTCTGCCAATGCCTCTGCTTGAGCTTGTGGTCAATAAGGATCTCCTCTTGGATAGGAAACACAAACACTCACTTTATCCCCTGTAAGAACCATGCTATGCAAAAACGCAAAAATGCTAAAATGCAATGAAACAAAAGCCAAAGATTAAGAAAAAAGGTTGGTCAATATTTGGGGTGCAACACCACCAGCTTCTACTTAGTCCTCAAACCACGTTGTATTGGGAGAGGTCTGGCTCTGATACCATTTGTAACGCCCCAGACTGCTTTCAAGATTATCGACTAACCCCACAAATCAACACGGGTTTTTTTGGCATGCTTTGTCCTTACTCACACGCTTTCCGAGAAACTTCCCAGAAGATCACCCATCCCAAAATTGCTCCAAGTCAAACACGCTTAACTGTGGAGTTCTTATGGAAAAATCTACCAAAAAGAAGATGCATTTTATTAGTATAGGCAGTATCAATTAATGCTTATAAGCCTGCCTTCAACCATGAAGTCTCATATTTGCACACCCTTAGGATCCCTCTCATTCCGATGTGAATTTGGTTTTTCCCTAGAAGCTGCTAGGAGTGTCTCATTGCCATGCCTCGTGAACTGACAACTGCTCCCTCGCCCTAGGGTGTTACATGTAACCACTCTCCTCCCTTTTCGGCCTCGGGTGTTACATGGAAGAGAACGTGTGACATCTTATTTGATTTTGTAAATACTCTAATTTTATTATATATTTATGTGCAGGGAAAATATGGTGTTACTCCCTATACGAGACTTTAATTTAACTACCTTGTTCGAGAGTTTAATTTGGGTCCTTCGAGAGATACTTTAAATTGAGTTCCTTAGGAGTGTCTAAGGTGAGATTTTAAGTTGAGTCCCTTAGGCGATAGTTTAAGTTGAATCCCTCATGAGATAATTTAAGTTGAGTCCCTCAAGGGAGACTTTAGTTTGAGTCTCCCAATCTAGGGTTTAAGTTGAATCCCTTATGTGAGACTTTAAGTTGAGCCCTTCATGCAAGACTTTAAATTGAGTCCCTCATGTGAGACTTTAAGTTGAGTTCATCATGTGATATTTTAAGTTGAGTCACTCATGTAAGACTAAGATAGTAGATTCACTCAAGAGACACTTTAAGTTGAGTCCCTCAGGAGAGACTTTAGGTTGAGTCCCTCAATCTAGAGTTTAATTTGAGTCCCTCATGCGAGACTTTAAGTTTATTGCCTCAAGCTGGAATTTAAGTTGATTCCCTAAGTAGATATTTTAAATTTAGTCCCACATGTGATACATAAATAGTCAAGTCCCTCAAGAGACACTTCAGTTTGAGTCCTTCGAGAGAGAATTTAAGTTCAGTCCCTTAGGCGATACATTAAGTTGAGCCTCTCGAGCGAGACTTTAAGTTGAGTCCCTCAGGCGAGACTTTAAGTTGAGTCCCACAGACGAGACTTTAAGTGAGTCCCTTTTCCGAGACTTTAAGTTGATTACCTGATACAAGATTTTATGTTGAGTCCCTCGGGTGAGACATTAATTTGAGTCCCTCATGAGAGACTTTAAGTTGAGTCCCTCAAGCAAGACTTAGATAGTCAAGTCCCTCAGAAGGGACTTCGTAAAGGTAAGTTTGTCCAACTCTTAGGCCCTTGATTTTATTTCATCGCTTTGCTTGAGGAGACTTGCAACATCGCCCTATGAGATTGTTAATGATAATACTCCTTCCTCGTGTAGTATGTTCATTGATTATTGTTGTTCCTAGATTTAGTAAAGATGCACTGTAAGGCTTACCCTAGGAGCGTTATAATTTCCACTCTTAATTTGAGCAAAATGGCCTTTAAGGGCTGGCTCAATTCCTCATCGAGAAATGAAGCCTAGGAAGGACGAGATGATATAAATCCATGATACATCATCTCTTTTTAAATAGGGAATCTGTGAGACGAGGGGGTGAGTTTCTCATGTGTATAACTATAGGGTGAGTCCCTGAATCATTACAACATTTGTTATTTTAGGTATGTGTACCTTTTGTTCACTATTCGTCTTTTCACCCTTCATAAGTTCTTTTGCAACCATGTAATTTTGGGTTTATTTTTGAAAAGTTCATATGTTACGGTGATTCTTATGTTATTTGAATTTTCTCGTAATTACTTTCGTGGAGTTTTCCTTTCATATCTCCTTGACTGAATAAATTTTTGGTGGGAAAATCCCTCAACCGTTGCTTGAGTTTCTCTTGGTAATGATGCTTCAGTGAAGGTGCAACATTAAAGTACCTTGTAGGTCGAAAATGATCCTTCAGTGAAGGTCTGGAACACAATTTCCTCATAGGGAGGAAGGGGTCCTTCAGTAAAGGTCTAACATACCATTTCCTTGTAGGACATCAAAAATCCTTCAGCGAAGGTCCAACATACAATTGTCTCGTAGTGCGGTAATAAGCCTTTAGTGAAGGTTCAATATACAATTGTGGCACTGGGAGGCAAGGATCCTTCACTGAAGATCCAACACATAATTGCCTCGTAGAGTAGCAGGGATATTTTAGTGAAGGTCTAGCATACCATTGTCTTGTAGTGAGGCAAGGATTCTTCAGTGAAGGTCCAACATGCAATTGTCTCATAGGGAGGAAATAATTCTTCAATGAAGATACAATATACAATTCTCTCATAGGGTGACAAGGATCCTTTAGTGAAGGTCCAATGTATAATTTCGTTGCAGGTCAGGAGGGATCTTTCACTGAAGGTCCAGCATAGCGTTGCCTTATAAGGAGGCAATGATCCTTCGGTGAACTTTTGACAAATAATTGCCTCGTGTGACGAAAAGGATCCTATAGTGAAGGTTCAACATACAATTGCCTCGTAGGGTGGCATGGATCCTTCATCCTAGATCTATCATACAATTGCCTCATAGGGCAGCAAGGATCCTTCGGTGAAGATCCAACATACAATTGCCTAGTAGGGGGCAAGGATCCTTCAGTGAAGGTATATCACACAATTTCCTTATAGGGTAGCAAGGATCCTTCATTAAAGGTCCAACATACATTTCCTCTTAGGGAAGAAATGATAATTCAATGATGGTCTAACATATAATTTCCTCGTAGGGCAAAAAGGGTCCTTTAGTGAAGGTCCAACATAAAATTTCCTCATATGGTGGAAAGAACCATTCAATGAAGGTCGAATGTATAATTGCCTCGTAAGGCAACAAGGATCCTTCAGTGAAGGTCCAAAGTATAATTTCCTTTTAGAGAGGCTTGGATCTTTCAATGAAGGTCCAACATATAATTCTCACTTAGGACGGTAAGGATTCTTCAGTGAAGTTTCAACATATAACACCCTCTTATAGAGGCTAGGATCCTTTAGTGAAGGTCCAACATATAATTTCCTCTTAGGGAGACAAGGATCATTTAGTGAAGGTCCAACATATAATTTCCTCTTAGGGTGGCAAGGATCCTTCAGTTAAGGTCTAACAATACTTGACATGTTTCAATTCTTTATGGGTGATTTGTTAGCCTTTTGCATGATAACTCAACTACTTTTGACTATTTTTATTTGTTAAATCTTTAGACTTGATTCTTGATGAGTTAATTTGACTCATTTTGTTCTTTGTTGAAGATCCAGAGAAACTACATATAATTTAGAGGTACATATCACAAGCAATGTGATCAAAAGATTCTAAAATAACCAACACTTGGCTTCAGACCTATTCATGCTTCATATGGTGTCTTGCCCATCAGCTTCTTTGTTGGACATTTGTTGATGATATAAACAGTATTTGAGGTTTTTTTCCCTAAAAAATTGTTTGGCATTTGCATAACCTTAAGCGTATTTCTTGCCATGTTCGGTGTGCTTGTGTTCTTTCTTTCAACATTGACATTGTGTTGATGTATATAAGGAGCTATAGTTTCACTCTCAATACCTTCTTTTTCACAGAATCATGGAAACTCATTGGAAGTATATTCACCTCCTCTATCAATTCTCAGTATCTTGATTCTACATTGAGTATTTTAATTTATTTTGTAAAAACAAAGAAATATTATAATCTTTTATTTCCTAATGGAACCTAAATACTATTTGAAAGAAGAAAAAAATAATATTGGGGGAAAACATTAGCGATTTGATTTAATGGGCCACAAATAAATTTCCTAAACATCAATTTTTGAAGATAATAAATTAGAAAAACAAATTTTTTTGTCAAAAGTGGGACTTGAACCCACATCTTCTCGAGAAGACTGAAACTTGAGAATGACCTCTAAGAGAGAATTATACTTGAAACCCCTAAAGTCATACATGACACCTCCCTAAATCCCGTGTATGACAAATATTATCGGCTTTTTAAAAAAATTGAATACTGGATTTTTTCCACACCCCTGAAGAATTTGATAGTGTTAATTTTTTAATGGTTGAAATTTTACCGACACTTTTGTATGGTGTCTTATTATTTTGAAATTCAAACTCGATAATCTCTTGCATCACATCAACAATAGAAAGGTGGTTAAGATCGAATACCATTCACCATCAATTGATACTCCAAGGAAGATTAGGTTCAGTAAGTTTGAGGTGAAGACATATGAATATTTAAAAGTTACGTGGAGCATATATCATAAATACTAAACAAAGGGTTTGATTGAGGTGGATGTGATAGTTGTAAGATATGTCGACGATATTATCAAGATGTTAAAATGTCTTGAATCATCTAGTAATGTTTAAATTGTGTTCATGTTATTTTCTTGTTAAGTTATGTTAAACAATGTTCGTGTTAAGTTGTTTTCATCATCCAATAATGTAATGCTAATTTTCATTTAATGAAATATTAAAATAAAATGTCAATATTATACAAATAATTTCTTGCAAAACAAAAATAATGTCAGTAACAGCAAAAATAAATAAACTAATAAAATATACTCAGGTCCACCATATGCAATGTGTGTTATCTGAGACAACCTGGTATATATCTCACCATATGGATTTACCACATCCATAAGGTTATCTTAAAGAAATGTTATCCTCTGCATCTGTTGATGGTCAGTCATACTAGGTAGAGACAGTGGAGGCGGTGGCACGTCAAGTGAAGGTCCTCCATCATAGGATGGTCGAACATCATTTGTTGGCTGAACAGGTGAAATGATGTGAGAGTGTGATACTGTAAAGTGCCACTCTAAGTAACCATTCATACATTGTCTAGGGAATTTCACCTCTAATGCATTCTCTTTAATAATAATGAAGTTGTCAACGATGTTAGAACTAAATCATCTATAAATGCCCTTAGATAGCACACAGGGACTGGTCTAGGAATGCCTTGAACATAACCAAACTGACACAGACACCTCTCAAGTAAATATCTAGCCACAAAACTCTCCCATCGCAGATAACCTGAAAAAGGGTCGTGTCATCGAACTCCTAATGCACTTTATGGTTTGCATAGGGTGTCCATATGAAATCTTCTACATTTAGCACATTGATCCTTTGTTGTACTCCTGAAGACTGTCTAAATGAGAATTTTTGGCCCTCCATCTAGTGGCTCGTGGAAATCCATCAATGATAGGACCACAATCACGCTTATCACAAACAGACAGGAAATGATCATATATTCAACACAACACAAGAAAAAGAAATTAAATATACAAAATATCTTTGATAAATAAGAACTAAATAAGTAAAACATAATAAATATTCATACCTTAAATAGAATCATATAATCAACAAGTTGTCTCGTCTCAAAGAAAGTCTCCTCTCTAAGGGTGGTATATAATATCGTCAAAACATCACAACCTTATGCCCATTCGAGATGCACAAAGTCAGCAAACATGAATATGTATATGATATCAATGTATACATGATACTTATCCACTAAGATAGTACATCCTACAAGATGCAACATGTATATCCTAGCAGACGCCTCATACGTAGAGTGTTCCACTAGATTCTTATATATTTTCTATTAGCCAAGAGCGATAGAAGTGAGCACCCCTATTAGCTCTAAACTCATCCAAGACCAACCCCCATGTGTTGCACCCCAAAATTTGACCAACCGGTTCCCATATCTGGTTTATGTTTCGACGTATTTTGTATTCGCATTCGCATACTGTATGCATTGCATTTTTCTCAGTCAGATTGATTTTATCGGGATTACAGCCCCCTGGCGTTTCAGGCAGTTCAGTCCAGTTCGAATAAGTGTATTTTGAGAATTTGTGCTCGTCCCGGTATTTTCCGCCCTCGCTGTTGTCTTTGAGGACCTTTTTGGTGTCCGGCTTTTACCGTCTATTTTGTTATGGTTGTGTAATTGTTCTCTAACCGATTTAATCGGCTTCCTGGTTTTTTTTAGAATTTTCTCTTTTATTTTCTAGATTTTTAATGCATTTTAATAGATTTTTAATAGATTTACTTGAGTCTGTAGATATTAAATAGGTTAATATTTTTTTAATATAGAATTTAATAGATTTTTTATAGATATTATTTTAATAAAATTTAATAGATTTTTTATAGATATTTTCTTATAGAATTAAATAGATTTTTCTAGATTTTCTAAATAGATATTCTTGTTTTTAAATAGATTTTAATAGAATATTATTGATTTTATAGATTTTAATCTAGGATTTAAATAGATAGCTTTAGATATTAAATAGTTTTTTCTAGAATTTTAATTAGATATTTCCCTTTAATAGTTTTAATAGATATTTCTTTTTTCTAGGTATTAAGGAGATTAAAGGTTTTAATAGGATTAATAAATCTTTTTCTGTTTTTTTTAATAGGTTAATTAGAGTTTAATTTTGTTTTTTTATTAGGTTTAATTAGAAGTTTTGATTAGGGTTTTTTGTAATTAATTTCGTTTTGTTTTTTAATTAGGCTTTAATTAGATAGTTATTAAAGTTTAAATCTGAGTTTAATAGAGTCTTTAGTTTTAATTCAAGATTAATCCAAATAATTAGCATTTAATCAGTATTAATCAGAGTATTAAGTTTAGTGGGCCAGGTGTCCATTTCGTGGGCCCAAGTCTAGAGTTGCTGCCACTTGTCCTATTTAAAGAAGTGCCACATGTTTCTGTATCCTTCTTCCACCTCACTTCTTTGACTCTCTCAGGAGCTGCCAACGCACACTCACACCACTCTCTCTCTCTGCCACCTCTCTCCCTCTCTCTCCCACGTGTCCCTCTCTAACACACACTCAGCCACACGCGTGTCTCCCCCTCTCCTCCACCCACTGCCACGCGTCCCACTACCAACACCCTCGCCGGATTGCATGCAAACTTGCTGGAATCATCACCGGAGAAATCTCACGGCGGTCCTCACGGCCGAAAACACGCCGGAAACTGAAAAATCACCAGAATCTCCAAGAATTTTCGCCAGAATCTTCAAGCGATCTTGATGATTTTTCATCACGTTCTTCAGATCTTCATCAGATCTTCAACCGCTCATCATCAGATTTTTCATCAATCTTCAATAATCGTCATCGATCGTTCATCAGCAAGAACAATTCATCCACGATCTTCAATAACTCGTTTTTCCATAAATTCTCCAAGAACAGTCATCCGGATTTCTTTAAGGACATTCATCGTTCGTTCATCATTTTCCCAGATTCGCCTAGAACATTCATAGATCTTCAAGTGTTCGCCCAGAAATTCATCCAGATTCATCCAGATTGCAGATTTTCTAAAGCCTTCCACGAATCTTCAAGCGTTCTCGACAACGATCATCAACAAGCGATCTCAGTCTTCAACCAGTTCTTCAGATCTTCGTCTGATTTGCATGTTCATCTAGTTGTTGATTTTCACCGGTTTCTTCAAGTCATCTACAGCTCCCTCACCTTCTGCGCACCTCCAGGTTTGCTATGAGCTGATTAAGCTTGTTAATTTGTTGTTGCGTAGTTGAGGATCTAGGTTAGCTTTGAGTGTTAGCGAGAGATGATTAGGGTTGAGAGGTGGAAAGGTGTTGGTTTGGGGATGAACAAGGTTGCGAAGAGGTTTGTGAGACAGAGAGAGTTGGTGAGGGTGAAACGGCGTTAGGGATGAACAGTAGAGAAGAGTGTAGTGAATTAGGGTTTTTGTTGCTGAGGTTGAGTGGGTTGGATTCGGGCCTTAGGCCCATTGTGTTTGTTTGCTAATCATCTCCCCGTTTTCCCCAAAGCACCCCCCTCTCAATGTGAATTTTCGTTTTGGGCCTAGACTAGATTTACTAATCACACCTCCAAGCTGAAGGCCCAGTGAGAACCAAGGCGAAATAGTTGCTATTCGCCACGCCCTTTTTTTCACTTTCCTTGTTTTTTTCTATTTTTTTTCTGATTGGGTTGGGCTTAGCGCACGCTTGATAAGCACACACCCCCCCCTGAGCCCAACATTCATTTTTGAACTAGATGTTATTGCTATTCGCCACGCCTGTTTCTTATTTTTAGGTGATTTTCTTTTATTTTTCATGTTTGCATATAGGTTAGTAAATAATTCATATCAATTTGGAAAATAATCATTTTAGGATGGGATTTTTTTCCCTAGTTCCCTTAGGACCTCTAGAAAATTGTGAAATAATAAAAACATTAATTTCTTGCATTTTATATTTTTTAGTTTATTTTACAATATTATTGCTTTTATTTTACATTTGTTTAGTACTTCATTTTTCTGAATTTAGTATGAGAGATGGGGGCATGATTTTTGATTGATTCTTGTGAGGCTGATTAGATTAGGGAATTATGTACCCTTAGGAATTTTGTCATATTTTTGTGACTAAAACTTAGATTAATTTGAGAGGTAGATAGGAGAGGTATCAGAATTAGGGTTTCACAACACTTAGGTGTAGTTTAGGGCATAGTTTTGGGGTTTTAAAATTGATTTAGACCTTGGGGTTTATATGGGGTATAGGGTATATAGTTAGGTTCCCTTAGAAATTAATCTAGGATTTTATAATAAGTTTTACTATTTTTACTTGATTTTTGCAATTTGGTTGTTTGTGTGTTTCCCTCTTGGGATGTTGTTTTGTTGGTTGGGTTTTGGTCATTTCAATTGGGTGTTGGGCTTGAGCCTTGCTTGTTGGAGCTAATGAAGACCTTGGATGATGATTTAAGACAAGGGAAAGAGCTTGATGCACGAGGATTCCTCTCCTTGAAGATGGTTTGTGAAGACTTAGGAGATAGGAGAAATAGGGAGAGCTTTAGATTAGAATGATTTCTTCTTGCAAACATAGAAAGCATCTTGTGCTTCTATTCTTCCCTATGATAAAAAGTCCTTCTAATATATTCACATCCCTCCTTTGGAGGGATAAGTGGCTTATTTTGGAAGTAGAACTTTGAGGGACCCTTTCTCTTATAATGTTAAACACTTATAGGCTTCCTTTGGTTGTCAATAAGCTGTTTAGCATTTCAACTTAATATGTTAAGTGATTCTCTCCTGTGAGTGCTTGCTTTGAAGATATAAGTCCATTGAAGATAAGAAGTTCATTGAAGATTGGTGAAGAGGAAGCTTGTGCCTGTCAAAGAGAGTTATATGTTGAAGACTAGGGTTTGCTGCTGTGTGGAGCTGTCTATTTGTTGGGGTTCATTGCTTGCCAGAGCTGGGGTATTTTTGAAGACAGGAGCTTATCTAAAGCTTGGGGGTCATTGAAAGGGGATGATGGGATCTTGCTTGAAGTTGGTGCTGTCAACCCTTTGCTGTTAATCAACTGTAGCTGTCAGAGCTGGTGCTGTTTGAACTGCTTACTGTAGGAACTGGTGTTGCTGTCAGAGCTGGTGTTGGGTTGTATTTCTTTTTCAGTATTGTTTGTTGGCTTGTTCAGCTTGCCCCTTAGGTTTGAAGTGAAGTTGTTTCACTTTGCCTATTGTTTTCCCAGGTTCGAGGTTGAGTGGGACTCCCTTGCCTCGCTTGTATTGCTACATCTCATGCATTTTACTGTTTACTGTATATGCTGTTTCTTTTCCGTTTATCCCCTAGGATCTCTGTTTTTCTCTGTGCAAGAGAGAAATATGACAGACCTTAGGTTTCAACCCATGCATGACAACATCAGAGTAGTTTTGATTCCCATTTTCAACCCTAGGTTTTTAGAGTGTCATTTCTCTTCTCATCTCGAAACAATCAAAAACACAATAATCTTTCAAACATCAATAAAAAATAGTTCTTGCGTAAAAGACTGGAAACCAATCAAAAACGTCATTTTTGTCCGCTTGGACCCGTAATCAGGAGAAAACCTTTTTCAGAAGGATAAAAGATAAATAGACAAATCTGTGTCTTCCGTAGCCCGAACTACGTTTGCTCTGATCTTTCATGTTGTATGAAAGTACGTAGGCATAGGATGCCGTATCCTAGCGAGCAACCTTCCCCTCCTTTCCCGTAGGTAGGCGAACTACGTTGACTCTGATTTCTCGTTCCACACGGGAATACGTAGGCATAAAGTGCGATACTTTGCCGAGTCATTTTCTTTTCTTTTTGACCCAGACCTGTAGAGTAGATAGAATAACAATCCGTACTAGAAAACAAGCGTGGATCCCGTCGAGTACGACGGACGTGAGGGGTGCTAATACCTTCCCCTTGCGTAACCGACTCCCGAATCCAGGATTTGGTTGCGACGACCATTCATTTCCCGTCTTTGCGTTAGGTTTACTTCGAGCGTTTCCTTTCCCTCTTGTGGGATAAATAACGCACGGTAGCGACTCTTCTGTCATAGCCGGCGCTGATTTTCGCAGTAGCGACAGCTGGCGACTCTGCCGGGGATTCCAACGGTTCCCTATGCGAGTCAATCCTAGCGCTTGTTTTCCCGTCGTGGGTTTTATATGGATTTACATTTCTGTCTTTACTTTTCCGTATTTTATTGTCAGCTTTATATTGTTATTGCTGTTGTGGGGATGGGGTGATCTATTGAGAGATAAGTCGGACCTGGGCTTGAGTGCACCTAGAATTAGTTGTGGAAAGTAGTGGGCGCGTGCATGCTTTGCATGTACTAGTGTCCCGCCAAATCCACGCTCGGACGAGGTTCTTCTGGTTGACTTCTTTTTCAACCCTTTGGGTTGAGGGGGTTGTTGGTTAGTTGGATTGTCGACTCCGGGGACCGATCATTTGGAAGTTGGCTAAGTGAGGCCTCTTCAGGACATGATGATGCCACACCTTCTGGGTATCGTATCATCAGTCTTGAAAGTCTGTGACGCCAACGACCGCATAGGATGCCGTACCTTGTGTCAGTTATTAGGACACCTACCTGTGAGAGGGGTTGGGGCATGCAGGTAAGTTGACCTCCAGATTACCGGTTTTCTTGATTGAGGTTCAGTGGTGTTTGAGGATAATGTTATTGGGTCTGTTGAGACCAGGTTGGAGCATTGCAGTTGATCTTTTGAGACCAGATTTTGAGCAGTTTATGGGTCTATTTGAGACCAGCATGGTGGATTGGGCTTCTCAACCATGTGCACTTGATCCCTGTTGCATACTGCATTGTTGCATACTGCATTGTTGCATACTCATTCTGCATATCATTAACGTGTGTCTATGCTGCAGGTGCATTTTCATACTCCTGATTCTAGTTTCCCGGATTTCTGTCTGCCGATATTATGGATACCCTGAAGAAGACTGTTGCGTACAAGTTGCCTACTCCAGATGTTTCTTCTTTGCTTTGTTTGATATCTCTAGCTGATGATGAGGTGAGGAAAAGCTTCAGGAAGAGCTATGGGAAGTTACTTAGATTGGTTTATAAACCATCCATGTATGAGCATAACGGATTGTACGCGCTTATGCAGTTCTATGATCCCCCGTTGAGGTGTTTTACTTTCCCTGACTTCATTTTGGCTCCGACTATGGAGGAATATGCTGAGATCTTAGAGTTGACCATTCAGAACCGGGTACCTTTCATTCACATGGATGTTGAGCCCAAACTGGAGGATTTGGCTGCTGCCTTGCATTTAGACTCTTCAGAGCTGCTGTTGACCTCGTGGAATGGAGTGTCTGGTTTTTCTCTCAAGTTCTTGGTTGGGAAAGCACAAGAGAATGCCAAGAGTGGATGTTGGACTGTGTTTAATGCTATTCTCGCTCTGTGTATCTATGGCATTGTACTGTTCCCGAACCTGCCTGACTTCGTTGATCTGGATGCGTTCTATATATTTGCTTCAGGCAATCTTGTGCCTACTTTGATTGGAGACTTCTATCACTCACTGCATTATAAGAACGAGAACAGGAGGGGCAAGAACGTCTCTTGTTGTGGGCCTTTAAAGTATATGTGGTTTGAGAGTCATCTGCCCAATAGGGGTATCTTCGCTGAGTCTGCAGATACGGTGGATTGGTCTGAGCATCTGATGGGACTTTCTTCAGAAGATATTGTCTGGTTTAATAAAGATTTGCTGGGATCTGTGATCATCTATAGTTGTGCCGGATATCCTAACGTTCCCCTGATTGGGAGGAAAGGGTGTATTAACTACAATCCTTCATTGTTGAGCAGGCAATTCGGGTATGCTTTGAAAAGCCCGCCAAAAGAGGAGGAAGTGCAGGAATCTCTGTACTTCACAGGTGATTTGAAGGGAGAACTACTATCCAACCTTCAGCATGCTTGGAGAAACATCAACAGAAGGGGTAAGCCATTGTTGGGTAAAAATGATTGTCAAGCCTATCCCCCGTACAGAGCCTGGATCCAAGATAGAGCAAAGCAGGTGCGGATGCCGTTTGCTGCAGTATTACCTCCTGCTTCCCCCGTGATTGAGGAGCCAACTATTGTGTCTATTGAGAGGTATGAACAGGTTGTGAAGGAGAAAGAAGAGCTGATGAAAGCCAACGAGGAGCTGGAAGAAGAGCTAATGCAACTCAGGAGCGAAAGGAATGAGGTCGTATATTCCTTCAGCAGCAAACGAAGCTGGTGAATCAACTAGGCATAGAATTGACGGAGCAACGAAAGAAGCGTGAACGTTTGGGGATAGATTTCAAGAGCTCTCATGATATGCTGGAGTCTAAGAAGAAAGCACTTGATATAGCCTACCGGGAGATCTCTGCATTCAACAAAACCTGGAACGCCACGCTGACCGGCAATAAGGAAAGAGAAGACAAACTGAAGCTGCAGATCTCTGAGCTGGAAGGCCAGTTGAAAGCTAGCCAGAAGAGGTTGTAAGAAGAGGTTACGCGGAGGTATGATGTCCAGAATGCCTTGAACAAAGTTATCAAGCGCAAGGAAGAGTCCGCATCCCAGAAACAGAAGCTAGAAGATTGCTTTGGGGAAGGTGTTTGGGAGGAATCCATTGGTGATCTCCAGCGTGTTGTCAGGCAAAGAGACTCGCTCGTCGAAGGGTTGCTTGCTCAGCCAAATCATCCCAAGACTAAGAGATTATTAGAGGAGTACCAGGCATATGGTAGCACTTGATTATCTCATGTATTGATGTGTATGCTTTATTTGCATCATGTTGGCCATCACCAGGATTGTTAGTTGAGGTCATGCCTTCCTATTGTACGCTCAGTAATATTGTATTCCTGACTTGACGGGATTTTCCGCAATATATGAGATGTTTTCCCATGATTGGGTTTCGAGCTTCTTATTGCTATCACTGTCACTGCACTGGCACTTTGGCACTAGAATCAGGGGTTGATCTCCCTAACGCACAGACACATATTGCATCTGCATATCCAGTTTTCATTGCTAGTTACTTGTTGAACTTGTATCTCATTTCCTGCATCTCCAGGTTATCCAGGATTGACGAACAAAGAGTCCACCGCTACTCAACCCGAAACAACTATAAGAAAGATAATGGATCAAGTTCAGAATGAGATGCAGGAGATGCGCGACAGCATGACGCAGTTCATACAAGCAATGGAAACCATGGCCAAGGGCCAGGAGCAGCTGCAGGCTATTGTACAACCTCTGATTGCACGGGCTAATGATGGTACTGCTGATATCACTCCTCATGACCGTCAGGGTTTCCTCTAGAGGTTTGGACGCCGACTTACAGAGATAGACATGGAGCATGTTCAAGCTGAGTTAATTAAAGTTCGAGGCCAACTGGGGCAATTCAGGACATGCACGCGTTGCGCTCGAATCAAGAGACGCTCGAAGAAGAGAATTACCGATTGAAGGCTCAGGTAGGATTGATGGCTGAAATATTGAGGAATGTGCTCAGAAGAGAATGTGAGCAAATGTCCGAAGCTACGGTCGGTTTACTTGCCCCACAGGGGTCGGAAGAACCAGTGCCCAGGCATGATAGGCCTAAGAGACCCTCTACACAATTCGAAGCTCGGGATTCTCCTCGTCGGCAGGCGCGACTGATTTCTTAGGATAACTCAAGGGGGTATGGTAAAAGGATGAAGTTCTCTGGCAGGGTATTTGATGAGATCCCGGTGGATTATGATCAGTTGGCGCAACTTTTGTTCCAACTTCAACTGATTAAACCCCGCACTTTGGCGCCATTGACTGGGCAGCCACCACCAGGCTATGATGTGAACGCCCATTGTGTCTTCCACGCCGGTGCACCGGGGCATAACATCGCGGACTGCAAGTCGTTCAAGCAGAAGATTCAGGATTTGCTGGAGGAGAAGGCAATTAAATTTGTGTCGGGCGGTATAAAGGTCTCGGGGACCGGTATTCCTATCTCCTCACCGGAAGTTGCAAAAGAATCAAGGCATATCCTGGAATCATTGGAAACTGAATCCCCAGGTCCACAACAGTTGCCAATGCCTGGGCTGAATTTGAGGATGACAGTGCATGAGCCTGAGGAACGGGTTGATCAAAACCAGCAGCGCATGAAACGCCAGCATCCGGCTCGGCGAAGAATTCAGGAGGGGAAGTCAATGAGGGTATTTGAGGCACCTCCATCAACGTATGCCGAACTCTTTTAGACCTTGTTAGGGTTGCACCTTGTTGAAAGGAGAATGTTGGCCCCACCAACGGGCGTACCTCCATTTGGTTTCGACACCAGTAAGCATTGTGAGTTTCATTCTGGGGCACCCGGACATGATATTGAGGGTTGCCACGCTTTCAAGCATAATGTCCAAGATTTGATCGACAGCAAGGCTATCAGCTTTTCTGATAGGGTCCCCAATATGGTGCAGGGCCACGGACAAGCAAAGGTCGGGTTGATGAAAAAGGTCCCTAAATTTGGTCGGGCCGGGGGAAGCAGGTCAAGACAGCAGCAGACTACCTCCAACAATTGTTTCTGAGGATGGTTGACTCGCCAATAAGTCAGGATGCAAGAAGTCCGGTTCTGAGGCACTGGCATTTTTCATGTTATCTTGTTCATGTCTTTGCATTTGTAGATGCCTTTCTGTTCAATTGCAAATTTCGTTTGTAAAACTTGTTGTTTTTTTTAACTGATATTGATAAATGAAATAAATATGCATGTTTTGAATTAATCCAGTCGTGTTCACTCTTGTTGTTTTCATTTATTTCAAACGCTTGTTAAGTGGAATGCGGGGAGGATGACGAAACCGATGACGGAAAAACTTCCGATTGTATGCTCTTGGATAAAAAACCTGTTGACGATATACAGGCATTGTTTCAAATCTATAAACACCAGAGATATAAGGAAGATAATCCCTTGTTAACCCCTTTGAGCCTAGTAGTAGGAGTTTCTTTCTGAAAATGAAAAACCCCCAATCTTAACCCGGGGCAGGGTAGGTGTCAGTCAATTTGACCAAGCGTTCAAATAACAAAATGAGTGTCCGTTCGAGGATCAATCACGCCGTTATAGGTCGTACCTAAAAAAAATAAAAAAAATAAAAAAAAATAAAACCATGATGGTTAAACCTAGCCAATCAGGAGTGAAACAGTCACAATCTCTTTAACAAGTCATACGAGCCGAGGCCATACGATTTGTTCAGAAAAAAGAAAAAGAAAAATCGAAAAGAAAAAGCCCGCTAAGTCGAATCTTGAAAGCAAGCGACTTAGGCAAAAATTAGGGTACCCCGCTGGACTCCAAAAACGAAGAAATTTAAAAGAGTTAGTCCAGGCAAAAGTTAGGGGAAAACGAAAAAGCGAAGAAATGAAAAGCGAAAAAGGATCACGAAAGAAAATCCTCGGAAAAGAACGAAATCGTATGGCTACCGGTGCCCAAACAAAGACGAAAAGAGAGTGAATGTCACTTCGAAAAAGAATGATTTCTTGAACTATCACTCCACCTTTAATAGGTGAACGCTGAAGTCAAATTAGTTGAACATAGGATTGGGGAACATCACGAAGAATGGGTGGGTCGAAATAAACTTTGAGCCTACATCTTTCCTTGTTAACCGTGAACCTGACCACGTTACAACCCAAAAAAGTCCTAATTGAAACAAGTTTAGTTCGAAAGCATACTTCGGTAAAGATCGCATCGAAACTGATTCCTAAAAGAGCTCCTCTTATCAGCATTAATATTGACATTTTGATAATTGATTCATTATATGTCACAAAATTTTTTCCAGTAAATAGACTTGGATTTTGGAACTGTCATATGCATTGCATTTAATATATCGTTTATGCAGAACAACTATTTTTACTTGCGAGTAAGCGCATGCAGCAGGAAAGTTTCCTACAGTGGGAAATCTGATCAGGATAGAATGCAGAATGTCTGAATGTTTCGTGAGCCGGGACATGATATATCAATTAATCCCCATTGGGAGTCAGCCATCCAAGAATCAGTTAATCTGGGGCAAGCTAGGTCGAGATTTGGCAGATCTCTCGTAGCTAGGGGCATCGCTTCACGAATCGACCGATCAGGGGCAAAAGGTTATTGCAAGACCGGGGCAGATCACCCTAAGAACAAAAGATTTTGTTGGGACATCCTTTTAGGTTTGACGTGCAGAAACAGTTCATATCTAACCGTCAGGGTACAGAAATCGAAGAGTCTTTATCAAGAAGTTGGTGCCGGTTCAGGGGCAGGGTATTGTGAGGTAGCACCATGGCTAGCTTTTCCTTTCAAGACGAAGTGTTCAGACTGGGGCAGGTTGATTTTTGGGGCAAAATTCCGAGAAAGTGGATGGAACTCATGTTTCCCCAGCCAAAATCTCTTAATGAAGAGCCTGATTTCAGTTGATGTCATTCCTCGGCCAGTCGCATCTTACTCCCAGAGAGGTGGAATGACGTTATCCCTTACCGAAGGAGGGATTATTTTCCCCAGAAGAGTATCCTCATGGGAGTTGCCCACAGGACATCCCCAACAAGTCGAGATCAGTGTCCCATGCAGGGGTTATACTCCCCAGAGAGTCGAAGATGTGCGCGCTCAATTCCCCAGCTGGGAGGGTTTCCATGGCACGTAACCAAGATAGTAAGTTCAGAAGGGTTATCCCCACCGAGGGAGGTTTTCTTTCTCCCCGCAGATCGTCATGCTTTCGTCAGGATGATTATCCCCAGCGGAGTGGTAGTTCCGAGTTGGTAAACTGTACCTAGACAGTGTTCTCCCAGAAGGGTTGCTTCTCCCCCAACTAAGTTTGTTCACCAGTAGGGTGTTATTCTTTCCTCCCAATGGAAATCGATGTGTAATCTCTCCCCGGCAGAGTTGGTTGTATTTCCGGCATTTATTTTACCAGAATACTTCGTGATACCCGTTCATCCCCAACAGGGTGGTATTTGCTCTCAACAGCCGTGTTGAAGCAAGCTTGTCAGAGCTTCCCCAGCAGCCTGAACCTGCATTTGCATCTGCATACATTATCATGTTTGCATCTACCCACAAACGTGTAGCATTTTCATGCCGTATGGAGCATTGCGCCATTATCGAACATACGCATTTTGAAACATAAATCAGGTTGGTTAACCTTTTGCTTTCAGGTGTGTTTCTCAGCAGGAGTATGGGGGGTCTATCTCAGATCTATTACCAGACGATCGAGGTCTCGCCGTGAGACATGTGATGATGCAATTCTTGTTATTATTCCCCACAGAGTTACTGTTTGACGTTTCTCGTATCCGATCAGCGGAGTGTTTTTCTTCAGGTTCGCTGTCGCGACAGCATTTCAGGGTTTCATGAATCAAAATTTCAGAAGAGGTCACTTGTTGTCGAAACGGGTGTCGGACAGTTATTTTCAGAATATCCCCAGTGGAGTTAGCTACTACCGCGAACAGGCTAGGAAGCTATATCCAAGGTTATCTTTTCCCGTAAGAATCAGGCGGAAGAACTTTCCTATATGAACCAGGCAGATGTGTTATATTTTCCCGTAAGAATCAGGCGGAAGAACTTTCCTGTAAGTATCAGGCAGATGTGTTATGATTTTCCCGTAAGAATCAGGCGAAAGAACTTTCCTGTAAGTATCAGGCAGATGTGTTATGTTTTCCCGTAAGAATCAGGCGGAAGAACTTTCCTGTAAGTATCAGGCAGATGTGTTATGATTTTCCCGTAAGAATCAGGCGGAAGAACTTTCCTGTAAGTATCAGGAAGATGTGTTATGATTTTCCCGTAAGAATCAGGCGGAAGAACTTTCCTGTAAGTATCAGGAAGATGTGTTATGTTTTCCCGTAAGAATCAGGCGGAAGAACTTTCCTGTATGTATCAGGCAGATGTATTTTCCCGTATGAAACAGGCGGATGAACTTTCCTGTAAGTATCAGGCAGATGTGTTATGTTTTCTCGTAAGAATCAGGCGGAAGAACTTTCCTGTAAGTATCAGGCAGATGTGTTATGATTTTCCCGTAAGAATCAGGCGGAAGAACTTTCCTGTAAGTATCAGGCAGATGTGTTATGTTTTCCCGTAAGAATCAGGCGGAAGAACTTTCCTGTATGTATCAGGCAGATGTGTTATCTTTTCCCGTAAGAATCAGGCGGATGAACTTTCCTGTAAGTATCAGGCAGATGTATTTTCCCGTATGAAACAGGCGGATGAACTTTCCTATAAGAATCAGGTAGATGTATTTTCCCGTATGAAGCAGGCGGATGAATGTTCCTGTATGAATCAGGCAGATGACTTTTCCTGTATGCAGCAGGCGGATGAATGTTCCTGTAATCAGGCGGATGACTTTGCCCGTATGAAGCAGGCGGATGAATGTTCCTGTAATCAGGCATATGACTTTTCCCGTATGAAGTAGATGGATGAGGTTTCCTATGTTTAGACAGATGATGTGCCTATAGGGATAGGCAGACGAGTTCCCTGTGATTAAACAGAAATGTTTCCCCAGCGAAAGCACCGGGAGTTTTCCGTAAGGTGAAGTCCTGACGTGGACAAGATTGATTACTCTTTCGGGACCATTTATCCCTAGCAGATGTCTTCCTTCGGGTTGACGAAAGGTGAGTCCTGACGTGGACAGATCTGCATTTATTCATGGTTGGACGGAATTTAGGTCCAGATGTGGATAAGGTTATTCTTGTGACGAAAGAATATCTATTCGTGTTGACGAATTGATTTCCCTTCCGGTGTTGACGAGGTTAGCCCAATGGTGGATGGAGGTGTTTTTGCGAAGATAATTCAATACCTGTGGCGTCACACAGGTGGTTGAAGTTGAAATCAAATTTGATATCAGATGATTGATCAGTTGGTTGCCGTAACAACCAGATTCAGTTCATTGGACGTTGCTTCTCAAGCAGTTTTACAGTTTATCTCCACGGTTGGCAAATTTCAGGGTTTCTTTGGTATTCAACCGTCTCGTACCTCAAATGTTTGAAGGTCGTTCGCTCTTCACCCAGTCGGGTCCAAGCCGTTTGAATAGGGGCAGCTGTTGCACCCCAAAATTTGACCAACCGGTTCCCATATCTGGTTTATGTTTCGACGCATTTTGCATTCGCATTCGCATACTGTATGCATTGCATTTTTCTCATTCAGATTAATTTTATCGGGATTACAGCCCCCTGGCGTTTCAGGCAGTTCAGGCCAGTTCGAATAAGTGTATTTTGAGAATTTGTGCTCGTCCCGGTATTTTCCGCCCTCGCTGTTGTCTTTGAGGACCTTTTTGGTGTCCGGCTTTTACCGTCTATTTCGTTATGGTTGCGTAATTGTTCTCTAACCGATTTAATCGGCTTCCTGTTTTTTTTTAGAATTTTCTCTTTTATTTTCTAGATTTTTAATGCATTTTAATAGATTTACTTGAGTCTGTAGATATTAAATAGGTTAATATTTTTTTAATATAGAATTTAATAGATTTTTTATAGATATTTTTTTAATAGAATTTAATAGATTTTTTATAGATATTTTCTTATAGAATTAAATAGATTTTTCTAGATTTTCTAAATAGATATTCTTGTTTTTAAATAGATTTTAATAGAATATTATTGATTTTATAGATTTTAATCTAGGATTTAAATAGATAGCTTTAGATATTAAATAGTTTTTTCTAGAATTTTAATTAGATATTTCCCTTTAATAGTTTTAATAGATATTTCTTTTTTCTAGGTATTAAGGAGATTAAAGGTTTTAATAGGATTAATAAATCTTTTTCTGTTTTTTTTAATAGGTTAATTAGAGTTTAATTTTGTTTTTTTATTAGGTTTAATTAGAAGTTTTGATTAGGGTTTTTTGTAATTAATTTCGTTTTGTTTTTTAATTAGGCTTTAATTAGATAGTTATTAAAGTCTAAATCTGAGTTTAATAGAGTCTTTAGTTTTAATTCAAGATTAATCCAAATAATTAGCATTTAATCAGTATTAATCAGAGTATTAAGTTTAGTGGGCCAGGTGTCCATTTCGTGGGCCCAAGTCCAGAGTTGCTGCCACTTGTCCTATTTAAAGAAGTGCCACGCATTTCTGTATCCTTCTTCCACCTCACTTCTTTGACTCTCTCAGGAGCTGCCAACGCACACTCACACCATTCTCTCTCTCTGCCACCTCTCTCCCTCTCTCTCCCACGTGTCCCTCTCTGACACACACTCAGCCACATGCGTGTCTCCCCCTCTCCTCCACCCACTGCCACGCGTCCCACTACCAACACTCTCGCCGGATTGCATGCAAACTTGCCGGAATCATCACCGGAGAAATCTCACGGCGGTCTTCACGGCCGGAAACACGCCAGAAACTGCAAAATCACCAGAATCTCCAAGAACTTTCGCCAAAATCTTCAAGCGTTCTTGATGATTTTTCATCATGTTCTCCAGATCTTCATCAGATCTTCAACCGCTCATCATCAGATTTTTCATCAATCTTCAATAATCGTCATCGATTGTTCATCAGCAAGAACGATTCATCCACGATCATCAATAACTAGTTTTTCCAGAAATTCTCCAAGAACATTCATTCGGATTTCTTCAAGGACATTCATTGTTCGTTCATCATTTTCCCAGATTCGCCTAGAACATTCATAGATCTTCAAGTGTTCGCCCAGAAATTCATCCAGATTCATCCAGATTACAGATTTTCTAAAGCCTTCCACGAATCTTCAAGCGTTCTCGACAACGATCATCAACAAGCGATCTCAGTCTTCAACCAGTTCTTCAGATCTTCGTCTGATTTACAAGTTCATCCAGTTGTTGATTTTCACCGGTTTCTTCAAGTCATCTACAGCTCCCTCACCTTCTGCGCACCTCCAGGTTTGCTATGAATTGATTAAGCTTGTTAATTTGTTGTTGCGTAGTTGAGGATCTAGGTTAGCTTTGAGTGTTAGCGAGAGATGATTAGGGTTGAGAGGTGGAACGGTGTTGGTTTGGGGATGAACAAGGTTGCGAAGAGGTTTGTGAGACAGAGAGAGTTGGTGAGGGTGAAACGGCGTTAGGGATGAACAGTAGAGAAGAATGTAGTGAATTAGGGTTTTTGTTGCTGAGGTTGAGTGGGTTGGATTCGGGCCTTAGGCCCATTGTGTTTGTTTGCTAATCATCTCCCCGTTTTCCCCATAGCACCCCCCTCTCAATGTAAATTTTCGTTTTGGGTCTAGACCAGATTTACTAATCACACCTCCAAGCTGAAGGCCCAGTGAGAACCAAGGCGAAATAGTTGCTATTCGCCACGCCCTTTTTTTCATTTTCCTTGTTTTTTTCTATTTGTTTTCTGATTGGGTTGGGCTTAGTAAACGCTTGATAAGCGCACCCCCCCCCCCCCGAGCCCAACATTCATTTTTGAACTAGATGTTATTGCTATTCGCCACGCCTGTTTCTTATTTTTAGGTGATTTTCTTTTATTTTTCATGTTTGCATATAGGTTAGTAAATAATTCATATCAATTTGGAAAATAATCATTTTAGGATGGGATTTTTTCCCTAGTTCCCTTAAGACCTCTAGAAAATTGTGAAATAATAAAACATTAATTTCTTGCATTTTATATTTTTTAGTTTATTTTACAATATTATTGCTTTTATTTTACATTTGTTTAGTACTTCATTTTTCTGAATTTAGTATGAGAGATGGGGGCATGATTTTTGATTGATTCTTATGAGGCTGATTAGATTAGGGAAGTATGTACCCTTAGGAATTTTTTCATATTTTTGTGACTAAAACTTAGATTAATTTGAGAGGTAGATAGGAGAGGTATCAGAATTAGGGTTTCACAACACTTAGGTGTAGTTTAGGGCATAGTTTTGGGGTTTTAAAATTGATTTAGGCCTTGGGGTTTATATGGGGTATAGGGTATATAGTTAGGTTCCCTTAGAAATTAATCTAGGATTTTATAATGAGTTTTACTATTTTTACTTGATTTTTGCAATTTGGTTGTTTGTGTGTTTCCCCCTTGGGATGTTGTTTTGTTGGTTGGGTTTTGGTCATTTCAATTGGGTGTTGGGCTTGGGCCTTGCTTGTTGGAGCTAATGAAGACCTTGGATGATGATTGAAGACAAGGTATAGAGCTTGATGCATGAGGATTCCTCTCCTTGAAGATGGTTTGTGAAGACTTAGGAGATAGGAGAAATAGGGAGAGCTTTAGATTAGAATGATTTCTTCTTGCAAACATAGAAAGCATCTTGTGCTTCTATTACTCCCTATGACAAAAAGTCCTTCTAAGATATTCACATCCCTCCTTTGGAGGGATAAGTGGCTTATTTTGGAAGTAGAACTTTGAGGGACCCTTTCTCTTATAATGTTAAACACTTATAGGCTTCCTTTGGTTGTCAATAAGCTGTTTAGCATTTCAACTTAATCTGTTAAGTGATTCTCTCCTGTGAGTGTTTGCTTTGAAGATATAAGTCCATTGAAGATAAGGAGTTCATTGAAGATTGGTGAAGAGGAAGTTTGTGCCTGTCAAAGAGAGTTATCTGTTGAAGACTAGGGTTTGCTGCTGTGTGGAGCTGTCTATTTGTTGGGGTTCATTGCTTGCCAGAGCTGGGGTATTTTTGAAGACAGGAGCTTATCTAAAGCTTGGGGGTCATTGAAAGGTGAATATGGGATCTTTCTTGAAGTTGGTGCTGTCAACCCTTTGCTGTTAATCAACTATAGCTGTTAGAGCTGGCGCTGTTTGAACTGCTTACTGTAGGAACTGGTGTTGCTGTCAGAGCTGGTGTTGGGTTGTATTTCTTTTTCTGTATTGTTTGTTGACTTGTTCAGCTTGCCCCTTAGGTTTGAAGTGAAGTTGTTTCACTTTGCCTATTGTTTTCCCAGGTTCGAGGTTGAGTGGGACTCCCTTGCCTCGCTTGTATTGCTGCATCTCATGCATTTTACTGTTTACTGTATATGCTGTTTCTTTTCCGTTTATCCCCTAGGATCTCTGTTTTTCTCTGTGCAAGAGAGAAATATGACAGACCTTAGGTTTCAACCCATGCATGACAACATCAGGGTAGTTTTGATTCCCATTTTCAACCCTAGGTTTTTAGAGTGTCGTTTCTCTTCTCATCTCGAAACAATCAAAAACACAATAATCTTTCAAACATCAATAAAAAACAGTTCTTGCGTAAAAGACTGGAAACCAATCAAAAACGTCATTTTTGTCCGCTTGGACCCGTAATCAGGAGAAAACCTTTTTCAGAAGGATAAAAGATAAACAGACAAATTTGTGTCTTCCGTAGCCCGAACTACGTTTGCTCTGATCTTTCATGCTGTATGAAAGTACGTAGGCATAGGATGCCGTATCCTAGCGAGCAACCTTCCCCTCCTTTCCCGTAGGTAGGCGAACTACGTTGACTCTGATTTCTCGTTCCAGATGGGAATACGTAGGCATAAAGTGCGATACTTTGCCGAGTCATTTTCTTTTCTTTTTGACCCAGACCTGTAGAGTAGATAGAATAACAATCCGTACTAGAAAACAAGCGTGGATCCCGTCGAGTACGACGGACGTGAGGGGTGCTAATACCTTCCCCTTGCGTAACTGACTCTCGAATCCAGAATTTGGTTGCGACGACCATTCCTTTCCCGTCTTTGCGTTAGGTTTACTTCGAGCGTTTCCTTTCCCTCTTGTGGGATAAATAACGCACGGTGGCGACTCTTCTGTCATAGCCGGCGCCGATTTTCGCAGTAGCGACACCATGTAACCCCGAAGAACTTCTCATCCGACATACACACAATCTCTTAGTTGATGACATGAGCGATGAAGAAGCTACCTGCAAGGGGGAGATGGCAGAAGCTGGAGACATCATCCAGGGTAATCATTATCTCACCAAATGGAAGATGAAAGAAGGATGTTTCCTTATGTCATTGCTCAATAAAAGAGATATGAATGGAGCGTTGAGCATAGTGAGGGAGCAGTCCACCAACATAAGCAGGTGAGCATCAGCGACAATTTCCTTGACCGCATCTGGCATCTGCACATTAGAGAATTTCTTCAACTTTGTCTCATGGGTGGTCACCTTCAATGGGGTGCAGTCTTAGAGCAATTAAAGTACTAGTATAAACTATCAGTTACTTTCAATTAATCAGTAATAATTAAAAACAACTTTAAAAAAAATATTTATACCTCTTTCTTCCATAATCTAAATGCCACATGATCGACATACCTAGTGAGTAAGGTAGGGTCACTAGGCCCTCCAAGGAACCTTTCATCTCTGTGTACAGACAACTTCGAGTCAGTCTGAGTTGCCACCTCTGTATCAGTTACAATAAGAATCTTTGTATCAGCTATAGCAGGAACCTCTATATCAACCTGAGGAGGAACCTTGATATCATCCTGGGGAAGAACTTCTACATCATAAACAACAGCAACCTCTGGCTCAACATCAAGATTTCTGGCTCGTCCAACTCTACCTCCTCTACGTTGTAGAGTGTTGGGTAATCGAGACTGCTCTATCCTCTTGCGGTGAGAATTGATAGATACTACTCTATCCATTCTAAGATGCAATTGCTCTCCGTCATCTCCACCAGAGCACTCTATAGATGCTCTCTCTGCTCTATCGAAAAATCTAGAAATAATCTTGTTGTCTCTTCCATTGGTCTTCACCACAGCAAAAAATAAAACAAAATAAAATATAATGATCAATCAGATTTTTTAAATTTCCAGAAATAACCATGTATTTACCGACATTTTTGAAAAATGTGGTATCCTACATTCATTTTTAATGTCATTTTTGAAATTTTTAGTATACACATATGCTGTTTTATCGGCAATTTCAAAAATATCGGTAAAAATGCACATACGATACCGTATTTTTCAAAAATACCTGTGAAAATGCATACAAAATTTTGAATTTTAGCAAACATTTTGAAAATACCGATAAAATAACATGATGTTCTTGAAAAATCCAATATAAAAACAAAATTTTCAGAATAAATGCATAAATTTAATGGAAAAAAAGCTTATTTTTAAATATCTGATAAAATTTTCAAAAAAAGTAATAGAAATCTAAGTTTTTCCAAAAACTATGAAAATGACAATTTAAATAATGAAAGTTATTAATTTTTAAATAAGGAAATATTATGGTAAAGTGCTACTCTTGGAGTGCTAGGTACATTGAAATGGATGCAAAGTAAAATTCTCCCCCTAAAACCAGTTGGCCATCCTTACCTGATATTATAACATTTAACCTAATAGCTTATGTGTATGTTATGAATGCTCATTTCTGATTTGATGCTGCCATATTTGACGTTAGACTTATGTTTGCTCATTTCTTTCTTCATCTTTAAATCTGAACTTCTGCAGTGTTTACAATCATTTCTTATTTTCTCCCTCCTTGCAGATTTTCAATAGAAGGTAGTGTGGCATGTCTAATCAGTAACATAATTGAAGAAAGCACCTTGCAATTATATGTGATTGTGACTATGTTCATATTTGTAGATACAAGATTCACAACTTGAAAATCATAGTGGAAAATCACGATGGAACAGAAACTAGACATATCAGCTTCTCAAAATCACCGTGAAAAAGGCTTTAAACATCGGTGGCCCTTAGTGTCATCAAACATAGGCTTCATGGAACATTCCTACACAAATTATTGTCAATATTGTCCCTCTCCATGTAATCTCTATCTATGAGAGATTCAATACTTTTCTTAACATTAGTTAGATCAGGAAAGAATAATGACTTCAACTAACTCATGTGTCATCTCTTCTATAACATTGCTATCATCAAACTGCTTCCTGAACTTCATAATCCTCACATCGATGAATTAATCTAAGCACATGGTTTTCAATCATCTCCTTGCTCATGACATTATATATCTTCTCTTGGCTTATGACATTCGAGTAATGGCTCATTCTATTCATTTCTTCATTCAAATGATTCTCATCTTTCCCTAGATAATCATCGAAATTACAACATTCAATTAACTTTTGTATATATTGAGTGTTGATGATTTGGATTTTGGATTTAGGTTATTTGGTTTATGTATCTTCTTTTTTTTGCTTAAAATAAAAGATCTTATAAAAAGTCATGTTATTTCAAGTAAATCAAATATTGGTTTAAAATTTAATACACGAATCGGGTCCTTTACGATTTTTAGTGTGACCACTTTATAAATTTAAATGTAATAATTATGATAAGTTTAAAATTTATTTTATAATGTTTTGTGACCACTTAAAATTTAATACACGAATCGGGTCCTTTATCATAATTATTACATTTAAATTTAAAAATGAAAAGAATTAAAATTACTATACTTATTATATTCAATTCACTCATTAAAACCAAACTATCATTATGGTGGAAGTTACAAAACATTAACAACAACAAAAACCCCAACACCTAGATACAAAATCGAAGCAAAATATTTCAACTTGTTTGCATCTCGTTCATCAGTTAGTGTTTTGCTCATTCTTCATCACCATAATTAAACTAACCTATAGGTGAAATTTAACTCATTTTAACTTCAAACTCAGAAACACAAAAAATAGAAGTTTGAATTGGATTTTCAAATTAAAAAAAATTTTTTTGCTATCACATATATTAAACAACAAAGATAATAATAAAGATAAGAACACAAATATATTTATCATGGTTCATTATTAACTAAGCTACGTACAGTCCATCCACCTGAATGATTTGCCTTCTCAATAAAGACTTAATCCAATAATTAATCTAGTTACAACAAACTCAAAGACACACAACCTAAGACTTCTTGAGAAATTCTGACTATACTCTAATCTCTCAACAAAAGCAACTCAAAGACTAATTGTCAATGATTTCTTGAAAATTTTGACTACGCTTAGTCTCGCAAGAAAAATAATCAAAGGTTAAAATAATCAAGGTTTTGTGTTTACAAGATGCTTCAACAAGCAGATACACAAGTTTAAATCAAATGTTACACTTAAAAAAAATATTCAAAGAAAATGTTCTAAGTGTATGAGTGTGTGAGACACTTGTTTCATTTTTCTTTTTCATGTATGATCTTTGGATGTATGTGTTGATGTGCAAATTCAATCGCTATCTTTTCCGATCTTCAAAGACTTGATTATATAGGAAGAAATATATTCGTTGGATAGTGAAGTTGGAATATCCTTAATGTAATCATTGTATAAAGGTAACTTCATATTGCAACATTAACGTGGCGCTTGCAGTAGAAAGTTGGCAAGGATGATGGGATGTGAGAAACTTCTTTGGTACAGAGTACAGTACTTTTCATAGAAAGTAGATTTGCTTTTGTATTTCTATCACATCCATCAGTCATTGACCTTTGATTTTAAATCTTCCAGTTATAGGCTTTTTATATATGTTGATGAAGCTTGAGTAGAGCTCATAGTCTGTCTTCAGAGCTTGGTGAGAGTTCAAAGTCTTTGGAGAACTCGATTATGAGACTTTTTGAAGCTGGTAGTCATAACCTTTATCAGAGTCTATCTAAATGATTTCTGTTCAAAAACATTGACTCGACATATGAGAGTTGACTTCTTTATAAACACGTTTTTAATATATCATCTAATTCAGAGTCTGGATGTCTTCCAAGTCAAAATATGATTTCTATTTTTTGCACACTTGGCAAAATAGTTAGAGTACAAAATTATTCTCTACACTTTGTTATCATCAAAGCTCAAGGATGGTTCTAGAACCAAACTTGTTCCAACAATCTCTCCCTTTTTATGATGATAAATTCATGTATTTTGAATGAACAATTTTTACTTTGGATAATCATATTTATAAAACATCAGAGATAAGTTTGTAAACTCCCCTTGAGTTTTATAGTTAACAAATTTGATCATTTCTTCAAAGTGAGGTTCGTAAGCTCCTCCCTGAGTATTTATATTTTTTTTTCAAAGTTTCTTCAGAGTGAGGTTTGTAAGCTCTTCCTGAGTTGAGACTTAGAAAAACAATATTGTAGGTCAACTTGAATTTAGAAAAGTTAGGGTTTTATTAGGTTACAAGATATATCAAAATCATATTCATTTTCTCCCTCTTTGTCATAAACCAAAAAGATTAATCAAATAGCATAACTGAAAGTAAATGGAAAACAAAGAGTAAAAACAAGAGAAAGGAAAAAAAATCATTCATTGATGAGAAGAAAAAAAGAAGATAAGAAAAACAATAAGACAAGAAAAAAAAACATGGAAAAGAGATACAGGAATGGAGAGAGTCCAACATTAGAGTTGTCTAAAGCTACTTCAAGCTTTAGACTCTAGTGAGTCTCCAGGGCCTCAGTTATTCCATCTTCCTACACATTCTCAACAATACTTACTTGAAGGAAAAGTTCAGAAAGAACTCTTCCAAAAGGAATGAGAGAAGATTCCCTAATAATCTTCTTTCTCAAGAAGTTGAAAAATGGTGAGGGGAAGGTTAACCTTAGTCATCGACAGGATGAAGAAGATAAGATGTTTGTCATCATAGGTGAGTGTTTCCAATGCATATTCACATGGATGAATATTTGAAACCAACAATTAATGCCAAATCTTTGCCTTAGGAAGAAGACAGAAGACACTTTCCAGATTATGATTGGTGGTAAGGATCTTGTCTAGAATGGCTTTAAGGAAGGGACTTGTTCTTAGTTACATGCCTAAATGGACCCTAGCCTCCTTACATAATATTTACTTAGCAATCAGAATAGAGGTAAGAGTGATAGAATTCCAAAGACATTAGACTAAATGCACGAAGTATCCTATCTAAGTTGCAAGAGGGACACATTTGTCCAAAATTCTCTAATGAGAACAGGATATATGAGTCTATTTAGCAGGTTTAAGTAATTCTCCCACTTCTGGTAATGAACATGAGTTAGAAGATCAATACCATGATTCTTGAATTCATTGAATTCAACAAAATTTTCAGAAGCAATGTGTTTGCCTTCAAATTATGTTTGTACTTTTATGAGCATTGTGACTTTTGATTCAATTCATTTTGTCCATTTGTTTGCACTTTTATGCTTTATCTTTCAAATATTTACTCCTTGTACAAATTTTTGATATGAAAAGATTGGAGGGAGGATGACGAAAACGTTATACCCATAACTGTTGTCAGTATACTTTCAATCAAACTTTGTTGACGATGTAAGACATTGTTTCAATCCCCAAACACTGGAGAAATAAGGAAGTTATCCCTTGTCACCCCCTTCGAGCCTAGAAGTTGGAGTTTCTTTCTTTACAACAAAAAACCCGCAATCTTAACCTTTTCTTAAATCTAAACCTTTCATAAAGTTAAAATATTTTTATTATTTTTATTTTACAATTTAGTTTAATGAGGTTAAATTAAAACCTTTCTTAAGTTAAAACCCTTTTTAAAATTAAAACCTTTCTTAAACTAAAACTTCTTTTTTGAAGGTGAAAGCCTTTGTTTTTAAAAAAATCAAAACCCTTTGTTAAAATTAAAACCCCTTTTTTAAAAACTTTTTCTTAAAGTTAACTAGAAACCTTTTTTAAAAGTTGATTAGAACATTTCTTTAAAATTCAACATTTCTCAATTGAAAAAAAACCTTTTTTGGAAAAATAAGATTTTTATTAATCCATTAAAATTAGGCGAAATTAAAAATTAACATTTTAAATTCAAACTCTTTTTTGTAAATTCCTCATTTAGTTTTAAATCCCTTTCTTAAAATCGTCTAATGTTGCGCTTTCAATTTTACATTGAATCTTGACGGTTATTCTCGTATAATTTTTATGTCGATCCATTCATTGCTTTCTCAGTTGTACAGTTATAATACTTTATTTTTCATATTTCTTTTTATGATTGTAATTTATGCGAGGACATCGTCGCTTTTATTTCGTTATTATTCTTGCATTTTTTGCGTTGTAATAATGCGAGTATATCGTCGCTTTGCAATTCCTTTACTGTTTTCGTGCTTTCCCATATTTCATTCTTCCACGCAATTAATTTGTCATTTGCATTATTCACCATCAAATCCTTCTGAAGGAATAAATCCAACCGTTTGACCGCCACGTCAATAGTCCTCACCTTTGAACATTTCACTTTCCAAACCCTAATTGCATATGCGTCCCGTCGTGGAATACCCATCTTACCCCTTTTAAATTCAATTCAACTTTACAACCTAGAGAATTTGAGTCGCCGTACTCATATTTTTAGGCGTCCCGCCGTGGACCAAATTACCCTTTACCCTAGCATTAGGATAAGGAGTCGACGCACTCCATATAGGTTTCCCACCATGGAATACCTATTTTAACCTTTCAATTCAACTATTTTACAACGTAGAAGTAGGAGTCGCCGCACTCTACGTAAACGCTTCTCTATGAACGTTTATTCCCCATGGAATCTTGACCACAGTCAAGAAGTTTCTAACCTCCCTTTCAAGGGGAACTACGATTACTCTGATTCCAACCCCTACTCAGGATACGTAGGCACAAGATGCGAATCTTGCCGAGTAAACTTAGGACTAACCCTTAGGTCTTTCTTTTCACGTTCTAACCCTTAGCAATATACCCTCAAGCAAATAATAAAGAAAAAATAGTAAATGTAAACAAAAGGTTCATGTAGAGTACTACAGAAGTTTAGGGTGCTAATACCTTCCCTAAGCTTAACCAACCCCTTACCTAGATTTCTCCCGCATTGTTTACGATGCAAAAAAATTAGGTTTTCCTTCTTTTGACCTTTTCCTTCGGATAAATCAAAGACCGGTTGTGAACTAAAGATGTGGTTCAAATTAATTAATAATTTGATATCCTATTCTCACTGAAACATAATGGTAAGAGGGAAAGTTACTCCAGAGACTAAAGACATAATGAGCTTTTAGAAAAATAAAGGAAGATGAAACTTTTAGAAAGTGATTTTAGCAAGTGCAAGATGAGATGAAAATAAAAGAGTTAATGAGGTCTTTAAATAGAGATGGAAAGAAGGAATAAATACGACTTATGAGGGAGTAGGTAGAAGCCTACATGAAATAGACTCAACAGTTACTAATGCATACAACAATAATAACATTTAAACCAAGACATGCAACAGGGCATGCTTGTCATAAGTTATAATTACAGAACATTAAAAAAGACCAAAAACAAGACATTTGAAAAGACACAGAGTAAAACTATTTTGAAAAGGGAAATAAACATTTTAAAACCGCGTGCAATATAATAAGGGGATGTAAGTGAAGAGATTTTCTCTTGAACCAAGAAATATTATCCCAATGGGTCACATTAAACTTTTATATGACTTTAATGTATGGCATTTGTCTTACTTTAGAGCCATGAAAAAGTACTTAATTATCACCATTAATGTTAAGAGCTCAGATTCTAAAAGACAAAAAATCCTAGAAGGTTTTTGACTTTGGACCTTATAACCCAGATAGCCTCTTGACTTCATAGGGCTAACTGGTTCAGAGCCATATTCTACTCTTCATAGTCAACACAAATTGAAAAGATGTTTTTATTCTGGACAAAGTTCCATCTTCAAAATTTTCAGAATAAAAACAAATATATCTTAAACAAGGGGTTTTGTAAAAGTTCCAGCCCGTTGATGGTCTGAATCTATAAATTTTAAATTAATCACACCCTTCTGAACATAATCTCTTATAAAATGATGTTTGTTTTCATTGTGTTTAGCTATGAAGTGCAAAATAGGATTCTTTAATAAACAAATAGCATAAGCATTATCACAAAGAATAGGAATGTTACTCTCATATAGTTGATCATCTTCTAGCTTACTTTTCGTCCAGAGAATTTGAATGTTGCAACCATATGAGGCAATGTATTCAGCCTCTGTTATTGATAATGTTATTATTAATTGTCTCTTGCTGGACCAAGAAATGAGATTGTCACCTAGAAACTAACAGCTTCTACTGGTGTTATTCCTTTCTAGTCTATCTCCATCATAGTCAACATCATAATAACCTAGTAACTTGTAATCTTTGGATTTTCTATAAAATAAACTAAGACTAGTAGTACCTTTCGTATATCTAAAGATCCTCTTAATAACTGTTAAGTGAGATTCACTATGATCTAATTGGAATCTAGCACAAAGACATGCAATGAATAAAATACCAAATCTAGAAGTAGTCAAGTATAAGAGAGATCTAATCATACATCTCTATACATTTTATTCTACCTATTTGCTTTCATCTTACTCCAGAATGTATGTTGGATGCATTGGAATCTTGGCTGGTTTACACTACGACAAGTAAAACTTCTTTAGAAGTTCCCTTGTATATTTGCTTTGATGGATATATGTTCCTTCAGAATTTTGGTTGATTTGAATCCCAAAAACGAAATTTAATTTTTCCCATCAAACTCATCTCAAACTTTGCCTACATAGACTTAGAAAATTCTTTTCAAAGATTAGCATTAGCAGAACCAAAAATAATATCATCTACATAAATTTGCGATGAGGAATTCAAAGCAACGTAATTCTGGGAAGGACAACAAATATTTTTGGTTTTTGTTATGGTGCTTGACGAAATGTTGAAACTTGCTCCTACGTATCCCCAGGTGTGACAGAGAATGCAAAATTACGTAGTTATTGGTTGAAATAACTTTGTTTGTTGGTTAATTTTAATTGTGAAAATGATTTCAATGGCGCTTGGGCGAAAAAAGACTTAATGGTTGAAAAGGGTTCAGCCTTGGGTGATGAGAGTTGTTTGAAAAAATACTCACACATGGGGGAGAAGTGATTTTGGATAAAAGACTCGCACTTAGACAAAACAAAATTTTGGGTAAAAGACTCGCACTTGGGCGAAAGATGATTTTGGATTGGTATTGGTTTGGGTTTGAAAAAGGACTTGATATTGATTAAGAGTTGTTGTGAATTAGGATGCTTTAAAATAAAATATACTCGGTTTCTTTATGATCAAGAAACACACAAGGTTTAGGGTTAAGGAAAAAACAAGGAGAACAATAAGGATTGGTTATAACTGCTATTCTTTACTTTCTCTATAAAACAAATTAAAAGTGCTCAAGAATAACAAATAACCCTTTCACCCTAATTAGGTTTTATCACACCACACTTAAGTTGAGAGACTAGTATGTTATTTATAATAAAACCTAACATACTAAACTAATGGGTTTTTTAACAATTACCTAGTACAAGCTAACTTAAGATACAAGCTAACTTAAACAATTGGATCCTTAACACAAGGCCCAATTTGACAACTACATACTAGAATACAATTCGACTACAGCATGTTGGTCTTTGACAACAGCATGTGAGCAACCTTCGACGACATGCTAACTAGAGTTTGATCCAATACCTCACAAATATCCACCTTGGATCTAACTCTACCACCAAGAAACAAACTAACTTTCTTCATGCATCTTTATCAACTGCATACAGTAGAAAAAATTGCAATTGGGCAACGTCTTGGTGATTATATAAGCAACATTATGATCTGTCAAAACCTTCAGCACTTGGACTTCTCCACGCTCAATTACCCCTATGAAAAAATGCAACCTCACATCAATGTACTTGGTCCGCTCATTATAGGCTGAATTCTTTGACAGGTGTGTTGCACTTTGACTATCACATTTAACAGTGACAACGTGACCTTGAAGTTTCAGCTCCTTTGCAAAACCTTCAAGCCATAATGCTTCCTTCACAACTTCAGTTAGGGCGATATATTCCGCTTCAGTGGTTTATAAGGCAACAAACTTCTGAAGTGTTGCTTTCTAACTAATTGTTATGCCAAACATAGTGACACATATCCAAAAATAAATTTTCTGGAATCCATACAACCTGCATAATCTGAGTCGACATATCATTCGATTGCTGCTTTACTATCTTCACCCAAGGCTCCACCATAAATTAGGACTCTGTTTAAAGACTCATTTATGTACCTTAGAATCCACTTCAATGCTTGCTAATGAGCCTTTCCAAGATTCGTCATGTACCCTCTTACAAGACTTACTGCATATGCTATGTCAGGTCTAGTACAGACCATAGCATACATCAAATAATCCACTATATTTACATATGGAATTTTATTCATATAAAATCTTTTGACATCAGTACTAGGACATTAATCTATACTCAGCTTGAATTGAGGGTTTGTCGAAGTCATTACAGGCTTTGATTCGACATACCAAACTTTTCAAGAATCTTTTGTAGGTATGCCTCTTAAGATAAGTATAATTTTGACTGCTTTCTATCACTTCGGATGTCAATCCCAAGAATCCTGGACGCAGCTCCTAGATCATTCATGTCGAACTCCTTATTGAGTTCAACCTTCACCCCGATTACATCTTCGACATTGTTGTTTGCTATTAGAATATCATCCACATAAAGCAACAAAATAACAAATGGAATTTAAATACAAGCTTATAGTGCTTTTGATTGGTGCATCTTGGAATGAAGAACTTGAATCTTATATATAGCATTGGATTCTCACTTCCTTCACAAAATAAAGTGATGTGGGAATTCAAATAACTTGTATCCTATATATATATATATATATATATATATATATATATATATATATATATATATATATATATATATATATATATATATATATATATATATATATATATATATATATATATATATATATATATATATATATATATATATATATATATATATATATATATATATATATATATATATATATATATCCTTTAAATCTCTATTCATTAACAAAACTAAGTGATGTGGGACTTCTTCAACATGTATATTTTCAACCAACCTCAACAATCTCTACCTTGATTGAAAATAAATACATAAGCTTTCATTGTCTTCACCAACAATCATACTCCACCATAAAGTATGGACATGTATATTTTCAACCAACCCCAATAATCTCCACCTTGATTGAAAATAATACATAAACTTTCATTGTCTACACCGACAATCTTACTCCACCATAAAGAGTATAGTCACTTGAAGCTACACCACCATAAAGATTATATTTCACTTGAAGTTAAACCACTTCGAGAATTTTCAAATGTCGAAAATCAGATTAAAACATTATGGTGCAATTTCCTTGTCGGCAGGAAGCTCTTCAACCACCGACATAATCTTGCACCTTGTGTAATCTTGATTGTATCAACACATATTTGACTTGAAATTTCCACAAGTCAAAGAATTCTTCCATCAATTTTCTCTAGCCCGACCGGCACAGCGAAATTTGTGACTGCAGTTCAACAACTCTTTCAAACACTACCCTTCTTTTGTGATGTGGAAGATCAGACAAAACCGCAACCACAAAGCATACTAAGAACACTTATCCCCGATTCAAACAAAAAACTCTGATACCAATTATTAGGGAAAAACAAACAAAGCATAGAGAAAAAAAGGAGGAACACGATCATAACACAAGAACATAACATGGAAACTCTAAAACTGGAGAAAAAACAACAGTCGTGTTGTCAATAGACAATCAGAGAATAACACTATGTGAAAATTGTTACAAAATATAATATACCCTCACAAACCCAGACCATCAATACACCCACACCCTCTAAAATAAATATTTAACTACATCTCACAACACTCTAATACAAGAGCATAAGAGAACAAAGAATGTCAAATACAAGTTTAACGTGCTTTTGACTGATGCATCTTGGAATGAAGAACTTGAATCCTATATTTAGCCTTGAACTCCCTTTTCCTTCACAAAACTAAGTGATGTAGGACTTCAAAAAACTTGTATCCTATATATAGCCTTGTACTCCCTCTTCATTCACAAAACTAAGCAATGTGGGACTTCTTCAACATGTATAAGACAATATGAAAGTTCTTCGAGTGGTGTAGCTTCAAGTGACTATACTCTTTATGGTGGAGTGTGATTGTCGATGTAGACAATGAAAGTTTATGTATTATTTTCAATCAAGGTGGAGATTGTTGGGGTTGGTTGAAAATATGCATTTTGATACTCTTTATGGTGGAGTATGATTGTCGATGAAGACAATGAAAATTTATGTATTATTTTCAATCAAGATGGAGATTGTTGGGGTTGGTTGAAAATATGCATTTTGATACTCTTTATGGTGAAGTATGATTGTCGATGAAGACAATGAAAATTTATGTATTATTTTCAATCAGGGTGGAGATTGTTGGGTTTAGTTGAAAATATACATGTTGAAGAAGTCTCACATCGCTTAGTTTTGTGAATGAAGAGGGAGTCTAAGACTATATATAGGATATAATTTGACTACAACATGTAGGTTTTCGACAACAGCATGTGAGCAGACTTTGACGACATGCTAACTAGAGTTCGATCCAATATCTCACAAGAGCTTTAGTTTGCATTTTGAAAAAGGACTTGATATTGATCAAGTTTGATGGTTTGAAATGGATTGATGAATGTTGAGTTATTTTTAGGAAAATGACAGATGCTCGATAAGACCAAGACGTATGCCTCGAGGCCAATTATTTGAGGTTTTCATGGAATGCAAGACTCCCATGTACCCTTTTTCATTCAAAGCATTTATGAAATTTATTTGCGGATAACAAATGTTCAATAGGACTAAGACGTGTTCCTCGCGGCCGATTGTTCAAGGTGTTTATGTAATGCAAAACTCCAATGTCCCTTTTGTCTAAGTTTGAATTAGGTATTTTAGAACGAAAGAAAGAATAATAGGTAAAACCAAGACGTATGCCTCGGGGCCGATTATTCAAGGTTTTCATGGAATGTGAGACTCTAATGTTCCTATTCTTTTGATTTTATTATAAATCATCTTTAACGTAATATTTACCTAGGAAATTGGTTTCATAATGATAAAGTGGTGAGATAATTTGCAAACCAACTTGATGCTGATCAAGTATTTAATTTGACTTTTGAAAGGTTGATTTTATGTGGTCAAGTTATTTAATTAATCAACTAAAATGAAATTAATCAATTAATCAAGATGATTAAAATTAATTAACCAAATTAATCAATTAAAATGAAATTAATTAATTAATCAAGCTAATTAAAAATCAACTAACAAAATTAATCTATTAAAATGAAATAATCAATTAATTAAGCTAATTAAAAATTAATTAAAAAAATTAATTAATTAAAATTTTAATCAATTAAAATTAAATTAATCAAATAACCAAACTAATTGAAAATTAATTTAAAAAATCAATCAATTAAAATAAAGATCAATTAATCAAGCTAATTAAAAAATAAACTAACAAAATTAATCAATTAAAATAAATTTAATCAATTATTCAAATTAATTAAAAATCAATTAACAAAATTAATCAATTAAAGTCCAATTTAATCAATTAATTATATAAAAAAGAAAAGAAAAGAAAATAGTAATAAAATAATTATTAAAAAAAAGAAAGAGAAAAAAGGTAGGACTCGCGTGTGAATTCTAGAATAACCAAAACGCGACTGAATTTGACGAACTAATATATCATTGGAATCAGAATTTTGCCAGGAATTCAAATATGTATAAGAATTGCAAAAAAAGAGCCATGAAACATGATAATTAAAGACAAAAGTGAACGTGGAAACTAGTAAATAATGACTCGATTCGGCTAAAGTATACATCCAATCGCAAAACTAATTACATATTCATGATCAGTGGAAAAAATTCAAATGGTAGACAAGTTTGCGTAAAATGGTTTAAATTGTTGATTTTTTCACCATATTTTGTGTTCTTGAGTTCATGAGAGCTCTTGAACAATTTTTCAAAAATTCAATTTAAACGCGTTTTTATGTAACTAATGATTGAAATAAGTTTCTTACGTGTGTATAAACATCATAATACACATAAAACACAAGAAAAAAAAAAGAGGATTAGGCTTACTTTAACGAAAAAAACTCAAGAACTTGACGACAACAATGGTGGAGAAGGTGGTCTTTGATCAAGCTTCGATGAGGGTCCAAACAAGCTTCCAGTTTATAATCGTTTATAAATTTGGAGTCCATTCAACATTCTTTACTCAAATCCAAGCTCAAATTCAAGATCCAAGAAACTTTAAAAATCGAGTTCAAAATCGAATTAAACCTTTAATATTCATTTCCACCCCTTCGATTGGTGATATGATACTATTTAAATATGTTAAGATGAATGTGAAAGAATTCAAATTTGTGTGAAATGTGAGGGTGAGTTTTGGAGGGAGTTATATGAAAAATTAAAATGAAGAATGGTTAAGGCTGCACTAATTAGCAATCTATGTGAAAAAATATTTAATCAAAGGTTATGATTGCATCTGAGTGTGTTTATTGAAGTTAATTTTCTGCTGAAATGAGATTTGGTTATGGTTTTATGTTTCCTTAAAGTGGTTTTGGAAGTGGTTTGGGTTTATGAAAACCATGTGGTCTCAAGTTAAACTTTGATGCAAGTATGCATGTTATGACATGAATTAGTGATGATTTGATGCAGAATTTTATCAACATAATGCTTGATTATCATGTTAGTATGTTTATGCTTATGTTCGTGTCATATTGGATTTGTATGATGAAATATAGTTTTGTAGGTCCAATGAACATGGTAATGGAGCATGTCATGATGGCTTGATGATGAGACAATGATCATGAAAATGAAAGCATGAATTGCAACATGGTATTAAGATAATGATATTGTATGATGATATGTAAAGGAAATAAACTTGATTTTTTTATGGACTTTACTAAAAATAAAAGTATGCATGATTTATGATTTGAATGAAAATTGGTTTATGGTATGAAAAATAAATTAAATTTAAATGTGATGTTTGTTTATGAATGCGACTCAAATATGAATGCAAATGCAAATTGGTTTAAAATATGGTAAAGAACAAATAATGATGTAGTTGACTTTTCTTTAAAATATCACATGACTTCTAAAAAATGTCAAAAAATAAATGCTAATGATATTGTAAGAAATAAATATGTTAAACCAAAAATAAAATAAAAAATTCTATGCATAATGTAAATGGATTAAATGATCAAGGGAAAAAAATGGGGTATGACACACATCAGAAAAGAATGGTGGTTTTATTGTGTAGTTTGGGCCAGAGAAAATTGATGGAAGAATTGTTTTTGACCTGTGGAAAGTTCAAGTAAAAAATGTGCTGGCACAATCCAGATTACACAAGATGCACTATAAAATTATGTCGGTGGTTCAAGAGCTTTCTACCAACATGGAAGTTGCACAAAAAAATTTCAATCTAATTTTTGACATGTGAAATTCTTGAAGTGATTGAATTTCAAGTGAAATGTGTTCTTCATGATAGAGTATATGATTGTTGGTGATGACAAAGTGAAATTCTTTGAGTAATTTAGCTTCAAGTAAACTATAATATTCATGATAGAGTATAATGACTTTTGAACTATGATTGTCAGTGAAGACAATGTAAAAATTCTTGGAATGGTGTAGCTTCAAGTGACTATACTCTTTATGGTGGAGTCTGATAGTTCACTTTAAACTATGATTGTAAGTGATGATAGTGGAAGATAATGTATTATTTTCAATCAAGGTGGAAATTGTTTGTATTTTATAAAAATATACATGTTGATTAAGTCTCACATCGGTTAAGTTTGTAAAGGAAAAAGAAGTCCAAGACTATATAAGAGTTCAAGTTCTACATTATAAAATGTATGAGTCAAAAGTATTTTTAACTTGTATTTGATATTTTGTTTTCTCTTGTACTTTTGTGTTAGACTGTTGTGAGATATAGTTAAATATTTACTTTAGGAGTTATGAGTGTACTAGGGACCAGGAGGCGGTTGAGGGTAAATTATGTGTTGTAATAGTTTTCACATAATATTATTCTATGGTTATCATTTGATAATGACTATGATATTTTCTCTAATTTTGAAGTTTCCACGTTAAGTCATTGTGTCATTTTATTTTCTCTATGCCGATTTTTCCCAACACTCTTAGCCACTGAAAAATGTGTTGCCATATTATGGAAAGGTGTCTCCAACCACACACAAAAAAAGTTCAGTTGTTTCAATTCATCACACTCAAACACACACCTTAAATTGTCCGCCTTTGAAGCACTCAAATTCATCATATTTATTTGAATTCTTTAAACCAGAGTCACTCAATTTTTTAAATATTATTTCACTCATTCTAATTATTTAAACAATTCAACTATATTTTTTAAATAATCATATAATTTTTCAAAAATTTTAAACGAGTCCCACCAAACTCCACGATATACCTCACACTTATATTGGTTTTAACACATTTTAATAAAAACTAGCAAGAGACTCGTGCATTCGCATGGGTCTAACAATGTCAACTAAATATTAGAGAAAAAATGTTTAAAATGCTATTATCATATAAGTATTAATGTATTTTATTGAATGTAAAGAAATATTAATATAAGGTATTTTTATATAATGTAGTTTAGGATTGTGTAATGTTTGAACTATGCAATCAAATAAATATTTGCTAATATTTCATATAGTATTTTTAATTACTATTAAACTAAAATTATATTGACATAGTTGAGTAGTTCAAATACAACTTCAACTTGGATAAAAAAATATAAAATCGAACAATTTAGTAAAACCGAAATAACAATTACCACAACAAACAACTAAAACAACAACATTAAACTTTAGTAATAATAATTATATAGACAGATGAAAAGATCAATATTTCCTTCAAGCATTATTCCTTTCGGCACGTCTCAACAAATTGATGTACATCATTTGAGAATCATAGTGGTAGTGAAATAACAATGTATCTCCTACCTTAAGATTTTTTTTCCTTGGCGTATTCATACCACCCATAGTTGATGTACATTTCCACCATGTCTCTCTCCGATTTAATGATCTCATAGTCATAGTAGCCCATAGTCTCAAGATCTATCCGAGTATATTGAGTTTGATTTGGACGAAGACCCCTCCTTATAACATCAACTAAGAAATGTTGCATAGCATGATTTGTGGCTTAATAATGAAAATCTCACGGGCATATCCTTTGGTAATGTAACCTTGGGCTTTACTTGTGCATTGCTGCATTTTTTTCATATGGACTTTGAAAATTTGACAATTGAAATAGGCTTTGAACATTATTTATTCACACCTCCACCTTGTTTGAACTTGTGATTAAATTTGAATGATGAAGTAATTCTTGATTCTTGATTAAAAGATTATAACAATTAAAACTTGAATCTTCCATGTGGGTCTAAAAATTTCATTAGAAACAAATTCCAACACTCTTGAATTCTTCACTAAAACTTGAATCAATCCTTGTAAAATAAAGTCCACCATGAATCGATCTTTGAGAAATAAGGCTAAACATGAATCAACCTTGGTCACTTGAATCCTTATAAACTACCACCCTCATTTTGAATCTTCTTGAACAATATTATGGACCAAATGAACATGACTTGAAATTAGAGTCCATGACTTGAAATTAGAGCCTCAATGCACTAGACTTGAATCTGCATAAAGCCCTAATTAGAAGTAATTTGATCCTTAGTGATCTTCAACCATAAAACATTTTGAATTCAGCACACCCTTGCCCTTAAAGCAATCCATGACCAAGACAAACTTGAGAATGAAGCAAACTTTTCTTGTTTGACCAAGGTTAGGTCAAACTCACTTGAATCCCAACTATTACTGCACACACACTTGACCTGATAACTTTGAATGAGCCTTGACTCACCCTTGCAAAACCTGAGCTTAGACAACAACAAAATAAAAGCAAAAGACACATATTTTTGGACTTTTGAATGCAAGATTGTTACATTACATGCTAATGATATAATGCACATATAATAAAAATGTTATGATAATTATATTGATTCCACGATTCAAAGTCAAAATTGGAGTGTGACAGTTCTTTAACGTGTCATAAATTTGAAACAATGTATCCTTCATTATTTGTCTTTATTACGTATGAAAACCTATATATAAATTATGAAATAATACCCATAATTATGCTTTTAAAACTCCCTTGCAAGCAGCTTTTCTCTAGTTAGGAGTTTAGTTTTTTAAAAGTCTTCAAACAAAAATGAAACATTTTTTAAAGCCATATTCATTTACCAACTAAAGAAACTTTAAACAAAAACAACTTTTTTATCCTTAGACCTCTCTTATCTAGTCTTTAATATTTTCCAACAAACTCGATTAATCATTTTATTTACCTCACTCCCACCCCTAAAATTTATTTAATGATAGATACTTGGCGTGAATTTTCAAACCTATTGCGAAATAAAAAATAAACCGCGACCATGGCCTCGTGTAAATTACATCCATGGAAAATGCAAGAATAATAATGAAATAAGAGCGATGACTGCCTCGCGTAAATTACAACTATAAATTGGAGTGCAAAAAATAAAGGATCAATAAACTACACAACTGAGAAAAAAAATGTTAGGAACGTCATAAATTAGAATCTAAATGTTTTTTTTAATTACAATTTATTAAAAACTAAATTAACTATAAATCATAAAAAACTGTTACTAACTATAAATTATAAAAAAAAGGAAATACTAACTATAAGCTAATAAAATGTTTTTAATTATTAGTCATCAGAAAAAAAATATAATTTCAAGTTATTAAAAAAATAAACTAATTATAAGGTATAAAAAATAGTTTTTAATTACAAGTTTTATATATATATATATATATATATATATATATATATATATATATATATATATATATATATATATATATATATATATATATATATATATATATATATATATATATATATATATATATATATATATATATATATATATATATATATATATATATATATATATATATATATATATATATATATATATATATATATATATATATATATATATATATATATATATATATATATATATATATATATATATATATATATATATATATATATATATATATATATATATATATATATATATATATATATATATATATATATATATATATATATATATATATAGATTTTTTAAAAAGGTTTGTAGTAACTTTAACTAAATAATGGTTTTAATTTACAAACTTAGATTTAAATTTTAAAAAGGTGGTTTAAATTTGGAAAAAAAAAGTTTTAGTTTTAAGAAAAGATTTTAATTTTGGAAGAAAAAAAACTTTAAAAGAGGTTTTAACTTTAATAAAAGAGTTTTAAATCTTGTTCAAAAAAAAAGCCTTAATGTTGAATAAAAAGTCTTAATGTTAACTTTATGTTTCTTTTGTTGTATTTCTTTTTTAAAAATAGTTTAATTAAAAATACTAACCTCTAAAAAAGAATTTTGGTTCAAGAGGAGTTTTAATTAAGAAAATTCATTTTAATATTAACTAAATCTAAAAAGTTAGGAAAAGCTTACGGTAACGGCGACGGATTCTTTAGATGGGATTTGAAGCAGTTCCGGAAGGAGGACAATGATGAGAGCTTGAGCTTCTCTGAGTCGCGATGATGATGATTAACGAATGAAGCTCCGTCTTCTTCTTCAAAAAACCGTCCCTTTCTTCTCCTTCTGGGTTTGTGGGTTCCTCCTTTCTTCTGATAAGTTGTGAGAACGGCCGCCGTTTTTTCTTTTGTCTCCTTCTCCCCTTTTTCTCAAATGCAACTCATGTTTATATAGGTAACAAATTAGGGTTAACTCTAACCTAATGCCCACTTTAAAGCCCAACTCCTCACACACGGTCTCTTGCAAATTGTGCCATTTTGTTCATTCGAAATAAAGTGGCACTAGAAACCATGTAAAGGTAGGACAAATTTGGGGTGCAACACTTAGGTACCCAGATTTTCTTGGGTCCTTTTTGGTTAGTTGCCTTAAAGCTTTTTCTGAACTTCTGTCTTTGAATATAAGACTTGTTCTGATTAGCTTTAGATTTATTAAACACATGTTTGTTCTGATTAGAACTTGTGTGTTTAATATCATTTAAGTGATCAAATGTAAATTGAGAATATAAAGGAGGATACTTGATATCCAGTTTATCTACAGATTTTGGATTTGAATCTTCATAAGAGAAAGATTTACATCCAACACCTTTTCTATAGTTTATGCTAATACCATAGATCATTGAAGCCATCTTGCTTCTATCTAGGCTTTTAGTTAGAAACTTCCTGAAACTATAGTCATACTCTTGTAAAATATTTTTAGAGCATGGTTCAGATTTTGAATCAGAGTTTACTTGAGCAGATTCTAAATTATTTTTCAATTGAAGATTTTCAGCTTTTAGCTCATCTATTTCTGATTCAAACTTGTTACTCTCAAATTCAATATGCTTTAGAAGCGTTTTGTATTTGAGTTTAACTTTGCTATAGTTTTCAAGAATATCAGATAGATTTTCACCAAGTTCTTGTCTAGAAAGTTCAGCAAATACCTCTTCAGAATCAGATTCTGATTCTGATCTAGATGATTCAGCACTGTCTTCAATGTCAGCCATGAATGCTACATTTGCACATTCCTCTTCTGACTCTGATAACGAATCAGATGCATCTGAGTCATCCCAGGTAGCCATTAGAACTTTCTTTTTGTGATCTGACTTTCTTTTTGGGTTCTCCTTCTGAAGCTTTGGACATTCACTCTTGTAGTGCCCAGGTTCTTTGCATTCATAGCAAACAACCTCTATTTTTCTAGATCGTTTGTGTCCAGAGGATTCTCTAGATCTTCTGTATCCAGAGTGTTCTCCAGATCTTTTGTGTTCAGAAGATTCTTTGTATTGATCTGGTTTTCTAAAGTTCTTGAATTTCCTTTGCTATTCTTCCAGAGTTTGTTGATTCTTCTGGACAGCAAGGATAGTTCTTCTTAATCTTCAGAAGCAGACTCTTCAGAGATTTCTTCTATTACCTGCAATGCTTTAACAGATTTATTAGATTTTAAAGCAATTGACTTACCTTTCTTTAGAGGCTCATCTTCCTCTAGTTCAATCTCATGACTCCCCAGAGAACTGATTAGTTCCTCCAGCGTAATCTTGTTCAGATCCTTTTCCAGCTTCAGAGCAGTGACCATGGGTCTCCATCTAGTTGGCAAGATTCTGATTATTTTCTTGACATGATCTGATGTAGAGTAACCCTTGTCTAGAACCTTTAAGCCAGCAGTGAGAATCTGGAATCTGGAAAACATGGCTTCAATAGATTCAGATTCTTCCATCTTGAAAGCTTCATACTTCTGGATCAGCGCCAGAGCCTTGATTTCTTTAACTTGAGAGTTCCCTTCATGAGTCATCTTCAAGGATTCAAATATATCAAAGGCAGTTTCTCTGTTGGTTATTTTCTCATACTCAGTATGAGATATAACATTTAGCAAGATAGTTCTAGCCTTGTGGTGATTTATGAATTCCTTCTTTTGCGCCTCAGTCATTGATTTTCTGTCAACTTTCTTGCCATTCCCATCAGTGGGATGAACATATCCATCAATAACTAAGTCCCAAAGATCAACATCAAATCCTAGAAAGAAACTTTCTAGTCTATCTTTCCAATAGTCAAATTTTTCTCCATCAAACATGGGAGGTTTTGTGCTGACTCTTTCTTCATATTTGTTGTTGTTGGGTGTTGAAGTTTCAGCAGCCATAATGTATATCAACCAAGAATATCAAGAGTTTTTCCCACTGGATCTTTTCTGGTCACGGTTAAGTGATAGCACAAACAAAACTGGAGCTCTGATGCCAACTGAAGGTGAGAAAAACACTTAGAAGGGGGGGGGGGGGGTTGAATAAGAGTTTTAAGAAATATGGAAATAAAAACAAGTCAAGATTTTTATCCTGGTTCGTTGAACTCAACTACTCCAGTCCACCTTATCAAAGACGATTTGCCTTTCTCCACAAGGACTTAATCCACTATTAATCAACTGATTGCAATAGTAAGCACTAAGAACAACTGTCTTAGTCTTCTCAAGAACTACTGACCAACCTTGGTCTTCTTAAGGAACTTCTTACAAATTAATGTAAACTAACAAGTGTTTGAATGCTTCTAATAAGCTGTATCACAACTGTGATATTTACACTTAAGATTAAGTACAACAAAAACTATACAGTTTTATGAAAGATCAAATGAATAAGATCTTTGTGAGATTTTCACTTTGATGAATCAAGCGTGTAAGAATATTTCTTTCTGAGTGAACTAGCAATGAGCAAGTGATGAGCAGGAAATTAGCAGCTTCAAAATGTTGTAGAAGTTCTCCTTTTATAGCTTTTCCAATATGCTTTGAGTGATGTGCAGCTGAATATTATATTAGGATATAAGAATTTTCATTACCAAAAAGTATGGGCAGAGATATGCTTTCTGCAGGAAAAGTATGGTTGTAGAAGCCTTGGGATTTGCACCACGTCACTTCTTTGGACAAAATAGTCGTTGGTTACTCTGGAAGCAGCACCACGTCCAATCAAGTTTACAGCTTCTTCAACAAGCTTCCTTCAGGATGAAGTCTTCATAATCTGCACTTCAGAACTTGTAGCAAGCTTAAAGTTATGAAATACTTTAAGATGATCAGAGCTAAAATGATTGAGAAGTTCAGAGCCTTGATAGATGATCAGATCTTGATATATCAGAGTCTCAATCTTGATCAGAGTCTTCATTAGAGTATGCAGCAGTATGTGCTTTGAGGATGAATATTAATGATAAGAGTCTGGTTATCAAAGCCTCTGTTCTTGCAGTGAAAAGAACTTCAGAGTCTGATTAGATCAAAGCTTTCAACTCTTTGTACACTTCTTTCATTAACGCTTCAGATCATTCTGTAGCTTCTACTTCAGATCCTTTTGGCAGCGCTTCAGAATCTTTTGATAGTCTTGCATCTGATGCTTCAGAGCCTTGCATAGTTTCTTGTACTTATGTATTTTGCTTCTTTAAGAGTTTTCAATTTAATACTTGAAACAATAATACTTGAACAAATTTTAGAGTGTATATTTTCTTAATACAAAATTCCATAAAAGTTATCATCAAAATATAGAGATATAAGAAACACCAATTTGTGTTCTAACAGAAGGTACTATTACTTTGGATGAAGTGTAGACGACGGTGAAATCCAAAGAATTTTCAAAGTCTTGATGGTGAAGGCTTAAATGTGTCAAAAGGAGGAGGTGAGCGTAAAGGGATGTCCAACTAAAAGAGGTCTGACAAGTCAAAGGTAAAATGTTCTAATTGTCAGAAAATCGGTCATTTTAAAAGAGATTGTCCTAAAAGAAAGGTCAATGAAGATTTTGTTCAAGCTGTAGTTGCATCAGGTGAGGAAAGTTATGAGGATGCCGAAGCACTAGTGGTATCGAGTTTGGAAACTGAAGATAGTTGGGTCATTGACTCAAGTTGCTCTTATCACATGTGTCCAAGAATAGAATACTTTGAAACTATGAAGATGGTGCAAGGTGGAGTAGTTCACCTTGGTAATAATAAGGCATGCAAGGTTCATGGTATTGGTACAGTCGGATTTAAAATATTTAATGATCATGAACTTCTTATTCACAATGTGAGGTATGTTCTAGAACTCAAGAGAAATTTGTTATCTATAAGTATGTTTGATGATCTAGGTTATTGTACTAGAGTTGAACGTGGAGTGTTGAAGATTTCGTGTGATGAATTAATTATTGCTAAAGGGTCTAAAATATGTGGTCTATATATTTTAGAATGTTCAAATGTTATTATTCATTCATCGTTAACTAGTGGAGGCTTTCATGACAAGGAAGAGCCATGAGGTTTGAGTTTAAGGTGTTATAAATGCCTTAAGAAAGTTTCAGAGGAGTACTATGAATTTTGTAGAAATCAAGGGATAAAAATGTATGTTACCGCTGAGTTGTTATTGAGGTTTTGGGGAAAAGCTGAGGTTAAAACAACTTACTTGGCTGGTAGAGAATTTCTTCAAAAGAAGAATAGTGAAAACCAAGGGAGAAACTATAACGAAGAAAACTCAGTTTGATGTGGAGTTTCCTACTATGGATGCTAGAAGTAGTGAGAGAACGGTTACAAAGATCTCTGATTATCGTTTGACTCATGATAAGGTAAGGAGGGTTATTGTAGCATCTCAAATGGACGGTTATGCTAACCTTGGATATTATGTTTTTAATGTGGCTGAAGGACTCCAAAATAAAAGAAGAAAAACCTTTAGGGAGGCATTTGAAAACAGGTGGAGTTAATGGTGGTTGAAAAATCATACTTATAGGCTTGTTAAATTACTAAGGCAGAAAAGGATAATTAGGAACAAGTGGAATCATGCTGCGAGATCAAGATTCAAGGGTTGCTTGAATTTGATCAAAGCTATTGAGTAAAGTTTCAACTTGGTAGAGAGCAGTAATGTTATTGATTGTTAAATTGGTATCAACACGGTTTAAAGTCAAGGCGGAGATTGTTGTAATGTGCCTTAAAACCTTTGTTGATGAAGAGAAAGAAAATATATTTTGGAGATTGCATTTACCACGAAAATCGAGCGAAAAGTTGAAAGAAAAAAAATCGGTCGGTGAATAGTGTCGTCCAAACGGTGAATAGTGTTTTCCGTACGGTGAATAGTATTATTTTTGAGCTTTTTTCGATTCGGTCCACGGATCCATGTGATTTTGGGCTTTGTTTATTGGATATTTGCTATTATAAATATGTATCTCTTATATGTTTGGTTGTGACAATCTTAGAGTTTTCACCAACAAGGGAGACCAAGGGTTTAAAGGTATAACATAGAGTTTCAGCTATGCACAAAAAAAACCTTGGATTACACATTGGGTTTCAGTGATTTATATATTGAGAGTTGGAGAGGTAGGGAAACACTTGGGTAGAAAATAAGGTTGTTCTTGGACACCTTCAGGGTTGTTCTTGAGAATCTGAAGGCGAAGACTATTTTCGTGTAACTCATCTGTAATCTCTTGTAATAACTTTCTGAGTATGGAGAGTTACTCTCTCCCCCAGAGTAGATCGTTTGATCGATCTTGGTAAATAAACCTTCGGTTTTTTCTTGCCTTATTCTGTTATATTATATGTGTACAAATTATTATTGTTGAATACCATTTATTTTGGTTGCTCTTATTCTTTGCCTCACAAATTGATATTGAATTTCGTCGTAATTCACAACATGATATTTTTTCTCTTGTACTTTTGTGTTAGACTGTTGTGAGATGTAGTTAAATATTTACTTTAGGAGTTATGAGTGTACTAGAGACCAGGAGACGATTGAGGGTAAATTATGTGTTGTAATAGTTTTCACATAATATTATTCTATGGTTGTCATTTGATAATGACTATAGTTTTTTTCTCTAATTTTAAAGTTTCCACGTTAAGTCCTTGTGTTGTGATTGTGTCTTTTATTTTCTCTATGCTAATTTTTTTTAACACTCTTAGCCACTGAAAAATGTGTTGCCATATTATGGAAAGGTGTCTCCAACCAAACAAAAAAAATTCAATCGTTTCAATTCATAACACTCAAACACACACCTTAAATTGTCCCCCTTAAAAGCACCCAAATTTATCATATTTATTTGAATTCTTTAAACGAGACTCACTCAATTATTGTTTCACTAATTCTAATGATTTAAACAATTCAACTATATTTTTAAATAATCATACAATTTTTCAAAAATTTTAAATGAGTCCCACCAAATTCCACGATATACCTCATATTTATATTAGTTTTAACACCTTTTAATAAAAACTAGTTAGAGACCCGTGCGTTCGCACAGGTCGAACAAAGTCAACTAAGTATTAGAGAAAAAATGTTTAAAATGTTATTTTTACATAAATATTAATGTAGTTTATTGAATGTAAAGAAATATTAATATAAGGTATTTATATATAATGGAGTTTACGATTGTGTGATGTTTGTATTATGCAATCAATTAAATATTTGCTAATATTTGATATAGTATTTTTAATTACTATTAAACTAAAATTATATTGACATAATTGAGTAGTTCAAATACAACTTTTACTTGGATAAAAAAAACATAAAACGAACAACTTAGTAAAAATAAAATAAAAGTTACCACAACAAATAACTAAAACAACAATATTAAACTTTAGTAATAATAATTATATAGACAGATGAAAATAACAGTATTTTCTTCAAGCATTATTCCTTCTGTCATGTCTCAACAAATTGATGTACATCATTTGAGAATTAGAGTGGTAGTGAAATAACAATGTATCTCACACCTTAAGATTTCTTTCCTTGGCGTATTCATACCACCAATAGCCGATGTACATTTCCACTATGGCTCTCTCCGATTTAACACAGCCATAGTAGTCTATAGTCTCAAGATCCATCAGGGCACACAGAGTTTGATTTGGACAAAGACTCCTTCTTATAACATCAGCTGGGAAATGTTACATAGCATGATTTGTGGCTTGATAATGAAAAGTGTCATGGGCCTATTCTTTGGTAATGTAACCTTGGGCTTTACTTGAGCATTGTTGCATTTTTTCATATGAACTTTGAAAATTTGACAATTGAAATGGGCTTTGAACATTATTTATTCACACCTCTACCTAGTTTGAATTTGTGATTACATTTGAATCATGAAGTAATTCTTGATTCTTGATTAAAAGACTATAACAATTAAAACTTAAATCTTCCATGTGGATCTAAAAATTTCATTAGAAACAAATTGCAACGCTCTTGAATTCTTCACTAAAACTTGAATCAATCCTTATAAAATAAAATCCACCATGAATCGATCTTTGAGAAATAAGGCTAAACATGAATCAACCTTGGTCACTTGAATCCTTATAAACTACCATAATCATTTTGAATCTCCTTGAACAATATTATGGACCAAATGAACATGACTTGAAATTAGAGTCCATGACTTGAAATTAGAGCTTCAATGCACTAGACTTGAATCTGTATAAAGCCCTAATTGGAAGTAATTTGATCATTGGTGATCTTCAACCATGAAACACTTGAATTCAGCACATCCTTACCCTCAAAGCAATTCATGACCAAGACAAACTTGAGAATGAAACAAACTTTTCTTGTTTGACCAAGGTTAGGTCAAACTCACTTGAATCCCAACCATTACTGCACACACACTTGACCTGATAACTTTGAATGAGCCTTGACTCACCTTTGCAAAACCCGAGCTTGGACAACAACAAAATAAAAGCAAATGACACATATTTTTGGACTTTTGAATGCAAGATTGTTACATTACATGCTAATGATATAATGCACAGATAATAAAAATGTTATGATAATTATATTGATTCGGCGATTTAGAGTCAAAATTGGAGTGTGACAATTCTTTAACATGTCATAAATTTGAAACGATGTATCCTTGATTATTTGTCTTTATTACATAGTTGTAAACATTAAAAAAAGAGAAAAATATTTAATCGTATGAAAACCTATATAAAAATTATGAAATAATACCCATAATTATGCTTTTAAAACTCCCTCGTAAGCAGCTTTTCTCTAGTTAGGAGTTTAATTTCTTAAAAAGTCTCCAAACAAAAATGAAACATTTTTTAAAGCCATTTACCAACTAAAGAAACTTTAAACAAAAACAACTTTTTATCCTTAGACCTCTCTTATCTAGTCTTTACTATTTTCCCAACAAACTCGATTAATCATTTTATTTACCTCACTCCCACCCCTAAAATTTATTTAATGATAGATAAGTGGCGTGAATTTTCAAACCTATTGCAATATAAAGTAGACAAATTTTCATGAATGCACACGTGGCAAACACTTTACTTTGTATTTTGATTTCACTTCCACAGTCAGCATTAGCACGCCACCCACGTTTGTTTCCAACAAGAAGCGTTGGTGCCGTTCCATGATTTGTGAATGCGACGCTTCCTATGTCTTGATGCCTCGGTCAAATTGTGAAAACTTATACAATTCATCTTCTCTAAATTTCCAAATCATTAAACTCAAACTTCATACAATGTTACTAGATTAATTTTTTCACATAAAGTTTCTTTAAATTATTTGATTGATGTTGGAAAAAGATAATGATAATTTTATTAAAAAAAGGTAAATAATTATAATAAAAGTTAAGTTAGTAATATTTTTTTATTAAATTAAAAACTATACAGTCTTGTATATATATTGATAATTTAATTTAATATACTACACCTACCCACCACCTTGGCACTCGCGTCTTCGATTCGGTGGGAAACGAAGACGAAGATGAACGTGGATCTGGAATCCTTGGCGGAAGCCACTTCTGGAGCTATAGGATCATTGCTCAGTTCAACAATTCTCTACCCACTTGATACCTGCAAGACTAAGTATCAAGCCGAGGCACGTTCTCATGGTAATCGAAAGTACAAGTACGTTTAACTTCCCTTTCATCTTCACTTTATGCCTTCTTACTTTTGATCCTTATAACCCTTGTTGTTAAAATCACTTTTTTGTTCTTGATTCGTACTTGATTTTTCAATTCTTGATCGTCTTTATGGTTTCTTGGGTTCGACCTTGTTATTATCGATTATTGAGTTTTTGATCGTTTCGATGTCGGTGCTGTAAAAATTGTTTTTTAATCTTCTTTAAACAAAAAAAATGGCCTTTGAATTGAGTTTTTTTTTTGTTATGTAGTTCTTTTGACGTGGTGGGAAAGGATTCTTTTTCCCACTTTTTGAAAATGCTTTCTTTTTGTACCTGAAAACTAATGAGAGTTCCTTTTGAATTGAGTAACTGTATTACAGTTCTTCGTTCTGCATAATTGCCATGCTTTACAAGTTTCAAGTCTCTGTTTTTTTTAGCATAAGCAAGGTTTTAAGATAGAAGTCTATTACTGCAAAAACGGTTGCGACAAAACGGTATTGGAAAATGCCGACACCGATACCGATACCGTTATTCACTGTTTTTGCGATAAAGACAAATTGTGGTTAATTCACATTGGAACGATCACAATCACCAACCGAAATTGTGAAAGTCTCTACGCGACCTCAACCGTAATTTTAAACCTTCCTGATAACTTTATTCTCCGTTTTTGTGATGAAGAAGAAATTGTGGTTAATTCACACTGCGACCACCACAATCTGCGTCACGACATTTGTATTGACTGAAATTGCGAAAGCCTCTACATGACTGCAACGCGGCCTCGGCCGATATTTAAAACCTTGTCGATACCATTATTCACTGTTTTTGTAATAAAGAACAAATTGTGGTTTCACACCGCGACGACTGCAATCAGCGTCGCTACACCGGTACCAACTGAAATTGTGAAAGCCTCCACGCGACCGCAACACGACCACAACCGTTATTTGAAACCTTGAGCATAAGTATCTCTTTTTTGTCAACTATCCAAGGTGTATGTAGTTTGAGATGTATTGCTGATTAAAGTGCATAGTTTATTATTTTTGAAATATATTTTTGTTGTAGAAAGCAAATAGAACAGGCCCCATCATTATCATAGATGTCTGTTTGAGTTGTGTCCACATAAAAGTAAAGCAGAATAGAGTTTATTTTCGTGGCGCATGTCTGAGTTATCAGACACGTGTTGTGTGAGTGCTAGACACCTGCGCACATGTTTGACCTGGAGACACAACTTATCCTAGAACGTGCTTCATAGTGTATTGGCGTGGACATTGGAAAATGAAATGCTGCAATACATTGTTCAGTACAAATAGCTGCTATAAAACTCTTAAGCATTGAAGCATAGTTGAATTTGAACAAACCTCTATTTTTCACGATCCACAATTGATAGCATTAATCTCTTGGGTTTATATACTTAGTTACAAAGTACTTGTCTTACCTATGCAGGAATCTCTCTGACGTGTTATGGGAGGCAGTATCTAACCGTCAGGTGCTTTCCCTTTACCAAGGCCTTGGAACAAAGAATCTTCAATCCTTCATTTCACAGTTTATCTACTTCTATGGCTACAGTTACTTTAAAAGGCTGTACCTGGAAAAAAGTGGATATAAATCCATTGGGACAAGAGCAAATTTGTTAATCGCCGCCGCTGCTGGGGCTGTCACAGCCATTACAACTCAGGTGAGGTAGCATTACCTATTGATTCACTGTTAGAATTTGGAACTAAACTGATTCATTTATGGGATTTATCAAGTGCAACCGTTTTATACAAAAAAACACTGTTAAGTTTATAATACTTAATTTCATGTGTTTTGGTCAATCATGGTGTTAAATAAATAGATATGATAAATCACGGTTGCAATTATTTGTCACTATCTACAGATATATTTAATCGGTTTTTCTTCGTTATGTTGTGTATGAGGGAATATTTTTTAATCGAACTTTGTAAGTTTAATACAAGAGTATCTTATCGATGACTATGTAGCCCCTGGATACAGCCTCTTCAAGGATGCAGACAAGTGCCTTTGGAAAGTCTAAGGGACTACTGAAAACTCTTACAGAAGGTTCATGGAGTGATACATTCGATGGCCTTAGCATTTCTTTGCTTCTGACCTCAAACCCTGCAATTCAGGTAGCTCAAGCTAGTTTCTACCAACCACAACCATCGTTTTTGTTCTTTTTTCAGAGGGGTCGGTACTACAGAGTCTAAGATCAATATAGCTTAATTTTGAAATTTCTTGTGCTACAGTATACAGTGTTTGATCAGCTGAAACAGCGAGCACTGACGAATAAACAAGAACAAAACACCCCTGAGAAAGGAGTATCTCCAGCATCGCTGTCTGCATTTATGGCCTTTCTTTTAGGTGCAATTTCGAAGAGCATTGCTACCTGTCTAACCTATCCTGCCATCAGGTGTGTAATTTTTCCTTCCGACTTGTTTTCATTGGAAAACTTAGTTTCAGGGCACAACTGAGAGCCTTTTTTCTTTGTGTAGGTGCAAAGTCATCATTCAAGCTGCAGAAGCAGATGAAGAAACTTCTGAAAAAAAGATTAAATCATCGAAAACTGTGTCCAACGTTCTCTACGGAATATGGAAAAGGGAGGGCATTTTGGGCTATTTTAAAGGATTACATGCTCAGATATTGAAAACTGTTTTGAGCTCGGCACTGCTCTTGATGATCAAGGAAAAGATCTCTGCCACTACCTGGGTCCTCATTCTTGCAATTAAAAGGTATCTCTTACTCCCAAAGGGCAGGGTTAAGAACTTGTAAGTTTTTACTATAGCTGTTATTGGAGGAAGAAGGTTCTACGCATTTTCGATAATGGATTTGGTTGGAATGCAACGTGTGCATTTTAACGGATACATCCATTTCTTTAGAGCTGAGACAAGGTTCTTTTTCTGGTTTCTATTTGATCCAATACCCTTCACTAGTCGATGTAGAACAACCTGTCTAAGAATGTACGATAGACCATAGCTAGATTGAAAATCTTTTAACAATAAATGCATTTGAGTTTTGATTTGTTACATTTCAGACACGAAATAACGAATGTCGTTACTTAGTTTTTGTTTATAGTTGGTTTTTTTATATGTTGTGGAAATCCTACATCAGAAGGATATCAGTTTCAAGTAAATAAAATAAGCACTCTCTGATGTAGTAGCTTCAGTTTCAAGTTAATAAAGTTTGTTAGTTTTCTAATTTTCTTGTTGATACTTTTAAAATTTTTGTTCTGTATCTTCTATTCAATCAAATTTCTTTACTAAGAGTCTGTTTGGATTGACTTGTAAAACTATCTGGAAGAGTTTACTATAACATATCTATAAGCTGTTTTCAATAAGGTCTTTGATATAACTAATGAAAACAGCTTACATAAAAACAATTTGATTTGATTTTATCTTTTGTTACAAAAATAACATACACAAGAACATATATGATAAAATGTTATTATTATTTTTTAAATATTGAGTTCTAGCACACAATTGTTAGGAAGTTCTTAGCATTGGTTGGTAATTAACTTGTTAGTTAAGAGTTAGGAATCCAACCAAGTGTGGTTACTTGTTCTACAAGTAATGTCTCTCCCTTTTGTATATAAGATCATTGAGGGGCAAGGTTCAATGGAACTTTCCTTTACATTAACCAGTAGGATTGGGAGCCTCTTTCAATGGTCCTATTGTTTTCTTTTAATCATCCCAATTTCTTGATTAAAGATGGGAAAATTCCACGTGTTATGCCGGTCAAGCACTTCCAATGACAGATTTTTCAAAGTTCTTAACTCCTGTAATTCTCAAATTTGATGGATTATATGATTATTGGGTTATGCTCATTGAAAATCTTCTTCGATTAAAAGAATATTGAGAATTGGTCGAGCATGGAGTGATTGTTGCCCCACCCAATGCAACACCAGAACAACAAAAACTTATAAAGGAGAGCAAACTCAAAGATCTCAAAGCCAATAATTACTTGTTTTAAGCAATTGATCTAAAAACTCTTGAAATAATATTGGTTCGTAACACAACAGAGGATATTTGAGATTCAATGCGCATGAAGTATCAAGGTTTTATAAAGGTGAAAAGAGCTCAATTGCAGGTCTTGCGTCGTGAATTTGAGGTGCTTGGCATGAAGAATAAAGAGTCTGTTGATGAGTATTTTGAAAGAACCTTGGGTGTTGCAAACAAAATGATTGCCTAAAGTGAAAAATTGGAGCATACCAGAAGTTGTTAAGATCAATGACCATAAAATTCAATTATGTTATGTGTTCCATTGAAGAATTAAATGATGTTACAACTCTCTCCATTGATTAACTTCATAGCAGTCTTCTTGTGAATGAACAAAAGATGAAGATTAATCAAGAAAATGAGGAAGAATAGGTACTGAAGGTTGCAAATTATGGTCGTGGTGGTGGCAGCAGTAGTGCAAGGGGACGTGGTGGTTTTCATGATCGTGGGACAGGAAGAAAAAATAGAGATCAAATTGACTGCTACAAGTGTCACAAGCTAGGACACTATCAAAGTGAGACCAACTTGACATGAATATGATGTCAATTTTGTTGAATACGATGTAAGTGAAGAATTTCTTGTTATAGCATAATGCAAACACATGGTGGGAACAAGAGAATGACTCTTCAATTTGGATGAGAAGTTAACCCTCGTTCGTCTTTGTTGCAGGTAAGATGGCTAATCTTCAAGATCGCATCGTCAAGCTTGTTGCGGTCAAGGTAAGTAAGAAAGCTCCCAAGGACCGGGTTTCTCAGATTTTGGCACAACCTAAGGCGAACTCTGCCCTTGGAAATTCTTCATCACCTCCACATGGCTCTCTAGCCAAGAAAAGGCACTGCGCGGAGGAAATTGGGGCCATTGATCTCACCACAGATGGTACCGGGGAGAAGTTTGAGTTACCCTCTGCCATCTCAACAGGGGTTTCTTCGAGAGGGGTCATTCCTTGGCCGTGAATCGGGCAGAGTCAGATGGGATTTTGAATCTTGACAAGGTGGACAGGAGGAAAGCATTGACCCAGAACGCGGAGGCCCTGATGAGGGTCTTAGAGACGACCCTGGTCCTTAACGACGAGGATACTTGTCCTAACGCCGAGCTGAGAAAGTTGCAGGCGGTGAACAAAAGACTCGACGCGGAGAAGATTGAGGTGGAAAACGCCTTTACCAACTACGTGGAAAAACATGTGATCCAGGCTGGGCTTCTCACTGAGTTGGGCAAGATGAAGGGGGCGTTGGCCAAGGCGACTGAGGAGAAGAAGACCCTCGAGGTGAGGATCACCAAATTGAAAGCTGTTGTGACCCCTGGCGATGAGGGGTCTCCTGAAGAGAGGGTCTTTCTAACTCGCGATGAGCTGGTCTCGTGGATCAGGGTCCTCGAGCAAGATTGCTTGGATGTCATCGAGATGGGTTTCGACAATGTAGTGGCTCAGCTCCAAGTTGTGAATCCCAGGGTCAAGCTTGTCACCTTGGGGATTGGATTTCTAAACCAGGTGGTCGACGGCAAAATAGTCGTTCCTCGCCTTGATGACGAGGGTGACGTCGAGGAGGAGATCCTTCCAGAGGAGGGGGAAAATATTTATATTTATTTGTATTTGTTTGGTCTACGTGCCATGAGTTGTAATATTTGGGCGTCTCCCTTTTTTGTAATATTGTGACAGCATCGGCCTTCATGGTCGTTTTAATCCAATTGGATTTCACTTTTATGATATGCTCATAGATACATTGCTTGTGTCTATTTCACCTTTTAATCGTACTTTACTTTCTGTCATGCTCATGTATGTTTTGCTCACTAAGTAAATAGTTTCCTCGGTTAATACTTATGTTTGAATGCAAATTATTTTTGCCTAGTGTATGCGGGGTCTTGCTTGACAGAATCGGTGCTCGACAGTGTAAGTAACTTGTTCGAGTGAATGAAGTTGGCTTCCGATTGATAGAGGAGGAAAGATCTCGGCTGAGACCTTAACACCGCGGTGTGAACTTTTTATCGCGAGTTGGGTGTTCTTCCTTACTGGTACAACGACGGCGGAGCTCACTTAAGTTATCCCCGTCGGACTAGGGATCTGCTCGTCAAAGACTGAAAACCTGCCTTTTGTTTAAGTTTGGGACGCTGTGCTTGTACCCGGGCACGTCTTCGTGGTCGGGGCGTATCCTGTCGTCGTTGAATAGGGTACACCGACTGTCAGGCCTAGTTGTAATACTGTTTCAGTTTTTCTGTGTTCCATGGTCAAACAAGTTCTTCCTCATGCAAGTTTTCGAGGTAATAGGCCCCGTGTTTTGTTTTTGCTCAGACGCGATAAGGGCCTTCCCAGTTGTCGGCGAGCTTGCCCTTGTGAGGGTCCTTGTGAAGTTGTGATTCCTTCACAAGACTAGACTGTCGATTTGGAATTCTCATTTTATGACTTTTGCGTCATGTCTCAAGAATATCTTTTGTTTCAACAAGGTTTCTTAGAGAGCCGCTCATTACCGAATCTCTTCGACCAGGTCGAGCTCCTCTCTTAATGACTCGTCGTTCAACTCCTCTTTGAGGGGAGATTCAGTTCTTCTGGAGGATTCTCAAATTTCCACGAGGATGACTGCCTCGGTCCTGTAGGTTAATTAGAACGGGGTTTTCCCGGTGGTCGAGTGTGGTGTAGTTCTGTAGGCCCAAAGCACGTTGTGTAGCTCCTCGACCCATTTTTTCTTGGCCTCGCCCAATCTTTGCTTTAGACCTTGCAAGATCACTCTGTTTGTGGCTTCGGCCTGCCTGTTTGTTTTGGGGTGCTCGACCGAAGTGAAATGTTGTTCTTAGCGACGAAGTCCTGGAAGTTTTTGTTCGTGAACTACGTCTGTTGTCTATGACAATCGCTTGTGGTACGCCGAACTGGGCGAGTATGTTTCTCTTATAGAAACCAAGTATGTTGTGCGCAGTGATTTTGGCGAGGGTCTCTGCTTCTATCCACTTTGTGAAATAGTAGACGCCGACTATCAGGTATTTGTTCTGGTACGACCCCGTAGTAAACGGTCTGAGGATGTCCATTCCTCACCAGGCGAATGGCCACGGAGACGAGAGTGTTTTGAGCTCGTTGGGCGGTGTCAAGTGCATGTCCCCGTGATGTTGGCATTTGTCGCACTTTTTGACGTGTTCTTTCGCATTGTGCTGCATGGTGGGCCAATACTATCCTACTCACAGGGCCTTCCGGGCGAGGGATCGTCCTCCGAGGTGTTGGGCGTTCCTTCCTTCGTGAAGGATGTGGGCAACCTTGGACTCTACGACGCACTTGAGGAGAGGCATGAAGAACCCTCACCTGTATAACTTGTTCTCGATAAGGACATAGGCACAAGCTCGACGTCTTATTACGCTAGCCTCCTTTTGGTCGTGGGGCAGTTCTCTTGTCACAAGGTAGTTGTAAACCGAGGTCATCCAGTAGTCGCTGTCGTCGATGGCATTCAGGTCGAGAGTCGTAGACGATTTCTCGATGCTCGGACGGGAAAGTATCTCTTGGATGAGAGACTTGTTCTCGCCCTTCTTCTTCGTGCTCGCGAGTTTTGACAGGATGTCTGCCTAAGTGTTGTGCTCGCGAGGGACATGTCTTACCTCGGCGGAGTCGAATTTGGTTACTCGTTCCTGGACCATAGCTAGGTATTCTGAGAGATTGTCATTTTTGGCTTAGTATTCCCCCAATACTTGTGAGGCGACAAGCTGGGAATCAGTGAAGATCTTTACCTCTCTAGCTCCCAAATCCTCGGCCAAGCGCATCCCCGCAAGGAAAGCTTCGTATTCGGCCTGGATGTTAGAGGTCAGGAAGGATAGGGCGAGGGAGACCTCAATCAGGATCCCCTCCTCGTTTTCCAAGATGATTCCTGCCCCGCTTCCTGTCGAACTGAACGCTCCGTCCATGAAAATGGTCCATTTGTGGGCTTTGTTTGTCGGGGAGGTCGGCGTGGTCATCTATGCCACGATGTCGGTCAGTACCTGGGCCTTAAGGGACTTTATGCTCTCGTACTGAATGTCGAATTCAAAGAGTTCCAGTGACCATTTAAGCATTTTGTCGGCCATGTCAGGACGGCCAAGCAGCTGTTTCACAAGCTGGTCAGTTCACACCACTATCGTGTGGGCTAAGAAGTAGTGTATCAACTTCCTCGTCGCATTGATGAGGTCCAGTGCTACCTTTTCGATCTGATGGTATCTGAGTTCTGGTCCTTGCTGGTGAAGTATATAGGTTTCTGCCCGTCGGGGGTCTCACGAATGAGAGTCGCGTTGATGGCCTTTGCTGCAACGACGAGGTAGACGTGGAGAGTCTCACCGTCGTCCGGTCGAAAGAACCAGTGGCTGTGTTAAAGCTCGTTTGAGGTGGATGAGGGCTTGTTCGCACTCCTCGATCCATTTGAACGTTGCTTCCTTGCGAAGAGGTTTGAAGAGGGGAAGTGTGTGCTGGGTAGACTTTGCCACAAAGCGAGATAGCAAGGTGAGCATCCCGTTTAGGGACTGAATCGACTTCTTCGAGTTCGGTGTTGTGAACTCGGAGAAGGCCCTACATTTGTCTGTGTTCGCTTCAATTCCTCGTCCGGTTAGTTAGAAACTGAGAAACTTGCCTACTCGAATGTCGAAGGTACACTTCTCTGAGTTGAATCTCATTTTGCATCTCCTTGCCTAGTCGAAGATTCTCTTAAGGTGGAGTGTGTGGTTGGTTTCCTCATGGAATTTCACAATCATGTCGTCCATGTAGACCTCGAGCATGCCTCTAATCTCACATCGGAAGACTTTGTTCATCATCCACTAGTAAGTAGCGCCGACATTTTTCAGGTTGAAGGGCATTATGTTGTAGTAATAGTTGTCCAACTCATCCATGAAGACCGTGTATTTCTTGGCCGCTTTTTCCATCGGGATTTGGTTGTACCCCGAATACGCGTCCATGAATGATAATAATTAAAAACCTGCAGAGTTATCGACTAATCTATCAATGTTAGGAAAATGATAAACATCTTTAGGGCAAGCCTTATTAAGATCGGTATAGTCAACACACATCCGCCACTTTCCATTAGAGTTTTTAACGAGTACAACATTTGAAAGTCAGGTTGTGTATTAGGCTTCTGAAATAATATTTGCCTCTAGGAGGTCTTTTACAGCTAATTCAACAACCTTCGTTTTTTCGGGAGACTGCCTACGCCTACGTTGTACTACGACCCTAGCGAAGGGATCTATGGTTAGTTTGTGGCAGACGACGTCAGGGTCCAGTTCAAGAATTTCCGCAACGCTCCATACGAATAAATCAACATTTTCTCTCAAGCAGGCCTTCACTTGCTTCCTCGCGAGGTCGGGGAGATTAGAGCCAATCGTCACGCCTTTGTTTGGGTTGTTGCCGAGGAGGATGACTTCAAATTCACCATCAAGCATGGGTTGTCCCGGATGAGCAGGCTCCTCGTTGACATCCGACGTTGGGGAGGTGTCTGTCGCTGGCCGAGCTCCTTTGCCTTTCTTCTTTTGTTCTTTCAAGTCATCCTTGGTGAAGCGGCTGCCAAGGTCGACTGAGTCAACGTGCGCATTGGCTTCGGCTCTTCAGAGGTGCTGAGTCGATGTGCGGCATTGGCTTCGGCTCTTCGGAGGTGCTGAGTCGAGCTGACTTGCCGGGAGTTATGGTCGGCACGTTGATAGTGTTATGTTCCTTTGAGCCTGCTTCAAAGCATCTCCTCACAACTTCAATGTCCCCGTGGAGGATGGCTACGAGGCCTTTCGCCGTGTAGTACTTCATCTTTAGATGGACAGTGGACGACACGACGATCATTTCGGCCAGAGCCGGTCTCTCCATGATGCACTGGTATAAAGAAGAGTAGTCTATGACCAAGAAATGAACTTTGATCGACTTGACGATTTCAACTGCTCCGACTGTAATAATCAGTTTGACATATCCCCCACGGTCTCGTGGTTGCGCCGTTGAAACCCTGCAGATCTGAGCTTACATAGGGTGTTAAGTGTGTTTCGTCGAGCTACAAATTTAAGAACAACTGCGAATTCATGATGCCGACCTAGCTTCCCTGGTCGACCAGAATGCAGTGAACACCAAAGTTTGCCATTTGTGCCCTTACGAGCAAGGGGATGTTGAAGTTGGGGGCTCCTTCGGGGAGCTCTTCGTGGTAGAAGACGATGGAATTCGAGCTTCCACAATATTTCTCGAGGGTGGAGTTTTTGCTCGAGCTCGCTTCAATGAGTTGCTCGAACTTCCTCTTCACTGATCCCATAGTAAGTTTGTTGAAACCTCTGCCCGATATGATCATGGTGGAGGAAAAAGTCTCACATGCGCTATACGCTGCAAAATATTTGGGGTTTTCGGCCTCATCGGGGATGTAGAAGTCCTCGGGCCGAGAGATCGACATGGCAACTTGTAGGTTGGCGTCGTCGAAGGAGGGTGTCTCTTCCTCCTCGACCCTCTTTGCTTCTCAAGCGTCCTATCGAGGAGCCTCTCTCTCTTCTTGGTGTATTATTTTAAGTGTTCATCTTTGATGAGGATTTCAATTGCATCCTTCAGGTGGATGCACTCTTCAGTCATGTGTCTGTGGCTCTTGTGGAATCGACATTATTTAGACTTGTCCGTGTTGCGCTTGACAGGTGTCTGTCTGGGAAAACGAACTCCAGCCTTGCAGAATTTCGCATTGGCGCACTCGGACAAAATGCGGTTGTAGAAGGCGGTCAGCGGCGTGTAGTTGGCAAAGTAGTCAGCCGATCCCTTGAACTCCCTTGAGTCAGGGGCTTGTGCTTCTTCCTTTTCTCTCTTCCAAGGCGGGGTGCCACATCGTCATGCCTTGAAACCCTAGCGTTTTCTTAGTGCCTCGAGTCTCGAGCATTGTTTGCAGCCTCTTTTTCCTTGTACTGGATGTAAGCATGTGCCTTGAGGATGAGAGCATCTAAAGATGTAGGTGTTTTGATGCCAATTGCTTTGGCGAAGTCGCTGCGAGGCGTAATCCTTGCTCGAGCAGATATTTCTTCATGTCGTTGGTCGTGGAGACCTGGACAGCTTCACGCTTGAACCTCTCGATGTAGGCCCAAAGGGACTCATCCTTCCCCTGTATGATCGCCTCGAGTGTCGCCTCGGACTTTGGATGGCGACGGGAGGCAATGAAGTTCCTTGAGAACTGCCTTCCTAGGCCTTTCCAGGAAGTGATTGACTCTTCAGCGAGGCTTTTGTACCATGTCATGACACTCTTCCTCAAGGTCGTTGGAAATAGCTTGCACTTGATGGCGCCTCTGACGCTGTAGTAGTCGAGTAGTGCATCGATGTTCTCGAGGTGTTCGTCAGGATCTGTCATTCTGTCATATGTTCCTAGGTTTGGGGGTTTTTCCAGCCCGACAGGAAGTGGAGTGTCCATGATCGCTTGAGAAAGTGGACCGCGAGGGTAGTCTTCGTTGCTCTTAAGCGGTAAGCGCGGTCGAAAGTAGTTGTACTTCTCTCGCCGGAGACTATCATCACGACGCATCAGCGAATTTTTTGGTCGGCTTTTAAGTTTTTGCGGGGTTGACCGACAATTGTCTGTTTGTCCTTCATCCTTGTTCTTCTTGGAAATCGGGGAGAGGTGGTCCTCGTGGGGAAGAGTACGATTATGCTTCAGAGGTTGTGCCATCTCCAACTGTGGTCGGCGTCATGGTCGTTGTGTGGACGAGCTGCGAGACTCGTACAGTTGGTGTCTCAGTGGGGGAGAGCGTAGGCGGTGGTTGAGGGCATTGGTCTAGTTGAGGGCCGTGACCAGGGCTTCCATGGTCGGGTCGGCGTTGGCTGACACTGGGATTGGTTGGAACTTCTCTGACGTCTTCTCCGGAGCCTTTTGGACTTTCCTGGTCTCACTGGACATTATCGTTGGCCGCCTCATCAACATACATACATACACACATACATACATATACATACATACATGTATGTAGGTATGTGTGTGTGTATATATATATATATATATATATATATATATATATATATATATATATATATATATATATATATATATATATATATATATATATATATATATATATATATATATATATATATCTGTGTGTGTGTGTGTGCGTGTGTGTGTGTGTGCGTGTGTGTGCGTGTGTGTGTGTGCGCGTGTGTGCGTGCGTGCGTGCGGGCGGGCGTGTGTGGGCGGGCGGGCGTGCGTGCGTGTGCGCGCGCGTGTGCCCGTGTGTGCGCGCGTGTGTGTGTGTTACACATAATCATGAAATGTGACCCAAATTAGTTGGTCATCCGATACATTGAACATAGTGTAACCCATAAAAACTCTTGCAACTTTGAAACGTAAAAGACCCGGAAATATCTCAATATTTAGCAAGTATACAATGTTTGTATCCGATACAACAAGGCGATAAAAGGGGATAAAACTGAAATGCAACAATTTTTTAAACTTCAAGATGATAACCATTATGTATCTAGGTACCGAGTGTATGAGGATGGAGAAACCGCTCGAGATATATTTTGGACTCATCTTGATTATATAAGTTATTCAACAAATTTCCCATTGTACTCAGCATTGATTTAACATATAAGACCAACAAGTACAATATTCCACTATTGGAAAGTGAAAAAACTTATTCCGTTGGGTTTCCATTTCTTGAAATGACTTATGCTGTTGGGTTTGCATTTTTGGAAAGCGAAAAAGAGGACAACGTTACTTGAGCTTTAGAAGTGAGTCAGACAATGTTGAAGGACAAAGAAAACACTGCGAAGGTCATTGTCACCGATCGTGATGCCGCATTAATGAATTCAGTTACAAAGGTGTTTTCCACTTTATACTCATTACTTATTAGGTATAATATCACAAAGAATATGAGATGTTGACTTAAACTTGCAGTAGAGACCAAGCAAATAAATGATGAAGATGGAAAAATGGTCAAGCTATCCTGATACTGGAATGAATAATGAATGCATGAATGTTATAAAAAAATTCTTCTACAGAAGAATTATATGCCGATTCTATTATACTTTTCAGGAAGGTGTGTGAGACATATCCAGATTTCTTAAAAGGTTTTAAAAGTACAATTCTAGACCAGGTGAACGAGAAGATTGTTTGTGCTTAGACTGATTAGGTTAGACACTTTGGAAATACAACAACTAACCAAGTTGAATTTGCCCATGCTACATTGAAGAATTGGTTGAGAAATAATAAATGTGATTTGTGTAAAGATTGAGACTCTGTGAACCAAATAATCCAAAATTAGCAAAATAAGGTAGATAAATCATTTGGTTGCAACATTACAATGTTAGAACATAAATTCAGAGACAACAATCACTATTCACATTTGGCTAGCAACATGTCTCAAACATGATTGAATTTTATTTTTCACGAAGCCAAACGAGCTGAGAAAGTAGGTTCTAATAGCTTAAAATGCCGTTGTACACTTAGAAATATATATAGTCTCCTATGTGCTGGTCTAATTTCAAAGAAGGTGAAACTTGATAGCCCAATACGAATGGACGAGATTTACACTTACTAGAAAAGACTCGGGTTTGATGATGATGGTGTGATGGAGAATGATAAAACAAATATCTCTATTTTGACCGAATGGTAAGTGATACAAGAGATATTTTTGAAAGTCGATGACAACATAAAACTCCAGATCAAAGAGCAACTAAGGAAAATTTCTTTTCTACAAACCACAAATTTAAAACCATCGTCTCAACCGGTAAAAACAAAAGATGCTCCTAAGAAGGTCAAAATAACACCAAGTGACAATTCAACAACGCAATCTCCTTCCTATTTTGAACATGTTGACAAACTTTTTCCGAATTCTCCAACTTTAAAATCTCAAAAAACTGTTTTCAAAGGAGCTCGCATTAGCAAACCATATCCTTCACCACCTTTACCCAAAATGCTATACATCAAAGAGATGCCGATTTTCATGCACAAATACATTGAACGAATTGTCAATGTTGAGGGTGACGGTAACTGCGGTTATCGAGAAATTTCTGATTTATTCGGTAAAGGAGAGGAGGATCGTACATTTGTCCGCCAACAAATTATTAAAGAGTTAAAGGCTTATAAAGAATCATACAAACGACTATACGAGATAAAAGAACATTTTGATGCAATTCATGAATCTCTTATTCCTTGTATCAGTGGTCTGACACTAGAGGAAAAATGGACGCGTTTATTTGAAATGGGTCATCTTATAACAAATGTGTATCATAGGATTTTTATTGATCTGACAAGATACAGGTTCTTGGAAATATTTTTTCCACTACGGACTACCCCACATCAAAATCCAACTGATCGTATTATTTGTATCAGATGACTTTCAAAATCACGACATTTTGTCCAAGTTTATTTGAAACTAGGATGCTGCTATACCACTAACATCATCAGAGTGGACAACTCATTCAACAAGGAAAGTTAAAACTTGGTCGAATCATTTTTTGGATAGGATGCAAGAGTTCACCAAGTTGAGCCAGATTGAAAGAGAATCAAATAAACAAAAGTGAAAGACAAAACCACTCATATATATATATATATATATATATATATATATATATATATATATATATATATATATATATATATATATATATATATATATATATATATATATATATATATATATATATATATATATATATATATATATATATATATATATATATATATATATATATATATATATATATATATATATATATATATATATATATATATATATATATATATATATATATATATATATAAGGTGATACACATGTTTCGATTAGTTTCAATTTTTATTCAACGATGTATTTATGTGGTTAGACATGTTTTATATGTAATCTCTATTAATATGAATAATGTCAAATGTATACATTTTTATAGATTTCAATATATGTTTCAACTTCACAAAATTTTCTCAATTTTTATTTTATATAATAGGTTCTGTTTTCTAAAACAGGTTCTGTAGTGAATCTGAAAATACATATTCAATTGCACCATGAATATTTTACAAAATACGAATAAAGAGTTTCTAAGGAGATGTATCTGGAACTATATCTTTGAAATATCTTATGAGACATGATTGTGTTTCTAAGATCCATATAGATCTAAAACTTGTATAAATATGAGTCTCTCATCTCATCTTTAACCAAAACCCATTACACAAAAATGAGCATATATATATTGAGATGTTGTATTTATCTACTTCAATGGTGTGAATGCCTCACTTGAATTTAGGATCATAAAGGACACCACTCTTGTAGATCTTAAATATATACTAGAAAATCTCCTACAATACATAGAGACAATTGAAAAGTTGTGAAACTCGAGTACCGTTCACACTCAATTGATAACGAAAGAAAGATTCACTTCAACAATTTTGAGCTAAAGACGAATGAATATTTAAAAATTATGTGGAGTACATTTCACTGTTATGAAACAAAAGTTCCGATGAGCTAGATGCAAAGATTGCGAGATCGACCAAAGATACTCTGAAGATGTTAAAACATCCTACTTGATCATGAAATGTATTGTTCGATTTACATTAACGGTTATCTATGTAATGTTTTACTTTTTATGTATGTCATAACAATTGTCGATGTTAATTTATCTTTGTTTTTGCATCTTTTTCGTTTTTACATGTGTTCTTGATTCAGTGGATTTCAGAAATACATTTCTGTAAGGTATATAAAGATGCATTTCCAGATTATATTTTGTCATAAAATTGGAGTTTGACTTAATAACAAATAGATTGTTTTGTACGTGGAAAATATATTTTCGAATTCCAAAAATAATTTTAGTTTTTCATTAGAATGGAAGAACAATCCTTAGGATGAAAAAAACTATCCTCTAAATCCAACCCTAATCTTCACGATACATAATATATGCTTATGATATTGAGATAGAGTTATGTGCATTTATTTTTTTAAGGCATATTTAATCACCAAGTCCCTTAACTTAATTAAATGTTCTGTTTTAGTCGCTTAACTAAAAAACGTTACAAGTTAGTATTTTAACTTCACTTCCGTTATCCTATTTGGTATATTCCATCAAATTTTGCCAAAAAAAACATTAAGTTTTGGCGATGTAGCGAGACAACAAAGCCATTGTTACAAATCTGAGTCAACGTATATAGTTAAAAAGTGATACATTGTTTAAATTATGAGGGTGTTGTATTCGGAGGTTAAAACAAAACCCTCGTAGTTTAAATAATATATCAACTTTTAACTACATATGCTGACTTAGATTTGTATTAATAACCTTATTGTCGCGTCATGTCACCAAAATTTAACGTTTTTTTTTTGCTTTAAATTGACGGAAGGAACCAAACAGAATACGAAAGTGATGTTAAATGACTAACTTGTAACATTTTATAATTAAGAGACTTAAACGGAACATTAAATGTATAAGTCTTTTCTTAATCACCTTTTTAATTTCTTCATTGTTGTTTTTCTAGGCTCCTTATTCTTTTTGTTTTTACACTCAAATTTAATTTGTTAGGGTTTTTCATCAGCGGTTCAACGGTCACTCTGGTTCTTCCCGGCCTAAACCAGTTTCCGGTTCTTCAGAGCTTCCCATTTTTCACACTAACTGGAGCGGTATTAATTCCGGTTCCCGATTCAAACGGTTCAGTCTGCCGGTCCGGTTCGTTGTTTTAAAACATTAGATTACATTTGAAGCAGAGGAGTATTTTAGCTTAAATTTGAAGCAGAGGAGTATTTCTTTAGCTTACATTTGAAGCAAATTTGAATATCGTGTTTACTATTTGTCTATTAGCTACCGTAAAAACTAACCCTTATTCTTCCATTCTTATTCTCACACTTCATTATCAGGTACCGTTAACTCCCAATTCTCAACACTTTTAACTTTTCCGTTATTCAATTTCGTTTTTTTATTTTATTTTAATTTTTTTTTTGTTATATTGTTTTTATAGTGCAAAAAATGCCATCAGATATCGTTTATCAACGCCCTTTGTTCGGAGGGCAAATATCATGCACGTTTCCCAACAGATTCCAGGTGAAAGATTATTTTTTTAGAAGAAACCTTTTTTATTTTTTTTTTAAATTCTTTCAATTGTATAGGTTTTTATACTTGCAACTGAAATTCTCACATATATAATTGATTGGTTGTAATTTTGTTTGTAGGATGTCAGCGAAATTCGCCAAGTACCTGATCATCAGGTTTGTTGTGATTTCTCTTTGAATTCGATTTGAATTGTATTGTATTCTATTGTTGTGTTTGATCTATTAACTAGATGGATTTTTGGGTTTTGGTGATTTATACAGGAGGTGTTTGCGGATCCTAGTCGCGATGAAAGTTTGATTGTTGAGCTTTTAGAGTTTAAGCCTGATGTTGCTGATAATGGTAGTGCTGTGTGGTTTCTACAAGATCTTGCTAGGGAACAGGATGCTGAAGGAACTGTGGTATGTTATTGTTTTGTTTTTTGTTTCTTCGAGTTTAAGTGAAATTTGATATTGTAATTGGTATATAGAAACTGGATTCTGATGTGTTTGTTGATCATATGTGGTGACAATTAGTGGCTGTTATTAATGAATATAGTAGGATTAGTTTAATAGTATGATTAGTACGATTACAATGTGTGCATAGACGATTACCTCCGTACCAAGAATTTGCTAAGAGAGCAATAGTAGAATCAGTATCAGGATCATCATGATCAATAGTCAGTGATTGAATTGCTAAATTCCCTTTCTTGTTGAATCAACATAGAAAAGATAGTATCAACATTAGGAAGAGGAGTCCTAAGGATGGTATGATATTTTGTTTGAGAAAAGCAATCATTTAATCCTTTAAGAAAGAGAATCACGTAATCTTGTTCACGATATGTTTTGATGGATTCAATTGCACCACATGAACAAGCAATTGAACACATACAATGAGGAATTGGGTGATAGTTCTCTAATTTGTCCCAAAGAACCTTCAGTTGAGTGTAGTAAGAGTACATTGTCAAAATTTGTAGAGCTCTTCTTAATATCAGATATGCGGAAGATATCCCCTTGCAAAAACTTAATTTGTAAATTTCTCTGAACACCAGCAGTTGAAATGATCTAAAGAACAGAACACACAATTGATTTAGAAATAGATTGATGAATCCATGCTAGCTCCATAGTATTACTATTGCAATGAATCCATGGAGCATGAAGGTTTGAGAAGAGTTCCATCAATAAACTTCAACTTGTTCTTTGAGATTAAAGTGATGTGCATATATCTTGCTCAAATATGATAATTCTTGTGATCTAATGGAGGAGAAACAAGAATCAGAGCTGGATTTTCATTCGGATGCAAGTAAAAAGGATTAGAAGAATTTATAGAGAAATCAGAAAAATTCGATGTCACCACGACTGAAGAAGAAATCAAGAAATTTGCAAAATTCAGAGGAAGAAAATCAATGAATGTTGCAAGAAAATGCAGAATTCTGCAAATTAATCAAGAAATTTTGAGAGAAATGCAAGAGGATTGGCTACCTAAGCTATGAAAGCTCCGAAACCATGGTAATGTTGCACAATTGAGATAGAGAAAAGTGGTTTTCCATTATCGATGAATGGAAAAATGATCTAGTCACTGTATAAGGGCTCAATGCTCTAATATATGCATGCCCTCATATAACAGTTAAGATAACTAACTAGTTCTAACTCTCTAACTAATTATAACATCGGTACAAAACTAACAAACTGTTAAACTAATCCTATTATATAGTACATTAATAGCGGTGGAATGTGTGAATGATACTATGAGTAAGCGCGTGTTTGAAACTTTGGTTGTTTTGTCATACTATTGGGCCGCATAATGGCGGCCAAACCATAACCTAGCTCTTGAATCGGTTGGAGACAGTGGCAAATGATGATCTTCAATCTCTAAATTTAGGTTATGATCTTGATTTCGTACAAGATTCGCTGAAAACCTTTGTTGTTCATCTTTACTGTCACATCAGGTAGAAGAATGTATACGAGATCCATCAGATGTATGAAAGCTCCTTCCAATCTCTTATTGGATTGTCTTTTCAAGGACACTCCTTGGCCTTCCATTGACGTTGTTGCTCAGTACAATGATAACGTCCATGTGTTTTGTCTCCCTTACTGTGAGATGTGGTTTCGCCATCTCTACGCTCGCCTCACTCCTACTGCAAGCAAAACGGGCATGCCGGCGGGCTGGGCCCATTTTGCCATCCATACACTTTTTCATATTCTTTAGACATATACGATTGATTTTTTATACTTTATTACCACCACAAGGAACATTCGTTAGACATTAGGGATATATTTGGTCAACTATTGGGATTATAGTAAGTCAATTAGTTAAAAACAAACCAACCAAGTGAGATGTTTATTCTCTAAACCCTAAATCTAAAACTTCATTTCAAAAGGCACACATTCATCCCCGCTGAACCGTAATTGTTGTGCCTCTCCATCTTGTCATCCTTCTCACTTTTTAATGGTGGTGGCCGGAAAACGGCCAATCATGGCTGAAATTGGCAAAGATCGCACAAGATCGATGATTTTACTTTTTTTTCTTCACAATTTGGCTACAACACTTGAATCTACTTAAGATCGGAATCGTTAGGGCTGAGTGAGATCGTAAAACCTCAAGATTTTATGATCTAGATTGAGATCTTGACAACTATGGTTAAGCTTGAAGGAGTGATCAATGAGATGGACATTAAAAAGTTGGGGTGAGTTGATGCACTTGATACCCTCGTTGGTTCCTCTTTCTAATATGCTTTGCCGGCAGAATTTTGTTCATTTGGTTGAAGTGGAAGGATGTAGTTAGCTTCCTACATATGATACTAAATACTAATTTTTTTGAAGTTCATTTTAATTAGAGAACCAATTTATATTGTGCTGCATAATGAACATACTGTACTGAGGGGGTTTGCTTGTTTTGGTTAAATTAAAGTGTGCTTTCATTTTTACTCTTTTTAATTAATCAAATCGTCATTGAAAATTTTGTTCGTTGATGGTTGTAAACTTGTAGTCTCACTGCATGCAAAATTTGCTCTTTTTTTTTTTATGAACCAACTATTTCAAATACTCAAGTTGTTAAGTGAAGATACATTCACATTTTATGCTATATCTCCAATACGCCTCTTCATGTTAGAGTCCCTTGGACTTGAAGCTTAGACAATGCATAGACCCATCTAACTTTTTGCAGATATGCAATGCCATGACCAATATTTCCAAAAGTAAGCAGTTAGTTGAAAATTCCATAAGTATTATGTCTATGATACTTCTGATACTTGAGTTATTTGACACAATGAAGCTAAAACACTACAATTTCGGTGTCCATGAATTCATGTATGTATTGCATCCCAACACTAAGGCACAACACTTTCTTTAAGAGGGGATAACTTTCCTTCAGCTCAGTTCTTTTACTGTCTTATTTGTTTCAGAAGTTCATTGTCTCTCATAATCATATATGCTCTTTAAAATTACTTCAGATTAATGAGCAGTCAGGAGTTCATGAAGCACCTGGTTTGATGTATAATAATATACCGGCTGTTGTAACCACTGCAGTAGGACAAATGGTAAAAAAGTTTATATGCAATGTTTTTTTTGGAAATGGATTTTTATGCAATGTTACTATATCATTTTGCGTCACCTAGATGAATAATCTCAGGGTTCATGTTGATGCATTGTTCTTATGCTTCTTTGGTTTCCTAATTAGATTTTCAGCATTGAGAAATTGATGATTTTGACAACTTCTATTTCACTGACTGTTTTTAAAGATTGCATTGATGCGCGTCTTAGTAATGCTGTGGTTCTCTAATCCTTTTTAAAGCTTCCTCCTTTTTTGAAGTTTTTTAAAATTATATTATAAACTACAGGCCAACTTTCAGTTAATCTGTTCTTTGGTCTGCTAGTTTCTGCCGAAATTATGAATTTCTCAGTCTTGACTTGTGAACACAAAGAACTCTTGGATTTTTGAAACTTGAAGAAACTGGAAACTGGCACTTGTTAGCGATTCTCTGTAAAATTGTCATTTGAATTATCTAGATTTTCTACTAGATATTCTTCTTGAAGTTGCTCAAACAAAATAACAAATTTGTGTTTACTTCTACTATAAGTCTGTTAAGTATTGATCTAATAACGGGTTTGTTGTACTAATCAAATATTATATTTTGTGGCAGTTTTCATTTCTGATGTTACTCTTTTTTACCCTACACTTATTCTTTTATTAACAATTATTGCTAGGCGATTTCTAAGGGACGACAGGGAAGGGAAGCACAAAATCTTGTGAAAGTATGTTCTGATTTACTCCACATGTTTTGAACTTTTGCAATTGCTAATTTGTCAATTTTTTTCCTATATTAACTGTCTGGTCTTACTAATTTGTCATTGTTTAATTTAATCAGGTTCATTTGGCAAATTTGCGTATTAAAGGAGTTGATACTGATGTACTAATCACTGCATATGAGCCGGTTGTTATAAAGTAAATTTCTGAAACATCTTTTTCTTGACGTAAACTCTTTGGTAAGTTGTCACGCAATTCAGTTGTTTCGATTGTTTACTGATTGGCCTTGCTATTTTATGTTTGCAGCCCTTTTAGCGAAAGTGCGGACGCGGTTGGTGCCGGCATGGCTGTTCCTGCTGCACAAGCTGGATGTATGCCAATGGATGAGGTCTTTAAACTTGCTGTTACTAGCTTCAAGGTTTATGACTGGAGTCTTTTTTGATGTATGAGTTGATGTTCAATTATAAAATGGAGTTGGAATTTTGGGGACATTTGAACTATCATCATTTTAGTAAAATTTTCAATATAGGTGCTATTTTCTCTTTATTTCTTTGGACAGAACTTGTTAAATCAACTTGACCATGAACAGATTGGGGCAGGTTCCATTTGAGGTTCATCAAGAAAACAGTTTTTATCAAAAATATTTTAAGTTAATAAAATATTGTTACTTTTAACATTTCAAAAATATTAAAATTTAAACACATAATTTAATACTTAAAATATATCAGATCACTAAAGAAACTATTTCAAAATTATTCAGTTACAAAAAAAAAAAGTTATCCGAATTAATTAACAAATTCAGAATAACGTTGATATATATATATATATATATATATATATATATATATATATATATATATATATATATATATATATATATATATATATATATATATATATATATATATATATATATATATATATATATATATATATATATATATATATATATATATATATATATATATATATATATATATATATATATATATATATATATATATATATATATATATATATATATATATATATATATATATATATATATATATATATATATATATATATATATATATATATATATATATATATATATATATATATATATATATATATATATATTTGTCAATTGATAATGCTGCTTCCCGGACTAGAGGTGGCAAAATGGATGAATTAGATGAATATGGATTGAATTGTTAACGGATGGATCAAAACAATCCATTAATAATCCACTAAACTCTTTTAATTTAAAAATTCAATCCAATCTATCCATTAAAAGATAAAATCCATCCAATCTATCCATTAACATATTTCTAATGGATGGATATCCATCTATCAAAAAAAATTAATTTAAAAATTCTTAATTTAATAAGTGACAACATAATATCAAATGAATTTATAAAATGAGATGGATGGATTGAATTCATCCATATGAGTTAGTGAATGGATTGGATCAAATCCATTAAATTATTTTTTGTCTTATGAATGGATTGGATAGATAAATTATTAGATGAATTAAATGAATATTATCTAAATGAATTTCATTGCCACCTCTACTCGGACGTAGGACGGTTACCTACAAATTCAATTCAACAATTAAATTATCCCAACCATGAGTAATTTTTGCTGTTGCAAATTACAGTAATAAAAAGTTCCAATACTATTATAAGGTTGTGGAAAATCTAAAATGTCACCCAAATATGAAAATACATATTTTGACGTACTGAAATGTCAGAAAAGATATGAAATTTTACTATCATATCATAGATTAACATCAATTAGAAATATGCATAACATGCCGAAATAGATGGATAACATAAATTAACATCCATTATTATTATGACTTACATCAAAAACATATCATTATATAGATAATCTAACAATACATTTTAAGTGATGATAAAATACATTTTAACATTTTAAAAATATTTTTGATTGATCTTGCAATCTTCATATCCACATTGATCAGATATTTGATTTCGTAACAGTGAAATATACTCCACATAACAGCTAAATCTCCACTTGTCTTCAGCTCAAACTTATTGGATCTTCCTTTCATTATCGATCAGTGTGAATGATAGTAGAGCTTCACAATTCTTCGATTGTTTAGGTACAGATTCTCTAATATAGATTTTAGATCGACACGACGAGTCATCTTTGTGAACCTAAATTCAAGAGGGGAGGTTTTGTCATTGAAGTAGATATATGCGAGATATGAATATTAAGACACGTGTGTGTTTGTGCTAACAAGATGAAGGGCACCCATATTTTACAAGTATATTAGATTAATATGAATCTTAGAAACTCAATCTTGTCTCAGAGCATATTTCGGAGATGTACTTTCTGATACACCATATTTCGTTTAGTAAAATTAGGGTGTATATGAAAATGTAGTTCCAAATAAACCACTATTAGCATTTTTTTTATATAAAATGTGGTTTTCCCGAAAATACATTTTTGGATTCACCCCAAACTGTTCAAAGAGAATCTATTATAGAAACAAAACCTATTTATGAAACACAAAAAATATGAAAAATTTAGAAAGCTAAAATATACATTAAAATGTATGAAAATTTATACATTTTACATTTCTAATATCAATCCAATATTACATAAAAACACATGCTACCACCTAAATACATTGTTAGATAAAAACTAAAATGAATCAAAACATCTTTCACCACCTAAATTTATATCTATGGACGGTTCCTCTATTGACTTTTTCTTATTTAATTCTCTTTCAATCTTGCTCAACTTGATGAATTCTTCCATCCTATCTAAAAATTTATCCAGTCAAGTTTTAAATTCCTTTATCGAATGAGCTATCCACTCCCGTGATGTCTATGGTATAAGACATTTCAATTTCAAATAAACTTGAATAAAATATAGTGATTTTAAAAGTCATCTTGTGAGACGTTGGATCAAACTCTAGTGTTGTCAAAGTCTGTTCGCAAGTAATGCGTGTTGTAGTCCAAGTTTGTTCTAACATGCATTAGTCAATATTGCTAGGGTTGTTAGCATGTTGAATTGGGCCTTGCTTGTAAGCCCAATTGTTTAAGTTAGCTTGTACCCTAAGTTGGCTTGTAATGGGTAATTGTTAAAAAGTCCATTAGGTTAGTGTGCTATTTTTCTTATAAATATGATGTTAGTTTCTCAATCTTGGCATAAGGAAAAATAGGAAGATAAAATCCTAATTTTAAGAGAGAGAGGTTATTTTGTTATTCTTGTATACTTGTAATCTTGTTCTAAGAGAAAGGAAAGAATAGCAGTTCAATAACCAATCCTTGTTGTTTTCTTCTTTATTAACCCTAACCCTTGTGTGTTTCTTGCTAAGGAAATGTTTATACTTTGTTTAAAGGTATCCGATTCACAACAAATTGGTGCGGTGAGCGTGGAGAAGATGCCTTCAACAAAGTATGAGATTGAAAAGTTCACCAGAGTGAACGACTTCGGTCTGTGGCGCTTGAAGATGAAAGCCCTGTTGGTTCAGCAGAGTTGTTTGGAAGCGTTGAAGGGTGAGGCAACCATGGACGCTGCGTTAACGGCAAAAGAAAAGACGGGCATGATCGAGAAAGCCCACAACGCAATATTGTTGAGCCTTGGTGATAAGGTTCTTTGATAGGTATCAAAGGAGACTACAACATCGGGATTATGGGTGAAACTTGAAAGTTTGTACATGACCAAATCTCTGGTGAATCGACTCTACCTGAAGCAAGCTTTATATTCATTCAAGATGAGTGAAGATAAAGTGTTGGCTGAGCAGTTGGATATGTTCAACAAGCTGATTCTTGATCTTGAAAATATTGATGTGAAGATCGATGATGAAGATCAAGCACTGTTACTGCTGTGTGCTTTGCTCATAACACATGCTCACTTCAAAGAAACTCTCTTGTATGGAAGGGAGTCCCTGACCTTTGAAGAAGTTCAATCAGCCTTGTATTCTAAGAACTTGAACAAACGAAAGGAGCATAAACCTTCGACGGTGGGCGAAGGTTTGGCCGTTAAGGGAAAATTCTTGCGAAAGGATGGTAAGTTCGACAAGAAGAAAGGTAAAAGTCAACAGAAGTCTTATAGTGGCGAAATATCTAGTATTAGATGTTATCACTGTAAGAAGGAGGGTCACATAAGAAAGGTGTGCCCTGAACGCCTGAAAGATCATGGAGGTAATGACAATGCAGCCATTGTTCAAGATGACTTCGACTCATCTGATGTTCTTGTGGTTTCAAGTGGCGACTCGAGGAAAAAGTGGATTATGGATTCAGGTTGCACTTGGCACATGACTCCAAACAGAGATTTATTCGAGGAGCTATGTGATCAAGATGGTGGATCTGTGCTGCTGGGAAACAACAAATCTTGCAAAATTGCAGGTATTGGATCTGTGAGATTCAAGCTCCATGATGAGTCAATAAGGTTATTGACTGAAGTCAGGTACGTACCTGACTTGAAGAGAAATTTGATTTCTCTTGGTGAATTCGACAGAAAAGGATACATTTTTCAAGGAGATAAAAGTATCCTAAGAGTCATGAAGGGGTTGAATGAAGTCTTGAGAGGTGTGAAGAAACAAGGCTTGTATACCCTTGAGGCTGAGGTTGTAAGTGGTTCGACAAATGTTGCATCCATGAAACTTATGTCGAAGACAGAATTATGGCACACGAGATTGGGCCATGTCAGCGAAAGAGGCCTGGTCGAATTAGGGAAGCAGAACCTCCTAGGAGGTGACAAATTCGAAAAGTTGGAATTTTGTGAATCTTGTGTATTTGGTAAATCCTGTAGGGCGAAGTTTAACAAAGGCAAGCAAAGAACACATGGATCTCTGGATTACATTCATGCTGATCTTTGGGGGCCTGCAAGGAATCCTTCACACTCAGGTGCAAGGTATTTTCTATCCATCATTGATGACTATTCCAGAAAGCTATGGGTATTCATTCAGAAGATGAAGGATGAAACTTTTGAGAATTTCAAAAGTTGGAAGATTCTGGTCGGAACTCAAACTGGCAGAAAGGTTAAGAGGTTGAGAACCGACAATGACCTTGAATTCTGCAACGAAGCGTTCAACAACTACTGTGTTGAGTCTGGGATTGTAAGGCATAAGACTGTAGCAGGTACTCCTCAACAAAATGGCTTAGCTGAGAGATTCAATCGAACAATCCTTGAAAGGGTCAGATGCATGTTGGTTAGTGCTGGATTGAAGAAGGTGTTTTGGGCGGAAGTGTAGAAGCATGCTTCAATCTCAAGTTTTGATGATGTCAACGCTACTCAAGAAGCTCATCTCTTAGTTGCAAAAAGTCAAGCCTTTCAAAGTTATCAAGACTATGCAAGGGTATCTTTCAAGTCAAGCTTTGTATGCAAAAACTGTTCTACATCTGTCGAGACTTGGACACAAGGCTGGTATATCAAAGTTCTCTCTCTAAATTGATATACAAGTGTTCAATACTGTAAACTATTTTTGCATAATGCATTAACATGTTTTAAAATCATTTGGAATTGGTATAACACTTTTAATTTGATTATTTTTCAAAGTTTTTACAGTGTTAACCGATTAACCATATGGGTTAATCGGTTAACGCCCTCAAATTTTAAATTCTTTGGGCCAACGTTACAGTGTTAACCGATTAACCTATATGGTTAACCGATTAACACTGAATGTTTTCTGAAAAATTATTTCCTTTCAAGTTCAAAATGTGTTCAAATGTTATACCCTTCCATCCATTATTTTGTGCTTCCATATACCCTTTTGAAATGGTGTTTTGACTGATATAAATTCTGTAAAATTCAAATTGACAAAAACACTCCTACAATTTTCAAATTATTCATTGAATCAAATTCACTAAAATTCAAATTTTTTCAAATATTTTCAAAGTGTTCATATTGTTCATATTTTTCATATGCATAGCATTGAACACTTGTATTGAGATCAAAAGAGTGAATTCTGATCAAAAGGAGAAGATCAATCTTTGTATTGATATCACTATTATTACTCTCATAAAATCATTAGAATTACTTGTATTTGACTTGTGATCCAGGATTGTTGGACACAAGGGTGAGTGTTGCAAGAGGATTGTTCTTGCATCCTAAGTTGTTGAAATTGTTTGTTAGTAGGCCTCACCGGTTGATGGTGTGATAGGTTGTACTTTCTTAAACAATAGTAAAAACTCTCTTTCGTGTTGAAAGGGGAGTGGAGTACTCTCAGATTGTGAGGGGAACCACTATAAATCTTGGTGTCCACTTTCTTTATGCTTTCTACTGCATCCATCCCCAAGAACATAACCGAAGTAAACTTAAAGAATACCAAAAATCGGAAAAAGTTTCTAAAATCCTAATTCACCCTCCTCTTAGGCATACTCTGAACTTACAATTGGCATCAGAGCAGGTTAAGGTAACCTGTTCCTAACGATTCAGTATGGCTTCCGCAAGTACCAACCCGGTTTTCAAAGATGGTGGAAGTAGTAGCAAGCCACCACTCTTTTCTGGAGAATATTTCGATTTTTGGAAAATCCGTATGAAGGCACATCTTGAGGCTCAAGGAGACGGTATATGGGAAACCGTAGAAACTGGTCCACATGTTCCTACAAGTGTGGTAAATGGTGTTGGAACTCCAAAGATAAAATCCTCATATGATGAAGATGACAAGAAGAGAATTTTGAATGAGAAGAAAGCAATCAACATACTTCAAAGCGCTCTCAGTATGGACGAATTCTTCCGTATATCACAGTGTAAATCGACAAAGGAGATTTGGGACACCTTGGTAGAAACGCATGAAGGGACAACCGAAGTAAAAAGATCAAGACTTAATACTTTAAGTCAAGAATATGAAATGTTCTGTATGCAGCCTGGTGAATCCATTGTTGCCTTACAAAAGAGATTTGTTCATCTAACAAATCATTTGATTGCTCTCGGGAAGACCTTCACCAATGATGATCTCAACTTGAAAGTCCTAAGATCCTTAACAAGAGAATGGCAACCGAAGGTGACCGCTATTTCGGAAAAGAAGAGTCTTTCAACGATGACATCCGCTTCTTTATTTGGCAAACTTCAAGAGCATGAACTGGAACTTGGAAGGCTTGAGAAGCATGAAAGTCAAGACAAGAAGTCCAAAGGAATTGCCTTGAAGATTGACACAAAGGATGACAAAAATGACGAATCTTCTGAAGACAAAAATTTCATGCTTCTAGTAAAGAAGCTTGGTAAGTTTTCTAATAATAATAAAAATTCCTCTTTTTCTAAAAAGAATAGACATTTCAGGAAAAAGGAGGCATCCACATCAAATCAAGAAGTTACATGTTACGAATGTGGGAAACAAGGTCACATAAAGCCGGATTGCCCGAAACTCACAAATAAAGGAAAATTCAAAGGCAAGAAGGATTTAAAAACTAAGAAGGCCTATGTTGCATGGGATGATAACGAGATAAGCTCATCATCAGAATCAGATAGCGAAGAATGTGCAAATATGGCTCTCATGGCATCACATCATTCCAATGAAGAAATTGATGAGGTTAGTAGCAATTTTTCAGTTTATGACAATGATGCACAAGAAGTCATATATGAACTTCTAAAAGAGTGCAAGACTTTGTATAAAAGCATCTCATCTCAAAAGAAAAGAATTTCATTTTTAGAAGAACAAAATACTGTTTTTATAAAAAATATTGAAAATGAAAAACAAAAATTGATGGATGAAAAACAAAGTCTTGTATGCAAAAATTGTGAATCCTTATCTTTTCAAATTGTTCAACTTAAAAGAATTTTAGAAAGATACAAAAAAGGTCAAGTTGGCTTGGAGGAAATTCTTAGGCACCAAAGATATCCTAATGATAAAAGTGGTTTAGGATATTCTAATTTTTCCAAACCAAGTACCAATGAAACCATTTTTGTGAAAGCAAGTGAACAAGTTGTTAAAGAAAAGACAAACAATTCTAATACTATGCATCAAATTCATAAAAAGAAAAGAATTGTTAAGAAAAAGAATTATGTTCCTAGATATAGAAGTCATTTTCAGCCTACATGTTTTTATTGTGGAATTAAAGGTCATACACCTAATGCTTGCTATGTGCGCAATATTGGTGTTGCTAAAGGGCATTATGTGTGGATTGAAAAAGGTACTAACTATCAAGGACCCAAAGCAATTTGGGTACCTAACACTACTTAATTTTGTGTTGTAGGTATGCTTCAAGACAACGTCTAATCAATGGTATCTTGATAGCGGTTGCTCGAAGCATATGACGGGAGATATAAACAAATTTTCAAGTCTATCATTAAAGGCCAAAGGATACGTCACTTACGGTGATGATAATAAAGGAAAAATTCTTTGAGTTGGAACCGTTGGTGCACCTCCATGTACAGTCATTGAAGACGTTCTTTATGTGGAAGACCTTAAACACAACCTACTTAGCATAAGTCAATTGTGTGACAAAGGGTTCCGAATCAACTTCACAAAGGAGGAATGTTTGACAGAACACGAAGTCACTCATGACATTTTGCTAAAAGGTAAAAGATATAATAACATTTTTATGATTTCTTTTGATGACTCTTCCTTAAAGGTAAAGTGTCTTATGGCAAACAACAACGAGGCATGGCTTTGGCATAAAAGATTTGCTCACATCCACATGGAGCATCTAAACAAATTGATAAAGCATGATCTAGTTGTTGGACTCCCAAAGATAAAATTCATCAAGGATAAATTATGCGATGCATGTCAAAAAGGGAAACAGACCAAGACAACTTTCAAATCCAAGCAAGTGGTCTCTACATCAAGACCACTACAACTGTTGCATATGGATCTTTTTGGTCCATCAAGAACGAAGAGTTTCGGAGGTAGTATTTATGCTTTAGTTATTGTTGATGATTTCTCTCGATACACATGGACAATGTTTTTAGTGCAGAAAAATGATGCTTTCAAAGCATTCAAAAAATATGCAAAGCAAATTCAAAATGAGAAGTCACTCACTATAGCCTCCATAAGAAGCGACCATGGTGGAGAATTCCAAAATTCAGATTTTGAAATTTTCTGCGAAAAGCATGGAATTTCTCATAATTTTTCCGCACCAAGGACTCCTCAACAGAACGGTTTCATAGAACGGAAGAATAGGTCACTGGTGGAGCTTGCAAGAACAATGCTCAACGACTCAAATCTTCCTAAATATTTATGGGCAGAGGCGGTAAGCACGACATGTTTCGTAAGCAACCGTGTGAATATTCGACCAATTCTCAAGAAGACTCCGTATGAGTTGTTCAAAGGTAGGAAACCAAACATAGCATTTTTCCACATATTTGGTTGCAAATGTTTCGTTCTCAACAACAATAAGGACAATCTCGGTAAGTTTGATGAGAAGTCCGATGAAGGTATATTCCTTGGTTACTCTCTTTCTAGTAGAGCTTTTAGAATTTTTAATAAAAGAACTCTTACTATTGAAGAATCCATTCATGTTTCTTTTGATGAGACTAACCCCTCGAAAGAGGATAATATTATTTTGGATGATGATGATGATATTGTAGATACTCCACAACATGAAGAAAATAATGAAAAGGATCAAGCAATATTACAAGAAGATGTCACTCAAGAACATCAAGATCTTCCGAAGGAATGGAGAACTCATAGAGATCACCCGATAGATAAAGTTATTGGTGATATTAGCCAAGGCGTTGCAACTCGACTAAATATTAAGGATGCTTGTCTCAACATGGCTTTTGTGTCTCAAATTGAACCAACCAAGATTGATGAAGCCTTAGGCGACGACCAATGGATTGTAGCGATGCAAGAAGAACTCAACCAATTCGAAAGGAATCAAGTTTGGAGTCTTGTACCAATACCAGATCATAAGCACATCATAGGAACAAGATGGGTGTTCAAGAACAAACTTGACGAGAATGGGATCATAGTTCGTAACAAAGCAAGATTGGTCGCACAAGGCTACAACCAGGAGGAAGGAATTGATTTTGATGAAACGTTCGCTCCGGTAGCAAGGTTAGAAGCAATTAGATTATTATTGGCTTACGCTTGTTCTATGAATTTTCAATTGTTCTAAATGGATGCCAAAAGCGCTTTCCTGAATGGCTACATCAATGAAGAAGTCTACGTCAAACAACCTCCGGGTTTTGAAGACTTCAAGAATCCCTCGCATGTTTACAAACTGAAAAAGGCACTCTACGGACTAAAACAAGCACCAAGAGCATGGTATGACCGCCTTAGCAACTTCTTATGTGAAAAGGGATTTACAAAAAGAAAGGTTGACAAGACATTATTCATAAAGAAGATCAAATGAAACACTTTATTAGTTCAAGTCTATGTCGACGACATCATCTTCGGATCAACAAACAAAGAGCTCTGCGAAGAATTTTCACTTATGATGCAAGGAGAATTCGAGATGTCCATGATGGGAAAGTTGAACTATTTTCTTGGACTACAAATCAAGCAAACAAAGGATGGCATCTTCCTCAACCAATCCAAGTATTGCAAGGAATTGTTGAAGAAATTCGATATGGATAGTTGCAAGGTGATGTCCACTCCTATGGGATCCGGAACGTACGTCAATCAAGATGAATCCGGTACTCCAATTGATATTACAAAATATCGAGGTATGATCGGTTCATTATTATATTTGACGGCAAGCCGTCCTGACATTATGTTTAGAGTTTGTTTGTGTGCACGCTTTCAAGCAAGTCCGAAGGAATCACATCTCACAGCCGTAAAAAGAATCATAAAGTATCTCAAAGGGACAATGAACGTCGGATTATGGTATCCTAAAGGTAGTAATTGTTCTTTAGTTGGTTACTCTGACGCTGACTATGCAGGATGTAAGACCGATAGAAAAAGCACAAGTGGTACGTGTCACATTCTCGGGAATGCACTAGTGTCATGGGCCTGCAAGAAGCAAGCATGTGTGGCTCTCAGTACAACCGAAGCGGAATATATTGCATCAGGAAGTTGTTGTGCTCAAATTCTGTGGCTCAAGCAATAACTCCTCGATTACGGTGTAGATCTCGGTTGCATTCCTCTTCGATGTGATAACACAAGTGCCATCAACATCACGAAGAATCCGGTCATGCATTCAAGGATAAAACATATAGATATCCGGCATCACTTCCTTCGAGATCACGTATTGAATGGAGATGTAGATGTTACTTTCGTTGACACGTATAATCAACTCGCCGACATCTTTATCAAACCATTGGCGAAAGAACCATTCTATAAAATTCGGCGAGAACTTGGGATTATTGATGAAGGTGACATCTGACCTTTTGCCATTTTATGTATGCATGATATTATGTATATTTTCAATATGTTTTCAATATGTTTTCAATATGTTTGCATTCTGTTTTTAAGCATTTTTCCAAAATTCGCATGTGTTAATCGATTAACCATATGGGTTAACCGATTAACACTGTAAGTTTTTTTGGTTCTGATTGAATTTTTTAATGTGTTAACCGATTAACCATATGGGTTAACCGATTAACACTGTAAGTTTTTCTGAAAAAAATTAAATTTTTTAATATGTTAATCGATTAACCTATATGGTTAACCGATTAACACTGTCAAAATGGGCAAAAATCAGAAACGAAAATTGTTTTAAATTTTGGAAAATTATATTTGTTTGTTTTATTTTTATGGTAAATATTTTCTTAAAATTTCATTCCAACATATCCTTGGAATCCTATTCCCTCTTCTTTGACTACAAGAGTATTTGAAACTTCACTCTTCAAACCCTAAGTTTAAAACCCACTATCTCTCTCACACTCTCTAAGTTGGACAACTCCTCATAACCATCTTCATCTTCTCAAACCCTAACTTCCTCAGAACCCACAACTTCAGTTCCATCAAACTCATCCATGGCTTCAGCATCAAACCGCGGCAGGGGAAAGCTACCAGAACACCATTCTGCATCTGATGAAGAAGATATCCCTATGGAAACAACCAAGAATCGCAGAATGGATTTCAAAGTCCGAGTTCGTCACATCCTCCCGGTAAAGTATGTGAATCTTAAAGCTTTTCCGGCATCGTCTTTTGATTTTCCTGCTTTGCTCAAATATCAGAGGATCGATAAATTTGTGAAAGAAGAAAAGTAATTGATGTGTAATAGCCTGTCATTATGTGGTGTGAATGGAAGTCATGAACTGTGTTTTCTCTTGTAATGGAGCCAAGAAGCTTCTGTTCAATTATTTTGGATATTTTCCTAATGGGCTCTGTATAATTCATGATATTTGTTTCTCCTGGTTTGTTTTTTTGGAAAATAATGCAGGTATATGAATCATGATTTGGTGATGGCAACTATAAGCAGGCATGTAATTTATGCTCAACGTGTACGTGTACGTAACAGTTTGCTTCCGGCTTGATTCTTGGAATTGCATTTCATGGAGACATTGTAATAAGTTAGCTTTTTGCTCAAAATTCCGTATGGCAGTTTATTGTCCCCCCCCCCCTAGTGCAAAATTGTAATGGTTAGAAGCAAAATTAAATCCTACATGAGGTGAGCTGGCGGACGGTGAATTCACATGGCAGCTTGAGAATAGTTATGGACTTGTAATTTTTAATTTTCAGAAACATAGTCTATATGATTTGTATTAATTTGTAATGGTGGATCAAATGATGAATTTTTTGAAAAAAATAAAAGGCCCATCTTATTATTTTGGGAAGTCTTGTTGTAGATGGGTTTATGAAGAAAAAAAACTAAATAGAAACTTAGAAACAATATGGAATAATTCATGGATTCCAAAGAAAAAAAATGGTATAAAAGAAAAGAAGTGGGATTTTGTAGAATCATGGATACTAAGATGGATGAATGATTGGATTGGAATGGATTGATATATTTGTGAATGGACTTGGTTTTATAAAATTGGATAATAATAAACAAAAACGGATATATGGACATGGGCGAAAATTGATTATGAATATGGATATTTGACATGGAAAAGGGATGGGCGTCTGGACTGCTAGAACCATACTTGCACACTCTGACTGATTTTTGCCTCAACACTACACCTTAAACAGATTCATAACTGCACCAAGGACCAAAATCCAACAACCTTGAAATACAACCTCAACACATGCCACATATACACCCAACTTGACAACTTTACTTGAAACCTGATTCACCCTGGCAACATATTGAGTTGGAGCAAACTACCTCTTGATTTCTTTGAATGATAATTGGTGGATAGATGTGAAGATGACGAATAAACATACAAGTAGGACAAATTTGGGGTATGACAGATGCCCCTATCTAATTAGCTTAAACCTAGAGAGATGAACGGTTATGGCGCTCAATCTTTCAAGGTAGAAGCCAATTAGATATAAAGAAAAACCCTGAATTTGTCCGAAAAGAAAGCTCGGGGATTGAAAAAACTGGTCAAAGGTAAACCTCTGAGTAAACTGCGAATAACTGGCAAAAGGTCACCATCACCAAAAGGATGATGGGATGAAACACATACAGCTACTACCCCCAAAAGGACGATAGAGCAAACACACTATCGCACAATCTATCATTAATGACCGTGATAGACCCCTCACCAAAAGGATGACGGAGCGAACTCACGCTAAACATATCGCACAATCTATCATTTATGACCATGATAGACCCCTCACCAAAAGGATGATGGAGCAAACTCACACATCACACAATCTATCATTAATGACCATGATAAACCCCCCACTAAAAGGATGACGGAGCGAAACACAAACAAAACACATCGCACAATATATCATTAATGACCATGATAGACCCCCCATCAAAAGGATGACGGAGCGAAACACAAATAAACTATCGCACAATCTATCATTAATGACCATGATAGACCCCCCACCAAAAGGATGACGGAGCGAAACACAAATAAACTATCGCACAATCTATCATTAATGACCATGATAGACCCCCCACCAAAAGGATGACGGAGCGAAACACAAATAAACTATCGCACAATCTATCATTAATGACCATGATAGACCCCCCACCAAAAGGATGACGGAGCGAAACACAAATAAACACATCGCATAATCTATCATTAATGACCATGATAGACCCCCCACCAAAAGGATGACGGAGCGAAAAACAAATAAACTATCACACAATCTATCATTAATGACCATGATAGAGCCCCCACCAAAAGGATGACAGAGCAAAACTCAAACAAACTATCGCACAATCTATCATTAATGACCATGATAGACCCCCCACCAAAAGGATGACGGAGCAAACTCAAACAAACTATCGCACAATCTATCATTAATGACCATGATAGACCCCCCACCAAAAGGATGACGGAGCGAAACACACACCAAACATATCGCACAATCTATCATTAATGACCATGATAGACCCCCCACCAAAAGGATGACGGAGCGAAACACAAAACAAATCGCACAATCTATCATTAATGACCATGATAGACCCCCCACCAAAAGGATGACGAAGCGAGACAAACAAAATTCGCACAATCTATCATTAATGACCATGATAGATCCCCCACCAAAAGGATGACGGAGTGAAACTCACACCAACAGGTCGCTATCACCAAAAGGATGATAGGACAACACAGATTTGAAGTTTACCAACACCAAAAGGATGCAGGCTAGGTTGAACTGACGAGGTTCGACTATCACCAAAAGGATGATAGTAAGGCAATTGACAACGGTCACGCTTGCTGAATACAACTCATTGGGGAATACCCAAGAAGAAGATTGGGTTGAAATGAATCAATGGGGACGACCACTGACTTGCTTGGAGTTTGTAATTGTTGAAATGATTCCATGGTTACGCCCATGATCTCTGAAGAGGATTCCCCTGACTAGGCTGAGTTTGTCTTTGATGTCTCATTCTTGCTCAACAAAAGGCTGAACGACTTCATGAGGAACGCTCACGGTTTTGCTGAAGATGCCCCTGCTCGGGTTGGATCTTGCATTGAACTTCTTGGATTTGCCCAACAAAAGGTTGAACAACTTCGTGGGGAACGCCCACGGTCTTGAACGGTATGCCCCTGACTGGGCTGAATGTTGATTTGAAGATCTGATCAACCACAAGGTTGAAATACGTCATGGGAGACGCCCATGGTCTTTGAAAAAATGCCCCCTGATTGGGCTGAATCTTGCTTTGAATAACTTCGAATTTTGTGGGAGAAACCCACAATTGCAGAAGATTGCCCCTGACTGGGCTGATGATTGTTTTGAAGCCTGAAATTCGTGGGAGAAATCCACGACCTCTGTGGGAGATTCCCCTGATTGGGCTGCCGATGGTCTTGGAAATCTTCGGGATTGATCCTGGACCTTGACTTGCATATGTGAATGCTTGATGATATGATATTCCATACGAGTGGAAGTGTAAATGCAAATGCTGACGCGCGGAGATGCAAGAACTGGGGAAGTATGATATGGTTGGGTATGTATATGATGCAGGATACTTATGATAGTGAATGCCATGCGTATGATGCACATGACTATAGACAGGTGATTGGAAATGCAGGGAGACGCCAGCGTGGTGGATTCTGGTAGTTGCCAATGCGGGTTGGACTTCGGGTGGTGGGAGGGATTGACTTCCTCGACACGCAGTTCGTTGAAGACGTCACGATTGAAGCATAAGATGATGCTCTGGATGCCCCAAGTCTGGGTACTTTGTGGTTTACTGTGAATTTTCTTCAGAGAAGGTTGCAACTCTGCTTGATGGTCAAGATGGTTTGGTCTTGCCCCAGTCTGAATATGGTAATGATATGCCCCTGCTCGAGCTGTTGAATGATTTGCCCCAGCTTGTAGGCTTTGAAATAATCTTGCTTCGTGTACGCCACTGAAAGTTAAGTTTCTCCTCAATTGCCCCTTGCTGGAGTGTCTTTGAATACCTAGCACTGATTTGCAAATAAAATTGTACATTCATAAATGGTGACGTTAATGCAAAGTTCGATGCAAGATTTGAAAAAGTATCGTTTTATTTGAAGTGTCGTGGTAGTGAGACGAATGGATCATTAGCCCAAACGTTGTGTTGTTTGATTGGTGCGAAAAATATATCAAGAGAAATGACACCAATGCTGATGATTAGAAATCATGTGAGGAGTCAGGTTACGCAACCTTGCGATAATATGCTTTCAGAATAAACCTCGCCTCAATTAGGACTTTCGAGGGCTGTAACGTGGTCTGGTTCACGGTTATGAAGCAAAGAATATTAGGCTCAAAGTATGATTTGTACCCACCCATTCTTCTTAACGATCTCCATTCCTACGTTCAGTTAATTTTGCACTTGTTGTGACAGTATAAACTTGATGGTTCAAGGTTTGCTCGACGTGGCAGTCACCTTATTTTGGTTCTTGATGGATGTTAGTGCCCCTTTGATCTGGGTGGCCACTGAATCCTTTTTGTTTGAGGGTTTCGGGGTCCTCTTTTTCTTTTGTTTTGATCCCTAACTTTTGCATGGATTGACTTTGTTTGTCAGATCCATCGGGATTGCTTTGATTTTGCCTAAGTCCCCTCTAAGGTGTCTGACTTAGCAGGCTTTTGATATTTTTTTTTTGGATTGTGTTGGAAGGTTGTGACTGCCATGTTATGGGTCATTGAAGAACAACCGTCTTCTGGATTTTGCTTGTTGATTCGAGTGCGGGGTTGAATTAACTGAACACTACCCTGCCCCAGGTTGAGTGTAAGGGTTTGAATATCCGAAGGAAACTGCTACTTCTAGGCTCGAAGTGGTTTATTAGGGATTAACTCCTTATATCTCCAGTGTTTGGGGAATTGAAGCAATGCCTGTACATCATTGACGAGATTCGGTCTGAAAGCGTACAGTTTGCAATTATGGGTATCTCGTTTTCATCATCCTCCCTCAAATCATGCTAAACAACAGTGAATAGAGTGGAGTGAATAAATGTGTCGGTGATAAGTAAAACGAGTGAATACGACATAACTAATTCAAAACATGCATAAACGATACATTAATGAAAACCAAATACGAATGGCAATTGTTCATAGCATACAATACTTAGACAAACAAAGACAAAACATAAGAAATGCGAAATATGAAATGGCAGCATGACGGCCTTCTTTGGGGAATGAACTTGACTGGAATCGATCTGATGTTGGCACTAGTTGACTGGTGGCATTGGATTGTTGATGATATTTGGAGACTTCCCATTGAAGTTGATAGCATCCTTGTCGATCATGTCTTGAATTATGTGCTTGAAAGCTCTGCAATCCTCAATGGTATGACCTGGAGCGCCCTTATGAAATTCACAATGAGCATTTGCATCGTAATCGGCAGGAATGACAGTTGGAGGAGCCAAATCTCTCGGAACAACAGCTTTCTTCTCTATCAACTGAGCAAAATTTTTGGCATATGTCATTGGTAGACGATCAAAGACTCTATCTGGTCTCCATGTTCTCTGCGGACGCTGTAGGCGAGTACCTTGTCGTTGCTGAGTAGCTTGCATCTGCTGTTGCTGAGGAGGATATTGGTATCCTTGCTGGTTGTAGGCTTGTTGCTGAGGAGCTTGTTGCCGTGGCATCTGAGCTTGCACTGCTTGAACAGCTGGCTGATAAGGCATCGGAGCATATTGCGCAGCGGCAATATACGGATACTGGTAATAGGGAACTTGATAAGGCATAGGAGCAGGAGCTTGTTGAGAAGCTTGCCCTTTCTGCAAAAAGATGGCATTTGTTTCGCCCTCCTTCTTCTTGTATCCATTGAAAGGCTTCTTGGCATGGGCCTGGTTGTTGGAACCTCCTGGGATCTTTCCACTATTCAGCCCTTCCTCAATCCTCTCACCGACGATCACCAAGTCAGAGAACCCAGCAAGGACACTACCGATCAACTTTTCGTAGTACTGGCCTTGCAAGGTCCCCATGAAGATGTCAATAAGTTCACGGTCAACAAGAGGTGGATGCACCCTTGCGGCTAGCTCTCTCCATCGTTGCGCGTACTCCTTGAAGGATTCGTTGTCCTTCTGAGTCATACTCTGAAGCTGAGTACGATTTGGAGCAAGATCTGTGTTGTATTTGTACTGTTTGACAAATGCATCGGCTAGCTCGGCCCAAGTGCGCACACTGTAACGTTCCAGTTGCATATACCATTTGAGTGATGCCCCAGACAAGCTGTCTTAGAAGCAATGAATCATGAGCTTTTCATCTCTGGCATAGGCAGCCATCTTGCGACAGTACATCTTCAGATGAATATTCGGGCAATTGAGACCTTTGTACTTCGAAAATTTGGGCACCTTGAACTTGGGAGGAATGATAACATCAGGCACCAAGCACAATTCCAAAGCACTGAAAGAATTTGAATTGTGCCCCTCTATGGCTCGGAGTTTCTCGGCTAGATCTCGGCACATCTTCATGGCTTCAGAATCCTGAGCGGCAACAGGACTGACAATGGGAATAGCAGCATGATAGTTCTGAATGTGGTCATACTGATCCATCAGAGTATCCTCGACATGAGGAACCGAGATTTGCACAGCAGCAGGCTGGGCGTGCGGGATAACTCCAACGGTAACTCCAGGCGCTGAGATTTTATATACAGTAGTAATGGAAATTAAGTGGTTTTTCATACTATTTTTATGTGATTGTAGTATAGCGTAGGACTTATAGGAACATGTGATATCTCATGAGTGTTGCGTATAACTTGGAATGAATTGCCTAACTTATATTTCATTAGAAGAATGAAAATGTGATTATTGTTATCTTTGACTTACTGTAGTATGTAACATCTAGAAGTAAAACAAAAAGGTAAAATTACAATGTAATGGTATTGTAGCTCGTTAACACATGGAGCTAACTTATTGTGATAAAGTGATAGTTTCATAAATTAGGACTATAGAGTCTTTAATTGATTAATAATTAATTAGTAGCTAGTGAGAATTCCTTAAAAATTGAGTTATGTAGCAAACTATCTTGAATAAAAACGTGATGTATAAACTCTTATCATTAGTTACTTTAGCATCTTATATTAAAGCAAACAAAACATGATGCTCCTCATAGCATTAGGAACCGTGGCCTATCACTTGAGACTAAACAAATTTGAAGACCTCATGTGGATACTGTAACATAACTTAGATGAAATTAGGAATTATTTTTAATAATTTTATGGAATTGTGATTTACTGTTATGTATATAATCTATTTCAATTTAAATAGCAATAATAATAATAATATATCCTAATTTAATTATCAATGCTCATTTTGTTATTATATGAATATTAAATTATTGATTAAATATTGACTATTTACTAAAATATTGGTTATTTATCTAAATATTGATTATTTATTTAAATAATAATTGTTTGTTAAAATATTGAATTATTTATTGAATATTGACTATTTATTAAGTATTAAAATTTTAATTATTGATGATGACTAATTATTTTATATTTAATTAGTGGTTTGTGTTTTGTGAACTGAAGTTGAATTGTATTGATACTTGTGGATTACTTACTAATTATGGTGATGATGTTTGAAGTAAGAATGCTATGATTATTGGAAATGTGCTTGTATGTGCAAATGTGTGGTAATTCAATTGTGATGAATTATTGATGATATGCATGAATATTAAGATTAGGGAATGATCTTAATTGCATATGATTGTTGAATTTGCATACGCATCATTGGTATCAAGAGGCAATGTTTGTTAGTTCCATGGGGGCTAGTGACTTGTCCCAAACCTAGAGCGGGGTTTGAAAGCTTAGGGAATGGACTTTTTGTGTGTTATTGGTCTAGGGAACGGACCCGGTTTAAATGTAAAAACCGAAAAATAATAACAAGTGTTGGTATCACATGACATGAGTTGCATTGAGTCTTGCATTGAGTTTTGCATTGAGTCTCATTATGTATATTTATATGCTATGAGATTATGTGTGATATGTGGAACTGATAAATTGGTGAATTATGGAGTTATGTGTATATACTTGTGAATAGTATGGTTACTTGAATAATATTGTGTTGATGAAACTTTTGAAGTGTGAGAATAATAGTGATTATGTTTGTATGCCTTAAATTATATATTATCTTATAATTTCAATAATTATGTGAATTCTCACCCTTCTGTTGGAATGATATTTTATACGATATCGCTCAGGTACTGAGGAGTAGAGTTGCTTCTAGCACGAGGTAGCCGTTGGAGTAGCTTGAGTTGTGTCTTTATTTATTTTGGGTCGAGTCATGCTCTGATTATGTAACACCGGGGAATATTTTGATTTCATATTTGGAGAGATATTTTATGTACTCTACTTTATTCTGTTGTTGTTATTTTGAATTATATGAAGAATTGGCTTTTAAGCCTAAGTATTAAAAGTGAGATGAGCACGAGACTTTTATTATGTCTATCATGATTAAAGCAAATCCGCTGCTACATGTTAATGTGAAGGTGTATGAAAAGCAGGAAGTTATTTTTATATTATTGAGCATGACAGGTGTTGTGTGATGTTTTAAAATTTTATGTGACACCCTTTTGTGAAATGCATGATAATTACTCTGATCTATTTATATTTATTCTGCGGGGTTAGAAGGGTGTTACATTAGTGATATCAGAGCAGGTCGGTCCATCCGGCCAAGTTGTCTAATGTTGTTGTTTAATCCCTGGTATGCGACATGTGTGTGAAACACTGCCGGTACATGTTTGTTGTCTAGCCTTGGTTTACAGAAGTGGGAATGATTCAAGTGGGGGAGAAGCTTGTGTTTCTCCGGAATGCTGCAAGTGTGGAGTTGTAGCTCAGAGGAAAGTTGAATGCTCTTATAGTTTGGTAAAGATGGTTTACACCCCATCATGAATTTCGACTGTCTATTGACAAATTGAGGAACTGATCATCCTTAATCTCTTGTTAATAGTAGACGGGATTGTGTTGGATGGGATAGACGTGTCTTGCAATCTTAGGTGGCGTGAACAGTGAACTGGTTGAGTAAGCTAAGTGCTTGAGAATTTTTTGATGAGTCGGTTGATGTAAGAAGGTGCAGAAATGTATAACTTGATTGGAATTTTCGAGAGAGTCGTCAACGACTCGTGTGTTGATTGTTGCCGAACCAGACGAGACTAGTAGTGGTGTTTGGAGGTGCTTTGTTGATATGAATTGGAGATATGTTAAAGGTAACTTCAACAAGTTTAGTTATGCTATAAGGAAACTTGAGGTACGTAAGAAGAATCATCTGACTAGTGTTTTAGAGTTGGTTGTTGTTGTAGTTGTGCCGGAGTTGGAGGTCGAAATCGTTTAATCTGAGATTTTGTGAGGAATTGACGTTTTTACGAACGAGAGTCGGATTAGATTGCGTAGTTGTGTCGGGTGATGTTAAGCCGTGATTGAGCATGCTTGTTTTATCGAATTTGGTTGATTTTGTAAGTTTTGGCATTTTTGGAGATTTGAAGGTTTAAGAGTCGGATTGGAATCGGACGTCGTAGGAATTATGTTTGATGGTCCTAATTCAATGCTATATGTTAGGGGAGTATGAGTATGTGTTTGTTTCAAAGAAATGAATTGAATCGGTCAAATTTTCGGGTAAAAATGCAGAATTCCCGTAGCAGATTTTGGGCAAAATTCTGGTTTTTCGGGAAACTTCGAAAATTCATAACTCTTGAACCGTATGTCAGTTTTGACCCCCGTTTGAAGCGTTGAGAAGCTAACAAGATTCTCTTTCTAGGAAAAATGGTTTTGATGTCAGTGGATGATCCAATAATATCAGAATATTTGAAATGCGTCATTTTTGCAATTTTACCGTTGTGAACGGGTGCGGTTGATGTGTTATCATACTGTGTGTTTTCGGTATATAACGTGGTAGCTGATGCTTTGATTTGAAAAAATTACCGGTAACAATGATGATGGTGAAAAGAGTTAGAACCGATTGAACAGTTTGGCGATACAAGTTTGGTCTGTGAAGAGACTTGTTATGGAGTTAAGCCGTGTGTGTTAGAACTTACTAGTAGTATTCTTGAGGAGATTCGAGAATGTTAGAAAATCTGGTTTGAGTTGGTAGATTAGTTGAAGTTGATGAATCAAAGTCGAAGAGTTGATTTTCGGATTGACGAGAATGGTATTATGAGGTGTCGGGATAGAGTTTGTGTTCCGGATCTGGATGGATTGAAAAAGAGTATTCTTGAGGAAGGACATTGTAGCGGATTGAGTATTCATCCGGATGCTACTAAGATGTATCAAGATTTGAGGAAGATATTTTGGTGGCCTCGTATGAAGAAGGACATTGCCGAATTTGTGTATTCTTGTTTGACTTGCCAGAAGTCGAAGATTGAGCATCAGAAACCGTCGGGTTTGATGCAACCGTTGTTTATTCCTGAGTAGAAATGGGATAGCATTTCTATGGATTTTGTGTCTGGATTACCGAGGACGCCGGGTAATTTTGAAGCTATTTGGGTTATCGTGGATAGATTGACTAAATCTGCTCACTTTATTCCTATGCGAATGGATTATCCGTTAGAGAAATTGGTAAAGCTATACATCGAGAGGATTGTCAGTTTGCACGGTATTCCATCCAGTATTGTGTCGGATCAGGATCCGAGGTTCACTTCGAGATTTTGGGAGAGTTTGCAAAGTGCTTTGGGTACGAAGTTGCGTTTGAGCTCAGCTTATCATCCTCAGACAGATGGTCAGACCGAAAGGACTATTCAATCACTCGAGGATCTGTTGAGGGCTTGTGTATTGGAGAAAGAAGGAGCTTGGGATAACTACTTGCCTTTGATTGAATTTACTTACAACAACAGTTTTCATTCGAGTATTGATATGGCACCGTTCGAAGCTTTGTATGGTAGGCGGTGTAGGACGCCACTGTGTTGGTATGAGTCCGGGGAGAGTTTGGTAGTTGGACCCGAGATAGTTCAGCAGACTACGGACAAGATTAAGATGATTCAAGAGAAGATGAGAATTTCTCAAAGTCGTCAGAAGAGTTATCATGACAAGAGGAGGAAGACACTTGAATTTCAAGAGGGAGATCATGTGTTTCTTCGAGTCACTCCGATGACTGGTGTTGGTAGGGCATTGAAGTTACGTAAGTTGACGCCGCATTTTATTGGTCCTTATCAGATTTTGCAGAGGATAGGAGAGGTAGTCTATCGTGTCACTTTGCCGCCGTCGCTTGCTAATCTCCATGACGTGTTCCATGTATCTCAGTTGAGGAAATACATTGCGGATTCGTCTCATGTAGTCCAAGTAGATGATATGCAGGTAAGAGATAATCTGACTGTGAAGACATCACCTATGCGGATAGAGGATCGGGAGTTGAAGCAACTTCGAGGTAAAGAGATTTCTTTGGTGAAGGTCGCTTGGGGAGGACCGACTGGTGGAAACGTGACTTGGGAGCTTGAGAGTCAGATGCGTGAGTCTTACCCCGAGTTATTCATTTGAGGTAATTTTCGAGGGCGAAAATATTTTAAGTGGGGGAGGGTTGTAACACCCCAATTTTTAATAATTATTTATTAATTGAATTAATAGATTAATTATGTGATTTTAGGCCTAATTGAATTAACTAATTTATGTGATTTAATTGATATAACTGAATTAGTTGATTTATTAAATTTATATAAATTATTTGATTTATTTGAGTTGTTTGGATTAATTGAATTATTGGACATATTCGAAATAATTGATTTAATTGTATTATTTAACTTATATGATATATTCTAATTTGTAGAATAATATAGAACTATTAGATTAATTGATTGGGCCTATTTGGGGGTGTGAATAGATATGAGTTACTAAGCCCATTAAAAATTATTAGGTTAATGAATTTTGAGAATTTTATAAAACAAGAGAAAGGAGATAGAAGAGAATAGGAATGTTAGTAAGAAAAAGAGGAAAAAGGAGGCAAGAAGAATAGAGTGGGGAAGAAGAAGAAGAATCAAGAGAGAGCTCAAGAACACCAAGAAAATCAAGGTAAGGGTGGGTTATTATATGATTATTGAGATTATTTGATAGTGTAGAATGGGTAGAAATATGTTTAGAATAAAACCCCCAAAATTTTCCATGAAATTGAAATTGTTAGGTTTTAGTGATAATCTTTAAGATATGTTAATTTAATTCTGTTTGAAATTGATATGTTGGTATATTATAGAGACCCATTAGTATTTGTAGTAAAACAATTGAAGTAGCATAAATATTTCTTTTCAACTAAGCATGAACAGTAGCGTAGGATTTAATAAGATGAAATAATGTATTCTTCTTTTCAAGGCCTGTAGTGTAAGGTTCACAAGACTAGTAGGAAACAATTGTAAATAACAATGTTACCTATATTTTTGCTAAACTGTAGTGGCACAAAGACATTAAGAGAATGGGAATGTGATTCTTTATTTTTCCACTCTGTAGCAAACTAGTACCTTGAATTGTTTACCATAGCACCCTGCACATGAGGTTATTAACATGGAAGGTGATTTGTATTCCTCATACTGTATTAAATAGGTAATTGTGACTTTTTATATACAGTAGTAAACCAATTATGAGTAATGGAAATTAAGTGGTTTTTCATACTATTTTTATGTGATTGTAGTATAGCGTAGGACTTATAGGAACATGTGATATCTCATGAGTGTTGCGTATAACTTGGAATGAATTGCCTAACTTATATTTCATTAGAAGAATGAAAATGTGATTATTGTTATCTTTGACTTACTGTAGTATGTAACATCTAGAAGTAAAACAAAAAGGTGAAATTACAATGTAATGGTATTGTAGCTCGTTAACACATGGAGCTAACTTATTGTGATAAAGTGATAGTTTCATAAATTAGGACTATAGAGTCTTTAATTGATTAATAATTAATTAGTAGCTAGTGAGAATTCCTTAAAAATTGAGTTATGTAGCAAACTACCTTGAATAAAAACGTGATGTATAAACTCTTATCATTAGTTACTTTAGCATCTTATATTAAAGCAAACAAAACATGATGCTCCTCATAACATTAGGAACAGTGGCCTATCACTTGAGACTAAACAAATTTGAAGACCTCATGTGGATACTGTAACATAACTTAGATGAAATTAGGAATTATTTTTAATAATTTTATGGAATTGTGATTTACTGTTATGTATATAATCTATTTCAATTTAAATAGCAATAATAATAATATATCCTAATTTAATTATCAATGCTCGTTTTGTTATTATATGAATATTAAATTATTGATTAAATATTGACTATTTACTAAAATATTGGTTATTTATCTAAATATTGATTATTTATTTAAATAATAATTGTTTGTTAAAATATTGAATTATTTATTGAATATTGACTATTTATTAAGTATTAAAATTTTAATTATTGATGATGACTAATTATTTTATATTTAATTAGTGGTTTGTGTTTTGTGAACTGAAGTTGAATTGTATTGATACTTGTGGATTACTTACTAATTATGGTGATGATGTTTGAAGTAAGAATGCTATGATTATTGGAAATGTGCTTGTATGTGCAAATGTGTGGTAATTCAAGTGTGATAAATTATTGATGATATGCATGAATATTAAGATTAGGGAATGATCTTAATTGCATATGATTGTTGAATTTGCATACGCATCATTGGTGTCAAGAGGCAATGTTTGTTAGTTCCGTGGGGGCTAGTGACTTGTCCCAAACCTAGAGCGGGGTTTGAAAGCTTAGGGAATGGGCTTTTTGTGTGTTATTGGTCTAGGGAACGGACCCGGTTTAAATGTAAAAACCGAAAAATAATAACAAATGTTGGTACCACATGGCATGAGTTGCATTGAGTCTTGCATTGAGTTTTACATTGAGTCTCATTATGTATATTTATGTGCTATGAGATTATGTGTGATATGTGGAACTGATAAATTGGTGAATTATGGAGTTATGTGTATATACTTGTGAATAGTATGGTTACTTGAAAAATATTGTGTTGATGAAACTTTTGAAGTGTGAGAATAATAGTGATTATGTTTGTATGCCTTAAATTATATATTATCTTATAATTTCAATAATTATGTGAATTCTCACCCTTCTGTTGGAATGATGTTTTATACGACATCGCTCAGGTACTGAGGAGTAGAGTTGCTTCTAGCACGAGGTAGCCGTTGGAGTAGCTTGAGTTGTGTCTTTATTTATTTTGGGTCGAGTCATGCTCTGATTATGTAACACCGGGGAATATTTTGATTTCATATTTGGAGAGATATTTTATGTACTCTACTTTATTCTGTTGTTGTTATTTTGAATTATATGAAGAATTGGCTTTTAAGCCTAAGTATTAAAAATGAGATGAGCATGAGACTTTTATTATGTCTATCATGATTAAAGCAAATCCGCTGCTACATGTTAATGTGAAGGTGTATGAAAAGCAGGAAGTTATTTTTATATTATTGAGCATGACAGGTGTTGTGTGATGTTTTGAACATTTATCTGACACCCTTTTGTGAAATGCATGATAATTACTCTGATCTATTTATATTTATTCTGCGGGGTTAGAAGGGTGTTACAGGGATCATGAGTCGATTTCCACAAACAACGTCATTGTTCCATCTAGAATCATAAAGGGGAAGGTGAATGACAGTGATGGTAGATAGTAGTTTCCAGTGTGATGGAGTGGGGGGGGGGTGCTGAAAGGTTAATAATCTAATGCTCAAGTCAGTATATGAGTAAGACAAGTGAAACGAAATTGAATTTTACACTTGTTACCTCAATTTGGTCGACCCATAAAGATCAGGGGTTGGTCTGGTCGTCCAAGAACAATAAACTTGTTTGATATTTGAGATATTTTAAGGTCTTTTCCATTTCAAAGTTGCAAGTATGTTTTTGGGCTGCACCATGTTCATTGCATGCTAGAAACAATTTTCTTCTCTTCAGCCTTAAGGCGACATGCAATGGGATGGTCAACTAAGTTGCGACACATGTTATGATTATGTATACCACAAATCACATTAAATTTCCATGTACTATTCTCCATAAGGTATCCACACAAGTTAAAAGGACACTCATATTTCCTCAAATCGATGTCATCTCGTTTCAACCTATGGATATGATTTGTGTACTTGCCATTTCTTTCGCATCCTAGTGTCATAAATTATCATAACCATTATTTGACCTTCTTATTACAATGTTGAACCCCAATCTGACAACCCCATGGGGATTCATTGAAGCATATGGTCATGAACAACAAACTCATGCTCATTTGTAAATTGTTTATAATATCTACCTTGACATCAACTGGTTTGGAAACCGTATACACAATAGCTTAAGGGACGATATATGGGTGCATCATATCTAAAGTCAATCATAACATAAAATAATTAAAAATTGACCAAATTCAACTCTGAACTAATTCAAAAATATATTTATGGATGACATAAAACAATAATCCAAAAATACAATTATAGATACAACACTCATTTTTTCAAATAGAAAATCAACTTAATGGAAGTAACAAGGAAGAAAATACATATACATTAACTTAAATTCTATCTTCTTTTTCTCTTTTGGATGTGAAAAAATAGAGAAATATTGTTTTGAAGTAGAAAAGATGATTGAGTGTGAAAAGATGTTTTGGTAGGATTTGAAGAAGAAAATTATGGTATGATCATGAGTGAAGCAAACATTCAAGTTGCTGTTTTATTAAATTTTTTACTTTAAAAAATTCAGAAATGCACTTCTAGAATATTCATTGTGTTATGTAATACATGAAATGTGGTATTTTTTTAAAAATTCCCGTTTGACAAATTCAAAAAATGCAATACAATGAGTTGTGAAATTTACAAAATTATTGTAGGAGTTTATTTAAAGATACACTTTTTAATTAGTTAAAAAAAAAAGTCAGTCTCACTCATAATGTGTTTTGGTGTAAAATAAGTACATATGAGATATTTATGAAATTAAAAAGGTATTTTTGAATTTTCATGTGAGAGAAGATCTAAAATAAGATTTAGTCAAAAGTATTGGAGTGTATCGTGTAGAAGAATATAAAAAATGTTATAAATTTAATTGACACACTTAATAATATATTTAATGAAATTATTTAATTCCTAGAAATTTGAATCTGTTTTTCTATGGGATGAATTTGACATGACAAAAATAAAAAGTTTAAAATCTGTAATAAGGTATTCTGTCATACTTAATATAAGATACTCAATTCTTTTACTCTTAAATCAAAATGTATATAGATTCCATAAACTATTGGAGATACCCAATGAATAGAGTTCACATATTTAATTCATTATTTGAATAAATTATCACTCAGTTTAAATGTGTTGGGCCGAATTTAGTAAAGTTTAAAGAAACCAAACTGCTAGCAATAAAATTATTGATTTTCAGAATCAAAATAAATTTAATTCACAATAATGAAGTATTTGGAAAGATAAAATGAGTCCGATATAGCTTCAATGAGGTCAACAGAAGGGTCCATAGCTCAGTGGTAGAGCATTTGACTGCAGATCAAGAGGTCACCGGTTCGAACCCGGTTGGGCCCTCTATAATATTTTTATTTTTTGTAATTTTACATTTTTAAACACAAAAGAGACGTAGTTCATAATCTTTTTGTCCAACATTATAAACAAGGAAATTTCAATATAAATGTAACTGAAGAAATATATATAACATTATATTAAGTAAGTGACATAGTATTTGATAAATAATTCAACGAACACCTATAAAATAATATCTAAATTCTGTCTTACAAATATGAGTTTATCATCTCAAAAAAAGCCAAGCAAAACCAATAAAGTCCAACTAAAGCCCAATTAGTCTTCAGCTATCATATTCCATACAAATTTGTGATTTTTTTTCTTTAGTAGTCTTTCCAAAAGTCTCTCAAAATTTTAAAAGTATCATTCGATTGTAAGACCTAAAACATATTTTATAAACTTATTGAATAAACATTTTACACAAATATTTTATTAAATCAAAGAACAAAACATCATATATCATCAACAACAAAACATCATATCCTATTAAACACAAATTAGTTTTTTCATCAGGTTCAACCATGCCCAGCGGAATTTTGTCAAATGTTCCAAAACAAATCAAAAATAAATAATATCAATTGATTTGATCAAAGTATTATCTAACACAATCTTTCTCATTGAATGATACTAGCAATATATTGACAACATCATCGTTATAAAGTTGCATGTTAGTGAACAAGAGCGATCCATCAGGAGGCCTATGACAAATGATAAAATGCGACCTTTTAAAAAAAAAAATTAAAAGTACATTTGTTTTACAGAAGGATTCAAACCAATGACCTTTTACACTCTAGGTTAGATGCTAAAATTTACTAAATTTCATAAACCTATATATATATATATATATATATATATATATATATATATATATATATATATCAACACAAAATTGAGGCTCCTAACTATTTGAGGCTCAATGTTGTGGGTCTCCTTGCACGTGGAAAGGGTCGGCCTTGCTGGTGAATCACACATATTCATTTGCATCGATTAACATATGACAGTACTCAAGAGGGATAACCCTTCTTGTATCACGGCAGTTGAGAAGACCATTCAGTTGGTCCTTCAAATCACACAATGTAACATCAACATTAATTCTAAATAATTTGGATTTTCCTTTGTTATAGTGAATTTCAGCTAGGTTATAATTCATTTTGTCTAGGTATATGAAGAATGCATTGTTTTGTATTATGAATCTGGTTGACTAAGTGACTCCAAACATAAAAGAAGTGCGGAGGGAGGGGGAGTTAAATTGTCATATTCAAAATTCACGAATAATTTATAAAAACTTGAAATTTCAAGAATGTTTTTATTAAAAGATATAAATAAAGAACGAGATAGCAGCAGAAAGACAGAAAGAAGATAAACAAGAAAAGAGATACATATCGAACGTAAAATGAATAGCATAAAATAAAGAGAGAAGGTATAAAGAGATTGCATCACAAATTTATACAGGTTCGACCTAATCACTTGGCCTACTCTTCTCTTTAAGATTTTTCTTTTGGGAGTTATGCTAAAATAAACATTTAACTTTTACATGACAACACAAACAATCTTTAACTACAACTTGAGCTTTTACACAACATCAATCCACAAGCCTTCAACAAGAAACATAACGTTTACACATGCCTAGCTCAATAAGCTTTACCTCAAGCTTTATTATGGTTTAGCTTGCAGTCGTCAAATTCTTTACAAAGACATTACACAAGAGTATGACACTCTTGAATAAAACAGATTAAGCACAACATCAGTATAACACAACTCTCACAAGGACTTTTCTATCTTTCAGCACTATGATAATTCTAGTGGAGAAAATAAATTTAGAATGAAAGGTAGTAGAAAAACAGTATAGAGTTTTCTATACATAAATCTGATGTAAAATGAACTGGGGAGAAACCTCCTTTATACAAAAAAATGTTTGGCTCAAAAAAGCGATAACCCTAACCCAAAAAAAGAAAACCTAAAATAGTCATATACTTTAATCGATTGATGACTTTTTAGTTGATTAGAAGGCATTTCTCATTGATTTAATCGATTAAACCAAGTCCTTAATCAACTAGGTAGTGAGTTAACTTTACTAATTGATAAGAAACACTCCTTAATCAATTCCATACATTCTTGGTGTTCAGTGTATGAACCATAATTATTGATGCAAATCCACAATAAGGCGATACATGTTGCCTCGGTGCGGCGGTGTGGGTTAGATCTATAAGGTTATCTCTCTAACTCCCAAGTCAATTATTGAATAAAAAATATGAGTGAATTATGAGTCAGAGTCATCATACCTATTTTTGTGCCAATAATGGTATTTCTAAGGTGGTATGACTCGGGACTTCCGACTTTCGGGCCAAGATCACTTCAGATTGATTTTGAGAAGATTAATGAAATCATATGAAGTTTGAAAATAATTGTGTGTGTGTGTATTCGTGTGCATGCGTTTTATCAATACCTTAAGAATTACTCTTGTTCTTTTATAATTTAAACTGATCAAACTTAGATGCTAAGCACAAGACCAAACAATCTTTCACACTTTCTCACTTTTAGACTTCAATTTTCTCTACTTGATTCTCATTGATTAACACTTCAAGTGAAACTTTGAATCATCTGACTAATGAGGCTTGCGATATAATTTCTTGATTAGATGCCATCATCAAGAATTAATAGACAATTGATATCAACTCCTTTGTTTACAATTGTCATAGAGAACTCTTAAAAAGAGCTACCAATACCAAAAGTAGTCTGACTTATGGAGTTATCATCCTTAAAAGATGTTTGACATTTGTTATCATCAAATCCAACTGACGGTTATACTCTCCGTCATTCTTTTTTATTATGGTAACACAACTCTTAGAGATGTGGTAAAAATATAAAAAGATATATAAATATTTGAAATGGTTAAACTTTTCCTTACAAATAAAGAGAGTATACTTCACTCTCTCTGAGAGTATACTTCTTCCTCTTTGACGTTATGAAAAAAGTGGATAAATAAACATTATAAGCACATAGATCACATATATCATTTTAAGAAAGGGAAGAATAATAATAAGAAGAAGAATAAGAAACACTTGGCATATTAATCCATGCATGATTGATTTAAGATTCCTAGCTCAGTTCTTATGAAAAAGAAATTTTATTTAGGAAGAGGTTTTGTAAAAATATATGTCAACAAATTAGATGAAGACACAAAATCAATTATGAAATCCTATTTTTCGATATAATCTAATGTAAAATTATGCCTAATCTCAATTTGTTTAGACTGAGAGTGAAATATTGGATTCTTAGGGAGATTTATGACACCATCGTTATCGCATTTTATCAAAACAGTGCCGAGATTAACTATGTAATCTCTTAAATGTTTTTTCTTCTAGATAACTTGTGCACAAAAACTACTCCTAGCGACATATTCTGCTTCAACTTTGGATAACACAACACTTGTTTATTTCTTTCTATGCTAGGAGACAATCAGTTTTCAAAGCAAGTGACACAGATTGCTAGTACTTTTTCGATCCAATTTACAACCAGCAAAATATGAATCAAAGTACCCAACAAAAATACAATTCATTCATTTGAGGTATAATAAACCTATAGTTTGTGTGCTAGTGAGATACCTCATAATGCGTTTGATTGTCGTGAGGTGTGATTCTTTGGGGTTTGCTTGAAAACATGCATACAAACAAATAACAAACATGATATCAGGATGAAATGCAGTTTATCATACTTTTATATTTACTTTATTTTACTAATTTCATTTTTCATACTTATCTAAACTCCATGGAATACTCATTAGAGTTGAGACCGGATTTAATTTATGCATGCCAAGTCAATAGCTTTTTGTGGTATTTTGCTTGATTAATGAAAGTGCATTCCTTTGATTGATGAGCTTGTAATCTAAGAAAGTACCGAGGCTCCCCTATCATAGACATTTTAAACTCATTCTTCATCATATCAGAAATTGTTTATACAAGGATTCAGTAGTAACACCAAGTATGATTACGTATGGTGTGGTTTTTTAGGGGGTTTGTTTGAAAATATTCACAAAAACAAACTATAAACATGATATCAGGAAGAGATGCAATAAGATAAAGGAGAGAGCTTATCACACCTCAATATTTTATTTCTTCTAGTGATTTTCCAACTTCATCCTTATTGAAACTGCACGACATACTCATTGGAGATTATATTTGCTTTTTCCACGCCAAATATCTTCACTAGTTCTTTGTAGTATTTTGATTGATTGATGAAGGTTCCTTCCTTTGATTGATGAATTTGTAAACCAAGAAAGTACCGCAACTCCCTCATCATAAACATTTCAAACTCATTATGCATCATATCAAAAACTTTCTCTAATTCATTAGTAGCACCAAATATGATATCATTGCCATAAATTTGCTCAAGTAAATTGTCGTACTCGATTTTCTTAATAAAGAGAGTTGTATTAAAATTATCTCTTTGAAAATTGTTTCCAAGAAGGAACTTGATCAACCATTTGTACCAAGCCCAATGGGCTTATTTTAGAATGTAGAAAACCTATTTCATCTTAAAGACATGATCAAGAAAAGAAGAATTTAAAAATTTGGGAGGTTGATCAACATACACTTTCTATTGGATGTAATTGTTCAAAAATATGCTATTTGTATCCATTTGTAAGAGTTTAAAATTCAAAATGTATGAGAGGGCTAATGTCATCCTAATGGAATTTAATCTAACTACATGAGCATAGGTTTTATAAAAATCTACATCTTCTTGTTGATTGTATCCGTTCACAATGAGTCTTGATTTATTTCTTAAAATACTTCAATCTTTGTCAAGATTGTTGCAAAAAAAACCATTTGGCTTCAATCACTATATTAACTGGAGGCTTAGGAACAAGTTCCTAAATATTGTTTCTCTTAAATTGATTCAAATATTTTTGCATAACAAGAGACAAATGTTTGTAAATGAGAGCTTAATTGATGTCGTTTGGCTCAATATGGGAAGCAATTGCCATAAGGTTACATACTTGGTTAAAGGAGTGTTAGGTTTTGACCCTCTTAGAAATATCTCCATTGACATTCTAAATTAAATGATCTTTTATGGTCACCCATTCTTTGTGAAGATATTGATGATCAATGTTTAATTCATCATTTTTATGATCTTTTACTTGAATTTTATTTTTTTCTTGATCTTTATCTTGATATTTTTCATCTAAAGATGTTTTTATCCAAGATATATGCACAATCAACTACATCTACTTCTACTTCTACCAATTTGAGGTTAGATTCATCAAAGCTAATATGATTTGATTCTGATATAGACATGGTTATTTTATAGAAAATTCTAAAGGATTTACTAGAAGTAGGATATCCTAATAATAGACCTTCATAAGCTTTAGCGTCAAAATTTCAAATATTATCCTTCCCGTTATTAAGTACAAAACATTTGTATCTGAAGACATAGAAGCGAGAAATATTAGGCTTCATTCCTTTGTATAACTCATAGAGTGTCTACTTTTAAATTGGTCTTATCAAGACACGATTAATTACATAACGAGAAATGCCTACTACATCAACTCAAAAGTGTTTAAGAAGGTTAATCTCATTGAGCATCATCCTCGCTAGCTCTTCATGCGATCAATTTTCCCATTCCACTACCCCATTTTTTTGGAGAGTTTGCGGAGTACAAAAAGTGCTCTATTCTCATTAAAATAGTTCTTGAAATCCATATTTTGGAATTTATCACCATGATCGTTTCATATCGATGTAATGCTTAAAATTTTTTCATTCTGGATAACATTGAAATTTTTTCAAAAGGCAACAAACATATCTATTTTATGAGATAAAAAATACCCATGTATAACGAGAGTAGTCACCCTCAACTATAAGAGCGTAGTGATTCCCTTAAAAAGTCATGGTTCTGGATGGGCCAAAAAGATCCATATGCAACAGTTGTAAATGCCTATTTATAGTAACACCATTTTTAGATTTAAAGAGTGTCTTTACTAGTTTACCCTTTTGGCACACATCACATAACCCATGCTTTTCAAAACACAAGTTTTTCAAACCAATTACCAAATCCTTTTAGATAAACTTGTTTAGATGATCCATGTGGATATGAGTTACTCTCTTATGCCATAGGTGAGATTCATCCTCTTTACTAAAAAGATATACATCATTTGAAGGTATTTTAGATTCACGATGTACATATTTTCATTTCTAGAACTAGTAAAATATTTTGATTTGACTAATATTTTATAACCTTGCGTTCGAAGTAATAAAAAGTTACATTATTACATTTGTCACATAATTGTCTAATACTTAGCAGATTATGCTTTAAGTCATTAACTAAAATAACTTCCTCGATTGTTGGATTAGGGAACTTAATAATGTTTCCTGTACAATGATCCCCCTTGTTGTTATCACCATAGGAGACAAATCCCACCTTTTTAGGAGTAAAGGAAGAGAAAAGAGATTTATATACAGTCACATGCTTTGACAATCACTATCAAGGTACCACTTAGTGTTCATTACCATAAAGCATTCCCCATCATCTTCTTGATTCTCCATAATACATGTGTTTCCTTATTCTCCATTTGAAGAATTGATGTCATTGTCATCCCAAGCTACATATGGTTTCTTTGCTTCTTTTTGAGGTTTTTTAACTTTGCTTGTGTTCTGATTTTGATTTTGTCTTTGGCTCTGATTCTGAAGTAAATTCAAATATATATATATATATATATATATATATATATATATATATATATATATATATATATATATATATATATATATATATATATATATATATATATATATATATATATATATATATATATATATATATATATATATATATATATATATATATATATATATATATATATATATATATATATATATATATATATATATATATATATATATATATATATATATATATATATATATATATATATATATATATATATATATATATATATATATATATATATATATATATATATATATATATATTGTGAGTGCATTCTTCTACTTAGTCATGTTTTGAATGATGTCAAAACTAGGAGGAACTTTAATGTTTTTGTACATTGGACGATATCAACCAAAGTCTAGATGTACATTGATCATCTTAGCATTATGATGCATATAAATAAGTTTAAAAATAATTGGAAATACCTTAGGTATGTTTCATGCATCAAAAATGAGTTTTAAGTGTTGAGAATGTTGCATAGGACGACACATACAAGTTCAGGTCCACCTATAGAAGCTTTTGCTTCACTATAGGTTGACACATAGCTTGGATAGGCCAACCTCCATGCTTCAATAATGAAGCCCGTGGCCACTGCCTACATGTCGCCTCGGATAGGCTGACCTAAGACCTCTATACGTCGACCTGTTATCTCCATAGGCCGATCTATTGACCTTGACTGGCTGACCTATTGCTTTTATAGGCCGATCCACTACCTTCAAAAACTTAAAGTTTATCTTCCTCTTATTTTTTATTGCATCTCTTTTGCTCATTTTCCTCTCTCTCACACACACACACACACACACACATATATATATATATATATATATATATATATATATATATATATATATATATATATATATATATATATATATATATATATATATATATATATATATAGATAAATAGATAGATAGATAGATAGATAGATATATAGATAGATAGATAGATAGATAGATAGATAGATAGATAGAGAGAGAGAGAGAGAGAGAGAGAGAGAGAGAGAGAGAGAGAGAGAGAGAGAGAGAGAGAGAGAGAGAGAGAGAGAATTTGAGATTAAACTATTGATTAACTTAGCTCGTAAAACAAGAGTCGTCGCCACACTTTTATTTTTCCAAAGGAATGGGGAAAAGAACGAACAAAACCCAAAGGAGTTTTAAAACAAAACTATTAAAAACAGAGATAAGGGTAAGAGGGTTGGTTATGCAATAAGAAGGTGTTAGAACCCAAAACATATATAGTACTCTATAGGAACCTCTTGAAAATTTATGTTTGACTTAAAATGTGTTGATTGCAAAAGATGGTGGAGATGAGAAGAGAAATATATTTTAAAGATTTTTGTGTTTGACAAGACTTCCTGAGCCTCGTGCCTACGTACCCACAAAGTGCAATGGAGGATTAAAACCTCATAGTTCATGGTAAAAATAACAAAAGAAATTTGATTTGATTGATTTTTAAATGGATAAGACAAGTTGTCATTTTAAGGAGAACACTCAACTAGTCACTGACAGTTGTATGTGTCGCGGTGAGAATTGGATACTGGAGCTATGAGATTAGCTTGGCTCACAAAACAACGATGTCATCGCCGAACTTTTATTTTATTCAAGGGAAGGGAGAAAAGATCTAACAAAAAACCTAAGTAAAAATGCAAAGCAAAAAGTAAGGCCTACCTAAAGTTAAGCAAAAGAGAGATTAAAGGTACAAGGGTTGGTTATACTAAGGGAAGATACTAGCACCCTAAGTATCTGTAGCACTCTACAGGAACCTCTTGAAATATTTGTGTTATGGCTAAAACAGTTTGCTAAAGATAAGATAAGAATTGTCAAATAAAAGAGAAAATATTAAAAAAGAAAAAGGTATCTCGCTAGGATCTCGCAATTCTATGCCTATGTATCCTTAATAGGAAGTCAGAGCAATCGTAGTTCAGGACTACGATGTAAAAGGGAAAAGGGTGTAAAAGAAGAAAAGTGTGAAAAAAAGAAAAGGTTGCTCGCCAAGGATTGGGGCCTTGTGCCTACGTATTATCAAGAGAAACTTGAGAAATTAGAGCGTCTGTAGTTCGTGGAACTACGGGTTGTTAGGGTTCTAAGAACCAAAGCAACAACAAAGACAAACATACAAGGGACATGCACAATAACAATAAATCAACATACAATCCCTTCCCTTATATTAGGTTAACAAGGATTAAAAGAAAGCAAAATATACATGGAAGAACATCATGTAAATGGAAAGCAGATAAGGCACAGACACAATACACATAAAATCATCATGCATGGTCAGACAAACAAAATAGCACAAAATACGCATGGAAGAACATCATGGTAATCAGACAATGAAAAGTCAACAGAAGATACAGACAAAGATACATATGGTAATAAGGAAGTTAGTAAAGCATACATGGAAAAGCATCATGCAACAAAGTAATGAATACACAAGAAATCACGAAAAAACATCACTAGAAATCATCAAGACATAGAACCAACAGAAAGTCACGACAAGACATCATGGTCAATAAACAACATTCACGACAAAACATCGTGCATAAACAGACAAAGATACACGACAAATCATCGCGAGACAAGATCAATCACGAAAAAGCATCGTGAGAAATCACAGATGATAGGCTCAAGGCATGGAAACAGTCAAGTCATGAAAATAGAATCGGGTGACAAAGAATTATTAATGAATTTAAATATAACTATTTAATAATATTAATTAACCAGTATTAAATAAGAAAATTTAAATCCACTAATAATTAAATCAATATCTTCACATTTTCTAATATTTGACAAAACAATTAAACTAGAAAGAAAATATTAAAATAAAAAGATTAAAATATTTTTTGAGATTTTCAAAATTTAACAAATAGCTACTAAAAAATAACTAACCATTAAATAAATTGATTAAGAATGTAAATTCGTTTTTTTTTTCTTTTTACTATTATATAAAATGAAACTTAAACAATAAAATAAATAACAAAAGGCCTAAAAAAAGATTCTTATTCAAAATAAACAAAATACATGCGGTCTCTTTTAAAACAAAATAAAACAAACCAAGAATTATACTGTTATTAAAAAAAAAGATAATGAAAATAATTACCAACAATGAAATGAAACAAAACAATACAGCTTCTTCTCCACCTACTCGCGTCTCACTTTCTCTTTCGTGCGAAACTTCGACGACCTCGCTCACAATCTCTTTTGTGTGTGCAACGGTTCGCGTCACTCTCCTCTCCTTTGGTATTTGTTTTCGACTCTCTCTCCCTCGCGTTCGCAAACTCTCCTTTGGTAACAATCTTATCTGTGGCAAGTTGGTCGAGCTAAATCGTGTGCTTGAAGGTGATGTAGTAAAAAATGAGTTTATGGTGGAAAGATATTGAGGAAAATTGATAGAAGTGGTGAGAGGGGAAGAAGAAGGAGCCGTGTGTTTTGTGAGGGAGAAAGGGTGATGAGGATCGTTGTAGGGGATGCTATGAATCCTGTGTTTTTCACATGGTGATGTTTAAGTAAGGCAGTAAGTTGATGGTGAAATCGGTCACTAATTTCTATCACTAAATTCGTCTCTAAAGGTTAGCGACTAGCACTTTTTCAATCGAAATTTGGTAGTCGCATTATTGGTCGCTTAACGTTATAGTGACCGATTTTTAGGCTTTTTCAGTCTCTAATTCGGTCACTAAACGTGAATTTTTTTAATAGTGTGTCACCTTCTTCATCTTCAACTAGCCTCTTCAACTCCATCTCGTGTTCCTGTAAATTTTCAAATAAAGTAGCCTAATCCATGGAAAACAAGTCCCTAGATTCAAAAATCGCATCTACTTTTAGTTTTCATTTGTGGTTTTAAAATCTAAGGACTTTTATAACTAAATATCACTTTGAAAACCTAGAGTTATCATATGATTCACAATGTTAATGAATAGTTTTATCAATATCTTGAATGTTTTCTTCAAGTTCAATAATGAAAAGCTCATACTCATGGGTTGAAATGTGTTTCCTTCTTTCTCATAAGGATTTTTTCAGTCTTTCTGTACTATGGCAATTATAATGAAAAAAAGAATTTCAAAAAGAAAGATAGTTTAAAAATAGTAGAGTTTTCTATGTAGAAATATTGAAAAAAAATGAAATGATGAGAAATCTCCTTTTTATAAAAAAAAATTTGGCTCATAAAAAAAATGATCCATGAGCCAAATAAATAATTTAATAGATTAAAATATGCTTTAATTGATTAATCAATCTACTTCAAAAAAGTGACAACCCTAAACAACTATATACTTTAATCGATTACTAACTTTTCTAATAAATTAAAATACATTTCTCATTGCTTTAGTCAATTGGGCCAAGTCTTTTATCGATAAAACACCGAGATAGCTTTTTTAATTGATTAAAAACACTTCTTAACCGATTTGATACGTGTTAGAGTTGATTTTGATAACTTTAATGAAATCAAAAGAAGTTTGAAAAATATTTTGTGTGTGTGTGTGTCATCAATACCTTAAGTCTTACTCATGTCCTTTGAATCATCTAATGTTTGAGATATAATTTCTTAATTAGATGTCATTATTATGAATTATTGGAAAACTGATATCAACGGCCTCCGGCCTCTTTGATAGTTGTCACAAAGAACTCATGAAAAGAACTATCAACACCAAAATCTATTTGAATTTTAAGTTATCGTCTTTAAAAATGACTTGACACTTCTCATCATCAAAATCAAATGACACTTATACCTACACAACACATAGATCTTCAAACAAAAATTAACATAAACATTAATTTATACAAGTTTTCATACAACATAGATCCACAAACTAAAATTAACATAAACATCAATTTATACAAGTTTCTATGCATTGTCGTATTAGAAATTATCAGAATAATCTAAATTGAACATGATAAAATCATATACTAAACAAGGTCAAATTCTATAATTCAAACACATATTTGACGTAAAATTCATATTCTATCTTCTTAAGGAAAATAGAGACACTATTATTTTTGTTAAAAAATTTAAAATGATTTTTTAAAATACCTTTAAGTCTTAAATTGGTTTATAACAAGTATTTTTTTTCTTGATTTTATATGCAATTTGAGTTTATCCAAATATAGTGCATTAGTTGTGGACAAATGTGTCGACAGAACATTTCCGTTTTAGTTAAGCAATGTCTCAAATGATGTTGATAATTGTAAGTTAGGAAGTGTGACTAATCCATTAGAGGTGGCATTCTCAGGACCTCAAAAGTTAGGATTATGATATTTTGATGAGTCAATCACGTGTCAATGAATGAGTTTGAAAATGATGCATCATATGGGCCCAGAAAAATAATATGCACAATTTTTATTTTAAATGTTCTTAATCTTTTTAAATACATGATTCTTTTGACTTTAATATTTGTAAATTTTTTTTTATGGTTTTTTCTAAACCATGATATTTACATTTAAATTTTAGTCTTTATTATTTTATATTAATTATTCCAAAGTTTATTCAGATTAAAATTAATTATTTTAATATAAAAAATATATAATTTTAGTCTATTTAAAAAAATACTTGAGTTATATTTTCATTAATTCAATTTAGTTGATAGCAATATGAACATTAAACTAAGCCATGAGTTTCAACTTGCAGAATTCCAATTATTTTTGGTAAAGATAAAATTTTGGTCAACAGACTACTGCATAAAGTCAAACGAAGACAAATGATCAATATTGTATACATATATCATTTTTAGATGAACACATTTAATAAAGATCAAAATATAATTTCAATAATAAAAAAAATGAAGTGTTATATTTTTAAAGGTTATATATTTACCTTTTTATTTGCAAAGATTAGAATTTAACAAAATAGACTGTAATGTTATACTTACTTCAATAACATTAATTATACAACACACTTTATACATAACAAATGAGAATGCATGTTAGTATTTGAAACACAAAAATATAGAGATAATATAGAGATAAGTTGTTGATATTTTTAAGCATCGTGAGTTTTTCTTTATTGGTATTTTTAAGAGCACCTCCAATGGTGCAACTCATTTTTGGGTTCTTTGTGAGACTCATTCTTTTAAAGCAACTCATTCAATTTTCACTTCAATGGTGCAACTTCAAAGAATCCATATTGGGTCCCACCACTTTATTTAAAATATATTATTTATATTAAATTTATTTTATTTAAAATTATAATTTAAATATTTAAATTTTAATTAATATAAATACAAATTAAACATAAAATTAAAATTAAACATAAAATTGAAAATAATAATTAAAATTAAATTTAAATACATGTCACATAATTAAAAACAATAAAAATAAATAACATCACATAATTAAAAACAATAAAAATAAATAACATCACATAAACAAATGTAATTTGAAATAAAAAAGATGAAAATTTGGCCTAAACAAATGTAATTTGAAATAAAAAGATGAAAATTTGAAATAAAATGATAATGAGAAGAAATTGTTGGAAAAAAATTAAATATTTATGAATAAAATGATGAAATTGTGAGAGAGAAATTTGAAATTAAAGAGCAAATAAAAAGGAGAGAAAATAGAAATAAAAAGGAGAGAAAATAGAAATGATATAAATTTTTTCCAACAAACCTATATTTATAATAAATAAAAAAGTTAAAAAAAATAAAATAAAGCTAAATAATTATTTTAATAATAAACCAAATGAAGAACCGTTGCTTATGTTTGTAACGTTCTACAGCTGGAATAACATTTTGTTGACATTTTCAATGCCAAGCTGGCAAACCAATTTGAAAAACCACCGTTGAAGTTGGTCTAATGTTTTGAACATTTTTTTTGGATAAGATAGAGAGATGATTCGTTTGTGTATAATTAGAGTTCATATTATTTGAAATGTGTTATTCTGACATTCATTTATATGTGTTTTTATATTTAATTAATTAATTTCTAAATAAAAATTTAATTAATCTTTTAATTTTATTTAATCACTTAATTGATTAAGTATCTTAATTAATAAATAGTTGATATAATTAATAATTATTATACTATAATAATTAAATAATATTTAAATATAAATATTCCAAACATGTAAACTATAATTCAATTGCACATCAAAAGAGTGTAGATTTGTTCAATTAAGACTCTTCACTTAATTCTACCATGAGTTGGCCTAAAGGTGGGAATGAAGAAGCTCTCATTCTCAACAAGGGTTTGGAGACAATTATTATGGAATGTCTTGTAAGGACCATGAAAAAAAGTCTAAGAGCGAAATTTCAAGTTAAAAAATGTCTAAATCTTTAGACTTTCAAGCAAACGATTTTGTCCTTCAATTTAATTATGTGGTTGTCCGCACAACATGTTACATCATGCGCGAACGATATCAACCAAGGTTGATATATAAGGAAAAAATGCGCAATTTCAAATATTAAAATTCATTATCACTCACACAATATAAGTATTGTCCCTCCGCAGCAAAATACAACCTCACCGTCTCATCTTCTATTTTTAATTTTTAAGTGAACAATTATTATAAAAAGTAAGTAATTTAATTTTAAAAAATACGGGTTAATGGAATAGTAGAGAATGAAGATAATATATATATATACATATAAAATACAAAGTTTATTTTTTAAAAATTTGAAGACAAAAACATATTAGAAACATTATAGAATTATGAGCCCATTCATTTTATTTAAAAAATTATTTTTTTTTGTATTTTTTTAAATAATAAAATTTATTAAATTTATTTTTATAAATTAAAATACTAATTTTGATATTCAAATATATATTATTTAAGATTAAAAACCGCCGATAATCAAATAATTTTTCAAAAAGGTGTGTCTTAAAAATAATATTTATAAAAAATTATTCAAAATAGTTTAGAATTTCAGTGATTTTTTTTTTTTAAATTTGATATTAATAAAAAGTTATAGTAAAATGATGAAATATCTAATATAATATTTTATCGTAAACTGTTTAAAAATTTTAATTCTTTATAGTTTTTTTAATTAAAAATAAAAATATGATAATTATTTAAAAATAAGCTAATACATATATATATATATATATATATATATATATATATATATATATATATATATATATATATATATATATATATATATATATATATATATATATATATATATATATATATATATATATATATATATATATATATATATATATATATATATATATATATATATATATATATATATATATATAATAGTATATAAATGGATAGATCTATTTAAAGAAGTTAAACGCATATTAAAAATTACGGTTTTTTTTATAATATCTTGGTTTCAGACATTGTGAATGCAAAAGAGAATACAGCACAAAATAATAGGTGAACAATCAACGTCAAATCTCACGATCAGATTCTTTCAGAAATAGGTAAATGTTTAAATGCCAGCGCCCAGCAGTATTAATTTAATGAACTTTAAGAAAGTTTGATGGTAATATTCCTTTTTTTCTCCGTCAATTTTGCATGATTTCTTGTTCGGTTAAAAATTATCTCACAATTTATTTGACTGGGAGAGTGAAACTGATCAAAAGGAAGATAAAAAATGGTTTGATCAATTTAGGTTTAGTGTAAATATGGTCCACTCAATGAGTGACACGTGAGATAGCTGTTTTGAGGTTTATATTTTGTTAAGCATACCCTAAATAAAACTCAAAATTTCATATTACATATGTTTTGTATTTTTGTGAGTACTACACAATATTATCATTGGATTAAAAAAATGATAATAATCTGACAATGTTATGAATCCCATTTATATAATTGCTCAGCTTATAGTAATAAAAGAAATATTAGTTGAGTTTAGTCGAGTTCGATTTTCGACGATTCCAAAATAATTATTTGAGTCCGATCAAATCAACCTTATACTATTTAATTTAAGCAACTAGATTAACATGACACCCGATTCGACCCGATTCATTTGCACAAAAAAGATAATGAATCAGTCGGTTTCAATCGAGCAGTTTAAATTTGTCCACACCTACATGGGTTGATGAGTTATGAGAAAAACACCAACAACATTCAAACAAGTGAAGGAGACATTATCCAAAATCTTAATGCATTATGTATATGTGTTCTCTTATTTATAAAAAGTTCAATCTCTAATTTTTCAAACAATGCGAGACGTCTAACTCACACTTGTATCACAAAAAACTTTTTTTAAGTGTGATACTAGTGGAAAAAAGGCTTTTTAAGTCGGTTAAAAATGACTTTTTAAGTCGGGTCCGAGCCCGACTTAAGAATTATCGACATAAGAAGTTTTGACTTCTTAAGTCGGTTGTGGACCTGACTTAACAAACTATTATTAGGTCGGTTAGACAGAACCCGACTTAATAAGTCTAGCTTGAAGAAACCTCTCGGGCCATTTATACCCGACCTAAGAACTTACTTTCTTAAATTGGATATAACTAACCGACCTAAGAAGTTTTTTTTTTTTTGGATAATCACACAAATCAGATGCAGTTTTCCCATTTAACAATTTATCCCTAAATCAGACTATCCAACTCAATCAACAAATTACACCCAAAAAAAATCACACAACACAAATCACAGTAAAACCCCTAATTATCAAATAAAATAAACCAACAACTTATAAAACAATTACGTATATTAATAATACTAATACATAAACAAACATGTGCATGTTAATTCTATGCGCAATTCAAGTATTTGTAAAAGTAACAAGTTTGCAATGGGATAATAATATTGTTGTACCTAACATAAATTGGACATCCACCGATTGCACGAGCTGCAGTATGATACTTGTAACACCCCCTTTCTATATCCCCAATTAATCAATTAAAATCATATAAGCAATTAATAAAAGTTTCATCAGAGTATAAATTAAAACATGGTATAAAAGAGGCGCATCACATTATCATCGAAACGAAACATAAATAATACCTGCTCATAAAGATATGTAACAAAAGGGGTAAATCTCAACTAAAAACAAAGCATAGCGCTTAAGACTCACATATCAATATTTAGAATAAAGCGGAAACATCTAAACATTGAAATCATTTCATTAACATAAGCATCATAAACATCATTCAGATTAATTCAATTCATCAGTTGAGTTTACAAAACATTCAGCAGCAGATACATACACAGATGTATCACAAAAGAATCAAAACAATTCCTAACTACCCAGTGTTACATATCAGAGCCATCTGACCAAAAGAAATGAAGACTTGCTTCACAAAAGACCTCCAGCATCCTACTCTGCAATGCCTCATAGAGCATTATAAAACAGTAGAAGGGTGAGAAACATTATCATAACAAACAATGCATAAAATTATATCTATATCTATATCTATATATATATATATATATATATATATATATATATATATATATATATATATATATATATATATATATATATATATATATATATATATATATATATATATATATATATATATATATATATATATATATATATATATATATATATATATATATATATATATATATATATATATATATATATATATATATATATATATATATATATATATATATATATATATATATATATATATATATATATATATCATAAAACACAATGATAACATACTCGCAATTCACATTCCTCACCACAACTCATTACAATACATCACAATGTACACGTACATAATCAATCACATTCACCAATTCATGCTTCACAATTCATAGCATTTCACTTAAACATTTACAATTACGTTCATTTCACCAAAACATCATATAAAGATGATAATGCAACTGATAGAGACCGACTCACGACTCTATGCAGATGCAAATGCGGTACCGACTCGTTCAGCAGGTTCAATTGAAAAACCAAAATGGAACCATCGCTCGTTACCAAAGTAACTCCCCATCGGGCCTACGATGTTCACCCATCGCTCACACCCCCCATGGGCACACGATGTTTCAGGATTACTCACACCCCACACGGGTACACAATCCGGTTGCTCACACCCCACAAGGGCACACAACTGTTCTGCAGATTCTCCATGGAATAAAAAATAAACCATCGCTCACACCCCACAAGGGCACACGATCGTTTCTGCAGATCCTCCTAGGGATCAAAGTAACTAAACCATCACTCACACCCCACAAGGGCACACAAGGTTTCTGCAGATCCTACGCGGGATCAGACACACAAGAATGCAATCATGATGCTACACATGCAACACGACTCAATACACTCTTAGAATCCACACATGTTTACAAACATATTCATGCATTCTTCATATTATATAAGTATATACAAATATACGCATTCCCATTAATATCACCATGCATTCCCATTTAATCCAAACAAATGCACGAAATTGCCAAACGGCCACATCACACAATCTAGGATTCACGCCATACGGCTACCCACAACACAATATAGCTTGGCATGATCGATGCCTCGAGCAAGGAAATAATCAAAGTTAAGTTGGAAATCCGACCACGTATATAAACATTAAAGAAAACACAACCTGTCACGTTCGCCACCCTGCTCGCTTAGCGAGCTCCTAGCGAGTATTCGCTACTTGTTTGCCTAGCGAACAAGCTCGCGAAGGAAAACAGAAGCCTCTGACTTCGTTCGCTACTTCGCTCGCTCAGCGAACTCCTAGCAAACCTTCGCTACCCCCATTCACTACCAGCGAACACCATAACATGCATTCTGTCCAAGTCTGGGACCGTTCGCTACCTATTTGCTACTGCTTGCTTAGCGAACGTTCGCGACGAGCTCGCCTAGTGAACATGCTAGCGAGTGTCTGCGAACTCAGAATTTCCCCACTGTTCTTCCACTCCAAAACTCTTGGATTCACCCGATTAAGTCCCAACTCATTCTAGTACTTTAGCCTAACATCACCCGACATAAATGCTACTACTTAATCTCACTTTCACCAACGAAAACTCGGGTTCTACCGATTAAATCCGTATTATGCCCTAAAATGAAAAATGAGTAAAACTCTCCCCAATCCAAAACAAAACCAACAAGAACACACATAATCATACACATTGCAAGAATAATAAAGTTTCACACCCTTACCCGATCAATCGAAAGCTTAGAAGTTGATTCTTGATGATTCTAGGTTTTTCTCCTCTTCCTCCTCTTTGCTCTTCTCTTCCTTTCTTTCTCTTCTTTTTATTTCTTTTTGGTTTCTATTCTCCCTATTCTTTCTCTTTTCCACTTATACTCTTTCTACTCTATTTCTCTCAAAATAACTACTAATCAAGGATTATCTAAAACACCCTTTAATTAATTCCCAAAACTCTCCAAATAATAAAATACCACAACATACACACATAACATCTATCATATAATTCCACAATAAAATAACAATTAACCAAATAAATTAAAAGACTCAACAAAATAATGGGAAATTCAGAATCGGGGCGTTACAAATCTCTCCCACTTTAGAAATTTTCGTCCTCGAAAATATTACCTGATCCAAACAACTCTGGATGCGACTCTCGCATCTTACTTTACAATTCCCAAGTCATATCGCCTTCTGCAGCACCTCCCCATGCTACTTTCACAAGCGCAATATCCTTGCCTCTTAACTTCTTAATCTCACGGTCCAAAATTCTAATCGGTAAAGCTTCCACTGTAAGGTTATCTCTTACTTCAACCTCGTCCATAGGGATAACATGTGACGGATCCGGAACATACTTCCGAAGTTGCGAAACATGAAACACATCATGCAAATTCGAAAGATTCGGAGGCAACGCCACACGATAAGCCACAACACCAACTCGTGCAATAATCTGATACGGACCGATGAAACGCCAAGTCAACTTCCTCGACTTCAAAGCACGACCCACACCCGTAACTGGCGTAACTCTCAAAAACACATGGTCTCCCTCTTGAAATTCAAGATCCTTCCTTCTCTTATCATGATAACTTTTCTGCCTACTTTGAGAAGCTCTCAACTTTTCTTGAATGAACCTCACCTTCTCCGTCGTCTGCTGTACCATCTCTGGTCCAGCCATCGACCTCTCACCAGTCTCATGCCAACACAAAGGTGTTCGACATTTTCGACCATACAAAGCTTCAAATGGAGCCATACCAATACTCGAATGAAAATTGTTATTATAAGTGAATTCAATCAACGTAAATAACTATCCCACGCACCACCTTGCTCTAGCACACAAGCTCGTAAAAAATCCTCCAACGATTGAATTGTCCTTTCGGTTTGACCATCTGTTTGTGGATGATAAGCCGAACTCAATCTCAACTGCGAACCCAAAGCCTTTTGCAAACTCTTCCAAAACCTTGAAGTAAACCTTGGATCTCTATCCGATACAATGCTCTTGGGCACTCCATGCAACTTCACAATCACCCGAACATAGATCTCATCTAACTTCTCCAAAGGATAACTAATATCAATCGGAATAAAGTGAGCAAATTTAGTAAGTCTATCAACAATCACCCAAATTGCATTGTGACCTCTCTGCGTATTCGGCAACCCCGTAATAAAACCCATCGAGATACCATCCCATTTCTACTCTGGGATATCCAACGGTTGCATTAATCCAATAGGTTTCTGATGTTCCACTTTAGACTTCTGACAAGTCAAACATGCATACACAAACTGAGCTACATCTCTCTTCAACCCAAACCACCAAAATATCTTCTTCAAGTCTTGGTACATCTTATTTGCTTCCGGATGAATACTTAAATTACTACGGTGTCTTTCCTCCAATATCATTCCTTTCAACTCCGCATCATCAGGAATACAAATGCGACCACGAAACCTCAAAACTCCAAAATTATCAACTTTGAAATCTTCATTCTCTTTTGTCATCAAGTCAACAAACTTCAAATCCAACTTTTGCCTTTCGCAAACGGTTGCAAGAAAAATCATTCGTGATATGAAGCATACCAAGTCTCACGCTTCTCGGCGTCATATCACAAACCAAACTTAAATCTATGAAATTCTCCAATAATTCCCATTCCTTTACCATCATTGCGGACACATGCAAAGACTTCCGACTTAAGGCATCGGCCACCATATTTGCCTTACCCGGATGATAATTTAATCCAAAATCATAGTCCTTCAAAAGCTCTAGCCATCTTCTTTGCCTCATATTCAATTCCTTTTGATCAAATAATACTTCAAACTCTTGTGGTCACTAAAAACCTCAAACCTTGCACCATAAAGATAATGCCTCCAAATTTTTAACACAAATACCACGACCGCTAATTCCAAATCATGAGTAGGGTAATTCTTTTCGTGCACTCTTAACTGCCTAGAAGTATGTATATATGTAATTTACCTTTCTGTATTTACTTTCCGCATTGTATATATCATTATTACTGTGCTGTGGGGAAGGAGGTTTTGTTGAGTGATAAGCCAGACCCAGGCTTGGGTGCAAACATAGCATTAGAAGCAGAAAGTAGTGGTGAACCAGTATGTTAGGCATGGACTAGTTCCCATGAAATTCACGCTTAGACGAGATTCTCTTTGATGACTTTCTTTCCAGCCCAATGGGTCGTTGAGAGGATTTCAGACCTGAGGGTTGCCGACTCTGGGGACCGATCATTTGTGATTCAGCTAAGTGAGGCCTCTTCAGGAAATTATGATGCCGAACCAGAAATGGTGAACGTATCATCATTTCTTGGAAGTCTGTAGCGCTGATGAATGCATAGGATGCCTAACCTTATCACTGGATAGGTCCATACTTATGAGAGGGATTGGGTTATGCAGGAAACCTTGACTTTCAGATTACCCGATTCTCTTTGCAGTGTGAATCTGAGTTATTGATATCAGTGGTTCCTATTGTCGGAGCTGTGCTATTGTTCTTGTCAAAGCAAAGCGCCGATTCTTCTCAAGCTACAACACAACAATCTTGATCCCCTGTTGCATTTGCATAATCATCCTACATTTAACATTGCATGTCTGTGTGTTCGGAAGGTTCTCGTCTTTCCCTTGATCCTGATACTAATTTTCTGTGAAGAGGGAAGTGGACAGAAAGATGATTGTTGTATACAAGTTTCCGATACTTGAGCTAGTACCTTTATTTGGTCTAGTTTCCTTGGCTGAGCCTGGTGTCTTTGAACCTTCAGGAAGGATCTTATCTGATATATGAGAGGATTGTCATGATGTACATCTCTGCTGCTCTTGTTTATTGAAACTGGGATCAAGGGGGAGATCTCCTTGTAAACACATAGACATGTTTGCATTTTGCATCTTGCATTCTCATTTGCATTACAGATGCATCGGAACTGTCAATCTTATTTTCTTGTGGTTTGTTAGCTGGTTTCAGGATGCAATTAGACCGTTCACCGGTGAATCAACGCGAACGCATGAAACAAGTTCAAGCAGAGTTGAGGGAAGTCCGGAGCCAGATGGGGCAGTTCATGGTGAGTATGCAGGCCTTATATCTGGAGCAGAAAGTGCTTAAGGAGGAGGTTCAACAACTGAAGACCCATATGGGCCTGGTCACAGAGGTGATAAGAAATATGCTAAGGAAGGAGGGTGATCAGGTGCCTAAAGCTGCAGTAGAGATGCTTGTTCCACTTCTGTCCGTGCTCTGTTTGGTCTCTATAACTAATCACAATGTGATGGAGGATTTCAAGAAAGACAATGGGAAGATTCTGAGTTATGTCTGCAAAGCTTCACTGTTTGAGTTAGGAGGTCTTCATACTTTGCTTCAGTTCTATGATCCTCAGCTGCGATGTTTCACCTTCCCGGGATATGTGTTGATGCCTACTTTGGAAGAATTTGCCATGCTGCTAGGAATCCCAGTTCTGGAACAGATGCCTTTCTACCATTCTGAAGGAGAGCCCAACTTGACAAAGTTAGCAAATTCCCTTCACTTGGATGTTTCTGAATTAGATGGAAAGATGAGTTGGAGGAATGGAGTACCTAGATTCCCATTGCCTTACTTGGTGAGCAGAGCTCAACATTTTGCAAAAGAAGGATGTTGGATTGTCTTCAATGCTATTTTGGCTCTCTGTATCAATGGCATAATATTATTTCCCAATATCCCGGATTTTGTTGACTTGGATGCCTTTCATATCTTCGCTTCCAAGAATCCTGTGCCAACACTCTTAGGAGATGTATATAATTTTGTCCACTATAAGAATGAGAACAGAAGAGGGAAGAGTGTTTCCTGCTGTGTGCCTCTCCTGTACAGATGGTTTATTTCGCATCAGCTTAAGTCTGGTCCTTTTGTTGACATCTCTGACACTGTTGATTGGTCAGAGAGACTTATGGGTTTAACCTTCAAGAATATTGTATGGTTTAACATAGACCTTTTAGGTGTGGAGATTGTCTATAGATGTGGTAGTTTCCCCAATGTTCCTTTGATTGGGAGAAAGGGGGCATTAATTATGACCCTGCTCTCACAGTCAGACAGTTTGGTTATGCCCTAAGAGAACCTCCGAAGGAAGAAGAAATATAGGAATCTCTGTATTTCACCGGTCCAATTGACACTGAGACTTTAATCAGATTGGAAAAGGCTTGGGGTAAAATTCATCGTGAAGGAAAATCTTCTTTGGGCAAGAGCAATTGCAGAGCCTATAGACCATATGTGGAATGGATTCAAGAGAGAGTTAAAAGACTGTTGCTACCATTTCCAGTCAGGGAGCCTTTGTATCCTCTAGTAGTTGAAGAACCAACGACAATTAACATCCTGAAGAACAATCAACTGTGGGTTAAAAAGGAAGAACTATGCAGAGTGAACGAAGAGTTGGAGAAGGAAATCAGTCAGCTTAGAAGGGAAAAGAATCAGGTCACCCACTCATCCAAGAAGCAGACAAAGATAGTGAACAAGATGGGTAGAGAGTTAACAGAAGAGATTCGCGCCCGAGAGCGAGTGGGTCGAGACTTGAAAAGTGTCAGTGACATTCTCAAGGATAAGAAAAAGGAACTAGAAAGAGCACATTTAGAGATATCAAAGTTCAATGCTCAATGGAACGCTATCTTGACTAACAACAAAGAAAGAGAAGATGGACTTCGTCAACAGATCGTCAAGTTGAAGACTCAACTCTGTGTAAAGGATGAGGTAGATCCAGGAGAATCCTCTCGTTGATACGAAAGCGACCACAAGTTACGCGAAGCTCTTGCAACGTTGGAGGAATATAAGTTGAGAGCAAATCTGAAGAGGCCTAAACCTGAAGATGCATTTGGGGAAGGCGCCTGGGAAGATTATGCTCAAGGCTTACAGGCTACCATCAGCAGGAGTGAGTTGTTTATCCAGGGATTGATTGCTAGGCTGGATCACCCTGATACGAAGGAGTTATTGGAGGAGTTTCAGACTCGCTGTCGCACTTGATGTATTTCCTCTTTTGTATTTGTTGTTTTGTACTCCGACCATCACCAGGATTGTTGGATGAGGTCGTGTTGACTCAGTTGTATTTTCCTTGGTGATGTACTGTGTGTTGATACTCTATGTCTCATTTTATTTATGAGAGAGGTTTTTATGGCTCCATCTGTTGGCTCTTCATCCTCCTTTTATTCTCGTGGAACTAGAATCAAGGGGAAGATTTCCGTAAACCATATTTACATGTCTGCATTTTGCATCATTTTTCATATTGCATTGCAGGTGTTCCTGGTTCTGTTGACCTTACTTCTTTCTGTGGTTTTCTCAGCACTATTTCAGAATTAAAGATCGCACCATTCACCACTATTCAATAAGTGGGAATCAACAAAAGGCCATGGACCAAATTCAGCTTGAGCTACAGGAGTTCTGTGATCATATGGTGCAATTTATAGACCTGATGCAAAGGGTCGCCAACGACCAGGAACAGTTGAGAACACTCGTTCAACCTCTGATTCCTAGGGTTGACGGAAGTGGAGTTCTGCATGGAGGGAATGTCGTTGTTCCTCCTACAGCTGACAATGGCACTCCTCATGCCACTGCCATTCCAGCAGTTGTTATCCCTCCAGGCGGAGGTAATCAGACTGGAGTACATGTCCCATGGGCTACACGCGCTATACATGGAAATGCTGATCCTCAGTAGGAGGAGGATGAGCAAGATGATATTTTCTCCATGGGGGATCTGGGAGCAGGTTTGCAGCCTAATGCAGACAAGAGGTTTAAACTGATAGAAGAGAAGACGAGGAACCTTGAAAATCATAATTCTCTCGGTCTGGACATGTCAAACTTAGGGTTGATCCCAGGCCTAAGGATCCCTCCAAAGTTCAAAGTCCCAGACTTTGACAAATACAAGGGGACGACCTGTCCCAGGGTGCATCTTCGTTCATACTACAGTAAAATGTCCGCATACTTTGATGACGAGAAGTTGCTGATGCATTTCTTTCAAGATAACCTATCTGGTCCGTCCTTGGAGTGTTATATGGATTTGGAGCCGGTCAACATTAGAAACTGGAGAGATTTGGCAGAGGCTTTCGTCAGACACTATCAATATAATAGTGATCTGGCGCCTAATTGTGTGCAGTTGCAGAATTTGTCACAACAGAATAATGAAGGATTTAAAGAGTACGCCCAGAGGTGGCGCGAACTTGCTGCAAGGGATGAACCTCCAATGGTGGAGAGGGAACTTATTGATCTATTTGTAGCTACACTATCTGGTGTGTACTATAAGAAGTTGGTAGGTAATATGTCTGGTAGCTTCTCAGACTTAATCATTACAGGTGAACGAGTGGAAAATGGGATTAAATTTGGAAAGATCCAAGCGGGAGAGGGGTCCTCATCTGGAGGAGGTAGGAAGAATTTTGGTAACAAGAAAAGGGAAGGAGATACGAACGCGGTCTCGGCATATAGAGGTAATAACAGAAACAGAAACAGAAATCAACAGTATCATCAGCAACAACCTCAGATTGCGAGTATTGCCATTCCAGCAGTACAACCTCAACAACAACAGCAATAACAACAACAACATAATTACGCTCCGTGGCAGTTCCAAGATCGTAGGAGGACAATGAACAGACATTTTGACGCACCACCAATGCCATACTCACAATTGTTACAACATTTGATGCAGCTGCAGTTGGTTCAGAAGAGCATGCAAGCACCTCTGACTGGTGCGCCACCTCTAGGGTATGACGCAAATACCAGATGTGACTTTCACTCAGGTGCTCCCGACCATCACATAGACAATTGCAAAGCCTTCAAGCATAAGGTTCAGGACCTTATAGATAGCAAGGCGATCAATTTTACAAATGATGCGCCTAATATTGTGCAAAATCCTATGCCTAACCATGGAGCGGCTGGGGTAAATGCTATTGTGGAGGAAGAGAGTTTGAATCTGGTAAGCAGTGTTGAAGAGCTGAAAACTCCTTTGAGTGTTTTTAAAAGTAGGTTGTTGAAGGGTGGAGTGTTTCCAGGCTGTATGGAAAACTGTGAAGGTTGTTCGACTTGTCCTAAGGGATGTGAGGACTTAAAAAACCATGTGCAAAGATTGATGAACGAAGGTGTTCTATAATTTGACAGAATTATTGAAGAGAAAGATGAGAAGGTGATTGGTCAAGAGCAGGATGAGGTTGCCACAATATCAATTCCTTTTAAAACCATTAACATATCTGCGCCGCCGAGGCCAACTACTGTTATAATCACCAAGGCAGGGCTTGTGCTTTATGAAAGCACTAAAGCGATCCCGTGGAACTATGAGGCTGAATTCTTTTGTAACGGTAAAAAACAAGAGCTGAAGGGAACAACGTATGATTCGATGGATAATTTGGTGGGAACAAGCGGAATGACGAGAAGTGGGATGGTATTTGCACCTCTAGAGGTTAATGTTGAAAGACAGGATAAGGGAAAAGGGAAAGTTGTTGCTGAAGAGAGTTCTCAAGGGGGTGAGAAGGATGCTTTATTGGAAGACGCTGAGGAATTCACGCGTCTAATTAGAAAAAGAGATTACAAGATTGTGGACCATCTATAACAAACCCCATCAAAAATATCAATCTTATCATTATTACTATGCTCTGAGGCACATCGGAATGCCCTTCTGAGGATTCTGAACATTGCGTATGTGCCACAAGAGATATCAGTGAACCAACTGGAAAGAGTGGTGGTGCATGTGAACTCTGGAAATGGATTAGGATTCACTGATCTTGACTTAACACCTAAAGGAAGAAACCATAATCACACCCTGCACATTTCCATTGAGTGCAGGGGTGTTGTATTATCTCACGTGCTGGTGGATACTGGGTCTTCACTTGATGTGCTGCCCAAAAAGGCTTTGATGAAGCTTGACACCCAAGGAGTAATATGCACGCCTATTGATCTGATTGTGCGAGCATTTGATGGGACAAGGAGGTCTGTGTTCGGAGAAATAACTCTTCCTATCCAAGTTGGCCTGAAAGTTTTTAACACCGTCTTCTACATAATGAATATCCAACCAGCATACAGTTGCTTGTTTGGTCGGCCCTGGATTCACTCTGCAGGGGCAGTGATGTCGACCTTGCATCAAAAGTTAAAGTATATGGTGGGGGGTAACATTGTCACCGTCTATGGTGAGAAGGACATTATGATCAACCATTTATCCCCGTTCAAATATGTGGAAGTTGATGGGGAGATACATGAGACCCTGTGTCAAGTTTTTGAGACAGTCTAGGTCAGAGAGAAGGCTCCAGTTGTGGGGAGAGTTCTTGAGGTTACTATGTCTTCATTCAAAGAAGCGCAAGCCGTGGTAGAGTCGGGATCATCTCAAGGTTGGGGGCAGGTGCTGAGTATCCCCAATAAACAAGATAAGTTTGGATTGGGGTACAACCCGTCGTCTTCTTCTTTGCAGAGCGCTCCATGCTACAGAGGATCGGTCCAGTTTACATGTGGTGGGGTGATATTTGACCGAATCAACGTTGCGTCCGAAGATGAGGGTGACAGTGACTGCGATATGGATGCATGGATCCATCCATGTGTGTCGGTCGAAGCCTGAGCAACTGGACTATTGAAGAAATTGTCCAAGTGACCTGTGAAGAGTAACTATCTTGTTTTCTGATTATGTGTAGCCCTATGTTCTACCCGGAGCATAGTGGTCTTTGCCTGTAGGGCCTTATTCTCGTTTATGTTTTGAACAATTGTTTTATCATTAATCAAAGGGCGTTTTTGCATTCAAATATTATGATCCTTATTTTTCTTGTTTTATTTTTAACAATAAAATGGAAATGTGGTTTTTGTTGTTTGCATATCATTTTAAGCATCAAATCATCATCATTGCAGGTTTCACATAGCAGATGCCACCGATTCAGACTTGCCTATGACTCGGTATGACTTTGATAACCAAATCTTTCAAGCTGAAGAAGAGATTGAAGAAGACGAAGACCTTCCTAAAGAGCTCGCCAGGTTGATAAGACAAGAAGAGAAGGTTATTTTGCCTCATCAGGAGGAAATTGAATTCATCAACCTGGGCACAGAGGAAGACAGAAAAGAAGTCGGATAGGGGCTGCTTTAGAGGATGATGTCAAGCTAAGACTGGTAGAAATGCTTCGAGAGTATAAAGATGTCTTTGCTTGGTCATACAAAGATATGCCTGGACTTGATATGGATATTGTGGTTCATCGCTTGCCTCTTCGAGAAGAGTGTCCATCTGTGAAACAGAAGCTAAGAAGAACTAGACTAGACATGACAGTTAAGATCAAAGAAGAGGTCCAAAAGCAGTTGGACGCCGAATTTCTTTCCGTGACGAATTACCCCCCGTGGGTCGCTAACATCGTACCTGTACCTAAAAAGGATGGTAAGGTAAGGATGTGTGTAGATTACTGTGATCTAAATAGAGCGAGTCCGAAAGACGATTTCTCGCTCCCCCACATTGATGTACTTGTTGATAATACTGCTCAGTATTTAGTGTTTTCCTTCATGGACGGTTTCTCCTGGTATAACCAGATCAAGATGGCCCCGGAGGACATGGAGAAGACGACCTTTATCACGTTGTGGGGGACTTTTTGCTATAAGGTAATGCCCTTTGGATTGAAGAATGCAGGGACAACCTATCAGCGGGAAATGGTGACTTTTTTCATGATATGATTCATCATGAAATCGAGGTTTATGTTGATGACATGATCGCAAAGTCACAGACGGAGGAAGGACATTTGATGAATCTGTTGAAGTTGTTTGAGAGGTTAAGGAAATTCAGAGAAAGGTTGAATCCGAACAAGTGCACTTTTGGTGTATGGTCAGGAAAGCTATTGGGGTTTATAGTCAGTGAAAAAGGAATCGAGGTCGATCCTGCAAAAATAAAAGCTATACAGGAAATGCCAGCACCGAAAACAGAGAAAGAGGTTCATGGTTTTCTAGGTAGATTGAACTACATTGCAAGGTTCATATCTCACCTCACAGCCACGTGTGAACCAATGTTCAAGCTGTTAAATAAAGATCAAGCGGTGGTTTAGAATGAAAATTGCCAAAGGGCATTTGAAAAAATAAAAGAATATTTGCAGGAGCCACCGATACTGATGCCTCCCGTGGCTGGAAGACCATTAATAATGTACTTAACGGTTCTTGAAAACTCCATGGGTTGTGTTCTCGGTCAACGCGACGAGACAGGAAGAAAAGAACATGCCATCTACTACTTGAGTAAAAAGTGCACATATTGTTAGTCTAGATACTCAATGTTAGAAAAGACGTGTTGCGCACTTGCTTGGGCTGCCAAACGCTTAAGGAAATATATGCTGAATCACACAACCATGTTGATTTTGAAGATGGATCTGATTAAGTATGTGTTCGAAAAAGCAAGCACTTTCAGGAAGGATTGCTAGATGGCAGATGGTTTTGACAGAATACGACATTCAATACGTCTCCCAAAAGGCTATTAAGGGGAGTGTTCTGTCAGAATATCTCGCAGAGCAACCGATTGATGACTGTCAGCCAATGAAGTTTGAATTTACTGATGAGGATATCATGTTCTTGAAGATGAAAGATTATGATGAGCCGCTACCTGATGAAGGTCCTGAGCTGGGTTCCCAATGGCAAATGATTTTTGACGATGCTGTTAACTCTTATGGCAGCGGAATTGGGGCAATGATTACCACTCCCCATGGTTCGCACATACCATTTAATGCCAGGTTAACATTTCCCTGCACAAATAACGAAGCTGAATATGAAGCATGTATCATGGGCATTGAAGAAGCGATTGATTTGAGAATCAAGAACCTTGATATTTATGGTAATTCAACTTTGGTGGTCAATCAGATCAAAGGAGAATGGGAGACTCGTCAGCCTAACTTGATTCCCTACATGAACTATGCAAGGAGGTTGTTACCTTTCTTCGACCGGGTAGAGTTTCATCACGTGCCAAGAGAAGAGAATCAGATGGCAGATGCCTTGGCTACATTATCCTCGATGTATAAGGTGAATTATTGGAATGACAATCCGAGAATTGTCATCTCTCGCCTCGATAGGCCAAAGTTCGTATTTCCAATAGAGGAAGCTTCAAATGGGAAGCCATGGTATTTTGATATTCGAAACTTTCTCAAGAATCAGGAATATCCACCTGGGGCATCGAACCAGGATAAGAAGACCTTGAGAAGACTGTCTGGGAACTTCTATCTAAATAAGGATGATGTACTTTACCGAAGAAACTTTGATCTGGTTCTGTTGAGATGCGTGGACGAAAAAGAAGCAAGTTTGCTTATGGAAGAGGTCCACAAGGGTGTTTTTGGTACGCATGCAGGTGGACATGCAATGGCGCAGAAACTGTTGAGGGCAGGCTACTATTGGTTGACTATGGAGTCTGATTGTTTCAAATACGCCAAGAAATGCCATAAATGCCAGATTTATGCTGATAAAATACATGTGCCGCCAAGTCCTATGAATGTCATGGCTCTCCCTGGCCCTTTTCCATGTGGGACATTGATATGATCGGTAAGATTGAACCGATTGCATCCAACGGACACCGCTTCATCTTAGTGGCATTTGACTATTTCACTAAGTGGGTTGAAGCAGCTTCTTTCGGCAACGTCACCAGACAAGTCATGGCTAGATTCATCAAGAAGGACATCATTTGTCGTTAAGGAGTTCCCGAACGAATCATTACTGATAATGGTTTGAATTTAAATAACAAGATGATGAAGGAACTGTGCCAGAGTTTCAAAATTGAGCATCACAATTCTTCTCCTTATCGTCTGAAGATGAATGGCGTTGTTGAGGCGGCCAACAAGAACATAAAGAAGATTGTGCAGAAGATGGTTGTGACCTATAAATATTGGAACAAGATGCTACCCTTTACATTACACGGATATCGTACTTTGGTACATACTTCAACTGGGGCAACTCCTTTCTCACTAGTGTATGGTATGGAAGTTGTCCTGCCATTGGAAGTCGAGATTCCTTCTTTGAGAGTTTTGGTTGACGTCTAACTTGATGAGGCAGAATGGGTGAGAAACAGATTGAATCAACTCAGCTTGATGGACGAGAAGAGATTGGCATCCATTGCATATGGTCTTCTGTATTAGAGCAGGATGAAGAAAGCTTTTGATCAGAAGGTGCGCCCTCGAAGTTTTCAGGCAGGTGACTTAGTGTTGAAGCGGATTCTCCCTCCATAGACAGATCACAGGGGCAAATGGACTCCCAACTACGAAGGTCCATACGTGGTAAGGAAAATTTTCTCCGGAGGAGCCTTACTACTCTCAACCATGGATGGCGAAGATTTTACGCCTCCTGTGAACGCAGACGCAGTTAAAAAATACTTTGCTTAAAATAGACCCGCTGGAAAGAAAAAGAAAATCCAGGCAAAAATGGGGGCATCCCGGCTAACCATAAAAAGAATGGCTTCGGGCAAAAATTAGGGATAAAAAGAAAAAGAATGTAAACCCGTGAAGTCGAAAACCTGAAAAGGCAACTTTGGCAAAAATGAGTATCCTGGTGAATCGAAAACCCGAAAGGGCGATTCAGGCAAAAGTTATGGATTTGAAAAGTAAATGACTGTGGTTTGCGTATGGATCTTTCGAGCACAGTGGATTCTTGGAGGAACTGAGGGTCAATCAATCAAGTTAATCAAGTTTTTCTTTTCAGGAGTTGCATTTGTTGTAAATCTGCCTATTTACAGGCCATTTATCAATGAAGTACATATTATTCAGAAAGCTTTTGTGTTTGTTTGCAAAAAACGCCTGATGTTTTTGATAAAACTTTGCATACATAAACTTGTGGGCTCTGCTAATCATGATTAAAACTTTGATTTGCTTGAACGATGTCATGGACAATAACCGAGATAGCTCTTGTTGTATATGTAACACCCTTTTCTACCCCACAATTATTATGGCAAAATTACACAGATTTCAGAGTAAAATATTAACTTTCATAAAAATCCACAAAGGGCGTACGTTTCTAAATGTCTCAAAATAAGTCAATGCTCCGTAACACACGGGTTTTCTCGAAATACATCAATTTGCACAAAGTAGCGGAACTCGAAACATAACTCAAGGTTTTCCTCATAAGGGAAAGTTAGTAAAATAACCCACTGATATAAAATCAACTCAAAGAACCCAACCCGATGTTACATATCAGAGCAAGACCCTCTAAGTTAACCATAAAAGCTAACGACTCTAAAACTTCAAAGTACTCCTCGACGACATCCACGACTAAACTGGATCATCTGCATGTTACCCACGTGGAGGTAACATTCAAACAGGCAGGGTGAGTACAACAATTCATAATCATCAATGTATAACAATTAATGCATAAACGGCGTCATATTCATATTCAACACATTCATATCCTTCAATAGGCCTCGAAGGCCACAACGTCATAATTTATACACAAAGGCTCATAAATGCAAATGCAACATAGACTCAATGCATGTGGTACCAATCATCACAGCTCGATGGACACTGGGCCTTCAACCCTCCAAAGATCCCCATCAATAGGATCGATTCTACTAGAGAACCGGAGCACATCATAATACTTCACATCCACACAGTGGGGTTGAAGCCAAAGTAATCGAGGTCCTGAACCGTTGTCCAAATACACATGAATGCATGATGTACACGTCACAATAATCCTCATAATAACATAATAGGTGCATCATCATTCATCATATTCATCACATTCATCATCATCAACGTCATAGCTCATCATCATCATCATACATCATGTCATCACAACACATCATAACGCTCATCCTCACACCTCATTTCGTCATATAATTCATCATAATAATTAACCTCACACGTCATGTCATCATATAATTCATCAATATAATCATCATCACATGAATCATCATATCTCGTGTTATCACATAATTCGTCATAATAATAATCATCATCACATAAATCATCATATCTCATGTTATCACATAATTCGTCATAATGATAATCATCATCTCATAAATCATCATATAATCACGTCCAAATCACATATTAGCTCATAGTCATCCTCATATTAGCCCATCCTATTATCACATACTAATTCATAATACTACCCCATGTTATCTCATATTAATTCATGATATTATCCCATGTTATCTCATAGTGATTCATCAATTATACTCGCGATAGTCCTTACACTATCGCCTATCAATCATATCATTCCTCACTGCCATACTCATGGTAATACATCTCCAAAATCCCAGAAATAGACATCAAGGTGTCACTGCAACACGATCAACTTTCGCGAACTCTGCTATGTTCGCTGGCTCGCTTGCTAGGCGAGTTGGTAGCGAGCCTTCACTGGCTTGCTCGCTAGGCGAGTCTATGGCGAGCCTTCGCTGGCTTGCTCGCTAGGCGAACAGAGCGATGACAACAAAAACCTGTTACGACCAGAACTGATTCTTGCCCAAATACTCATACGATTCGTTTACCCAATGCCCCCAAAACATCCCTAAATCATCCCTAAGATCATACGGTGATAATGGCACAAAATCTATGGTTTATTAGGCCAATCTGGAAACATTTGCACTGCCTAAATCACTATTTTCCTGCAATTGCTCTGAGTGCATCAAAGTTACTCACATTCAAACATTCCTATTCCTACAGGGTCAAACATATAACGATCCAAAGTTTTTGGCCACGAAGGCCTAAGGTTTCCTTTCTCATATCAATATTCAATGATACATACCATAAGCCATAATCTCAGAGTCTTATAATCAATTTCCCTAATTTCCCCAACTCAACCCAAAATACCTTAAATCATAAACCAACCATAAACACATCTAAAGGCATACATAGAAAATCAGGAACAATGATACTCCCCATACCTTAGTCGATTCGCAGCTTTCACGATTAACTTTGGGATCTTCTGCCTCCAACCTTTCCTTCAGAGCTCTGGCCACCAAACTTTCCACGGTTAACAAATGAGTTCTAAATCTCTTCAGAATTCTATTTTGTCAATCTTAGACTTGGGTCACACAATTGGGTTTTTCCGTTAATATCCTCACTAACTCCTCTAATTTCCCAATTTACCCTTACTCCTCTTATATTTATTTTAATTCATAATAATATTAATAAATCCATATTACATACTATTATTCCAAAATAAATACTCCAAAAAGTATAATTCCTCAATAATTCACAAAGCCACCGAAAACACCAAAAACACCAAAATACGAATATTCTCAATTAAAATATTCTGATTAAATTTGGGGTGTTACAGTATACAGGATACTTTGTTTGTATTTGTTGCAGGGCTCTCATTCTTGAGGTTATTCTAGAAAGTTATCCCCAACGGATTATGACTAGTTTCTCCCCAGCAGGTTGAGTTCATGGTTATCCCTAGCAGGTATTTGGGATTATTCTCCCAGCAGTGGGACGAGGGCAGTGTTGTTACCCCCACAGAGTTTAAATCTTTGACTCCTTTCCCTTTAGCGTTCAAGTCAGGGACTCAATTCCCTAAGCAGAGGTTGATATTATTGAGTTTATTGATCATTTCCCCAAGCAGAGGTAGATGCTGATTCCCTCATTGGATGAACCCCAACGGAGTTGTGGTCCGTAGCAGAATCCAGTTTGTCATTGGTACTCGTCAGAGTAAGTTTCCTTTGGGATAATTCCCCAACAAATTGTCATCCCCTACAGATCCCCAGCGAATTCGTTGGAGTAGTTTTCTTCCCTGCGGAGTGGGATTGACTCAGAAATTGTTTGTCTCCTTCCTCAGCAGAAAGAGTTTGGAATATCTTCCCAGTAAATATTATTCATTATCCCTAGCAGAACGGATTCAAGTCTCCGGCAGAATGGAGTAATTCACCGCAGTTGGCTTTATTTCCCGATGGATTCGTATTCTGAAAGGCCATCCAGGGCTGATGTCCCCAGTAGAGTGGATTTGTCCTCCCCTAGCCAAGTTGTTTATTCCCCAAAAGAGTTGTATTCTGTTAGGCCATCCAGAGCCGCTTTCCTCGGTAGAGTTGATGTTGATCCCCAGTGGAGAGGATTTTATCCTCAGCATAACTATTGCATCCAGAAATTTCCTTTTCCAAGAAGCCATCCCAGGCTGGTTTTCCCAGAAAAAGTCCAATAGTACTTGGCATCCGGTTATCTCCAGTGGAGTTGGTTCCGTTCTCTTCAGCATTTATTTTGTTGGAGTGTTTCCTTTGCATTTGCATTTGTGCATAACATCCTCAAACACGTAGCATTTCCATTTCGTATGGAGCATCACACCATATTCAAACATATGCATTTGAAACATAAGCTAGGTTGTTACCTCTTGTTTTCAGGTGTATCTCCAATACAAGTGTTCTCATTAGCCGGCGTGGTATCCAGACCCTGGCTAGTGATGGTGTTTTCTTTAGCCCGTGTGGTATCCAGACCCCGACTTACATCGGTATATTTCCTTTAGCCCGTACAGTATCTAGACCTCGGCAGATTTCAATTGTTCTCAATCCCGTATGGTGTCTAGACCCCGTCATTCACCAGTTTTATTGGCTCAAGCCCGTGCGGTATCTAGACCCTGGCTTCCAACGGTTCATTTCTCAAGCCCGTGCGGTATCTAGACCTCGGATTCCACCGGTTAATTTCCTTATCTCGTGTGGTATCCAGACCCCAGATTTCAGCAGTTTTATTTGCTCAAGCCCGTGTGGTATCCAGACTCCGGCTTTCACCGGTTTTATTTGCTCAAGCCCATGTGGTATCCAGACCCCGACAAGAGTTATTGATAGATGTGTTTATCTTACTGGTATAGGTGTATTCTCTTGAGCCTGTGCGGTATCCAGACCACAACTCTCACTGGTTTATTCGTTTAGCTCATGTGGTATCCAAACCTTGGCTCTCATAGATTTATTACTTTAGCCCGTGTGGTATCCAGACCCCGGCTTCCACCGGTTTATCTTCAAGCTCGTGTGGTATCCAGACCTCGACTTTCACCAATTTATTTCTTTTTGCCTGTGCGGTTTCCAGACCCTGGAAGATTTCGACTGTTTTCTTGAGCCCGTGCGGTATCCAGACCCCGACCAATGATTTGTCTTGCCTGAGTGGTATCCAAACCCTAGCAGAATGATGTCTTTGATGGATGCGTTCCTCTTATCATATTTTTCCCAACATAGTTTATCGGTTACAGTTATCAGTTACAATTTCTTTTTACGGTTGGCAAATTTCCGGGTTCTTTGGTATTCAATCGTCTTTGACCTTGAAAGTTTGAAAGCCGTTCGCTTTTCATCCCTTCAGGTCCAAGTCGTTTGAATATGGGCAGCTGTTGTACCCCAAAATTTGACCAACCTTTTCTTGTATTTGGCTTATGTTTCATTGCATTTTAGCATTTGCATAACATTGTTCTCTACAGGGGATCAAGAGGTGCCTTGTACCATGCAAGAGGAGGGTCTCTTTGGTTTCAAGCTCAAGAAAAGGCATTCTTACAAAGCTATTCAGGGTTTCATCATCATGGAGAAGTTTCAAAGCTCTTTGAAGGGAGAGATTGGTGTGTGTTGGTTACCTCCTATCTTGAGGATTATCAGAGGTTCATCAGAGAATCATCAGGAGTTCATGAGGTCATTTATTTGGACAATACATGGTTTTGAAGTTGATTGTGTACCTTGGAGAGGCTTTGTGGGGTTTGTGTAGTCATTCAATTCATCTGCAAGAGCCTCAGTCAAAAGACATGAAATTAGGGTTTCATCTGGTCAATTCAAGGTCAACTGTGGACTTGAGAGGTTTCCAAGCTGGTTTTCAAGTCACACAAGCCATATGAAGTCACCTTATAGCATTTGAGATGTCATCATGAGATCAAATCAAGAGGAATCAAGAGTTCAAGAGGTTACTAATTAGGGTTTCAGATGATTTCAGTGTAAAATCCCCTTCTCTAGTGCCCAACTTCAAAGGCATTTTACCCTATGATACAAGCTCAACCTCTCTTTCATGAAAACATGAGACTTGTAGAGCATGTTATTAGATTTCATTTGAGTACAAGAACTCATCCATTGAGTTTGTACATATTAAGTTTTGATGCCAACAAGTTAGGGGTCTCAGATGAAGAGAATTTTGGTCAACTAAAAGTCAACTCACTTCCAAGACATTTTTGACCTAGAAGAAAGCTTCCCCTCAACTTCAAGTGAACATGAAAGTTGTTCCTAATGATCTTAGCTTTCCAAAAAGTCCTAGAAGTCCTATTTCTCATGTGTATAACTCAAGTTATGGTCTTAATAAGTCAAGGGTATTTTTGGAAAAGTTCATTATAGGTCATTCTTTTCAATGGTCATTTCCATGAGCTTTAAGGCCTAAAATCCAATTTTGACAAACATGAAACTTGTGCATAAGAGTCTTAACTCCTCGTTGAACCTAAAATTCATGAATATTGATGAATTATGTGATCGTGTGGACCATTTTAAGGTGGAAAAGTTGAATTTTTGGTCATGGTTTGCATACCTTACATTACAAGTCATCTCTTGCTCCATTTTTGATTTGTTTTATACCTTTATATGACACAAAGAGATTTACCACAATTGGAAAAGCATGAGTACAAGTGGTGTGCCATATATTTCAAATTTTTACCTTAAAGAGTGATGAATCCAAATTTGGCACAACTTTATGCTACATGACCAAAATTGATACCATTGTTTTCCACACATCCCATACTTCATTTTTGCTGACCAAAGAGGAGTGAAAGAGGTGGAACCTGTGTGTGGTGTTAAGTGGAAAGTTTGGTACGAAATTTTAAAAACACACTTTGCAATCATCATGGGCCTGCATGACAAATACAAGGCCCTCACATAAAAGCCAGAAAGTATGCCCTAATCATCAGAACTAGTGTTGCTGCGTGAGAGAGAAGAAAGAGCTCCAAAATTTCTCCAAAAATTCATTTCTTCGAATCCTGCATTTCTTGAGGTTTTTCTTTGAGCATTGGCTGGAATCATCATCATTGGAGCTAAAGGAAGATTTTGGACAACTTGAACTGAAGCTTGCGTACTATTTTAAGAACCAACAAAGTTGCTCCGTTCAGTAAGACCCCTTTCCCTTTTTCTCTCATTTTAGGCATCAATTAGGGTCATGCTGGTGTGCCTCTGAAGTCCTATGCTTCATAGGCAATGTTTGAACCCTTTAATGGCATGTATGTTGCAATTTCAGAATGTGCATTCAAATTTCATGCTTTCGATTCTCTTTGTTCAAAGACCTTTTTCAAAATCCGTTGGTATATTTGAGATCCTTGCAGCTTCAGCTTTCGAACCATTCCAATTTTGTTCATTTTTATTGAGTTGTGGTGACTGGTCTCCGGTGAGCTGGCCGGAGAAGACTACCGGAGCCTTAGCTCCGGCGTCCCAGTCACCAGTCTTATTTCAATTGTGGACTTGTTGACTGTTTGCGTGGCGTGAATCCATTCGCTAGACCCTGATGGCGTGGCGATTTGACCATGATGTGTTTTAATGAACCACTGCGTTTCATTAAAACACTGAGTCTGGATCAAATGGGCCTTTGATCCTATTCGCCCCTTGTTTCTGAGCCCAAATCATTTTACCTTGGCTGCAGTTCATCATGGAATTGCTTCTGCACCCCACCTTGGCTTTTCTTTATTTTATTTTATTTTTGTTTCTATTTCATTTTGGTTTATTAAAAATATCTCCAATGCTCAGAAAATTCTCCAAAAAATATTTTCTAGCATTTCAAAATGTTATTTAATTTTCCATAATTTTTAATTCTGATTTTATTTTTATTTTCCATTTTATTTTAATTTTGCAATGTGAAGTGTTTTATGGTCTACCCTAGTTTTGATCCTATGCATTTGAACCTCCAATTCAAATCCCCTATGATTAAGACTCCTTCTCCATTTAGAGGATGCATTGAAGGGTAGATTTGGTTCATGTTTGATCATTTTATGGTTGGCTTTGAGTTGACTTTTTTTATGCCCCTCGATTAACCCTTGATAAGGTGAAGCACCCTTAACAATGGAATTGTTTGGTGATGCCTTGAGTTGAGTTTCACTTTGAAACTTTGGTTTCTGTTTGCCGTTGGACTTGGTTACTTTGTGAATTTTATTTGGATTTTATTGAGAAATCCTTCTATTTTTAATGAAGTTTGCAAGTCAAGTCATCTTGAAGGAAGTTCATACAAACTAGTTTGACCTAGTTCCTTTGGTAAATGACTTTTATGGATCCCATATGCACCCTATGAGTCTTGATTCTTGTTTATGACATGATTAAGGTTCTGGTCTTTCTTTTTTAGGTCACATACTTGTGTAACTTGTTTCACAAGTTACTTAGAAATTAGGCAATTCCACTTGATTGTAAGTGTTGAACATGGTTTGGAACTTTGGTTCTTCCATTTGCTTTGCTTTGATTCTTGCTTGTGAATCATTTTCCATTTTATTTTGAGCATTCTTCTTTTGGTTTCACTTCTGCCCCTTGGGTTTTGATCATCATTTAAGACAATTTGGTGTTCATGTTTAGCTTTGAGTTTGTCTTGAATGATGTATCACTTTTAGCTTTTGTTGGTTCTTCTTTTTCACATGATCAATTTGGATTGCTTGGTTAAGATACTTTGCATATGCTTGCTGCCCAAGCCTCTTTTCTCCCATCTTCTATTTGATCATGACTTTAACTTGTGTTTTATGCTTGGCTTTTGTTTTAGTGATTGATGTTTGAATGGTTGTAGGAGTTGTAACTTCTCCCATTTCATCTCACTCTTTTTGACTTGTTTAAGTCAACTTGTCTTGATAATTTGTTTGCATCATTTGAGTTTTTATTTCATCTTTGCATCTTTGCATATCATGTTTGCATTGTGTTGCACCCTAAAATTTGCTCAACCTTATTCACTTGGTTTATGTTTCAATACCATTAGCATTTGCATATAGAGTCATGTACATAGTCTAATCATCTGCATAGCATAAGCATAGAAAGTCATCCAACAGGGGACCAATCATTATTCTCATCTCTAGAGGCCTATCAAGAGGTTATTATCCTGATTCAATCTCATTCAAGTCATCAGAAAAGAATTTGAAAGTGGGAGAAGTCAGTGGATCAAGCATTGAGTCTATCTCCTAACTGAGGGTATCTGAGGATCAACAAAGTAAGTTGTGGGCTGTGAATTGAGCATGGAGAGTATGTGGGCATCATGGGAGACTTAGAAAGTCATTTGGAGAAGGAGACAAGTCATTGATGTGATCACAAGAATTGCAGTTGAAGACAGTCAACTAGGGTTTCATCTGGGGTCAACTCTAGGTCAACTCTAGGTCAATTGATTGATTGAAAGGCATTAAGGTCTATTGAAGAGATGTGGGGTTCATCATTTGACATGAAGAATAAGTATATGATGATATGCTAAGAAGAAATCAAGAGAAATCAAGGAGAAGAGGAGTTTCTAAATTAGGGTTTCTGTGTAAAATCCCCTAGTTTAGGTCAAATTTCCAAGCACGATAAGTCAAAATGAAAGCTTCAAATGGATCCTTGGCCAACATGAAACTTGTAGAGGATCTCAATACCTTTAATTTGAGTGGTGGAAGACATCAAGGAGATTTATAGAACTCAAGTTATGGTCCTTGCAAGTTACAGGTCATCTGAGGTATCTGAAATTTTGTCTGTGAAAGTGACTTGAATTCCAAGCTATTTTTACCCCTCAAGGAGATTTCAAATGAATTTCTGGCCAACATAAGAATTGTTCCTCATTGCCTTAGCTTTATATAATGGTATGGTATGCCTTCATATGATTTGTGGAACTCTACTTATGGTCTTGGCAAGCAAATGGTATTTTGGTCATCTGAGGATTACAAGTCATTCTTAGCCTATGCCTAAACCTCATACAAGGAAGCTTCAAATGAAAAACTTCCCAACATAAAAGTTGCTCAAAATGCCATTTTAAGTCAAGAAAAGAAGTCATGGAAGTTTGGAAATGCATAGAATGAGACTTGACCAAAGTTGGTGAAAAATGACCTAAAAAAGGTACATAAGTTGAAAAAGTTGAAATAAAAAATTGGTTTGAGAGATCTACAAATCCAATATGGGTCATCCAATATACCAAATTGATTCCCAACATCATTTTAGAGACATTGGTTCAGCCACTTTTTTGAGTTAAGTGTAAAAAATTGGACTTGCTTTGTATTCTTGTTGCTTGCATAATAAGGCAAGAAGAGGAAACTTGGCATAAGTGACTTTTCAAGGCAAGGAACTTGGGTTTTTTCATACATACCATGACAATAACTCATAAGGGGAGATTTTGATACAAACATGAAAGGAAAGGCATGAGATATGAGATGGATCAAAGTATCATTAAGGGAGAACTTCCATAACTTTCCATCAATTTCTAGAACCATCTAAGATCATTCTACAACCTTCTCAATCAGTTAATCATCATCTATATAAACACAAGAGTGGCTCCAAAATGTGGTTGGTGATTCATTTGGCAAGAATACATAGCTTTCTTCCATCTTCCCAATTTTGCAAATTGTTCTCAATCTCTCACAAAACCCCATCAATTCACAAAGTTCTTGATCCTAATCTACTCTACAATCATCCTAGAACAGAGATTCATCAAGATTTGGTTAAGATAATTCCATTTTCGTGTGCCATAATCTTCATCCTCAAAAGTGCAAATTGGATCAAAACTCAAGAAGCAAGCAAGATTCATCCAAGTAATTGCAAACAGTAGAAAGCACACCATTGGAGGAGCATCTAGAAGCAATTACAAGCCTTGGATCCACCTGCAACTACCTCTACCATAGCTGCTAAGCAGGTTGGTGTTTTCTTTCTTCTCTCTATGACTAGATGCTGCTAGGTTAGATTATTGTTATAAGATTGTTAGGGTTAGGTAGAGGAATATGTACCCTCACTGTTATGGCCATTAGAGGTAGTTGGATTAATGGTGATGAAACTTTGATGATCAATAACTCCTGAATTAGGGCAAGGCAATGTTAGATTTTTGGCTCAGAATGCTCACCATCACCTATAGATTGTTCTAGGGTAGTTTGAGCAAGAACTATCATCATGCACATCAGGTGCAAATCAGTGGTACCAGGATCTTCCAGCTATCGAGCTCGATTATGCAATGAGATTCAGCAAAATCTAGGGTTAGGATCTTGTAGAGGGTGAAGAGTAGATCAGTTTTGGTTTTAAGATCGTGGCGTTTGGTTGAGGGAGGAGAGAGAACGAGGGACTCGAAGGTTCGTGCATGGCTATGAATTCTGCAAAACCCTAGTTTGAGTTGAAGAAGACGATACCGTGGCCGTTCGATCACTTCTTTTATTTGACTTCTTAATCTAATCGTGTGGCTGCCATTTGAAGTCAAAAGCGAAGGGAAACCTCAATGTGAAACGATGCGTTTCACTTAAAATGCACCTCTGGGCCTGATCCAGCTTGTGATATTCCCACCCCCCAGCAAAGCCCAATTGGAAATAACACTGAGAATGATTGCTAAACGCACCAAGGATTTAATCTTTTTCTTTTATTTTTTTATTTGGTTTTTTCTGAAGCGCGCTGGGCTTAGGGCAATTCCTATTCGCACCCCCTGATCTGGCCCATTTAATAAATACAACTGGGCGCCTTGCTATTCTCACCTCCTCCCTCTATTTCTCTATATTTCATTTTTTAATTTCTTTTCATTTTCATGCATTTTGTAAAAATCATAAGAAAATGAAAACTTCATATTTTTTAATGATTCTTTTTGCATTAATTTCTTCAAGATGTCTAGAAAATTATAAAAAATAAAAATTGCATTTTATTTTTTATTTGATATTTTCCCCATATTTTCCAAATAAATGCCTATTTTAGGTGTTTCATTTCATACATGAATTTGTTGATTTTTGTTCTAATAGTTGCTTTAATATTGTTGTCCCATTCTTTTTAGGTTGATTAGTTTAGACATTTATCTTGCGTATAAAATTTAGTTCTTATTTTTAGGAATTAATTTTAGGTGATTGGTTTAGGTGTGAACAACATGAATAAAATTAGGGTTTAAGTGATGACTTAGGTGAATTAGTTCATTTCCCTTAGGACTTAGAGATTGAATATTTTAGATATGGGGCTATAGGGACTATGGGTAGTTATTATATCCCTTAGAAATCACTAGGATTCCCCTACTGCTATTAGTATATACTGCTATATTTGATTGATTGGTGTGGTGTGCCCTCTGGGGATTATTGTTTGTCTGTGTGGGTATGGGGATTGTCTGGGGATTGGGGGAGCTGAATACTTGTGATGATGAAGCCATTGGAGATCCAGAGCTTGAAGACCAACTTCCAGAGTTGATGAGGAGATTCCTGCTAGCAGCTGTTGAGGAGATTAGGGTTTAGGAGCTAGGCAGAGCTCTAGATTAGAAAGCTTGATTCTCAAACATGGAAGGTTTTGACTGCCTCCATTCCTCTCTGTGATACAGAGTCTCTCTAAGACACTCACCCCCTTCCTTTGGAAGGCTTGGTGCTACTGTCTAAGGGATAGAACTCTTGAGAGAAAATGTCTTATGTGTTAGTAGCAGTTGGTTTGCCACCCTTGGTAGTCAACTAATTGCTTAACACCCAATTCACTCTTGTGATTGATCCCTCAGCTTGGAGGATGAGACTTGAAGAAAAGTCATTGTAGACTGAAGATTGATGACAAAGACCTTGCTTGAAGGCTGTGGAGATGGAAATGGATGCTTGCTAAAGCTTGAAGTCAGATGTTGTTTCAGAGCTGCTGATGCTGTTTATTTTTCTGCTGTATTTCATTTCTGATGTATTGATTGGTTTTCTGGACTGTATTGCTTGTTGTTTACCCTGTTGGGTTGAAAGTGAATCCTGTTCACTTTTGCCTATTGTTTTCTAGGTTTGAGGTTGAGTGGGACTCCCTTGCCTCGCTTGTATTGCTGCATCCATGCATTTTACCGCTTTACTGTATATATATCTGATATTGTTTCTGTTTCCGTCTATCCCGTAGGATCTCTGTTTCTCTCTGTGCAAGAGAGGAGCATGATAGACACTAGGTCTTAACCCATGCATGATAACATTAGGTTAGTTTGATTCCCTCCGCAACCGTAGGTTAGAGTTCTGTCTCTTCTTTCTCAAAACAAACAGAAAAACACAATAAAAATTTCAAACACAATAAAAGACACTTCTTCCGTAAAAGAATGTGAACTCATCAAGACGTCAATTTGGTCCGCTTGGACTGCTAATCAGAAAAACCTTTTTCAGAAGGAATAAAATCAATCCAGACAAGCTTGTGTCGTACGTGGCCCGAACTACGTTTGCTCTGATCTTTCATGCAGTATGAAAGTACGTAGGCATAGGATGCGATATCCTAGCGAGCAACATTCCCTTCCTTTCCCGTAGGTAGGCGAACTACGTTGACTCTGATTTCTCGTTCCAGACGGGAATACGTAGGCATAAAGTACGATACTTTGCCGAGTCATTTTATTTTCATTCTCTTTTAACCCTTGACCTTTAGTTTAGATAGAATAACAATCCATACCCGAAAACAAGCGTGGATCCCGTCGAGTACGACGGACGTGAGGGGTGCTAATACCTTCCCCTTGCGTAACCGACTCCCGAATCCAGGTTTTGGTTGCGACGACCATACCTTTCCCGTGTTGTGCGAGGTTTACTCTGAGCGTTTCCTTTCCCTCCTGTGGGATAAATAACGCACGGTGGCGACTTTTCTGTTCAGCCGGCGCCGATTTTCGCAGTAGCGACAGCTGGAGGCTCTGCTGGGGATCCAACGTCCCCTGGCTGCTGAGGACTGCGATAGTTCTTATGCATTTGGGATCCAACGTCCCTTAAGAGAGTCAATCCTAACGCTTGTTTTCCCGTCGAGGATTTTGTATGGATTTATATTTCTGACCTTTATTTTCAGCATTATATATATTGATTATTATTGCTGTATTGGGGTGTGACGGGTGTTCTGATACTGAGTGAGAAGCCGGACCTGGGCTTGAGTGCACCTTAGACTTAGAGTAGAGATTAGTTGGCGCCCGCTTGCTTTGCTTGCCTTGGTGTCCCGCGAAATCTACACTCAGACGAGGTTCCTCTGGTTGGCCTCCTGCCCCTTCCTTTGGTTGGCGTGGGTTGCTGGTTAGTTGAATTGTCGACTCTGGGGACCGATCATTTGGAAGTTGGCTAAGTGAGGCTTCTTCAGGATTTGATGATGCGACTCCTTCTGGGAATCGTATCATCAACCCTGAAAGTCTGTGACGCCGACGACCGCATAGGATGCCATACCTTTGTCAGTTACTAGGACATCCACCTGTGAGAGGGTTTGGGGTTATGCAGGTAACTAGACCTCCAGATACCGGTTATTTCTTAATCAGAGTTCCTGGGTATTTATGGAGAGTTATGAGGTCTGTCAGAGACCACTTGGAGATGTGTTATGAGGTCTGTCAGAGACCAGTTGGATAGTTCTGAGGTCTGTCAGAGACCAGTTGGAGATGTGATTTGAGGTCTACCAGAGACCAGTTGGAGTTATGGTTTGAGGTCTGTCAGAGACCGTTGTTGGAGCTTTGTTCTAGGTCTATCTGAGACCAAGGTTTGAGGACTTCTATAGAGTCTATCTGAGACTTCTTGATTTGGTTCAGGCTATTCAGCTGCGGCATTTGGTCCCTGTTGCATGTCACTTGCATTGCATTTGTTTGCATACCCATCATCATTGCATCCCACTAACGTGTGTCTGTGCTGCAGGTGCATTTGCATTTCCCTAGTTCTAGTGTCCGGATTTCTGAGTGATTGGTCATGGCCAGCTTAAGAAGGACAGTTGCTTACAAATTGCCTACTCCTGATGTTGTTCCCCTGCTTGGGTTGATCTCTCTGGCTGATGAGGATGTTCGTAGGAGCTTCAGAATGAGCTATGGAAGACTATTGAGGTTGGTGCGCAAACCCACGGAGATGGAGCTAGATGGGTTGTACGCTTTGATGCAATTCTATGATCCCGCATTGAGATGTTTTACATTTGCTGATTTCATTATGGGGCCTACCATTGAGGAGTATGTGGAGTTTACTGAGCTACCCGTGCAGAACCAGGTTCCATTCATTCATTCTGACGTTAAGCCCAAGACGGAAGACTTGGCAAAAGCTTTGCATGTGGATGCTTCTGAACTGTTGACTACTGTTTCCCGTGGAGTGCCAGGCTTCTCGCTCCAGTTCTTGATTGGTAAAGCCCAGGAGTACGCTAAGAACGGGTGCTGGATCGCCTTCAATGCTGTGCTGGCTCTGTGCATTTACGGCATAATATTGTTTCCCAATGTACCGGATTTTGTGGACTTCGATGCCTTCTACTTGTTTGCCGCTGGTAATCCTGTACCTACCTTACTCGGAGATTTCTACCACTCACTGCATTATAAGAATGAGAAGGGAAGAGGAAAGAATGTTCATTTCTGTGTACCATTGCTGGGTATGTGGTTTAAAAGCCACCTTCCCATGAAGGGATCTTTTGTGAAGAGTGCAACCACAACTAGCTGGTCAGAGCGCCTGATGAGGCTATCTTCCGAAGACGTTGAATGGTTTGATAGAGATCTGCTGGGATCCGAGCTTATCTTCAGTTGTTCTGGGTACCCTAATGTCCCGCTGATAGGAAGAAAAGGATGTATTAACTACAACCCATCTCTGTTGGTCCGTCAGTTCGGATATGCGCTGAAGAACCCGCCAAAGAAGGAAGAAGTACAGGAATCTCTGTACTTCACCGGTGATTTGGAGGGGGAGTTATTAGCCAAGCTGCAACATGCTTGGACGCGTATTAACCGAAGAGGGAAGCCGCTGTTAGGGAAGAACGACTGTCAGGCCTATGCACCTTACAGAGTCTGGATCCAGGAAAGAGCAAGTCAGTTGCGGATGCCATTTCCAGATGCACCAGCCCTTGTTCCTATTCCGGTAGCTGAGCCCACTACTGTTTCTAGGGAGGCCTACGAGCAAGTTGTGAAAGAAAAAGAAGCCTTGATGAAGATCAACGAAGGGTTAGAGCAGGAGCTAGCCCAGATACGCAGTGAGAAAAACAAGGTCGTGCATGGTTTCCAACAGCAGATTGAGCTAATGAACAGACTAGGGGCTGAGTTGACTGAGGAGAGGAAGAAGCGCGAACGTCTGGGGCAAGAGTTCAGAAGCTCCCATGACATGCTGGAATCCAAAAAGAAGGCGCTCGACGCAGCACACCGAGAGATCTCTTCTTGCAATAAGACTTGGAATGCTACGCTCACCAACAATAAGAAGAGGGAGGATAAGTTGAAGCAGCAAATTTCCGATCTCGAAGAGCAGTTGAAGTCCAGCATCAAGAAGTGTGAAGAAGAAGTGATGACCCGGTATAGTCTCCAGAATGCGCTAAACAAGGCCATCAAAGGCAGAGATGAAGCTATGTCTCAGAAGCGTAAACTAGAGGATCGCTTCGGAGAAGGGGCATGGGAAGAAACTTCTGAAGACGTGCAACGTGTTCTTAAGAAAAGAAACCAACTTGTTGAAGGGCTGCTTACCAGACCAAGTCATCCGGAGACCAGGAAGTTGCTAGAAGAATACCAGACTTATGGGAGTGTTTGATCTTTTCATGTAGTGACTCGTATGCTTTATTTGCATAGCGCTGACCATCACCAGGATTGTTGGTTGTGGTCATGCCTTCTTATTGTACTCCCAGTGATATTGTATTCCGGGCTTATCGGTTTCTCTGCAATATATGAGGCTTTCTGTGATTCAACTCCGATCTTTGTATTGCTAGCACTGTCACTGCACCGGCACCTTCACACTAGAATCGGGGAATGAATTTCCCTAATGCACAGACACACATTGCATTGCATTCATATTCATATTGCATTACAGGTAATCTTCGGATGGTGTCTTATTTCCTGCTCTGTATCAGGTACTCTCCAGGATTGCAGATCAGCACCCGCACCGTTATTCCACTCGCACCAACTGTTGAAGAATCATGGATCAAATGCAGAACGAGATGCAAGATGTGCGCGAGAAGCTAGCTCTCTTTATGCAGACCATGGAAGCTATTGCAAAAGGTCAGGAGAATTTGCAAGCCATGGTGCAGCCTCTGTTGGTCAGAAACGCCGGTCACGGTAACGAGGATCATCAGTCTGTGCGAGTCGATACTGTTCATGGAGATGGCACTCCCACGCCAGTGGCTCCACCTGTAGTCAATATACCTGCTGCTAATGTCAACAACGCTACCGCTGCTGGGAACGGTAACGTCGGAGTTGGGAACGAGACTGCTGTCCATAACGTTGGGCTTGGTGATATCAACGTGGGTGATAATATGGGAGGCAACGGCTTCGGCAATACTGGATTCGGGTTCAATGATCAGGGATTCGATAATGCTGGGAAATATGGTTTCAATGCTCAAGGCTTTGGGCAAGATGGTTATGGTGTGGCCAATCAGGGTTACGGGGGTTTCGGAAATGGAAACGGCGCTGGGTTAATGGCTTTTGGACCTGCTGGAGGTGTTCAGGGATACGGCAACAGAGGCCGAGGCCCGGTGACGAATCAAATTAGAGCTGGCCGCAATAATGAACATGATGGGTATGGAGCTGGGAATGGTATGTGGCAAGAAGATCAGCAGGAGGACGCTTTCTCCGGCGGAGGCTTTGAAGGGCCGATGGATAACTCCCAGAAGATCAGAATGCTAGAAGAGCAGATGAGGAGGGTCCTGAACCAAAGTGTTGTGGGCTTAGACATGACAACAATGGGCCTGGTACCTGGCTTGAGGGTGCCAATCAAATTCAAAGCTCCTACGTTTGATAAGTATAAAGGGGACACCTGTCCGAAAGTGCACGTACGGGCTTATTACAGAAAGATGTCTGCGTACTCAACTGATGAGAGAATGCTAATGCATTTCTTTCAAGATAGTCTGTCGGGCCCTTCCTTAGAGTGGTACATGGGGTTGGAGCCGACTAATATAAAGACATGGAAGCAATTAGCAGAGGCATTTGTAGCTCACTACAAGTATAACAGCGACTTGGCACCCAATCGGGTCCAATTGACAGGGCTGTCTCAGAAGAAGGGGGAGAGCTTTAAGGAGTACGCGCAAAGGTGGCGCGATATGGCTGCCAGGGTCCGCCCTCCTTTAGAAGACAAGGAAATGAATGACATGTTCGTCGGCACATTCACAGGCTTGTTTCATGACATGTTGTTTCATACATCTCTGGCCAGTTTCTCAGACTTAATTCTGATGGGAGAAAAGATTGAACGTAACATTAAACAGGGAAAGTTCCAAGTCGAGGAATCAACTGCATCTGGCAGTAATAGGAAGGTTTTTGGTGGGCGCCGTCAGGGCGAGGCAAGCGCAGTGTTTGGAGGCCGAGGCAGAGGTCGGAACCATTATCATCAGCCGCAGCAGGTGGCGAGTGTTACTATCCCGTATCAGCAACAACCACTTCAACAACAACAACCGTTTCAGCAGCAGCCAATGCAGCAGCAGCAACAGCCTCAACAGGGGGCACAACAGGCTCAGCGAAGATTCCAGGGTGGTAAACCAAGAAGAGTGTTTGAGAAGCCTCCCTCAACCTATGCAGATTTGTTGCAGACATTGTTGGGTTTGAACCTGGTAGAGAAGAGAACTCTGGCACCGATAATGGGAACTCCTCCGTATGGTTATGATGCAAGCAGGCACTGTGAGTTTCATTCTGGGGCGCCGGGCCATGATATAGAGGGTTGCCATGCTTTTAAGCACGTTGTGCAGGATCTTTTGGACAATAAGGCTATCAATTTCGGAACGGCAGGTCCGAATATAGTGCAGAAACCCATGCCTAATCATGGGGCGAACGCCATTCTGACTGAGGAAGGGTTGAATCTGATTATGAATGTCGACGATTTAAAGACGCCGCTAAGCGAGATAAAAAGCAGATTGTTGCAAGGGGGTGTTTATCCAGGATGTGACGAGTATTGCTTAGAATGCTGGACTCTAGCTAGGGGGTGTGATGATTTGAAGAAAGGCATCCAGGCTTTAATTGATGGAGGCACATTGCAGTTTGACCGAGCAGCAGCTGAAGAGCCTGAAAGGGCGGTAGCAGATGATCAGAGTGATGTGGCTACTGTAACGATTCCTCGAAAGACAATCACTATTACAGCACCGGTCCAGCGACCACCGATCACCATAACTAAGGCCGGACCGATCCCGTACGAGAACACAAAAGCAGTCCCATGGTCATACGGGTTGGAGGTGTATTGTGACGGGATAAAGATTGATGTTAACAAGCAGCCAACCGAGACTGTAGATAACGTTGTTGGGTCAGGAGGTATGACCAGGAGTGGTAGGATCTTCATATCGCCTGAGGTGGAGGCCGAAAGACTAGCGAAAGGGAAAGGAAAGATGGTTGAGAATGTCCCAGTACAGGCAAGCGACAAAGAAGCGGCGTCGAAGGATGTAGAAGAGTTCACGCGCTTGATTCGAAAAAGTGATTATAAGATTGTGGAGCATCTGCAACAGACGCCGTCCAAAATATCCATCTTGTCATTGCTCTTGTGTTCGGAAGCTCACAGAAATGCTTTGTTGAAAGTCCTGGATACTTCCTTCGTACCCCAAGACGTCTCCGTGAATCAGCTGGAAGGAGTGTTGGCACATGTGAATGCAGGCCACAACTTAGGCTTTACCGACTTCGATTTGACCCCTAAGGGGAGAGATCACAATATGGCGCTGCACATATCTGTCGAGTGTAGAGGATCAGTAATGTCGCATGTATTGGTCGACACCGGATCGTCTTTAAATGTGATGCCCAAGAAAGCGATGATGAAGCTGGATGTCATAGGAATCCTGTGTATGCCCAGTGACTTGGTAGTCAGAGCGTTTGACGGCACGCGAAGAACAGTCTTTGGATCGATAGCATTGCCTCTACAGGTGGGGCCGGAGGTGTTCGCCACCGAATTTTATATCATGGACATCCAGCCTGCATATAGTTGCCTGCTCGGACGACCATGGATTCATGGGGCTGGAGCAGTCACGTCTACCCTGCATCAAAAGTTGAAATATATGGTCGGAGACAGCGTAGTCACCGTATGCGGAGAAGAGAACATCCTGGTCATCCATCTGTCGTCATTTAAATATGTGGAGGTCGACGGAGAGATCCACGAAACACCCTGCCAGGAATTTGAAGGGTTGCGTATCAAGGACAAAGGTCCCAGGCCGAGCAAAGTGTCAGAGATAGCCCTCTCGTCGTATAAAGAAGCTCAAGCTCTGGTGGAGGCAGGAGAAGCAAAGGGCTGGGGCAAAGTGCTGGATATTCCTGTGAAGATGGACCGATTCGGGCTGGGATACCAACCGTCGTCGTCAACACCTGCTGTGGGAGCACCCCGTTTCAGAGGGCCAATAACCATCTCTGCCAGTGGAGTATGTCATGAAACCATCAACGCTGCTTCGGAGTCTGATGAAGGAGACAGCGACTGTGATATGGATGCCTGGATTCAGCCAAGCACGCCAGGACAGGGACTGTGCAACTGGTCTATTCAGGAGCTTGTTCCTGTGACTCTTAAACAGTAATGCTTTGCTTTATTAATTGTTGAATAATCTGATGTCCTGCCCGGGGCATCAGGATTTGCTTAGGGTTGTGTTGTTATGAACATTGCGTGTTAATCATTAAATAAATGGCGTTTTTTCATGTGCAAATACTGTAATCTCTGTCTTTCTTGTTTTGTATTTTTCAATAAAATGGCAACATGGTTATTCGCTTTATACGCATTTTGAAGCACTTAACCATTCCTTTTGCAGGATAACATTTTCAGATGACATCCTCGAACCACCTATGACTCGTCCTGACTTTGAGCATCCGGTATTTCAGGCCGAAGAAGAGGTTGTCGAAGATAGTGACGTTCCTGAAGAACTGTCTTGGTTGGTGAAGCAAGAGGAAAGAGTCATTCTGCCTCACGAAGAGGTCATCGAAATTATCGACTTGGGGTCGGAAGGGGTTGAGAAGAATATTCGTATCGGAGCCGCACTGCAGGGCGATATCAAGCGAAGACTGGTTGAAATGCTCCGAGAGTATAGTGATGTATTCGCTTGGTCGTATGAAGATATGCCAGGGCTCGATACAGATATGGTTGTGCACCGTCTGCCACTGAAGGAAGAATGCCCACCGATCAAACAAAAGCTTCGTAGAACTAGACCAGACATGGCAGTAAAGATCAAAGAGGAAGTTCAAAAACAGTGGGACGCTGGTTTCCTGGCTGTGACAAAATATCCCTCATGGGTTGCTAACATCGTACCAGTGCCAAAGAAAGACGGCAAGGTTCGAATGTGCGTGGATTATAGAGATTTGAATAAAGCAAGCCCAAAAGACGATTTTCCGCTTCCTCATATTGACGTGCTAGTTGATAATACTGCTTAATACTCCGTATTCTCCTTCATGGATGGCTTTTCAGGCTATAATCAGATCAAAATGGCGCCAGAGGATATGGAGAAGACTACTTTCATAACGCCTTGGGGAACATTTTGCTACAAAGTGATGCCCTTTGGTTTGAAAAATGCTGGGGCAACATATCAGCGTGCGATGACGACTCTTTTCTATGATATGATGCATAAAGAGATCGAAGTTTATGTTGACGATATGATTGCCAAATCCCAGACGGAGGAAGAGCATCTGGTGAATCTGCTGAAGTTATTTAAAAGGCTTAGGAAGTTCAGGCTGAGACTGAACCCTAATAAATGCACCTTCGGGGTGAGATCGGGTAAACTGCTGGGGTTTATCGTAAGCGAAAGAGGAATAAAGGTTGATCCTGCTAAAATAAAAGCGATTCAAGAAATGCCGACGCCTAAAACAGAGAAAGTGGTGCGCGGGTTTTTAGGGAGGTTGAACTACATCGCCCGGTTCATATCTCACCTAACTGCCACGTGTGAACCATTATTCAAGTTATTGAAGAAAGATCAAGCTGTAACGTGGAATGAAAATTGTCAAAAGGCGTTCGACAAAATAAAGCAGTATTTGCAGGAGCCTCCTATTTTGATACCCCCAGTGGCAGGGAGACCCTTGATTATGTATTTGACGGTTCTTGAGGGAAGCATGGGTTGTGTTCTCGGTCAACACGACGAGACAGGAAGAAAAGAGCATGCGATCTACTACTTGAGTAAGAAATTTACAGATTGTGAATCTCGATACTCAATGCTTGAGAAAACTTGTTGCGCGCTAGCCTGGGCCGCCAAGCGTTTGAGGCAATACATGCTAAATCATACAACCATGCTCATCTCGAAGATGGATCCTATCAAATATGTATTCGAAAAGCAGGCGTTGTCAGGGAGGATTGCCCGTTGGCAGATGGTCTTGACTGAATATGACATCCAATACGTCTCGCAAAAAGCTATAAAGGGGAGCGTGTTGTCTGAGTATCTGGCGGAGCAGCCTATCGAAGATTACCAATCGATGAGGTTTGATTTTCCTGACGAGGATATCATGTACCTAAAGATGAAAGATTGTGAAGAGCCGTTGCCAGACGAAGGACCGGAGTTGGGTTCTAAGTGGAAGATGATATTTGACGGAGCTGTGAATGCTTACGGTAGCGGAATAAGGGCAATCATCACTACTCCACACGGGTCGCACATCCCGTTTACTGCCCGATTGACCTTTGCTGTTACCAATAATGAAGCCGAATACGAAGCTTGTGTAATGGGGCTTGAAGAAGCCATTGATTTGCGAATCAAGAATCTGGACGTATACGGAGACTCAGCCCTGGTGGTGAATCAGATAAAAGGGGAATGGGAGACACGTCAGCCCAATCTGATACATTACATGAACTATGCAAGGAGATTGTTGCCTTTCTTTGACAAAGTCGAATTGCATCACGTACCGAGAGCAGAAAATCAAATGGCTGACGCCCTGGCCACTTTGTCTTCCATGTACAAAGTCAACTTCTGGAACGAGGCTCCCCAAATCATTATCTCTCGGCTTGACAGACCAGCTTTCGTATTTTCTATTGATGAAGCATCCGACGACAAACCGTGGTATTTTGATATCCTTAATTTCCTGAAGAATAAAGAGTATCCGGCTGGGGCATCCAGTCAAGATCAGAAGACTCTCAGGAGATTAGCGGGTAATTTCTATTTGAATCCAGACGGTGTCTTATACAGAAGAAACCACGATTTGGTGTTGTTGCGTTGTGTAGACGAAAGAGAGGCAGAGCTGCTCATGGAGGAAATACACGAAGGTACCTTTGGTACGCATGCTGGTGGGCATGCTATGACGAGAAAGCTGCTGCGGGCAGGTTATTTTTGGCTGACTATGGAAACTGACTATTTCAAGTTCGCAAGGAAGTGCCATAAGTGCCAAATCTATGCTGATAAGATCCATGTGCCTCCGAGTCCTCTAAATGTGATGTCATCGCCTTGGCCATTCTCGATGTGGGGGATCGATATGATTGGAAAGATCGAGCCGACAGCTTCTAACGGGCATCGGTTCATCCTAGTAGCAATCGATTATTTCACCAAGTGGGTAGAAGCGGCGTCTTACGCAAATGTAACGAAGCAAGTGGTGGCCAGATTCATCAAGAGAGATATCATTTGCCGATATGGGATCCCCGAGCGGATAATCACGGACAACGGTTCAAACCTGAACAACAAAATGATGAAGGAGCTCTGTCAGAATTTCAAGATCGAACATCACAACTCCTCCCCTTACCGACCCAAGATGAATGGCGCTGTCGAGGCGGCCAATAAGAATATCAAGAAGATCGTTCAGAAGATGGTGGTGACCTATAAGGATTGGCATGAGATGCTACCTTTCGCTTTGCACGGTTATCGTACGATGGTACGCACATCAACCGGGGCAACCCCGTTCTCGTTAGTATACGGAATGGAAGCAATACTACCATTGGAAGTTGAGATCCCTTCTCTGAGGGTATTGCGAGACGTTCAGCTAGACGAGGCAGAATGGGTGAAAGACAACCAATTGAGTTTGATGGATGAGAAGAGGCTCGCTTCTCTAGCATACGGTCGTTTGTATCAGAGCCGAATGAAGAAAGCATATGATAAGAAGATACATCCGCGAAGCTTTCAGACGGGCGACCTTGTGCTGAAAAGGATTCTTCCGCCGCAAGCAGATCACAGGGGCAAGTGGACCCCTAACTACGAAGGGCCATACGTTGTCAGGAAAGTCTTTTCAGGAGGAGCGTTGTTGTTGTCCACCATGGACGGTGAAGACTTTACGTCGCCTGTGAATTCGGACGCAGTTAAAAAATACTTTGCTTAAAATTGACCCGCTGGACAGAAAAAAGAGAGTCCAGGCAAAAATGGGGCATCCTGGCGAACCAAAAACAGAATGAAAGGTTCGGGCAAAAGTTAGGGATGAAATTGAAAAAATGTACACCCGCGAAGTTGAAAACCTACACTGGGCGGCTTCGGCAAAAAAGGGTATCCCGGTGAGCTGAAAACCCGTAAAGGGCGGTTCACGCAAAAGTTAGGGATTTGAAAAGCAAATGACTGCGGTCCGAATTTGATACCACATTTGAGCATTGGTGTGGGAGAATATATTCGAGGGGTCGATTATCGGATACAATCTCTTCGGAAGTGTGGATATCGGGAAAGCATTAGAGTCGGGCGAGTCATAGGAGGATCAGCTCGTGGTGTTTATCTGCATCCCGTTGCCGACATGTGTACAAAATTTAGTTTGTCAAAATATTTATGCTTCTTGTGCATACTTGTATATTTGCTTTGCGTAGTTTCCTCTTTTCAGGAGTTACATCCCGTGTACAAAACTCCGCCCATTCAGGGGCCCAATCAATAAAATATGTTATTCAGTACTTAATGCTGGTTCTTTACTGTTTTGTGCATGATAAAACGCCTAAGTTTATTGAAACTAGCAGGTGTATAACATCACTGGCCCTTGCCAACAATTGCTAAAGCTTTGAATTAACTGAAAATAACGTCACTAACCTGAATTGATTTGGTTGCATAGGCTTGTCCTGTCTTGTTGTGTTGTTGCAGGTTTCATAGCCGTACGAGGAAGATGATCAAAAGATTGCAATAACGAAAGACTCGACCCCCACGCATGTCATGCATGTGCCTCCTGAAGAAGGATCGAATTCCCTAGCTAGTCGTAGCATATCCAGAAGGCATGCTCCAACAAGGCCATTTATTCTCAGCAGAATTGGCGATTCCAAGATTGTAGGCTGTATTCAGACATTGTATCTCAAGCAGAGTGGTTTAGCCGCAGAAGATTAATATTGGTAAGTTGTATTCAGGCAGTTTACCCTTCCCCGCAGGGTCAGTTACTCTCCCCCCAGCGGAGTCAGTTGATTTTCCCAAGAGAATCATCCCATCCCCAGCGGAGTTCTCTTTCCAACCAGGGTCTTCATTCCTCCCAGTGGAATTCGAAGATTGAGACTCTCCCCGGCAGAGTTGGTGTGGCGCATTGGCATTTATTTTGTCAGAATACCGTGTGATATCCGTTCACTTTCCAGCAGAAGTTCGATCATACCAGGCGCATCTGCCATTCTCCAGCAGAGTTATATTCCTAGCAGGGTGTTACTTCAGTGAGGTGTTTGGTTCGAGTTCCCAATTTCCCAGATGAGTCGACTTCCCTCTTCCGGCATTTATTTTGCCGGAATAATTCTGTAGCATCTGGCTATCCCCAGCGAAGTTGGCATTATCTTCAGCATTTATTTTGCTGAAGCAGTTTCTGTACCCAGCAGTTCGAGTCTGCAATTGCATTGGCATATAGTGTCATACTTGCGTTCACCAAATAAAAGCGTAGCATCTCCATGTCAAATGGAGCAGTGCATCATTGTCAAGCGCATGCATTTTGAAACATAAACCAGGATGGCTAACCTTTTGTTTCAAGTAATGTTTCTCTTGCAGGTAGAGAGAGCCCTCGCTCAGGTGAATCAATAAACATTCGAAGTTTCGGCACGAGACATTCAACAAAGTGTCAGCTTTGGCACTATTCCCCACAGAGTCAGCAGGATAAGTTTCTCTTTGTCCCCAAGCAGAGTTACTTATTTCCCCGCCAGGGTTTCTTGTTGAAGTTTCTCTAGTCCGACCAGCGGATTTGTTTCTTTCAAAGTTGTTGTTACGTCAGCATTAAAAGGTTTCATGAACCAGAATTTCAGAGGCTACCGCCGGTTATCAGAACAGGCGTCCGGAAGTTTGGTTTCCAAATATCCCCAGTAGAGTCAGCCTCAAAGTTGCTGTAACGTCAGTGATAAGAAGTTGGCGGACCAATGGAAGGAGGAGTCCTAACGTGGACGGGTTTATTGACAGGTTTTTGTGCTAAGAGAAGTGGGAGTCCTGACATGGACATTTCCTCAAGTTGACGATGTGTGTTAGTCCTAACGTGGAAAGAGTCGAGCTCTCGGTATTGATTGAGTGTGGAGTCCTAACGTGGACAAAAGTTGGTTACTCTTCGTGTTGGTGTCCTGACGTGGACAATTTATTTCCAGCAGATAGCTTTATTCGTAATGGTGAAATGTGCGTCCTGACGTGGACAAGTTTATAGTTCTTCGTGATGACAAGACACGAGAGTCCTGACGTGGACAAATTTATCTTTCTTCGTGTTGTTGGCAAAGTATGGGTCCTGACATGGACACAGTCGTATTTCCCCAGCAAGTAGAAGACGTGCAAGTCCTAACATGGACAGGTTCTATTATTTCATCAAATGAAGATGTGAGTCCTGACGTGGACAAGTTTTATTTCCCCAGCGGGTCGAAGATGCCTGAGTCTTGACGTGGACAAATCAAGACGAAACATGGTTTCCTTACGTGGAAAAGTTTAGTCCTGACGTGGACGGATCAAAGTTTGATTCCTAACGTGGAAAGATTAGAGTCCTTACGCGGACATATCAAGATTGATTCCTGACGTGGAAAGAAAGAGATTATTCCTGACGTGGAAGAGTTTAGTCCTGACGTGGACGGATTCAGAAAAGATGACATTCCTAACATGGAAAGAAAGATTGATATAGTATTCCTCACATGGAAGGATTGAAGTCCTGACGTGGACATATCAAGTCTGAGTCCTTACGTGGGCAGATTGAGTTTGTATTCCTTACGTGGAAGCACGGGTTATTCCTTACGTGGAAAGTTTAGTCCTGACGTGGACAAATTCAGATCAGGTTGGTTTCCTTACGCGGAAAAGATGGAGGTTCCTTACGTGGAAAGTTGGGTCCTAACGGGGACAGTGTTATTCCTAGCGTGGAAAGAAGTTATTCCTTACGGGGAAGGATGAGTCCTAACGTGGACAATGGTTATTCCTGGCATGGAAGAGTTTATTCCTAACATGGACGATTTATTTCTGATGGAGTGAAGACGAATTATCCCCAGCGAAGTTGCCGAGTTTTTTCAGGTTAACAGCAGGTGGAGTCCTAACGTGGACAGGTTTGGTTGAGATTTCTTTGTGTTGACGACACAGGCGTCCTAACGTGGACAAGCAAAGTTTTATTCTTACAATGAGAGAAGCTTTTCAGGCTGATGAAATAATCCCCAAGCAGAGGCGCAGTTTATTTCTGCGGTTGGCAAATTTTTTGGGTTCTTAGTATTCAACCGTCTCGTACCGCGAATGTCTGAAGGCTCCGGGCTCTTCACCCAATCGGGTCCAAGTCGCTTGAATAGGGGCAGCTGTTGCACCCTAAAATTTGCTCAACCTTATTCACTTGGTTTATGTTTCAATACCATTAGCATTTGCATATAGAGTCATGTACATAGTCTAATCATCTGCATAACATAAGCATAGCAAGTCATCCAACAGGGGACCAATCATTATTCTCATCTCTAGAGGCCTATCAAGAGGTTATTATCCTGATTCAATCTCATTCAAGTCATCAGAAAAGAATTTGAAAGTGGGAGAAGTCAGTGGATCAAGCATTGAGTCTATCTCCTAACTGAGGGTATCTAAGGATCAACAAAGTAAGTTGTGGGCTGTGAATTGAGCATGGAGAGTATGTGGGCATCATGGGAGACTTAGAAAGTCATTTGGAGAAGGAGACAAGTCATTGATGTGATCACAATAATTGCAGTTGAAGACAGTTAACTAGGGTTTCATCTGGGGTCAACTCTAGGTCAACTCTAGGTCAATTGATTGATTGAAAGGCATTAAGGTCTATTGAAGAGATGTGGGGTTCATCATTTGACATGAAGAATAAGGATATGATGATATGCTAAGAAGAAATCAAGAGAAATCAAGGAGAAGAGGAGTTTCTAAATTAGGGTTTCTGTGTAAAATCCCCTAGTTTAGGTCAAATTTCCAAGCAAGATAAGTCAAAATGCAAGCTTCAAATGGATCCTTGGCCAACATGAAACTTGTAGAGGATCTCAAGACCTTTAATTTGAGTGGTGGAAGACATCAAGGAGATTTATAGAACTCAAGTTATGGTCCTTGCAAGTTACAGGTCATCTGAGGTATCTGAAATTTTGTCTGTGAAAGTGACTTGACTTCCAAGCTATTTTTACCCCTCAAGGAGATTTCAAATGAATTTCTGGTCAACATAATAATTGTTCCTCATTTTCGTAGCTTTCTATAATGGTATGTTATGCCTTCATATGATTTGTGGAACTCTACTTATGGTCTTGGAAAGAAAAGGGTATTTTGGTCATCTGAGGATTACAGGTCATTCTTAGCCTATGCCTAAAACTCATACAAGGAAGCTTCAAATGAAAAACTTCCAAACATAAAAGTTGCTCAAAATGCCATTTTAAGTCAAGTAAAGAAGTAATGGAAGTTTGGAAATGCATAGAATGAGACTTGACCAAAGTTGGTGAAAAATGACCTAAAAAAGGTACATAAGTTGAAAAAGTTGAAATAAAAAATTGGTTTGAGAGATCTACAAATCCAATATGGGTCATCCAATATACCAAATTGATTCCCAACATCATTTTAGAGACATTGGTTCAGCCACTTTTTTGAGTTAAGAGTAAAAAATTGGACTTGCTTTGTATTCTTGTTGCTTGCATAATAAGGCAAGAAGAGGAAACTTGGCATAAGTGACTTTTCAAGGCAAGGAACTTGGGTTTTTTCATACATACCATGACAATAACTCATAAGGGGAGATTTTGATACAAACATGAAAGGAAAGGCATGAGATATGAGATGGATCAAAGTATCATTAAGGGAGAACTTCCATAACTTTCCATCAATTTCTAGAACCATCTAAGATCATTCTACAACCTTCTCAATCAGTTAATCATCATCTATATAAACACAAGAGTGGCTCCAAAATGTGGTTGGTGATTCATTTGGCAAGAATACATAGCTTTCTTCCATCTTCCCAATTTTGCAAATTGTTCTCAATCTCTCACAAAACCCCATCAATTCACAAAGTTCTTGATCCTAATCTACTCTACAATCATCCTAGAACAGAGATTCATCAAGATTTGGTTAAGATAATTCCATTTTCGTGTGCCATAATCTTCATCCTCAAAAGTGCAAATTGGATCAAAACTCAAGAAGCAAGCAAGATTCATCCAAGTAATTGCAAACAGTAGAAAGCACACCATTGGAGGAGCATCTAGAAGCAATTACAAGCCTTGGATCCACCTGCAACTACCTCTACCATAGCTGCTAAGCAGGTTGGTGTTTTCTTTCTTCTCTCTATGACTAGATGCTGCTAGGTTAGATTATTGTTATAAGATTGTTAGGGTTAGGTAGAGGAATATGTACCCTCACTGTTATGGCCATTAGAGGTAGTTGGATTAATGGTGATGAAACTTTGATGATCAATAACTCCTGAATTAGGGCAAGGCAATGTTAGATTTTTGGCTCAGAATGCTCACCATCACCTATAGATTGTTCTAGGGTAGTTTGAGCAAGAACTATCATCATGCACATCAGGTGCAAATCAGTGGTACCAGGATCTTCCAGCTATCGAGCTCGATTATGCAATGAGATTCAGCAAAATCTAGGGTTAGGATCTTGTAGAGGGTGAAGAGTAGATCAGTTTTGGTTTTAAGATCGTGGCGTTTGGTTGAGGGAGGAGAGAGAACGAGGGACTCGAAGGTTCGTGCATGGCTATGAATTCTGCAAAACCCTAGTTTGAGTTGAAGAAGACGATACCGTGGCCGTTCGATCACTTCTTTTATTTGACTTCTTAATCTAATCGTGTGGCTGCCATTTGAAGTCAAAAGCGAAGGGAAACCTCAATGTGAAACGATGCGTTTCACTTAAAACGCACCTCTGGGCCTGATCCAGCTTGTGATATTCCCACCCCCCAGCAAAGCCCAATTGGAAATAACACTGAGAATGATTGCTAAACGCACCAAGGATTTAATCTTTTTCTTTTATTTTTTTATTTGGTTTTTTCTGAAGCGCGCTGGGCTTAGGGCAATTCCTATTCGCACCCCCTGATCTGGCCCATTTAATAAATACAACTGGGCGCCTTGCTATTCTCACCTCCTCCCTCTATTTCTCTATATTTCATTTTTTAATTTCTTTTCATTTTCATGCATTTTGTAAAAATCATAAGAAAATGAAAACTTCATATTTTTTAATGATTCTTTTTGAATTAATTTCTTCAAGATGTCTAGAAAATTATAAAAAATAAAAATTGCATTTTATTTTTTATTTGATATTTTCCCCATATTTTCCAAATAAATGCCTATTTTAGGTGTTTCATTTCATACATGAATTTGTTGATTTTTGTTCTAATAGTTGCTTTAATATTGTTGTCCCATTCTTTTTAGGTTGATTAGTTTAGACATTTATCTTGCGTATAAAATTTAGTTCTTATTTTTAGGAATTAATTTTAGGTGATTGGTTTAGGTGTGAACAACATGAATAAAATTAGGGTTTAAGTGATGACTTAGGTGAATTAGTTCATTTCCCTTAGGACTTAGAGATTGAATATTTTAGATATGGGGCTATAGGGACTATGGGTAGTTATTATATCCCTTAGAAATCACTAGGATTCCCCTACTGCTATTAGTATATACTGCTATATTTGATTGATTGGTGTGGTGTGCCCTCTGGGGATTATTGTTTGTCTGTGTGGGTATGGGGATTGTCTGGGGATTGGGGGAGCTGAATACTTGTGATGATGAAGCCATTGGAGATCCAGAGCTTGAAGACCAACTTCCAGAGTTGATGAGGAGATTCCTGCTAGCAGCTGTTGAGGAGATTAGGGTTTAGGAGCTAGGCAGAGCTCTAGATTAGAAAGCTTGATTCTAAAACATGGAAGGTTTTGACTGCCTCCATTCCTCTCTGTGATACAGAGTCTCTCTAAGACACTCACCCCCTTCCTTTGGAAGGCTTGGTGCTACTGTCTAAGGGATAGAACTCTTGAGAGAAAATGTCTTATGTGTTAGTAGCAGTTGGTTTGCCACCCTTGGTAGTCAACTAATTGCTTAACACCCAATTCACTCTTGTGATTGATCCCTCAGCTTGGAGGATGAGACTTGAAGAAAAGCCATTGTAGACTGAAGATTGATGACAAAGACCTTGCTTGAAGGCTGTGGAGATGGAAATGGATGCTTGCTAAAGCTTGAAGTCAGATGTTGTTTCAGAGCTGCTGATGCTGTTTATTTTTCTGCTGTATTTCATTTCTGATGTATTGATTGGTTTTCTGGACTGTATTGCTTGTTGTTTACCCTGTTGGGTTGAAAGTGAATCCTGTTCACTTTTGCCTATTGTTTTCTAGGTTTGAGGTTGAGTGGGACTCCCTTGCCTCGCTTGTATTGCTGCATCCATGCATTTTACCGCTTTACTGTATATATATCTGATATTGTTTCTGTTTCCGTCTATCCCGTAGGATCTCTGTTTCTCTCTGTGCAAGAGAGGAGCATGATAGACACTAGGTCTTAACCCATGCATGATAACATTAGGTTAGTTTGATTCCCTCCGCAACCGTAGGTTAGAGTTCTGTCTCTTCTTTCTCAAAACAAACAGAAAAACACAATAAAAATTTCAAACACAATAAAAGACACTTCTTCCGTAAAAGAATGTGAACTCATCAAGACGTCAATTTGGTCCGCTTGGACTGCTAATCAGAAAAACCTTTTTCAGAAGGAATAAAATCAATCCAGACAAGCTTGTGTCGTACGTGGCCCGAACTACGTTTGCTCTGATCTTTCATGCAGTATGAAAGTACGTAGGCATAGGATGCGATATCCTAGCGAGCAACATTCCCCTCCTTTCCCGTAGGTAGGCGAACTACGTTGACTCTGATTTCTCGTTCCAGACGGGAATACGTAGGCATAAAGTGCGATACTTTGCCGAGTCATTTTATTTTCATTCTCTTTTAACCCTTGACCTTTAGTTTAGATAGAATAACAATCCATACCCGAAAACAAGCGTGGATCCCGTCGAGTACGACGGACGTGAGGGGTGCTAATACCTTCCCCTTGCGTAACCGACTCCCGAATCCAGGTTTTGGTTGCGACGACCATACCTTTCCCGTGTTGTGCGAGGTTTACTCTGAGCGTTTCCTTTCCCTCCTGTGGGATAAATAACGCACGGTGGCGACTCTTCTGTTCAGCCGGCGCCGATTTTCGCAGTAGCGACACATTGTTCTTGACTTGTTCAAATCAACTTCTTTTCATCTTTCATTTTATCTGTGATTGGATTATCTGTTGTTTACTTGGTATTTTGCCATGATCCCTTAGGATTCCTAGTCCCTCTGTTTAAGACGGAAGTAGGAGAGACATTAGATGTTCAATCCTTTGCATGATAACATTAGGATAGACTCTTCTCCTCTTAATCCCAACTTTAGGATCATTTTGCATGATAACATTAGGGTTGATTAGTTTCCCCTTAGAGTCTGTGTCTTCTCTTCTCATCTCATACATCTTAAGACACTTAATAAAGGATAATAATTGTTGTACGTTACGAGCCTTAATTACTTGAGGAATGATAGTTGAGGGGCCTCCTCTCAATCAGTCTAGAATGTTTAGCGTATGCCCTTTGGGCGATATGCGACGCATTCGCTCTCAAGTCATAGTGTTTAGTGCAACATGAGTTACAAACTTAACTCAATTCACTTCTTGTTTAAAAAAACACAAAACAAAACATCAAACCTTTTTATCCTCCATGATTGCTTGAAAATCATTTTCAGAAAGAGTGTGTTAAGTCTTGGTTCTGCCGCAAACAGGCATCGTCCCTAACTGCTGGAATCACTATTTAACCCTACTCAGTTAAAACACTTGAACCAATCTGTGGTCATGTCAGCCCGAACTACGTTTGCTCTTATTTCTCGTACCAGATAAGAATACATAGGCACAAGACGGTGATGTCTTGGCGAGCAACCTTTCCCCACCTTCACCCGTAGTTTTCCGAACTACGTTCACTTTGACTTTCCCATTGCACGAGGGAGTACATAGGCATAGAGCGGCGATGCTCTATCGAGTCTCTTTTCTTTTCTCTTCTCCCTGTGAGCCATCCTTTTGATAGTTTAACACCCTTTTAGATAGACAACAAGCGTGGATCCCGTTGAGTACAACAGACGTGAGGGGTGCTCATACCTTCCCCTTGCGTAACCAACTCTCGAACCTAAGATTTGGTTGTGATGACCCGTCTTTTCCCTTTTCCGTAGGTTTTATCAGATTGTTTCCTTTCCCTCTCTTTGGGATAAATAAAAAACGGTGGAGACTCTTCTGTCTTTGCTGGCCCCTCTTTGCAGTGATGCGATAGTGTGTGAACAATTGACACCTCTAAAACATTTCCAACTCGACAACATTCAAACTATCTTCCAACCATTTAAAACACTTCTCAAACGTAACCTCTTTTTAAGATGAAAACAAGAGAGAGTCAAGCCTTTGAATCACTCTCTTGATTACTTGGGCCCGGGGAGCCTTTCTTAAGCTTCAAGTAATCGTCATCCAAACTTTAACTCATTACCCCTTTCTTTTCGTGGTCGTATCCATGAACTATAAACACTCTGATTCTTTATTCTCGTCCGAATGAAGATACGTAGGCACAAGATTGCGATGATCTTGGCGAGCTACCTCCTCCATTTTTTGCGTCTACCTTCCCTCCATCTTCCGTTTCCTACCTTTTATTTTTTCCACCTTTTCCATCCAAACATTTTCCTGTAGTCAAACTACAAGCGCTCTGATTCCTCATTCTCGTTCAACGAGCATACGTAGGCACAAGGGCCCCAATCCTTGGCGAGCACCCTAACCTAAAACCACCCCATTTTTTCCTTAGAATCGAATCCTTTTATCATACCCTTTTGCTTTATCTCGTTTAGAAGAAAACAAATAAGCTTAGCTAACGTTCATTACAATTTGAATTAAGAGGTTCCCGTTGAGTACAACGGACGTGAGGGGTGCTAAACCTTCCTCTTACATAACCGACTTCTGAACCCAGAATGTGGTTGCGATGACCATGTTCTTATCTCTTAAAGGTTTTCTCAATATTTTCCTTTCCCTTTTTTGGGATAAATAAAGTTCGATGGCGACTCTGTCAAACCGTTTTTCTTCGCCTTTTGTGTGAGGGTCAAATTTTTGATTTTTTTTCGAGGTGCGATAGCTGGCGATGCATTGCTCCATGCAAGAGAGAGTCAAACCTATCTTAGTTTAAATTGTGAGCTCGTTAGGTTCTCCTATTTGTTTTCTTCTCGCTTATTTACTTGCTGTCTTATCCTTATCTATGTTACCTTTTGTGACATTGTTGGGCTTCTCTGCTTTTGGGTACTTTGTGTGATGGCTCTATACCCGAGTCCGAGATAAACATAGGATTAGGATGGTGGTTGTGTAGTAGAGACTTGCGTGGTATCTTCCGCATGAGGGAGATACAAAAACACCTCTTGGAGTAGATTCCCTTGGAGATGTTATTGTTGTGGTGAGCCTTGCAATGGCAATAATGTTTTCAAGCCTAAATCGTTGATCCCAAGGACCATTGACCCATTTTATCCATGGTGGTTGGTAGTGTTAGCTCCTTTTGGGTTAATGCGAATGCCCCAATCAGATGAGATCTCTTGAATGTATTACTTCCTGACAGTAATATTTCAACCTTGATCTATGACTCTGAGAACCTTTCTTAGAACCTGTGTTTCGATGGTTGTGTAGTTGACGCCTCCGAGGAGTCTTTCTCGTGGGGAAGATAGGAATACCTCACCTAGAGGAGACCCTTTCGAGGATATTATTGTTTTGATGAGCTTTTGTCATGGCTATAATGTCTTTGAAAGATATCCATGACTAAGGGAACCTACCCATCTTAGAACTTACCCGTGGGGTTCCTTTGATCAGAGTGGTTGTTGACCCGTTCCTCCGAGCAACCTCATAGCTGATTGATCCTGCGATCCTAGTTCTTGCATCTTTCATTTCATCCTACATACATGTCATTACATTTCATTACATCAGTTATGCATTTTTGCATTTTATTTTAAGATTAGAGACTCATTTCACCTTTCTTCATATCTAGTAAATTAAGCTGATTCACACAACTCGAGCCAACACCAGACGTATGATGGAGTATATTCAACAAGAACAAGCCGCCTTCAGAGAGGACTTAGACTCTATCAAAGGAAAGATCGACCAAATTCTCGAAGCCATCGCTATGGCCAAAAAGGAAGAAGAACTGTGTGAAGCTGCTGCCACAATGAACAATATTCTTGTGCAAGGATATACTTTAAGGCTCTTAATTCTTGTTCCCAATCCCACCTATGAGATACCTATAAACTTCACTCCCGCAGCTGAAGGAGCCACTTCTCAACTATTTCTAACATCTGGAGTCACTTTTGGGGCTATCTCGCAAGCCCAACCTGCTGTTACTCAGATTCCCATTCCTTATGCTGAAGAAAATCTACGAGATGAGTATGATGAGGTGAAAAATTATCATGCTGCTATCCCAATTATCAATCCTGTTGCTGCTTAGGATTCTAAAGCCCTAAAAATTGTCGCGATCTAGATGAGAAACTTCGAATCATGGAAGGACACAAATCAACTCCCTTGAATGCCTTGGAGATGTGCTTGGTGCCAGATGTTGTGATTCCTCCCAAGTTAAAAGTTCCAGAGTTCTCAAAGTACAAAGGTCTCAGTTAACCTAACATCCATCTAAAGATGTGATGTCGCAAGATGGCAACCTATGCCATAAATGAAAATTTGATGATTCATTGCTTCCAGGACAACTTGTCTGGAGCATCTCTCGAATCGTATATGCAACTGGAGTGTAGCAGTGTGCGCACTTGGGCTGAGCTAGCTGATGCTTTTGTAAAACAATACAAAAACAACTTTGAGCTTGCTCTGAATCATACTTGTTAGTACCATGGTTCTATGGTTCTAGGATTGGCTAAATTTTGGTAAAACCTGATCCTGCACTGATGTTAAGCAGGATATTATGACATCTCCATCTGCTGTGGTGAAAGAACTGTTGTGGAGTGTTTTAAGGTGAATGTCATGCTGAATGTCGTGACATCCATCACGACATCCATCTGCTTTCATGACATAGCTACTGTCATGTGTGAGAAACAACAAGAGTAGTGGTGTAGCAGGGGCTTATGACTCATGACACTGCTACTAATGCAGCAAGAGCTATCAGGAGCTGGTGAAGAACTGCTGTTATGCTGTCATGTGTTGTAAATAGGATGTCATTACATATGGTGCAACAGGAGCTATGTGCAGCAGGAGCTAACAAGAGCAGATGACAGAACTGTTGTCATGAATGTCATATTGAATGTCATGACATTGATCGTATGACATCATTTCTGTTACAGCAGGGGCTGCTATGATATATCTCTTGACAGAAGTGTTTTGGTACTGTTGGATATTCCACATCAGTATGTACAGGCCAAAGAGATTTGTTGTTGGATATTCCACATCACTATTTATAGGCCAAAGAGATTTGTTAGAAACAAAGTGCAGATTTAATGGGTGTTCACAAAAAGGATCGTTGATACCTTTTAGGGAACTATAAAGCATTTGTTTCTACTGTCATGAAGAAGATTCAACAGAAGTGTGCAGCAGAGCAAGCTGGTCAGCTAAGAGTGAGCAAAAGTTGAATGTCATACAGAATGTCATGACATTGATCGTATGACATCAGACGGACTGGGTTTGTTTTTTTGTTATGATACCTGATATGTCTCAGGCTAAATATCAAGAAACCTGTTATGACTCCTGAATTATCTCAGACGAGATTCTAGGCAGTATCATGACCTAATTAAACAGCACCTTGAATAGTGGAAATTAGTTTTACTTTATTAAAACTAATATTTGTTACTTCTGCACGGCCCAAGCCCAGTCTGCAGTGCTATAAAAGGAGGAGCTGGAGCAGAGGAAATTAGGCACTCACATCAAGAAAAACCAGAGTGTAAAACAGAGGTCTAGGGTTTGAGAGTCCCTTGTGTGTAAGTCACCCTCTACATTGATTGATGCATTGTGGTAGACATAATTGTAAGTGAAGAAGGCTAGTCTTCACGTGTAAAGTTTGTTTAGGAATACTTGTAATCCAAGCAATTGTCTAGTGGATAATTGTTTTGGTTAGGTAGATTCTAGGTTGTGTCTCACTCGAAGCTGTGAAGCAAGAGTGTGTGAGTTCCTTGAGCAAAGCTGTGAAACAAGATCAAGGTGTGTATGAAGTGTCTCTTCATACTGTTTTTGTAATTGTTTGATATCACTGTTGTATGATTGAGGGGGAGTGAGTGGGTATACTCAGGTACTAGAGTGTCTCTAGGCTGAAGTGTGATTGGATAGAGATTAAGTGAGAAGTGCAAACTGGAGGTTTGACTTTGAATTGATTCTACTAATAGTGAATTTCCTCCTTGGCTTGGTAGCCCCCAAATGTAGGTGTTATTGATACTGAACTGGGTGAACAATTACTGTGTTATTTATCTTTCTGCATTTACAATTCTGTACTTTCAATGCTTAGATAAATAGTATGACAGACTGCCGATGTCACAACAGAGGTCATGACATTGGTGATGACATTGGGACAATTTAAAGAAATTTAAATTGGCCATGGTCTGTCCTCATCCTTGTTGAGCAGAGATCAATGTTCTTGGAACACATGTGATCTGCATACCAGAATTTCAATTGGTATCAGAGCAGGCATCCTGTCTGTTCTGGATGAGATCTTGGGAGATACTTTCTGGTGTTTTGAACAAGGAGAAGTTGTAGCTGAGTTGCTGATCTTGCTGAATGGTTGAGCTACTACTTATGGAGCTAAAGAGAAGCGTGTAATTGCTGTCGTGCCCTCTGATATAGGAGCTTTATGACCAGCTGTATGTTATGCCAAAGGAAGAGTGGCTACTTCTATCCTATGTCCTGTTGGATGATCAGACATCTTGTGTAGGGCATGTTCTTTTGGTGGTTCCGCTGCATATTTATCTGATAAAAGAACTCTGATGCCCCTGGAAGAAGATTGGCCTATATTCAGTTTAATGCATGACTGTGGTAGTTGTGTAGATGATTGGAAGATGGTGCCTGCAGCTGTGTTTGGTTGTGTGCCTGGACTATTCTGCTGTGTTCTATAGTTTGCTGGAAGCTATGTAGAGAAGATAGTGGGAGGTGATTTATTTTCACCACTCATGACTTGCAAGGATTCTATCAACAGAAGAAGACATAGGCAGGTTAAGTCAAGGGTGCTTCGGCCCTGGTATTCCTGAAGTTGTGTGGATTTAAGACCAATTGCTATTTGTGGACTACACACGTATTTAATTAGGTTATCCATGAAGTTCAGAAAAGGATTCATTATAAGGATTTAAGATTTTTTGCTATTTGAGATAGTCTCAAATATTTAATGAATTATCCTTAGTTGATGATCAAGTTGTCTCCTCAGTTGCTGCACAAGCATCAGGCCCTGATATGCTTGGTTTATTCAAGGATATGATGTTCAACCAGATGTTGAGACATCCCATCAGCAGAGATTGTGCAGAATCCTGTTGATTCAAGGAGTGAATCACTAGGTCAATAAAAATAAAGTTGGATCTGTCTTTATTCTAGTAAGGTTTTTGGCAATAATCTAAGGCTAGAATGGAGTGCTGATGGAAGTGAAGATGAAGACAGTCTGATCTGCCTATATAGGAGTATTGAAGTGCAGCAGTTGTGTTCTAGTCTCTACTAGAAGCATCTGATATTTATCTAGAAAGTTTCCTGACAAGAAACTTGTCTAGTATATGGTGCTGGTAATAGCACTGCTTGGATCAGTTTATTTCTGATCTAAGTGCATATGAGCATGTGACCTTGCTCATCTTGGAGGACAAGGATAAGTGGCAGTTATCTTTGACTTTCTAAAATAAGTCTCTACCTTAGGAAAGCGGGAATCCTTTTGTAAAGACTTTTGTGATCCTTCTTCTCTAAAGAATCAAGCTTTGGCATGTTTGATTTTCTTTGAAGAGGAGCTCTTAAAGCAAATGCACTTCAAGGTAATTGTTGTGGTACAACAAAGCAGAATAGAGGTAGTCGACTCCAACTTGATATCAAGCCTATGTACTGATATCCTCTAAGTGGCAGAATGAAATCCTGAACTCTCCAGCTAAATGTCTTAACCAAAGTTGTGACATCATACAAAAACTTCAAGGCCTCAAGTGATGGTGTGGCACATCATTTGAAGATAAGTTGATCTTCTCAGGTATGAATGGAATTAATGCTTCATATCATGCAGTTTGCGGGAGCTGTGTGAAGGAGTAGATGCCTTGCTTTGAAGCAAGAAGAAGTTGAGACTTGAAGATCAAAGTGGCCTGATGAAAGATGCTGAGTAACCAAACAGTGGCATTTGGTTATGTAAGCAGTGTACCTCAGAAAACTACTCTTGTGCAGAAGGGTAGTAGTTGAAGACCAAAGAAGGTGTTGTGTCTATTCATGGTTGGAACTAATTACTCTGGTGCAGAAGGGTAATTGGTTGAAGACCAAAGGAGGATACTGGTTCTGTTCACATATTGGAGCTTGTGGTAGAAGCCCTAAGCTGTGTGTAGAAGATTACCTTCTTGTGGAGATGTATTTGATCAAGCTGGTGGAGCTGTGAAGATCTTCAGTTGGATTACTGGACAACAGTAAGTCTAGTATGGGCACATAAAGAACCATGGGATGGTGTGTCTGTGATATGAACCATCTGTTTTATGAAGATCTCTTGTGGAACTAGTGATTCACTTCTTGGCTAAGAAGTACTCTATCTTGTCATATGGGAGAATGATAAGGTAAAAGGACTGTCTTGGAGTATGATGTGAAGGTATTGAGTGCATTCTGATGTGATAAAGTCCCTATGCGGTGTCTATCTTGTACTCAGCCTAAGGCCAAAATACTTGTGGAGAAGTGGTCTCTTCTGCTACAAGTAACTCTAGGAAGAGGTGGATCAGTTTGGTGCCTTCTCTTTGTATGAGGATAGAGTAGGTCATGAGAGATAATGTGGTGATCTTGGAGCAGCTGTTATCAAAGATAGGGGGAGAGCTTCTATTTGATGGGTGTACTACTTGCTTGTGGTTCAAGCAGTAAGTGAATGCGTTCAACATGTGTGTTGAACAGAGAATGAGTTCTTGAAGATATGAAGATGCGTCTTATGTTTTCCATTCATGTGCACTAGATACCATTGATATGGGAGAGTTATACTTCTATCCAGGATCTGTTGTTATGGATCAAGGTTGTTTGTGGGTTCAAACAATTTGAGTTCTTTGTGAAGGTGGAATGTCACACAAGATGTTGTGACATTGAGTTACTGCTCTAGCTCATGGTGAACATGACAGTGGATTCCTTTTGGGTTTGTCATCAGGTTCAAATGGATTAAATTAGACTTGCACAAGCATTGTTGGGAGTAATATGAAGATGAAGATCAAGACATCATCAACCTTGATCGTGTGCAAATGGAAGGACCTTCACCCTGAAGAGTCTTCCAGATAGTAATCCTGCAACTGCTTTTAATATTGGTTCCAGTATGGGTTGTGAATTAAAGGGTGCAGAGGTGCATGTGCTTCCAGTGTGTGAATATGAAGATGTTGAAGTAAATCTTCATATGGATGGGTTCTCTCTTTCAGGGGGAGTAATGTTTATGCATGACAGGGGAAGATGTGTACCTATTTGTTGTGTAGTTGCTGACATGGAGCCCTGTGCATAGGCAAGCTTATTTTCTAAGGGCCACTGATGTTGGTTTGAACTAGGACTGTGATGACTGACCTAGGAAACAACATTGGTTTTGTCTGGGAGAATTTATTTTTCTCCAAAGAATATTTGTGTCTCAAATTGGGGATTTAAGATCAATTGTTACTTGTGGCAAGTATTTAATTGATTATCCTTTAATTGGGGATGTAAAAAGTGTATTTCCTGAAGGTGCAGCTTCAGACAAGGCAAGAGCTCAAGACTCAAGACTGTTCAGGGGGTACTCTCAAGGAGCTATGATTCAGGACTGGTGTTACACTGCTGAGTGAGCTCAGAAAGGAGGAATTAAGGCTCTATCCATAGATTGATGTAGAAGAGGTGCAACCTTGAGTAGAGGTCAAGCAGCTTGTGTATGTCTTGGGAGATGGTGAGATGACTGTACAATTACACCATTTGTTGTCAAAGTTTTGACTAAACCAAGGGGGAGAAAGCATTATTGCTATGTTGTTGCTGCTGGATGCAACTATTAAGGGGGAGCATGATAGTTTGTGTAAACTACTGCTGCTGCCCTGATGCCCTGATAAGTTGTTTGGGTGTTTTAGCCAAAATTTGCCAAAGGGGGATATTATTAGTACCATGGTTCTATGGTTCTAGGATTGGCTAAATTTTGGTAAAACATGATCCTGCACTGATGTTAAGCAGGATATTATGACATCTCTATCTGCTGTGGTGAGAGAACTGTTGTGGAGTGTTTTAAGGTGAATGTCATGCTGAATGTCGTGACATCCATCACGACATCCATCTGCTGTCATGACAAAGCTACTGTCATGTGTGAGAAACAGCAGGAGTAGTGGTGTAGCAGGGGCTTATGACTCATGACACTGCTACTGATGTAGCAGGAGCTAGCAGGAGCTGGTGAAGAACTGCTGTAATGCTGTCATGTGTTGTAAACAGGATGTCATTACATCTGGTGCAGCAGGAGCTATGTGCAGCAGGAGCTAACAAGAGTAGATGATAGAACTGCTGTCATGAAGAACTGCTGTCATGAATGTCATACTGAATGTCATGACATTGATCGTATGACATCATGTCTGGTACAGCAGGGGATGATATGATATATCTATTGATAGAAGTGTTTTGGTACTGTTGGATATTCCACATCAGTATGTACAGGCCAAAGAGATTTATTGTTGGATATTCCACATCAGTATGTATAGGCCAAAGAGATTTGTTAGAAACAAAGTGCAGATTTAATGGGTGTTCACAAAAAGGATCGTTGATACCTTTTAGGGAACTATAAAGCATTTGTTTATACTGTCATGAAGAAGATTCAGCAGAAGTGTGCAGCAGAGCAAGGTGGTCAGCTAAGAGTGAGCAAAAGCTGAATGTCATGACATTGATCGTATGACATCAGAAGGGTTGGGTTTGTTTTTCTGTTATGATACCTGATATATCTCAAGCTAAATATCAGGAAACCTGTTATGACTCCTAAGTTATCTCAGACGAGATTCTAGGCAATATCATGACCTAATTTGACAGCACCTTGAATAGTGGAAATTAGTTTTACTTTATTAAAACTAATATTTGTTACTTCTGCACAGCTCAAGCCCAGTCTGCAGTGCTATAAAAGGAGGAGCAGAAGCAGAGGAAATTAGGCACTCACATCAAGAAAAACCAGAGTGTAAAATAGAGGTCTAGGGTTTGAGAGTCCCTTGTGTGTAAGTCACCCTCTGCATTGATTGATGCATTATGGTAGACATAATTGTAAGTGAAGAAGGCTAGTCTTCACGTGTAAAGTCTATTTAGGAATACTTGTAATCCAAGCAATTGTCTGGTGGATGATTGTTTTGGTTAGGTAGATTCTAGGTTGTGTCTCACTCGAAGCTGTGAAGCAAGAGTGTGTGAGTTCCTTGAGCAAAGCTGTGAAGCAAGATCAAGGTGTGTATGAAGTGTCTCTTCATACTGTTTTTGTAATTGTTTGATATCACTGTTGTGTGATTGAGGGGGAGTGAGTGGGTATACTCAGGTACTAGAGTGTCTCTAGGCTGAAGTGTCATTGGGTAGAGATTAAGTGAGTAGTGCAAACTGGAGGTTTGACTTTGAATTGACTCTACTAATAGTGAATTTCCTCCCTGGCTTGGTAGCCCCCAGATGTAGGTGTTGTTGATACCCAACTGGGTGAACAATTATTGTGTTACTTATCTTTTTGCATTAACAATTCTGTACTTTCAATGGTTAGATAAATAGTATGACAGACTGCAGATGTCACAATAGAGGTCATGATATTGGTCATGACATTGGGACAGTTTAAAGAAATTTAAATTGGCCATGGTCTGTCCTCATCCTTGTTGAGCAGAGATCAATGTTCTTGGAACACATGTGATCTGCATACCAGAATTTCAATACTAAACTTCAGAGTATGGCTCAAAAGGACATCAAATCTTTAAAGGAGTACAGACAATGCTAGAGAGAATTAGCTACAAGGGTGCATCCACCGCCTGTTGATCGTGAGTTGATTGACATCTTCATGGATACCTTGCAAGGCTAATACTACAAGAAGCTGATTGGTAGTGTTTTTGCTAGAGTCTATGACTTGGTAATCTTCAGTGAGAGAATTGAGGAGGGTCTGAAGAGCGAAAAGATCCAAGGAGGATCTAGCAGTCATACTGGAAATAAGAAGCCTTCCAACGGATACAAAAAGAAGGATGGCGAAATAAATTTCATCTTGGCTCAGAAAGGACAAGCTCAACAACAAGCTCCTGCCCCAATATCTGTTCAAATCCTATACTTCCAATATCCGTATGCTGCTTGTTGCGGTGGAAATAGGATCACAAACTATTAATGAGTTTGAATCGCAATTCAATTCACAACCGCTCTTTGATTTATCCGAAGGAAAAGGTCAAAAGAGGGAAAACCTATTTTTGCATTGTAAACACAACGCGGGGAGATTCTAGGATTCGGGGGTTGGTTAAGATTAGGGAAGGTATTAGCACCCTAAACTTCTGTAGTACTCTACAGGAACCTTTTGTTCAAATGTTTACTATTTGCTTTATTTATTTGCTTAAAGTATATGTACAAAAGATTAAAAGTGAGAAAAGAGACCTAAGGGGTTAATTCTAAGTTTACTCGGCAAGACATCGCATCTTGTGCCTACGTATCCTTACGGGAGTGGAATCAGAGTAATCGTAGTTCCCCTCAAAAGGGAGGTTAGAGACTTCTTGACTGTGGTCAAGGTCTCAAGGGGAATAAACGTGTATTAAGGACACGCTTACGCGGAGTGTAGAAACTCCAAATCTCTACGTTGAATGTTAAGTTGTAATTAGGGTTAAATTAGGGATTCCACAGCGGGAAACCCTAAAATGAGCGCGGCGGCTCTTTGACCTAATGCTAGGGGTAAAAGTGTAATTTTGCCTGCGGCGAGGCATTTGTGAAAATTTAGGGTTGAAAAGGTGTAAGGGTTTGAAGTTGAGGACTATTGGCGCGGCGACCAAAAGCTAGACCTAACCTTCGGATGTGTATAGTGTAACAGAATAATTGATGAATGTGTGGGATCATGCAAACAGAGAATAATGTCATAATTTAAACCAGGCAAGCAGGAACTTAAAGACAGAAATTAAAGCGCGATTGTTAGGATTCGCGAGGTTACAACCGAGAAGCAGTTACAATAATGATGAAACTTAAATAAAACACCACGCAATAGTAGTAAACATGAGCTGCAAAGGATGAACACCGTTAGTAAGCAAAGTTAGACGGTGATGGGACAGGTCAGGAGAAAAAGTGCAATATTGGAGATTTTTTTGTTGTTTTTAAAGAAAGAAATTTGATTAAGTTAAAAAATGTTTAAACGTGAAAAGATTAATTTTAATTTTCAAAAAATGTTTTAATTTAATTAAAAAAATTTACTTTTGATGTTTATTTTTTAAAAAAAGGTTTTAGTCAGGATTTAGAGTTATTATTTTTTTAAAACAAGGGTTTAAAGTTATTATTTAAAAATTTTTTTTTATTTATTTTTTAAAGAAAATAATTTGAATATTTAATTAAAAAAAAAGAGTTTTAAAATAACAATTTTAATATACAAAAAAAAACCATTTAAAACAACAACAAAAAAAAAAATAAAAGGGAAATAAAGGGGTTGGGCCGGTCATCACTCCCGGACCCAACCCGGTTAGTGAGAATGTATCAAAACATCAATTTAGGGTTTCAGAACCCTCTCATCTTCGCGGCGCCTTTTCTCTCATTCATCGCCTTCATTCGCGATCTGATCTCTCATGCTCAACCTGAAAAGAAAAACAACACATAATGACCGTGAATCAGGAGTTTACGTTTTTTGAAGGTGGTTTTCTTTGAGGCGATGATGTGAACTGAGCTTTCGGGGAAGTATTTGCTCGTCGTGACTTTAAACGGCGCCGGTGAATCCTCTCCACTCGGGTTGCTTTGTTTCGATCTCTCTCCCTCTCGCGGCCACTAGCGCTAGGGTTTTGTTTGCGATCTTGCTCGCTTCGTCGCTTTTGGTGTTCTCCGCCGTTGTTGTCTAGGGTTTCAACGAGGTGATCTCACCCCTTTTTATATCTCTCTGATTTTCTCTTTTGGGCTTTTTGTGGGTTCTGGATCTTCACGTTACTGATATGATTGATTCGCGATGATTGGCTTTTTCATGATTGGATTCGGTTGATTCGATTTTATTTCCAGATTTATTTAGATCTTTTCTTTCCTTTTCCAGGTTTGCTCGAAGGGCTTTGTGAGATTGATTTTCTGATTTGGTTATCCGTGTTCAATTTGGCTGGTCCTTACTTTGGATTGACTGAATTAGTTTCCAATGTGGATATCCACTTGTCGAGACTTGATGAATCGATATCTATGGTTCTTCGCGAACTTGCTTCATTTAGTTTAACCATTGATTGGGATTCACTTTATTTTCCTCTTTTTCTTTCAGAACAGGTATGAATGCTGATGCTTTGGTTGAGTCAAAGTTGTCGAGAAGGGGTATACGGCGATGATGACGATGTTGTGAGCCTGATGAGGGAATCTATGATACCGCGGTTGCCTTTAACCATGTCTCGACTGTTGCCCTTGATAATCTCTGCTGTGTTCTTTGCTTGTTGGAATTTGGTTCAGAACAGGGTTTCTGTGCTTGATTGTGACTGATATTGCTTTGTCTTGCGACTAGTGTTGCTAATGGTTGCTTTTATGATTCAATCAGTTGATTTTTTTCGACCCAATAATCCCTTATTAATGGGCTTTTGCTCTGAGCTAATTTTAATGTTCTTCTTCTTCTTTCGCAGGGGAAACCATGCTTCCTTGAGTTCTGATACTGCCGGTTTTAGCCGTTGAGAGGTGTTTGGGCGATGACGACCTCACAGTCTGAGCTACCAGGGCATCCGTTCTTGTTTCTACTCTCGATGATTGTTGGGAGCCTTCGAGATTGGTTGTTTTGTTCGAATTTCCATTGTTGTCGACGCTTGGTCGGGAGCTGGAGACACTCTAGTTGTTTCTCTCCCGGCAGCTCGAACCTCTGCCCAGTGATGAATTTACTGAGGGCTGAGTTTAAGTCCATTCTTCTGTTAATGGCACTTTGTAGTGTTTCTTGTTCTGATTGCTTTCGACCAACTTTTCCACTAATCAACCTTTATCTTGGCTTTTCGTAGCTAGCTTTGGATAGTGAAAAGAGCAAAGTGTATGTGGGACTTGCTGTTCTTTGAATGATGGCATGATTAAACATATCAGCTTGGTGTTGTTTCCATTCGAGTTGCTTTGTGATGATCTGATTCTGAACTTGATTCTTGATATTTTACTGAACTGCACCATATTTCTGGTTTTTCTGCTGAACCTGTTTCTTGAATTGATGCTGTCCGCTTTTCTTTTGATCTTGTTGGATACTTTTCTGTTAGTAGGAACTGAACTTTGTGATTACTTGCCCGTGACAGATTTGTTGGATGTTTTTTTCTTGCTCTTGCGCATGAATTTGCTACTCATGACTTATTGGTCCCTCTTTTCCTTTCTGAGTTTGGGCCAGCTTTGCATTTATGATGTTTGTTCAGATTTGATGCAGTTTATGAATTGCTTTGGTTTTGAGTTCTGAATTCTGAACCTGGTACTGATGCTGTTGTGGATTTCAGGTGTTGGATAACCTTGAAGGCAAAGCGATTCAGACCCGCCGGCATCCGGGTCTGAATCCGGATTGACTATGTTGTTTTACTCTCGTATCAGTTTGGAAAGTAAATCGGGATTTACATGATTTTGAAATGAATCCAATTGCGGCAAAAGCGAATCAGTCCCGCTTCTTTTATCTCTTTTATCTCTCGGTTGCCCCTCAGATAAGAACAAATGTTACCTGATCTGACGCCAACGGCGCGGATCGGTAACGGGGGTAGGACGTAGCTTCGGTTGTGCCACTCCCGGCACTCGATGATGACGATGTTCTGAGAGTGTCAAAAATCACCTCTAACATTTTCTTCTATTTTCTTTGTTTTCATTGTGCAGGTAATCGGATAGCGAGTGACGAACGCGAAGCATCAACACAAAGCCCACATGACTTAGAACTTTAGGAAATACAATTTATTTCTCTTTTGTAACTTGTAATAAAAAGTATTATGAATAAATTCAATAATATTTTTTTATCCAAATTATTTCCTCTTTGTAAATTATGATAAAGATATTATGAATTAACTTCCAATGTTCTACCCAAATTCACTTTCTCTTTACAAATTGTAATAATAATAATAAAATATTATGAATAAAATTCACATATTCTATTAAAATCACTTTCCAATTTCTTTTCCATGATTTAATTTGCTGCAAACACCTCAACATCCGATTAAACCTCACCGGTCAAATATCTCCGAATACAGGTTAAAATTAATTCGATCCAATCTTGCATAATAAGCTTAATCTCTCCATATACCTTCAACATGAATAAGTTCCATTAATCAGTCGAAGTTTTCACTGCTTTCCCTTTAAAATGAACTGGAAGATAGAAGAATGAATTCTTGTTAAAACCATGTTCCACAGATCAGATTCTCGCATCGCCTTGAACCAAACCAAATTGATATCTTAACATAATCAACCCACGTAAATAAATGACTCAGGAATAAAACCTCATTGGGCCCGAAATTACGAACTATGCTTCAAAATGACCAAAACGCCCCTAGGGGTAATTCCTGTAAAACAAATCGCGCTTAATGATTGGTTAGTGATTAACGGATGCAAAAAATGAAAGGTCATGCGTCATGACTGACTAAATGTAAGGGTAAAATTTGGGGTATTACAGTTGCCCCTATTTAAATAGCTACACCGGATGATTTGAGTGGCGGGGACTCGAGGAATCATGGTGGAGGGATTTAAATATAGATAACCGAAAATTTTGCCCTTATATGTGGCGATATGCAATGCTATAGACAAAACGAGAACAGACTAATGCAAACGATGCCATGAATATGATATGATGCGTATGCTGGAATGATGAATGCGAAAATGCTGACGAATACGACAACACAGGGTCAGACGCTACGAGAAGAACACACTGGGGAAAACGACGCGCTGGGACACAGTACAACACTGGGGGAATTCTAAAATGATGGTCAACTGGTGCGAACACGACCAATTGTCATTTTTAGAACGAGTACGAGATTCTCAAATGGAGATGGCACCTACGAGACGGCCTCCACTAGGGAACCTAGAAAATAAAACTGGATCACGTACGATTGCAAGATCGATCACAGAATGCTGGAGCATTGAGCAAAGAATAACATCCAAGCTTCTGTAACCTATCCCTCGTGACAGGATCAAACGGACTTTTCAGGAATCCGTAGCAAATATACAGGGTAAAAACCGGCTGTACGCCAAAATAAATGGACTTTTAAGAATAAGATCCTTAAATGGAGATGGCACCTATGAGATGACCTCCATTTGGGAATGTATAATAATAACTGGATCTACACGGTTGCAAGATCGATTACAGAACGCTGGAGCATTGAGCAAAGAATAACATCCAAGCTTCTGTAAACTATCCCTCGTGACAGGATCAAACGGACTTTTCGGGGATCCGTAGCAAATATACAAGGTAAAAACCGGCTGTATGCCAAAATAAATGGACTTTAAGGATAAGATTCTTAAATGGAGATGGCACCTAATGAGATGACCTCCACTTGGGAATGTCTAATAATAACTGGATCTACACGGCTCGCAAGATTGATTACAGAATGCTGGAGCATTGAGCAAAGAATAACATCCAAGCTTCTATAAACTATCCTTCGTGACGGGATCGGATGGATTTTCGGAAATCCGTATCAAATATATAGGGTAAAGACCGGCTGCATGCCAAAATAAATGGACTTTGATAGGAAATGCCCCGATAAGCTTCTCGAGGGAGAACTGTCACTTATTGTTGGAAGGGACTTACATGCCAAAATGGATAAGCACTCAAATAAAGAGGCTGCTGCTTATCTGATATATAAATCTTCTCATATTTAAGGTCGGCGCCTGGAATACGATTCTGATTCTTCTTTTACTAAAGGATAAATGAACTTCTTCATACCTCAAGATCGTGCTCTCCTGAATATGATTCGGCTCCTTCTTTTACTAAAGGGTAAATGAACTTCTTCATACTTCAAGATCGTGCTCTCCTGAATATGATTCCGCTCCTTCTTTTACTAAAGGGTAAATGAACTTCTTCATACTTCAAGATCGTGCTCTCCTGAATATGATTCCGCTCCTTCTTTTACTAAAGGGTAAATGGACTTCTTCATACTTCAAGATCGTGCTCTCCTGAATATGATTCCGCTCCTTCTTTTACTAAAGGGTAAATGAACTTCTTCATACTTCAAGATCGTGCTCTCCTGAATATGATTCCGCTCCTTCTTTTACTAAAGGGTAAATGAACTTCTTCATACTTCAAGATCGTGCTCTCCTAAATATGATTCCGCTCCTTCTTTTACTAAAGGGTAAATTGAACTTCCTCATACTTCAAGATTTGTGCTCTCCTGAATATGATTCTGCTCCTTCTTTTACTAAAGGGTAAATGAACTTCTTCATACTTCAAGATCTGTGCTCTCCTGAATATGATTCCGTTCAAACCTCCCCGTACTTCAAGATCGTGCTCTCCTGAATACGATTTGGTTCAAACCTTCCCATACTTCAAGACGACAGGTAAAATGGAAGCCCAACTGCTCAATGGAGATGGCCATTTGCTGCGAGTCATAACGAAGATAGGATTGACTTCTCAGGCGAGAAATGTCGTTTTTTTTTGCAAGAGTAGCAATAATAAGCTTCTCATGTAAGAACTGCTTGTAGAGGTGATAACAGATGATGATAAGCTTCTCAGGCGAGAACAGGTGCTGATTGATGATAAGCTTCTCGGGTGAGAACAGTCGCATACCGATGCTGTAAGATGTAGGATTGTTATATCGATAGGCTTCTCAGGCGAGAACAGTCGCATACCGATGCTGATAGATTTCCCAGGCGTGAACTGGCGTGTATCCGTAAAGGATTGTGATTGAAAGACAATGCAAAATAAATGCACGTCCAGGTACAGTGATAAACTTCTCGGGCGAGAACAGTCGCGCATCTGTCATGGTATGGTGAAAATCTTTAGATGGTGCAAAATAAATGCACGTCCGGTTGGGCTCGACGACCGACGAGACTGAGATTCAATCTAGGATCGAGCTAGAAAGAAGACTGGTAATCAAGACTCCATCGATGGAATGATCTCGAAGGGTAAATAACTTATCCTGGCGAGGAAAGATAGCGGAAGTAACCGTCATCCACGAGGATCGAGCTCTGTGGGGAAACTGGAAACAAGTATGTATTTTATGCTTAGGGCTGACGATCTATCTGGAGCGAATGGACCAACCCAGTTACTCGGCGATAACAACCAATGATGGAGAGACGCAATGAACCTGTGAACGCTAATGCATATGTGAATGTATGTTAATGTCTATGTATGTAGTTAAATGTGCAAGATGTTATGAAATGAGTATGCCATGAGTATGTAATGAGCATGTAATGAGTATGTGTATGAAATAGGCATGTGATGCTTATTCCCCTGCGTAATGCTGACGAAACTGACTATAGACGGGACGAGAGATGAAATAAACATCTCGACGGAGATACCCTGCGTTCTCTGCAACTAATACGTCAATCATGGGTGAGAAGGATCAATGGTAGAACCAAATCTAGTTTTAAAGTTCTGAATTCTCTGGGGAGAAGGTAATCTGCTTGGGTGCACAGTATCACGTCTTCGCATGGGGAGAAGAAAACCTGAGGGACACTTTCGAGTTACCCAAGAAAAGGTTGTCGGCTTATAGTCTCTCTGGGGACTGTGATGGGGCAATAGTTTAGGAGCCTGTTGCAACACTGAGATTTACTGGGGAATGAAGGCCGCCGTGAGTAAAATCCCTCGGGTGTATGAAGAAAAGTTGTGAAACCACATGGTTTTGATCTTGAAGGACCTTATAGTAGTCGCCATTTGCTTCTTTAAAAAGCACGGTGCCCCAGGATATTTGTGTTGTGAGGTATGGTCATCTCAAGAGGATTTTATAGAGAACACGGAGTCTGGTTTCCCCACTGTTTTCAAACTCTTTGAGGTTTTTCGGGTCTCGACGTAATTGGCACAAATTAATCGTGTTACGACGAAATCTTCGAGAAATAGCTCTTAAGAATGTCAGACTCGCGTTGGTAGGCGAACTGGGAAACTGCCTGCCCCTGTTTAGCAGGATCTTCAAGTTCCACGGGTTATGTCCATACGTAAATCTCTAAGATATCAAGCAAAGTCATCATGCCTGAAATGCCTATCCTGAGTTTGTCAATGCACACATATATTTGTCTTGAATTTTTGTTTTGAAAAAGATATCGCAATAACTTGTGACCGAAGTCACTAGTCAGGATATAAGTTTTAATTACAATGCCAACATGAATTTTTCTGAGCATAGCTCGTAGGAGTCAGGAAACGTGATCTTGTCGAGTATGCTTTCAACCGAAGTCCTACTTCAATTAGGTCTTTTAAAGGTTGTATCGTGGCTCGGCTCATGGTTTAAGAAACAAAAGATATAGGCTCAAAGTTATATTTGTACCCACCCATTCTTCATGATGTTCTCCAATCCTACTTCAGTTAATCGGATACGAACGCTCATATCTCAAGCAGATTTGCTATGGTCGAGAACTTATCAAGGCTTCGGACATGGCAGTCACTCACCTATTTCTAATGGCAATTCAGTCACACGACTTTGTTCTTTATAGGGATCCTAGAAAAACTACTGGTTTGTTCTTATTCCCTAACTTTTGCCTGGACAACGTCTTTTGATCTGACTTTGGAGTCCAGCGGGATGCCCCAGTTTTGCCTAAGTCTCCTTCACAGGTTTTGACTTAGTGGGCTCTTATTTTTTGAATATTCTTTTATGCACAGGTCGTGTAAATCTTCTGAAAGGCTCGTGACTGCCCCACTCCTTAGGTAACAGAGGGATAGTCATTGTATTGGACTTCTTAAGATGCTAAGGATAAATTCTCGAAGGTTTGCTCTTCCCTTTTGAGGATCTAAGCGCTCGATCGGCTTAACTGAAACCTACCCTGCCCCAGGTTAAGATGAGGGTTCTTAAAAAAAACTCCTACTTCAAGGCTCAAAGAGGTTAACGAGGGATTAACATCCTTATATCTCCAGTGTCTGGGATTTGAAACAATGCCTTACATCATCAGCAGGTTTTAATCGAAAGCATACGACAAGAAATCTGCCGTTTTGGGTTCGTCATCCTCCTCCCAATTCTCCATCAGAACAAGAGATCGGGTAAAGTTGGCATTATAATTTATGAAAAATATATTTTGAATGAGTGAAACGAATGGACTTATTCAAGACAAACATATGCGTTGCATTAATCAAAGATAAACAAGTTCGTACATGCTAAATATGCTTAATCAAAGAGAAATACATATAAATAAACAAATGAATTGTCGGAAAAATCCTTCTAAATGGTTTATGAAATTCAAGAGCAACAGTTTCCTTTGGCGGAGCCTCAATGGAAAGGGACGTCTGGTTTACGATCACTGCGAGTCGTCATGGCTTGCCCCAGTTACGCTGGTCACATCTTCAACAGTTTTCAGTCGTTGCTTCAAAATAAATTTCCCAGATTCTTTGTTGATCCCGGTCATATCATCTTGAGGGTTACTGAGATGAAGCGAGCTAGGCCTTTGAATAATTACTGGATTCGACTGATTTGCCACAGGAGTAGCATGCTTTGTAGAATTCGAACTCGACAAGTGAGGGACCCCGAGAGGAGTCTCGATCTTCAGCTGAGCATTGCTAAAAGACAACTTCTTCGTTTCTAGCAAATTTCTGACAACTTTCTTAAGAGCATAGCAATTCTCTAGATCATGGTCGGGCGCACCCTCATGAAATAAACAATGAGCGGCAGCGTTGTACCCTGCAGGTAACGGATTAGGCGGAGGACCCAAAGCACGGGTGGTAATCAGACCCTGTTGTACCAAATGGGGGTATAACTCAGTGAAAGCCATCGGAATTGGAGGACAAGGCTTATACTGACTCTTACGAGGATAAGAAACCTGATCCTGTGATTGCTGGTGAACATGAGCGTTGGGCACTCGTTGACTGTTGACAGGAGCTTGCATGGGCGGATAACCGGAGGGTTGTTGACAAACTGGTGCTTGATATACCGGAGCTGGCTGCACAGGCTGGTATGTAGGAAACTGCTGATCGAAAGGAGGTGCAACAGTAGCTACATAGGGTTGTTGGACATATGGAAACGGATAACCTTGAACATAACTCTGCTGATGTTGCCAAGGTTGAGGAGTAGCTGTTTTGCGGTTCCTCGAACGCGCAGGTCCTTTACCATGGTCGGAGTTAGGAGTTTTGCACTTTGGAGGGGTAGCTCGTCGAACTGGTTGCGCACTAGGAGGCACCAAACCGGATTGAAGACCGTGAGGAGGTACATTCTCGACAGTAACAGCTGGTTGAGGTTCCATAACGGTATTAGTAGTCTCAGAAACAACAGTAGACTGAGCATCCACCTTCACACTAAGAGCTCGTAGCATCTCCAAAATCTGCCCTACACTTCCTCGAAGATCTTCGAGTTCATGGCTGACACGGTTGATCTCTTGGTTTTGATCTTCCATCCTTATGAAGGGTCGTATTGATGCAGAGAACTTAGGGTGACAAAACTGGAAGGTGAGAAAACCGCGTATGAGAAACCGGGAGACACATGCAATGCAAAAGTATGGTGCTAAAATGTGAATGCAAATGAAGATTTCATGGAATTCAAATATTTACGAATATTGCGGAATACCAAGGAAACTTTTAATTCATTGAAGACAGATTACAAATAATATTCTTGCAACCAAAATAGCTAAATAAAAGCCTAGAAAATCCTAGAGAAGCATCTTCCACAACTTCAGTGAGCAGACGGAGATTCGGAGGAAAATAAATATTCGTAGAGCCTTCTCTTCTTGTAGGATTGTATCTCATCATTCTTCGACTGAATCTGCTTTTGAAGTTCTTCGTACTTGCTGACCGTCACATGGTATTTGTTCTTCCATGATTCTGCTTCGCATTGTGATTTCTTCAAAGTGATCTTCAAAGTCTCAGCCTCGGTCATGAAATACTGGACAGGTTCTTCTCTTTGAGGTAAAGGATCTTGGCGAGAGTAGGGCATCTTCAACTCAATAGCTCTTCCTCGGACCCATTGAAGGTATGGTTCCATGGACACACAATTAGGTCTTCCCAAACTTTCTTTTCCTTTCCTATGCAGATGATTCCAAGAAGATAGAATCTGATCTTGAAGCTTTTTGTCGTCTTCGAAAAAGATTTTCTCCACATGAATACCTTTAGCCGGTTCCTTCAAGGGGTATCCCAACTGTCGGCGAGCTAAGACTGGATTGTAGCTAATTCCTCCATTGAAACTGAGCAAAGGCACATTGTTGAAGTTTCCACAACTATCAATGATCGATATCCCATCGTACATGCGATTATACCAATCAATATCAGAGTGAGTTAAAGCCATAACTTTTTGCGACCAACGTTCTTGATTAGGTCTCCAGAACGGACCGGACTTGGGTAAGTGAGAAATAAACCACTTGTATAGCAATGGCACACAACATGCAATCATTCCTCCACCATGAAAGTTTCGGAGATGTACTGAATGATAAGTATTACCCAATAGCGTTGGAACTGGATTTCTCCTCATGAAGGTCTTGATTGCATTAAGGTCCACAAACCCCTCAAAACTAGGAAAAAGCAGCAACCCATAAATAAGCAAAGCAAAAATTGTCTCGAAGGCAAACATGTCTTTATGATCGGCATAAAATTGGGCTTTCTTAATTAGGAAGTCCCTGGGAAAACCGGAGATCCCCCCTTTGGTGATCATATTGTTTTTGACCTCGGATATCCTTAGACAAATGGCTTTAGCAATGTCTCGTTCTTTAGGGTCTTCCTCCAAGAAAGGGAATGGAGACTTATCCAAGATAGGTAATCCCACCAACTGAGAGTACTCTTCTAAGGTAGGTAAAAGCTGATAATCTGGAAAGGTGAAGCAGTGATAATCCGGATCATAAAACTGTAGCAAAGTCGCAAGAAGTCCTTCGTTTACTTGAACCTTCAACAAAGACAATAGCCTTCCATATCTGTTTTGGAACTTTTCTTGATCTTGAACCAAATCCTTTAGCTTCTCTAGGACTTCCAAATTAAAACCCTTAAAAGTAAATTTCAAAGTATGCCTTCTATGGTGATCCATGGTATCCTGCAATGTTCATAAATAGAGTTTGAATTCCATGAAGTCTTAATGTAATATGATGCTTTATGGATGCAATGCATGAAAACACACAAAGTCCTAGGTTAAAGGTACGTGAGCGAAGTTAAGGTCTACCCATCCCAAAAAGGAGTGTACTATAGGTTAGTTGTACCTGCAGAACAAGGTTCTAAAAAGTGCCCAAAGTCATCAGCCCATCTTTCGGATATTATCAACCTTCCGATTGACTCGGGGGTTAATAATATTCTCAAGAGAACCTCTTTTGAGTGTAGTATCGCGTAGCAACCATTGTAGGACTACTCCCACATAGTTCCCGCACTACGTCCTAAATAAGGCCGAGGTGGTGTAAAGGTACTACGGTCCCCAGTATCACAGACTCCAATCGACCATGGAAAAAGTTTTCACGATTATACTCGTTCAACCGAACCATTTTCGAAAAGGTCTCCACTGAGCGGTGATTCTCGAATCAGCTTGGTCGGGATTCAACTCCCTATAAGCTTCATCGAATATATCCCCATCCTATAATAATGTCACTAGTCCGGGCGTAGGACTTATCTCACAACACAGGGAAAAGTCCCAAATCAGAGCACAAATATATACATGCAAATGAATAGTAAAACAGATAGTAATAAATATGAACAAGTTAGGGATAACCCTCAAAAGTTTAGGATTCTCCAGTGAAGTCGCCATTTTCTGTTGCGGTGGAAATAGGATCACAAACTATTAATGAGTTTGAATCGCAATTCAATTCACAACCGCTCTTTGATTTATCCGAAGGAAAAGGTCAAAAGAGGGAAAACCTATTTTTGCATTGTAAACACAACGCGGGGGAGATTCTAGGATTCGGGGGTTGGTTAAGATTAGGGAAGGTATTAGTACCCTAAACTTCTGTAGTACTCTACAGGAACCTTTTGTTCAAATGTTTACTATTTGCTTTATTTATTTGCTTAAAGTATATGTACAAAAGATTAAAAGTGAGAAAAGAGACCTAAGGGGTTAATTCTAAGTTTACTCGGCAAGACATTGCATCTTGTGCCTACGTATCCTTACGGGAGTGGAATCAGAGTAATCGTAGTTCCCCTCAAAAGGGAGGTTAGAGACTTCTTGACTGTGGTCAAGGTCTCAAGGGGAATAAACGTGTCTTAAGGACACGCTTACGCGGAGTGTAGAAACTCCAAATCTCTACGTTGAATGTTAAGTTGTAATTAGGGTTAAATTAGGGATTCCACAGCGGGAAACCCTAAAATGAGCGCGGCGGCTCTTTGACCTAATGCTAGGGGTAAAAGTGTAATTTTGCCTGCGGCGAGGCACTTGTGAAAATTTAGGGTTGAAAAGGTGTAAGGGTTTGAAGTTGAGGACTATTGGCGCGGCGATCAAAAGCTAGACCTAACCTTCGGATGTGTATAGTGTAACAGAATAATTGATGAATGTGTGGGATCATGCAAACAGAGAATAATGTCATAATTTAAACCAGGCAAGCAGGAACTTAAAGACAGAAATTAAAGCGCGATTGTTAGGATTCGCGAGGTTACAACCGAGAAGCAGTTACAATAATGATGAAACTTAAATAAAACACCACGCAATAGTAGTAAACATGAGCTGCAAAGGATGAACACCGTTAGTAAGCAAAGTTAGACGGTGATGGGACAGGTCAGGAGAAAAAGTGCAATATTGGAGATTTTTTTGTTGTTTTTAAAGAAAGAAATTTGATTAAGTTAAAAAATGTTTAAACGTGAAAAGATTAATTTTAATTTTCAAAAAATGTTTTAATTTAATTAAAAAAATTTACTTTTGATGTTTATTTTTTAAAAAAAGGTTTTAGCCAGGATTTAGAGTTATTATTTTTTTAAAACAAGGGTTTAAAGTTATTATTTAAAATTTTTTTATTTATTTATTTTTTAAAGAAAATAATTTGAATATTTAATTAAAAAAAAAGAGTTTTAAAATAACAATTTTAATATACAAAAAAAAACCATTTAAAACAACAAAAAAAAATAAAAGGGAAATAAAGGGGTTGGGCTGGTCATCACTCCCGGACCCAACCCGGTTAGTGAGAATGTATCAAAATATCAATTTAGGGTTTCAGAACCCTCTCATCTTCGCGGCGCCGTTTCTCTCATTCATCGCCTTCATTCGCGATCTGATCTCTCATGCTCAACCTGAAAAGAAAAACAACACATAATGACCGTGAATCAGGAGTTTACGTTTTTTGAAGGTGGTTTTCTTTGAGGCGATGATGTGAACTGAGCTTTCGGGGAAGTATTTGCTCGTCGTGACTTTAAACGGCGCCGGTGAATCCTCTCCACTCGGGTTGCTTTGTTTCGATCTCTCTCCCTCTCGCGGCCACTAGCGCTAGGGTTTTGTTTGCGATCTTGCTCGCTTCGTCGCTTTTGGTGTTCTCCGCCGTTGTTGTCTAGGGTTTCAACGAGGTGATCTCACCCCTTTTTATATCTCTCTGATTTTCTCTTTTGGGCTTTTTGTGGGTTCTGGATCTTCACGTTACTGATATGATTGATTCGCGATGATTGGCTTTTTCATGATTGGATTCGGTTGATTCGATTTTATTTCCAGATTTATTTAGATCTTTTCTTTCCTTTTCCAGGTTTGCTCGAAGGGCTTTGTGAGATTGATTTTCTGATTTGGTTATCCGTGTTCAATTTGGCTGGTCCTTACTTTGGATTGACTGAATTAGTTTCCAATGTGGATATCCACTTGTCGAGACTTGATGAATCGATATCTATGGTTCTTCGCGAACTTGCTTCATTTAGTTTAACCATTGATTGGGATTCACTTTATTTTCCTCTTTTTCTTTCAGAACAGGTATGGATGCTGATGCTTTGGTTGAGTCAAAGTTGTCGAGAAGGGGTATACGGCGATGATGACAATGTTCTGAGCCTGATGAGGGAATCTATGATACCGCGGTTGCCTTTAACCATGTCTCGACTGTTGCCCTTGATAATCTCTGCTGTGTTCTTTGCTTGTTGGAATTTGGTTCAGAACAGGGTTTCTGTGCTTGATTGTGACTGATATTGCTTTGTCTTGTGACTGGTGTTGCTAATGGTTGCTTTTATGATTCAATCAGTTGATTTTTTTCGACCCAATAATCCCTTATTAATGGGCTTTTGCTCTGAGCTGATTTTAATGTTCTTCTTCTTCTTTCGCAGGGGAAACCATGCTTCCTTGAGTTCTGATACTGCCGGTTTTAGCCGTTGAGAGGTGTTTGGGCGATGACGACCTCACAGTCTGAGCTACCAGGGCATCCGTTCTTGTTTCTACTCTCGATGATTGTTGGGAGCCTTCGAGATTGGTTGTTTTGTTCGAATTTCCATTGTTGTCGACGCTTGGTCGGGAGCTGGAGACACTCTAGTTGTTTCTCTCCCGGCAGCTCGAACCTCTGCCCAGTGATGAATTTACTGAGGGCTGAGTTTAAGTCCATTCTTCTGTTAATGGAACTTTGTAGTGTTTCTTGTTCTGATTGCTTTCGACCAACTTTTCCACTAATCAATATCAAGTCAATAAAGTCAATATCTGCTTTCCCAAAGAAGGCAGTCATGTTGCCATCCCATCATTTACATTCTTGTATTTTGTCTTTGTTTGTTTAATTACTATTTGCTTTAAACATTATCGTTTGTATTTGGTTTTGTTAATGAAGTGACTGTGCATGTTTTGAATTAGTTATGTTATTATTCACTCATTTTCTCCATTTACTGAAAAGCACAAACACATCTCTATCCACTTCACTCTCTTTATCAAATTGTTGTTTAGCAATTATTGGAAGGAGGATGGTGAAAATGAAATACCCATAATTGCAAACTGTATGCTTTCAGATAAAATCCTACCGATGATGTACAAGTATTGTTTCAATCCCCCAAACACTGGAGAGACAAGGAGTTAATCCCTTGTTAACCACTTCGAGCCAAGAAGTAGCAGTTTCCTTCGGACTTATAAAACCTTACACTCAACCTGGGGCAGGGTAGTGTTCAGTTAATCTGATTATGTACTCGAATCACCAAGCAAAATCCAAAAGACATGACAGTTGTTCTTCAATACCCATGACTTGGTAGTCACAATCCTTCAGAAAAATACAAAATCAAAAAACTCAAAAGCCTGTTAAGTCGAACACCTCAAAGGAGACTTAGGCAAAAATCAAGGCAATCCCGATGGACCTAAAAAGAGAAATCAGTCCATGCAAAAGTTAAAGATCAAAAGCAAAATCAAAAATGGTCCTTAAATCCTCAACAAAAACAAAATAAGATCCAGTGACCACCATCTTAAAATCAAAAGGTCACCAACATCCATAAAAAACAAAATAAGGTGACTGCCATCTCGAGCAAACCTGGAACCATCCCGCTTACACTGTCAATCCTTTTGGAAGACAAACATGTGCAGAATTAACTGAACATAGAACTGAAGTTCATCACGAAGAAGGGGTGGGTATAAACCATGTTTTGAGCCTAACATCCTTTATTTTGAACAGTGAACCAGACCATGTTACAACCCTCGAAAGACCTAATTGAGGCGAGATTTATTCTAAAATCATACTATTGCAAGGTTGCGAAAACTGACTCCCCACATACTTGCTAATAATCAACATCGATGTCATTCTTCTTGCTATATCTTACGTACACTAGCAAAATCAGCACCACGTCTGGACTAACGGCCCATTCGTCTCACACTATCACAACACTCTAATAAACAACACTTTTTCAAAACTTGCATGAGCACTGCATTAAGATCTCCATTTGTGAATAAACAATTTTAACTACAAATCAGTGTTTGATGTCAAATACAACTACAACAAAGAGAAATAAAAAAGGAAATGGAACTTTCAGCGGTGCCGACCCCAATCAAGGCTACCTCAATACCCTCAATCTGGGGCAAATCCTTTAATGACTCGATCAGGGGAAAGCTATCTCGCAATCAAAGCACACCTTCTAAAGATTTGATCACTTCAGGAACTGGTTAATCCGGGGCAAACTATTACCATATTCAGGCTGGGGAAAAACCAAGTGCATAGGGCAGATCCTCCCACACATTTAAGATGGACAAGCAGATCTTTCCAGATACTAGCAACCATTAGGAGCACAACATTCATGAGTTTATTACGTCTCTATGCTCAATTTCAGGATGTCCTGGCCATCAAGCATAAGGTTGTGGTTCTCTTGGAAGTGAACACCACGACTTATCAACAAGTGATCAAACTTGGGGCATCGAAAGCATCTTCATCTGCTTCAACTAAGGCGTCTTCAACGAAATGAGTGTCGAGGAAATCAAACCCTCTCACCACTCAAAGTCCAATCTGCATTGGAAACTACCAAAAGTCCACCATGCTGGCACCTCTACAAACATATCCAATCACCCATCTTCATCATATGCATCATTCGCATCATGCGCATCACATTCATCATCATAAGCATCATATGCATCATATACATGCCAAAACCAAATCATACTTCCCAGCTTGCGTCTCAGTGCGTTAGAATTTGTATTGCACTTCCATATGACATGAAACATCATTACCAAATCGAGATTTCATATAAGTCAAGATCCAGGATCAATCTTGAGATTCCAAGACGACCTTCAACCCAACCAAGGGCATCTTCTTCAAGACCGTGGGAATTCCTCATGAAGTTGTTTTAACCTTTGTTTGATCAAGCTCAAGATGATCTTCAGTCCAGCCAGGGACATCTTCTTCAAGACCATGGGCATTCCTCATGGAATTATTTCAACCTTTTGCTGATGAAATTGTAATCTTCAAGCGAGTCAGTGGGCGTTCCTCATTGAGTTGTTCTCCCCAACCTTTTGTTGATGAAGTTGGCATCCCCAGCTCAACTAGTAGCATTTCTCCGAGGCAGTGGGCATTCCCCATTGAAGTGGTTCTCTTCAAACTTTTATTAATAGAGTTACTATCCTTAGACCAGTTAGCGGTTTTCTCCAAACAAAATTCAACCTCTCCCTTGGGTGTTCCCCAGTGAGTTGGTTCCTTGTCAACCTTTTGTTGATAAGGATGGTGTTCCTCAATGACATCTTCACTTCAACCTTTTGTTGATATACCCAAGCAAGTCGTAATCATCATATATCTAACAAACTTGACCTTTTAAATTTACTATCATCCTTTTGGTGATAACCAAATCCCGTCAATTCAACCTTACCATCATCCTTTTGGTGCCGACGATCCATGAACCTTTGGTCTATGTATCATCCTTTTGGTAAATGACAACCTCAAATATCATTATGTACCTGGCGTTATCCTTTTGGTAATAACAAGTCCAGTTGACCTCATTTTCATTCTTTTGGTGAAGGGTCATTGCGTGTGTGTCTGTTATCATCCTTTTGGTGATAGATCTGTCATCCTTTTGGTGTCAGATATCTTGGTGTGTATGTGTGTGTATGCTCTATCATCCTTTTGGTTTCATAATTGTATGTGTTCTCTATCATCCTTTTGGTGATAGATCTATCATCCTTTTGGTGTCGGAGTTGTGTGTGTTCTTTATCATCCTTTTGGTGATAGACCCGTCATCCTTTTGGTGTTGGGAATCTGTGTTTGCTTACTATTATCCTTTTAGTAATAGCGAGTTTCGACCTCACTTTCATCCTTTTGGTGAAGGGTCGTTGCATGTGTTTTCTATCATCCTTTTGGTGATATGTCCATCATCCTTTTAGTGTCGAAGTTGTATGTGTTCTCTATCATCCTTTTGGTGGTAGGCCCGTCATCTTTTTGGTTCCGGAGTTGCGTGTGCATTTACTATCATCCTTTTGGTGATAGGCCCGTCATCCTTTTGGAGTCAGAGTCGTGTTTTCTATCATCCTTTCGTGATAGATCTGTCATCCTTTTGGTGTCGGTGTCATACCCTAAATTTGTCCTACCCATTTGTAAATATTTTCGCTTTTTTTGTTTCATGCCATTTAGATGCGTGTCCACCCCCGATTGAGCGTTTTTTTCAAATCTCAACAATTTTGCCCAATGAGAGCGTGACACGTGGCTTAAAGTTATTTTTCGTAAATTTGAGTCCTTTTCATTTTCCCATTTTTCTGTTCAAATATTAAAATTCCTGTATATACTTTGTTTTAACTCTTTTGTTTTTAATTAAGTTTAGATTCTTTTGGGTTTTTATTATGATTTTAGAATATAGTTTAATTTGATTTTATTAGGTTTTTATAGAATTTAACCTTTTATTATTTTTAAAATAGAGATTAAATTGGTTTTATTATTATCATAGTTTTTATTAAAAATTGGTTTTTATTTTAATAGATATTAATCTAGGCTAGCTTAGTTTAATTTTATTTAAATTATTTGTTCACTTTTAGAATATTTTTTTTAGTGTAAAATATTATTATTAGTTTAATTAGAACTTTAATTAGTTTATTAGGAGATAAATAGACTTTTATTTTGTTTTTATATAGATTTTTTTTGTTTTGTGTGAATTTTACTAAGTTTTTAGAATTAATTAGAGTTAATTAGATTTTTTAGATTTTTATTAATTTAATTAAGGTTATTATTTATTAATTATATTTTTATTTTCTTTTTTTTTAATCATTTGTTTAGTTTAGTTTTTAAGATTTAATTATTTAATTGTTTATTCAGATTAGTAATTAAGTTATGTTTAATACATCATTAGCCTTTTAATTCAGCATTAATCAGTCATTAACCCCTCCAGTTGCCACGTGGCAGCCCTATATAGGGGAATGCACTATTCACCTTCCCGAGAGACAACCCTAATCTGAAAGGGCAGCCTCCAAACCTGAGGACACAACCCTAGTTCAGCAGCTCCAAACTCTAACACTGTAGCCGCCGCTACAGTGTCATCTTCCTTCACCAACTTCATCAGCCGTTAACACCATCCATTGAACAACATTGATATACCCAGAAAGATACGAACCACCAACAGTCAACCTTCACTCCCCAGATCTTCAAGGTCTCCACTTTCATCGTTTTAGACAAAGCCTTCCAATCAACCAAAAAGCCAGACGCGACGGCATCCTCATTTCTCATTTGTAAATCTTCAACACAAAATCATCATCCGCAACAACCATGAACTCCAACTCCCACCATTTTTTTTGTCATCTTCAAAGCAAACCCAAAATCCACCGTAAATCTGTTTGAACTTCCGTCAATCCACCGGAAACCATAAAGCGAACCGCAGCCCAGAATCTCCAACTCTCAAACCTCAACAAATAAAAACCACAAACAGAGTCCTGCTAACTTCCGCTCAACCCTTTCAACCAAATCGCAACACATCACCCACCTGCGAACCAGATCAAAAGATCAGAGAATCAGAAGCGAGTATGAGAGGGGAAACCAGTTAAAACCAAATAGAGGATGTATAAGATGGAGGGAGTGACGATTTTGATGAGAAAGGGGAAGTGTGTAGTCGTAACAGAGAAAAGAGATGAACAGTGAGAGTGAGAGAAGAGACGAACCGATTTTGACGAGAGGAGGGAGTTCATGTGGGTTTTTATTTATTTATCTATTTTTGTTGTTTTCTTTCATTCGTTTTGGGTTGACTGTTGAACTGATTTTTTTCCACTTCCTTTGATTTGTGCTGATAGGTGATGGGCTCTCCAAAAGCCCAAATGATCCTTCACCTTGCTATTTTATCATGCACCTTCTGTTCCTCATTATACCCCCCTCTGTCTTTATTATTTTATTAATCACTATTATTATGTATATATTATTACTATTATGTAAATATTATATATTGTTTTCTTTTAATATTTCTTTTAATATTTTTTATATATTTTTTATTTAGAAGGTTGTTACTATTATTTATTTATGCATATATTATTTTCTAGAGTTTTTTATTTTATAATCATTTTCTTTTACAATGTTTATTCATTTAAATTTTGTAATAGAGTTTTAGAATATCTTTTCACTTGTTGAATTCTATATTAGATAATTTATAGTTTTTTTTAGAGCTATCTCATTTTACCGTTTGGGTCGATGACGATATCCTAAAGCGGTTTTTCTGTCAAATTATTGATGAAAAATAGCAAACCCGAGACCAACTTTTCTTTTTTTTGATTTTTATTGTTTTTATCGATTTTTACTCATTTTTATACCTTTTATCTCATTTTTGGTCAATGACGAATTTATAAATATTATCGGTCAAATTATTGATAGATGATGTTTTATTCGAGACTATTTCATTTTATATTTCATTTTCCTATTTATTTCCATTTTTATTCATTTTCTGATCGATGATGTCTTTAGATTCGTAAGCGTCGCGTATCGGAGTTGATAACCTTCTCGATTTCAAATCTATGGGGAATGACCATTAGGGTCATTTTCCGTACTTTGGGATCGTGATAGGCTACCTTTGATTAATCGGCATTATGTTTGCGATTAAGACGAGATCCTATTTCTTCGTGTCCCGATTCGATTCAATAAATTGACCATTAAATTTAATTTTCGTCAAATATTATTGTGGATATTATTGTCATATTTATCTTACTATATATTCATATTATCATCTCATTATTCATATTCATTCACCCATATTCAAAAATACCTAATAAATTATCGAAACTCCTAAATGCCAAATTGGTGGACTGTTGGATCTTTGGTCATTTGCAGGCATCCTAACTTTGAGTCGTGCCCGACTTTTCTCAAGGCGTAATTTAGGACACAAATGCACACACACGGCTTTCTCTTGGGCTACCTTACAATGAGACCCCTTTATTTCGTGCAATCCCGTGTAACTTACATGTACCCCTCTCCCATTCTGATGTATGTTTCGCATTTCTTTGATTATTAGTTTATCTCCTAGGAGCACCCATAGGGACTAGAGCGGATTCAAACTATTTTCAGACTAATTCTCGATTCATCATCGAGCCACTTTCAAACAACCCGTAAGTCAAGTGCTCATACGCATTCGCCATCAACCTATTACAACTCGACCCTTGATGCGTAAGTCAAGCCGGTCTCTTTTTTTCAAATAATTTTATTTTCAGCATGCTTTGCACGCGATAATAAGTCAAACCCTTGATCCAACGTCAAGTGGATTTTCGTAACAAACTATCAATCAATTAACAAATATTCAATTCTTTTCAAGGTGTAAAGAGTAGGTTCAAGTCTTTGATCTTGCTTTCCCTTGTTTATATGCGAGTTATCTTATTCGTGTACGAGCAATTGACGCCTTTAAGTAACGTTAACAACTCGACAGTATTCAACTATCTCCAAATACTCATCCTTTCACTCACCTTTCAAACAACTTCTTTTACGATGAAAAAGAGAGTGTTCCAAGTCTTTGGTTCGCTCTCCTGACTACTTGGATCCGAGAAGCCTTTCTCAAGCTTCAAGTAGTCGTCATCCGACCATTTTCATCCTTTTATTCAAACAACCTTCTTTCACGATGAAAAAGAGAGTGTACCAATTCTTTGGTCTGTTCTCCCGATTATTTGGAGTTTGAGAAGTCTTTCTTAAGCTTCAATTAATCGTCATCATTTCAATCTCATCCTTTCAAACACAACTTCTCTTACGATGAAAAAGAGAGCGTTCCAAGTCTTTGGTTCGTCCTCCCGATTATTTTGGTCCGAGAAATCTTTCTTAAGCTAAAATAGTCGTCATCAATTCAACTTCACCCTTTCAAACATAACATTATTCCTTCATGATGAAAAAGAGAGTGTCCCAAGTCTTTGGTTCGCTCTCCCGATTACTCGGGTCTGAGAAGTCTTTCTTAAACTTCGAGTAATCGTCATCCGTACCCACATCAAATCCAATTCAAACCTGTTTCTTTCGTGGTCGTTACCACGAACTACGAACGCTCTGATTCTTCATTCATTCTTGGATGTAAGATACGTAGGCACAAGATTGCGATGATCTTGGCGAGCACAATTCTCTCCATCTTCCATTTTCCCCATCCTTTCCCGTAGTCGAACTACGACGCTCTGATTTCTCATTCTCGTCCGAATGAGCATACGTAGGCACAAGGGCCCCAGTCCTTGGCGAGCAACCTATCCTCTAAACCATCCCCCTTCCCCTAGTGTCTTTATCCCTTTATAGTATCCTTTAGCATTTAGTAGTGAGAAGAGAAGAATTAAGTTTAGCTAACATCCATCACAACTCGAATTAAGAGGTTCCCGTCGAGTACGGCGGACGTGAGGGGTGCTAATACCTTCCCCTCGCGTAACCGACTCCCGAACTCAGGAACATATGGTTGCGACGGCCGTGTTCCTTCCGCGTTGATGAGGTTTTCTCGATATTTTCCTCTCCCGTTCATTCGGGAAAAATAAAGTTCGGTGGCGACTCTGTCGAACCGCATTTCCACGCCTTTCGCACGAGGGTCGTATGTTCGAAATGAATTTTCGAGGTGCGACAGGTGGCGACTCTGCTGGGGAATTTTCTCCATGCAAAAGAGAGTCGAGCCTATCTTAGTTTGAGTTGTTAGCTTTTTGTTTTTATTTTCTTCTCGCTTATTTATTTGTATCCTTATCTTGGTTACTTGTGCTTATGGCATTGTGGGGTTGTTCTGCTTATGGTTATTTTGTGAGATGGCTCTACACCCGAGTCCGAGTATAACCCTAGGATTAGGATGGTGGTTGTGTAGTGGAGACTTGCGTGGAGTCTTTCACGTAGAGTGGAAGCGAAAACCCCGCTTGGAGTAGATTCCTTGGAGATTTTGTTGCTGTGGTGAGTCTTTGCCATAGCAATAACGTTTTCGAGCTTGAGTCGTTGATCCCATGGACCATAAACCATTTTATCCATGGTGGTTGGTAGTGTTAATTCTTTGTGAATTAATACGAACGCCCCAATCAGATGAGATCCCTTGAACGTATTACTTTCTTACAGTAATATTTTCAACCTTGATCTATGACTCTGAGAACCTTTTCTAGAATCCGTGTGTCGATGGTTGTGTAGTGGATGCCTCCGAGAAGTCTTTCTCGTGTGGAAGATACGAGAACCTCACCTAGAGGAGATTCTTTTAAGGATATTATCATCGTGATGAGGCTTTGTCATGGCAGTAATATCTTTGAAAGCTGTCCATGACTCTAGGCACCTACCCATTTTAGAATCTTACCTGTGGGGGTTTCTTTGAGCAGTGACTGTGATCCTTGAACCGTTCACCCGGCTAATTCTCAGAATTGTTTGAATTTGTGATCCTGTGATCCTAGATCTTGCATCTTGCATCGCATATTATTTGCATTGCATCTCATATGTTGTGCATTTTGCATTTCCAATCCTTCAGCAGAATCTCATGTCTCCGTTCCTTCTTCTCCAGTAAATCAAGCTGAGTCCTCGACACCAGTACGCAACTAGAGCCAATACAAGACGAATGATGGAGCAGATTCAACAGGAGCAAGCTACCTTCAGGGAAGAGTTGGATTCTATGAAAGGAAAGATCGACCAGATCCTCGAAGCCATCCTCACGGCCAGAAGAGAGGAAGAACAGCGTGAAGCCGTTGCTGTCGTCAACAACAATGGTCAAGGACAAGGGTCTACTGCCATCCCTTTGGTTCCAATTCCAAATCCTCATGGGATGCCGTTGAACTTCAACAACGCAGTCGAAGGAAACACTTCTCATCCAACCCCAGCGTCCGGAGTTACCATTGGAGCTATCCCGCAGGCCCAGCCTACTGTCGTGCAAATCCCAGTTCCTCATGTCGAAGATACTCTGATGGATCAGTATGATGATGTTCAGAACTATCATGCTGCTATCCCCATTGCCAGTCCTGTTGCCGCTCAGGATTCAGAAGCCATGAAGATGTGCCGAGATCTAGCCGAGAAACTCCGAGCCATGGAGGGGCATAACTCAAATTCTTTCAGTGCTTTGGAATTGTGCTTGGTGTCTGATGTTGTCATTCCTCCCAAGTTCAAGGTGCCTGAATTTTCGAAGTACAAAGGTCTCAGTTGCCCAAACATTCATTTGAAGATGTACTGTCGCAAGATGGCTGCCTATGCCAGAGACGAAAAGCTCATGATTCATTGCTTCCAAGACAGTTTGTCTGGGGCATCACTCGAATGGTATATGCAGCTGGAACGTGGCAGTGTGCGCACTTGGGCCGAGCTAGCCGATGCATTTGTCAAGCAGTATAAGTACAACACCGATCTTGCTCCGAATCGTACTCAGCTTCAGAGTATGACTCAGAAGGACAACGAATCCTTCAAGGAGTACGCGCAACGATGGAGAGAGCTAGCTGCAAGGGTGCATCCACCTCTAGTTGACCGTGAATTAATCGACATCTTCATGGGTACCTTGCAAGGCCAGTACTACGAAAAGCTGATCGGAAGTGTCTCCGCTGGATTTTCTGACTTGGTGATCGTTGGTGAGAGAATTGAAGAAGGGTTGAAGAGTGGAAAGATCCCAGGAGGTTCCAACAATCAGGCCAATGCCAAGAAGCCTTTCAATGGATACAAGAAGAAGGAGGGCGAAACAAATGCCATCTTTTCGCAGAAAGGGCAAGCTTCTCAACAAGCTCCTACTCCTATGCCTTATCAAGTTCCCTATTATCAGTATCCGTATGTTGCTGCCGCACAATGTGCTCCAATGCCTTATCATCCAGCTGTTCAAGCAGTGCAAGCTCAGATGCCACGACAACAGGCTCCTTAGCAACAAGCCTACAACCAGCAAGGATATCAGTATCCTCCTCAGCAACAGCAAATGCAAGCTACTCAGCAACGACAAGGTACTCGCCCACAACGTCCGCAGAGAACATGGAGACCAGATAGAGTCTTTGATCGTCTACCAATGACATATGCTAAAATCTTTGCTCAGTTGATGGAGAAGAAAGCTGTTGTTCCGAGAGATTTGGCTCCTCCAACTATCATTCCTGCCGATTACGATGCAAATGCTCATTGTGAGTTTCATAAGGGTGCTTCAGGTCATACCATTGAGGACTGCAGAGCTTTCAAGCACATAATTCAAAACATGATCGACAGGGATGCTATCAACTTCAATGGGAAGTCTCCAAATATCATCAACAATCCGATGCCACCAGTCAACTAGTGCCAACATCAGATCGATTCCAGTCAAGTTCATTCCCCGAAGAAGGCAGTCATGTTGCCATTTCATTATTCGCAGTTCTTATATCTTGTCTTTGTTTGTTTAAGTATTGTATGCTTTGAACAATTGCCATTCGTATTTGGTTTTCATTAATGTATTGTTTATGCATGTTTTGAATTAGTTATGTCGTATTCACTCATTTTCACTTATCACCGACACATTTATTCACTCCACTCTATTCACTGTTGTTTAGCGTGATTTGAGGGAGGATGATGAAAACGAGATACCCATAATTGCAAACCGTATGATTTCAGACAGAATCTCGTCAATGATGTACAGGCATTGCTTCAAATCCCCAAACACTGGAGATATAAGGAGTTAATCCCTAGTAAACCACTTCGAGCCTAGAAGTAGCAGTTTCCTTCGGATATTCAAACCTTTACACTCAACCTGGGGCAGGGTAGTGTTCAGTTAATTCAACCCCACACTCGAATCAACAAGCAAAATCCAGAAGACGGTTGTTCTTCAATGACCCATAACATGGCAATCACAACCTTCCAACAAAATCCAAAAAAAACATCAAAAGCCTGCTAAGTCAGACACCTTAGAGGGGACTTAGGCAAAATCAAGGCAATCCCGATGGATCTGACAAGCAAAGTTAATCCATGCAAAAGTTAGGGATCAAAAACAAAAGCAAAAGAGGACCCCAAAACCCTCAACAAAAACAAAATAATATCCAGTGGCCACCCAAATCAAAAGGGGCACTGACATCCATCAAAAAAACCAAAATAAGGTGACTGCCACGACGAGAAAACCTTGAACCTTCAAGCTTACACCGTCTAGACAAGTGTAGAATTAACTGAGCGTAAGACTGGAGATTATTAAGAAGAATGGGTGGGTACAAATCATACTTTGAGCCTAATATCCTTTGTTTCATAACCGTGAACCAGACCACGTTACAGCCCTCAAAAGACCTAATTGAGGCGAGGTTTATTCTGAAAGCATACTATTGCGAGGTTGCGTAACCTGACTCCTCACATGATTTCTAATCATCAGCATTGGTGTCATTATCCTTGCTACATCTTCTACACCAATCAAAATTAACACAATGTCTGGGCTAACAGTCCATTCGTCTCACTACCACGACACTTTCAAATAAACGATACTTTTTCAAACTAGCATCGAACTTTGCATTAATTATTACCATTTGTGAATGTACAATTTTAATTGCAAATCAGTGCTAGGTATTCAAGGACATCTCAACAAGGTCCAACCGAGGAGGAACTCGACTTTCAGTGGCGTACACGAGGCAAGATAATTTCAAAGCCCATAGGCTGGGGAAAATCATTCAAGAGCTCGAGCAAGGGCATATCATTACCATATTCGGACTGGGGCAAGACCAAGTTACCCTAATCATCAGGCAGAGCTGCAACCTTCTCTGAAGGAGATTCACAACAAATCACCAAGTACCCAGACTTGGGGCATCCAGGGCGTTATATTCTGCTTCAATCATGGCGTCTTCAGCAAACTGCGTGTCGAGGAAGTCAATCCCTCCCACCATCCGAAGTCCAATCCGCATTGGCAACTACCAGAGGCCACCACACTGGCATTTCCACCTGCATTTCCAATCACCTGTCTGCAATCATACGCATCATACGCATTGCATTCGCTATCATAAGCATCTTGCATCATATGCATACCCAACCATATCATACTTCCCCGACTCTTGCATCTCCGCGCGTCAGCATTTGCATTTGCACTTCCACTCGCATGGAATATCATTTATCATCCAACATTCATATATGCAAGTCAAGGTCCAGGATCAATCTTGAAGGTTTCCAAGACCATCATCAGCCCAATTAGGGGCATCTCCCACGAGTATCAAGAGCTTCAAAGCAATCATCAGCCCTGTCAGGGGCAATCTTCTGCAATTGTGGGTTTCTCCCACAAAATTTGAAGTTATTCAAAGCAAGATTCAGTCCAGTCAGGGGCATCTTTTTCAAGACCATGGGTACCTCCCATGACGTATTTCAACCTTGTGGTTGATCAGATCCTCAAATCAACCTTCAGCCCAGTCAGGGGCATACCGTTCAAGACCGTGGGCGTTCCCCACGAAATTGTTCAACCTTTTGTTGGGCGAGTCCAAGAAGTTCAGTGCAAGATTCAACCCGAGCAGGGGCATCTTCCGCAAAGCCGTGAGCAGCCTTTTGTTGAGCAGCCTTTTGTTGATCAAGACAAGATATCAAGACAAACTCAGCCCAATCAAGGGGCGTCCTCTTCAAAATTCATGGGCGTAACCATGAAATCATTTCAGCAAAACTATGATCTCCAAACAAAGACGGTGGGCGTACCCCGTTGACTCGTTTCAATTCAATCCTCCTCTTGGGGGGTCCCCCATTGAGTTGTACCCAGCAAGCGTGACCGTTGTCAATTGTCTTACTATCATCCTTTTGGTGATAGCCGAACTTCGTCGGTTCAACATAGCCTGCATCCTTTCGATGTTGGTGTTGCACCCTAAAATTTTCTCAACCTTATTCACTTGGTTTATGTTTCAATATCATTAGCATTTGCATATAGAGTCATGTACATAGACTAATCATCTGCATAGCATAAGCATAGCAAGTCATTCAACAGGGGACCAATCATTATTCTCATCTCTAGAGGCCTATCAAGAGGTTATTATCCTGATTCAATCTCATTCAAGTCATCAAGAAAGAATTTGAAAGCAGGGAGTTCAGTGGATCAAGCATTGAGTATATCTCCTAACTGAGGGTGTCTGAGGATCAATAAGGGAATTATGAGTTGTGAATTGAGAGTATGGGGAGTATCTAGACGTCTTGGAGGACTTAGAAAGTCATTTGGAGAAGAAAACAAGTTGTTGATGGGGTCACAAGAGCTACAGTTGAAGATAGTCAACTAGGGTTTCATCTGGGTCAACCCTGGGTCAACCCTAGGTCAAATGACTGATGGAGAGGCATTAAGGGCTATTGAAGAGATGTGGGGTTCATCATTTGACATGGAGAATGAGGATATGTTGTTATGCTAAGAAGAAATCAAGAGAAATCAAGGAGAAGAGGAGGGTCTAAATTAGGGTTTCTATGTAAAATCCCCTAGTTTAGGTCAAATTTCCAAGCAAGATAAGTCAAAATGCAAGCTTCAAATGGATCCTTGGCCAACATGAAACTTGTAGAGGATCTCAAGACCTTTAATTTGAGTGGTGGAAGACATCAAGGAGATTTATAGAACTCAAGTTATGGTCCTTGCAAGTTACAGGTCATCTGAGGTATCTGAAATTTTGTCTGTGAAAGTGACTTGACTTCCAAACAACTTTTACCCCTCAAGGAGATTTCAAATGAATTTCTGGTCAACATAAGAATTGTTCCTTATTGTCTTAGCTTTCTAGAATGGTATAGTATGCCTTCATATGATGTGGGGAACTCAACTTATGGTCTTGGCAAGCAAAGGGTATTTTGGTCATTTGTGAATTACAGGTCATTTTAACCTATGCCCAAAACGCATACAAGGAGGCCTCAAATGGAAAAACTTACAACATCAAACTTGCTCCAAATGACATTTTGAGTCTAGAAAAGTGACCATGAGAGATTGGAAAAGTTCATAGCACAAGGTTTCAAAATTGTTGAATTTAATGAAGAAAAATGGCTTAAAAAATGAGATTTTTCATATCTTGGCCAAATGATGCAAAATTATAGGTCATTTTGAATGGAAAGGGCATTTTAAAGACATTGGCTAAAGTGGAATTTTGAGTTTAGTTCATAATTTGAGAGTTATTCATGGTTGCTTGAATTGAAAGTTACATAAACCAAATTGAAAGGGAAAAGTGTAAGGGAAACTTCTCCAAGCTTCTAGGAAGTTCTAATCCCATCTATATATTCATGCAAGTTGGTTCATGCAAGGGTTGGTGCTCCCATTTGTTCAAAACCTCAATTTTCATTCATTTTCCCATTCTTGCATAAGCTTCTCAAACTCCCTCAATTTCTCACCAATCTTCAATATTCTTGATTGAGTCTTCATCATCATCTCACAAGGATCAGAATCCATACTTTCATTTGTCAAATTGAGGAAGGAATTGAATCATTCACCATTATCATTCAAGAGGCATGAACTTTGGAAGTGAGTAATTCAAGGCTTTAGAACCACACTTGTTGCATACAGAAGTAATCACCAAGCCTACTGATCACATTCCCTTCATCACAAGCAGTTGATTTGAAGATCTCAGCACCTGTATCAAGGAATTACACCAGGTTGGTTTTCTCTTCGTATAGCATGAATTAGTTAGGGTTAATAGGTTTTGATAGTGTAGAACGGTTAAGGTAGGATAGAGGATTGTTTTGGATGAATTTGAGAAGATTTCATGAAGTTTGAGCATGATGTGTTAATTCTGTTGAGGCTCTTAACTCTTGGATTAAGGCACGAAAATGTTAGTAGGGTAGCATGTTATAATCAGGGTGAGGTATAGATCAGTTTAGGATGAGTTTCGTGGAGAATTGGAGAGGTTCGATATCAGACACTAATGGTGGTTTCCATCTGTTACCTTCTTCGAATTGGATGATTGTTTGAAGTTTAATGGAAGCTATGGTCATAGACTTGTAGAGGGAAAGAAATGGAGGAGTTTTGCTTTTTACATCGTGTGTTTTCATGGCGTGTGGAGAGAGCATGAAGAGATGGAAGTATCGTGCATGGGAAGGGTTTCTGAAACCCTAGATGGCTGGAGGTTGAAGAAGGGTTAGTGGCCATACGATTGAGGTTAGACCTTTGACTTGGGGGAATCATCCAACGGACACGATCAAATTTCAAAACGGAGGGAAATTTTAAAAGACAAAACGCACCGTTTCACTTATTGGGGGGAATTGGGCTCAGACAGCTATTCGCACCCCCCAATTTGATGGGCCCAACGCGCTGAACTTGGTTTTCCTGCTATTCTCACCCCCTTCAACTATTTCTTTATATTTTCTTTTTATTTTCTTTTCATTTTTCATTCATTTTTAAAAATTCATAATAAATAGAAAAATCATCATTTTTAATTCATTCTTTTTGCATATTTTTCTTTAGGATGTTTAGAAAATTATAAAAAATAAAAATTGCATTTTATTTTTTATTTGATATTTTTCCCATATTTTCTAAATAAATGACATTTTAATAGTTTCATTTCATACATGATTTTGTTATTTTTTGTTCTATTAATTGCTTCAATATTTTTTGCCCATTCTTTTTAGGTTGTTTAGTTTAGACATTAAACTTGTAGATACCATTTAGTTCCCATTTTTAGCAATTAATTTTAGGTGTTTAGTTTAGGTGAGAACAACATGAATAAACTAGGGTTTTAGGTGATGACTTAGGAGAATCAGTTCATTTCCCTTAGGACTTAGGGTTTGAATAGTTTAGCTATGGGACTATAGGGGCTATGGGTAGTTATTAGATCCCCTAGAAAAGTCAGGATTCCCCTACTGCTATTACTGTACTGTATATATCTGATTGACTGGTGTGGTATGCCCTCTGGGGTTTATTGCTTGTTTGTGTGGGTATTGGGATTGTTTGGGGACTTGGGAGAGCTGAAGACTTGAGGAGATAAAAGCCATTGAAGATCCAGAGATTGAAGATCAACTTCCAGAGTTGAAGAGGAGGTTCTTGCTAGCAGCTGCTGAGGAGACTAGGGTTTAGGAGCTAGGCAGAGCTCTAGGTTAGAAAGCTTGTTTCTCAAACATGGATTGCCTTGTCTGTATCCATTCTTCTCTGTGATTCAGAGTCTCTCTAAGACACTCACCCCCTTCCTTTGGAAGGCTTGGTGATAGTGTCTAAGAGATAGAACTCTTGAGAGAAAATGTCTTTTGTGTTAGAAGCAGTCTGTTCACCACCCTTGGTAGTCAACTGATTGCTTAACACCCAATTCACTCTTGTGACTGATTCCTCATCCTGGAGGTTTGAACTTGAAGAAAAGCCATTGCAGATGGAAGACTGATGATCAAAGCCCTTACCTGAAGGCCATGAAGATGGAGATTGATGCTTGTTGAAGCCTGTAGCTGATTGGAGATTACTTGAAACCAGATGTTGATTCAGAGCTGCTGATGTTGTTTCTTTTGCTGTTGTATTTCATTGCTGATGTATTGATTGGTTTTCTGGACTGTATTGTTTGCTGTCTACCCTGCTGGGTTGAAAGTGAAGTCTGTTCACTTTTGCCTATTGTTTTCTAGGTTCGAGGTTGAGTGGGACTCCCTTGCCTCGCTTGTACTGTTGCATCCATGCATTTTACTGCTTTATTATATCTGGTATTGTTTCTGTTTCTGCCTATCCCGTAGGATCTCTGTTTCTCTCTGTGCAAGAGAGGAGCATGATAGACACTAGGTCTTAACCCATGCATGATAACATTAGGTTAGTTTGTTTCCCTTCGCAACCGTAGGTTAGAGTTCTGTCTCTTTCTTTCTCAAAACAAACAGAAAAACACATAAAGATTTCAAACACAATAAAAGACACTTCTTCCGTAAAAGAATGTGAACTCATCAAAGCGTCATTTTTGTCCGCTGGGACTGCTAATCAGGAAAACCTTTTTCAGAAGGAATAAAATCAACCAAGACAGACTGGTGTCGTACGTGGCCCGAACTACGTTTGCTCTGATCTTCCATGCTGTGTGGAAGTACGTAGGCATAGGATGCGATATCCTAGCGAGCAACCTTCCCCTCCTTTCCCGTAGGTAGGCGAACTACGTTGACTCTGATTTCTCGTTCCAGACGGGAATACGTAGGAATAAAGTGCGATACTTTGCCGAGTCATTTTTATTTTCGTTTTATTTTCTTTTTAACCCCTGACCTATAGTTTAGATAGAGTAACAATCCATACCTGAAAACAAGCGTGGATCCCGTCGAGTACGACGGACGTGAGGGGTGCTAATACCTTCCCCTTGCGTAACCGACTCCCGAATCCAGGTTTTGGTTGCGACGACCATACCTTTCCCGTGTTGTGCGAGGTTTACTCTGAGCGTTTCCTTTCCCTCCCGTGGGATAAATAACGCGCGGTGGCGACTCTTCTGTTCAGCCGGCGCCGATTTTCGCAGTAGCGACAGCTGGCGACTCTGCTGGGGATCCAACGTCCCCTGGCTGCTAAGGACTGTGATGGTTCTTATGCATTTGGGATCCAACGTCCCTTGAGAGAGTCAATCCTAACGCTTGTTTTCCCGTCGAGGATTTTGTATGGAGTTATTTTATATTTCTAACCTTGTATTTTCAGCTTTATATATTGATTATTGTTGCTGTATCTGGGGTGTGACGGGTGTCCTAATATTGAGAGATAAGCCGGACCTGGGCTTGAGTGCACCTAGAATTAGAGTAGAAATTAGTGGGCGCCCGCTTGCTTTGCTTGCTTCGGTGTCCCATGAAATCTACACTCAGACGAGGTTCCTCTGGTTGGCCTCCTGCCCCTTCCTTTGGTTGGCGTGGGTTGCTGGTTAGTTGGATTGTCGACTCTGGGGACCGATCATTTGGAAGTTGGCTAAGTGAGGCCTCTTCAGGAATTGTTGATGCCACTCCTTCTGGGAATCGTATCATCAACCCTGAAAGTCTGTGACGCCGACGACCGCATAGGATGCCGTACCTTGTGCCAGTTATAGGGCCACCCACCTGTGAGGGGATTCAGGGTTATGCAGGTAACTAGACCTTCAGACCACCGGTTTGTTGATCAGGATCTTGGATATTTATGGAAGGTTCTAAGGTCTGTCAGAGACCAGTTGGTGTGTTCCGAGGTCTATCAGAGACTATTTGGAGATGTGTTCTGAGGTCTGTCAGAGACCAGTGGGGGATATGATCTGAGGTCTGCCAGAGACCATTCAGGTTATGATTATGGGGTCTATCAGAGACCAATATTGGAGCTTTGTTTGAGGTATATCTGAGACCAGGGCTTGAGGACTTCTGGATGGTCTATCTGAGACCTTTCTTGATTGGGTTCAGGCTATTCAGCTACAGCTTTGGTCCCTGTTGCATGTTGCTTGCATTGCATTACTGCATATCCATTACCATTTGCATTTCACTAACGTGTGTCTGTGCTGCAGGTGCATTTGCATTTCCCTAGTTCTAGTGCCCAAACTTCTGAGTGTTTGATCATGACTAGCTTAAGGAGAACAGTTGCTTACAAATTGCCTACGCCTGATATTGTTCCTCTACTTGGGTTGATCTCTCTTGCTGATGAGGGTGTTCGTAGGATCTTCCGGATGAGCTATGGTAGACTACTGAGATTGGTGTGTAAACCTACAGAGGTAGAGTTGGATGGGCTGTATGCTTTGATGCAATTCTACGACCCTGCTCTGAGGTGCTTCACGTTCTCTGACTTTGTTATGGGACCAACCCTGGAGGAATACGCTGAGTATGTTGAGCTGCCCGTGTAGAACCAGGTTCCATTCATTCATTCATTATGACGCCAAGCCCAAGCCGGAGGATTTGGCAAAAGCCTTGCATATTGATGCTTCTGAACTTGTGACTACTGTTTCCCGTGGAGTTCCAGGCTTCTCACTCCAATTCTTAGTTGGTAAAGCCCAAGAGTATGCCAAGAGCGGGTGCTGGGTTGCTTTCAATGCTGTGTTGGCCTTGTGCATTTATGGCATAGTACTGTTCCCCAATATACCGGATTTTGTGGACTTCGACGCCTTCTACTTGTTTGCCGCTGGTAATCCTGTACCTACCTTACTCGGAGATCTCTACCACTCACTGCATTACAAGAATGAGAAGGGAAGAGGGAAGAATGTTCATCTGTGTGTACCCTTGTTGAGTAGGTGGTTTGAGAGTCACCTTCCTAAGAGAAGATCTGTTGTAGAGACTACAGTCCCAGCTAGTTGGCCAGAGCGCCTGATGAGGCTATCGTCGGAAGATATGGAGTGGTTTGATCGAGACCTGTTGGGATCTGAGCTCATCTTCAGTTGTTCTGGGTACCTAATGTGCCGTTGATAGGAAGAAAAGGGTGTATCAACTGCAACCCATCTCTGTTCGTCCGTCAGTTCGGATATGCGCTGAAGAACCCGCCAAAGGAGGAGGAAGTACAGGAATCTCTGTACTTCACCGGAGACGTGAAGGGGGAGTTACTAGCCAAGCTACAACATGCCTGGACGCGTATTATCCGAAGGGGGAAACCGTTGTTAGGAAAGAATGACAGTCAGGCCTATGCACCTTATAGAGTTTGGATTCAGGAGAGAGCCAGTCAGTTGAAGATGCCATTTCCAGACGCACCAATTCTTATTCCTATTCCGGTAGCCGAGCCAACTACTGTTTCTAGGGAGGCCTACGAGCAAGTGGTGAAAGAGAAAGAAGCCTTGATGAAGATCAACGAAGGGTTAGAGCAAGAGTTAGCCCAGGTACGCAGTGAGAAAAACAAGGCCGTATATGCTTTCCAACAGCAGATTGAGCTAATGAACAGACTAGGGGCTGAGTTGACTGAGGAGAGGAAGAAGCGCGAGCGACTGGGGAAAGAGTTCAGAAGTTCCCATGACATGCTTGAATCCAAGAAGAAGGCGCTTGACATCGCTCACCGAGAGATCTCTTCTTGCAATAAGACCTGGAATGCCACGCTCACCAACAATAAGAAAAGGGAGGATAAGTTGAAGCAGCAAATCTCCGACCTCGAAGAGCAGTTGAAGTCCAGCATCGATAAGTGCGAAGAAGAAATGATGTCCAGGTATAGTCTCCAGAACGCACTGAACAAGGCCATCAAAGGCAGAGATGAAGCTATGTCTCAGAAACATAAACTAGAAGATCGCTTCGGAGAGGGGGCATGGGAAGACACCGTTGAAGACGTGCGCCATGTTCTTAAGAAAAGAAACCGACTTGTTGAAGGACTGCTTACTAGACCAAGTCATCCCGAGACCAAGAAGTTAATCGAAGAGTACCGAGCTTATGAGAGCACTTGATTATTTCATATATCCGCTTGTATGCTTTATTTGCATAGTGCTGACCATCACCAGAATTGTTGGTTGAGGTCATGCCTTCTTATTGTACTCTCAGTGACATTGTATTCTGGTTTTCTCAGCAATATATGAGGCTTTCTATGATTCAGCTCCGATATTCCTATCATTAGCACTGTCACCGCACTGGCACCTTCACACTAGAACTGGGGGGATGAACTTCCCTAATGCACAGGCACATTGCATTGCATTCATATTCATATTGCATTACAGGTAATCTTTGAATAGTGTCTTATTTCCTGCTCTGTACCAGGTACTTTCCAGGATTGCAGATCAACACCCGCACCGCTATTCTACCCGCACCAACTGTCGAAGAATCATGGATCAAATGCAGAACGAGATGCAAGATGTGCGCGAGAAGCTCGCTCTCTTCATGCAGACCATGGAAGCTATTGCAAAGGGTTAGGAGAATTTGCAGGCCATGGTCCAACCTCTGTTGGCCCGAAATGCTGGTCACGGTAACGAGGATCATCAGTCTGCACGAGTCGATACTGTTCATGGAGACGGCACTCCCACGCCAGTGGCTCCACCTGTAGTCAATATACCTGCTGCTAATGTCAACAACGTTACTGCTGCTGTGAATGGTAACGTCGGAGTTGGGAATGAGACTGCTGTCCATAACGTTGGGCTGGGTGATGTCAATTTGGGAGATAATATGGGAGGCAACGACTTTGTTAATGCTGGATTCGGATTCAACGATCAGGGGTTCGATAACGCTGGGAAATATGGCTTTAATGCTCAAGGCTTTGGGCAGGATGGTTATGGTGCGACCAATCAGGGTTACGGAGGCTTTGGAAATGGAAACGGTGCGGGATTTATGGCTTTTGGTCCTGCTGGAGGAGTTCAAGGGTACGGCAACAGAGGCCGAGGTCCGGGCATGAATCAGATCAGAGCTGGACGTAATAATGGATATGATGGGTATGGGGCTGGAAATAGTATGTGGCAAGAAGATCAGCAGGAGGACGCTTTCTCCGGCGGAGGTTTCGAAGGGCCGATGGATGACTCCTAGAAGATCAGAATGCTGGAAGAACAGATGAGAGGAGTCCTGAACCAAAGTGCTGTGGGTTTGGACATGGCAACAATGGGGCTGGTACCTGGCTTGAGGGTGCCAATTAAATTCAAAGCTCCTGCGTTTGACAAGTATAAAGGGGACACATGTCCGAAAGTGCATGTACGAGCTTATTACAGAAAGATGTCTGCATACTCAACTGATGAAAGAATGCTAATGCATTTCTTTCAAGATAGTCTGTCGGGTCCTTCTCTAGAGTGGTACATGGGGTTGGAGCCAACTGATATCAAGACGTGGAAGCAATTAGCAGAGGCATTTGTAGCTCACTACAAGTATAACAGCGACTTGGCACCCAATCGGGTCCAGTTGGCGGGACTGTCGCAGAAGAAGGGGGAGAGCTTTAAAGAGTACGCGCAAAGGTGGCACGATATGGCTGCCAGGGTCCGTCCTCCTGTAGAAGATAAGGAAATGAATGACATGTTTGTCGGCACATTCACCGGTCTGTTTCATGATATGCTGTTTCACACGTCTCTGGCCAGTTTTTCAGACCTAATTCTGATGGGAGAAAAGATTGAACGTAACATTAAGCAAGGAAAATTCCAGGTTGAGGAATCGACTGCATCTGGCAGTAATAGGAAGGCTTTTGGTGGGCGCCGTCAGGGCGAGGCAAGCGCAGTATTTGGAGGCCGAGGCCGAGGCCGAGGCAGGGGACGAGGTCAATATCGTCAGCCGCAGCAGGTGGCGAGTGTTACTATCCCGTATCAATAACAACCACTCCAGCAGCAACAACCGGTTCAGCAACAGCCAATGCAACAGCAGCAGCAGCCTCAGCAGGGGGCACAGCAGGCTCAGCGAAGATTCCAGGGTAGTAAACCAAGAAGAGTGTTTGAGAAGCCTCCCTCGACATATGTTGATTTGTTGCAGACATTGTTGGGTTTGAGCTTGGTAGAGAAGAGAACTCTGGCACCGATAACGGGAGCTCCCCCGTTTGGTTACGATGCAAGCAGGCACTGTGAGTTTCATTCTGGGGCTCCAGGCCACGATATAGAGGGTTGCCATGCTTTTAAGCATGTTGTGCAAGATCTTTTGGACAATAAGACTATCAATTTCGGAGCGGCAGGTCCGAATATAGTGCAGAAACCCATGCCTAATCACGGGGCAAACGCCATTCTGACGGAGGAAGGGTTGAATCTGATTGTGAGTGTCGAAGATTTAAAGACGCTGCTGAGCGAGATAAAGAGCCGACTGTTGCAAGGGGGTGTTTATCCAGGATGTGACGAGTATTGTGTAGAATGCTGGACCCTAGCCGGGGGATGTGATGATTTGAACAAAGGCATCCAGGCTCTAATCGATAGAGGTACATTGCAGTTTGACCGTGCAGCAATCGAAGAGCCCGCAGGGGCAATAGCAGATGATCAGACTGATGTGGCCACTGTAACGATTCCTCGAAAGACAATCACTATTGCAGCACCAGCTCAGCGACCACCGATCACCATAACTAAGGCCGGGCCGATCCCGTACGAGAACACGAAAGCAGTCCCCTGGTCATATGGGTTGGAGGTGTATTGTGACGGGATAAAAATTGATGTTAATAAGCAGCCAGCCGAGACTGTGGATAATGTTGTTGGTTCAGGAGGTATGACAAGGAGTGGCAGGATCTTTATATCCCCTGAAGTGGAGGCCGAAAGACTAGCGAAAGGAAAAGGGAAAGCGGTTGAGAATGTCCCAGTGCAAGCAAGTGACAAAGAATCGGCGTCGAAAGATGTAGAAGAGTTCATGCGCCTGATTCGGAAGAGTGATTATAAGATTGTGGAGCATCTACAGCAGACGCCGTCTAAAATATCTATCCTGTCATTGTTGTTGTGTTCGGAAGCTCACAGAAATGCTTTGCTGAAAGTCCTGGATACTTCTTTTGTACCCCAAGACGTCTCCGTGAATCAGCTGGAAGGAGTGTTGGCACATGTGAATGCAGGACACAGCCTGGGCTTTACTGACTTTGACTTGACCCCTAAAGGGAGAGATCATAATATGGCACTGCACGTATCTGTCGAGTGTAGAGGATCAATAATGTCGCACGTATTGGTTGACACCGGATCGTCTTTGAATGTACTGCCCAAGAAGGCGATGATGAAGCTGGATGTTAGAGGAATCTTGTGTACGCCCAGTGATTTGGTAGTCAGAGCGTTTGACGGCACGCGGAGAACAGTCTTTGGATCGATCACATTGCCTTTACAGGTGGGGCCGGAGGTGTTTGCAACTGAGTTTTATATCATGGATATACAGCCTGCGTACAGCTGCTTGCTTGGAAGACCCTGGATTCACGGGGCGGGAGCAGTCACGTCCACCCTCCATCAGAAGTTAAAATATATGGTCGGAGACAGCGTAGTCACTGTATGCGGAGAAGAAGACATCCTGGTCAGCCATCTATCATCGTTTAAATATGTGGAGGTCGACGGGGAGATCCACGAAACACCCTGCCAGGCATTTGAAGGTCTGCGCATCAAGGACAAAGGTCCTGGGCCAAGCAAAGTGCCAGAGATAGCCGTCTCATCGTATAAAGAAGCTCAAGCTCTAGTAGAAGCAGGAGAAGCAAAGGGCTGGGGCAAAGTGCTGGACATTCCTGTGAAGATGGACCGGTTTGGGCTGGGATACCAACCGTCGTCATCAACTCATTCCGTGGGAGCACCCCGTTTCAGAGGACCAATCACCATCTCTGCCAGTGGAGTGTGTCATGAAACCGTCAATGCTGCTTCGGAGTCTGACGAAGGAGACAGCGACTGTGATATGGATGCCTGGATTCAGCCAAGCACGCCAGGACAAGGACTGTGCAACTGGTCTATTCAGGAGCTTGTTCCTGTGACTTTTAAACAGTAATGCTTTGCTTTATTAATTGTTGAATAATCTGATGTCTTGCCCGGGGCATCAGGATTTGCTTAGGGCTGTGTTGTTATGAACATTGCGTGTCAATCATTAAATAAATGGCGTTTTTTCATGTGCAAATACTGTAATCTCTGTCTTTCCCGTTTTATATTTTTCAATAAAATGGCAACGCGGTTGTTCGCTTTATACGCATTTTGAAGCACTTAACCGTTCCTTTTGCAGGATAACATTTTCAGATGACATCCTTGAACCACCTATGACTCGTCTCGACTTTGAGCACCCGGTATTTCAGGCCGAAGAAGAGGTTGTCGAAGATAGTGACGTTCCCGAAGAACTGTCTTGGTTGGTGAAGCAAGAGGAAAGAGCCATTCTGCCTCACGACGAGGTCATCGAAATTATCAACTTGGGGTCGGAAGGGGTTGAGAAGAATATTCGTATCGGAGCTGCACTGCAGAATGATATCAAGCGAAGACTGGTTGAAATGCTCAGGGAGTATAGTGATGTATTCGCTTGGTCATATGAAGATATGCCGGGGCTCGATACAGATATGGTTGTGCATCGCCTGCCACTGAAAGAAGATTGCCCGCCGGTCAAACAAAAGCTTCGCAGAACTCGACCAGATATGGCAGTGAAGATCAAAGAGGAAGTCCAAAAACAGTGGGACGCTGGTTTCCTGGCTGTGACAAAGTATCCTTCATGGGTTGCCAACATCGTACCAGTGCCGAAGAAAGATGGCAAGGTTCGAATGTGCGTGGATTATAGAGATTTGAATAAAGCAAGCCCAAAAGACGATTTTCCGCTTCCTCATATTGACGTGTTAGTTGATAATACTGCTCAATACTCCGTATTCTCCTTCATGGATGGCTTTTCAGGCTATAATCAGATTAAAATGGCGCCAGAGGATATGGAGAAGACTACTTTCATAACGCCTTGGGGAACATTTTGCTATAAAGTGATGCCCTTTGGCTTGAAAAATGCTGGGGCAACATATCAGCGTGCGATGACGACTCTTTTCCATGACATGATGCATAAAGAGATCGAAGTTTATGTTGACGATATGATTGCCAAATCCCAGACGGAGGAAGAGCATCTGGTGAATCTGTTGAAGTTATTTAAAAGGCTTAGGAAGTTCAGGCTGAGGATGAACCCTAATAAATGCACCTTCGGGGTGAGATCGGGTAAGCTGCTGGGGTTTATCGTAAGTGAAAGAGGAATAGAGGTCGATCCTGCTAAAATAAAAGCAATTCAAGAAATGCCGACGCCTAAAACAGAGAAAGAGGTGCGCGAATTTTTAGGGAGGTTGAACTACATCGCCCGGTTCATATCTCACCTAACTGCTACGTGTGAACCACTATTCAAGTTGCTAAAGAAAGATCAAGCTGCAACGTGGAACGAAAATTGTCAAATGGCGTTCGATAAAATAAAGAAGTATCTGCAAGAGCCTCCTATTTTGATACCCCCAGTGGCAGGGAGACCCTTGATCATGTATTTGACGGTTCTTGAGGGAAGCATGGGTTGTGTTCTCGGTCAACACGACGAGACAGGAAGAAAAGAGCATGCAATCTATTACTTGAGTAAGAAATTTACAGACTGCGAATCTCGGTATTCAATGCTGGAGAAAACTTGTTGCGCGCTAGCCTGGGCCGCCAAGCGTTTGAGGCAGTACATGCTGAATCATACAACCATGCTCATCTCGAAGATGGATCCTATCAAATATGTATTTGAAAAGCAGGCGTTGTCAGGCAGAATTTCCCGTTGGCAGATGGTCTTGACTGAATATGATATTCAATACGTCTCGCAAAAGGCTATAAAGGGGAGTGTGTTGTCTGAGTATCTGGCGGAGCAGCCTATTGAAGAGTATCAATCGATGAGGTTTGATTTTCCTGACGAGGATATCATGTACCTAAAGATGAAAGATTGTGAAGATCCGTTGCCAGACGAAGGACCAGAGTTGGGTTCCAAATGGAAGATGATATTTGACGGAGCCGTGAATGCTTACGGTAGCGGAATAGGGGCAGTCATCACTACGCCACACGGGTCGCACGTCCCGTTTACTGCCCGATTGACCTTTGCCGTTACCAACAATGAGGCCGAATACGAAGCTTGTATAATGGGGCTTGAAGAAGCCATTGATTTGCGAATCAAGCATCTTGACGTATACGGAGACTCAGCTCTGGTGGTGAATCAGATCAAAGGGGAATGGGAGACACGTCAGCCCAACTTGATACATTACATGAATTATGCAAGGAGATTGTTGCCTTTCTTCGACAAGGTTGAATTGCATCATGTACCGCGGGCAGAAAATCAAATGGCTGACGCCCTCGCCACTTTGTCTTCCATGTACAAAGTCAACTTCTGGAACGAAGCTCCCCGAATCATTATCTCTCGGCTTGACAGGCCAGCTTATGTATTTGCCATTGACGAAGCATCCGACGACAAACTGTGGTATTTTGATATCCTTAACTTCCTGAAGAATAAAGAGTATCCGGCTGGGGCATCCAGTCAAGATCAGAAGACTCTCAGGAGATTAGCAGGCAATTTCTATTTGAACCCGGATGGCGTCTTATACAGAAGAAACCACGATTTGGTGCTGTTGCGTTGTGTAGATGAAAAAGAGGCAAAGTTGCTCATGGAGGAAATACATGAGGGTACATTTGGTACGCATGCTGGTGGGCATGCTATGACGAGAAAGCTGCTGCGGGCAGGCTATTTTTGGCTGACCATGGAAACTGATTGTTTCAAGTTTGCCAGGAAGTGTCACAAGTGCCAAGTCTATGCTGATAAGATCCATATGCCTCCGAGTCCTCTAAATGTGATGTCATCACCTTGGCCATTCTCGATGTGGGGGATCGATATGATTGGAAAGATCGAGCCGACAGCTTCTAATGGGCATCGGTTCATCCTAGTAGCGATCGATTATTTCACCAAGTGGGTAGAAGCGGCGTCTTACGCAAACGTAACTAAGCAAGTGGTGGCCAGATTCATCAGGAGAGATATCATTTGCAAATATGGGATCCCCGAGCGGATAATCACCGACAATGGTTCAAACCTGAACAACAAGATGATGAAGGAGCTCTGTCAGAATTTCAAGATCGAACATCACAACTCCTCCCCTTACCGACCCAAGATGAACGGCGCTGTCGAGGCGGCCAATAAGAATATCAAGAAGATCGTTCAGAAAATGGTGGTGACCTATAAGGATTGGCATGAGATGCTACCTTTCGCTTTGCACGGTTATCGTACGACGGTACGCACATCAACCGGGGCAACCCCGTTCTCGTTAGTATACGGAATGGAAGCGGTATTACCATTAGAAGTCGAGATCCCTTCTCTGAGGGTATTGCGAGACGTTCAGCTGGACGAAGCAGAATGGGTGAAAGACAGGTTGAATCAACTGAGTTTGATGGATGAGAAGAGGCTAGCTTCCCTAGCATATGGTCGTTTATACCATAGCCGAATGAAGAAAGCATACGACAAGAAGATACATCCGCGAAGCTTTCAGACGGGCGACCTTGTGCTGAAAAGGATTCTCCCGCCGCAAGCAGATCACAGGGGCAAGTGGACCCCCAACTACGAAGGGCCATACGTTGTCAGGAAAGTATTTTCAGGAGGAGCATTGTTGTTGTCCACTATGGACGGGGAAGACTTCACGTCGCCTGTGAACTCGAACGCAGTTAAAAAATACTTTGCTTAAAATAGACCCGCTGGACAGAAAAAAGAGAGTCCAGGCAAAAATGGGGCATCCTGGCGAACCAAAAACAGAATGAAAGGTTCGGGCAAAAATTAGGGATAAAAATTGAAAAAATGTACACCCGCGAAGTTGAAAACCTACACTGGGCGGCTTCGGCAAAAAAGGGTATCCCGGTGAATTGAAAACCCGTAAAGGGCGGTTCACGCAAAAGTTAGGGATTTGAAAAGCAAATGACTGCGGTCCGAATTTGACATTGCACTGAGCATCAAGGCGGGAGAATACACCTGAGGGGGCGACTATCGGATACAATCTCTTCGGAAGTATGGATACCGGGAAAGCATTAGAGTCGGACGAGTCATAGGAGGATCAGTTCATGGTGTTCGTCTGCAGCCCGTTGCCGACATGTGTACAAGATTTCATTTGTCAATATATTTAGGCTTCTTGTGCATACTGGTGTATTTGCTTTGTGTAGCTTCCTCATTTCAGGAGTTACGTCCCGTGTACAAAACTCCGCCCATTCAGGGGCCCAGTCAATAAAATATGTTATTCAGTACTTAATGGTGGTTCTTTACTGTTTTGTGCATGATAAAACGCCTAAGTTTACTGGAACTAGCATGTGTATAACGTCACTGGCCCTTGCCAACAATTGCTAAAGCTTTGAATTAACTGAAAATAACGTCACTAACCTGAATCGATTTGGTTGTATAGGCTTGTCTTGTTTGTTTGTGTTGTTGCAGGTTTCATAACCGCGCGAAGAAGACGATCAAAAGATTACAATAACGAAAGACTCGGCCCTTACGCAGGTCATGCAGTTATTCCTGAAGAAGGATCGAACTCTCCAGCTAGTCGTAGCTTGTGCAAAAGGATTATCCAGCAAAGTCGTTCATACTCAGCAGAATTTGGCGATTCCAAGATTGTAGGCTGTATTCAGGCAGTGTATCTCGAGCATAGTAGTTTAGCCGCAAAAGATTAACATTTGTGAGTTGTATTCAGGCAGCTTACCTTTCCCCGCAGGGTCATTTACTCTCCTAAGTGGAGTCAATTGATTTCTTTTCCCAAGAGAATCACCCTATTGCCAGCGGAATTCTCTTCTCAGTAAGTATTCCTCCCAGTGGAATCCAAAGATTAAGGCTCTCCCCGACAGAGTTGGTGTGGCGCATTGGCATTTATTTTGTCAGGGATATTGTGTAATATCAGTTCACTCTCCAGCAGAAAGTCCGATCATACCGTGCACATCCGCTATTCCCCAACAAAGTTATATTCCCCAGCAGGGGGTTACTTCAACGAAATGTTTGGGTTAAGTCCCCCATTTCCCAGCTGAGTCGACTTCACTCTTCCGGCATTTATCTTGCTGGAATAATTCTGTAGCATCTGGCTATCCCCGGCGGAGTCGGCATTATCTTCAGCATTTATTTTGCTGAAGCAGTTTCTGTACTCTAGCAGTTCAGGTGGAGAGAACTCTTGCTCAAATGAACTACCAAACATTCAAGATCTCGGCATGGGACATCCAATAATAATGTCAGTTTCGGCCGTATTCCCCACAGAGTTATCAGGATAAGTTTCTCTTTATTCCCAGGCAGAGTTAGTTGTCATCAGGGGTTCCATGAATCAGAATTTCAGAGGCCACCGCCGGTTATCAGAACAGGCGTCCGGTAGTTTGGTTTCCAAATATCCCCAGTAGAGTCCACCTCAAAGTCGCTGTCACGTCGGTGCTAAGAAGTTTGTGAGTTGGGATCAATGGAGAACTGAGTCCTGACGGGGACAAGATGTATTTTCTCAGCAGAAAAGATGTAGTCCTTACGTGGACAAATCAAGACGAAACATGGGTCCTGACGTGGACGAATCTATTCTTTACGAGGAAATATGGTTATTCCTTACGTGGAAAATAGATTGATTCCTTACGTGGAAAAGTTTAGTCCTGACGCGGACAGATCAAAGTTGTATTCCTAACGCGGAAAGATCAGAATCCTTACGTGGACATATCAAAAGGTATTCCTTACGTGGAAGAAAAATAGTTTCCTTACGTGGAAAAAGATGGAGATTCCTTACGTGGAAAGACGAGTTTATTCCTAACGTGGAAGGATGAGATTCCTTACGTGGAAAAGAATGGGTTTCCTTACGTGGAAAGATTGAGTCCTCACGCGGACATATCAAGATTGATTCCTGACGTGGAAAGAAAGAGATTATTCCTGACGTGGAAGAGTTTAGTCCTGACGCGGACAGATCAAAGAAGTTATTCCTAACGTGGAAGAAGAAGATAGATTCCTTACGTGGAAAATTTAGTCCTGACGTGGACGGATTCAGAAGAAGAAGTATGCCTAACGTGGAAAGAAGGCGTGTTCCTTACGTGGAAGAGAAAGAGAAACTTCAGGTCCTTACGTGGAAAGATGGGAGTCCTTACGTGGGCAAATCAGAAAAATGGTTCCTTACGGGGAAAGGAGATCGTGTTCCTTACGTGGAAAAGATTGAGTCATTACGCGGACACATAGGAGGAGGATTCCTTACGTGGAAAGAGCGGAGTCCTTACGTGGACAGATTAAGATGGCATTCCTTACGTGGATAAATGTAGTCATGACGTGGACAGATGCAGAAGAGATGATTCTTTACGTGGATGGTGTTATTCCTAACATGGAAGAGTCTATTCCTAACGTTGACGATTTATTGGAATATCCCCCAGCGGAGTTGCCGAGATTTTTCTGGGTTAACAGCAAGTGGAGTCCTAATGTGGACAGGTTTTAGTTGAGATTTCTCCGTATTGATGACAGACAGAGTCCTAACGTGGACAAGCAAGCAATCCGTTATGACAGAATCTTTTTCAGAACGATGAAGATAATCCCCAACACGGTCGCTACGAGATCAGTGAGCGGCTGCAAACAGTCAGATCCAGGCAGTGGATGTCGTTACCCAAACAGGGGTGCAGTTTATTTCTGCGGTTGGCAAATTTCCGGGTTTCTTAGTATTCAACCGTCTCGTACCTCGAATGTTTGAAGGCCGTTCGCTCTTCACCCAATCGGGTCCAAGTCGCTTGAATAGGGGCAGCTGTTGCACCCTAAAATTTGCTCAACCTTATTCACTTGGTTTATGTTTCAATATCATTAGCATTTGCATATAGAGTCATGTACATAGACTAATCATCTGCATAGCATAAGCATAGCAAGTCATTCAACAGGGGACCAATCATTATTCTCATCTTTAGAGGCCTATCAAGAGGTTATTATCCTGATTCAATCTCATTCAAGTCATCAAGAAAGAATTTGAAAGCAGGGAGTTCAGTGGATCAAGCATTGAGTATATCTCCTAACTGAGGGTGTCTGAGGATCAATAAGGGAATTATGAGTTGTGAATTGAGAGTATGGGGAGTATCTAGACATCTTGGAGGACTTAGAAAGTCATTTGGAGAAGAAAACAAGTTGTTGATGGGGTCACAAGAGCTACAGTTGAAGACAGTCAACTAGGGTTTCATCTGGGTCAACCCTGGGTCAACCCTAGGTCAAATGACTGATGGAGAGGCATTAAGGGCTATTGAAGAGATGTGGGGTTCATCATTTGACATGGAGAATGAGGATATGTTGTTATGCTAAGAAGAAATCAAGAGAAATCAAGGAGAAGAGGAGGGTCTAAATTAGGGTTTCTATGTAAAATCCCCTAGTTTAAGTCAAATTTCCAAGCAAGATAAGTCAAAATGCAAGCTTCAAATGGATCCTTTGCCAACATGAAACTTGTAGAGGATCTCAAGACCTTTAATTTGAGTGGTGGAAGACATCAAGGAGATTTATAGAACTCAAGTTATGGTCCTTGCAAGTTACAGGTCATCTGAGGTATCTGAAATTTTGTCTGTGAAAGTGACTTGACTTCCAAACAACTTTTACCCCTCAAGGAGATTTCAAATGAATTTCTGGTCAACATAAGAATTGTTCCTTATTGTCTTAGCTTTCTATAATGGTATAGTATGCCTTCATATGATGTGGGGAACTCAACTTATGGTCTTGGAAAGCAAAGGGTATTTTGGTCATTTGTGAATTACAGGTCATTTTAACCTATGCCCAAAACTCATACAAGGATGCCTCAAATGGAAAAACTTACAACATCAAACTTGCTCCAAATGACATTTTGAGTCTAGAAAAGGGACCATGAGAGATTGGAAAAGTTCATAGCACAAGGTTTCAAAATTGTTGAATTTAATGAAGAAAAATGGCTTAAAAAATGAGATTTTTCATATCTTGGCCAAATGATGCAAAATTATAGGTCATTTTGAATGGAAAGGGCATTTTAAAGACATTGGCTAAAGTGGAATTTTGAGTTTAGTTCATAATTTGAGAGTTATTCATGGTTGCTTGAATTGAAAGTTACATAAACCAAATTGAAAGGGAAAAGTGTAAGGGAAACTTCTCCAAGCTTCTAGGAAGTTCTAATCCCATCTATATATTCATGCAAGTTGGTTCATGCAAGGGTTGGTGCTCCCATTTTTTCAAAACCTCAATTTTCATTCATTTTCCCATTCTTGCATAAGCTTCTCAAACTCCCTCAATTTCTCACCAATCTTCAATATTCTTGATTGAGTCTTCATCATCATCTCACAAGGATCAGAATCCATACTTTCATTTGTCAAATTGAGGAAGGAATTGAATCATTCACCATTATCATTCAAGAGGCATGAACTTTGGAAGTGAGTAATTCAAGGCTTTAGAACCACACTTGTTGCATACAGAAGTAATCACCAAGCCTACTGATCACATTCCCTTCATCACAAGCAGTTGATTTAAAGATCTCAGCACCTGTATCAAGGAATTACACCAGGTTGGTTTTCTCTTCGTATAGCATGAATTAGTTAGGGTTAATAGGTTTTGATAGTGTAGAACGGTTAAGGTAGGATAGAGGATTGTTTTGGATGAATTTGAGAAGATTTCATGAAGTTTGAGCATGATGTGTTAATTCTGTTGAGGCTCTTAACTCTTGGATTAAGGCACGAAAATGTTAGTAGGGTAGCATGCTATAATCAGGGTGAGGTATATATCAGTTTAGGATGAGTTTCGTGGAGAATTGGAGAGGTTCGATATCAGACACTAATGGTGGTTTCCATCTGTTACCTTCTTCGAATTGGCTGATTGTTTGAAGTTTAATGGAAGCTATGGTCATAGACTTGTAGAGGGAAAGAAATGGAGGAGTTTTGCTTTTTACATCGTGTGTTTTCATGGCGTGTGGAGAGAGCATGAAGAGATGGAAGTATCGTGCATGGGAAGGGTTTCTGAAACCCTAGATGGCTGGAGGTTGAAGAAGGGTTAGTGGCCATACGATTGAGGTTAGACCTTTGACTTGGGGGAATCATCCAACAGACACGATCAAATTTCAAAACGGAGGGAAATTTTAAAAGACAAAACGCACCGTTTCACTTATTGGGGGGAATTGGGCTCAGACAGCTATTCGCACCCCCCAATTTGATGGGCCCAACGCGCTGAACTTGGTTTTCCTGCTATTCTCACCCCCTTCAACTATTTCTTTATATTTTCTTTTTATTTTCTTTTCATTTTTCATTCATTTTTAAAAATTCATAATAAATAGAAAAATCATCATTTTTAATTCATTCTTTTTGCATATTTTTCTTTAGGATGTCTAGAAAATTATAAAAAATAAAAATTGCATTTTATTTTTTATTTGATATTTTTCCCATATTTTCTAAATAAATGACATTTTAATAGTTTCATTTCATACATGATTTTGTTATTTTTTGTTCTATTAATTGCTTCAATATTTTTTGCCCATTCTTTTTAGGTTGTTTAGTTTAGACATTAAACTTGTAGATACCATTTAGTTCCCATTTTTAGCAATTAATTTTAGGTGTTTAGTTTAGGTGAGAACAACATGAATAAACTAGGGTTTTAGGTGATGACTTAGGAGAATCAGTTCATTTCCCTTAGGACTTAGGGTTTGAATAGTTTAGCTATGGGACTATAGGGGCTATGGGTAGTTATTAGATCCCATAGAAAAGTCAGGATTCCCCTACTGCTATTACTGTACTGTATATATCTGATTGACTGGTGTGGTATGCCCTCTGGGGTTTATTGCTTGTTTGTGTGGGTATTGGGATTGTTTGGGGACTTGGGAGAGCTGAAGACTTGAGGAGATGAAAGCCATTGAAGATCCAGAGATTGAAGATCAACTTCCAGAGTTGAAGAGGAGGTTCTTGCTAGCAGCTGCTGAGGAGACTAGGGTTTAGGAGCTAGGCAGAGCTCTAGGTTAGAAAGCTTGTTTCTCAAACATGGATTGCCTTGTCTGTATCCATTCTTCTCTGTGATTCAGAGTCTCTCTAAGACACTCACCCCCTTCCTTTGGAAGGCTTGGTGATAGTGTCTAAGAGATAGAACTCTTGAGAGAAAATGTCTTTTGTGTTAGAAGCAGTCTGTTCACCCTTGGTAGTCAACTGATTGCTTAACACCCAATTCACTCTTGTGACTGATTCCTCATCCTGGAGGTTTGAACTTGAAGAAAAGCCATTGCAGATGGAAGACTGATGATCAAAGCCCTTACCTGAAGGCCATGAAGATGGAGATTGATGCTTGTTGAAGCCTGTAGCTGATTGGAGATTACTTGAAACCAGATGTTGATTCAGAGCTGCTGATGTTGTTTCTTTTGCTGTTGTATTTCATTGCTGATGTATTGATTGGTTTTCTGGACTGTATTGTTTGCTGTCTACCCTGCTGGGTTGAAAGTGAAGTCTGTTCACTTTTGCCTATTGTTTTCTAGGTTCGAGGTTGAGTGGGACTCCCTTGCCTCGCTTGTACTGTTGCATCCATGCATTTTACTGCTTTATTATATCTGGTATTGTTTCTGTTTCTGCCTATCCCGTAGGATCTCTGTTTCTCTCTGTGCAAGAGAGGAGCATGATAGACACTAGGTCTTAACCCATGCATGATAACATTAGGTTAGTTTGTTTCCCTTCGCAACCGTAGGTTAGAGTTCTGTCTCTTTCTTTCTCAAAACAAACAGAAAAACACATAAAGATTTCAAACACAATAAAAGACACTTCTTCCGTAAAAGAATGTGAACTCATCAAAGCGTCATTTTTGTCCGCTGGGACTGCTAATCAGGAAAACCTTTTTCAGAAGGAATAAAATCAACCAAGACAGACTGGTGTCGTACGTGGCCCGAACTACGTTTGCTCTGATCTTCCATGCTGTGTGGAAGTACGTAGGCATAGGATGCGATATCCTAGCGAGCAACCTTCCCCTCCTTTCCCGTAGGTAGGCGAACTACGTTGACTCTGATTTCTCGTTCCAGACGGGAATACGTAGGCATAAAGTGCGATACTTTGCCGAGTCATTTTTATTTTCGTTTTATTTTCTTTTTAACCCCTGACCTATAGTTTAGATAGAGTAACAATCCATACCTGAAAACAAGCGTGGATCCCGTCGAGTACGACGGACGTGAGGGGTGCTAATACCTTCCCCTTGCGTAACCGACTCCCGAATCCAGGTTTTGGTTGCGACGACCATACCTTTCTCGTGTTGTGCGAGGTTTACTCTGAGCGTTTCCTTTCCCTCCCGTGGGATAAATAACGCACGGTGGCGACTCTTCTGTTCAGCCGGCGCCGATTTTCGCAGTAGCGACAGTTGGTAACCTTCTATTTGTGTTTGTCCTATCATCCTTTCGGTGGTAGTGACTGGTGTGTGTTTCGCTCTGTCATCCTTTTGGTGGTGGGTCTGGCATTTCGTCGATGTCAGATTGTGTGATTTTGTTTGTGTTTCGCTCTGTCATCCTTTTGGTGGTGGGTCTGGCATTTCGTCGATGTCAGATTGCGCGATATTTTGTTTGTGTTTCGCTCCGTCATCCTTTTGGTGGTGGGTCTGGCATTTCGTCGATGTCAGATTGCGCGATATTTTGTTTGTGTTTCGCTCCGTCACCCTTTTGGTGGTGGGTCTGGCATTTCGTCGATGTCAGATTGCGCGATATTTTGTTTGTATTTCGCTCCGTCATCCTTTCGGTGGGGTGTCTATCATGGTCATTAATGATAGATTGTGCGATTTTGTTCGTGTTTCGCTCCATCATCCTTTTGGTGGTGGGTCTGGCATTTCGTCGATGTCAGATTGTGCGATGTTTTGGTTATGTTTCGCTCCATCATCCTTTTGGTGTTGGGTATGGCATTTCGTCGATGTCAGATTGCGCGATATTTTGTTTGTGTTTCGCTCCATCATCCTTTTGGTGAGGGGTCTGTCATGGTCATTAATGATAGATTATGCGATTTTGTTTGTGTTTCGCTCCGTCATCCTTTCGGTGGGGGGTCTATCATGGTCATTAATGATAGATTGTGCGATTTTGTTTGTGTTTATTTGAGTTCGCTCCATCATCCTTTTGGTGGTGGGTCTGACATTTCGTCGATGTCAGATTGTGCGATATTTTTGTTTGTGTTTCGCTCTGTCATCCTTTTGGTGGTAGGTCTGGCATTTCGTTGGTGTCAAATTATGCGATATCGTTTGTATGTTTCGCTCCGTCATCCTTTTGGTGGGGGTCTGTCACTTGGATTGGTGTCAAATTGTGCGATAGTGTTTGTTCTATCATCCTTTTGGTGGTAGTGGTTGGTGTGTGCTTCGCTCCTTCATCCTTTTGGTGGAGGGTCTGTCATCTGGATTGATGTCAGATTGTGCGATATCGTTTGTGTGTGCTTGTCCTATCATCCGTTTGGTGATATTAGCCGTGTGTTTCCTCCCATCATCTTTTTGGTGATGTGGATCTTTTCCAGTTATTTTCAGTTTACTCAGAAGTATACCTTATCCATCATTTCAATTCTCTTTTCCTTTCGGACAAATTCAAGGTTTTCTTTATATCTAATTGACTTCTACCTCGGGAGAATGAACGCGGCAACAGTTCATTTCCCTAGGTTTAAGCCAATTAGATAGGGGCATCTGTCATACCCTAAATTTGTCCTACCCATTTGTAAATATTTTCGCTTTTTTTGTTTCATGCCATTTAGACGCGTGTCCACCCCCGATTGAGCGTTTTTTTTCAAATCTCAACAATTTTGCCCAATGAGAGTGTGACACGTGGCTTAAAGTTATTTTTCGTAAATTTGAGTCCTTTTCATTTTCCCATTTTTCTGTTCAAATATTAAAATTCTTGTATATACTTTGTTTTAACTCTTTTCTTTTTAATTAAGTTTAGATTCTTTTGGGTTTTTATTATGATTTTAGAATATAGTTTAATTTGATTTTATTAGGTTTTTATAGAATTTAACCTTTTATTATTTTTAAAATAGAGATTAAATTGGTTTTATTATTATCATAGTTTTTATTAAAAATTGGTTTTTATTTTAATAGATATTAATCTAGGCTAGCTTAGTTTAATTGTATTTAAATTATTTGTTCACTTTTAGAATATTTTTTTTAGTGTAAAATATTATTATTAGTTTAATTAGAACTTTAATTAGTTTATTAGGAGATAAATAGACTTTTATTTTGTTTTTATATAGATTTTTTTGTTTTGTGTGAATTTTACTAAGTTTTTAGAATTAATTAGAGTTAATTAGATTTTTTAGATTTTTATTAATTTAATTAAGGTTATTATTTATTAATTATATTTTTATTTTCTTTTTTTTAATCATTTGTTTAGTTTAGTTTTTAAGATTTAATTATTTAATTGTTTATTCAGATTAGTAATTAAGTTATGTTTAATACATCATTAGCCTTTTAATTCAGCATTAATCAGTCATTAACCCCTCCAGTTGCCACGTGGCAGCCCTATATAGGGGAATGCACTATTCACCTTCCCGAGAGACAACCCTAATCTGAAAGGGCAGCCTCCAAACCTGAGGACACAACCCTAGTTCAGCAGCTCCAAACTCTAACACTGTAGCCGCCGCTACAGTGTCATCTTCCTTCACCAACTTCATCAGCCGTTAACACCATCCATTGAACAACATTGATATACCCAGAAAGATACGAACCACCAACAGTCAACCTTCACTCCCCAGATCTTCAAGGTCTCCACTTTCATCGTTTTAGACAAAGCCTTCCAATCAACCAAAAAGCCAGACGCGACGACATCCTCCTTTCTCATTTGTAACTCTTCAACACAAAATCATCATCCGCAACAACCATGAACTCCAACTCCCACCATTTTTTTTTTCATCTTCAAAGCAAACCCAAAATCCACATTAAATCTGTTTGAACTTCCATTAATCCACCGAAAACCATAAAGCGAACCGCAGCCCAGAATCTCCAACTCTCAAACCTCAACAAATAAAAACCACAAACAGAGTCCTGCTAACTTCCGCTCAACCCTTTCAACCAAATCGCAACACATCACCCACCTGCGAACCAGATCAAAAGACCAGAGAATCAGAAGCGAGTATGAGAGGGGAAACCAGTTAAAACCAAATAGAGGATGTATAAGATGGAGGGAGTGACGATTTTGATGAGAAAGGGGAAGTGTGTAGTCGTAACAGAGAAAAGAGATGAACAATGAGAGTGAGAGAAGAGACGAACCGATTTTGACGAGAGGAGGGAGTTCATGTGGGTTTTTTTTATTTATTTATTTATCTATTTTTGCTGTTTTCTTTCATTCGTTTTGGGTTGACTGTTGAACTGGTTTTTTTCCACTTCCTTTGATTTGTGCTGATAGGTGATGGGCTCTCCAAAAGCCCAAATGATCCTTCACCTTGCTATTTTATCATGCACCTTCTGTTCCTCATTATACCCCCCTCTGTCTTTATTATTTTATTAATCACTATTATTATGTATATATTATTACTATTATGTAAATATTATATATTGTTTTCTTTTAATATTTATTTTAATATTTTTTATATATTTTTTATTTAGAAGGTTGTTACTATTATTTATTTATGCATATATTATTTTCTAGAGTTTTTTATTTTATAATCATTTTCTTTTACAATGTTTATTCATTTAAATTTTGTAATAGAGTTTTAGAATATCTTTTCACTTGTTGAATTCTATATTAGATAATTTATAGTTTTTTTTAGAGCTATCTCATTTTACCGTTTGGGTCGATGACGATATCCCAAAGCGGTTTTTCTGTCAAATTATTGATGAAAAATAGCAAACCCGAGACCAACTTTTCTTTTTTTCGATTTTTATTGTTTTTATCGATTTTTACTCATTTTTATACCTTTTATCTCATTTTTGGTCAATGACGAATTTATAAATATTATCGGTCAAATTATTGATAGATGATGTTTTATTCGAGACTATTTCATTTTATATTTCATTTTCCTATTTATTTCCATTTTTATTCATTTTCTGATCGATGATGTCTTTAGATTCGTAAGCGTCGCGTATCGGAGTTGATAACCTTCTCGATTTCAAATCTATGGGGAATGACCATTAGGGTCATTTTCCGTACTTTGGGATCGTGATAGGCTACCTTTGATTAATCGGTATTATGTTTGCGATTAAGACGAGATCCCATTTCTTCGTGTCCCGATTCGATTCAATAAATTGACCATTAAATTTAATTTTCGTCAAATATTATTGTGGATATTATTGTCATATTTATCTTACTATATATTCATATTATCATCTCATTATTCATATTCATTCACCCATATTCGAAAATACCTAATAAATTATCGAAACTCCTAAAAGCCAAATTGGTGGACTGTTGGATCTTTGGTCATTTGCAGGCATCCTAACTTTGAGTCGTGCCCGACTTTTCTCAAGGCGTAATTTAGGACACAAATGCACACACACGGCTTTCTCTTGGGCTACCTTACAATGAGACCCCTTTATTTCGTGCAATCCCGTGTAACTTACATGTACCCCTCTCCCATTCTGATGTATGTTTCGCATTTCTTTGATTATTAGTTTATCTCCTAGGAGCACCCATAGGGACTAGAGCGGATTCAAACTATTTTCAGACTAATTCTCGATTCATCATCGAGCCACTTTCAAACAACCCGTAAGTCGAGTGCTCATACGCATTCGCCATCAACCTATTACAACTCGACCCTTGATGCGTAAGTCAAGCCGGTCTCTTTTTTTCAAATAATTTTATTTTCAGCACGCTTTGCACGTGATAATAAGTCAAACCCTTGATCCAACGTCAAGTGGATTTTCGTAACAAACTATCAATCAATTAACAAATATTCAATTCTTTTCAAGGTGTAAAGAGTAGGTTCAAGTCTTTGATCTTGCTTTCCCTTGTTTATATGCGAGTTATCTTATTCGTGTATGAGCAATTGACGCCTTTAAGTAATGTTAACAACTCGACAGTATTCAAATATCTCCAAATACTCATCCTTTCACTCACCTTTCAAACAACTTCTTTTACGATGAAAAAGAGAGTGTCTCAAGTCTTTGGTTCGCTCTCCCGACTACTTGGATCCGAGAAGCCTTTCTCAAGCTTCAAGTAGTCGTCATCCGACCATTTTCATCCTTTTATTCAAACAACCTTCTTTCACGATGAAAAAGAGAGTGTACCAAGTCTTTGGTCTGTTCTCCCGATTATTTGGAGTTTGAGAAGTCTTTCTTAAGCTTCAATTAATCGTCATCATTTCAACCTCATCCTTTCAAACACAACTTCTCTTACGATGAAAAAGAGAGCGTTCCAAGTCTTTGGTTCGTCCTCCCGATTATTTTGGTCCGAGAAATCTTTCTTAAGCTAAAATAGTCGCCATCAATTCAACTTCACCCTTTCAAACATAACATTATTCCTTCATGATGAAAAAGAGAGTGTCCCAAGTCTTTGGTTCGCTCTCCCGATTACTCGGGTCCGAGAAGTCTTTCTTAAACTTCGAGTAATCGTCATCCGTACCCACATCAAATCCAATTCAAACCTGTTTCTTTCGTGGTCGTTACCACGAACTACGAACGCTCCGATTCTTCATTCATTCTTGGATGTAAGATACATAGGCACAAGATTGCGATGATCTTGGCGAGCACAATTCCCTCCATCTTCCATTTTCCCCATCCTTTCCCGTAGTCGAACTACGACGCTCTGATTTCTCATTCTCGTCCAAATGAGCATACGTAGGCACAAGGGCCCCAATCCTTGGCGAGCAACCTATCCTCTAAACCATCCCCCTTCCCCTAGTGTCTTTATCCCTTTATAGTATCCTTTAGCATTTAGTAGTGAGAAGAGAAGAATTAAGTTTAGCTAACATCCATCACAACTCGAATTAAGAGGTTCCCGTCGAGTACGACGGACGTGAGGGGTGGTAATACCTTCCCCTCGCGTAACCGACTCCCGAACTCAGGAACATATGGTTGCGACGGCTGTGTTCCTTCCGCGTTGATGAGGTTTTCTCGATATTTTCCTCTCCCGTTCATTCGGGAAAAATAAAGTTCGGTGGCGACTCTGTCGAACCGCATTTCCGCGCCTTTCGCGCGAGGGTCGTATGTTCGAAATGAATTTTTGAGGTGCGACAGTCGGAAATCATTGTTTGCTCACTATTATCCTTTTGGTAATAGCGAGATATGACTTCACTTTCATTCTTTTGGTACAGGGTCGTCGCGTGTGTTTCATTATCATCCTTTTGGTCATAGGCTTGTCATCCTTTTGGTGTCAGATTTCTCTGTGTTTTCTATCATCCTTTTGGTGATAGATTCGTCATCCTTTTGGTGTCAGAAATCATTGTTTGCTCACTATTATCCTTTTGGTAATAGCGAGTTACGACGTCATTTTCATCCTTTTGATGAAGGGTTTGCATGCGTGTGGTCTACTATCATCCTTTTGGTGATAGGTCCGTTATCCTTTTGGTGTCGGAGTTGTGTTTGCTATCATCCTTTTGGTGATAGGTCTATCGTCCTTTTTGCGTCGGAGTTGTGTTTACTATCATCCTTTTGATGATAGGTCTGTCATCCTTTTTGTGTGAGATATCTGTGAGTGTGCTCGATCATCCTTTTGGTGATAAATCCATCACCCTTTTAGTGTCGGAGTTGTGTTGTCTATCATCCTTTTAGTGATAGATCCATCATCCTTTTGATGTCGAAAATCTATGTGTTTTCTTACTATTATCCTTTTGGTAATAGCGAGTTTCGACCTCGTTTTCATCCTTTTGGTGAAGGGTCAATGTGTGTGCTTACTGTTATCCTTTTGGTAATGGCAATTCGAGTCGTGTGAGTTTACTATCATCCTTTTGGTGATAAGTATTCCATCCTTTTGTTGTTAGATATCTTTACGCGTGTATTTACTATCATCCTTTTGGTGTAAGTGCTTTATGTTGTCATCCTTTTGGTGATAACGACCTTTGTAAGTTATTTAGTGTCCACTCGAGTGTTGCATTGATCTATCATTCCATCTCCTAAGCATTTCCTTTCTTTTTGGGAAAATTCAGAGTCTTCTTCATATCTAATGGACTTTTACCTCAAAAAAATGAACACTATAGCAGTTCATCTGACTAGGTTCAAGACAAATAGATAGGGGCATCTGTCATACCCCAAATTTGTCCTATACATATATAAATTTCATTTGTATATCCATCCACTAACCACATTCTGAAAAAATCCAAAATATGTTGTCTTTGCTTCCATTCTTATTGTTTAACTCATATTGTTGCAAGATTCATTTGAGGCTATCAAGGTAGTGGTGTATGTTGAAGTTTAGTGGATATAACCTAGTCTTGGTCAAGCAAAGATTTGTTTTCATAATCAAGGTCAAGATAGGCACGATTTGAGTAGTGTGTGCCTGGAGTTCTAGTTAGGACTTCTGTGCGGATTCAAGTTGTCTGTGGATCAGGTTACCAGACAAAGTTGAATTTAGATGTTTCTTGTTTGAGGATCATGCATGACTGGTTTATTCTCCAACTAGGGTTTTGGGCAGTATAACTCACATGTTAAGTCATAATGTTCTATTTTAAGGTATTATTGCTTAAGAAGGTCCATAATGATATTTTTAGTTCCATGCAGGTGCAAGTGACAAAGTTCGGAGATTGATTCATTAGTGGTGTCATTAGTTCAATGCTCTAACTCAGTCAAAGTCCAAACTTGGTTCATGATTAACATTGTTTCACAAAGATTAATTGAATGATGGATTTTACTTTTTAAGAACTAATTCAAGAAGGGTGTAATTTGGGCTAATGAAGATGTTGGATCAACATGGAAATTCAAGTTTTAACCGTTATATTATTTCAATCAAGATAAGAATTACAAGACAGTATCCATTACAAAGTCCATTCATTATTAAATCCCACACAACAATAAAGGCCAATGGCAAGTCACAACAAAAAGCCCATTTATCAAAAAAAGATTCTTCAAATACATGGTTAATAAAATTGTGGCAAGATAGGCGAGCCCGTTAAAACATTCTTTAAATCCCATCACAAGAAAAGTTACAAAATAAATTCTCTCTATATTTCAAGCTCATTGCCCTCTTTAACTAATTCCAAAACAAGTCCACATTTATATACATTGCATATTACATTTTACAAACATATTACCAAAAACTAAAAAAAACTCTCATGAAAGAGAGAACCGCATAGAAAAATAGTGTGTTTCTAATAATAAATTGATCCCTATGGCATGTTTCACATCCTGCATAAATCAAATAACACAACAAAATAAAAAGACAACATCACCAACAAGCCATCACATATAATTCGCACCTAAAGTCGCTCTAAAAGGTACTTACACGAAGGACCACGACACGATGCATCCACAAAACCTTCAACCTTCATGATTTCAATTTCCAAAACGAAAACATGGCACAAACCTTTCAGCAGAATTGCACCAACACACACTTCCAAGAAAAAACAACTCGTGACAAAACCTGCAGTACACACATCACAATAGGACACGAACTTGAAACCGTTACAGGAACTTGACCCCATACAAAAAATCATAACCTGTACGTCCCACAATGTTGATAACGATTACGTACCAGCCTCTGCAAAAAGAGAACAACCCACTTACTCCCTTTATATTTTCATTCAATACACAACCTTCAAAAGGCCTTCAAAAAATATCGGACCAAAATCCACTCTTCATCCTTTTAAATCAACAACCCATTTAATTTCCTTCAACCAAAACCACTCAAACCTTAAATTCCTCCAATCTTTCATACACCTTCATTCAATCTCTCCCTGATCTCCTTCTGCTGTAAACCTAAATCATAAGCCCTTTTCAACCATCAACAAACTCACAACTCGTTTCAAACCCAAAACCCACTAAAATCCCAAAACTCATATTGAAGTAGAAGAAAAAGTGAAACGAGGTTTAAACACAAACCTTTGTACCCGAATGAGCGAAATCACGAGCGATTGAACAAAGCTTAAGATATAACAGTTAAAGGAGGGAACTCACACGAACAGAGGTTGAGGTTTTGATTTCGTTCATGGAAGTTTTTGTTTGGATGCCGTTACCCTATTCTTCATAATGATGTAGCGCGATGAGGGAGATAAAGCTTCTTTCTCTTCTGAGCATGTTGTGTGAATCATTAAAGCATGAACTAATTTTTGTTTAAGTTAATTTTAATTAGTTTTTTAAAATGAACATTGCTTGCTGATGGGTTTGTGAGCCCATGTATTTTTCTTAATCCACCATCCTATTATATTTTTTAGCCATGTGGAAGTGATGGGCTTTGGGGGTCCATATGATCTTCATTGGACCAGCTACTCATATTAACACACTCCTTCAATTTATCCGCCTCCCCCTTTTTCATGCTTCATTGTCTTTTTCTTTTTTCTTTTATAAATATTTTTTCCTAATTTAATTTTAAATACTTGTTTTTGTTTTGATCAATTATTTCTCACTTTTCATTTCATTATGGTTTTCATTTTTTTATTTTTTTATTACTACATTTCATTTTGGATTTTTGATTTTATTTTCCTTTTCATTTCAGTCGATGAAGTCCTTAATATCGCGAATGTCAGTTGATTGAGGTTGTTTAACCTTCATGATTTCTAATCTATAGAAAATTATCATTGAGATCATTTTCTACAATTTGGGATCGTGATAGATTACCCTTGATTAATTGATGCAAGTTTGTGATTAAGACGAGATCGTTCACTTTTCCTTTTTGCATGGTACAATTTCTTGGATAACGATTCACAATATCATTTCTCCATCGTATTTTAGCACAAATATCGTTGATTGCGTAGCCTCCCATAGCATTATCTTCGTCATAGATCGTGCTAGGATGGTTTAGCGCTACAGTGGACCCGATTCATCTGATCAAACAACAATTAACGATTAATCATTAACCACTAATTTTAATTTTCACTTAATATTATCTCGCTTTACTTTCTTCTCAATATATCCTCAATATATATCTTGTGCATATTACCTTGTGTCGCATTGCTGCGAAGGAGGGCCGGCGGAAGACAGAAGAGTCGCCACCGTTCGTTATTTATCCCAAAGGGAGGGACAGGAAACAATAAGAGAAAACCTACGGAGAAGGGAAAAGACAGGTCATCGCAACCAAATCTCGGGTTCGGGAATCGGTTACGCAAGGGGAAGGTATGAGCATCCCTCACGTTTGTTGTACTCAATGGGATCCACGCTTGTTGTCTAGGTCTATGGGTGTTAAACTATCTAAGCTACTGGCTCACGGGGACAAAAGAAAAGAAAAGAGAGACTCGATAGAGCATCGCCGCTCTATGCCTACGTATTCCCTCGTGCAATGGGAAAGTCAGAGTCAACGTAGTTCGGAAAACTACGGGTGAAAGTGGGGGAAGGTTGCTCGTCAAGACATCGTCGTCTTGGGCCTACGTATCCTCGTCTGGTAAGAGAAATCAGAGAAAACATAGTTTGGACTGACACGACCACTGGTTGGTTCAAGTGTTTTAAGCCGAGTAGGGTTAAATCTTCGTTCTAGCACTTAGGTGTATGCTGCTCGACCGTTGGAGACTTAGGCGTTACCTGTTTGAGGTAGAACCAAGAGTTAACAACACTCTCTTTATGTAAATGGTTTTCCAATTAAGATCCCGAAGGATAAAAAGATTTGATGTTTTTTGTTTTGTTTTGTTTAAGACAAGAAGTGAATTGAGTTATGGTTTGAAACTCATGTCGCACTAAAGACTATGACTCGAGAGCGAATGCGTCACATATCGCCCAAAGGGCATACGCTAAACATTCTAGACAGTTGAGAGGAGGCCCCCCAACCATCATTTCTCAAGTCCTTAACGCTCGTAGCGTACGACACAAATTATTCTTTATTAAGTGTTTTGAATTGTTTAGGAGATGAGATGAGAAAGACACAAACTAAGGGGAAACTGGACCCTAAAGTTGTCATACACAATGCTCATAAAATTGAGATGAAGGGTGAAGGTAAAAGATAACACATGTAACCACATCAAAAAAGAATCACTAAAAAATGATTAAAAATAAAGGAGTTATGGTAATTTGAAAATTAAATAAAAAAAATAAAAAGACATTAAAAAGAAGAAGTGTCTCACCCAAGGCTTGAACTCAAGACCTTGGGGTTGCAGACACAAAATATGGCCAGCTCAGTCACTTCATGCGTGTGAAACAAAAGGAACAAGAAATTTAAAATATTGAAAACATGAAAAATCACAAGAAAATGCAAAAAAACGCCCTCGCTGAGGGTCGAACACAGGCTCACGCGCATGGCAAGGTACTTATGGGCAAGATGGTAACCACTGGGGTGGCAATACATCCGTTGTATCAAGCCACCCCAGCTCAACATATACTAAAATTCGCGCGCAGGCTGGGTGTAACACCCCTCTAATCCCCACAATTAATTAAAATAATCAGAGTAAAATTAACATGCATTCAACCAAGGGTGTCACACTTCAAACTTTCAAACACCTATCATGCTCATCAACACTTCAATGAATAATCATGTTTTACAATTTCAATTACCATGTAGCAGCGGATTCATTTATCCAATGATTTTTCATAAAGAAATATTTGTTTTCATCACATAAATCAACAAGGCTCGGGCACTAAGGCCAACTTCTTATTATTTCAATAAACAAGAAAACATAGTATATTTCTAAAACATAAACCAAGCGATCCCAGTGTTACACGACCAGAGCATGACTCGACCCAACATAAATAAATCGCTAAATAACTACACCAATAGCGGCCTCGGGACTACAAGCAGCTCTACTCTGAAATACCTGCATGATGTCATATAGGACATCATTCCAGCAGAAGGGTGAAAAATATTACCATAATAATCAATGCATATAATTATGTATATAAGCAATCATAAAATACATATATGCCCCATTTCTCACCATATTTCATATTCAATTCACACATACCTCTCAATTACCTCAGCATATAAACTAACATGGTTGATCATCAAGCATATTATCATGTACATAGCATACTTTCATACAACACTCACATACTCACCACTCTTAAATCAACATATCATGTATATATGCACACTTCTCCTAACAATCACATATTCATCATTTTCAATTACACAAGGCATGTACACATACGTAAGCATAACTTTAATCAACAATTCTATCCATGCCATATGGCTCACATAAAGCCCATCAATTCTACCAATTCACTATTACACATTCACATTTCTCAATTACACAAGTAATGCACATACGCATATTCCACAATTCTCACCATACTTCATCATAACTCGTCATATACTTTACAAAGCATACTTATATAAACAAATATTGACAATCATCAAGCACATCTCTTCATGCATATTTCATAAATATTCAACAACATATCACCCACAAGCATTTTTCATATATCAATGACGTTATGCAATGTGACTCAACATAACTCAATGCAACTCAATGCTATGTGGTACCAACACTCGTTATCATTTTTCGGTTTTTACATTAAACCGGGTCCACTCTTCTAGACCGATAACCAACAAAAGCCCGTCCTCTAAGCTTTCAAACCCACTCTTCTAGGCTTGGGACAAGTCACTAGTCTCCACGAAACTAGCAAACATTGCCTCTTGACTAAATGATGCATATGCAATCAACAATCAAATGCACTTAAGACCAACATCTTAATCTCATGCATTCAAATAATTCATCTCTTCAAGAATTATAGCAATGATTGCACATATAACATATTCACATATATCATCAATATATTATCAAGCAATGCACACATATCCACAATATGCTCTCATGCATTCTTCACATACAATAGCATACAAATAATATGCATTATCAACATCATCAATACATTCATCAAGCAATGCACACATATTCACAATATGTTCTCATGCATTCTTCACATACAATAGCATACAAACAATATGCATTATCAACATCATCAATACATTCATCAAGCAATGCACACATATTCACAATATGTTCTTATGCATTCTTCACATACAATAGCATACAAACAATATGCATTATCAACATCATCAATAAATTCATCAAGCAATGCACACATATTCACAATATGTTCTCATGCATTCTTCACATACAATAGCATACAAACAATATGCATTATCAACATCATCAATACATTCATCAATTCAATTATGACAAACGGCAACCGAACACTCTCATTATTTAAGCCTCACTTACTTAAAATAATTAATCTCGATTAATTGGTAAAATTGGCTAAAAGTCGGCTAAAAATAATATTTCTTTTCACCAAGTTATAGAACATATTATTAGCTTCAGTTTGATATAAAGAACATCAAAATCCGATAAACGGTGAAGAAGTTATGAATTTTCGAAGTTTTAAAAATAATATTTTCTCACACTTACAGTGTTAATCGATTAACGCATATGGTTAACCGATTAACCACTCCAAAAACTCAGTTTTTATGCCAAAAACTCAGCTTTTAGGCCCCCAATACTGTGTTAATCGGTTAACGTATATGGTTAACCGATTAACACCTGAAAAACTCAGAAAAACAGCTACGGGTTCGACACTAAAACCCTCAAAAAGTCACCCGATTCAATTCTTTTCTCCCGATTAAATACCTACTCATCATTACCAATCATATAGTGACATTTTAGGACCATAAAACACTAATTCTACGACTTCCGAATTTTACCCAAAATCTTAACCTCCAATTTCTCCAAAAATGTCAAAACTCATAAACTCGATCAAATTCACTCCAACGAAACTCAATACTCTCGGCTAAGCATTACCCAACTAAACTACGCAACTTATTTCGAGTTTGAACCGTTAGAACTCGATTTCTACCGATTAAATCCGTTTTTGCCCTAGAATTGAAAATGGAGAAAAACATCCAATAACTCAAACAACCCATACATAATCATACACATTGATCAAATAATAATGTTTCTCACCCTTACCTTAGATTAATCGGAAGCTCGAAGTCATTCTTGGCGATTCCAAGCTTTTCCTCTTCTCCTTCTCTTTTCTCCTCTTCCTCTTTCTTTCTCTTCTCTTTCCTTATGTTTTTATTTTCTTTTCTTTTCCTTCCACTTCCTCATATATACCTTTCTCTTTATTTCTTTCCAATATATTTACTCTCTCAAAACATCTATCAATCCATTAAACAAACATCTAATTATTCAAATAATTAGAATAATCCAAATAAATCAATTAATTAACACAATTAATTAATTATTAAAAATTGGGCTGTTACACTGGGCAATCTCTTGGACAAATGAAAGTAAAAAACATGAAAAAGATTCCAACATAACTCTTTCAAATCTCAACCAAATTCCATGAAATTTTAGTCAAACACGCTTGATTTTTCAAGAGGATCGTGATGATGCAATCCAAATTCTCAAATAATGCACACACAAAAATTCGACTGAACATGCAAGGGAGAAAATTGAAGTGCATTTTGGAATCAAAAGACCAAAACAGATGCATTTAGAGCAAGGTGATGTTCTGAGCAACTTCCAAACATGCTATGGAATGAACTTCAACAAGAAATTTGGTTCAAAAAGCAACAGAGCAAGAAATGGCATTCGAGTTGTAAATGATGACATTAATATTCAAGCAAAAGCTTATGACAGTAATTTCCCCCAATACATTTAACATGATTTGCATATCCCACCACCTTGTAACAACTTTGAGAACAAACTGATGACAACAGAAGTTAACAAACTTAAAGCAACTATGGACAGCTAGCCCTTGATGTTCCAACCAATATCCATTGAATGAATTCCAACCATGGGTCCAATAGTGAGTTAAAAACAAAATGAAAACCAACCACACAAGACTAAATCTTGTTAACGGAAGAAAAAACTCATGATGCAACTCTAATAATCTCAATACAGCCACCAATGCACACATATAGGCTAGTTGGATTCAAGCATGACAGTTACAAATTCCTCAAAGTGAAAGTTTGAGCATTACCAAATCAAACACTAACCTCTTCATGATAATTACCATAACATCAAGCAATGACAAAGTTCAAAATCAAGAAATCCAACCTAAGCTCTTTCAAGGACAAACACAAATGCCACACTGATTGAGCAATATGAATGGTACAGATTGAGAAATTGAGTTAGAACAGTCCAACCTAAATAATGAGCTCAATTAATCTAGCTTATCCCATGACAGTTACTAACTGCTGAACCTACCCTCAACCAAAGATATCTACATACTCAAACTGCACAGATCAAGCATTGTCTTCCCCCCATCAAGCATCAGCCAAAACATGGTTTTAGAATCAAGTTCTAAAAGGAGTCTAGATGGTCACCCTCTCCATAAACTTGACAGCAGGTTAAATGATTTGACAAACTCCCTCTCTAAGAGCAGTTATAGATGGATTCAAGGTATTATGTCCTTACAAGAGATGAATTCTTGACAGCAAGTTCAAACCACTACTTAATCACCATAATAACAACATGAGCAAATACTTGACATGATTAGAAGGTTGGATTGTGGCAAAAGTTATTCATGAATTAAGGATAGTCCTACCAACACTACCCTGAATTCAACAAGATTATGCTAGCATCACCATCAATCCTATACCTCAATCATCTACACAAACTTACAAGCCAAAAGGGGGTCCTACAAGGCCATGAGTTAGCAAACTTCTCTTCACCACATCAAAACAGAATAGAAAACCTACTAGACTCTAAACTCAACTAGCCTATGCCTGTAGACACCAATTGCAAGAAATCAACATAGACCACACCTAAAATCAGCTAACAGCCAGCCAGGACAAACTTCCTCCAAGGACCTAAACAGACTGAGGCACACAACCTTAAACTCCTATGACATCACAACTGTAACTTGGAACATCATAATGTCCAGTTCACTCAAACTAAATAGAAAATACATGATGTGGCAGCTGCCATTTCACTAACAGGCCATAACAAAAATGCTTTGGCAGCAACAAGACATGAGTTGATAAACTCCAACTCATAACTTCAAAATAGTTTGACAGCAAAGTTGCAACTTAAACATAACAGTGTCTAAACCATTTAACAACCAACTAAACATAAACATGATGCACCTTAATAAGGATATTTAGGGCCACATACCTCTTGTAGACCTCCAAAAAATAGCAAGCTAGAAGAAAACACACAGTACCCCCTTCCTCCTTTGAGCAAGCCTTGAGTTTTCCTCCTTTCGAAGCAACAAGTAATTTTGAGCAGTTGAGAAGCAGAGTGCTCAAAGTTGTTTCTTTTGCAAACAGTAGCAAGATGATGTTTAGATGATAATGGAATGGAAAGAGTTTTGTCAAATGGCTCAACAACTTAAGAGTTTATGTCTGCTAGCAATAGAATGGAGGGAGGTATTGTCTTGTGGCAGTATTTTTGGTTTATGACTTGTTTAGGCAATGTTATTTGAAAATGTTTGGCTTGTTTGGGAAATGTTTGGCGTGCTTCAAAGTTACAAACCATGCGCATAGGACAAGATTATATGGCTGATAAACAAAAGAAAACCAAATATCACATATTTCAACCCTTGAAAAAGTGTTCAAAACACCAACTTTGAGCCAATGTAGCTTGGTGTACAAAGATCAATTTGCCTAAAACTTGAGCTCTAAGTAAAGAGGACATGGCAAGGAACAATTTTCATATTGAACTCATCTTGATTTGAGGATTGGAAGACCATGAAAAATGATGTTGAAAATCATGCCATGCAAGCCGCCCATAAATAACTTAGAAAAAATTCTAAGTTATGGATTTTGGCTTATTTTTCCTCAACTTTGAACTTCCATAACTTGAGCTTCACAAATCATATGGATTACTTCTAGGAATTTTTGGAAAGCTTGGAACATGATCTATAACTTTCATTTGGGACAAGGTTTCATTTGACATCAAGAACTTGTTGGAAATTGGCCTGCAAAAGAGGTGCAAAAATCTGTCCAATCTTGACAATGTTGAAATCATTGAAATCCTCAACTTTGATTGATCATAGCTTGAGCTCAAAGTATCATATGATTATGAATTGATACTCAAAATAAAGCTTGAAGTACAAGGAACAATTTTGATGTTTCACCCAAGACCATTTGAAACCTTGATCATGAAGAAAAATGGCCTTGAAGATGGCTGCTTCAACCATGAAACTTTCCATAAATGGAAAGTTTCTAAAACCTTAACTCCCGAAAATGGCAACTTTCAACATCTTTTGATTTTTCTTGATTCCCTTGACTTTTCTTGACCAAATTCCATCCATTAGTTTAGGAACATGATCTTGACCTCAAAAAGTCAGGAGTTGACTTTTTCATTGCAAAGTTGACTTTTTCCCCAAATCTCTTGATTTTCCATTGACTGATCAATTGAAGCTTTTCTGATTAAAATTGATGATCAATATCCCATCCTCAAACACCTTAGTACATGGAGGACCATGGGAACAAGTTTTGCCTCAAGAAACAAGTTTATCCTCATTAAAAATGAAACCCTAATTTCTTCCTTTTTGCCTAGGCATTGTTCAGATGAACTGAGTGACCATTCCAATTCCATAATGACCTCTGAGGTAATCAACAAGCTTCTACCTCATGATTACACCAATGATGAGATCTCATGGACCCCCTGACAACCCTCTGATGGTTCTTTAACATTGAGCTATGGCACACCTCTCCTCTGTAGAGGCTCTGATATCTTCAGGATAACACACACACAACAACCTCTGCCAATGCCTTTGCTTAAGCTTGAAGGGTACACACACACAATCACTTGATCCCCTGTAAGAACTATGTTATGCAAGATGCTAAAATTCAATGAAACATAAGCCAAATATTAAGAAAAGGAGTTTGTCAAATTTTGGGGTACAACAGCTGCCCCTATTAAAACGACTTGGACCTGAAGGGATGAAAAGCGAACGGCTTTCAAACATTCAAGATAAAAGACGGTTGAATACTAAAGAAACCATAAATTTGCCAACCTCAAAAGAAACAAGAACTGAATAAACTTATTTACTATAACAGAAATCTCGAGGAAACAAAATGGTATCTAATAATTGCAACGATAATAAGCTAACTGGTTATCAATTAGAAAACATCGACCCGCAGGTGGAAGAAACCTCTGACCTCGCCGTCAGGCATCTATTAAATAAAAGCGAGCACCGCGCCCGAAGGCCTGCCCAAACCGAAGTTGAGAAAAACATCTGACCTCACCACCAGGCGTCCGCTAAATAAAAGCGAGCATGGAACCTGAAGGCCGATTCATCACAAAGCCGAGAAGAAAAAAAATCTGACTTCACCGTCAGTCATCCGTTTACAATAATATAGGCATTGAACCCGAAGGCCGGCTCAATCCGAAATTGAGAAGAAAATCTGACCTCGCCGTCAGTCATCTATTTATACAAAACAGACATCGAACCCGAAGGATGGCTCAACACGAAGCTGAGAAGAAAATCTGACCACGCCGTCAGTCATCTGTTTATAACAAAACAGACATCAAACCCGAAGGCCGGCTCAACACGAAGTTGAGAAGAAAATCTGACCTCGTTGTCAGTCATCTGTTTATAACAAAACAGGCATCAAACCCAAAGGTCGGCTCAACACGAAGCTGAGAAGAAAATCTGACCTCGCCGTCAGTCATCTATTTATAACAAAACAAGCATCAAACCCGAAGGCCGGCTCAACACAAAGATGAGAAGAAAATATGACCTCGCCGTCATTCATCTGTTTATAACAAAACAGGAATCGAACCCGAAGGCCGGCTCAACACAAAGATGAGAAGAAAATATGACCTCGCCGTCATTCATCTGTTTATAACAAAACAGGAATCGAACCCGAAGGCCGGCTTAACACGAAGTTGAGAAGAAAATGTAACCTTGTCGTCAGTCATCTGTTTATAATGAAGCAGGCATCGAACCCAAAGCCCGGCTTAACACGAAGATGAGAAGAAAATCTGACCCCGCCGTCAGTCATCTGTTGATAACAAAACATGCATTGAACCCGAAGGCCGACTCAATCCGAAATTGAGAAGAAAATATGACCTTGCCGTCATTCATCTGTTTATAACAAAACAGACATCAAAGTCGAAGGCCGGCTCAACACGAAGCTGGGACGAAAATCTGACCTTACTGTCAGTCATCTGTTTATAACAAAACAGGCATCGAACCCGAAGACCGGCTCAACACGAAGCTAAGAAGAAAATCTGACCTCGCCGTCAGTCATTTGTTTGAAGGAATCCGCTGGGGAAATATGAACTTGAATAAATAAACTCTGTTAGGGAGAATGATAATATGAACACACCTGTCAATGATCTTGCTAGAGGTCTGGATACCACGCAGCCTTGAGAAAAATACCGATAACTGCTGGAGATACACCTGAAAATAAAGAGGTAACAACCTGGCTTATGTTTCAAATGCACATGTTTGAATATGGCATAATGCTCCATACAAAATGGAAATGCTACGTATTTGGGAGGATGCTATGCGCGATGCAAATGTAAAGGAACCACCTCAATAATATAAATGCTAAAGAGAGGAAACCAAACTCCACTGGGGAAAGACTAGACGTGTCTAGTACAAACGGACTTATGCTGGGGAAGACAAGCCCTGGATGGCCTTTGAGAAAGCTTCTGGGTAACACTGCTTTGCTAAGAGCGAATCCACTCTGCTAGGGACCAAATCTAACTCCTCTGAGGAAAATTCCTTGAATGGCCTTCCAGAATACAACTCTTCTGGGGAACAAAAAACTCGGCTGGAGACAATAACTCAACTCTACCGGGGAAATCAGCCCTGGATGGTCTGCCAGAATATAACCTTTCGGGGAACAGACAACTATGCTGAGGAATCAAGGCAGACTGCTGAGGAATGGCTCTATTCTGAAGGTGTGAGAAATACACAAGAAAGGGGGGGGGGTTGAATTGGGTATTTATTCTATTAAAACTTTTTCTGGGTTTCTTCACTTGTTGCTTTCTATAGAGTTCTATACGATGCATTGCAGAAGCATAAATAATAAAGCATAACACAAGTAAAGAACACATGATATATCCTGGTTCACTTGAGCAACTCTCAAGCTAATCCAGTCCACCCTTCCAAGGTGATTTCGCCTCACTCAAGCAAGGACTTAATCCACTATAACCAAACTGATTATAGTTGCACAAGCTAACTGCAGGTGACTAACAAATACACAATGACACGTTCAGGGATCCCTTAGGATATAACATTAATTGACACCTAATAGAATCCGATCAATTAAGATCTCCTATTAGTTACCACAAATGACAACTGTCACTTGTCATCTCAAGTATTCTGATCTTCACATGATCACTTGAGGAACCACTAATTCTAAAATGAACTTGTGTTGCCGGAGATTACATGAGTGCTTCTTGTCAAGCAGATTACTCCTAATTAAGTACATAGCAAGTATTGAGCAACAGCTCCTTGCTTCCTAATACAGAAACTAATCTAAAGATAAATCTCTATGAGATTATTAGAACAGTAGTTTCCATATTGCTTAAAGCTTTCTTATGTGAGCACTGCGGCTTCTTAACATAAAGCTTTTCTTGTTACTCTACTATGTTGCTAACTTCACTCATCAGCATCATTGCTTTGTTACAAGCTGACTTGCTTTGTAATGAGCTCTAACTACGTTACTCTCTCAACAACATCAGCATTTGAAATAATCAAATGATCTTCTTTTATAGTGCAACTTTGTGAGGGTAGAAATGTCATCTCTAATTCCAAGGGTTATATCCCAACGGATAGAATAAGCTCACGTGTTGGAACAGTGACCTTTGCTTGTAACTTTAATATCTCAACATTGGAAACCACGCTTATGAATAGTACCAACGTCTTTGTCAATGTGTTGTACTGTAGTCTTCTTGACTTGGTTCTTCTGATGATTCATCTGATGAGTAGTTCAACAACTACTTTGGTAAGAGAGCTTCAGCATCAGAGTTGTTTAAGCACATGTTTATCAGATTTAATAGCAGCAGCTTATCTGATAAGTAATACGCCTCTGTCTGGGTGAATCTTCTTCTGACACAATCTTCAACTTCAGAATCCAGTCTTCAGCATTCCAAGATCTAAGTTTCCTCTGAAACAGTCTTGAGAATCTTCGTGACTGATTCTTCAGAAATCATGTCTTTAGAATATTTAGAGTCTTGATCTTCAGAACACGTCTTCAGAGTCTTTCTGCACTTGGTCTTTAGAGCCTTCAGCCTTCAGAACTTCAAGTCATCAGAGTCTTCAAAGTAGTTCTTCAGAGGACTATATCTTCGGAGTCTTCAGAGTCTTGATCTTCAGAACCCTTAAGTCTTCAGAGTCTTTCTGCACTTGGTCTTCAGAGCCTTCAGTGTAACACCCCTTTCTATACCCCCAATTAATCAAATAAATCATTTAGGCACGTATTAAAAAAAATCCATCAGAGTATAATTAAAATACGGTATAAAAGAGGTGCGCCACATCATACTAGAATTTAAAACATACAACACCTGCTCAATAAAGATATGCAACAGTGGGGTAACATTCAACAGAGGAACTTAGTCCTTACACCCACATTTCCATATTTAGAATAAAAGCGGAAACATCTAAACATTTATAATCATCAAACATATGTACATATATATCATTCAGTTCAATTCACAACATAATTCATGTTTTCATAAACATTCCACAACAAGATACATGTACGATGTATCACAAAAGAATCATATATCCTAGATACCCAGTGCTACACATCAGAGCTGACCGACAAAAGATTGATGACACGCTTCAAAAAAAACCTCCAGCATACCTACTCTGCAATTCCTCATAGAGCATCATAAAACAGCAGAAGGGTGAGAAATATTATCATAATAATCAATTCACATAATTATATATATATATATATATATATATATATATATATATATATATATATATATATATATATATATATATATATATATATATATATATATATATATATATATATATATATATATATATATATATATATATATATATATATATATATATATATATATATATATATATATATATATATATATATATATATATATATATATATATATATATATATATATATATATATATATATATACACACAAGCATAGAATATACATATTCCGCATTATCGCCATAATTCATCATAACTCATCATATATATCACCAGATATATGTATCAACAAATATGGAATAATCACCAAGCATTTTCATCATGCACACATCCGTAATTCTCATCATTCTACATAAACATACACATATGCATACATTCACACAACATTTATATCCATGCCATGTGACTCAATGCAACTCATGCCATGTGGTACCAACACTTGTTATTATTTTTCGGTTTTTACATTTAAACCGGGTCCGTCCCCTAGACCAATAAAAAACAAAAGCACATCCTCTAAGCTTTCAAACCCAGGTTTGAGACAACAAATGCACTTAAGACCGTTCCCTCATCTTAATTCCATGCATTATCAAATAATTCATCACACAAGAATTATATCATGATTGCACACACAACACATTTCATCAAAGTATTCATACTTTCAACATCATCACTACATTCATCAAGTAGTATACAAGAATCAAATAAATTCATTCACAAATACAATTGCATACAATTAATATGCACTCACAACATCGTGCCAAACGACAACAAACTCTATCACAATCATTCATACACTTTTAAATCAATTTAAATAATGTATATTTGCCAAAAGGCCACATTTCACAATCGATTCCACAATCTAGGATTCACGTCATATGGCTACCCACAGCATAACATATCACAGCGTACAACTATGCATTCAGAAAGATCTATCATAACCGAGCCAAACAATCAACATTGGATGGAAACACAACAAGAAATAAGAATGTTGTCACGTTCTCTACACCATTCGCCTAGCGAGTCCTTGGCGAACACTCGCTACTGCTTCGCCTAGCGAACAAGCTCGCGAAGAGAGTCAGAAGCTACTGGAAGTGTTCGCTACTGGTTCGCTAGAGCCTCGCCTAGCGAATAAATCGCTACATCTCTCGCCACAGTGAATAAGGGTCATTTCCTCCTGTTATCATGATAACTCTTTTGACGACTCTGAGAAATCTTCATCTTCTCTTGAATCATCTTAATCTTATCGGTAGTATGTTGGACTATCTCGGGTCCAACCACAAAACTCTCTCCAGACTCATACCAACACAATGGCGTTTTACACCGTCTACCATACAATGCCTCAAACGGTGCCATACCAATACTCGAATGAAAACTGTTGTTGTAAGTAAATTCAATCAAAGATAAGTAGCTATCCCAAGCTCCTCCCTTTTCCAATACACAAGCTCTCAAAAGATCCTTAAGTGATTGAATCGTCCTCTCAGTCTGGCCATCGGTCTGCGGATGATAAGCAGAACTCAAACGTAACTTCGTACCCAAAGCACTTTGCAAACTCTCCAAAATCTCGAAGTAAACCTCAAATCTCTATCTGATACAATGCTAGATGGAATACCATGCAAACTGACAATTCTATCAATGTACAGCTTTGCCAATCTCTCCAACGGGTAATCCATTCACATAGGAATAAAGTGAGCAGATTTGGTCAATCTATCCACAATAACCCAAATAGCTTCCAAGTTACTCGGCATTCTAGGTAAACCAGATACAAAATCCATAGATATGCTATCTCATTTCCACTCAGGAATAAACAACGGCTGCATCAAGCCCGACGGTCTCTGATGCTTAATCTTTGACTTCTGACAAGTCAAACAAGAATACACAAACTCGGCAATATCCTTCTTCATACGAGGCCACCAAAATACTTTCCTCAAATCTTGATACATCTTAGTAGCACCCGGATGAATACTCAGTCCACTACGATCCCTTCTTCAAGAATACTCTTCTTCAGCTCAACAATCTCAGGAATATAAACTCTATCACGACATCTCATGATACCCTTCTCATCAATCCGAAAATCACCACCTTGACCTCGATTGATCATAGTCAACCGATCAACTAAACCCAAATCAGATTTCTGTCCTTCTCGAATCTCGTCAAGAATACCACTAGTAAGCTTTAACATACCAAGCTTAACACCGTAAGAAGTCTTCTCGCACATTAAGCTCAAATCGCGAAATTGCTCAATCATTTCCAACTCTTTTACCATCATCATCGACATATGCAACGATTTCCTACTCAATGCATCAGCTACTACATTTGCTTTACCCGGATGGTAATTCAAACCAAAATCGTAATCTTTGAGAAGTTCCAACCATCTCCTCTGCCTTGCATTCAATTCTTTCTGATCAAAGAGATACTTCAAACTCTTATGATCACTAAATACCTCAAATCTCGAACCAAACAAATAATGCCTCCAAAGCTTCAACACAAATACAACGGCGGCCAACTCTAAGTCATGCGTCGGATAATTCTTCTCATGCACTTTGAGTTGCCTCGACGCATAAGCTACAACTTGTTTATTTTTCATCAACACACCTCCTAAACTCATCAAAGAAGCATCACAATACACAATAAACGGTTCCGTCGGATTCGGTAAAATCAAAACAGGAGTTATCGTCAATCTTCACTTAAGCTCTTGAAAACTTTCTTCACACTTTGCATCCCAAACAAAAGCTTGACCTTTCCTAGTCAACTGCGTCAACAACAATGATAACTTAGTAAATCCTTCAATGAATTTCCGATAATAACCTGCTAAACCAAGAAAACTTCTAATCTCAAAAACTGATTTCGGAGCCTCCCAATGTGATATCGCTTCCACCTTTGACGGATCAATTGCAATACCTCTAATCGAAATCACATGACCAAGAAAACTCACTTCTTTCAACCAAAATTCACACTTAGAAAGTTTAGCATATAACTGCTTTTCTTTCAACACAGATAACACAATCCTCAAATGCTCGACATGTTCTTCTCCACTCTTCGAATAAATCAAAATATCATCAATGAACACGACCACAAACTTGTCCAAATAAGGATGGAAAATCCTATTCATGTACTCCATAAATACACCTGGTGCACTAGTCACACCAAATGGCATCACAGAATACTCATAATGTCCATACCTCGTTCTAAAGGCAGTCTTCTGAATATCTTCGACCTTCACATGAATTTGGTGATACCCAGATCTCAGATCTATCTTACTAAAGGCACTCGCATCAACCAACTGGTCCATCAAATCATCAATCCTCGGAAGTGGATACTTATTCTTGATAGTCATCTTGTTCAATTGTTTGTAATCCACACAAAGTCTCATAGAACCTTCTTTCTTCTTAACCAACAAAACTGGTGCACCCCACGGTGACACACTCGGACGAATAAACTTCTTCTCAAGTAGATCTTCAAGTTGACTCTTCAACTCTTTCAATTCCAATGCGAACATACGATATGGAGCCATCGATATCAGACTAGTTCTAGGAATTAAGTCGATCGTAAACTCCACCTCTCGTTCCGGCGGTAAATCTCTTATCTCATCAGGAAAAACTTCCAGAAAATCACGGATAATTAGTAAAGCATCCATTGCTCCATTTTCACCAATGTTCAAAGTTGCCATCAACATAAATACCTTCGCACCATCTTGCACTGATTCCTTTACTTGCTTAGCAGTTATAAACAAGTCTCATTCATCATCAGGTTCAGGAAAAATAACCGTTTTATCAAAACAGTTAATATAGACACGATTGAATTCCAACCAATTCATCCCAAGAATAACATCAAGTTGATCTAAGTGAAGACACACTAAATCAACTTCAAAGTCTTTACCAAAAATATTCATTGGACAATTCAAACACACAAAAGGGGTAGTTACTGAACCCATAGCAGGAGTATTAATAACCATACCACTACTCATAATTGACCACTCAAGGTCCAACCTCTTGACATAATCAAAAGAAATAAATGAATGTGTAGCTCCAGTATCAATTATAGCGATCAAAGGTATACCATTAATGAAGCACGTACCTCGGATCAACTGATCTTCACCAGCAGTCTCCTATCCTGATAGAGTAAACACTTTCCCATTCCCTTGAGTCTTCTTTGCCTTGTCACACTTGGTACTAATGTGCCCTTGCTCACCACAGTTGTAGCAAGTCACACTCGCACCGCTTCTGTACTCCATAGCTTTGTGGCCTGGCTTACTGTAACGCCCCATATTGCTTTTAGGATTACCGACTGACCCCACAAACCAACACGGGTCTTTTCAGCATGTTTTGTCCTCAATCACACGCTTTCCAGGAAAATTCCCAGAAGGTCACCCATCCCATAATTGCTCCAAGTCAAGCACGCTTAACTGTGGAGTTCTTATGAATGGGCTACCGAAAAGAAGATGCATCTTGTTGGTATAGGTAGTACCAATTAATCCTTATAAGCCTTCATTCAACCATGCAGTCCCATACCTGCATAGCCTCAGGATCCCTCTCATTCGGATGTGAATTCGGTTTCCCCCTAGAAGCTGCTAGGAGTGTCTCATTGTCATGCCTCATGACACTGACAACCACTCCCTCGCCCACGGGTGTTACATGTAACCACCGTCCTCTTTCACCTTAGGTGTTACATGCCCACCAGCTTCCGCTTGGTTCGTCCCCGAACCACATCGTACAGGGAGAGGTATGGCTCTGATACCATTTGTAACACCCCACTCTAAACTATCGCGGAAAAATAAGATAAACAACAGAAACAATTCAGAGTGCAGCAAATAAAATCTCATGACGACCGTCATGGATGTCACGACCGTCACAGCTCCATGACGCTCGTTATGACCGTGACGGTCGTGACATCCATGACGGTCGTCATGAGATTTTATTTGTTGCACTCTGAATTATTTCTGTTGTCTATCTTATTTTTCCGCGATAGTTTAGAGTGGGGTGTTACACTTACCACACTTGAAACATTTATGCTCAACACTTGTGCACTCAGGAGCACGGTGTCCTTCTCTACCGCATCTATAACATCTCACCGGAGTGGAAACTCCTCCCCCACTCGGCTTCTTGCCGTAACCAGCTTTCTGCTTCCCCTTATCAGCAGGAGTCACATACGGCTTCCCTCGGAATTGACCTTTTCCTTTCTTGTCACTTAAATTCTTATAGTGGGCAGATCTAGCTCTACTATCTTCATCATAAATTCTACTCTTGTTCACCAACTCAGAAAATCGCCTAATTTCCTGATAACCAACGGCTTGCTTAACTTCAGGCCTCAAACTATTCACAAACTTAAGACACTTGGATCTCTCAGCATTAGCAGTGTTGTAATGCGGACAAAACTTAATCAATTCCTCAAACCTTGCGGCATACTCGGCCACAGTTGAGTTACCCTGCTTCAGCTCAAGGAATTCAATTTCCTTCTTACCACGCACGTCTTCTGGAAAATACTTCTCCAGAAATGCCTCTCTAAAAACATCCCAAGTAACCACAATCTCATCCTCTTCAAACCTCTGGTGAGTGTTACTCCACCAGTCCTCAGTTTCCTCTTCAAGCATATGAGTGCCAAACTGCACCCTCTGCGCATCTGAATGGTTCATGACTCGAAAGATCTTCTCGATCGCTTTCAGCCATACCTGTGCTTTGTCAGGTTCATGGGTTCCCTTGAAAATTGGTGGATTGTTCCTTTGGAACTTCCCAAAGTACGAAACTCGTCATCAGCGTTGTTTCCAGCATTCACGTTGGCTTGTGGATTCTTTCCAATCGCTCTAGCCAACACCGTCAAAGCTTCGGCAATCGCTTCATCATTCCTACTGGCGACCATCGTTCTGAATCCCAACAACAAAACTCATAAGAACTAACAATATCAATAGTGTCATACACACAATCCGATATATATATATATAGGGAATAAACATATTAACAACTTGGTCAACTGACTGACCTGCTCTGATACCACTAATGTAACACCCCCTTTCTATACCCCCAATTAATCAAATAAATCATTTAGGCATGTATTAAACAAAATCCATCAGAGAATAATTAAAATACGGTATATAAGAGGTGCGCCACATCATACTAGAATTTAAAACATACAACACCTGCTCAATAAAGATATGCAACAATGGGGTAACATTCAACAGAGGAACTTAGTCCTTACACCCACATTTCAATATTTAGAATAAAAGCGGAAACATCTAAACATTTATAATCATCAAACATATATACATATATATCATTCAGTTCGATTCACAACATAATTTATATTTTCATAAACATTCCACAACAAGATACATGTACGATGTATCACAAAAGAATCATATATCCTAGCTACCCGGTGCTACATATCAGAGCTGACCGACAAAAGAAAGAAGACACGCTTTACAAAAAACCTCCAGCATACCTACTCTGCAATGCCTCATAGAGCATCATAAAACAGCAGAAGGGTGAGAAATATTATCATAATAATCAATGCACATAATTATATATATATATATATATATATATATATATATATATATATATATATATATATATATATATATATATATATATATATATATATATATATATATATATATATATATATATATATATATATATATATATATATATATATATATATATATATATATATATATATATATATATATATATATATATATATATATACACACACACACACACACACACAAGCATAGAATATACATATTCCGCATTCTCTCTACAATTCATCAAAACTCATTATATATATCACCAGATATATGTATAAACAAATATGGAATAATCACCAAGCATTTTCATCATGCACACATCCGTAATTCTCATCATTCTACATAAACATACACATATGCATACATTCACACAACATTTATATCCATGCCATGTGACTCAATGCAAATCATACCATGTGGTACCAACACTTGTTATTATTTTTCGGTTCTTACATTTAAACCGGGTCCGTCCCCTAGACCAATAACAAACAAAAGCTCGTCCTCTAAGCTTTCAAACCCACCCGTCTAGGTTTGGGACAAGTCACTAGTCTCCACGAAACTAGCAAGCATTGCCTCTTGACAACAAATGATGCGTATGCAATCAACAACAAATGCACTTAAGACCGTTCCCGCATCTTAATCCCATGCATTATCAAATAATTCAGCACACAAGAATTATATCATGATTGCACACACAACACATTTCGTCAAAGGATTCATACTTTCAACATCATCACTACATTCATCAAGTAGTATACAAGAATCAAATAGATTCATTCACAAATACAATCGCATACAATTAATATGCATTCACAACATCGTGCCAAACGACAACAAACTCTATCACAATCATTCATACACTTTTAAATCAATTTAAACAATGTATATTTGCCAAAAGGCCACATTTCAAAATCGATTCCACAATCTAGGATTCACACCATATGGCTACCCACGGCATAACATATCACAGTGTCGCGGTGAAAATCGGATACCAAACTATTGATTAGTTTGAATCTTTAATTCAATTTGCAACCGAACTTTGATTTGTCCAAAGGAAGGGATAAAGATTGAAATTCCCACAATGCAATGCAAATGCAAGGTTTAGAGAGTTTAGGTTCGGGGGTTGGTTAAACTTAGGGAAGGTACTAGCATCCTAAGTTTCTGTAGTACTCTACAGGAACCTCTTGTTTTATATTGTTTATTGCTATGGTTTATCTGCTTATAGGGTTTAAAAGACCTAGGGGTTTATTATCTAAGTATACTCGATAAGATGTCGTATCTTATGCCTACATATCCTTACGGGAGTGGAATCAGAGTATCTGTAGTTCCTCTAAAGGGTTAGAGGAGTTCTTTGACTGTGGTCAAAGTTCCTACAGATTTAGGGTAGTTAATTGATTGATTTTAGGAGAAAAGGTGAGTTGTCATTTTAAGGGAGATTTAACTGCCACAAGTTGTAGGAAAATGGTCTTTGCATCGTCTTAAGAAAAGGGCTCAAGTACTCGGATAGGGATCAACGAGGTACGCCTCTCTTAAGGCAAAGCTCCTACGAATTAATTGTATTGTTGTGGGGTGGAGATTCTATCTCAATTAAGATGATTAACATCTTTCTCTATTGTGTTTGAATATTGTTTTGATTCGAGTTGTAGTGTGTTTGTTTCTATGTTGTAAAGGAATACAGTCCTTCCTATGGGATATGATCTATCCTAAGAGATCGACATGAATGGGATCAAGGATCAAATGGGAGAATGATGCAAATGAGATGCACTACACACAAGTGTTGACTCGTGTGTAGGGTTTTCCTTTGGACGGAATGCGATGCGAGAAAGATAAATTGCAATAATATTAGATTGCGGAAAGTAAAGATAGTAAAGTAAATCCATACATACGCATGAAAGCGCTAAGTGAGTGAAATTGATGTGAATTGTGGGTGTGCGAACGGAGTCGGAGCGAAGCGTAAGCGTGTTCGATGATTAAGTTGAAATTGATTTTATGAGGAAATTGATTATTTTTAGTCGGGTTTATTTTAGGAGGAGATTGATTTTGAGGAAATGTTGAATTATACTTATGAGAAAATATATTATTCGGGTGAGATTGATTTTATTTCGAGGGAATGTGTTGATTAGATTAACAAATTCGATTTTAAAGGAGATGTTGACTTGATTTTAAGAGAAAAAGTTGTATTGGGTTCTTAAATATAAGTCGATTAGTTATTTTTTATAATAAAAATTGTATTAGTTGATTTGAGTTGATTTATAAGAAAATGCATTTTTTTAGTGAAATTGATTTTATAAAAGAAAGTTAAATTAATTATATTAATTTTAATGAAAGGTTTTATTATTAAATATTTTGCTATCAATATAAATTAAATTATTTAGAAAAGGGTTTCTTAAAGTAAAATAGGGTAAATTATATGTTTAATAAAATAAAAAGGTTTATTAAGGTAAAATAAAATAGTTAATTGATTAAAGGGTTAATTATGAGGTTGATTTAAAAGTTATTGTCTTAATAAAATGCTTAAAGATTGATTAATTAAAAAAAAAGGTGACTTAAATAAAAGGATTAGTTTAAGTTAATTAAAATAAAATAGAAAGGGTTAATCATGTTAAGCTAATAGGCAGATTAAGGGATTTATTAAATAAAGGCTGTGATTAAGTTTCTTAATTATAAAGCTGATGATTAGGTGATAAAATTGGGTTAATTAAAGGTTTTAATGATGATTAGTTATTATGTTAATTAATAGATTATATTAAATTAGTGGTTAATTCGTTTAAATGGCAGGTTAAGAAAAGAGATTAAGGGGGCAAAAACGGTTGAACGTGGGCGTAGGGAGAGGATCTACCGTGGGGTTGCGTGGTGTGGATGGTTAATAAGATCAGGCTGATGGATGGAGGGTTGTGATGTGCGGGTGTATGGTACGGTGCGTGTGTGCACATACAGGTGATTGATAATAAAACAAAAAATTACAACGAATAGGAGAACCCTAATTCCCAATCCCCGGCTTCGCCCCCTTTCTCTCCGATCTCCTCGCCATCGCTTTCTCCTCTCCTTTCTTTCTCGTCTGCGGTTCAATCTTCCTCTCTCATTCGTTCTTCTCTGTTTTCTCCTTTCTTCCATTCTTCTCTCGCTTCTTTTTCTCCTCTCCGCTTCGATTTCTCTCTCCTTCTTCTTTCTCCTTTCCGCTTCGATTTCTCTCTCCTTCTTCTTTTTCCCACGATTCACCTTATCATCCTCCGTTTTTCACTTTCCGTTTTCGTCTTTCTTCATCGTGATTTTCTGCATATTACAAATCAAACAAAAAAAAGATTAAATGTTAGCGAAACGTCTCACGATTTGGTGGTTCCTTCGCAGGTTTGGTGGTCGGAGATGGGAATGGTGATTCCGGCGTCGATGAAGGTGGCTACGACGAACTCCTGCTGTTTCGACGATGACTCGTGAAGTGGGTGGTTGATGGTGCTCGCAACGTAGACTTCGACGACGGCGAGAGATAAGTTCTCAACTTGAACTTAGGTTTTAATTGGGGATTTTGTGTAGGTCATGGATTTCCACGATCTGTTGTATGTTTCGTATCTGTTGTGTCTCTTCTAAACTTCGTTGTGTGTGTGTAGTGTGTATTGTGGAATGGCCTTCTGATGTTTTTTGTATGTTGTTCCTCTCCTCTTGTATGTGAATCCCCTTCTGTTATATATTGGTGCTCTTCGTAATCTTCCAATTATTACTTCCCAATTTCGGATTTATGATAATGACTGAAATGAAAACCTTTCCATTCTTGCTGATTCTGGTCTGCTGATGTTATTTCCATTTTGAATTTTAACACGTTTGAGGCATATTATGAATGTTGTCCTTGATGGTGCCTTGAGTTTGTTTTGGAAATATTATAACTTCAAATTCGTTTCAATCTTTGGCTTTCAATACCGATTGAATAACTTGATCATCTGTTTCCTTTTTCAGTTGGATTGGTTTTGATAATGTTGATTTGGAGAACAAAGGCCTGCCTTCAATTCTGAAGTGATTTTGGAGACATCCGATCGGTGATATCTTAGGAAAACTAAGTACAACTGTCGTTAAACAAATCACAGGGTTGTGGTGGTAAGTCAATGTAACCTTCCCTTCTTAATTCTCTCCCTATAATTTTTCTAAGGCGTTCTTCAATTGCTGCCTTCAGGTCATAGCGTCCAGAGATATCGACGACTGTTGACATCACCATATTTCGAAACATAGAGAAGCACCATTCCATCACCCTTACTATGCCTAACACTTGCAGTCACCAAGTGATTTAATCCATGGAAATGCTAAGAGTGATGACCGTAATTCTTTTCTTTCATGGAAGTGGTCTTTGTATCAAGAGAAATAAATGGTTTATTTCTAGGCCCTTGGTCATCAATCTGATACTCATCGTTTGCATTAACACTCTTGAAGTTTATGTTTTTTAGGTGAGCTCGTGTGGTGGCCGGAAATATGGTTCTGTGGTGGACCGATGGTGGAAGTATGGTAGCAGCGACAATGATGATGGAAGACCGTTCTAAGAGTGGGATCGTTGTGCGGCTCCGGTGACGGGTACATTTCTTCTACTTCTTTTATTTAGCTGCCATGTATATTTTGTGAGTGGAGATTTGTGATTATGATGAGTGCATATGATTGCAGGCGTAGGAGGAGATGATTCATCAAGCTCAGAAGTTTGCAGCAAAGTTAGTTGGACAACTATGTTTAGCTTGATGTATGTCGGTTTGCAGCTTTACGTTTTGGAGGAAGGCTGGAGTTAATTCTCTTGTTACGTCGGGCTGCCGGCGTGTCTGTCAGATGATGCCATAGGTATTGACCGTGCGTAATGAGGATGATGTTCTACACGTGCTATTGCCCTTGTCTTGTCCATATCTCTACCTTTTACATACTTAAAATGTTAATGACTTGTTTTCAAAATACTTGTCGTTATTGACAGGATGAAACGCTACTGCTGAGTCCGAAGTATGGAAGCCATTTAGAAATCCTTTCGAGTGGAGAAGACATTGCTGTGGAGGCACCAAGTCATTATATTAGAAAGATAAACCATGATCTCGTTAGAAAACAAATCCCCGTGGACTTGATGGGTAGGTCGAGCTTGCTGCGGTCTTGTACAAGATGTTTTCTTTTCGTGGTGAGCACCGACGTAATTCCCTTTATGTATTTCGTTGAAGTTGTAGTAGGATTTCACCTACCTCATTGCCGCTCCTCAAATGAAGTCAACGGTTGCGAGCTCGGTGTATGTTGGTTTCCTCATACCCGAACTTACACGTGCTTTCTGGACCTAACCAATGGTGTTTTGAAATTTGATGCAGGTGGTGTTAAGTTCTACTTGACGTCTGCTTTCCTGACTTTGTCCCGAGCAGGTCGTAAGCTGTGACGATACCGCTCTATACTTTGAGTCTTACCACTGCTTTCCGATTGATTTGGTTTTGCTATCTGAAGCATAACTCAAAGCTCCTTTCTCAACTTATTTTGAACTTCAGGTTTCGATTTGTTCTTTCTCTGAACTGGATTATCCAAAAATGAAACTAATAAGCGAATAAACATTTGTTGTTGCAGATTTCTTGATCTTGGAATTCTTCTGAGTTTGGAGTTTTCCATTGGATTGAGTTTCAGAGACAGTGGCATTCTGAAGATTGGGAAGGTCCCCCAAAGAAACCCTCTGTTTAAGACTTTCGTGTTATGATAGCTAACACGGTTCTGCTTCTGTTTTGTTGTCGATTGTAGTTGCTTTTAAAATGTCTACTATTGAGCCAAGACTTGATTTCATTCCGTTTTTCGTTGTTGCAGGATGGTGGGACTTCATGATGGCATTTGTCCTTGTAAACCAGAGTGTATAGGAGCAGCCGGAGGAAAAGAAAGGGCCCACTGGTTGTGGTTTAAGAGTGTTTGATGACTGCATTGTTTCGGACATGCACTGTATTCTACATGCAAAAAGCTCTAATCTTTAGAGATAGAAGGTATTTATAAGGTAATGCCAACCTCCTTTCTTGTGAATTGATATGGATAAACAAAAGTTTCTCATGATCACGAACGTTGCTACTAACTTTCTGTCTTTGTACTAACCGCCCACGCTACACTTTTTATGTTCTTTAGGCATGGAATCCTCTTGGAATTGTATAGGATTTAACTTTTGATGGCTATGATGAATCTCAAATGGTCTGTTGTCAAAGCTTTGTATTTTCAACAGGTTGAGTAGCTGCAGAATGATGTCGGTAATCCCGAAGTCTCAAGCCTTAGCTCCAACATGTCTAGAACTAAAAGGTCCTTTACAAGGTAACGCCAACATCCTCTCTTACAGACTGATCTTGTGATCATAGAAGTTGTTCCTAACTTTTGAATTTGTTACTCTTGACTTGAATTCATTTTTCCTTTTACTCCGAATATTAACTGCTTTCTTGTCATGTTCAGGTAACATCACGAACAAGGCGAGGCGAAAGGTAAGTTATAGAAGTCGTGCTAGTGAAGACCGAGATCATGACGGAAGAAAAAAGCTAGAGACCGATTCTTTAATTCATTACACTTACAGGTTGACGTAAGAATTTTCAAAAAGGTTTTCCTTACATTTACAGGTTGTTGAAAAGATTCATGATGGGTTGAAGTGCGAAACCGTAAATGTTGATGATGGCTGTGATGTCTTCATTGTTTAATTAGTCACCTAGATTTGATACTTTGGATATTGTTGTGATGATAATAATGTAAAGTTCTTATTGTGCAGGTTGTTAGCTTTAGGCCTCCATGAGGTATGCCTAAAGTCTACATGCCGTGGCGGTTTGAATGTCTTTTTTCTCTGGACTTTCACGTGCACTGATATCTTGTCTTAATGACAGAGTACCAAAAGAAGGTGATGTTCTTGATCTCTTCTTGTCGTAGCACTGCGGGAAAAAGAATTTGTGAGTCCTACGCAAATTTCCGATGTGCTGGATTGTTACGCTACTAACAAGGTTGTTAGTTTATATTGTGTCCAGTGTAGTATGAATCTGCAGAGCAGGTGATGGCACTAAGGCTAACAACAACATTAAACGAGAGGGGGATCCCTGCAAGTCCTCAACCATGGCCGCGTGACGTCGACGATGGATTTCCTTGATGGTGGATGCCGAACTTGAAGAAATTAGAAGTGGCATAACATGACTGTTGTCTTGTTTTTTTTTCCAAAGCTTGTACTTCCTTATGTAAATAACCTCCAATTGCAAACTAGTTATTGGTATCATGTAGTATTTGTGTGTTTTTAAATGAATTCAAGATCTGAACAGCCGTAACAATTGTACCAGAATTTACTGTTCGGAAGAGCCCTTCTATTTAGTAATTGAAACAAAAGAAGAAGTCCCACTTTATGCTAAAAGAAACTTATCTAGTTGAAATCCAATGGTTATATCCTGAAAATAATTGGATTCGACCAAAATAATTCCACAAAGCATCCTTGCACAAGTCTGACAAGAGTCCGCCATGAATTAAGTTTTGCGAGATTCCTTCGCGTGGTATGGGTCTTTACTTTCAAAGCATGCGACACCTTAGTAGTATGAATTATTTGTGAGCTTGAATAAGATTAAGCCTCCAGCATATTAATTTGTGAATTTATTCGAGCTTGTACTTTTCTTCGTAGTTAGGAGCTTAAGTGAATCAACAGTCTGAACTTGAGTAGATATGAGTTTGAGATTGTATAGAGAAAAGGTTAATCGAGGAACTTGCACCATTCATTCGTAATCCCAGGGGATTCACATGGTCTTTAAATCAGATTTGATCAAGATAAATGCCAGAGACGCTTGATGTGGTTTTAGCCGAGCCCAAACTGATAACCCTTTAGCCTTAATCATCAACTAGGATCGATCACATTCCATTCTACCAACCAGCGACATCTGAATGTTATGAAAACACCGGGCAGACCCTTGGACAAAAGATGATACTCCTACATGAACCAATGCCTCGAGGAACCCTTAGGTAACGGAGATACCACTTGAAGTTTGACCCCATCTCCGACATATTTAATTGTGGAAAGAAAGCTAACTCCACTTGGGGTTACTGCAGCTGCGCAAGTTGGTTAGCTATAGTAATCATATATACAAAAGTGAAATAAAACAAACCAGAAATAAGCATAAAGAGGCGGAATCTTATGGTCAAAAATTTGGGTGCGACACACATCATACAACTATGCATTCAGAAAGATCGATCATAATCGAGCCAAACAATCAACATTGGATGGAAACACAACAAGAAATAAGAATGCTGTCACGTTCGCTACACCACTCGCCTAGCGAGTCCTTGGCGAACACTCGCTACTGGTTCGCCTAGGGAACAAGCTCGCGAAGACAGTCAGAAGCTACTGGAAGTGTTCGCTACTGGTTCGCTAGAGCCTCGCCTAGCGAATAACTCGCTACATCTCTCGCCACAGCGAATAAGGGTCATTTCCATTCTACCCAAGTCAATGGGACGTTCGCTGGCAGCTCGCTACCAGCTCGCTTAGCGAACGACTCGCCCTCTGCTCGCCTAGCGAACGTGCTAGCGAGTGTCTGCGTACTCAAAAACCCCAACTGTCCAAAAACCTCAGAAACTCCCAAAATCACCCGATTCAATTCCAACAAGTTCCAGTAGTCTTAGCCTAACATTCCTCGACTAAACTACACCATTTAATCCAACTTTTAATCGTTCAACCATCGATTTCTATCGATTTAACTCATTTCGACCTAAAATGGAAAAAGATGGAAAACATCCGAACAATCCAAACACACACATACGTAATCATATACAATGGTAAGATAATAAGATTTCACACTCTTACCTGATTAATCGAACTCTAAAAGTTGTTCTTGATGATTCCAAGCTTTTTTTCTATTTTCTCCTCTTCTCTCTTCTTCCTTCTTTCTTTCTCTTCTTTTTCCTTTCTCTCTAATTCTATGCTTTTCTTTTCTCTTTTCCACTTATATATCTTCTATTCTATTTCTCTCCAAACATCTACTAATCCATTTCTCACAAAATATCTCAACTTATCATTAAACCCTTAATGTCTAAAAGACCCTTCACTCTATTTTCCCCGAAAACTCTCAAAATCGGTAAAATAGCATAGTATGCAAACATAACATATTAACACATAAATTTCACAATTAAAATATTAAACACCAAAATAAATCAAAAGACTCAACAAAATTGGGAAATCAGAATCGGGGCGTTACATTCAGCCTTCAGAACTTCAAGTCATCAGAGTCTTCAACACTTAGTTCTTCAGAGGACTCACTCTATAGAGACGCTTGTTAGCTTCCAGATCAGATGCACTTCTCAGAACAGAATCCACAGGAGCATTGCAACTGCAATATCCAACATCCTTGAATCTTTCTGATCGTGACCAGATACAGATGAATACTTGCTTCTTCAATATGCTTTGTTTGCTTTCAGATCAGATGCATTACTTAAAGCAGAATCCACAGGAGCATTGCTACTGCAATATCCATCGTCCTTGGATCACTCTGATCGTGATCAGATGCATAAGCAAACTAGTTTCTCCCATAAGCGCTTTATGATATGTCACACATAGTGACTCTCATATTGTATTAACTGCACACGTTGATGTTGTTTGTTTGATCTTATATATTTAATTATCATGATCTGCACATAACAAACATTAGAACATAAAATGGTTCTTTCACAAATACTTAATTGTTATCATCAAAGCATAGAGATAATCCTGTAGAGACAAATCTTGGTCTTACAATCTCCCCCTTTTTGATGATGACAAAAACATGTATTTTGATAGAACATTTTATACAGGGTAATCACCAAGCATAACATATTCAGAGTTTCGAGCAACGACTCCCCCTGAATATGTTAACCTCAAAGTTTCATTTTTGCTTGTTCAGAGACTTACTCTGATCCCAAGACTCACATAATAGAAATTTTGATATAATCAAAATATAATAGACTAGAAGGAATACTTCTCTATGGTCTATCAGAGTGTAAGTCCTTAGCATCTGGACTTGTTCAGCAAAACTCCATCTTCAGATCTTTAGAACTTGTTTTCTCTAAACATCTTATCAGAGCCATATAACTTCAGAGCCTTCTGAAGCATTTGCTACTATTCATCAGAACATCTGTAGCACAGAGTTTTAACAATTCTTTTTTGATAACTTAGCCACGCTATTCTTTCAAATGAGAAAATCCCCCTGAGTTTCAGACTGGGTGACTATCAAATATTCTGACTTGTGAACCTTTCTGGGAGAATTCCCCATGGCTACAATAGGTAATATATTTAGATCTTCAGAATGTGATACAGTCTTGATCCTTGGTCTCTTGAAGCTAATTGATTCTGAGTCTGATACCAATTAGTTTAATACTGAGTCTGATACTAATTCTTGCTTCTATGAACAACCATTTTATTTGAACTCAGAGTTCATTCATTTGACCTATCTTTAGAATGCCTAGTGAACTTGTTCATAGTTCCTCGGTAAAACATCAAATGTACAGTTAGTAATAAATGCAGTTAATATCAGAGTTGATGTTTTTCATTCTCTTTAGGTTATATCATATTATATTCTATTTCTTCAGATTATATCAAAATCATATTCTATTTCTCCCCCTTTTTGACATCATCAAAAAGGTGAGTTTTCATTAAAAACAAGATTTAAAATATATTCTATTTCTCCCTCTTTTTATCAGAATTAAAAAAATTAAATTGATAGAGTCAAGAAATAAAACCTAAGTGCCTAATTCTTATAGGTTGACATCTTTTCCAGAATTTGTTGACGCATGCACAAAAGAGAGTTGTTGACAAGTTTCTTCTTAGCAACGCTTTCTCTAAAAACTTGTTGTTCTTTCTTCATAGCTTATTGATCTTCTTGAATCTCACTAACATCATGTTCTCAACGTACAAGAGTAGTTTCATAAGAATAACCAACTATAGCAACTTTCTTAGCCTTCTCAGCATCTTCAGCTTCTTGTGTCAGTCTGACAGTTTCTTTTCTGGAATCTTTCTATGCTACACTTCTCGCTTCTTCAGTAGCCCTTTCTTCAGCTTCGTTTGCTTCTAAGAAGTTTGAAGTTTCTTATCCTTTCTAGCTTGTCTTCTCCTTCCTTAACCAGTTGAACTTCAGCTTCTAGTGATTTGAAAAGCGTCCAGATTCAAAGTTTAACTACTTTCAGAGAAGTGAATAGTGCTCAGAGGTGATGTGTTGAGAGGACAGAGGAAACGTTTCAGAGGGATTTGCAGATGGAGAGGAGCTTTCAGAATCAAGACTTTCACTTTTTAGAAAGCTCATATATCTTTGAGATCTTCAGAGTTATTCTTTCTCTGAGTGCTTTCCATTCTGACTTTTATCTTTCTTCATCTTGTTTCTTCAACACCAAAACACTATACTTCAGAAGTATCAAAGTTTGATTTGACAGACTTCTAATAGAATCTTTTATCTAGATCTCCAGATAATCCAAATCTTTAGATGATCTACGACTTCAGATTTTCTCAGGTCTTTAGAAGAGCATCTTTGACACCAATAGAAGGTAATGTGCGAAAAATGCGTTCTGATTCTTCAGTCTTATGCATATGATAGTTCTCCAGCTGATTCTTCATCCAGAGCATTTGATACTTCAACAAGTAGCAACAACATATTTTGCTTCTCTTCTTTTCCCAGAGTGTACGTTGAATGTATGAGAGTCTTAGCTGGCTACTCTCTAACAAATTAATCTTCTTTCAGGTACATTCTACTTTTGAATCATAATGACTTCTTCAACTTCCTTTCTTTTGAATAGAAACATATCTCCTCTGATGTTTGTATCATCTTGAACAATAGTTATGAATTCCAGATTCTTCCTTTGGTCTTCATCTTCTGATCATCCATCTTCTTATACCAATGATCACACCTCTTTATCTTCTTCCAGACAACTTGTTTTCTGATGAATGCTAGTTTCTCAGAATAGGCATAAGCTTCAAGAAAGGTTATGAGCTGAGGAAACTTGCTGACTTCTTGAATCATAAGAACTTATCCTTTGAATAGACGTAGTTAATCATCACAAACTATCATCAAACCAAGATGTATTTCTAGCATCTATTTGAATGACAATCTTGCTCTTTATCAACCAGCATCAAATCATCTAATGGTGACTTCTTCTGCTAACCCATCTTTGGTTTCTGATTCCAAGCTTATTATCAAATTCAATCATGACTTGAATCTTAGTACCAATGCTTTAATTGAGTTCTTGATACCAATTTAGACTTCCAGAAACAATATGCATCATGATAGATACTAATTGCATTCGGTTCTGAGTAATCATTCTGACTACTGTATAGAATGCTTTCATTCTTCATGATTACATACATTTCTTTTGAAGTTTGTTCTTTCTTCAATATCTGTGCTTGATTTTGAAGAACTAGAGCTTTAGATACTTCTGCTTTATCTTCTTAGACATTCAGTCTTTGCCCAGAAGATCTTCATCAACAGATGATAGTTTAATCAATGACATCAAGCCCAAAAGTGTTTCTTCAGAGGGTTTGATACTGATATGGTTCAGATACTAGATTTCATTGATTTACAGAATAGATTCTTCTGACTGTGAAGTTGAAATTCTACATGTCTTGATCAGCATCTATTTGAGTGAACAAACATGGAAATGTTTCCTTGCATCAGATCCTCTGATGAAGTTCCGTCTTCTTTTTATCAGAGTAAGCTTCAGATCCTCTGATGACTTTCTAGAGTAAGCTTTGACGTTGACTTTTCAGAGCCATGCATAATCTGATTCTCGGAGCCCTGCAGTTGCAGCCTTTGGGATAAGTGCTCTCAAAATCTTCTAAAACATTGCTTTATACTTTTCGCTCAGAGTTTTCTGAAACGCTGCTTTCAACAAACCACTGAGAGTCTTCTGTAGAGTTGCTTCTCAACAAACGATCATAATCTTCTGTAGCTTTGCTTCCTCAGAGTCCTTTGTAGCTTCTGAGGCTTCACTTATGTAGCCTTGCTTCTGAGTCTTCTGAAGTTTCTTAATATTTACACTCTTCGCTCAAAGTCATCAACTTAAGATCAAGTTCAGCAGAGGGGGTTTCTTTGACTTCTTTTCCTAGAGTGCTTATTTCAGCTTCTGCCTGCATACACTTAGCAAACTCCTTTCCAAGCGTAATATTTGTTTCCAAAGAAAAACATCATCAACATAAATCTGACAGATTAAAATATCTTTCTTAATTGATTTATGAAAAAGAGTGTTATCAGTCTTTCCTCTTATAAAATTATTTTCCAGAAGAAAATTACTCAGCCTTTCCCACCAAGCTCTGAGAGCTTGTTTTAGGCTATAGAATGATTTCTTTAATTTATAAAACGTGTTCTGGAAATCTTTCATTTTCAAAAACAGAAGATTGATAGACACATACTTCTTTTTCATTTAAACTATTTAAAAGGTATTTTTAATATTCATCTGATTTAGATTGATGTTATTCTGAGCAACAAAGCAAACAAGAGTATAGATTCTAACCTTGTCACAGAAGCATATGTCTTATGTGTAGTCAAAACCTTCTTGCTGACTAGCCTTGAAGATATGGGGAAGGATCATGTTCCTGTGAGAGGAGCCAGTAACAACATCTGAAGTAGGATCTTCTGAATTTCTCTTCTGGGTTGTTTACAAATCCTTTGGTTGCGTTCTGCAGCATCTTCATCAACATATCATCCATCTGATTTCTGAGAGTCATCTTCAGAGCACAGATATTCTGATCTTCATGATTTAGAGCATCTAACTTCTGAAGGAGGATGTCTATTGACTTATTCATTATGAATAGCACCAGAGACTTAAATCTCTTTTAAAAACAAATTGAATGACTTCAGTCAACGTATCTTTCTGAACAACTTGACTTAAGGATCCAATCATTATGAACTTCTGATAAAGAATGTCAGATAACATCTGACCAATTACAGTTTATTCAACTGAGATAAAATCTCAAGTTAACAGAACTTAATTGTCCATGCTACTTCTAATAAAAGCTCAGAGTTCATCTTACATCATATCCATGATGAGTTAGTGAACTTCTTTACACGAAACATTTACATATTTCTTTGAAGCTTCTTAAGGACAACATCACTCTGATGCCTTGAATTAGAAGGATCATTGCTTCAAAATATGAACTATCTCTGTTCCAGCCCTTTTCTGCAGACTTTATTCTGAAGTTCCTATGAGTCAAATTCATTAACCAACAATATTTCTTTACTTACTAAAGATAATTCCCAATGAGCTTTTCATGAGAAATTCAAGAGTGGACTAATCAGTTTCTTGAAAACATCTCATACTCACATAGAAATAATCTTCAGCAAACAAGATTTCTTTCTTTCTGATGATTTGATCTTTTTGGGCGAATACGTTGTATATCCAAACGTATTACCAGATAAGCATTCAACAGAAAACTTCTTATCTGATGAATCTCTATTGTCAGCTGATTCTTCAATCTTCTTCCAAGCTCTAGTGGAGAAGATTTTGTTGTTAAAGACTTCAAAACTTCAAACTTCAACTAATCACTGACTTGCTCAAGATAACCCATTTGATTACACTTTTAGTACTCATCTTCATCAAAAACTGATATGAGACTAAAATTGTAAGGGAGGTGAAAATCCCCAATGGTATTTCTTCACACGACTTTTGGATCTTTATCTGACACTGTTAGGTGTTTGATATCCATCAATAACAGAACCAGGCTCTGATACCAACTAAAGGTGTGAGAAATACACAAGAAAGAGGGGGTTTGAATTGGGTATTTAATTTATTAAAACTTTTTCTGGGTTTCTTCACTTGTTGCTTTCTATAGAGTTCTATACAATGCATTGCGGAAGCATAAATGATAAAGCATAACACAAGTAAAGAACACATGATATATCCTGGTTCACTTGAGCAACTCTTAAGCTAATCTAGTCCACCCTTCCAAGGTGATTTCGCCTCACTCAAGCAAGAACTTAATTCACTATAACCAAACTGATTACAGTTGCACAAGCTAACTGCAGGTGACTAACAAATACATAATGACAGGTTCAAGGATCCCTTAGGATATAACGTTCATTGACACCTAATAGAATCCGATCAATTAAGATCTCCTATTAGATACCACAAATGACAACTATCACTTGTCTTCTCAAGTATTATGATCTTCACAAGATCACTTGAGGAGCCACTAATTCTAAAATGAATTTGTGTTGCCGGAGATTACATGAATGCTTCTTGTCAAGCAGATTACTCCTAATTAAGTACATAGCAAGTATTGAGCAACATCTCCTTGCTTCCTAATACAGACACTAATATAAAGATAAATCTCTACGAGATTATTATAACAGTAATTTCCATATTGCTTAAAAGCTTTCTTATGTGAGCACCACGGCTTCTTAGCATAAAGCTTTTCTTGTTACTCTACTATGTTGCTAACTTCACTCATCAGCATCATTGCTTTGTAACAAGTTGACTTGCTTTGTAATGAGCTCTAACTACGTTACTCTCTCAACAACATCAGCATTTGAAATAATCAAATGATCTTCTTTTATAGTGCAGCTTTGTGAGGGTAGAAATGTCATCTCTAATTCCAACGGTTATATCTCAACGGATAGAATAAGCTCACGTGTTGAAACAATGACCTTTGCTTGTAACTTTAATATCTCAACGTTGGAAACCATGCTTATGAATAATACCAAAGTCTTTGTCATAGTGAAATGTTTGTATGCGTTGTACTGTAGTCTTCTTGACTTGGTTCTTCTGATGATTCATCTGATGAGTAGTTCAGCAACTACTTTGGTAAGAAAGCTTCAACATCAGAGTTTTTTAAGCACATGTTTATCAGATTTAATAGCAGTAGCTTATCTGATAAGTAATACGCCTCTGTCTGGGTGAATCTTCACCTGACACAATCTTCAACTTCAGAATCCAGTCTTCAGCATTCCAAGCTCTAAGTTTTCTCTGAAATAGTCTTGAGAATCTTCGTGACTGATTCTTCAAAAATCATGTCTTCAGAATCTTCAGAGTCTTGATCTTCAGAATACGTCTTCAGAATCTTTCTGCACTTGGTCTTCAGAGCCTTCGGCCTTCAGAACTTCAAGTCACCAGAGTCTTCAGAGTAGTTCTTCAGTGGACTATATCTTTGGAGTCTTCAGAGTCTTGATCTTCATAACCCTTAAGTATTTAGAGTCTTTCTGCACTTGGTCTTCATAGCCTTCAGCCTTCAGAACTTCAAGTCATCAGAGTCTTCAACACTTAGTTCTTCAGAGGACTCACTCTATATAGACGCTTGTTAGCTTCCAGGTCAGATGCACTTCTTAGAACAGAATCCACAGGAGCATTGCAACTGCAATATCCAACATCCTTGGATCTTTCTGATCGTGACCAGATACAGATGCATACTTGCTTCTTCAATATGCTTTGTTTGCTTTCAGATCAGATGCACTACTCAAAGCAGAATCCACAGGAGCATTGCAACTGCAATATCCAGCGTCCTTGGATCACTCTGATCGTGATCAGATGCATAAGCAAACTAGCTTCTCCCATAAGCGCTTTATGATACGTCACACATAGTGACTCTCATATTGTATTAACTGCACACGTTGATGTTGTTTGTTTGATCTTATATATTTAATTATGATGATATGCACATAACAAACATTAGAACATAAAATGGTTCTTTCACAAATACTTAATTGTTATCATCAAAACATAGAGATAATCCTGTAGAGACAAATCTCGCTCTTACATATTCTGCCAGAGATTCCACTCTGCTGAAGATTTAATCTGCTATCTGTTAGGGATTATGAATATGATCTACTAGGGAACCATCCCAAACTCTCTCTGCTGAGGATAGAGATAAACAATCTCGGGGAAGAAACTACTCCACTGACTTGGCTGGGGATTAGGCAATGAGGGAATCAACAGCAACCTCTACTTGGGGGTAATGAGCACAAAACTCAACAATGTCAATCTCCGCTTAGGGAATGATTCAATGGCCTAGACTCTTAGGAGAAAGGGGTCAACCTTCTAGACCCCGTGGGAAAAACGAAACCCTAAATTCGTTCTACTGCTGAGGAATAATGCCACATCTACCTCTTGGGGATGGTCCTACTCTGCTGGAGATACCAATCTCGACCTGCTGGGGACGTGAACATACTTTAACTTGCACACTTTCTTCAGGTGAGGGACCTCTGGGAAAAGTCTCGAGGATGAGGGTCCTGCGAATAACAAACAAACAAATATGTTTTGTGCAACAGGTACTATCTTAATTATCACCTGTGACATTATTCAAGCAAAAACATTGTATCGATTATGGTTGGCAGAGCCCACAAACTTATGTATGTAAAGTTTTATCAAAAACATCAGGCCTCTTTTGCAAACAAAACGGTAAAAGCTGAAACAAAGACAAAAGTTTTCTGAATAGTATGTTTTATTGATAAACGGCCTGTAAATAGGCAAATTTACAAAGGATACAACTCCTGAAATGAGAAAGTTGCGTAAGCAATATACAGAAATGCACAAGAATATACAAAAATTTAGGCAATGTGGCACAGACAACCACCATAGAACGACTCAGCTATGACTCGTGTGACTTCGACGCCTTTTCGATGCTTAGTCTTTTGAAGAGATTGATTTGAACGACTGACTCTCGAGTTCTCCCATAATCCACTATGCTTTGAAGATCAACGCGCGAACTGCGGTCATTTGCTTTTCAAATCCCTAACTTTTGCCTGAATCGCCCTTGCGGGTTTTCGATTCACCGGGATACCCGTTTTTGCCAAAGTCTCCCTTTCAAGTTTTCAACTTTGCGGGTTTAAATTTTTATATTTATCCCTAATTTTTGCCCGAACCTACCCTTTTATGGTCTGCCGGGATGCCCCATTCTTGCCTGGATTTTTCCTTTTCTTTCCAGTGGGTCTATTTTAAGCAAAGTATCTTTTGACTGCGTCTGCGTTTATAGGGGACGTGAAATCTTCGCCATCCATAGTTGAGAGTAATAAGGCTCCTCCGGAGAAAACTTTCCTCACGACATACAGACCTTAATAATTGGAAGTCCATTTGCCCCTGTGATCGTTCTGTGGTAGGAGAATCCACTTCAACACCAAATCACCTGCCTGAAAGCTTGGAGGACGCATCTTCTTGTCATAAGCTTTCTTCATCCTGCTCTGATACAGACGACCATACACGAGGGATGTCAGGCTCTTTTCATCCATCAAACTGAGTTGATTCAACCTGTTCTTCACCCATTATGCCTCGTCCAGTTTGACTTCGGCGAGAACTCTCAAAGAAGGGATCTCGACCTCTAATGGTAGGACAACTTCCATACCATATACCAGCGAGAAAGAAGTTGCCCTAGTTGAAGTATGCACCGAGGTACGATATCCATATAGGGGAAAGGGCAACATCTCGTGCCAATCTTTATAAGTCACAACCATCTTCTGCATTATCTTCTTAATGTTCTTGTTGGCCGCTTCCACAACGCAATTCATCTTCGGACGATAGGGAGACGAATTGTGATGCTCAATCTTGAAGCTTTGGCGCAACTTCTTCATCATCTTGTTATTCATATTGGAACCATTATTAGTAATGATCCTTTCAGGTACCCTATAACGGCATATGATGTCCCTCTTGATGAACCAGGCTACAACTTGCTTGGTGACATTTGCATAAGAAGATGCTTCGACCCACTTGGTGAAATAGTCGATGGCTACTAAGATGAAACGATGTCCATTGGATGCAGTTGGCTCGATCTTGTCAATCATATCAATGCCTCACATGGAAAAGGGACATGGGGATGGCACGACATTCAAAGGACACAGTGGCACATGAATCTTGTCAGCATAAATTTGACATTTGTGGCATTTCTTGGCGTATTTGAAGCAATCAGACTCCATAGTTAACCAATAATACCCTACTCTCAACAACTTTCGAGACATGGCATGCCCACCTGCATGTGTTCCAAAGGAACCTTCGTGGACCTCCTCCATAAGCATCCTTGCTTATTTTTCGTCCACACATCTTAACAGCACTAAGTCAAAGTTCCTTCGATAGAGTACACCATCTGGATTCAGATAGAAGTTACCAGATAACCTCCTCAAGGTCTTCTTATCCCGAGCCGATGCCCCAGGAGGATACTCTTGATTCTTGAGAAAGTTCTGGATGTCGTAATACCATGGCTTGCCATCAGAAGCTTCTTCTATTGCGAAAACAAATGTCGGCCTATCAAGGTGTGAGATGACAATTCATGGTGCATCGTTCCAAAATTTCACTTTGTACATTGAAGACAATGTAGCCAAGGAATCTGCCATCTAATTTTCTGCTCTCGGCACATGGTGAAACTCTACACGGTCGAAGAAAGGTAGCAACCTTCTTGCATAGTTCATAGAAGGGATCAGATTTGGCTGGCGGGTCTCCCACTCTCCTTTGATCTGGTTGACCACTAAAGCTGAATCACCATAGATATCAAGGTTCTTGATTCTCAAATCGATTGCTTCCTCAATACCCATGATACACGCTTCATATTCGGCTTCGTTGTTGGTGTATGGAAACGTTAACCTGGCAGTGAACGGTATATGAGAACCATGGGGAGTCATGATGATTGCCCCAATTCCACTACCGTAAATGTTAACAACACCGTCAAAGATCAATTTCCACTGGGAGCCTTTTTCAGGACCTTCCTCGGGTAACGACTCGTCGCAATCCTTCATATTCAAGAACATAATGTCTTCATTAGGAAATTCAAACCTTATTGGCTGATAGTCTTCGATTGGTTGCTCTGCGAGATGTTCTGACAGAACACTCCCTTTAATGGCCTTCTGGGAGACGTATTGAATGTCGTACTCTATCAAAACCATCTGCCATCTAGCAATTCTCCCTGACAGCGCTTGCTTCTCGAATACGCACATAATTGGATCCATCTTTAAAATCAACATGGTTGTGTGGTTTAGCATATACTGTCTTAGGCGTATGGCAGCCCAAGCAAGTGCGCAACAAGTCTTCTCCAACATTGAGTATCTGGATTCACAATCTGTGAATTTTTTACTCAAGTACTAAATTGCATGCTCTTTTCTTCCAGTCTCGTCGTGTTGACCGAGAACACAACCCATGGAATTCTCAAGAACTGTTAAGTACATTATCAACGGTCTTCCAGCCACTGGAGGCATCAGTATTGGAGGTTCCTGCAAATACTCCTTTATCTTCTCAAACGCCTTTTGGCAATTTTTTTTCCAAACGACCGCCTGATCCTTCTTCAATAGTTTAAACATTGGTTTACAAGTGGCTGTGAGATAAGATATGAACCTCGCAATGTAGTTCAATCTACCCAGGAAGCCACAAACCTCTTTCTCGGTTTTCGGTGCTGGCATTTCTTGAATTGCCTTGATCTTCGTAGGATCGACCTCAATACCTTTCTCACTGACAATGAACCCCAACAACTCTCCGGACCGCACACCAAAGGTACACTTGTTTGGATTCAGCCTTAGTTTGAATTTCCTTAACCTCTCAAACAGTTTTAGAAGATTCACCAAATGCCCCTCCTCCGTTTGGGACTTTGCAATCATATCATCGACATAAACCTCAATCTTATGATGCATCATGTCGTGAAAAAGAGTTACCATAGCCTGCTGATAAGTTTCCCCTGCGTTCTTCAACCCAAAAGGCATTACTTTATAGCAAAACGTCCCCCATGGTGTGATAAACGTTATTTTCTCCATATCCTCCGGTGCCATCTTGATATGATTGTAGCCCGAATAACCGTCCATGAAAGAAAACACTGAGTATTGTAGGGTGTTATTGAAAATCACGTCAATATGGGGAAGCGGGAAATCATCCTTCGGGCTCGCTCTATTCAGGTCCCTAGAGTCAACACACATCCTGACTTTTCCGTCCTTCTTAGGCACAAGAACGATGTTAGTGACCCACAGAGGGTAGCTTATCACAGCAAGAAATCCAGCGTCCAATTTCTTCTAGACTTCTTCCTTGATTTTCACTGCCATATCTGGCCTAGTTCTTCTCAATTTCTATTTGACAGGAGGAAACTCTTCTCGAAGAGGCAGGCGATGAACTACAATATTTGTGTCGAGTCTAGGCATGTCTCCGTATGACCAAGCAAAGACATCCTTATACTCTCGGAGTAATTTGACCAATCTTTGCTTGACATCACTTTGCAGCGCAGCCCCTATGTTGACTTCCTTCTTAGCCTCTTCTATTCCCAGGTTGACGACTTCAACTTCCTCCTGATGAGTCAGGATGACCTTCTCCTCTTGTCTTAACAATCTGGCAAGCTCTTTTCGTCTTTTTTGATCTCTTCTTCCGCTTGAAAGATCAGATTGTCAAAGTCACACCGAGTCATAGACGAGTCTGAGTCGGTGGTATCTGAAATGTGAAACCTGCAATGATGATGATTTTATGCTTAAATGATATGCAAACAAACAAACACAAACCACATTTCCATTTTATTGTTAGAAAATAAAAACAAGAAAAACAAGGATCCCAAATTTGAATGAAAAGACGCCTTTTTGATTGATGATAAAAAAGATTGTTCACACACATAACAGATAGGGCCCTACAAATAAAGACCACTATGCTCCGGGAAGAGCATAGGGCAATACATTAATCAAAACAAAGCAATTACTCTTCATAAGTCACAGAGATAACTTCTTCAACGGTCCAATTCTTCAAGCTCTGGCCATGGATACATGGATGAATCCATGCATTCATGTCGCAATCGATGTCTCCCTCCTCGTTAGACACGACATTAATCCTCTAGAATATCACCCGACCGCTAGTGAATTAAACTGGCCCTTTGTAGCACATAGCGCTCTTTGAAGAAGATGCAAACGGGCTGTATCCCAGTCCGAACTTGTCTTGTTTGTTGGGGACACTCACCACTTGCCCCCATCCTTGTGCTGATCCAGAATTCACTACGGCTTGCGCTTCCTTGAATGATGACATGACAACCTCTGGCGCTTTGACCTCCGCGGGCGCCTTCTCCTTGATTTGAATGGTCTCAAAGGCTTGACATAACATTTCATGAATTTCTTCGTCGACTTCTACGTATTTAAATGAACACAGATGGCTCACCATGATGTCCTCCTCTTTGCAAACAGTCACAATATTGCCATCCACCATGTACTTCAATTTTTGATGCAGGGTTGATGTCACAGCTCCTGCTGAATGTATCCAAGGCCGACCCAAAAGACAGCTATACGCAGATTGGATATCCATGATATAGAACACGGCGTCAAAGACTTCAGGACCTACCTGGATTGGCAACGTCAACTCTCCAAACACGGACCTCCTAGTCCCATCAAAAGCTCGGACTGCCAAGTTGCTCGGAGTACACATGATTCCTTGAGTGTCCAACTTCATTAGGGCCTACTTAGGTAGCACATTTAATGACGACCCAGTATCTACTAACACGTGTGACATCACGACCCCTCTGCATTCGATGGAGATGTGCAGCACTGAATTATGATTCCTTCCTTTTGGTGTCAAATCAAAATCAGTGAATCCCAGTCCGTTACCCACATTGACATGGGCCACCACCCCTTCCAACTGATTCACGGATATCTCTTGCGGCACGTAACCATTATTCAAAACCTTGAGCAAAGCATTCCTATGAGCTTTAGAACATAACAACAATGATAAGATGGAAATTTTTGAAGGAGTCTGTTGTAAGTGATCCACAATTTTGTAGTCACTCTTTCTTATCAAACGCATAAACTCCTCTACCTCCTTCAGCAAAGCTTCCTTTCTCTAGCCTGAAAACTCTCTTTAGCTACTGTCTTTCCTTTTCCTTTGTCGGACTTATCGACACTTACTTCGGGAGGTGATAATACTCTCCCACTTCGGGTCATTCCTCCATCTCTTCCCAAATACTCAATTGAGTCCAAAGGCAAACTCTTTAGTTCCTGCTTTTGTCCGTTGCAATATGAAAATTCTGGCAAGCACACGATGGATGTTATTCCCAAAGTTATAACATCCACTATGACATTGACTGCTATACTAACTAATTTAACTGTAAAGTAAAGCAGTAAAAACACAACAATTGTTTACCTAGTTCAGTGTCAACAACACCTGCATCTGGGGGCTACCAAGCCATGGAGGAACTTCACTATTAGCAGAATTAATTCGGAGTCAAACAACATAGTTTGCACTCCTCACTTAAAACCTGTCCAATGACAATTCAGCCTAGAGACACTCTAGACCTGAGTATACCCACTCACTCCCCCTCAATCACCACAGTGATATACAATTCACAATTACAGAATAAATATGAAGAGACACTTCATACACACCTTGATCTTGCTTCACAGCTTTGATCAAGGAACTCACACACTCTTGCTTCACAGCTTTGAGTGAGACACAGCCTAGAATCTACCTATCCAATACAATCATCCACTAGACAATTGCTTGGAGTACAAGTATTCCTAAACAGAATTCACACGTGAAGACTAGCCTTCTTCAGAGGACTCTTTAATTTGTACTCTCTATTCTTCTGTCAAGAGCTGCTGTTCAGGATTACTTCTTCTGATATTTATAGCAGCTGTCATTCCTTTTGGGCCTTGGTGCATAAATTAAGTTTTATTCATAACAAACCTATTTTCAATAATCTGCACACTTGCCACTTAATTCAGGGACATTTCAGTCCGCCTAGGGCTTCTAGAAAATCTCCTGATATCCAGCTTGAGCTCCTATTATGTTTCCTGGTTTCTAGCTACCAGAAAAACAAACCTGCTCTTGATGTCATACTACCCAAGTCATAACCTTGGGTATGACATCCAGCTTAACTTGCTTTTAGCTAAGTCAACTTAACCTACACAGACTATATTATGTATGCACTAAGGCCCAAAAGGACAATTTTAAGGCCCAAAAAGCCTTATGCTCCAACTCTACTGGAAAATGACAATTTTTTCCGTAGAACATCTTAAATGGTGTGATACCCATCAGATATTTAAATGCAGTTCGATAAGCCCACAAAGCCTCATCAAGCTTATGTGCCCAATCATTCCTAGAAGAAGACACAGTTTTTCTCAAGGATTCTCTTGATCTCACAATTTGATACTTCAGCCTGACCATTAGCCCGAGGATGATATGGTGATGTCACTTTGTTCTTCACACTATAATTCTCCAAGGATTTTTCTAAGGGAGCGTTGCAAAAGTGGGATCCTCTGTCACTTATCAACACTCTAGGCGTACCAAAACGCGAAAAAATGTTTTTCTTCAGGAATTTTATCACTGTTTTACCGTCTGCCTTAGCACAAGCTATTTCTTCCACCCACTTGGGCACATAGTACACAACAACTAGTATGTACTCACAAGAAAATAAAGATGGAAATTGACTGAGAAAATAAATTCCCCAACAGTAAAAGACTTCCACCTCCAATATACTTTGTAATGGCATCTTATTCAGCTTTGTAATTCCTCCACTCTGTTGGCAATTGTCACAACTTTGGGCATGCACATGAGCATCTTTAAACAAAAAAGCCCAATAAAAGACCGATTGAAGGACTTTCATTGTCGTTCTTAGCCCGTTAAAATGACCACCATAAGGTGAGTTATGACAACGCCAAAGAATACTCCTTGACTCCTCAATTGTAACACACCTTCTCAAAAGGTTATTAACACCAAGTTTGAATAAATATGGCTCATCCCGAACAAAAGACTTGGCATCGTACAAATTTATTTTTCTTTGGTTCCAAGTTAGGCCTTCCGCAATCACTCCAACGACTTTGTGATTTGCTATATTGGCAAACCAATGCCTAACTTGCTATATCTGGAAATTCCTATTTAACCTCCAATTCATTTTTAATTACTTCCACATTCACCAAACAAGATAAGTGATCTGCAACCAAATTCTCGGATCCCTTCTTATCATGAATTTCAAGATCAAATTCTTGCAATAAAAGGGCCCATCTAATAAGCTTTTGCTTAGAATCTGGTTTGGTTAATAGATACTTAATAGTCGTATGGTCTGTGTAAACAACTGCTTTAGACACAATGAGGTAAGACCAGAATTTTCCAATTCATACACCATCACAAGAAGCTCCTTTTCCGTAGTGGCATAATTGATTTAAGCTTCATTCAGCACTTTTCTTGCATAGTGTATACCATGAAAAATTTCAGTTCTCCTTTGACCAAGTACCGAACCAACGACATAATCACTAGTATCACACATGAGTTCAAAATCAAGTTTCCAATCGGGAGTCGTGATTATGGGTGCGGTAGTTAAACATTCTTTTAAAGAATTAAAGGAAAGCATGCAAGAGTCATCAAATTCAAAAGACTTATATTTGTTGAGCAAATTGCTCAAGGGCTTTGCAATCTTTGAGAAGTCTTTGACGAACCTCCTATAAAATCCAACATGTTCGAGAAAGATTATAATTCCTTTGACATTCATTAGAGGTGGAAACTTCTCTATAACCTTCACTTTGGCTTGGTCAACTTCGATCCCCTTTGAAGAAACTTTGTGGCTGAGCACAATTCCTTTTGTAACTATGAATTTGCACTTCTCCCAATTAAGCACAAGATTAGTTTTCACACACCTTTCTAACATAATGTCCATATTTTTCAAGAAAAGATCGAATGACGACCCAAAAATTGAAAAGTCATCCATGAGCACTTCAATGGATTTTTCAATCAAGTCAAAAAATATGGCTTGCATACACCGCTGAAAAGTAGTCAGCGCATTACACAACTCAAAAGGCACCCCCCTATAAAGACCCCAAAAGGACATGTAAAAGCAGTTTCTCATGATCCTCCGGGTTAACAATAATTTGATTATTGTAACCCGAATAACCATTAATAAAAGAATAGAATTTATGATCGTAAAACCTCTCAAGCATTTAATCCATGAAAGGTAATGGAAAGTGATATTTCCTTGTAGCTTTATTTAGCCTACGGTAATTGATACACATTCAACAACTGGTCACAATTCTTGTTGGAATTAATTCATTCTTTTCATTCCGAATCACCACTGTTCCACTTTTCTTCGGTACCACTTGCACCGGACTAACCCACGGACTATCAGAAATAGGATAAATCATTTCGGCCTCAAGCATCTTCACCACTTATTTCCTAACCACGTCTTTCATGGTGGATTTAAGCGAAGTTGAGGTTGAGCTACCGACTTAAAATCATCCCCTATTAAGATCCTATGCATGCAATAGGAAGGGCTTATTATTTTTAAATAAGAAAGAGTCCATCCCATAGCATTTTGACTCTTCTTCAACACCACAATTAATTTTTCTTCCTCCTCCATGGTTAGTTCGTTACTTATGATCACCGGTTTGTGCCCCTCATCATCAAGAAACACATACTTCAAAATAGGAGGAAAAATCTTCAACTCAATTTTTGTGTCCTCCACCTTTTCTTTTTTCAAATCTTCCTCAAGCTCTTCAAAGGGAGGAACTTCTTCTAAAGCTTCAAGTTCTCACAAACAATTTTCAATCTCATTAAGACTAAGCAAAGAATGAGTAAGAGCTTTTTCCAAGAGGGTAGAAACATGAACTTCTGTTTTCACCTCTTCAATCACTTCCTCCATTGCATTAAGACGAAAACAATCATTCTTCTCTTTTGAATGCTTCATGGCTTCAAATAGATTAAAGCAAAATTCTTCATCTTGTACTCACACTTTCATTATACCATCATCCATATCAATCACCTTTCTTGTTGTTTTCATGAAAGTCATTCCAAGAACTAAAAGAGCGTCATCATCTTCGTCCATGTCTATCGCCACAAAGTCGATGGGAAACAAAAACTTATCAACTTTCACCAATACATCTTCATTTACACCGTGAGGACGGGTAGTAGATTTATCAACAAATTGCAAAGTCGTCCTAGTAGGCCTGAACTCCATATGTCCTAATCTTTAACAATCGACAATGATATAAAATTTATGTTAGATCCCAAATCAATCAACCAATTACCAACATAGGTATTGCCGATGGTAACCTGTAATGTAACTCTTCCCGGGTCACTTTGTTTCCTAGGAAGAGTCCTTTGAATAATTGCACTACAACTAGCATCAACATTTACAGTTTCTTGGTCCATATACCGTTTCTTCTTGGTGATGATATCCTTCATAAATTTCGCATAAGTAGGCATTTGCTCCAATGCCTCGACAAATGGAATATTGATTTGCAATTGATTGAAAATATCCATAAACCAAGCATATTTCCTTGTGTTGTCCCTTTTTGTAGGACTATGAGGATAAGGAAAAATTTGAACGGGGTGTTCACTTGCTCCTTTCCCTTCCTATCATTATTATTTTTCTCTTCTCTCCATTTCTTTTCAACTACATCATCCTTCACATTTTTTTCAACTTCCTCCTCAACAATTTCATCCTCCTTTTCAACTACAACCTCATTCTCCACTTCTTTCTCAGTAATGCCCAAATCAATCTTCCTCCCACTCCTAGTAAAGATAGATTTGCATACCTCATTAGGATCCACTTGCGTCTTGACTGAAAAGGATTTTTTTTGCTTGCTGGCAAGTTGCTTAGAAAATTGCCCAATTTGTGGCTCAAGATTCCTAATAGAGGAATCGGTGCTCTTTTGGTTAGACATTGAGTGTTGTATGAATTGATTGAGAGTTTCCTCAATCTTAGAGCCTCCACCTTGGTTTTGTTGCAGTTGGTTGTATTTTTGGTAAGGTTGATGGTTTGAAGAACTCGGCTCTTGCCTCCACCCTTATTGGTAACCTTGTCTATTACCTCTTTGTTGGCAGCCTTGGTTATTGCTTTGATATGGTGGTCTTGGTTGAAAGCATTGACTTTGGATTCCCGCATAGTTGGCTTCTTCAATGACCGGTGGACAATATTCGGTAGGATGATCACCTTTGAAAATTTCACAACTTGCTACATGTTGATTTTGGTTGGGAACTTCTTGCATCTCTTTGATTTGTTGTGGAAGATTTGACATTTGCTTTGTCAACAACTCCACTTGTTGCGAGAGTAACTTATTTTGAGCAAGAATAACATCATTCATTCCCAACTCTATTCATGACCACGGTAGCTTGCTTTACAAGTTTTGGAAGAAGATGAATGAGCATCCACGTTGAAGAATTGAACTCGGATGCAGATCTAGCTTCTATTTGCAAAATATCACCTTTTGGTGAAGAAATGCTGAGAAATAAATTTTTCGTGTGAAAAATGGGTCATGATTCCCATAAATTATGAAAAGTACTTATATAGTACTTTTGGAATCTATCATGTTCGCACTGTGAAGCATTTCTTCGCCTAACGAACACACTTTTAGGCACCTGAAGTGCCTCTAAAAAGTTAAATCGCCCATGAGAAATATCTGAAGTTCTTGTGCAAGCAATTCTTCACCCTGTGAACTACTTCGCTACAAGTTCGCATCGCGAACTTATGGTCCTTTAGCTACTGCCTCTAATCTAGGATGGTTCACTGTTCCTTCACTGAGACCTCGCAACAATGAACATTCGCTACCAGTTTGCCCAACAAACTGAGTGCTCTTTTCTGATTGACTCTAATTTGAGAGGGTTCATGATCGGTGGTTTTTACACGTGATTTTACCGTTTGTTTTTGTTAATCATTTGTTATATCTTGTCGCATTTTATTTGTTTTTATTGCATTTTACGCGTTGGTTTGGTGTTTTCACTATTTCTAGGTTCAGGTAAACAATAAAGGAGAAACTGAGCAAAAACTAGGGGAAAATAACAAGAGTTCGGAAGCGCTTTGGAGGGGACCAGGAGCCTGACACGGTCGCCCGTGTCACCTGACACGGCCCGTGTCAAGATGTGCTCAGAAAAGCTAATTTTGGTGGAAACCAGGGACCTGACATGGCCGCCCGTGTCACGTGACACGGCCCGTGTCAGGACACCTGGGACTTGGAAAAATCACGTGTAAATTATATCAGAAAGCCAACACGGCCACCCGTGTTGTCTGACACGACCCTGTTGCACCCCAAAATTTGTCCAACCTTTTCTTAACTTGGTTTATGTTTCATTTCATTTCTTTCTAGCATTTGCATTGCATAGCATTTTTCATTGAACAGGGGATCAAGATCCTGTGCATATCAAGAGGAGTCTACTCATAAGGGTTGAGCCTAAGCTAGGGGTGTTACTCAAGTTTGGAGGATCATCAAATCATCTAGAAGTGGGCAGTGGTCTTATGAAGGAAAGGATGGATGTATGTGGATCAACTTCTAACTTGGAGGCCAATTGAAGATCATAGGGGATTATGGATTCATGGTTATGGATATAAGATATTGAGAGAGCTCATTGAGTGCCTTGAAGGTCATTGTGGAGCTCATCCAAGTGTGTATACCAAGTCTGAAGAGTTGCAGTTGAAAGTCTTGCAATTAGGGTTTCATCTGGCTAGTCCTCAGTCAACTGTGAAATTGAAGGAGATTAAAACTCAATTCAAAGTCTCTATGGTCATGGGATGTGGTGTTAAGATATATGAGACATCATTTCAAGTTCAATTCATCAAGGATCAAGTGTGTGAGAAGTTACTAAGTTAGGGTTCTCAGGGTAAAATCCCCTATTTAGTGCCTGACTTCACGACCACCTATCTCACGATACAAGTTTCATCTCAACTTTTGATCAACATGGTACTTGTAGAGCATGTTTTTAGCTTTAATTTGAGTACTAGAAGTCCTTGATTGGATGTATAGAACTCAAGTTATGATCCAGATAAGTTACAGGTCATCAGATGAATGTGATTTTGGTCAACAAAAGTCAACCAAATTCCAAGCCATTTTGACCTAGAAGGATGTTTCTCCTCAACTTTTGGCTAACATGAAAGTTATAGATCTTGGTCTTAGCTTTCCAAAATGTACTAGAAGTCTTTCATCTGATTTGTAGAACTCAAGTTATGAGGTTTACAAGTTAGGGGTATTTTGGGAAAGTTAGATTATAGGTCATAAAATTATAGGTCCATTTCACTAACTTGCACACTTCAAATGAAGATTTTTCCAACATCAAACTTGTTCCAAATGGTGTTATTTGCTTAGTCAAGTATTGAGAAGTCATGGTTTATGCTTGGAATGAAGATTGGATATGTGAATTTTCATGGAAGAAGGATTAAAAGGGCAAAATGGGAATTATTTCATTTTTGATCAATTTGGTGCAAATAAGTGCATTTTTTGAGTGCAAACTTCATTTTCAACACATTGGCAATTTTACATTTTGAATTTGAGTTGTGTAAGTGAGACATTTTCAAGGTTTCTTCACTATGAAGTTACACAACCAACATGAGCCATTGAGATCAATTAAGGTCTTAATCCTGACCATTCATACTCCATGTGGTACCAGCAAGCTGTTTCAACCATTTTGGAGCCAATTATGAGTGAAATTCGTGTACACAAGTGAGCTCCATTTTCATTTCTTTGGATTTTCAAGTGGGCTGTTAGAGGCTGAGTTTGGGCTCAAATATCATCAAGATCCATTGCATATAAAGTTTTGAACCTTCACAAATGATCAGAAGTGGAAATTGGAGCCAAATTGAGCAAGTTCAGTTTTGAAAAAGTTGTGGAAATTCAAATTTCGAATTTGGAGATTGAGGACATTTCAAGCAAAATTGCGAATTGAGAAAGCTTTATTGGAGTTTGTTGAACGATTCTGGGCAATTATCTTCAAGCTTGAGCTCCATTTGAAGGCTCAGTGGAAGTTCTCCACTAGGTAATTGAAATTCAACTTTACACTCTTGATAAGCATCAATTCACTGCCATTTTTGCATATTTGAGACGTAGAATCAATGTAGATCATTAATGTGTAAAACAAACTGGCATTGGTTGTGATTGTTAGATGATGCTTGAAAATGTTTGGATTTGTTTTGGCTTGTTTACGCATGATCTTGCTTGTTTGACACTTGATCTGTAATCTACGTGACTTCTAGATGAGTTTTGGATCAAATTGGGGAGGTTTTGGTAAATTTTGAATTTTGATGTTAATTCTTGTTGTCTTCGGGTTTGGAATTGTACGCATGTTTAGTGGTTTTTGAGGCCAGATATGAGATCCTCGTGATCTCTAGGTAAATTTTGATATAAAATTTGGCCAGAATGGTTGAGTTTTCGATATGCGTGTTGTTGTGGTTCTGTTCACTGTGGAGGCTGGCCGGAGAAGACAATGAATAGTGTCTCTGGCCGGTGACTGGTTTTTCTGGTTGTTTTAGGGAAGAAGACGCTGACGTGGCTGTTGCACCCCAAAATTTGCCCAACCTTTTCTAACCTAGGTTTATGTTTCAATTGCATAGTCATTTGCATTGTCATCATGTACATAGTGTATTCATCTGCATAGGCAAGCTATCTTAATCAGGGGATCAAGTGCTATTCCTATCTCAGGAGGTATATCCAAGGGTTTCATTCATATTCAAGTCTACTCAGGTCATCAGGGAAGAATTTGAGCTTTGAAGAGCTGCCAGGTTGATCAGTGAATTCTCTCCTATCTTGAGGCTAGTGGGGGATCATCAGAGGAAATGTGAGCTATGAGCCAAGAGCATGAGGTGTGTATGGATGTTATGAAGAGTCTAGAGAATCATTTTTTAGGAGAACCAAGTCATTTGAATGATTGCAGGAGCCTCAGTTGAAGTCAGTCAACTAGGGTCAACGCTGGGTCAATTCTAGGTCAAAGAAGTGTTTTGAAGGGCATCAAGGATCATTTGAAGAATGAGGGATTCATTATTTGCTAGGTGGATATGGATATGATGTTATGATAAAGAAAAATCGAGAGGAGTCAAGGAGAACTGGAGTTACTAAATTAGGGTTTTATTGTAAAATCCCCTGATTTAGGTCAAACTTCAAAGGAGTGTAACTCAAGATGCAAGCTTCATATGGATTCTTGGTCCACATGAAACTTGTATAATATCTTCATAGCTTTAATTTGAATGGTGGAAGTCATCAAGATGATTTGTAGAACTCAAGTTATGGCTCTTGCAAGTTACAGGCCATCTGAGGGCACTGAAATTTGTCTGTGAAAATTGTCTGTATTCCAAGCAACTTTTGACTTTCAAGGGTACTTCAAATGGATTTCTGGCCAACATTAGAATTGTTCCTTATTGTCTTAGATTTCTAGAATGGTATGGTATGCCTTCATATGATTTATGGAACTCTACTTATGGTCTTGGCAAGCAAAGGGTATTTTGGTCATTTGAGGATTACAGGTCATTCTTAGTATATGCCTAAAACTCATACAAGGAAGCTTCAAATGAAAAACTTCACAACATCAAAGTTGTTCAAAATGGGATTTTAAGGCTAGAAAAGAAGGTGTGAAAGTTTGGAAAAGCTTAGAGCATGGAATTTTAAAATTGGTGCAAATGACTTGAAAATGGCTTATAAGTTGAAAAAGTTAAAATGAAAAATTGGTTTGGGAGATCTACAAATCCAATATGGGTCATCCAATATACCAAATTGATTCCAAACATCATTTTAAAGACATTGGTTCAGCCACTTTTTTGAGTTAGGGTTTAAAAATTGGACTTGCTTTGTATTTTTGTTACTTGCATAATAAGGCAAGTATAGAAAACTTGGCACAAGATGAATTTTCAAGGCAAGGAGCTTACATACACTTCCCATATCTCATGTAAGGAGATTTTGACATAAGTTTGGAAAGGTGCAAGCATGAGATAAGAGATATTCAAAGTATCATGGCATGAGAAGTTCATGAAATTTCCACAACTTTCTAGAATCCTCCAAGATTATTCTAGAAACCTCTAAGTTTGTTAATCATCATCTATATATTGGATTGAGATCATTAAGAGTAAAGGTTGGTGATAGTTGATGTTGAATCCATTTTCAAATCATATTGAATTTTTTTCTCTTCACCATTTTTTCCATTTTCCCACACTTTCACATGTTTGAATTTCCACTTTTTTCAATCCTTTTTCTCTCCATTTTTTGATCCTTTCTCATTACCAATTAATTCAATATACTACATAGGATTTTTCCATCAATTTTTGAGAAGATTTTAGTGCAATTCCATGGTTGTATCAACATGAAAAAGTGAGCTCCAAGTGCAAAAGTGATTTTCATTTCCTCACCAATTCAAGCATTTTCTTTGATCCTAATACCTCTACCAAGAATTATTGAAGGTTTCTACACTTTTTTTCCAAAGAAATTCGTGCTCCATTAAAGCTCCATAATTCATTTTTCGGAGGTATAAAGAATTCGACATAACTCATGATTTATGAGTCTTTCTTGCATTATTGTTGTTGCATTACATTGCTCTCATCTCCTACATAGATTCTAGTACAAAAAAGATGGGTTTTATGACAATTTTTGGTTCTTGAGTTTTTCTTGAGGTGCCACGTTTTGGGAGTTAGAGAGAGTTTCAAGAAAATCTAAGACCATATTTGGATTCCTTGATTTTTTTTCTTCAAGTTTGACCAAAATTTTGTGCGAAACGGATAATTATTGATGGAGTTATGGTGCTTCAAAGTAACAAAAAACTCATGTTCATGGGGCTGCGGGTTACTATTCACAAAGTTGAAAAATTTGATTTGGAGAAGAAGGTGTTAACACCATCGGATGCATTTCCAAGTCAAGGTTTCTTCCATTCATCCAACGCCTCTCACTGCCCACGTAATCGGCCACATAAGCCTCATGCCACTTTTATTTATTCATGTTATTTTCTTTTATTTTCCTATTGCCATGTTTCTTTTAACTTTTCTGTTTTATATGCTGACTTCAAATAATCATAAAAAATAGGAAAATTAGTCTTTTTGATCCCCATTTTTTTTGTGCTGAATCTTTAAGATGTCTAGGATTTAATAAAACTGGAATTATAATTTTACCATTTTTTGACATTTTCTTTGGATTTTTTACATTTGGGTCGTCATAAAAAGGCCAATGCTGGTGCTATCATTTTGTTGAATTTCTTTGACCTATCAAAACACAATTTAAATGTCAATCCTTTTGTAGGGATCTCATACACACGTTGAGGTATTGTGATATATTTGTTTGGGAATTTTATTGTACCATTTTAATTGGTTTTGGATGCTTTCTTTAACATGCTCCACTTTAATCTTTCTTTTGGTATACATGAGATATCTTGCAATGTTTTCATCTTGTTTGACCATTTATCTTTGGATATTTTGGTGGTATCTCTCACCCCTGGTTTGTGGCTTGATGTAGGGCATTGGAGATTTTTATTTGAATTTTTTAGCACCTTTTGCTATTTTTCTTATGTTTTGTATTCGAACTTGTAATTTGGACTTCCGAACGGACTTTATTTTTGTTAAGGCTCCAACGGCCGCTTTGTGTTTGCGTGATGAACGCCGTGGCTTATATTTCTTATTGTAGATAGGTTAGAGGTATTGGAAGACCCTTAGGTGGCTGTTATTTGTATGTGTAGCTTGCCCAATTATCGACTTGTTTGCATGATAGCACGTTGCAATTCCAAATAGGGGATTACGCGTTTCATTCGGAGTTTTCACTCGATTCTTTGCATATGATCACTTGATATTTTCTTATTCCATCCATGAATGGGCTTGAGGTTGAGATGAACCTTCCTCCCTCCTTTGCATTGCATTTACCATTGCTATATTCATGTTCACTTGTATGAGGTTATTACTTGTATTTCCGTTTCTTCCTTTCGTTTCCTTTTCCGTAGGACTTCCATTCTTCCTTGTTCAAGGGAGGATGTGATAGACATTAGGAGTTAACCCATGCATGATAACATTAGGGTATATTTTATTCCCTTTTTAACCCTAGGATTTTAGAGTGTCATCTTTTCTTTCTTCAAACAACAGAAAAACATTAATAAAGGTTATGACAGAAATCAATTCATTTCTTCCGTCAAAAGATTTGAACAAACATCAACCTTTTTGCAATAAGAAAACCCTTGTTTAAGGTGAGATTTTTCATAAAAGACACTTGAACAGCTTGTGTCGTGCGTAGCCCGAACTACGTTTGCTCTGATCTTCCATGCTGTGTGGAAGTACGTAGGCATAGGATGCGATATCCTAGCGAGCAACCTTCACCCACCTTCACCCGTAGTTAGGCGAACTACGTTGACTCTGATTTCTCGTTCCAGACGGGAATACGTAGGCATAAAGTGCGATGCTTTGCCAAGTCAAATTTTCTTTTCTTTTCAGACCTCATCCTTTAGTTTAGATAGAAGTGTAATCCGTACAAACCAAGCAAGCGTGGATCCCATCGAGTACGATGGACGTGAGGGGTGCCTAATACCTTCCCCTTGCGTAACCGACTCCCGAACCCAGGTTTTGGTTGCGATGACCATACCTTTCCCTTTTTCGCGAGGTTTACTTCGAGCGTTTCCTTTACCTCCGTTGGGATAAATAACGCACGGTGGCGACTCTTCTGTTCAGCCGGCGCCGATTTTCGCAGTAGCGACAACTGGCGACTCTGCTGGGGACCCAACGTCCCCTGGCTGCTAAGGACTGCGATAGTTCTTATGCATTTGGGATCCAACGTCCCTTTAGAGAGTCGATCCTAGCGCTTGTTTGCCCGTCGAGGAATTTGTATGGATTTACATTTCTGTATTTACATTTCAGCATTTTATTATTATTATTGCTGTATTGTGGGGTGTGACGGGTGTTCTTTGATTGAGAGATAAGCCGGACCTGGGCTTGAGTGCACCTAGATTTAGAGTAGAGATTAGTGGGCGCGCACGTGCTTTGCATGTCCTAGTGTCCCGCGAAATCTACGCTCAGACGAGGTTCTTCTGGTTGGCCTCCTGTCCTGCCCTTTGGGTGGCCCGGGTTGCTGGTTAGTTGGATTGTCGACTCTGGGGACCGATCATTTGGAAGTTGGCTAAGTGAGGCCTCTTCAGGATTTGATGATGCCACTCCTTCTGGGAATCGTATCATCAACCCTGAAAGTCTGTGACGCCGACGACCGCATAGGATGCCATACCTTTGTCAGTTACTAGGACATCCACCTGTGAGAGGGTTTGGGGTTATGCAGGTAACTAGACCTTCAGATACCGGTTATTTCTTGATCAGAGATCCTTGGTATTTATGGATAGTTGTGAGGTCTATCAGAGACCAGCCAGAGTTATGGTATGAGGTCTATCAGAGACCAGTTGGAGTTATGTTATGAGGTCTGTCAGAGACCAGGTGTGGGTTATATTATTGGGTCTATCCGAGACCAGGCTGGAGTTCTTTGTGAGGTCTGTCTGAGACCAGGGATTGATGAGTATTTGAGGGTCTGTCTGAGACCTGTTCTTGGTGAGACTTGGGCTTCTTATTCAGGGCACTTGATCCCCTGTTGCAGCTGTTTGCATTGCATTGTTTGCATACCCATTCATCATTGCATTGTGCATACATACCCATATTTGCATTACAGGTTTGTGAGCCGGGTATCTTATCTCCCGCATCCGTTCCAGGTATTTTTCAGGATTGAAGAAAAGCGGGTCCACCGTTACTCTACAAGAATCAACCAGAAGAGGATCATGGACGCCATGCAGCTTGAAATGCAAGAGATGCGTGACAGGATGGCCCTGTTCATGCAAACCATGGAGACTATTGCCAAAGGGCAGGAACAGTTGCAGAGTCTGGTGCAGCCGTTGGTTGCTCGCGCTGAGAACAACGGCACCCCGCGTGGTGAAAATGTGGCTAACTCTCCCAGGGTTGAAAATCATCAAAGTGCTGATCACATTCAAGTCACTGGGTTGAACAACGGAGAAGCTGGTCCTGCTGGTGGGAACGGAAACACTGGTAACACTAACGGAGATACTGCATGAGTGTTCATAGGGAACGTCAACCAGGGTTTCAACTTGGGTGCGGAGAACGTCGGGCTGAATGGCGGCGATGGTAATCAGGGCTTTCAGGGTATGAATGTGGGATATGGCAATGTGGCTGGCGCCAAAACTGGATACGGAGACCATGGTTATGGTAACGCAGGATATGGAATGGGTATGAACAACGGCCAGGATATGGGCAACCTGAGGGGTAACCCCGGGTACTTCCAAGCAGGTCTGGGCCGTAACGCTGGACATGCTGCATATGAAGAGATACCTCGTTGGGAGGACCATCAGGAAGACGTTTTCTCAGGTCATAATGAAGGCTACGGGAGGCCTACAGGGGACAGCCTCCGCATGAGATTGTTGGAAGAAAAGGTAAATGGTCTGGCTAATCAGAACGCTGTGGGACTGGATATGTCTAACATGGGGTTGGTACCAGGGCTGAGGGTACCTCTGAAATTCAAGGCGCCATCTTTTGATAAGTATAGAGGCGACACGTGCCCGAGGGTGCATGTCCGTTCATTTTACAGAAGGATGTCTGCGTATTTGGACGACGAAAAGATGCTTATGCACTTTTTCCAAGACAGCTTGTCAGGGCCGTCATTGGAGTGGTACATGAGCCTGGAGCCAACACAGATCAGAACTTGGAAGGAATTGGCGGAAGCTTTCGTGAAGCACTACCAATACAACAGCGACCTCGCTCCTAACAGAGTTCAGTTGCAAAGCATGTCCCAGAAGCCCAAGGAAAGCTTCAAAGAGTACGCCCAGAGATGGCGTGACCTGGCTTCGAGAGTACAACCACTTATGGTCGAGAGGGAAATGATGGACCTGTTCGTAGGGACATTCTCAGGGATGTACTATGACCGGCTGCTCAACTTCTCAATGAGTACCTTCTTCGAGCTGATCCTGATGGGGGAGCGTATAGAGAACGGGATAAAAATTGGTAAGATTCAACCGGGAGAATCTGCTTCAGCTGGAAGCAACCGGAAAGCCTTCGGTGGTAAAAGGCAAGATGATGCTAATGCGGTGTATAACGTTCAGCGGAGAAATAGGAATCAGAATCGGCGTCCACAGCCTCAAGTTGCAAGTGTGACTATTCCGGGACCACCTCAGCAACAAAGACAACAACAGCAGCAGGCTCAGCACCAGCCTAATCAGAATCAGCGGCGGTTTCAGGCTCCAAGGCCGAGGAGGGTATTTGAGGTACCGCCGATGTCTTACGCAGAGCTCCTTCAGACTCTATTGAAGTTACAGCTAGTTGAAAAGAGAACCTTGGCGCCACCGACTGGCACGCCACCAGTAGGGTACGACATCAATGAGCATTGTGATTTTCACTCTGGTGCACCCGGGCACAACATCGAGAATTATTTAGCTTTCAAGCACAAAGTGCAAGATTTGCTTGATAGCTCAGCCATCAATTTTGGGAAGGAAGGTCCCAACATTACGCAAAAACCAATGCCAAACCATGAATAGGCTGGAATATGGGGGGCAAAGAGGAGTTCTATAGTTCGAGTGGGCCGTTAAAAGTAGATCAGAACAGCGGCAGGCTGCCTCTCATAACTGATTATGAAGATAGCTGGTTCAGCAGCAGGACAGATGTGAAAGCCCGGTTCTCGGAAGCTGGCGTTTTTCTTTGTTTTATCTTGTCATTTCTTTACGTTTGTAGTTTCTTTCATGTTTGAATTGCGATCTTGTTTGAAAAACTTGTTGTTTTCATTTCAATTGATGATGATGAAATAAATATGCATGTTTTGATTAAATCCATTCGTGCTCACTAATTGTTTTTATAAATGTCCAACACCTGGTTAAGAGGAATCTGGGGGGGATGACGAAAATGAATGACATGCAACTTCCGATATTGTATGCTTTTGAAATAAAACCTGTTAATGATGTACAGGCATTGTTTCAAATCCCTAAACACCGGAGTTATAAGGAAGATAATCCCTTGTCGACCCTTTTGAGCCTTGTAGTAGGAGTTTCTTTCTGTGAATGAAAAACCCTCAATCTTAACCTGGGGCAGGGTAGGTGTTAGCTAATTTGACCGAGCGTTCAAGTTGCAAAAGGAGTGTCCGTTCGAGGATCAGTCACACCTCTAGAGGTCGTGCCTAAAAAACCACAATGGTCAAATCAAGAGTGAGACAGTCACATCATTCTCCAATGAGTCAGGCAACCAGTGTCACACGACTTGTTCGAAGAAAAGGAAAAAGGAGAAAAGAATCAAAAGCCCGCTAAGTCAAGAAAAGAAAACAATTGACTTAGGCAAAAATGAGGGCATCCCGCTGGACTTAAAAAATCAAAAGAAACTCAAAAGGAGTCAGTCCAGGCAAAAGTTAGGGATAAGAAAAAAGATGAAAGGAGGACAAAAAGAAAAATCCTCAAATCAAATGCGAGTCGTGTGACCCTAAGTGTCAAAGACGAAAAGTGAGTGGTTGTCACTCCAAAAGTTCATGGGTTCTCGAACTATCACTCCTATCTTTCAGCCTCTGAGAGGTGAGCGCTAAGGTCGAATTAGCTGAACATAGGATCGGAGAACATCAAGGAGAATGGGTGGGTTAAAATAAACTTTGAGCCTTTATCCTTTCCTTCAAAACCGTGAACCTGACCACGTTACAACCTTCAAAAGTCCTAATTGAAGCAGGTTGTTTCGAAAGCATACTTCGGTAAAGGTCGCGTCGATTCTGACTCCTGAAAGGGTTCCTCTTACCATGTTGGTACTGATGTTGATAAATGTTTTGTGCATTATATGCTATAAACTGTTTTTCCTTTTCCCAGTGAACAGATGGAATGTCAAAACTGTCATATGTGTTACATTAATATGTCTTTTACGCAGAACAACTTGTTTTACTTGCGAGTAAGCGCTTGACAGCAGGAAAGTTTTCTGCAATGGAAAGTATGGTCAGGATAGAATACAGAGCGCCCGAATGTTCCGAGAGCAGGGGCAAGTTATTATCGTGATTCCCAGTCAGGTCAGCCATGAGAAGTCAGCTACTCTGGGGCAATCAGGTCGAGATTCAGTAAATCTCTCGTAGTTGGAGGTACTGTTCTGGACCAGCTAATCGGGGGCAAAGTCATGTGAATCAGGGGCATTGACTTCCAGCGAGTTCGGAATCGGTTAGTCTGAGGACAAGTCCCGAAGCTTCAGTTGATTAAGGGGAAGTATGCTTGAGAGGCAACTAATCGGAAGAGAGTCTTCTCGAGATCCCATCAGGGGCAGTCATGCAGAACGTGGGGATTTGAAAGCAGATACTTCAAGTGGAAAATCAGATCAGGATAAGTCGCTAGAACGCTCATTCAGGGGCAAGTCGCCGCAGAGAGCGTTGAAACCAACTGGGTTGATCAGGGCTAATGGAGATTGAATCCTTTTTGTCGTATAGATACCGGGGCAAGTAATCTCGAGGTCGTCTCATAGCAAGCGGTTCAGCGCAAGTATTCCCAGGAGTTAGATAGGGGCAAGTTGGGTGCACTGGGGCAAGTTATTCAAAAGCTCGCAAAGTTCCCCGCCAGAATCCATGGCAGGCTGGTACCCTCTCCAGAGATTGTATGTTGTGTCTTCCCCAGTGAAGTCGCCCCGGGAAAAACTGAATGTTAATTCCCCAGGAGAGTTAAGATTAATGTATCTTCAGTTCAGCATTAGCTTATCAAGCAGAGCAGAGTCCTCCCCAGTGAAGGTCGAGATGGATACGATTAACTCCAAGAGGGTTCTCGTGCAGTGCAAATCAGAATGTGTGGTTCAGTCCCCAGCTCAGTGATGGCGGGATGATTTCCCCAGCTCAGTGATAGCAGGAGAGGTTCACCACAGAGTGTGATCAGGTGGTTGGAGCAGCTGAAAGGAGTTTTCCCGAGCGGGATTGTCCTTTCTTTCCCCAGCAAGTCGCTCTTTCTCGTCAGGAGGACCGTCATCAGCAGATTTTGGAGTTCTGAGTTCGTGAGCTATTTTCCCAGCAGGGTGGTCATCCCCAGCGGAGTTAGTTCATCTTTCCAACATTTATTTTGTTGGAAGCGTATCGGCGGTATTCCGATCATCCCCAGCGGATCCAGTGTGTCTTCAGCATTTATTTTGCTGAAGTAACTCTTTGCATAAGCATGCATCATGAGCATTTGCATTCTACCCAAGTATGTAGCATTTCCATGCAGTATGGAAGCATTTCGTCATTATCAAACATGCATATTTGAAACATAAGCCAGGTGGTTACCTCTCCAGTTTCAGATATGTTATTCCTTGCCGATAAGAGAAATCATGATTCAGGAAGATGTGGGTTTTGTGGTCAAAGTACGCAGTGATCGTATTTGTACCCTCTATGGGGTTCATATTGTAAGGCACGCAGTGATCGTGTTAATTTCGAGATGTTGATTTGTTGCCCAAGTATGCAGTGATCGTATTTGTGCCAGTATGGGGTTCATGTCGTAGGACACACAGTGATCGTGTTGATCTTGGAATGTGTATCTGTGGTCGAATGGCGCAGTGATCGTATTCGTCCCGATCTAAGAAGATTGTTTTGTAAGGCACGCAGTGATCGTGTGGGTATCGTCTCGGGGGTTTTATTGAGCAAGGCACGCGGTGATCGTGTTCATCCAGTTTTGTTGGTCGATATACGCAGTGACCGTATTCGTCCGTTATGCAGTTTGGTTATGCTGTAGGACACGCAGTGAATGTGTTCATCGGGTTGTTGGTGGCCGAAGTACGCAGTGATCGTATTCGTCCCATGTTTGAAATTGTGTCACAGCACGCAGGGATCGTGTTTCCTCCAGTCAAGAGGGTCGTGACATGAAGCGCGCAGTGATCGCGTTTATCCTATGTATGGTCAGGATATGCAGTGATCGTATTCGTCCAGTTATGTGGGTTAGTTGAGGCACGCAACACGTAGGGATCGTGTTTTTCTCCAGTCAAGAGGATTGTGGCTCAGAACGCGCAGTGATCGTGTTCAAACACGCAGTGATCGTGTTCCAGATACGCAGTGACCGTATTCACGCAACACGCAGGGATCGTGTTTTTTCTCCAGTCAAGAGGATCGTGGCTCAGAACGCGCAGTAATCGTGTTCGAACGCGCAGGGATCGTGTTCAAGATACGCAGTGATCGCATTCGTACAGCATGCAGTGATCGTGTTGTTAGTACCATGGGAACTTATGATGCGGAGCGTGCAGTGATCGTGGCTATTGTATCAGTGGGTTGTTGGTCGGCATACGCAGTAATCGTATTCGTCCTGTTACATGGGTTGATTTTGTGACACACGCAGTGATCGTGTTGACATAATTCCGGGGTTTTGTTGGTCGAGATGCGCAGTGATCGCATTCGCCCTATTGCAGCACACGCAGGGATCGTGTTTATCATATTGGTGGTTGAAGTACGCAGTGAACGTGTTCGCCTCTCCTATGTGGATTTATTTCGTCTGGCACGCAGTGATCGTGTTTATCTCATCCGGTTGGATTTATGGTCGATGTGATTGTAACGCAGCATGCAGTGATCGTGTTCGTCGTGTTTGTCCCGTTAAATGGTTTTTGTTTTGTAAGACACGCAGTGACCGTGTTCGTTGCAGTTTTGTGGATTTGTTGTGCCAGACACGCAGTGATCGTGTCCGTCATGGCATATTCCCCTAGCAGAGTTGCTTGGCCAGGCACTTCTCTTTCTCCCCAGCTGAGTCCTTTCTCAGAATGCTGTAGAGATGGCATAATGCAATTTCTGGGTGGTTGCCCACAGTTTCCCCAGTAGAGACGTAATCCCCAGCGGGTTGTTCTTCAACGAGATACTTGGTTAAGTTCCTCGTAGTCCCTGGCAGGGTATCCTTTGACAAGTCGCTTGGTTAAGTCACTTGTATTTCCCCAGCTGAGTCTTTCTCAGGAGGATGGGGTATCAGTATTAGAAGGTGGTAATACAGATTTTCGGGTGGTTACCCGCAATTCCCCAACAGAGTTATGTTCTCCAGCAGGGTGTTACTTCAATGGGTTGCTTGGTTAAGTCCCTCATAGTCTCCAGCAGGGAGCTCGCTACAGGATTTGTTTGGTTAAATTACTCGTAGTTTTCAACAAGGGTGCTTGGTTAAGTTCCCATTTTCCCCAGCAGGTGTTTAACGGCAGTCGTCAGAATTTGTCCCCTCAGAGTTGCTTGGTTAAGTTTCTCATTTCCCCGCAGAGTCGGTTGTTCATGTCTTCGGACCTTATCTCGTTTGGTTAAGCGTTCTCTCGTTTCTTCAGGATACGAAAAGTTGATCAGTGAAGTCAACATGACAAGTGAAGTCAATATTCTCCCGCTGGTTAGCGTGTGCTCAGTTGATAAGTGAGATCAATAGAGGTTGATAAGTGAGATCAACAGAGGTTGATAAGTGAGATCAACAAAGGTTGATAAGTGATATCAACAATTTCTCGTTATGTGGTGTATGCTCATTTCTTCGGAATGGAGTGGCCTGCGGACAGCATCAGTTTATTTGACAGATGGATGGCTAGTTGTTGCCGTGACAACAGAAGCCAGTTCCCAGGGTTTTCTCAAGCAGTAGTCGTTTTCGCAATTTATTTTTGCGGTTGGCAAATTTCCGGGTTCTTTCGTATTCAACCGTCTCGTACCTCGATTGTCTGAAGGCTGCGCGCTCTTCATCCAGTCGGGTCTAAGTCGCTTGAATAGGGGCAGCTGTTGCACCCCAAAATTTGCCCAACCTTTTCTAACCTAGGTTTATGTTTCAATTGCATAGTCATTTGCATTGTCATCATGTACATAGTGTATTCATCTGCATAGGCAAGCTATCTTAATCAGGGGATCAAGTGCTATTCCTATCTCAGGAGGTATATCCAAGGGTTTCATTCATATTCAAGTCTACTCAGGTCATCAGGGAAGAATTTGAGCTTTGAAGAGCTGCCAGGTTGATCAGTGAATTCTCTCCTATCTTGAGACTAGTGGGGGATCATCAGAGGAAATGTGAGCTATGAGCCAAGAGCATGAGGTGTGTATGGATGTTATGAAGAGTCTAGAGAATCATTTTTGAGGAGAACCAAGTCATTTGAATGATTGCAGGAGCCTCAGTTGAAGTCAGTCAACTAGGGTCAACGCTGGGTCAATTCTAGGTCAAAGAAGTGTTTTGAAGGGCATCAAGGATCATTTGAAGAATGGGGGATTCATTATTTGCTAGGTGGATATGGATATGATGTTATGATAAAGAAAAATCGAGAGGAGTCAAGGAGAACTGGAGTTACTAAATTAGGGTTTTATTGTAAAATCCTCTGATTTAGGTCAAACTTCAAAGCAGTGTAACTCAAGATGCAAGCTTCATATGGATTCTTGGTCCACATGAAACTTGTATAATATATTCATAGCTTTAATTTTAATGGTGGAAGTCATCAAGATGATTTATAGAACTCAAGTTATGGCTCTTGCAAGTTACAGGCCATCTGAGGGCACTGAAATTTGTCTGTGAAAATTGTCTGTATTCCAAGCAACTTTTGACTTTCAAGGGTACTTCAAATGGATTTCTGGCCAACATGAGAATTGTTCCTTATTGTCTTAGCTTTCTAGAATGGTATGGTATGCCTTCATATGATTTATGGAACTCTACTTATGGTCTTGGCAAGCAAAGGGTATTTTGGTCATTTGAGGATTACAGGTCATTCTTAGTATATGCCTAAAACTCATACAAGGAAGCTTCAAATGAAAAACTTCACAACATCAAAGTTGTTCAAAATGGGATTTTAAGGCTAGAAAAGAAGGTGTGAAAGTTTGGAAAAGCTTAGAGCATGGAATTTTAAAATTGGTGCAAATGACTTGAAAATGGCTTATAAGTTGAAAAAGTTAAAATGAAAAATTGGTTTGGGAGATCTACAAATCCAATATGGGTCATCCAATATACCAAATTGATTCCAAACATCATTTTAAAGACATTGGTTCAGCCACTTTTTTGAGTTAGGGTTTAAAAATTGGACTTGCTTTGTATTTTTGTTACTTGCATAATAAGGCAAGTATAGAAAACTTGGCACAAGATGAATTTTCAAGGCAAGGAGCTTACATACACTTCCCATATCTCATGTAAGGAGATTTTGACATAAGTTTGGAAAGGTGCAAGCATGAGATAAGAGATATTCAAAGTATCATGGCATGAGAAGTTCATGAAATTTCCACAACTTTCTAGAATCCTCCAAGATTATTCTAGAAACCTCTAAGTTTGTTAATCATCATCTATATATTGGATTGAGATCATTAAGAGTAAAGGTTGGTGATAGTTGATGTTGAATCCATTTTCAAATCATATTGAATTTTTTTCTCTTCACCATTTTTTCCATTTTCCCACACTTTCACATGTTTGAATTTCCACTTTTTTCAATCCTTTTTCTCTCCATTTTTTGATCCTTTCTCATTACCAATTAATTCAATATACTACATAGGATTTTTCCATCAATTTTTGAGAAGATTTTAGTGCAATTCCATGGTTGTATCAACATGAAAAAGTGAGCTCCAAGTGCAAAAGTGATTTTCATTTCCTCACCAATTCAAGCATTTTCTTTGATCCTAATACCTCTACCAAGAATTATTGAAGGTTTCTACACTTTTTTTCCAAAGAAATTCGTGCTCCATTAAAGCTCCATAATTCATTTTTCGGAGGTATAAAGAATTCGACATAACTCATGATTTATGAGTCTTTCTTGCATTATTGTTGTTGCATTACATTGCTCTCATCTCCTACATAGATTCTAGTACAAAAAAGATGGGTTTTATGACAATTTTTGGTTCTTGAGTTTTTCTTGAGGTGCCACGTTTTGGGAGTTAGAGAGAGTTTCAAGAAAATCTAAGACCATATTTGGATTCCTTGATTTTTTTCTTCAAGTTTGACCAAAATTTTGTGCGAAACGGATAATTATTGATGGAGTTATGGTGCTTCAAAGTAACAAAAAACTCATGTTCATGGGGCTGCGGGTTACTATTCACAAAGTTGAAAAATTTGATTTGGAGAAGAAGGTGTTAACACCGTCGGATGCATTTCCAAGTCAAGGTTTCTTCCATTCATCCAACGCCTCTCACTGCCCACGTAATCGGCCACATAAGCCTCATGCCACTTTTATTTATTCATGTTATTTTCTTTTATTTTCCTATTGCCATGTTTCTTTTAACTTTTCTGTTTTATATGCTGACTTCAAATAATCATAAAAAATAGGAAAGTTAGTCTTTTTGATCCCCATTTTTTTTGTGCTGAATCTTTAAGATGTCTAGGATTTAATAAAACTGGAATTATAATTTTACCATTTTTTGACATTTTCTTTGGATTTTTTACATTTGGGTCGTCATAAAAAGGCCAATGCTGGTGCTATCATTTTGTTGAATTTCTTTGACCTATCAAAACACAATTTAAATGTCAATCCTTTTGCAGGGATCTCATACACACGTTGAGGTATTGTGATATATTTTTGTGGGAATTTTATTGTACCATTTTAATTGGTTTTGGATGCTTTCTTTAACATGCTCCACTTTAATCTTTCTTTTGGTATACATGAGATATCTTGCAATGTTTTCATCTTGTTTGACCATTTATCTTTGGATATTTTTGTGGTATCTCTCACCCCTGGTTTGTGGCTTGATGTAGGGCATTGGAGATTTTTATTTGAATTTTTTAGCACCTTTTGCTATTTTTCTTATGTTTTGTATTCGAACTTGTAATTTGGACTTCCGAACGGACTTTATTTTTGTTAAGGCTCCAACGGCCGCTTTGTGTTTGCGTGATGAACGCCGTGGCTTATATTTCTTATTGTAGATAGGTTAGAGGTATTGGAAGACCCTTAGGTGGCTGTTATTTGTATGTGTAGCTTGCCCAATTATCGACTTGTTTGCATGATAGCACGTTGCAATTCCAAATAGGGGATTACGCGTTTCATTCGGAGTTTTCACTCGATTCTTTGCATATGATCACTTGATATTTTCTTATTCCATCCATGAATGGGCTTGAGGTTGAGATGAACCTTCCTCCCTCCTTTGCATTGCATTTACCATTGCTATATTCATGTTCACTTGTATGAGGTTATTACTTGTATTTCCGTTTCTTCCTTTCGTTTCCTTTCCCGTAGGACTTCCATTCTTCCTTGTTCAAGGGAGGATGTGATAGACATTAGGAGTTAACCCATGCATGATAACATTAGGGTATATTTTATTCCCTTTTTAACCCTAGGATTTTAGAGTGTCATCTTTTCTTTCTTCAAACAACAGAAAAACATTAATAAAGGTTATGACAGAAATCAATTCATTTCTTCCGTCAAAAGATTTGAACAAACATCAACCTTTTTGCAATAAGAAAACCCTTGTTTAAGGTGAGATTTTTCATAAAAGACACTTGAACAGCTTGTGTCGTGCGTAGCCCGAACTACGTTTGCTCTGATCTTCCATGCTGTGTGGAAGTACGTAGGCATAGGATGCGATATCCTAGCGAGCAACCTTCACCCACCTTCACCCGTAGTTAGGCGAACTACGTTGACTCTGATTTCTCGTTCCAGACGGGAATACGTAGGCATAAAGTGCGATGCTTTGCCGAGTCAAATTTTCTTTTCTTTTCAGACCTCATCCTTTAGTTTAGATAGAAGTGTAATCCGTACAAACCAAGCAAGCGTGGATCCCATCGAGTACGATGGACGTGAGGGGTGCCTAATACCTTCCCCTTGCGTAACCGACTCCCGAACCCAGGTTTTGGTTGCGATGACCATACCTTTCCCTTTTTCGCGAGGTTTACTTCGAGCGTTTCCTTTCCCTCCGTTGGGATAAATAACGCACGGTGGCGACTCTTCTGTTCAGCCGGCGTCGATTTTCGCAGTAGCGACAGTGGCCTCGTGTGGTTCACTTGATTTAATTACTTTTGCCTTCAATGGATATGATTAAGACCTATGGTGGTTTGTGTTTGACTGAAACCATGGGATAACTTTTAAACTTTCATTAATGTGCTGGTGAATTTTTAACCTCATGATGTGATTACTTGCTAATTGATCAAACGTTCCAGATTGGATCCCATGGTACGTCTTGTTTGACCCGTGCACACGTGAGTTCCCAGATTTTATTTTGGTTGATTTTTTGAGTGGGCTTGCACGTCTGTGCTATTTACACCCCCCAGACTGGGTCCAACTCTTTCTGAACTTGTTTCAATTGCTATTTGCTACGCCATTTTATTATTTTCATTTTATTTTCTTTGTTTTTTATTTTATTTTCTGTTTACAATTTTAATTGATTAAAATAATTCCAATACTCCAAAAATTCACCAAAAATATTTTTTATCAACTTTGAAATGTCTACTTTTTTTTGGATATTTTTATTTTATTTTTCAGTTTTATTTTCAATTAAAAAATGAAATAAGTATTGGAGTTGTTTTAATTGAATTGAATGGTGACATGTTTTGTGTTTGCATTTATTTCTCTCATTCCTTTTTGATCCAATGATTGAAAATTGATCCTCATCTCAATGATGAGTTGATCAATTTTAGAGGACCATTTTTCCCCTGGTTGTTGACTTTTGGGTTGACTTTTGTGGCTTTTCTTTTTGCACTTGTTTCTCCCATTTCAAAGTGGTACATCTAAATGATTTGATTCTTTTGATGGTGCTTTGAGAGGACATTTGTCTTGATTTCTTGGCCTCTGGTTGCCAACTTGTGTAGCTTCTTTGTGTATTTTATTTGATTTTTTTTAGCGTTTTTCCTATTTTTGAAGTGACTTACAAGTTAGGTCATTCCATAGGACAACTCACACAAGTGCTTGACCTAGTTTGGATTAGAAATGACCTTTGTGGATCCAATAAGCTCTCAACTATTCTTGTTTCATATTTTAGACATGTTGAGCTTGTTGTATGTTCATTTTTAGCTTGTTGATTGATGCTTTTCTTTTTGTGCTTGCAACTTGAACTCCTAAGTGATGTGTGCTTGCTTCCTTTGTGTTCTTAATTGTATTTCTTCTTGTTTTGTTTTGGTATTGCTTTTGAGCTCTTTTCTTTTCATCTCCCTTCTGTCCAATGACCTTGGAGTGTCATTTAAGGTAGTTTGGTGCCTTCTTAGGAGGAATTTGAAGCTTACCTAAAGTGATGAATCCATGAGGACCCTTTCCTTGTGTTTGTCACTTGTTTGTTTGCTTTTTATGCATCTCTATTTTCTTCTTCTCTTTTCTTGCATTTCCATATGCATGCTTGGTTGATATGAGCTTGTGGTGGCTACTGCCCCACACTATTTTCCTCCCACTATCATCCTACTTGTGCATCTTATGTGTGTATTTTCATTTGCACATGCATTCTTCTTCTTCTTCTTCTTCTTCTTCTTCTTTAGCTTTTCTTTGCCATGCTCCCCATAAGTTCTCTAACTTCTTGAGGTTATGATAGAAATTAAGGTTACAACATACATTATGAACACTCTAATTCAAAACACTTCTTCTCTAAAAAAAAACAAAAACATTGCAAACCTTTTTCACCCTTTGGTGTTCTTAATCAAGAAAATCATTTCATAAAAAGATTGCCGTTAACTCTTAGTTCTACCGCAGACGGTAACGCCTAATTCTCCAATGGTCGAGCTGCATACACCAACTGCTAGAACTATATGTTATCCCTACTCGGGCCTAAAAACTGTTGAACCAATCTGTGGTCCTTTTAGCCCGAACTATGTTTGCTCTGATCTTTCGTACCAGACGAAAGTACGTAGGCACGAGACGCGATGTCTCGGCGAGCAACCTTCCCCCTTTCTTTAGCCGTAGTTAGTCGAACTACGTTGACTCTAACTTTCCCATTGCACGAGGGAGTACGTAGGCACAGAGCGGCGATGCTCTGCCGAGTCAGTTTCTCTTTTCTTTTTCTTTTTTCCTTAAGCCTTTAGCTAGATAGTATCAACACACCCTTTTAGATAGACAACAATGCGTGGATCCCGTCGAGTACGACGGACGTGAGGGGTGCTAATACCTTCCCCTTGCATAACCGACTCCCGAATCCAGACATGGTTGCGATGACCCTGTCTTTCCCTTTTTCTTTAGGTTTTTGCGATCGTTTCCTTTCCCTCTCTTTGGGATAAATAACGAAAGTGGCGACTCTTCTGTTTTTTCCGCCGGTGGTTTTTCGCAGTTGCGACAGGCCCGTGTTGGTTAAAACGCCTCATTCCCTATTTTTCTTGTATTTTTGACACTTGTGATCCCTGAGGGTATTTTAGGCATTTCCCTGGTACTGATTTTGAACTGAGGCTATTTGATAAGTGTTTTGAGAAAAGAGAAGGGACTTTTGGACAGAAAAGAATTTCACGAGAAAGATTGGAGCAATCAAGGATTTGGGAAACTGAAGGTCCTCATGAGTGGAAGCGATTGACGATCAAGGCAACCAATAATCTTGTAATGTTTAATCTTATTGTTGATTTTATTTGTATTATTATGAGTGGCTAAACCCCCCAATGCTACGGGGGTGTCCCTGAATTGACTCTGTAATAACCTTATTTCCTTTGAATAATGGATTTCACTGCTTTCTAATCATCGTTGTTATTGTATAATTTTCTTATGGATTTTCTTATTTTACAAATAAGGATTTGATTTACGGTTAACCTTAGGTTTGGAAAAACGATCGTTAACGCGTTTATACGATAATACTATAGTAGATATTGCCTAGGAATGGGGATACCGTATAATAACCGTAATGTTTTAGATCAAACAAATTGCTTGGTGTTGTTCCTATACCGCCAAAGAATTGGGGTATAAGGAAAATACCAAAGGGTTTTCTGCTAAGGAATTAGAGTCAACTAATCTTTAAACCGGTAATGATGGAATTGAGCGGTGATTTCGCGACTTAGGATTAGTGTTATTACAAGGAAGTTCATACACCCTACCCTAACATTGCTTCTCCTTCTGTTCAAAACCTTTATATTACTCTTTTTGCCTTTTGTATTTTATTTTTACATATTAAAACCTTTGAAACCCCAAGGCTTTTGTTTAACTAACATAAAATTAGAATTCTATATCGTCAAGCAGTCCTTGAGATCGACATTCAGGGAATTTCCCCTTATTAATACATCGGTAAAAATATTACACTTGCTATTTCACCGGTCAATTCACTGGGACTTCGTCTTGAGTTCGCCCCGCAAACATTCACTGCTACTCCTTGCTGGCTTTTAGCACAATAAACATGCTGAATCTCTTCTTTTCCTTTGGCTTCCTTGTCCAATTACTTGTGTCTTATACTTTGATGTTTTTATGCCTAATTTATGCACAATACACACAAATCAAAGAAACCAAAGGTATTTTCAATAATATTGAAGAATAGCATGATATCATGGAGTAAATCCAACAAAACATAACAAAAGAGTTGAAAAATGCCAATGAATATGGATCAATTTAAAGAAAGTTTGGCATTCCATAGATATTCTTAATGAGGAGATGAGAAGGAAGGCACAGAGTTCTTCATCTCAACCCGAGATAATTTTCATGAAAATAGGAGGAGAAGTAATAAAAAGGAACCAAAGGGTGGTAGCAAGAATAGCAGAAGTAAGTCCAAGTCGCGATACAAGAATTTGAAGTGTCATTATTATCTTAAAACAGGACACGTACAAAAGTATTGCTATCAGTGGAAAAGAGATAACAAAGGCAATAAGGGTAAATCTAAACAAAGAGACTATGAAGATCATGATGAGAATCTTAGTGAAACTCCAATATCATCTCAAGTTCAACCTAGGAGGTCTAACAGGAAGAGACAACCTTCTATAAGGTATAATTCTGATGAGTATGTGTCCTTGACTGTTGAGGGTGAACCCAGGTGTTTTCAAGAGGCCATAAAAAGTGATGAAAATCAAAAGTGGATGGATGCAATGCATGATGAGATGAAATAATTGCATGATAATCACACTTATGATTTAGTGAAGCTTCCTAAAGGCAAAAGGGCTTTGAAAAACATATGTATTTATAGAGTTAAACATGAGAGCAACTTTAAGTCTCCAAGATATAAAGTCAAATTAATGGTGAAAGGTTTCCGTCAAAGAAAGGGTATTGATTTTAATGATATTTTCTCACCTGTTATAAACATGTCATCAATTAGAACCGTGTTGAGTTTGGCTGCTACTATTGATTTAGAGGTTGAGCAAATGGATTTGAAAACAGCTTTCCTTCATGGTGATTTGGAGGAAGAGATGTACATGAAACAACCCAATGGTTTTTAAGTTAAAGGTAAAGAAGATCATGTGTGTAGATTGAGAAAAAGTTTATAAGGGTTGAAGCAAGCTCTAAGAGAGTGGTAAAATAAGTTTGAGTATGTTATGTATGATCAAGGATACAAGAAGACTACTTCAGATCATTGCGTCTCTGTTAGAAAATTTTCTAACAATGACTTCATTATTCTGTTGTTATATGTTGATAATATGCTTACTGTAGGGAAAAGTATTTGTAACATTAACATGTTAAAGAAGCATTTGGGAGAGTAATTTTCCATGAAAGACAAGTGAGTAGCTAAACAGATTCTTGGCATTAAAATCATGCGTGACAGAAAAGAGAATAAAATTTGGACGTCACAAGAAAATTATATCGAAAGAGTGCTGCAAAGATTCAAAATGGAAAGTTTTAAGACAGTAAGCGCTCCTCTCGCTACTCATTTCAAGTTGAGTTCTAATCAAAGTCCTTCAAGTGAAGATGAATTGTTTGATATGAAACATGTTCGTTATACGTCTGCTGTGGGTGGTTTGATGTATGTAATGATGTGTACAAGACCAGATATAGCACGTATCGTTGGTACAGTCAGTAGATTTTTGTCAAATCCAGTTAGAGAGTATTAGAATGTTGTAAAATAGATTTTAAGGTATCTTTATAGTACTACTTCTAAGAGGCTTTGTTTTGGAGGAGATAAGTCTACTCTATTGGGATACGCTGACTCTGATATGGCTGGAGACATTGATTCCAGAAAGTTCACTTTGGACTACATGATTAAATTTGCAAGGAGAGTTGTTGCTTGACAGTCCTGATTGCAAAAGTGTGTAACACTATCTACTATAGAGCTAAGTTCATTAGAATTACTGAAGCATGCAAAGAGTTACTATGGTTGAAGAAATTTTTATAAGAGCTTGGTTTTGTTCTAGACAAATATGTGTTATTTGTTGATAGTCAAAGCGCTATTCATCTTGGCAAGAATCCAACTTTTCATAATAGGTCCAAACACATTGATGTGAGATTTCATTGGATACATGATGTTTTGGATGCTAAGGTGTTGGAGTTAGCTAAAGTTCATACTGATGATAATGATTCTGATATGATGACTAAAGTACTACCAATAGGAAAATTTGAAGCTTGTTGTGATATTGTCGGTTTGGCGATATCTTCCACATAGTTGTGAGGGGGAGATTTGTTGGGTTTGACCTCCCTTCCTATGTGGAGAAAAATTCAAATATAATTAGCTCATTTGTCTCTCCTATTTAAGTGGAGAGGATCAATTTAGGGTTGAAAGAGATAGATGAAAAATAAGGATTCAAAAGAGAGAAAAGAGGAGAGAAACTCATTCTCGTTTTTTCCGCAACTAGTCTCACTAAATCGGCGATCCCCGACTCGTTAACCGTTGGATCGACTTCAAATTTGGAGGGCAGATTCATAACACATATATCTAAATTTTGACTGTTCAGAATTTCAAAACAATGTCTGAGGTACTTCAAACTGAAGCTGCAAATTTGGGAAATTTTTTTGGCTTTTTTATTCTTATTTGTAAGCTAGTTTGCTTTGTGATTTGCGGTTGTTAGCATTAGTTTGTGAATCACTTTAAAACTCTTTTGTACCTTTAATTTATTATAGTTAAATTATTTATTTGCTCTGAATGACTCGTGGTTTTTACTCTCATATTGAGGGGTTTTTCACATTAAAAATATCAGTGTTCTTTTGTGCATTTATTTGTTCGGTTTGAAGAGTTTAATATCCGCTGAGTATTGATCTATTATTGTATATTAATTTCTCATCAATGACCGCCGAAAATTGATGTCCCAACATTGACCAACACGCAAAAATCGTTGCATGATGTTTTCAGACAATATTTTCTAAAAATTAAAATAAGGTTAACCAATTTTTTAAAGCTTTAATATGAAATTGATTAAAATAAATAAAAATTGTTAATAACATTTAATTTTATAAACTTGCGTAATTAAACACTAATTAAGTGAAGTCAAACATACACTATATTAAAAGTTCATCTATGTTAGTTGCGTTTGAGACACAATAGTTATGTAAATAATAAATAAAAGGTCTCTCTTTTATCTTCATATTGCTTCTCCATCATATTTGTTCTTTTCATTCATGATAGCTATTTTAAAAAAAATATCTATGCTTTTCTGGAAGCACATCCGTAATCATGCATGTTGAGTTTTGAGAAACATTATTGCTAAAGCTACATTAAAATAAATAAATAATAATAAAATAAACAATTTTGATGTATGATGTTATGATAACATATGATATAGATAATCTAATCTAATATATATGTGCCACAAAAGGGACATTACCTCTATCTCTTATATGAAAATGAAGGTGAAGTGAAGGAATGGATATTATTGACACCTTATGTTATTATTACCCACTAACTAATCATTCAAAGTAAGATGTTGAGTTTGTCACATATCACACCTACTTTGTCTCAATCCGAAAGAGACTTATGGCATATAAAATTCAAAGATAATTGATCTAATTGGTGTACTAATCATTATTTAGCGTGTTAATCAAACAATCAAAATGCTTCTTTTTCTTTAATTTTCTTAATTATTTATTGACACTCCGTCCTTATAAAGAGAGAATCTAATTCTAAACTTAGATACACTATTAAAAATATATATTTTATCTCTCGATTTCGGATACAAGGTAACGATTGACATCATGAAAACTTGCAATTTTATCTATCAATTTTTTATTCATCGAATGAAAAGTTGTAATGGTCATTAGTTCAATGCCTAACAATATCATTTTCTTTCAAAACTATAAAGTGCACATGACATACCTCTCGGTATCTATTAATAATTGAGGGGAAAAGAAAATATTTATGCCAATTTGTAATTAAAACTGAAGAATATAATATATTCTTTTGTCATTTATAATTTGTTTTAAATTTCAATTTGACTAACCAGTATTTTTTTAAAGTAGAAAATATATACAATTTTTTTGACAAAAATCATAATATTTTATGCACAAATACCAAATTACATTGTTTACAAAACTAAATGACAAAATCATAACATTTTATGCACAAATACCACAAGATGAAGACAAGCTTCTCCAAATGATAGTTTTGATGAAGACAAGTTACAAGAATCTGCTCGTGTAAAAAAGAATGGATCAAGACTCATGTCAAGAGCTAATGCATCAAAATCTAGATTTCAAGTCTTGAAGATTAAGCTTTGGATGTTTTAAAGAATGATCATTACATTTCAAGGTACAAGTATGCTCTTTCATTATGTTAATTATAAGTGCTCAAGAATTTTATGCAAAATCATAGCATGTTGCATTCCTATTTTTAACATGCATCAAACCTGACCAAACATATTTTTGTAAAGCATTTTTCTGTCTCAAAGCAGTGGTAACCGGTTACCATATTTCATGTAATTGGTTACATGTTTGTAACGTTAACATTATTGGCCTTGTTCAGAAGGTGTAACCGGTTACACAAACGAAACTTTCAATTTTTTTTAACACCACTTCAGGTGTAACCAATTACGCCCTTTTTAGTAGCCAGTTACCACTGAAGCAGTGGTAATGGTTCACACAAATTCTGACTCAAATGAATTTGGGAAAGCGTTTATCAACCATGGAACCTTTTCATGTATACACACACTTTCAAAGATGTGTTAAGGAACTATATATACCATGCATTTTAGAATTTCTAAACCACCTCTTTCATTTGCTATTCAAATCTCATACTCTCCCACTTTCAAAATCAAGTGTCTTGACATGATATTTTTGTTGAAACTTTTGCACATCAATTTCATTTCATTTTCAAAGAGTTTCAACTGCATAAAATCATTGAGAACTTGCACTAAAATTTGAGAATTGCTTACTTGAAAGAGAAGATAAATCTTAGTGATTGATACATTGTCATACTACTTCAAACTCTTGTAAAAATTTAGATTATTGTAGAATTCCTTGTTGTCTAGGATTGTTGGAGGAAAAAGAGAGATCAAGGGAGGATCGTTCTCTTATTTCACTTTGTAAAGATCATAAGTGGATTGTCCTTATTGATTGGTTTAGGAGCTTGTGTATAATGGCTAAGATAAGCTTGTATAAAGTCCAAATAGATAGTAAAATCTCTTACTGTGTAAGGAAATTGAAGTACTCTCAGATTGTGAAGGGAACTAGGATATATCGCTATGTCCTTTATTTTTCCACTTTTTACCGCTTTCATCACTTAACATCCAACCAAGAAATAACCATACTTATCTCTTAAACCAGAAAACTTTAAAGTTCATAATTCATCCCTTCTCCCATTAGGGGCATTCCATACTTACAATTGGCATCAGAGTAGGTTATAGGTAACATGTTCCTAAAGATCCAGAATGGCTTCAAAGATGGTTGCAACAACAATAAACCTCCACTATTTTCTGGTGAATATTTCGATTTTTGGAAAACTCGCATGAAGGCTCATTTAGAAGCACAAGGAGAAGGAATATGAGAAGCACTCCAAAATGGTCCACATTAATATGTAACTGTTGTTAATGGTGTTGGTACTCCAACGACTAAAAGCTCTTGGGATGAAGATGACAAGAAAAAGATTCTTAATGAAAAAAAAAGCAATCAACATACTTCAAAGTGAACTTAGCATGGATGAATTTTGTCGTGTCTCTCAATGTAAAATGACAAAGCAAATATGGGATACATTAGTTGAAACTCATGAAGGAACTGTTAAAGTAAAGGGAATGCTATTAAATAATTTAAGTCAAGAGTAGGAGATGTTCAGAATGCAACTCAGAGAATCCATCGTCGCATTGAAAAAGAGATTTGTACACTTGACAAATCATTTGATTGCTCTCAGTAAGAATTTTTCTAATGATGATTTTAATCTTAAAGTGCTTAGGTCTTTGACCAGAGAAGGGCAACCAAAAGTGATGGCAATATCGGAAAGAAAAGTATTTCTACCATGACATTTGCATTATTGTTCAGAAAATTCAAAGAACATGAACTTGAAGATGATGCTACCATGACATCTGCTTTAAAATTCAATTCAAAAGATGAACAAGAAGATGATGCTCCGGAAGAAGATGAAAAATTTATGCTCCTTCTGAAAAGGCTTAGTAAGTTACTTGGTAAAAATGATAAATCCTTTAATTATGTAAAAAAGAAAGAAATCTTTCAGGAAAAAAAGGTTTCCACTTCAACAAAAGATATCACATGTTATGAATATGGTAAATAGGGACATATAAAGACGTATTGTCCAAAACTCTCCAAGAAGGGTGGCTTCAAAAGTAGAAAAGAGAATAAGAATAAAAGAGCCTACATTGCATGGGAAGATAATGAAATAAGTTCATCGTCTGATCCGAAAAGCGACGAATGTGAAAATCTTGCATTAATGGCATCACACCATTCCGATGATAAAGATGAATATGTTAGCAATGAATTTTCCGTTTATGATAATGATTCACAAGGTGCCATAGATGAACTTCTAAATGAATGCTAAGTTCTATACAAAACCGTGTCAAAATAAAAGAAACAAATTTTATCTCTTGAAGAAAAGATTGACACCGTGGAAAAAGATTTTAAAGTTGAAAAACAAAACTTTATTAGTGAACAAAAAAAAAATTATATGCAAAGAATGTGGGTCACTTTCTTTCCAAATTTTTCAATTAAAAAGAGTTCTTGATAAATATGAAAAAGGAAAAATTGGATTGGATGGTGTCCTTAGTCATCAAAGATATTCCAATGATAAAAGTGGTCTTGGTTATTCAAAATTGCGGCGTGCCTCCGAACACAACAATAATGACAGAATGGAAATCTTCGAAGGAGTCTAATTTAAATGATCCACAACCTTGTAGTCACTTTTTCAAATGAGTCTCATAAATTCCTCTGTATCTTTCAAAAAATCATCATTACCAACCTGTCGTTGGATGTTCTCCTCAATCACTGCCTTACCCTTCCCTTTTTCATTCCTATCAGTGTTAACCTCCGGTGGGGAAAAGATCCTACCACTTCTAGTGATACCACTGGCACCAACTATATTCTCAACCAAAGAACCCCTATATGAAGATCCTGTCAATTCTTGTCTCTGCCCATTACAGAACACCTCTGCCCCATAGTTCCATGGGATGGCTTTAGTGCTCTCGTACGGCACAGGTCCAGGAACAGTAATGATAACCAGCGTTGGCCTAGCAGGCACTGAGATATTGATTTTCCGGTATGGAATAGAGATTGTAGCAACTTTGCTTCCATCATTACTCACCATATCCTCAACGTCTTCTCTTTCAACCCTATCAAATTGTAAACAACCGTCAATAATCATTCTCTGAATACCCTTCTTCAAAAGATCAAAGCCCTCAGGTTGTGCTTCACATTCTGAGCAGTTAGTAGAACACCCCGGAAACATTCCCTTCTTCAATAAATTAGCCTTCACGAAACTCAACGGAGTCTTCAAATCCCCAACATCAGTTATCAAATTCAACTTTTCTCCCTCAATAACACATTAACTCTTGCCACCCCATGATTCGGAATTGAGTTTTGATTCACATTAGGCCCCTCGTTGGTGAAGTTGATATCTTTTGAGTCAAGCAAGTCCTGAACTTTGTGCTTGAAGGCTTTGTAGTTGTCAATATTATGGCCCGGGGTGCCTGAATGAAAATCACATATGGCATTCCCATCATAACCATGAGGCAGTGTACTAGTAAGAGGTACCAAAGTCCTCTTTCGAACCAGTTGCAACTGTAACAGATGTTGTAACAATTGAGAATACGACATCAGAGGAGTCTTAAATTGCATGTCAGCCATTCTTGGTCTAGCAGCATAAGGTCGCGGAGCGTTAACTCGTTGCTGAGGTGCGGCTGGGATGGCCACAGTAGCAACTTGTTGATGATAACGAGATTGTGCTCTACCTTTACCCTTAAGAGAAATAGCATTTGCATCTCCTTCCCTCCTCTTAAGGTTTGTTGAGTATTGTTTCTTTACTTCTCCTGAAGAGGATCCACCATCATTTGGAATCTTTCCAGACTTAATCCCATTTTCAATTCTTTCACCAGCCATTACCAAATCAGAAAATCCCGCAAACATACAGCCTATCAACTTCTCAAAATACACACCTGGTAGTGAATCCATGAACATATCGATCATTTCTCTTTCCACCATAGGAGGTTGCACCCTCGCTGCCAAATCCTGCCATCTTTAGCGTACTCTTTAAAGTTCTCAGTATTCTTCTGCGACAAACTCTGCAATTGTACCCTATTCGGTGTCAGATCACTATTATATTGATAGTGACAAACAAAGACCTCGGCCAATTCTCTTCAGCTGCGGATATGAGTCCTCTCAAGCCCCATATACCATTCCAAAGACGCCCCTGCTAAATTGTCTTGGAAAAAGTGCATTAACAACTTTTCATCATCGGAATACACATACATTTTTCTAAAATACGCTCGGATGTGTACTCTAGGACAGGTCGTCCCTTTGTACTTGCCAAAATCTGGTACCTTAAACTTGGGGGGAATCCTGACCCCAGGAACTAGACCAACATCTAACATATCGAGACCTAGAGAGTTATGATTCTCATAAGACTTCATTTTCTCCTCGATCAGTTTAAACCTCCTGTCAGCTTCAGTTGAGAAACCACCCTCCATATCTTTCATGGAAAAGATGTCATCTTGATGATCTTCCCAATGAGGGCTAGCAGCCCCGTGCACAACGCACACACTTCCACCAGTAACATTACCATTTTCATTCACAACATCTCCGCCCGGAGGTAAGACAACATTAGGAATACCCTATGGAATAGAACCACCAACAGGTGGAGGAATAACACCAGATCCTCCATGCAAAACACCCTCTTCGTCCACCCGTGTGTTGTACCCCAAAATTTGACCAACCTTTTCTTCCTAACTTGGCTTATGTTTCATTTTATTTAGCATTTGTATTTGCATAACGTTGGTTCTAATCAGGGGATCAAGAGGTGTTGTGGTTTCCATTAAAGAAGATAGCTTCTTTGTTTAAGCCCAAGCAAGAGTATTCATTTTCAAGCCATCAAGGGTTCATTACCATCAGGACTGGGTTTCAAAGCTCTTTGAGAAGAAACATTTGTGTATGGGTGTCACTTCCAATCTTGAGGATCATCAAAGGATCATGAGGTTGCCTATTTGGATATAACAGGGTTTAAAAGCTCAATGTGTATCTTGAGAGGTCTTTATGGAGTTTGTGTGGTCATTCAATTCATCTGCAAGAGCTTCAGTCAAAGGATATGGAGTTAGGGTTTCATCTGGTCAACCCAAAGTTAACTGTGGACTTGAAAGGGTTCAAGACTTGGTTCTAAGTCATACAAGCCACGAGAAGTCATCTTGAAGCACCTAGGATATTATGTTGAGACCAAATCAAGGAGACTCAGGAGTTCAAGGAGTTACTAAATTAGGGTTTCAGTTGATTTCAGTGTGAAATCTCCTTCTTTGGTGCCTAACTTCAAGGACATTTTTCCCTATGATGCACACTCAATCCCATTTTCCCATAAACATGAGACTTGTTCATCATCTTTTAAGCTTATTTTGAGTACAAGAACTCATCCATTTAGTTTATACATCTCAAGTTATGGTGTCAACAAGTTGGTGTCATCAGATGAAAAGAATTTTGGTCAACACAAAGTCAACTCACTTCCAAGGGATGTTTCACATGGATCTAAGCTTCTCCTCACTTTCAAGTAAACATGAAAGTTATTTTTCATGATCTTAGCTTTCCAAAAAGATCTATAAGTCTTCATTCTCATATGTCAACCTCAAGTTATGGTCTCCACAAGGCAGGGGTATTTTTGGAAACTTCATTATAGGTCATTCATTTCAATGGTCCATTCCATGAACTTTAAGGCCTCTAATCCAAATTCAATGAACATGAAAGTTGTGTTATATTGCCTTAGCTTCATCATGAACTTTATTCCCATGGCATTTGATAGGTTGTGTGATCTTTTGAGCCATTATGAAGGAGAAAAGTGAATTTTTGAACATGATTTGGTTTTCTTCATTTACAAGTCATCAAATGACTTTGTTTTGAACTTTTTTTACACTATAACATCATCAATTTGCTATTTTCTACTCTTTACCATATTTAGACCCACAAAGGCACACGTTATGTACTATTTTTCAAAGTTTTACACCATAAAAAGTCATGACATAAAACTTTACACAAACTTATTCTCCATGACCACAAACTATCCCATTCATTCATACACCCTCCAAATGCTTATTGCTGACCACAAAAAGAGTGAAAAAAGCCATGACCCGTGTGTATGTGCAAAAAGGAATTGTTTGGTCAAAAATTGGAAATCATTCAAATAACCAACATGGGCCTGCATGGTATGTTAAAATCCATCGCATTTAAGCTCTAAAGTGGCCCTAATACCTTAGAGGAGGCTAACTGTGTGAGAGAGAAGAGAGCACATCAAAACTTCTTCAAACTTTTCCATTCTTCGAATTGGCTATTTCCTTGAGTATTCTTTCAAACTTTTGCTCAAAACATAATCACCAAGGATCAAAGAGGAGATTAGAAGCTTGGAGCTGAAGCTTGCACTCATTTTGAAGGGTCAACGGAACCACTCCGTTTGGTAATTTTCTCAACCTAAATCTCTCATTCTAGGCACATTTCTAGGTCCATGTTGGGTGCACCTGAAGCCCTACACTTGGTAGGCCATGTTTGAATCAATAGCTTGAATGTTTGGTGCGTTTTCAGTTTACACTTTTGAAAATCATATCTATTTATGAACCTTTTTGAGAAATGATTGTTGGATTTGAATTCCTTGTGATGAAAGCTTTCAAACGGTACCATATTTGCGGATTTTTATTGAGGTTTAATCTCTGATCTCCGGCGGGCTGGCCGGAGAAGATGACCGGAGCCCTAGCTCCGGCGTCTGGTTCTTTTTTAGGCCAAGGCTGATAAGGCCAGGTTGGACTTGTTGACTGGTTTGGTGTCACGCATTGATTGGTTTGACTTCGCTTGTATGGCTGTTGAACATGACTCAGATTAATGAAACGCTGAGTTTCATTAAGTCTGATGGCTTTTTGGTCTTTGGGCCTTATCATTTTGATTTTGACACCCCACCTATTTTGGCCCATGCGCGTTTTCAAAGGGAATTAGTTCATTGCTATATTGCTGATCATACCCCCTCTTGGTTTTTATTATTTTTATTTCTTTTTAATTCCATTTTCATTTTAATGATTTTAAAAATAGTTTTGATCATCCTAAAAATCCCTAAAAATCTTTTTTTGTTAATTCAAGATATTATTTAATTTTTCATCATTTTTATTTTATTTTCCATTTAATTTTGCTATTTTATTTGTATTTAATAATTTAAGGTGTTTATGGTTCATACCTAATTTGAACTTGATCATTTGGACTTCAATTCTATATCCCCCATGACCATGGCTTCTTCCTCATTTAGGTGAAGGATTGAGGCATTTTTTAGGGTGAATTTGAGTGGCCAATGATCCTTTTTCATTTGGTTTTCTTTTGACTTTTGTTGACCCTCGACATATACTTGATAAGGTTGAACACCATGCCTTCTTGGAATTATTTGGTGGTGCTTTGAGTTGATTTTGATCATGAGGTTTTGCTTGCTATTTTATGATTGATCAATCTTGACTTGGTAATTTATTTGGCATTTGTTGAAGTCTTATTCCATTTTTGGTAATTTTTGCAAGTCATGTCTTTTTAGGGTTGTTTACACATACTAGTTTGACCAAAAACTTTGGGATATGATCATAAGTGATCCCTTAAGCACCTATTGAGCTTTGTTACATCTTTATAACATGCTTGAGGTGCTTCCTTGCTTGTTTTGGGGCCATTTGAATGTGTAACTTGTATCACAAGTCATCTCTGAATCATGCTCCTCCACTTATTCTAAGTGTTGAGTTTGTGTTTGAACTTTGGTTCTTCACTTGACATGATCCCTCATGTGCATCCCTGTTGTTTTAACCTTGAGTTTGAGGGTTTCCCTTTATGATTCACTTCTTCCCTAGTGGGTTTACGAATTGTTCATTATGATTTGGTGTTAATGTATACACTTTGAGTTTGTCAGGAACATTTGGGCTTGTTTTGCATTGTTGTTTTGTATTTGCTTTGCTTGAACCTTTAAGAATTGTATGGTTGAGTTGTGCATGTGGTGGTGGCTGCCCCACAATTTTCCTCCCTCTTTTCTTTGTATGTGCATCTTACGATAGCACCATTCTCCCTTGATGATTGATGGTAATGGTTGTAGGAGTCTATTTCTCCCATTTCATCTCATCCTTCTTGACTTTTTTAAGTCATTTATTTGTGTCTGAGTCTCTTGTTTTTTAGTCTTGTTGCATCTTTTCATAATTGCATTTGTGTTTTCATTTCATATTAGCATCTCTTATTGCATTGACTTGTTTAAGTCTTCTTCATCTCTTTTCATCTGTGATTGAATTGCTATGTGTTTACTTGTGCTCTCTTGCCATGATCCATTAGGATTCCTAGTCCCTCTGTTTAAGATGGGAGTAGGAGAGACATTAGGCTTTCAATCCTTTCCATGATAACATTAGGTAGTTCCCTTTTCAATCCCAACTTTAGGATCACATTGCATGATAACATTAGGGCTGATCAGTTTCCCTTAGTCTTGTATATTCTCTTCTCATCTCATAACTTCTTAAGACACTTAATTAAGGTTAACACTTGTTGATGAATGATAGGTGGGGGGCCTCCTCTCACACTGTCTAGAATGTTTAGCGTATGCCCTTTGGACGATATGCGACACATTCGCTCTCAAGTCATAGTCTTTAGTGTGACATGAGTTTCAAATCTAATTCAAATCACTTCTTGTCATAAAAAAACTCCAACAAAAAAACAAACCTTTTCTCCTTCGGGATTTGTTTCAAACTTAATTTTCAGAAAGAGTGTGTTATGTTTTTATTCTACCGCAAATAGGCATCGTCCCTAACTGCTAGAACGGAAATTTAACCCAACTCATTAAAACACTTGAGCCAACCAGTGGTCGTGTTAGCTCGAACTACGTTTGGTATGATTTCTCGTACCAGACGAGAATACGTAGGCACAAGACGGTGATGTCTTGGCGAGCAACCTTCCCCCTAACACCCGTAGTTTTCCGAACAACGTTGACTATGACTTTCCCATTGCACGAGGGAATACGTAGGCATAGGGCGGAGATGTCCTATCGAGTCTCTTTTCTTCTCTCTCACCCTTGTTTAGTAGTAGCTTTAGATAGTTCTCACCCATAGATTAGACAACAAGCATGGATCCCGTTGAGTACAACGGACGTGAGGGGTGCTCATACCTTCCCCATACATAACCAACTCCTAAACCCTAGATTTGGTTGTGATGACCTTGTCTTTCCCATTACATCAGGTTTTCTTAGATTGTTTCCTTTCCCTCTCTTTGGGATAAATAACGAACAATGGCAACTTTCTGTCAGTCAGCCGGCTCCTTTTTTCGCAATAGCTACAGCTGGCGACTCTGCTAGGGAACTTTTCCATCCCTTATGCGAGTCAATCCTAGCGCTTGTGTTTTTGTTTATGGATGTGTATATGTGTTGCATTTGTACAGTTTTGCATTTGCATTTTATTTTCTGCACATTATTATCATGATATTGCTGTGTTGTTGGGTGGGATTGTTCCATTGAGAGATAAGCCCAATACCCAGGCTTGAGGATATACCTAGCATTAGAGTGGAAAGTAGTGACGGACCTGTATGTTTTGGCATGCACTAGTCCTCACGAAATTTGTGCTCAGACGGGGTTTTCTTTGATGGCATCCAATCATGTGCATTGGGACAGTGAGCGGATGTTGGATCTGAAAACTGTCGACTCTGGAGACCGATCATTTGGGAGTCAGCTAAGTGAGGCCGCTTTGTTTGACCATGACGCCAAACCAGAAATGGTGAATGTATCATCATTTCTCAAATGTCTGTGACGCTGACGACCGCATAGGATATCGTATCGTGTCAGATATTAGGTCCATACCTTGCGAGTGAGGGGTTATGCAGGAAAATTGACCTCCAACATACCCGGTTTTCTTATCAAAGTGGACCTTTGATCATCGATATTGTAACAGCCAGAATTTCATTAAATAATTAATTATGGTAATTAATTGATTTAGTGGGATTTTTATTAATATTGGAAATTAATTTTTATTAATTGGAAATTAATAGAGAATTGAGAGAGAAATGGGAAGGAAAGAAAATAAGGAAGTATATAAAGAAAGTAGAAGAGAAAAGAAAAGATAGTAAGGAAAAGGAAATAGAAGAGAAAGAAGAAGAGAAAGAGGGAAGAAGAAGAGAAAGGGAGGAGAAGAAGAGGAAAGTGGAAAATCATCAAGAACCAACATCAAAGCTCCGATTAATCGAGGTAAGGGTGAGAAACATTATTATTTGATCAATGTATGTGATTGTGTATGTTTGAGTAGGATTGTTGGATGTTTTCCCCTATTTTCCATTTAGGGCAAAGTTGGATTTAATCGGTAGAACTCCATTTAATCAGTTAAAATCTGAAATAGATGATGTAGAATAGTCTAGAAATGTTAGACTAAGAGTATTGGAATTGGATTGGTGAGTTTGGGGTTTTTGGGAGTTGGTGGAGTTGGATAACAGTAAGTGAAAAACAAAATACGTAGACATTCGCTAGCGACTCGCTAGGCGAGCAGGTAGCGAATGCTCGCTAGGGGTTCGCTCAACGAACAGATAGCGAATGGTCCCAGACTTGGACATAATGGATTTTGGTGTGTTCGCTGGTAGCGAAAGTGTAGCAAACAGATGGCGAAATGGTTCGCTGGGAAGCTCGCTGCAGCGAGCAGGTAGCGAAGCCTTCCAGTAGCTTCTGTTGGGGTTCGCGAGCTTGTTCTCTAGGCGAACAGGTAGCGAGTGTTCGCCAGGTGCCCGCCTAGCGAGGTAGTGGCGAACATGACAGGATTTCGTTTTTCTGTGATTTCATTCTATGTTGTGTTATGGTTCGATCGGGTTCGATCCTTAATGGAATGAAATGTTATATACTATATGTGTATGTGTTGTGGGTAGCCTTTGGGCATGAATCATAGATTGCGATATGTATAATGTTTGCATCGATTAGAAAATACACAAGAACATAGTAATGATTATGTGTGTATTATTCGATGAATTATGAGTGTATATTGTTGTATGCAATTGTATGAAATGCATGGGAACATATCGTGGATATGTGTGCATTGTTAATAATTGTATGAGAATGCATGGGAACATATCGTGGATATGTGTGCATTGTTAATAATTGTATGAGATGCATGGGAACATATCGTGGATATGTGTGCATTGTTAATAATTGTATGAGAATGCATGGGAACATATCGTGGATATGTGTGCATCGTTAATAATTGTGAGAAATGCATGGGAACATATCGTGGATATGTGTGCATTGTTAATAATTGTATGAGATGCATGGGAACATATCGTGGATATGTGTGCATTGTTAATAATTGTATGAGAATGCATGGGAACATATCATGGATATGTGTGCATCGTTAATAATTGTGAGAGATGCATGGGAACATATCGTGGATATGTGTGCATTGTTAATAATCGTGAGAGATGCATGGGAACATATCGTGGATATGTGTGCATCGTTAATAATTGTGAGAAATGCATGGGAATATATCGTGGATATATGTGCATTGTTTGATGATGTGGTAATAGCATAAATGTCATGGATATATGAAGTATGCTTGTGAATATGATGGGTTTTGGATGATTGGGAAATATGTATGAAGGGATATGTTTGGGTATGTTCATATTTGTTTATATTTACAACATGATAAATATGACTATGAATTGAATTTGTGGTGAGAAATGTGGAATGTAATTATGTGATACCTGTATATGTATATAATCTTATGCATTGATTATTATGGTAATATTTCTCACCCTTCTACTGTTTTATAATGCTCTATGAGGCATTGCAGATTAGGATGCTGGAGTTTTTTGTGAAGTTATCTTCATTCTTTTGAGTCGGCTGCTCTGATATGTAACACCGGGTAGTTAGACTAGTATAGTTATTCTTTTGTGATACATTGCGATGTATCAGCTGATGTGGTTTTGTAATTACCTGACATGATGTATCAATCTGGAATTCTTATCTGTATGTGAATTAATATTTTGGAAATGATTAAATGATTTTTACCTTCCGCTTTAATTTAAATGTTGAAATGTGATTTCTAAACCATGAAGATGTTACATATTTTATGGAGCAAATGTTAAATTGTTTTATTGGTGAAATTGTGACATTCTTCCTTTATACCTCATTCTAAAATTTTCACTCTGATAAATTTGTATATGCATTTATTTGGGGGTATAGAAGGGGGTGTTACAATAGTGGTATCAGAGCAGGTCGGTCCATCCGGCCAAGTTGTTAGAGTGTTTTTCCCTGTGTGTTATTGATATGCGTGTGTTGCATCATCAATATTGGTTGTTCTTACATGGTTCTGTTGTTGGAATTAGTAAGATGGTTGCAGGGAGGAACGATGAAGCGATCGCAGAAGCTTTGACAAGGTTGGCGGGAGCGATTGAGCAGAATCCTCCGGCCAATATGAATGCGGGGAATGTTGTTGAAGATGAATTTCGTGCTTTGGGAAGGTTCCAAAGGAACAATCCCCCGATTTTCAAGGGAACCCATGAGCCTGACAAAGCACAGATTTGGTTAAAAGCTGTGGAGAAGATTTTTCGGGTTATGAATTGCTCAAATGCACAAAAGGTGCAGTTTGGGACTCACATGCTCGAAGAAGAAGCTGAAGATTGGTGGGGTAATACTCGCCAAAGATTTGAGGAAGAGGATATTGTGATCACTTGGGATCTGTTCAGAGAGACTTTTCTGGAGAAATATTTTCTAGAGGATGTGAGAGGGAAGAAAGAGATTGAATTTCTTGAGTTAAAGCAAGGTAATTCGACGATAGCGGAGTATGCGGCAAGATTTGAAGAGTTGATCAAATTTTGTCCTCATTACAATACTGCTAATGCCGAGAGGTCTAAGTGCCTCAAGTTTGTGAACAGTTTGAGACCCGAGATTAGGCAAGCTATTGGATATCAGGAAATCAGGAGGTTTTCTGAGTTAGTGAACAAGAGCAGAATCTATGATGAAGACAGTAGGGCTCGGTCTAGCTACTACAAGAGTTTAAGTGATAAGAAAGGAAAAGGTCAATCCAGAGGAAACCCTTATGTGACTCCTGCGGACAAAGGAAAACAAAGAATGAGTTACAGGAAGAAGCCAAGTGGGGGAGTTTCTACTCCGATGAAGTGTTATAGGTGCGGTGAAGAGGGACACCGTGCTTCGGAATGCAAGAGTGTTGAGAAGGCGTGTTTTAAGTGTGGCAAGCCAGGCCACAAAGCCCTTGAATGCAGAAGCGGTGCAAATGTGACTTGCTATAACTGTGGCGAGCAAGGACACATTAGTACCAAGTGTGATAAGCCTAAGAAGAATCAAGGAAGCGGAAAAGTGTTCGCTCTATCTGGATCTGAGACTGCTAGTGACGATCGCTTGATCAGAGGTACGTGTTTTATTAATGGTATACCTTTGATCGCTATAATTGATACCGGAGCTACACATTATTTTATCTCTTTGGATTGTGTTAGAAGGTTGAATCTTGAGTCGTCTGTGATTGGTGGCGGTATGGTTATTGATACTCCTGCTACGGGTTCGGTAACTACACCGTATGTTTGTTTGAATTGTCCGTTGAGTATCTTCGGTAAAGATTTTGGAATTGATTTAGTGTGTCTTCACCTAGACCAACTCGATGTCATCCTTGGGATGAATTGGTTGGAATTCAACCGGGTATATATTAACTGTTTTGACAAGACGGTTATTTTTCTGGAATCGGACGTTGCAAGAGATTTGTTTATGACAGCGAGACAAGTGAGAGAATCAGTGCAAGATGGAGCTAAGGTATTTATGCTTATGGCAACTTTGAGAATTAGTGGAAGTGAAGAGATTGGTGCTTTACCAATTGTTAGAGATTTTCCGGAAGTTTTCCCTGAAGAGATAAAGGATTTACCACCAGAGTGAGAGGTGGAGTTTTCAATAGATTTGATTGCTGGAACTAGTCTGATATCGATGGCTCCTTATCGTATATCAGCATCATAATTGAAAGAGTTGAAGAGTCAACTTGAGGATTTGCTTGAAAAGAGGTTTATTCGTCCGAGTGTGTCGCCGTGGGGTGCACCGGTGTTGTTGGTTAAGAAGAAAGAGGGTTCTATGAGGCTCTGTGTGGATTACAGATAGTTGAACAAGGTGACTATCAAGAACAAGTATCCACTTCCGAGGATTGATGATCTGATGGATCAGTTGGTTGGTGCAAGCGTGTTCAACAAGATTGATTTGAGATCTGGGTATCATCAGATTCGCGTGAAAGCTGAGGATATTCAGAAGACTGCTTTTAGAACGAGGTATGGACACTATGAGTATTCTGTGATGCCATTTGGTGTGACTAATGCACCAGGTGTATTTATGGAGTACATGAATAGGATTTTCCATCCTTATTTGGATAAGTTTGTGGTTGTGTTTATCGACGACATCTTGGTTTATTCGAAGAGCGAAGAAGAGCATGCCGAGCATCTGAAGATTGTGTTATCTGTGTTGAGAGAGAAGCAATTGTTTGCAAAGCTTTCTAAGTGTGAGTTTTGGTTGAAGGAAGTTAGTTTCCTTGGTCATGTAATTTCGAGTAATGGTATTGCGGTTGATCCGTCGAAGGTTGAAGCGGTATCGCAATGGGAGACTCTGAAGTCAGTTTTTGAGATTAGAAGTTTCCTTGGTTTAGCCGGTTATTATCAGAAGTTTATTGAAGGATTCGCTAAGTTATCGTTGCCATTGACGCAGTTGACTAGGAAGGGTCAAGCTTTTGTTTGGGATGCCAAGTGTGAAGCGAGTTTCCAAGAACTTAAGCGAAGGTTGACGACAGCCCCTGTTTTGATTTTGCCAAATCCGGAAGAACCGTTCGTTGTGTATTGTGATGCTTCTTTGATGGGTTTAGGAGGTGTGTTGATGCAGAATAATTAAGTTGTGGCTTATGCTTCGAGGCAACTCAAAGTGCATGAGAAGAATTATCCGACGCATGACTTAGAGTTGGCCGCCGTTGTGTTCGTGTTGAAACTTTGGAGGCATTATTTGTTTGGTGCGAGGTTTGAAGTGTTTAGTGACCACAAGAGTTTGAAGTATCTCTTTGATCAAAAGGAATTGAATGCAAGGCAAAGAAGGTGGTTAGAGCTATTGAAGGATTATGATTTTGGTTTGAATTACCATCCGGGTAAAGCGAATGTAGTAGCGGATGCATTGAGTCGGAAATCATTGCATATGTCGGCGTTGATGGTGAAAGAGTTGGAATTGGTCGAGCAATTTCGAGATTTGAGTTTAGTATGTGAGAGAACTTCTTTTGGATTTAAGTTGGGTATGTTAAAGCTTACAAGTGGTATTTTGGATGAAATTCGAGAAGGACAGAAATCGGATTTGAGTTTAGTTGATTGGTTGACTTTAATCAACCAAGGCCAAGGTGGTGATTTTCAGATTGATGAGAATGGGATTATGAGATGTCGGGATCGAGTTTGTGTTCCGAATGTTGTTGAGCTTAAAAAGAGTATCCTTGAGGAAGGACATCGTAGCGGATTGAGTATTCATCCAGGTGCTACTAAGATGTATCAGGATTTGAGGAAAGTGTTTTGGTGGCCTAGTATGAAGAAGGAGATTGTGGAATTTGTGTATTCTTGTTTGACTTGCCAGAAGTCAAAGATTGAGCATCAGAAGCCATTGGGTTTGATGAAGCCGTTGTTTATTCCTGAGTGTAAATGGGATAGTATCTCCATGGATTTTGTATCGGGTTTGCCGAGGACGCCGAGTAATTTTGAGGCTATTTGGGTTATTGTGGATAGATTCACTAAATCTGCTCACTTTATCCCTATGCGTGTGGATTACCCGTTGGAAAAGTTGGCTAAATTGTATATTGAGAGGATTGTGTGTTTGCATGGTATTCCGTCGAGTATTATTTCGGATAGAGATCCGAGGTTCACCTCGAGATTTTGGGAGAGCTTGCAGAGTGCTTTGGGTACTAAGTTGCGTTTGAGTTCAGTTTATCACCCTCAGACAGAAGGTCAGACGGAGAGGACGATTCAGTCGCTTGAAGATCTTTTGAGAGCTTGTGTATTAGAAAAAGGAGGAGCTTGGGATAGCTACTTGCCTTTGATTGAGTTTACCTACAACAACAGTTTTCATTCGAGTATCGGTATGGCACCATTTGAGGCGTTGTATGGTAGGCGGTGTAGGACACCATTGTGTTGGTTTGAGTCCGGAGAGAGTTCTATTGTTGGACCCGAGTTAGTTCAACAGACTACTGATAAGATCAAGATGATTCAAGAGAAGATGAGAGTAGCTCAGAGTCGTCAGAAGAGTTATTATGACAAGAGGAGGAAGGCACTTGAATTTCAAGAGGGATATCATGTGTTTCTTCGAGTCACTCCGATGACAGGTGTTGGTAGGGCATTGAAGTCGCGCAAGTTGTCGCCGCGTTTCATTGGTCCTTATCAGATTTTGCAGAGGATAGGAGAAGTGGCCTATCGTGTGGCTTTACCGCCGTCACTTGCTAATCTTCATGACGTATTCCATGTATCTCAGTTGAGGAAATACATTGCGGATCCGTATCATGTAGTCCAATTAGATAATGTGCAGGTGAGAGATAACCTGACTGTTGAGACATCACCTATGCGGATAGAGGATCGGAAATTGAAGCAGCTTCGAGGTAAAGAGATTTCTTTAGTGAAGGTCACTTGGGGAGGACCGGCTGGTGGAAATGTTACTTGGGAGCTTGAGAGCCAGATGAGGGAGTCTTATCCAGAACTGTTTGAACCAGGTAACATTTTCGAGGACGAAAATTCCTAAAGTGGGGGATGGTTGTAACAGCCAGAATTTCATTAAATAATTAATTATGGTAATTAATTGATTTAGTGGGATTTTTATTAATATTGGAAATTAATTTTTATTAATTGGAAATTAATAGAGAATTGAGAGAGAAATGGGAAGGAAAGAAAATAAGGAAGTATATAAAGAAAGTAGAAGAGAAAAGAAAAGATAGTAAGGAAAAGGAAATAGAAGAGAAAGAAGAAGAGAAAGAGGGAAGAAGAAGAGAAAGGGAGGATAAGAAGAGGAAAGTGGAAAATCATCAAGAACCAACATCAAAGCTCCGATTAATCGAGGTAAGGGTGAGAAACATTATTATTTGATCAATGTATGTGATTGTGTATGTTTGAGTAGGATTGTTGGATGTTTTTCCCTATTTTCCATTTAGGGCAAAGTTGGATTTAATCGGTAGAACTCCATTTAATCGGTTAAAATCTGAAATAGATGATGTAGAATAGTCTAGAAATGTTAGACTAAGAGTATTGGAATTGGATTGGTGAGTTTGGGGTTTTTGGGAGTTGGTGGAGTTGGATAACAGTAAGTGAAAAACAAAATACGCAGACATTCGCTAGCGACTCGCTAGGCGAGCAGGTAGCGAATGCTCGCTAGGGGTTCGCTCAACGAACAGATAGCGAATGGTCCCAGACTTGGACATGATGGATTTTGGTGTGTTCGCTGGTAGCAAAAGTGTAGCGAACAGATGGAAAAATGGTTCGCTGGGAAGCTCGCTGCAGCGAGCAGGTAGCGAAGCCTTCTAGTAGCTTCTGTTGGGGTTCGCGAGCTTGTTCGCTAGGCGAACAGGTAGCGAGTGTTCTCCAGGTGCCCGCCTAGCGAGGTAGTGGCGAACATGACAGGATTTCGTTTTTCTGTGATTTCATTCTATGTTGTGTTGTGGTTCGATCGGGTTCGATCCTTAATGGAATGAAATGTTATATACTATATGTGTATGTGTTGTGGGTAGCCTTTGGGCATGAATCATAGATTGCGATATGTATAATGTTTGCATCGATTAGAAAATACACAAGAACATAGTAATGATTATGTGTGTATTATTCGATGAATTATGAGTGTATATTGTTGTATGCAATTGTATGAAATGCATGAGAACATATCGTGGATATGTGTGCATTGTTAATAATTGTATGAGAATGCATGGGAACATATCGTGGATATGTGTGCATTGTTAATAATTGTATGAGATGCATGGGAACATATCGTGGATATGTGTGCATTGTTAATAATTGTATGAGAATGCATGGGAACATATCGTGGATATGTGTGCATCGTTAATAATTGTGAGAAATGCATGGGAACATATCGTGGATATGTGTGCATTGTTAATAATTGTATGAGATGCATGGGAACATATCGTAGATATGTGTGCATTGTTAATAATTGTATGAGAATGCATGGGAACATATCGTGGATATGTGTGCATCGTTAATAATTGTGAGAGATGCATGGGAACATATCGTGGATATGTGTGCATCGTTAATAATCGTGAGAGATGCATGGGAACATATCGTGGATATGTGTGCATCGTTAATAATTGTGAGAAATGCATGGGAATATATCGTGGATATATGTGCATTGTTTGATGATGTGGTAATAGCATAAATGTCATGGATATATGAAGTATGCTTGTGAATATGATGAGTTTTGGATGATTGGGAAATATGTATGAAGGGATATGTTTGGGTATGTTCATATTTGTTTATATTTACAACATGATAAATATGAATATGAATTGAATTTGTGGTGAGAAATGTGGAATGTAATTATGTGATACCTGTATATGTATATAATCTTATGCATTGATTATTATGGTAATATTTCTCACCCTTCTGCTGTTTTATAATGCTCTATGAGGCATTGCAGATTAGGATGCTGGAGTTTTTTGTGAAGTTATGTTCATTCTTTTGAGTCGGCTGCTCTGATATGTAACACCGGGTAGTTAGACTAGTATAGTTATTCTTTTGTGATACATTGCGATGTATCAGCTGATGTGGTTTTGTAATTACCTGACATGATGTATCAATCTGGATATCTTATCTGTATGTGAATTAATATTTTGGAAATGATTAAATGATATTTACCTTCCGCTTTAATTTAAATGTTGAAATGTGATTTCTAAACCATGAAGATGTTACATATTTTATGGAGCAAATGTTAAATTGTTTTATTGGTGAAATTGTGACATTCTTCCTTTATACCTCATTCTAAAATTTTCACTCTGATAAATTTGTATATGCATTTATTTGGGGGTATAGAAGGGGGTGTTACAGATACTATGGATTCCTATTGCTTCAGTCCTGATGTTCTAGTATTTTCTCGCCGAGGCAGAATTTTGATTCAGCTCAGACAACAGCACAACAATCTTGATCCCCTATTTGCATTTGCATTTTCATTTGCATTTTAACATTTGCATGTATTTGTGTTTCAGGTGCATATTTTATCCTTGATTTTAATAATCTAATCCACTGTTATTATGGAGCTTGGTTTGAAGAAGAATGTCATGTACAAGTTCCTGACACCGGAGACAGGACCTCTGCTTAAGCTCATTTCAGTGGCACATCGTAGTGTTATGGAAGACTTCAAAAATGAGTATGGGAAGATTCTGAGCTTTGTTTGTAAGGTCTCCAAGTTTGAGTCAGGAGGTATTTACACATTGCTGCAATTTTATGATCCTCAGTTGGGTTGCTTCATATTCCCAGGATATGTCTTATTGCTAACTTTGGAGGAGTTTGCTCAGTTGGTGGGAGTCCCAGTCCTGGAGGAAATTCCTTTTATGCACTCTGAATAGGAGCCTGATTTGACCAAGCTGGTTGGTTCTCTTCATCTGGATATCTCTGAGTTGGATGGTCAATTGGTATGGAGAGGTGGATTTCCTGGTTACACATTATCATTCTTGGTGAGTAAAGCCCAACATTTTGCTAAGGAGGGATGTTGGGTCGTTTTCAATGATGTGGTAGCTTTGTGCATCTATGGGATAGTCTTGTTCCCCAATATGCCTGACTTCATGGATTTGGATGCGTTTCATATTTTTGCTTCTCGGAATCCCGTGCTTACGCTCCTAGGTGATGTCTACCATTCAGTCCACTATAAAAATGAGAACAGACGAGGAAAGAATGTCTACTGCTGCGCCCCACTGTTATACAGATGGTTTATTTCACATCTTCCTAAGTCTGGACCATTTGTCGATACTACAGACACAGTTGATTGGTCGGAGAGGCTCATGGGCTTAACCTCGGAGAATATTGTGTGGTTCAACAGAGATCTGCTTGGTAGTGAGATTGTCTTCAGCTGTGGAAGCTTCCCCAATGTTCCCTTGATAGTAAGGAGATGTGGCATCAATTATAATCCCGCTCTTGCTGTCAGACAATTTGGCTACGCCTTGAGAGAACCCCCGGAGGAGGAGGAAATACGGGAATCTCTGTATTTCATAGGGTTGGCTGATAATGATACTCTAACCAGTTTGAAGAAAGCTTGGAGTAGCATTCATCGAAAAGGAAAGCATGTCTTAGGTAAAGGTGATTGCAAAGCCTATGGGTCATATGTTGAATGGATCCAAGAGAGGGTTGAGAGGTTGTTGTTGCCGTTCCCGATTAGAGAGCCTTTATATCCTTTGGTAGTTGAAGAACCAACAACAGTTGACATTCAGAAGTATAATCAATTGTGGGCTGAGAAGGAAGAACTACGCAAACTGAATGAGGAGCTGGAAAAGGAGGTTATTCGGCTTAGGAGCGAAAAGAACAAAGCCACTTACCTGTCCAAGATGAAGACAGAGACTCTGAACAAGATGGGGAGAGAATTGACTGAAAAAATTCGCGTCCGAGAATGACTAGGTCAGGACTTAAGAAGCATGGGTAATGTCCTCATAGGCAAGAAGAAATAGCTAGAGAAAGCGCGCTTGGAGATATCAAAGTTCAACAATCAATGGAATGCAGCTTTGATAATAACAAGGAAAGAGAAGATAAGCTTCATCAGCATATTGTTAGGTTGAAGACTCAACTTCGGATGAAAGATGAAAGAGATCCAGGAGAATCATCTCGTTAGTACGAAAGTAACCGCAAGCTACGAGAAGCTCTTGCAACGTTGGAGGAATACAATATGAGAGCAGAGTTAAAGAAGCCCAGAATCGAAGATGCTTTCGGAGATGGTGCTTAGGAAGAATATTCTCAAGACTTGAAGTATGTCATTATCAAGAGAGAGTTGCTTATTCAGGCGTTGGTTGCACAACCTGAGCATCCGGATACGAAGAAGTTGTTAGAAGAGTTCTAGAATTGATGTTGTGGTTGATGCAGTTTTCATTTGTCCTTCTGTATTTAGACCATCACCAGGATTGAGGCATTTTTTAGGGTGAATTTGAGTGGCCAATGATCATTTTTCATTTGTTTTCTTTTGACTTTTGTTGACCCTCGACACATACTAGATAAGGTGGAACACCATGCCTTCTTGGAATCATTTGGTGGTGATTTGAGTTGATTTTTATCATGAAGTTTTTCTTGCTATTTTATGATTGATCAATCTTGACTTGGTGATTTATTTGGCATTTGTTGAAGTCTTCTTCCATTTTTGGTGATTTTTGCAAGTCATGTCTTTTTAGGGTTGTTTACACATACTAGTTTGACCTAAACTTTGGGATATGATCATAAGTGATCCATTAAGCACCTCTTGAGTTTTGTTACATCTTTCTAACATGCTTGAGGTGCTGCCTTGCTTGTTTTGGGGTCATTTGAATATGTAACTTGTATCACAAGTCATCTCTGAATCATGCTCCTCCACTTGTTCTAAATGTTGAGTTTGTGTTTGAACTTTGGTTCTTCACTTGACATGATCCCTCTTGTGCATCCCTCTTGTTTTGACCTTGAATTTGAGGCTTTCCATTTATTATTCACTTCTTCCCTAGTGGGTTTACCGATTGTTCATGATGATTTGGTGTTAATGTATACACTTTGAGTTTGTCATGAACATTTGGGCTTGTTTTGCATTGTTTTGCATTTGCTTTGCTTGAACCTTTAAGAATTGTATGGTTGAGATGTGCATGTGGTGGTGGCTACCCCACACTTTTTCCTCCCTCTTTTCTTTGTATGTGCATCTTAGGATAACACCATCCTCCCTTGATGATTGATGGTAATGGTTGTAGGAGTCTATTTCTCCCATTTCATCTCATCCTTCTTGACTTTTTAAAGTTATTTCTTTGTGTCTGAGTCACTTGTTTTTGAGTCTTGTTGCATCTTTTCATACTTGCATTTGTGTTTACATTTCATATTTGCATCTCTTATTGGATTGACTTGTTTAAGTCTTCTTCATCTTTTTTCATCTGTGATTGAATTGCTATGTGTTTACCTGTGCTCTCTTGCCATTATCCCTTAGGATTCCTAGTCCCTCTATTTAAGATAGGAGTAGGAGAGACATTAGGCTTTCAATCCTTTACATGATAACATTAGGTAGTTCCCTTTTCAATCTCAACTTTAGGATCACATTGCATGATAACATTAGGGTTGATCAATTTCCCTTAGTCTTGTATCTTCTCTTCTCATCTCATAACTTCATAAGACACTTAATAAAGGTTAACACTTGTTGTACGCTTCGAGCCTTAAGTACTTGAGGAATGATAGGTGGGGCCTCCTCTCACACTGTTTAGAATGGTTAGCGTACTCCCTTTGGCCGATATACGATGCATTCGCTCTCAAGTCATAGTCTTTAATGCAACATGAGTTTCAAATCTAATTCAAATCACTTCTTCTCATAAAAAAACACCAACAAAAAATCAAACCTTTTATCCTTCGGGATTTGTTTCAAACTTAATTTTCAGAAAGAGTGTGTTAAGTTTTTGTTCTACCGCAAACAGGCAACGTCCCTAACTTCTAGAATGGAAATTTAACCCAACTTATTAAAACACTTGAACCAAGCAGTGGTTGTGTTAACTCGAACTACGTTTGCTCTGATTTCTCATACCAGATGAGGATACGTAGGTACAAGAGGGCGATGTCTTGGCAAGCAACCTTCCCCCCATCACCCGTAGTTTTTTGAACTACGTTGACTCTGACTTTTCCATTGCACGAGGGAATACGTAGGCATAGGGAGGCAATGTCCTATCGAGTCTCTTTTATTCTCTTTCACCACTGTTTAATAGTAGCTTTACATAGTTCTCACCCATAGATTAGACAACAAGCGTGGATCCCGTTGAGTACAACGGACGTGAGGGGTGCTCATGCCTTCCCCTTGCGTAACCGACTCCCGAACCCTAGATTTGGTTGCGATGACCTTGTCTTTCCCTTTTCGTCAGGTTTTCTTCAATTGTTTCCTTTCCCTCTCTTTGGGATAAATAAAGAACGATGGCGACTCTTCTGTCAGTCAGCCGGCTCCTTTTTTCGCAGTAGCGACACCGTGCTATCAGCAGTTGGACCATAATTCTTAATTGTTTTTGCCCGTTGGCGACATTCTGCATTAGCTCCATGAATTGGGCCATGCAAGCTTTGACTTCCTGCAATTCATCCTGAACCTGATCCATTACTTTTTGTTGATTCCCTCGAGTTGGATATTTGTGGAAACTGAACTCCTCAATCCTGTTACTGAAGAAAACCAAGTAGAGATAAGAGCAAAACGCCACTGTAGACACCTGTAATGCAAATGAGAATACAGGATGCAAAATGCAAACATGTCTATGTATTTACAAGAAGATCTCCCCCTTGATTCTAGTTTCAGAAAACAAGAATAGCAGAGATGGATAAGAACACCATAAAAATCTTCTCATATATCAAGTAAAGTTGAAACAGTACATAGCAACATATGAGAAAGATTCAAATACAAAAAGGTATTGATCTCATCCAAAGGATATGGTGATGATCAAGAAACAAAAAGAAAAGAAACTATTGTGATATATCAGAAGATAATCCTTCCCAGCAACCATGCTCCTTACTCTAGTTCTGAGCCTCCTTAAGCATCATCGTCGTATCCAGATGATTTGGTATGTCAACCAACTCTCTAATGAGGATGTCCCTTCTGTATATCACATCCTAGAGACAATGGTAATAATCTTCCCAAGCATCTTCACCAAAGGCATATTCCGACTTGGGTTTCTTCATATTCTCCCGGATCTTGAGCTCTTCAAGCGTTGACAGAGTCTCGTGGAGTTTCTGCTCAATCGTGTACCTACGGGATAATTTTACCATTACTTCTTTCTCCTTGACCTTGAGTAGCGCCTTCAGCTTATCAACCTGAATGTGAAGCTCTTCCCTATTCTTGTTGGTGGTCAAAGTAGCATTTTATTGCTCATTGAATTTGGATATCTCTAAATCCTCCTTCTTATGCTTCAAGATGTTGTAGGTGCTCTTTAAATCCTGACCGATCCGCTCTCGCATTCTGATCTGCTCAGCTAGATCTTTCTCTAGCTTGGTCAATGATTCTAACTTCGTCTTGGCCAAGTAAACAACTTCACCTTTATCATGCTTCAACTGACTGATCTCCTATTTTAACTCTTCATTCTCTTTGCGCAGCTCTTCCTTCTCTCCCAAAAGCTTGTTATATCTCAGGATGTTGATTGTTGTAGGATGTTCAATGACCAAAGGATATAGGGGTTCCTCGATGGAGAAAGGCAAAAGGATCTTCTCAACCTTCTTCTGAATCCACTCCACATATGGATCGTAGGCTCTTTAGTCACTCTTCCCTAAGGAAAGCTTCCCCCTTTTGTGGATTTTACTCCATGCATCAACGAATCTGGCCAGAATACCAGGGTCAGCTACATCGGTGAAGTACGGAGATTCCTGCACTTCCTCGTCCTTCGGAGGTGCCCTCAAAGCATAACCAAACTGTCTGACAGCAAGAGAATGGTTGTAGTTAATACCGCCTTTCCTCCCCATCAAAGGCACATTAGGGAAACTACCGCAGCTAAATATGAGCTCACAATCAAGCAGATCTTAGTTGAACCATGTGATATCCTTTGTTGTTAAACCCATGAGTCTTTTGAACTATTAAGATGAATTCCTTGAATCCATAAAAGCTCCAGAGCGAGGAAGATTATCGATAAACGACTTGTGAAAAAGCAGTGTGCAACAAGAAACTGTCTTCCCTCTTCTCCTCTCGTTCTTGTAGTGTACTGAATGATACAAATCTCCTAGGAGAATAGGTACGGGATTCCTAGAAGCAAAGATACGAAAGGCATCCAAATCAACAAAGTCTGATATGTTAAGAAACATCACGATGTCGTAGATGCACAAAGCCAAAATGGCACTAAAGACCACCCAGCAACCCTCTTCAGCATATTTCTGGGCTTTATCCACCAAGAAAGATAAAGTAAAGCCAGAAACTCCATCCCTTATGAAAGCATAATTAACCCACTCAGATGCACTCAAATAAAAAGCAGCGGCTAACTTCTCGAAATCAGGTTCTTTTTTTGAAAAGTTGAATGGCACCTCATCTCAAATTGGAACACCTAAGATGAAAGCGAATTCCTCCAAAGTCGGAACCAACACATAATCTGGGAAGGTGAAACATCGCAGCGGATCATAAAACTGTAATAGAGTGAGAATGGCTGCTTGCTCGTAGCTCGTGACTTTCTAGACGAGGCTCAAGATCCTCCCGTAATCCTGTCTGAATACCTCAAGAACTTCAGGATCAGCCATAGAAATCAGACCAAATAAAGGTCCTAACTCAGGCATCGGAAATTTGTACAAAGTCGTCTTCTTTTTCTTAGCTTCCATCTCCATAGAAAACTAGGACCAGAATCAAGGGAATGACGAGAACCTGTAAAACACACAGACATGCAATGTTAAATGCAAGATGATTATGCAGATGCAAACATGGGATCAAGGTATCCAAAGCTCAAAAATTGTTGGTGTGCTGTTGACTGAATCAGAACTCTGCTCTAATAAGAAATCCCAAAAAACCAGAACACTGGGATGATAGAAAATCAGAGTACTCAGGATCAAAAGTTCGCTTTGACAAGAAAACCGGGTTGGTTGAAGGTCAAAGTTTTCCTGAAAAACCCTTCCCTCTCACATGCGGGTTCTAGTCTTGAAATGGTACGACATCCTATGCAGGTCATCAGTATCACGAACTCTCAGGTCGAGAAACAATGATACATACAACATTTCTAGTTTGGCATCATGGTCAATCGAGGAGGTCTCAACTGAATTCCCAATGAGCGGTCTCCAGAGTCGTTAGTTTTCTAATTCAACACCCCCCTCAACTGCCCTAAATGCGCAGGATAGGATGTCTCCAAAGAAAACCTCGTCTGGACGTGACTTTCGTGCGGACTATTACGTGACTCATGCCACACAAGTCCCTACTACTCTCCACACTAATCTTGGGTGTATACTCAAGCCTGGGTATTAGGCTTATCTCTCATGGAACCACCCATCCAACAGCATAGCAACAACAGCATAATATAACAATAAAATGCAAATGCAATAATATACAACAGGATAATGTACATAAAAGAAAATAATTGCATAAAAGTAAACACCCAAAGACACAACTGCGAATTGACTCACATGGGAACCAGATGTTCCCAGCAGAGTCGCCAGCTGTCGCAACTGCGAAAAACACCCGGTGGAAAAACAGAAGAGTCGCTATCGAGTGTTATTTATCCCAAAGAGAGGGAAAGGTAATGATCGAGGAAAAACTAAAGAACAGGAAAAGACAAGGTCATCACAACCAAATCTTGGTTTCGGGAGTCGGTTACACAAGGGGAAGCTATTAGCACCCCTCACGTCCATTATACTCAATGGGATCCACGCTTGTTGTCTAATCAAAGGGTGTGTTTATCTATAAGCTACTGCTAAACAATAACGAGAACAAAATAAAAAATAAAGAGACTCGATAGAACATCGCCGCCCTATGCCTACATATTCCCTCGTGCAATGGGAAAGTTAGAGTCAACGTAGTTCGGAAAACTACGGGTGATGGGGGGAAAGTTTCTCGCCGAGACATCATCGTCTTGTACCTACGTATCCTCATCTGGTATGAGAAATCAGAGCAAACATAATTTGAATTTTGTTTGTGAGTTTTAGTGAAGTGAATTGAATTTTCTTTGTGATTCACGTTGCACTAAAGACTATGACATAGGAGCGAATGCGTCGCATATCGCCCAAGGGGCATACACTAAACACTCTAGACAAGTGAGGAGAAACCCCTCACTAATCATTTCCCACATTCTTAAGGCTCGTAGCGTACAACATTTGTCATATTGATTAGATGAGTTCGACTTGTTTTGAGATGAGAAGAGAGACACACGAAAGGTCTAAGGGAAACTCGGCCCTAACGTTGTCATGAAAAGTGGTCCTAAATTTGGGATGCGAAAGGAGATTTTATCCTAATGTTAGCATGCAAAAGATAAACCTAAGGTTGAGGTTAAAAGGGACTAGCCTACTTGTTATCATGCTTGGATTGCACATCTAATGTCTACCCTACTCCAAGTTTAATCGGAAATTAAATTGGAATAAGAATCCTAAAGGAACATGCAAAAACAAGGCAAAAAGCAAGGAAACAAGGCAAAAACAGTATCTACAACAACGCCTTCTGCACAAAACAACGAAAAAATCCATCACACAAGCAAGACAGCTATAACAACACATGTTTCAGCATAAAAAGAGGTGTAAAAAGGCAGGCAGCAGGTAAGCAAGGCAAAGACAGCATGCAAGTTTAAGACAACCACAACTGTGAAAAGTTGGGCAACAAGTAAGCATGGATGCAAATAAGCAAGAGCAAGCATCAATCATGGATGGATATCATGCAAGTATGAACATGTGTCACAATCAAACATAATGATCGACAACATTGCATCAACAAGAATTAATAAGATCAACATGCTTTTCAAATCAAATTGAACGATTGAACAATCAAACAAGCGCACACCAAAGAGGAGTCGGAAACAAAATGCGAACATGAATCAAACATCCATCAAAGCAAACAATTCATGATAACCAATTAACATGATATAAGCAAGAAAAGCATGTGATCATTCATCACTCAAGAAACAATAACATGCTATGCACTCAAACAAAAATTGGACGTTACGTGTTGAAGAATCGAGATCAAACATTTAAGAACAATGAAATATGTCAAAAACAATCGACATAAATGCATCATATCAAATCATGAAGTTTATATGTGAAAAGGAACCCCAAACAAGCAAAAAAATGCAAAAACAAGGCACTATGTTCAGTGGTAATCGGTTACTATAATCAGGTAACCATTTACCTGTTCTAAAAAAAGGCTGGAACGTGAAATTTATGAAGGGTAATCGGTTACCCATATGTGGTAACCGATTACCACTGAACTAAAACAGAAAAAACCCTTTCAAAACCAATTTTCTGCATCAAACAACTTATCAAATCAATCACATTAACATGTTATCAATTAAGCACGAATTTATCATCAAGAATCAATGATCAAGCATCACATAAATACAATCAAACATTGAAATCACAAACCACAAATATCCAAATCATCCAAATGGATCAAAAAGCATCAAAAGCCATAGATCTACATTGTGATTATGTAAATAAGTTCAAAACTGAATTAGATCTAGAATTACCAACCTTCAAAGTTGAGATTTTATTTTGTGAGTGTTGATTTACATGAAACTAACAGGTCCAAGCTAGAAACCCAAAGATTCTTCGAGATCCAAGAGCTTCCTTATGGTAGAAATGAAGAACAAGCAAGATCAAGCAAAAATGATCCAAAAAAAGCACTTTTAAATCTAGCTTCCAAATTTAGATCCAAATCCAAACGAAAATTGAATGATGAATTGAAGATAATAGAGATGAATGATGGAGGTTTAGCTATAGAATTCAAGGATTCCAATGAAGAATCAATGAACTCAAGTGGAAAGAGCTTTAATGGAGGTTATGGGAGTGAAAAAGTTGAGAGAAAGTTGAGAGCAAATTCTCAAGAATGAACTTGAAGTCTGAAAAATGAAGGTTCATTGTTTGAGGTTTGGAATGTGGATTACCATTTGGAATGGAAATTAGGGGTGGAATTACGAATGGAGTGTTTGAAATTTGGAGGGAAATGGTGATAATTGAAACAATTCTAGATCCTTCCAATGATGATCATGTGAAATCAATGGTTGAAAATGATTGGAAAACTTACAATGATGAAAATTCAAATTTTTTGGCAAATTTTGCCCAGGGTAACCGATTACCCATATGTGAAAACCGGTTACCACATTCAAAATTTCCAAATTGGCGCCAAATGGAGGGAATCCTGTATAATCACCCATTGCCACCTCTTCTAAACTTTGTTAAGCCTATGAAACTTGACCTTGGATATTATAACTGTGAGAATGCCCGAGATAGCCTGTACACTGTCTCCTAAGATGAAAATATCCTGCTAAATAAAATAAAATTGACCGCTCGATCGCTGGGCAAAATAAATATCGGAGCCTCTGATACTCGTTGTTTAAACTCTTGCAACGAACGAGAACCCTGAGCCATAGAAATACCTTGATCTCATGTCTCGAGAACCAATGCCATGTTATGCAGAAATGCAAAATGTAGAGAAACATAAGCCAGAACGGTTAGAAAAAGAGAGGGAAAATTTTGGGGTGCTATAGTTATGTGGGATATGATGATATATTTGAGATGCAATGCAGAAGGAACATGAGTGCTTTGTCAACCTTGGAAGGGGAGACATCCTTACAGAATTCCAAAAGGATGTGGTAGCGATAAATCTACAATCTGAAACTTCATCTGCAAAAGGAAGAGAGATGCCTCGTGATAGACAATTGTAATCTGGTTGGAAGATAATAAGGTTTTCCACTACAAAAGGTAGGGGAAACTTGCAAAAGGAAAGGAAAAAGATATTCCTCTTGCAAAAGGCAAGGAGGACTCTTGAACAAAAGGTTAGGAGAGAGATACTCCTTCTGTAAAAGGCAGAGAGGACTCCTAAAAAGAAGGTTAGGAGAAAAGATAGCTCCTTCTACAAAAGGTAGAGAAGACTCCCTCCGGAGAAGACAGTCGTATTTCCTTCTGCTAAAGGCAGAAAGGACTCCTGAACAAAAGGTTAGGAGAGACATGATTCCTTCTACAAAAGGTAGAAAGGACTCTAGAAAAAAAGGTTTGGAGAAATATAATTCCTTCTACAACAGGTAGAGAGGACTCCTGAACAAAAGGTTAGGAGAAAAGATAACTCCTTCTACAAAAGGTAGAGGAGACTCCCTCAGGAGAAGACGGTCATATTTCCTTGTGCAAAAGGCAGAAAGGACTCTTGAACAAAAGTTTGGGAGAAAGCTATTTCCTTCTACAAAAGGTAGAGAGGACTCCTGAATAAAAGGTTAGGAGAACAATATTCCTTCTACAAAAGGTAGAGAGGATACTTACAAAAGGTAAGTTGAAAAGAACTTGTGCAAAAGGCACGGAAGGAATTACAAAGGGTAAGTTGAAGAGATCTTGTGCAAAAGGCATGAAAGGACTTACAAAAGGTAAGTTGAGGGGATTAACCATCCTCATGAAAAAGGAAGAGGAAACTTGCATAAGGTATTAGAACATCATTTGACCTCACATGCACAACGGCGGAGATGGCATTCTTAGAGTATGGAAATCATTAAGTACTTGGCCACACAGGTGTTAAGCGTCCAAATTGATCAAAATGGGAGTAAATTGTTTATCTAGTTCCATGTTTGTACCCAATACAAAATTCTTTCGCGTGCAAAAGGCAGCGAGATGGCTTACAAAAGGCAAGCGAAGAGATAAGATTTCACACAAAAGTGATCGTTATTTAGTATGTCTAAATGCTTCGTGACTACAAGTCAACAGTCTGATCGCGTAATTTTAAATATTATCGAACCTAAAGGACCAGGAATCGATCTACCACTATCTAATGCTACTACATAAATCTAAGGCTAATGGATTTCTAAATTTTGGGATGCGAGTAAGGAAATAAGTTCAGAATGAAATATAATTTAAATTAATATACTGCAAAATATCGATATATAATTCTATCAATCATCGGGGGTTCAGTAATTCATGGGCGTCTAGTTTAAAAGGAAAAATTGGTATTCTGTAGAAAATACTCATTTAAAAGACTTTATCTCACACTCTCGTCTTTATTGACTTAGACTATACTCTCAAATCAGAATGAAGGCTCTCACTCTCTCATTTGTATTTAAAAAAACCTTTTGAAATTAAGTAGATCTTAATTAACCCTAAAGTGCTCTCATTGTATTTAAGACTAATGTTCAGTTTCAGCTATCCGATTAAGACCTCAAACTATCGCTTTATTGATCTTAACCTTCGTTACATTTTTACTCACATAATAAAAGTTATTAAGTTATTAAAAGAAACTGAGACTAGTAGAATAAATCAGTTAAATTTACACCATGAGTTACTTAACCCCCTCCGACCGATCGTAATTACATACCGATACTAAGAGATTTAGCCAGACATGGCTTTCATGCTATTACTAAATATAATATTAATACTAAACAGAAAATAAAAGGGATGCATAAAAATAAACAATTAGAATAAAAGCAGATAAATGGAACCTGGCAATTTGAAGAACAGAAAACACTTGGATTTGATTATGGAGGCCGGCTTGCGGTTCAGTACAAAATTACAACCCTTAAATCAATCCTAAAACTAACTGGCAATTATTTATCAATGTGAAAAACAATTTCCTTACACAATTCTCTCTTAAAAATGAAAAAAAAACCAAGAACAAAATGCTAAAAAAATAATACGAAACAGAAATCCTAAATGCTCCTTTTTTCCAAAACTGTATCTGGTATTTATATTTGTTAGTGGGCGACGGTTACCCAAGATTTCCAACTGAAACGAGGAGTGAAGCTCGAAGAAAATGCAGGGAGGAAGTGGAGAAAATGTAGGGAGGAAGTGGCAGACGCCACTTCCCTTTATTTTAGGAGTGGCAATTGCCACTCTTCCTACTTCCTAGGAGTGGCACTCGCCACTCTCTCTCTTCCTTAGAAGGTGGAAGGCGCCACACTTCTTGTTCTTGGCATGGTGGTAGGCGCCACACCCAAGTGGCAAGTGCCACTTGGTGTGTGGTGGCCCCACCCTCTTTTTTTTCTTTCCTTTCTTTTTCTTTCTTCTTCTTTGATTTCGTTGGTCTTTTCTTCCTTTTTTCTTTCCATTTCCTTCATTTATTTCTTCTTTTATTTCATTAATCCATATTTTTGATAACCTACAAAACACAAGAAAACACATGCGTAATAGAAGATAAATCAGATAAAATAGCAATAAACACAGATAAAATTCAAGTCAAATCAAATATCCGATATAATTTCACGTTATCAAACTCTCCCACACTTGAACCTTTGCTTGTCCTCAAGAAAATAAAACATATTAGGCATGGAATTTAGCATGACATAACGCAGATCATACATCGTTGCAAACCTTTCGTACAAAAGATAGGTACTGGTTAAAAATACTAAGGATACCGTAATGACACGAAATTACTAAGGGCAATCAAAAACTCCCTCTCTGTGCAGACAAGTTTGAATCATGTTATTATAACTCAGCCTATTCATTTTCACCTCTTTTCATTCTCGTGCAATCACATTAAGCCTGTTATCCCCTCATGCCCATGGTAAGAAATCTTGTTAGTGTTCATTGATCTCTTTTTCAAAACCTTTTCACGTTCTTTTTCATGTATATTTCTGAATTTCAAGAGTCCAATCCGTTGGGCTAAATGGTCGGGTAAGGACCTTTTAGTTCCATGGTTCTATGATTGGCTAAATTTTGGTAAAACATGATTCTGCACTGATGTTAAGCAAGAAGTTATAACATCTCCATCTGATGTGGTGACAGAACTGCTGTCATGTGTTTTAATCAAGATGTCAAGATAGATGTCATGACATCCATCTGCTGTGGTGACATAACTATCGTCATGTGGTTTAATCAAGATGTCGAGACAGATGTCGTGACATCTTTGTCTGGTACAGCAGGAGCTACTATTTTATATCTCTTGACAAAGGTGGTTTGGTTTGATGAGATCCTGTTGGATATATCTCATCAGTGTGTGCAGGTCAAAGAGATTTATTAGAAACAAAGTGAAGATTTAATTGGTGTTCATAAAAAGGATCTTTGAGACTTTTTAGGAAACTATAATATATTTGTTTCTACTGTTATGAAGAAGATTCACCAGGAGTGTACTGCAGGGTAAGTTTGGTTAGCTAGAACATAGTGTATTGGATATCATTTTGAATGTTATGACATCAGGTAGCTGCCAGCAAGGGCGCTATTTGTTTTTCTCTTATGGTTCCTGATATATCTCAGCCTAGAATTCAGGAAACCTGTTATGGCTCCTTAGTTATCTCAGGCGAGATTCTAGTCAGGGCTGGGCAGAACATGATACGGCTGTGACCCAATTCGTAACATCTGAATTAGGGAAATTGGTTTAACTTGGTTAAACCTAATATATGTTCCTTAGGCCCAAGATCCATACGCTGCATATAAATAGAGAAGTGGCAATCCTGATTGTGGACGGACTTAGAGATTGTGCCGTAAAGTGTTATGTTGGGGTAACTTAATCTTCACGTGTGTTTTTGTGTTTTAGGGTTTTGAGAGTCTCTTGTGTATAACTTTGTAAGTCACCCTTTGTATCTTTGGATGCATTGTGGTAGACATGTTTAGGCTGTTATGTGTTAACTGGTAATTGTTCACTCGAAGCTTTTAAGCAATAGTGTATTGTTCTTGATTGAAGCTGTTAAGCAAAACCAAGTATTGTGACTTTGAAGAGTGTCTTATAAAGTCTTTCTTTTTGTATTGGATTGTTATCACTGCTGTGATTGTGGTGAGTGAGAGGTGTCTCTTGTCTAGTGGGTTCTAGGCAGAAATTGCATTGGGTAGAGATTAAGTGAGGAGTTGTAAACTGGGAGTTTAGCTCTGAATTAATTCTGCTAATAGTGGATTTCCTTCCTGCTTGGTAGCCCCCAGATGTAGGTGATGTTGCACTGAACTAGGTTAACAATTCGCTGTGTTATTTATCTTTCAGCATTTACAATTCTGCACAATTTAAATGGTTAGATAAATAGTTCTATCAATCTGCTAATGTTACAACTGATGTCATGACATTGCTAATTTTTAAAGGAATTGAAAATGGTTATATTATGTCCTTGTTCTGTTTTAGCAGAGATCAATGTTACTAGCATCTGTTAGGAAATTTGAGATCTGCATACCAGAATTTCAATTGGTATCAGAGCAGGCATGTTGTCTGTTCTGGATGAGATCCTGGGACATACTTTCTGGTGTTTTGAATAAGGAGATGTGGTAGCTGATTTGCTGATCTTGCTAAATGTCTGAGCTGTTTCTTATGGAGTTAAGGGGGAGTTTATGTTTACTCCTGTTTTTGAAAGATTCAGTGTATCTGCTGCTGTGCTCTCTGATATAGGAGCCTCTGTGATTTGTTGAATGTTCTTCTCGGATAGATCAGATCATATACTCAAGGAGAGTGGCTTCTTCCTCTGTATGGTGTCCTATAAGATGTTCTGACATCTTGTTCAGGGCATGTTGAAGAGGTTCTTTTGGTGGTTCCGCTACATATTTTTCTGATGGAAGAACTCTGATATCAACGTTTCTGAAAGCTCTAGTCATTCCAACGTCGGGAGCAATGGAATGAAGAGAGTTGTTTGTTGATATATGTTATTATTGACTTCATACTTGGAAGATTGTTTTTTTTCATGTACCTTGAAGTCAATTGAAGAGAAGAGCTCTTTTAGGGAGATAATCTGGTTCTCATGCTGAAAAAGGATTTCTGAAGGTCTTTGGTGCTGATAAATGATATAATGGGAGGTGATTTATTTTCACCATTCATGTTTTGCAAGAGCTCTATTAGCAAGAGGAAGTCATAGGCAGGTTGAGTTAAGGATGGCAGCCTTGTTGTTTTAACATTAAAGATACTTATACTAAAGAATACTTTTGGTATTAGTGAAGTGTAAATATCTATCAGATGGTTTTCTTAACAAGTTGTGTGGGTCTAAGATCAGTTGCTATTTGTGGATTACACACGTATTTAATTGGTTATCCATGAAGTTCAGAGAAGGATTTATTATAAGGATTTAAGATTCATTGCTATTTGAGATATTCTCAAATATTTAATGGATTATCCTTAGTTGATGATTAAATTGTCTCATCAGTTGTAGTACAAGTATCAGGCCCTTGATCTGTTTGAGGATCTGATGTTCAACCAGATGTTGAGACATTCCATCAGTAGAGATTGTGCAGAATTCTGTTGATTCAAGGAGTGAATCACTAGATCAAAGGAGATATATTTGATGATCTTGGTACCATACACATGTGTGGTAGGATCTGTCTTTATTCTAGTAAGGTTCTTGGCAAGAAACTAAGGCTAGAAGGTAGTGCTGATGGAAGTGAAGATGAAGACATTTATCCTGGATCAGTTTATTGGAGTGCAGCAGATGTGTTCTAGTCTCTACTCGAAGCATCTGATATCTATCTAGAAAGTTTCTTGGCAAGAAACTTGTCTAGAATATGGTGCTGGTGATAGCACTGCTTGGATCAGTTTATTTCTGATCTAAGTACGTAGGAGCATGTGACCTTGCTCATCTTGGAGGTCAAGGATAAGTGGCAGTTATCTCTGACTTTCTGAAGAAGTATCTACTTAAGGAAAGCAGGATTCCTTCTGTAAAGATCTCTTTTGACTAATCTTCTCTGAAGAATCAATCTTTGGCATGTTTGGTTTCTCTAAAGAGGAGTTTTCTGGAGCAAATGCATTTCGAAGGTAGCTATTGCAGAATAGAGGTTGTCTACTCAAACATGATATCATTAATCAAGTCTATGAGAACATGGAACTCTTTTTCTGTTATGTGGAGAAGGTTATTCTAAGTGGTAGAATGAAAGCCTGAACTCTCCAGCAGGATGTCTGATCAGATGTTGTGACATCAAGCAGAAACTTCAGTTTGCAGGAGCTGTGAGAAGAAGTAGATGTTACAGGTCTAAGTCTTGGTGTATCTAAGATGCCTTGCTATGGAGCAAGTAGGATATGTAACTTGAAGATCAAGTTTGCTTGGTGAATCAAAAGATTTTCTAGAGCTCTGGAAGCAGCTTAGTAACCAAACAGTGGCATTTGGTTATTTAAAGAAGTGTCCTTAAAGAAAATTACTCTTGTGCAGAAGGGTAGTTGTTTGAAGACCAAAGAAGCTTCTGATTCTATTCATATATTGGAGCTTGTGGTAGAAGCCCTAAGTTGCGTATGGAATATTACCCTCTTTTGGAGTTGTATTTGATCAAGCTGGTGGACTTGTGTTCTCTAAAGATCTTCATTTGGATTACTAGGCAGTAGTAAGTCTAGTTGTGGGTATATCAAGAAATTGGACGTTGTGTTTGTGATATGTGAAGGATGTCCTAACTGATGTTAGAACATCATCTGGTTTGTTGTGGAACTTGTGATTCACATATTGACTAAGAAGTACTCTATCTTGGCATACAGGAGAATGATGAGGTAAAAAGACTGTCTTGGAGTATAATGTGAAGGGATTGTACAAGACTAGAGTGGATCATTGGTTGATTGCATGAAAGTCTGGATTCTGATGTGTTATATGAAAATGAAGATTCACCAGTTAAATCAGAAGTTTTCTAACTTATCATATGGGAGAATGATGAGGAAAGAATGTCTTGGATTATGGGGTGTCTATCTTGTTCTCTGACTCAGGCCAGAAGTCTTGTGGATAAGTGGTAACTCTAGTAAGAAGTGGAGCAGTTTGGTACCTTCTCACTATATGAGCATGAGGTTGGTCTTGAGATATTGTGGTGATCTTGGAGCATCTTTTATAAAAGATAGGGGGAAAGCTTTTGTCTGATGGGTGTACTAGTTGCTTGTGGTTCAAGCAGTAAGTGAATGCGTTCAGCAGGTGTGTTGAACAAAGAGTGAGCTATTGAAGACATGAAGATGAGTCTTATGTTTTCCATTCACGTGATTATGGAAAAGAGCACTAGTTATCCTTGATATGGGGAGTTATACTTCTAGGATCTGTTGCTGCAATAGTACAGTTATTGTTCAAGATTGTTTGTGGTTTCAAGCAGTTTTTGATTGTAGGCCTCTATGAGGATGGAATGTCAGACAAGATGTTGTGACATTATGTTACTGCTCTAGCTCATGGTGAACCTGACAGTGCATTTTTTTTTGCTTCTGTCATTGGGTATCAATGGATCAAATCAGGTTTTTGGGCCTCTATCCAAGTGTTTTGTCTTGTATGACTGGTGAAGATGAAGATCAAGACACTATCAGCCTTGATCTTGTGCATAAGGAAGGACACTCACCCTGACATCTTGGAGATTTCTCTAGTCTTTCAAAGCTGAATTTGAGATAGTTATGTCTATCCTACAACTACTTCTGCTATTTGTTCTAGTGTGGTTTGTGAATCAAAGGGTGTACAGGTGTATGTGCTACCAGTGTGTGAATATGAAGATGATGAAGTGAGTCTGCATGTGTTTGGGTTCTCTATTTTAGGGGGAGTGCTGATTATGCATGATAGGGGGAATTGTGTACCTGTCTGATGTGTAGCCGTATTGCTGTAGCCTATACAAAGTTTGCTGATTCACAGGCAAGCTTGTGTTCTTTGACCACTGGTGAGGTCGTAATGTTAGACAAGATGTCTTGACATTATGCTGTCTGGTGTACCCTTCTACATTGACAAGGTGACTATATGTCTGGCTTTGTGAGACTGTTGGTTTGAACTAGGATTGTGCTTGCTTCTTATGAATGATCTAGGAAACAACATTGGTTATTGTCTGGGAGAATTTGTTTTTCTCTACAGAATATTTGTGTGTCTCAAATTGGGGATTTAAAATAATTTCTTACTTGGCAAGTATTTAATTGATTATATTTTAATTGGTAATGTCAAAAGTGTCACTCCTGAAGATGCAGCTTCAGACAAGGCAAGAACTCAAGATTCAATGACAATGGTCATGGGTTAAAGTCATGTGGAATTGACACTGTGGAGGTTGTTTCTTATCATTATGAATCATGGTGTAAAATAGTCAGTGTGCTAATTCATATGCATAAGTTGGACATAAAACTTAGTGCTCTGATTTATGTTGAGCAGAGGGGTTTAAATCCTTGTCCATGGATTGCTGCTGAAGTGGTGCAGTCTTTATGTTGATTAGAGATCAAGAAACTTGTGTATCTGATTCAGTTTGTGTTTATCTCCTGAGAGGTTGTGAGATGTCATTCAGTTTATATGTGTGTACATTTACTCCAATTTTTGTCAATTTTTGGCTAAACAAAGGGGGAGTAAAGTGTTGTTATCTATTGCTACTGCTATGAAAAGAGTAGTGGGGTTACTTGTTGAATGCAACTACTAAGGGGGAGTACGAAAGTTTGTGAGGATGGATGTTTTTGAGGAAACTACTGCAGTTGCTGCCCTGATAAGTTTGTTTGGTTGTTTTAGCCAAAATTTTCCAAAGGGGGAGATTGTTAGTTCCATGGTTCTAAGATTGGCTAAATTTTGGTAAAACATGATTCTGCACTGATGTTAAGCAAGATGTTATAACATCTCCATCTGATGTGGTGACAGAACTGCTGTCATATGTTTTAATCAAGATGTCAAGACAAATGTCGTGACATCCATCTGCTATGGTGACACAACTGCTGTCATGTGGTTTAATCAAGATGTCGAGACAGATGTCGTGACATCTTTGTCTGGTACAGCAGGAGCTGCTATTTTATATCTCTTGACAGAGGTGGTTTGGTTTGATGAGATCCTGTTGGATATATCTCATCAGTGTGTGCAGGTCAAAGAGATCTATTAGAAACAAAGTGCATATTTAATTGGTGTTCATAAAAAGGATCTTTGAGACTTTTTAGGAAACTATAATATATTTGTTTCTAATGTTATGAAGAAGATTCACCAAGAGTGTACTGCAGGGTAAGTTTGGTTAGCTAGAACAGAGTGTATTGGATGTCATGCTGAATGTTATGACATCAGGTAGCTGCCAACAAGGACGCTGTTTGTTTTTTTGTTATGGTTCCTGATATATCTCAGGATAGAATTCAGGAAACCTGTTATGGCTCCATAGTTATCTCAGGCGAGATTCTAGTCAGGTCTGGGCAGAACATGATACGGTTGTGACCTAATTTGTAACATCTGAATTAGGGAAATTGGTTTAACTTGGTTAAACCTAATATATGTTCCTCAGGCCCAAGATCCATATGCTGCATGTAAATAAAGAAGTGGCAATCCTGATTGTGGACGGACTTAGAGATTGTTTCGTGAAGAGTTCTGTTGGGGTAACTTAATATTCACGTGTGTTTTTGTGTTTTAGGGTTTTGAGAGTCTCTTGTGTGTAACTTTGTAAGTCACCATTTGTATCTTTGGATGCATCGTAGTAGACATGTTTAGGCTGTTATGTGTTAATTGGTAATTGTTCACTCGAAGCTTTTAAGCAATAGTGTATTGTTCTTGATTGAAGTTGTTAAGCAAAATCAAGTATTGTGACTTTGAAGAGTGTCTTCTAAAGTCTTTCTTTTTGTATTGGATTGTTATCACTGATGTGATTGTGGTGAGTGAGAGGTGTCTCTTGTCTAGTGGGTTCTAGGCAGAAATTGCATTGGGTAGAGATTAAGTGAGGAGTTGTAAACTAGGAGTTTAGCTCTGAATTAATTCTGCTAATAGTGGATTTCCTTCCTGGCTTGGTAGCCCCCAGATGTAGGTGATGTTGCACTGAACTAGGTTAACAATTCATTGTGTTATTTATCTTTCAGCATTTACAATTCTGCACAATTTAAATGGTTAGATAAATAGTTCTGTCAGTCTGCTGATGTTACAACTAATGTCATGACATTGTTAATTTTTAAAGGAATTTAAAATTGTCATATTTTGTCCTTGTTCTGTTTTAGCATAGATCAACGTTATTAGCATCTGTTAGGACATCTGAGATCTGCATACCAGAATTTCAGGACCACCTAACTTAGTAAGAGCATATCCTTCATTCACTTTTTCCAATAATTCTATTCGATTCTTATCTTTGAGATCAAACACGTATTTGCATCGGTATATTACTTAGGTTGTGCTTCAGGATGGTGCTTACTGCTAATATAAACTAATCAAGAGGTTACTCTAAAATTTAAGGCTTTAGCATAATAAGTATTCAAATTCATCAGCATATTCAGGGGGTTCAGGGTGTCAAGACGATACCGATATTATTAATACTTTCTCAAATCTCTCGAACTCAGTCTAAATCCAACAATATACTTTTTGGGTTTGTGTCATGCTTTAAACCAACAATTAAAAATTTTATGTTATGGCTCAAGAATTTGGGAGAATCCGATAAATGACGGAAACTATGTATAATGACTCGACAGTACATGAATTTGATTTTATTAACACTAAAACAAAAAGATTAAGCTGAAAATTTAAAATTTTAAAATCTACCTAGAAAACAGTAAATAAAAGGGAAAGCAGTAAATAAAAGCGATAAAGCTTCCTCTCCCACACTTAAATCGAGCATTATCCCTAATGCAACAAATTAAGGTACGAAAAGAAGGTGGAACCTGGAAATTCTTCAATCTGCAGCCTCTGTCGCGAGTTCGTGTCCGCTTACCATTTCCAGGGTGGTCAGGTGGATCTTCTGGATTTTCCACACGTACTGATAAATCCACCATCTCCGCGATCAATCCTGACATGATGTTTTGTTCGCTTTGCATCTGTCACAGAATCTACATTATCTCGGCTTGTTGGGCCTCGATGCTCTGAATTCTCTGATCTCGTTGAGTGTCTAATTTGCTCTGTCGTAGCATCTCATCATATATTTTGTCTAGAGTGGCTGGTGTGTCTTCACTTTTTCTTGGTCTGCGCCTTGAGGATGTACCTATAACATTTTCAGAAGCAACACGTGTAGTGTGTGGTGTGTTAGTATTGTCCCCACCAGCAGCAGCATTCTCAAGAATGTGCGCGGGGACTGGGTCATCAATATAGTAATAATTATCATGGTTATGCACATCTGTGCGAGCAGGGTTCGGCAGAATAAAATCCGGGAACACATGGTTATTAATCATTAGATCGAAGTTCCCGTCTCGCTGTCTCCTTACCATCTTCATACTCCTAACCATGTCTATATCTATAATTCTCGCCTATAGGGGCATTAAAGATGAAAAATTATTTTGTAAGTCGAGAATTCAGCCTAGAGTAGTTATCAGGCCACCAAAAACTATAGCTCCCTTTTTAACGGTGGCTATCGCTTTCATGTGGAAGAACAAAAACGGGACAGTGTTTATCTTCTCGGCGGTTGCTAATGCGGTAAAAAGATTAAAAAAAATTCTGCTTCGTTTACCTTATTAGAATTTGACCTATCGAAAATGGTACAGGCCAACAGTTGGCGCAAATAGCGCACCGACGGGTTTTGGATTAAGGAGGCTCTATTGCCTTCGAAACTATGGATTATTTACCCTGTTATCACTCTCCAATAATATTTATATGCGTTTAGCCAGCCCACACCATCGGGCACATCGTATTTCGCTTCATCTCCGTAGGGACATTTTAATAAGACGACTAATCCGTCAAAATTAAATGTATATTTAATGTTAAACAGACGAAAATGAAGGTTTCCATTAAGATCATAGATGAGTGAGCTAAGAAATTCAAGAGTAGGTTGAACGTAGACAGGATCTTTAAATGATAAAAGGTATGTCAAACCCAATTTTTCTAGCATATAATCAACATTGTCTTTAATTCCTAGTGCTTCTAAACAAAGTATATCAGCATACCTTGTCAACTCGATTTCTCTGTTTAGTAGAGCTGCATAGAGCTCGATTTTTTTTCACCCATTTCACCTTCTCTAAAGATCACTTGGTAGCTCACCATGACAATAGCTTGAAAACAATATTCTCTAAAGATCACTTGGTTTTGTGTTTTGATAAGTTGGTAAGGGTGGTATAAATAATGGAGTTATACAAGTTAATGTGGTTGGTATAGTTGGTTTGCTTTTATTATGGTCAACAAAATCAGAGGTAGCAGGATGTATGGCATGCAGGCAAGTTATTGAAAGGCACGTGGGAGTATGCATGGTGTAGGTGGGATTTAGGTGGCAGACATGTACAAGGTGAGCCACCTAAGTAAGTGGCGGCTGCCACTTCCTTTAAGAAGCTTGTGTGGCGACTGCACCTCTTGCTAGGGTGTGTGGCGAGTGCCACAAGCAAGGGTGGCGAGTGCCACTTCCATTTTACAAGACAAGGTGGCGAGTGCCACCTCTTAATGTGGGGAAAGAGACAAAAAAATTTGTTTTTTGTAATTTTGAAGAAAATATGATAATGAAATGTTAATTCACTAATGATAATTAAAATGAAACGGAATACTAGAATTTAGAAAGGAAACTAAATTGTTGATCACTAGAAGAAATAAAATAAGATGTCTCAAACAAAGACAATTACAAAAAATCAGTAAATTGCGAAAACAGCAAAATAACATTGTCCAAAAATAAATAAACTTGTCTGAAAAATAAAGTTCCTCTCCCACACTTAATCGAAAGTGCGAAGATGGGAATGCAACAATATCCAAAAAGTTAGCCACGAGGAGGAGGAGGAGGAGGAGCAATAGAGAAAAGATACTGATAAACGTGATCCAGCTGCTCCGTCACCACATCCATGAATTCATGAAAGTCCACTCGTAGAGTTGCAATTTCACCTCTAAGGTCAGTGACACTCGTCTCCAGCGTGCAAATGGTAGCAGTATGATCCACTTGTTGGGCGGCAAGCACAACAGGAGTGCTAGAGCCAGAATCAGAGAGATGATCATCATACTGGTCATAATGGTCATATATCTGTGGAGTCTCGAGGGGTGAAGGTGGAGCTTCTGGTTCATCTAAGTCATACAACCAATTATTCAGATTGTGGACACTGGTTCTTTCATAGTTCGGTAAGGTAAAGAGACAGACAACCTGGTTATCAATCAGGAGTTCCAAGGTGCTAGGGCCAAGGTTTCTAATGATGCCACGATTGAGGCAAAATGGAATATCCATGGGTCGTATAGTACCTAAGAGGTTAATGCTAAGAAGCGGTTGCCTCAGTCCAATGGCATTAGCAATCATGGTTACTAGGCCTCCAATAATGATGGTCTATGGTCGGCTTGTTCTATAAGTTTAAAATTGTCCATCATAAAGGTAGCCCCATTAACGGGTCGAGCCTGAGAAGAACAATAAAGCATGAAAATCTCGTCTTTCGACACAGTAAATATTTTCCTCTTTACCAAACAGGGTGTGAGAAAGAAACTTATGAAGGTATCGGATGGCAGGGTTATGGTGCTTTCAGAATACATAGTGTTGGGTTCAGGATGATTGTTTCCGGTTATGCTACCCCAGAAATACTCCAACTCAAGGTTGGTTACTAGTTCCTCTTGTACTATGGTATAAGAATCACGGCCACTTGGAAATCCTAGGAGTTCGGCCATCTCTCGGTGGTTAGAATGGTAGTCCATGTTAAATATCCTAAAGCTAATAAGGCCACTACTGAATCCATACCCGTGGTCGGGCTGATAAACCAGTGAGCTAAGAAACTCCAGGGTAAGCCTACGATAAGAACTAAATCTCCTATTGATAGCAGAATGCTCCCAACTAATTTGGTTGAGAAGGTACATAACATTGTCCCGAATACCTAATCTAGTCATGGTGGGTCCATCTGGATATATAGTAAGTGACATCTCTCTCTGAGCAAGGGCTTCGAAGCGCCTCCTCTGAGCTCTGCCTCTGAAATTAATGCCTATATAGTCAACTCGGTTCATCTCTAAAGTTAGTAACTAACTAATGTTAAGCTAGCCTGTATATAAGTGAACAATGAATACAAGTTAGTAATGACTAAATATAATGGATAAGATTGCATGACTATTCTTGGAACATAAAAATGAAAATCATATAAAAGAAATTAAAAATAAAATATTAGAAAAATAAACATTAAAACTAAAAAGCGGGTTGTCTCTCACTTAACGCTTTGTTTTATGTCGTAAGCTCGACATAATTTTAAATTCCACTAGTTTTTGGGATGAGTGTGCAACTCAGCGAGCTTTAGGCTGGCAGAGTAGTCTCTATTTTCAATGTTATAATAATGTTTCAGGCGTTGCCCGTTAACTATGAACGGTTCACTAGATTTTCCTTTTATTTATACTGCACCGTTTTGAAAAACTTTTGTTATCTCAAAGGGACCAGACCACCTAGAACAAAGTTTTCCTGGGAAGAGTTTAAGTTGAGAGTTAAATAGGATTACTATGTCACCCTCAGTGAACTCTTTCCTCGATATACGCTTACCATGCCACTTTTTAGTTCGTTCTTTATAGATGCGGGAATTCTCGTAAGCGTCTAACCTAAGGTCTTCTAGTTCATGGATGGTGTCGCTACCGCGAAAATAAGGTGCCGGCAAAACAGAAGAGTCGCCACCTTCGTTATTTATCCCTCAGAACGGGAAAGGAAACGATCGGAAAAACCTGACGAAAAGGTATAAGACAAGGTCATCGCAACCATGTCTGGGTTCGAGAGTCGGTTACGCAAGGGGAAGGTATTAGCACCCCTCACGTCCATCGTACTCGATGGGATCCACGCTTGTTGTGTTTATCTGACGGGTTTATTACATCTATCTACGCTAAAGGTCTGGTCTAAAAATAAAAGAAAGTGACTCGGCAAAGCGTCGCACTTTATTCCTACGTATTCTCATCAGAGAATGAGAAATCAGAGTCAACGTAGTTCGGCTAACTACGGGTTACGGGGAAGGTGGCTCGCCAATACGTCAGTACTGTGCCTACGTACTCTCAACAGGTATGAGAGATCAGAGCTTACGTAGTTCGGGATAATACGGATTACGGGGATTCAGATTCATCTGTTTTATCGAGTAAGGTTATCAAACAGTTCTAGCAGTTGGATGTACGCAGCTCGACCCTTGGAGACTTAGGCGTTACCGTTTGCGGTAGAACTGGGAGTTAACGACACTCTTTTCTTCAGAAAAGCATTCCTTTGAATTACGGGCCCACGGGGCAAAAAGGTTTGAAGTTCGTTTTCTGTCTTTTACGGAAGAATTATTTTTTATGGATGTTTGCAACCGATATCGCACTAGAGACTATGACCTGAGAGTGAATGCGTCGCATGTCACCCAAAGGGTGCCATACTAAACATCCAGACTGTTGAAAAGAAACTCTCCAACAATCCTTTCTCAGATAGCTTAAGGCTCGTAACGTACGACGTCAGTTAACCTTTATCACTGTATTTTGATTTGTTTGAAGATAAGAAGAGAGAGCAGGCTCAACTAAGGGGAGACTATCAAGTCCTACTGTTGTCATGCCAAGGATTCATCCTATGGTTGAGGTTTGAAACAGGGAACTCCTAGAAGTTATCATGCATAGGTTTCAACCTAAAGTTCTAATCATCACTTCCTTATCAAAGCAAGTGAGATTCCTAGGGGATCAGTTCAATGATAAAGAAACAGATAAAGCATCAGCTTAAACAGTAAACAGTAAACAGATATACAGTAAAATGCGTGCAATGCAAGTGAGAGAGGAAATGTGTGTGGGGCATCAGCCTCCACAAGCTCATCTCAACCTCAAGCCAGATATGACTAACTGCAATCATACAGAAGAAATAACATGCTATCAAGCAAAATATGAGTAACTGTAATCATACAGAGGAATAACATGCTATCAAGCAAAACAAACCACATAGGCAAGGGAGCAGGACTCTACTGAATACCAGCAAGCAAAGCCATATAGTAAAAATACAAGCAGAGGGAGCAACTCAACCTCTAGTGCAATCATGCTCCTAGATTAAATCAATCTAAATATGAACTTATTATAATGCATCAAGCAAATCAAACAAGTCACATCAATACAGTTGCACAGCAAGCAAAACAGACAAGAAAAGAAAGCAGATCAACAGCTTCCACAGCTTCACAGCAAAGCAATCTCTGACAGCAGTTTAGTCCTCAGTCTTCAACTGTTCTTCAGGGTTATCCTCTTCAACAGCAAGTATCAACTTGCTTCTCCAAGCTTCAAGTATCAACTTGTTCTTCATCTTCTTCAAGCTTCAGCTTCAATGGCAGTCTTCAGACACAGGGAAGTGGCAACCTCTAGCATCTTCAATCTTCTAACAAGGAACTCCATCCTCTAGCAAGGGAGAAAGATTCATCTAATAAGAGCAGGGTTTGGATGATTGACAGCAGAGTGAAGACCAAAGGTCACCACTAAGCACTCCATCATCAGAGAAAGGAACCCTCAAAGGTTCTACCAACTTGTGAAGAGCCACACATCCTACCAAAGGAGGGATGAGGCCTTCACAAGGGGACCTTATATCATAGGGAGGAATGGGAGTGATCAACACCTTCCATGTTTATGAAAGAAGAGAATCTATCTAGAAGCTCTGCCTACAAACCCTAATCTTAACACCTAATAAACACTACACCAAAAGAAGGGAAATCTTCACATCCAAACTTCTTCAAGCATTCCTCAGCAACCCCAAGCTTGTCTTCAACATCATCCAAGAGCAAGGAAAGCAAAACCCTAATCTAAGGGAACTAGTGAAGTCAATCTAATTGAATTAGCAAGTTAGGATCACCTAAAACCCAGTATTAAAGTTAGTCCTAACTAAAATACTAAAACCAATTGTAAAATCCTACAAAAATAACTATGGGACCCTAATTCAATCATGAACCTACCATACAAAATCCAGAGGTTGAATCATCCATTAAGTCCTAGAAAAAAAACCTAGATCACAAGGTACTAAGCATAAACCCTAAAAATAGAGCACCTAAAGTTTCAACTTAAAACTACCACCTAACTTCATCACAGAAATGTGAGAAAAATCTAAGGGGAACATGCATATCTATGCTAGCTACACACAAAAAATCAAGGCAAGAATCATCACCAAATGCTCAAACCAAATTCAACAAAACAAGGTATCAACCACGTCCATTTTAATATCAATTAATATTCAAAAAATGCAAATAAAATCACAAATGCATGAATTCCTAATATTTTTTATCTAAAAAATTCTAGATTCAATCATGAATCAGGGGAAAAAAGTTTGGAATTAATTGACTTAATTTCCTATTTTTCATGAATTAATCTCTAAGTCACATGAAATGATGAAAATAAAGAAAATAAAAGGAAATTAATAAAAAGCGCGTGGCCAATAGCAACTATAATCAGTTTATTCCAAGAATTGGGCCCAGGGGGTGCGGATATCAACCCTGTCATTAAGCCCAGAACAAATCAATTATGAAACGGTGCGTTTCATTCTAATGTCTCTCTTCAGCGCTGAGATCAAATCGTGGCCCTCCAACGCACGCCTGAGTCCAAGGTCAAACCCTAATCTGAGGGCTCTTGTTCATCGTCCCCAAGTTTGAACTTAAATGGAGGGAGTTCTCAGACGGTGGCCTGAACAGTGGCTCCACCGTCTTCTCCGGTGAGACAACCTCCACAAGTCATCCAGAATCACAAAACCATACCTCATCCCACTCAAAATCTCACGCTGATCATGAATCTGGCCTCAGAATTTTCTAATTCCTTCTACATTTCCAAACCCGATAACATTTTCAGAATTCCTCCCAATCTTGATTTTCACCATTCTTCAAATTAAAGGTCTCAAGTTAATCCTCATTCTTCACTGATCAATTCCCACTATCCCATCGTGATTATCTCTCCAAGAACCTTGAGATATCAACCTCAACAGAAAATGATCACATGCCTAATTTGTCTCTAATTCACCAATTTCTGATCCTAAATCCAACTACATGTTGCAAGGATCCTAACCACATATGAATTGCTAAGTATATCCTCCTAAATCATGCATAAGGGTGAAATGTACAAACCTGGTTTCAGAGAGGTAACAGAGGTGGTTTTTGCTCACTTCAACTGCCAAGATGATGCAGACACACTTCAAATTCACTCCCAAAGCCTTTGCACACCCTGATTTGGCTTGATTCTCCCTTGAATTTAAAACCCTATTTCAACTTGCACCTTCAAATTTTCAATGGCTCTTTCTGCAACCAGCTTCAATTCCTCCCAAAAAAATGGCTGAGTTCACTCAATGACTTATATAGAAGTGATTGGGATTGTCTAGAAACTTCTGGATTCATCCAAATGAGATTTTGGATTTTCAAAATCTCTTAAAAATCTCACCCATGGCAAGCACCATTCTGACTCCCTCTTGGCTGGCTATGTGTGTAATTAAATTTTCATGAGATTTTGAATGAGTTTGATAAGTAATTTTCCTTGTTTGTAAGCCAAAAAGGTATGAATTGGATATGTTGCTTCATCATGAAGAAATGAAATGGAATGTTATTCAAATGACCTAAAATCAAAATTTTAACATTGCCATTGTTTCTAAAATCATTTTTCCAATCAATTTGACCTATAATTTTGTTTCATTTGGTCACACAATGAATTATTTGAATTTTTTGCCATTAAATCCTTTTAATTCTTTCTTTTTTCAAAATTTCTTGAACCAAGTCTCTCATTGAGCCATTTCAATGCCTCCTTGATGCATGTTCATGGTTAAAACCCCATTTGAGCAATTTTATAGTTGAACAAAATTTCATTTGAGACCTCTAAGTGGGTTAAAATGGCCTATGACCACAAATGACCTATAATCACCAAATGTCCAAAATACCCTTGACTTGTCCAAGCCATAAGTTGAGTTCTACAAATCCTATCAAGGACTTCTAGTACTCTCTAGAAATCTAAGAGAATAAGGAACAACATTCATGTTGACCAAGAATTCATAGGAATAATCCTTCTAGGGCAAACGTTTCATGCAAGTTGGGTAACTTTCAAGCTCCAAATTCACATTCCTCAGATGACTTGTAACTTGTCAAATCCATAACTTGAGTTATACAAATCCTATCAAGGACTTATAGTACTCAAATTAAATCTAAGATCATGCTCTACAACAATCATGTTGGGGGCAAGATGAGATGACAATCACATCTTGAGCTAAATTGCCTTGCAGATAGGGGTCAAACTAGGGGATTTTACACTGTCAAGTCTTAGAAACCCTAGCTTGAAACTTCTCAAACTCTTCAATCATGATGAGTAAACCTTGGAATCATCCTTATAACATCTCAATTTATCAATCCATGATCACATGGCTCTTGGATTATGTCTCAACCTTCTCCAAATCACCAGTTGACTTAGGGTTAACCCAGTCAAACCCTAGTTGCACCAATCATGGCTGAGCCTTCCTAATCTTGCACAATGACTTGTCTAGGCCTCAAAGTGATCTTAAACACTTCTCATGAGCTCTCTCAAGACCTCAAGTCCAACTTCATGGCTTCAGAATCATCTGATGGCTTTCCACAACTCTCAAGCTAGGAGACCTACACACTTGGCTTCAACCACTCCCTCTGAGGATCTTTTACTTTCTCTGACAAGGATATCAACCCTTGAACACCTGAATAACCTTCTTAGCTAGATTCATAGTCTTGTGTAGCCCTTGATTAGTAGTCATACCTCTTGATCTCCTGCAAGCATGTCAATGAAATGCAAATGATAATGCTAATGTGAATGAAATGAAACACAAGCTAGGTAAAGAAATGTTGGGCAAATTTTGGGGTGCAACAGCTGCCCCTATTCAAGCGGCTTGGACTTGACTGGGTGAGAAGAGAACGGCTCTCAACCAATCAAGGTAAAAGACGGTTGAATACCAACAAACCCGGAAATTTACCAACTGCACAAGTACACGGTACTCTGATGGGGACAAATCTTCGGAAACTGAAATAATAGTCGCACAGCAACTAGCTGGGGAAATACTGATCTGAACCTCCGTCAGGATGATTCTCTGATTTATCTGATATCATTGCATCCTCAAATCATCAAGGGGTCACTGGTTACACGGTAACTGGCGGTTTGCCAACCGCACAGGTAAACGATACTCTGATTGGTAGGAACATCTTCAAAACTAAGCATGACAGTTGCACGGCAACTCTGCTGGGGAATTGGTCACACGGTAACCGGTGAAGGTCTAATCTCAAATCTCCGTCAGGATGATCATCTGATTTCGCTGTAGATCTTCGTCCTCAAGTCATTAAGGGGTCACCAGTTACACGGTAACTGGTAATGGATGGTCGGTTATGCCGTCAGGCATTCACAGAACATCTCGGGCGTCAGCCGGACTTCGTTAGTAAGTCGGGAATGGAACCCTCGGTCAATCATGAACCAAATAAGGATATACAATCTTTTACCGTCAGGCACTCTGCATCAGCTGAGAGACCTGCTTTGTCAATACAGTTGGACTTCACCAGTAAGTCAGGGGTTTTGGCACCGCTACCGGACTTCAATCATCAAGTCTTCCAGGAAATTTCAACTTCTCGGTTTAGAACCTGCCGGGGATGACACATCTCCGCTGGGAATTCTAGAGAACTATCAAGTAACTCTGCTTCGGGGCTTCAGAAATCATTCTGGATGAATCAACTCTGCTGAGGACTTCAAGAATCATCTTGGACAAATAAACCCATCGGGAACTTCAAGAATCATCCTGAACCAATAACTCTGCTGGAGATTTCAGGAATCGTCCTGAGCAAACACTCTGTCGGGGACTCTAAGCATCAACTTGAGCAGCCCTCTCTGGCGACTTCACTGGGGATTTTAAGAATCATCTTAAGCAAACCACTTCGCTGGAGAATTCAAGAATCATCTTGGGCAAACGACTTTGCTGGGGAATTCAAGAATCGTCTTGGGCCAAACAACTCTTCTGAGATTTCAGGAATCATCCTGAGCAAACACCCTGTCGGGGAACACCTGCAAAACAAGAACGGTAACAACCTAGCTCATGCTTTATATGTATATGTTAGACAATGGCACAATGATCCTCACGGTGGAAATGCTATGCGTATAGGGTAAATGCTATGCAATCATGCAAAATGCTACGACCCCATCAGCAAAATAAATGCTGAAGGGAGAATCCTCCTGTCAAGGAGAAGGAACTACTCTGGCGGAGATGAGGAATCATCCTGCCGAGGAGAAGCAGTCACACCAATCTTAATTGGATTCCTCCTGGGGAAATGAACTTCAGTCGACTGCTGTAGGGGAATAAAGCTCTCCGAGAACTTGGACTCGCTCAACCGGGTATTCAAACCACAATTGCTGAGGAAACGATATCAATCGCAAAAATAAACTGTGCGGTCTTCGCGGCAAAACTTTAAGGAGATAACGACTCCGTTGGGGAAATACAGCACCTGCTATTCAACACTCTACTGGGGAAAACCAATCATGGCCTGAGCATTTTCCAAGGACTCGACTCTCTTGGGGAACTACCAACTCGGCTGAGGAAGGAAACCAGACGATGAAATCACTCGTACCTGCCGGGGAGAGTATAACTCTGTGGGGAATTTCAATTCTGCCAGAGACTTCAGTCTGCGCCATTGAGTGCTGCACACTTCAGTATATGACTCAGCTGGGGAGACGAAAATCCTTCAGGATACATTTGATTGGAGAGAGAATCTTCTCTGTTTGGAGAGATATATCAATGTTTACGATCTCATGTTCAGACTCTATGGGGAGAGAATGCTGAACTTTGCTGGAGGAGGAGGGATCATCCTGCTTGGGAAACATACAGCGTACTGCCTGGAATATGCCATACCTGTAACAACACAAACAAACAGACAAGATACCCTTCTCAAAGGGACCTATCAAGGTTATCATCTTGTGACAATATTCAAGTAATTCATTGTTTCAACAATCAGTGGCCTAGGCCAGTAAGTTTATGTATGCGCATTTTATCAAAAACATCGACGTTCTTTTTCGTAAACAAAACAGATAGATGTTAAACAAACAAACAGAATTGCTGAATAGTATATATTTTATTGATGACGAACCCCTGAATGGGTGAAAACGTTTTACAACAGATGCAAGCTCCTGGAATGAGGAAGCTGCGCAAATATAAAAACATAAATATACATCAGTATATACACAAATGTCGGCAATGAGGCGTAGACGAACACCATGAGTTGATCCCTCTATGACCCACTCGACTTCGATACTTCTCCGACGCTTCAGCTTCAGAAGTGATTGATTCAGATAAATGGCCCTCAGGTCTTCCAAACCACTAAACAATGAAAGTCCACACGAGGAACGCAGTCATTTGCTTTTTCAAATCCCTAACTTTTGCCTGAATCGCCCTTTCGGGTTTTCGATTCACCGGGATACCCTTTTTTGCCAAAGTCGCCCTTCCAGGTTTTCGACTTTGCAGGTGTACATTCTTTTCTTTATATCCCTAATTTTTGCCCGAACCTTTTTCCTTTTTTATGGTTCGCCGGGATGCCCCATTTTTGCCTGGATATTCTTTTTCTTTCCAGCGGGTCGTTTTTTAAGCAAAGTATTTTTTAACTGCATCCGCGTTCACCGGGGATGCAAAATCTTTGCCATCCATCGTGGATAACAACAAGGCTCCTCCCGAGAAGACCTTGCTAATGACGTACGGACCTTCGTAATTGGGAGTCCACTTGCCCCGGTGATCGGAGTGTGGAGGAAGAATCTTCTTCAAGACAAGATCACCTGTCTGAAAGCTTCTAGGACGCACCTTCTTATCATAAGCTTTCTTCATTCGGCTTTGGTATAGACGACCGTATGCAATCGATGCTAACCTCTTCTCGTCCATCAGGCTGAGTTGGTTTAGTCGGTTCTTAATCCGTTTTGCCTCATCGAGTTTCACGTCAACCAAAACTCATAAAGAAGGGATCTCCACTTCCAACGATAGGACAGCTTCCATATCGTACACCAGTGAGAAAGGAGTTTCTCCGGTTGATGTACGTATCGTTGTACGATAACCGTGCAGTGCAAATGGCAACATCTCGTGCCAATCTTTATAGGTCACAACCTTCTTGATGTTTTTATTGGCCGCTTCAACGGCGCCATTCATCTTCGGCCGGTAAGGAGATGAGTTGTGGTGTTCAATCTTGAAACTCTGGCACAACTCCTTCATCATCTTGTTATTCAGATTCAAACCATTATCAGTAATGATCCGCTCGGGAATTCCGTATCGACAGATGATGTCCCTCTTTATGAATTTAGCCACCACCTGCTTGGTCACATTAGCATATGAGGCTGCCTCCACCCACTTGGTGAAGTAGTCGATAGCTACTAGAATGAAGCGATGACCGTTAGATGCAGTGGGCTCGATCTTGCCTATCATGTCGATGCCCCACATGGAGAACGGCCACGGGGAGGACATGACATTTAACGGGCACGGCGGCACATGAATCTTATCAGCATAAATCTGGCATTTATGACATCTCTTCGCGAATTTAAAGCAATCCGACTCCATCGTCAGCCAGTAATATCCTGCTCTCAGGATCTTTCTCGTCATAGCATGCCCGCCGGCGTGCGTACCAAATGTGCCTTCATGGACTTCTTCTATGAGCATACTCGCTTCTTTCTCATCCACACATCCGAGTAGCACGAGATCGTGATTTCTTTTATACAAAACTCCATCAGGATTGAGATAAAAATTTCCAGACAGCCTCCTCAGAGTCTTCTTATCCTGGGTTGACGCTCCCGCAGGATACTTCTTAGTCATAAGGAAGGTCTGGATGTCATGGAACCATGGCTTGCCGTCGGAGGCTTCCTCGATCGCAAAGACGAATGCAGGTCTATCAAGACGAGAAAGGACAATCCTTGGAGCTTCATTCCAAAAATTGACTCTATACATCGAAGCCAACATGGCTAAGGCATCAGCCATTTGATTCTCGGCCCTGGGCACATGATGGAGTTCCACTCGATCAAAGAACGGAAGCAGCCTTCTGGCATAGTTCATGTACGGCACCAAATTCGATTGTCGAGTCTCCCACTCCCCTTTAATCTGGTTGATCACAAGTGCCGAGTCACCATATACATCTAGGTTCTTGATTCTCAAATCAATTGCCTCTTCTAGACCCATGATGCATGCTTCGTACTCCGCTTCGTTATTGGTGACCAGAAACGTCAGTCTCGCAGTGAACGGGATGTGGAATCCATGGGGAGTCGTGATGATCGCCCCAATGCCACTTCCGTAAGAATTAATCGCTCCGTCAAATATCAATTTCCATTGGGATTTCCTATCTGGCCCCTCGTCGGGCAACGGTTCATCGCAATCTTTCGCTTTAAGAAACATGATATCCTCATCAGGGAATTCAAATTTCATCGGCTGGTAATCTTCGATCGGCTGTTCGGCAAGGTACTCAGCCAATACGCTTCCCTTGATGGCCTTCTGGGAAACATACTGAATGTCATATTCCGTCAACACCATTTGCCATCTGGCAATCCGGCCCGAAAGCGCTTGCTTCTCGAAGACGTACTTGATCGGATCCATCTTCGAAATTAGCATGGTGGTGTGATTGAGCATGTACTGTCGTAAACGTTTGGTAGCCCAGGCTAGTGCACAACACGTCTTCTCCAGCATCGAGTAACGAGATTCACATTCTGTGAACTTTTTACTTAAATAGTAAATGGCATGCTCCTTTCTGCCCGTCTCGTCGTGCTGACCGAGAACACACCCCATACTATTCTCAAGAACTATCAAGTACATGATTAAAGGTCTTCCGGCCACTGGGGGTATCAAGATCGGAGGTTCCTGTAGATACTGTTTTATCTTATCAAATGCCTTCTGGCAATCCTCGTTCCAGATAATCACCTGATCTTTCTTTAACAGTTTGAACATCGGTTCGCACGTGGCTGTGAGCTGAGAGATAAACCTTGCAATGTAGTTTATTCTGCCCAGGAAACCACGAACTTCTTTCTTTGTTTTTGGCGCTGGCATTTCTTGTATTGCTTTTATCTTCGCAGGATCAACCTCAATGCCTCTTTCGCTCACGATGAACCCCAATAGTTTTCCATACCGTACTCCGAAAGTACACTTGTTAGGATTCAGCCTCAACCTGAACTTCCTAAGCCTCTCAAAAAGCTTCAGCAAATTGACTAGATGTCCCTCCTCCGTTTGGGACTTCGCAATCATGTCATCAACATAGACTTCAATCTCATGATGAATCATATCATGAAACAAAGTAACCATTGCTCGTTGGTAAGTGGCCCCTGCGTTCTTCAGACCGAAAGGCATTACCTTGTAGCAAAATGTTCCCCAAGGTGTAATAAACGTAGTTTTCTCCATGTCCTCCGGCGCCATCTTGATCTGATTGTAGCCGGATAAGCCATCCATGAACGAAAATACGGAGAACTGAGATGTATTGTCGACCAACACATCAATATGGGGGAGCGGGAAATCATCTTTAGGGCTCGCCCTATTCAAATCTCGGTAATCGACGCACATCCGCACCTTACCGTCCTTCTTCGGTACAGGCACTATGTTGGCGACCCACGGAGGGTAAGTGGTGACCGCTAAGAAGCCAGCATCAAGCTGCTTTTGCACTTCTTCTTTGATCTTAACGGCCATATCTGGTCGTGTCCTCCTAAGCTTCTGCTTAACGGGAGGACAATCTTCTCGCAGCGGCAAGTGGTGGACCACGATGTCAGTATCAAGCCCGGGCATATCTTCGTATGACCAAGCAAAGATGTCATTATACTCTCTTAGCATCTCGACCAATCTCTGCTTGACATCACTCTGCAATGCAGCCCCTATCCTGACGTTCCTGACCAGTTCTTCAGAACCTAGATTCACAATCTCAATCTCTTCTTCGTGAGGCAGAATAACTCTCTCTTCTTGTTTCAACAAGCGGGCCAACTCTTCGGGAAGGTCTTCATCTTCATCAATCTCTTCTTCAGCTTGATAGATCGGGCAATGAAAGTCGAAGTGACTCGTAGAAGGTCCAGAGTCGATGTCATCTGCTATGTGGATCCTGCAATAACAAGGGTTAAGCTTAAAACAAGGATATGCAGGTTAGCACAAACCCCATTGCCATTTTATTGTTTTTCAAAACCAATATAAAACAGGAATAACAGGGATCACAACTTTTGAATACGAAAAACGCCTTTTGATTTATTGGTAAAATGCATGTACATAATCAAACAAGGCCCTGACAATAAAACCACTATGCCCCGGGTAGGACATAGGGTTGTACAACAATTGGAGAAAGTAAATCATTACTCTTTTCCTGTCACTTGGATAGTATCCCTGATGGACCAGTTGTTGAGGTTTTCGCCTGGTTTGCTTGGTTGGATCCAAGAGTCTAGGTCGCAATCATTGTCTTCGCCGTCTTCAGACGCTGCGTTGACACTTTCAAATATTACCCCGCCGCTTGTAAACTAGATCGGCCCTTTACCTCGTGACGCACTGTGAGAAGAGGAGGCTTCAGCCGCAGGAGAGTATCCTAACCCAAACTTGTCCTGTTTGTTAGGTATTTCTAAAACCTGCCCCCAGCCTGGGGTAGATCCGGCTTGAACAACGGCTCGGGCTTCCTTGAAGGAAGAGAGAGTCATCTCTGGTTTCTTAGTGATTACAGGAGCCACGTTCTTGACTTTAACAGCTTCGAACGCCTGACATAGGGTTTCGTGGATTTCCCCATCCATCTCAACATACTTGAAGGATGACAAATGGCTCACCATTATGTCTTCCTTGCCACAAACAGTCACGATGTTGCCTCCGACAGCATACTTGAGCTTCTGGTGCAATGTGGAGGTCACGGCGCCAGCAGAATGGATCCATGGCCGGCCTAAGAGACAGCTGTAGGCAGGCATGATGTCCATGATGAAGAAGACTGCGTCGAAAGTTTCCGACCCAACTTGGATTGGCAACGTTACCTCTCCAAAGACATGACGCTTGGTTCCATCGAACGCTTTCACAACCAGGTCACTGGGTGTGCAAATCAATCCTCGAGTATCTAACTTCATCAATGCTTTCTTCGGAAGAACATTGAGTGACGACCTTGTGTCCACCAACACATGAGACATAATCGTTCCCCTACACTCTATCGAGATGTGCAGGGCGCTGTTGTGGTTTCTTCCCTTCGGCGTCAGCTCCAAGTCAGTGAATCCTAACCCGTTTCCAGCATTCACGTGGGCTACGACCCCTTCCAACTGGTTGACCGATATTTCCTGTGGTACATACGTGGCATTCAAAACCTTTAACAACGTGTTGCGATGTGACTCCGAACACAGCAACAAATTCAGGATGGAGATTTTCGAGGGTGTCTGATGAAGATGGTCAATGATCTTGTAGTCACTCTTCTTGATCAACCTCATGAACTCTTCAGTGTCCTTTACAAGTAAGTCCTTCTCTACCCCACGAGGGGTTTCCTCAACGACTTTACTCTTTCCCTTATCGGTTACTTCAGTTTTGTCTGCTTTGTCCGCCACGACCTCAGGTGGAGCAAATACCCTTCCGCTGCGCGTGATTCCGCCAATTCCCACTAGGTTACCCACAGACTGCCCAGATGGTTCTAGCTCTAACTTTTGTCTGTTGCAGTAGACGTCTGCCCCATAATGCCACGGGACAGCATTGGTGCATTCAAAAGGTATCGACCCGGCCTTGGTGATGGTAATCATGGGCGGTCTGGGTGCAGAAATGGTGATCGTCCGGCGAGGGATGGTGATGGTGGCAACCTCATCATCTTGTTTCAGCATTACCTCTCCAGATCCACATTCGGCCCTGCGGCTAAACTGCAAGATTCCTTCGGTCATCAGACTCTGAATCCCCTCTATCAACTGTTCACATCCATCAGAACGAGTCGCACAGCCCATACACAGTTCTCCACAGCCCGGAAAGAAGCCTCTCTTCATCAGCTTGGCTTTAACGAAGCTGAGCGGTGTCTTCAAATTTCTGACGTCAGTCAACACATCCAAATTCTCGTCTTCAATAATGGCATTCACCCCACCTCCCCTATGATTCGGCATAGGGTTCTTCGTGACATTTGGCACATTATCTGAGAAATTGATGATCTTAGCATCCACCATATCTTGCACCTTGTGCTTGAAGGCTTTGCAGTTTTCTATCGTGTGGCCTGGTGCCCCCGAGTGAAACTCACATGTTGCATTCGCATCATAACCTGGCGGAGGTGCCCCTGTCAAGGGAGTCAGGGTTCTCTTTTGGATTAACTGCAACTGAAGCAGAGTTTGTAATAGCTGAGCATAAGACATGGGTGGCGTCTCGAGGTGACGACTTGACAGAGGTGCCCTGTTCTGATACTTTATGTACCCTTGCTGATTTGGCTGCTGCTGCTGCGACTGGGGTTGTTGGACAGCAGGGATGGTTATGCTAGCCACCTGCTGGCGAGGGCCTTTACCTTTCCTTCGAGCGTTGGATACATCGCTCGTCTCCCCTTCACGCCTTTTGCCATCATACGGTTTCTTTCCTCCTCCAGCTGAGGATAGATCACCTTGAATTTTCCCTAGTTTGATCCCATTTTCAACGTGCTCGCCGGTGATGATGAGATCTGAGAAACTTCCAGACATACCGCTGACCAATTTCTCGTAATAAACCCCTGGAAGGGTGGCTACAAACATTTCAACAAGCTCCCGTTCAACCATCGGCGGTTGAACTCTAGCTGCCAATTCACGCCACCGCTGGGCGTACTCTTTGAACCCTTCGTTGTTCCTCTGTGACAAGTTCTGCAGTTGAACTCGGTTTGGAGCCAAGTCACTGTTATACTGGTAATGGTGCACGAATGCCTCAGCAAGTTCCTTCCACGTGCGCACACTGGTAGGTTCTAAACTCATGTACCATTCCAAGGATGGCCCGGACAAGCTATCCTGAAACAAGTGCATCAGCAACTTCTCGTCTTCAGAGTGAGCGGACATTTTCCGGTAGTATGATCTCAGGTGGACGCGAGGGCAAGTGGTGCCCTTGTACTTCTCAAAGTCGGGTACCTTGAATTTGGGAGGCACCTTGAAATCAGCAATCAATCCCAATTTGGACATGTCGACACCCATAGTGTTCAGGTTCTCGAAATTCCTCATCTTGTCCTTGAGTGCCTTAAACCTCAGACGTGCTTCAGCAGTCAGCTCTCCTTCCGCACCCTTCTGGGAGAACAAATCTTCTTGACGGTCTTCTAACCATGGCTGAGGCCCATACAGATTTCCAACAACTGTGTTGCCGTTGCCCAGTCCAACGTTGACATTAGCTTCAAAATTCCCATTACCGACGCCAGTCGTATTACCATTGAGTCCCAAGTTAGCGATCACGTTGCCGTTGCCACTGCCATTCCCCCCGGTCACGGGGATGCCATTCTGAGGAGTTTCAACAGGTGGAGGGGTTGGAACATTCCCACCATGGAGTACACCATTGCTATCAACCCTTGAAATCAGAGGCTGGACCAACGTTCTGAGCTGGTCTTGGCCGTTGGCAACCACTTACATGAGCTCCATGAAGCGGTCCATCCTCTCTCGGAGCTCCTGAATGTTAGTCTGCACTTGTTCCATTGCTCTGGCTTGATTTTCTCTGGTCGGATAACGGTGGATTGGTCTTTGCTCAATCCTGGAACAACCTGAAACGACCTGTATACACAAAAGGGTTAGAAAAAACAACAAAGTGCTCGTTATGCAGATGCTTCATGCAAATGCAAACGTGTGTCTGTGTGTTAGGGAGATATCCCCCGATCCTAGTGCCTGAGTGCCAGTGCTGATAATAAGAAGTCCGCATCCAGTCATGGAAATGACATCTCATACATATAAAGAGAGCCCGTCAAGGCAGTACACAACGTCACTGAGTACAATCTGAATCAATAGCATGACCTCAACCAACAAGCCTGGTGATGGTTAGCATACCACAATGATCAAAACAAAAGGATTACAAATATAGTCAAGTACGGCCGCGGGCTCGAAACTCTTCTAACAGATCCTTCGTTTCTGGATGATCAGGCCGAGTGAGCAACCCTTCGACGAGTAACTCCCTCCGCATAATAGTGTATTGAAGACCTTCAACTGAGTCTTCCCATGCTCCTTCGCCGAAACAATCTTATAATTTCCGCTTCTTGGATTCAAACGTTAGTTTGCGCTCCTTCAGGTTAGCAAGAGCCTTGTTTAGCAGGCCTTCAGTGGCATATCTGCGAGCGGTTTCTTCATCAAACCTCTTCTCACTAGCCTTCACCTGGGCTTTCAACTTGAAGATCTGTTGCTTCATTTTATCCTCCCGTTCTTTGTTGTTGGCTAGAGTGGCCTTCCAATGCTGATTAAACTTGGATATTCTCCGGTACGCTTCATCCAAGTGCTGCTTCTTAGTGGCCAGTACGTCATTGACAGCTTTGAAGTCCCGACCCAAACGCTCACGCTCAGCCATCTGCTTAGTCGAATTCGCCCCTAACTGGTTCACCAGCTCTGTTTTCCTCTTGAAGGAGTGGACGGCTTCGCTTCTCTCGCTTCTGAGTTGAGCCAATTCTTTCTCCAGTTCTTCATTTGCCTTCTTCAGCTCATCTCTCTCAGCTAACGCCTGATTATGCTGCTGAATAGGCACGGTGGTAGGCTCTTCAATCACTGGAGGGCTTTCTGGCTGGGCAGGTGGAAACGGCATCCCTATAATATCTGCTCTGGCTCTGATCCAGGTCACATACGGAGCGTAGGCTTGGCTATTACTTTTCCCCAGCAACGGCTTTCCCCGCTTACAGATACCATTCCAAGCGTGCTGAAGCTTAGATAACATATCCCCCTCTAGAAGACCAGTGAGGTACAGAGATTCTTGCACCTCTTCATCCTTCGGCGGAGCTCTCAAAGCATAAGCAAACTGTCGGACCAGCAGAGATGGATTATAGTTGATACAGCCCTTCCTGCCTATCAAAGGCACGTTCAGAAATCCACTGCAGCTGAAGATAATCTTAGTGCCCAACCTATCTCTATCAAACCAAGCAATATCCTCCGCTGACAGACTCATCAGGCGCTCAGACCACTCAGCTGTGGCTGCAGAGGAAGCAAAGGGACCCTTCTTGGGTAGGTGACTATCAAGCCATCTATAGAGTAGGGGCACACAGCACGAGACGTTCTTACCCTTTCTGTTCTCGTTTTTGTAGTGGACGGAGTGGTAGACATCTCCAATCAAGGTAGGGACTGGATTCCCTGATGCAAAGATGTGAAAGGCGTCGAAGTCTACAAAGTCGGGCATATTGGGGAACATAATGATGCCATATATGCACAGCGCAAGGATGGCGTTGAACACGATCCAACATCCGTCTTTGGCGCACTGCTGGGCCTTTCCCACTAAGAATTGCAAGGAGAAACCGGGAACCCTGTTCCAACTAGACAAGACCAACTCGGAGGCATCCAGATGAAGTGAAGGAGCTAGACTAGCCAGATTAGGCTCAGCATCCATGTGAACAAAGGGCATCTGACTCTTAATAGGCACACCTAACAGATCAGCATACTCCTCTAGTGTAGGCGTGAGGATAAAGTCCGGGAAAGTAAAGCATCTCAAAGGAGGATCGTAAAACTGCAGCAAGGCGTGCAACCCATTCAACTCAAACACAGAGGGTTTACGAACCAAGCTGAGCAGTTTCCCATAAGACTTGTTGAATTCACCTCTCACAGAATCATCTGCCAAAGCAATCAAACCAGTCAGCTGAACAACATCAGGAGTGGGGAGCTTGTAGGCCACAGTCTTCTTCAGAGAACCCATAGTAGCACAATAGAAGGCAAGAAAACCTGAACCGGGGGAAACGGTACCTGCAACATAGACATACGTTAATGACATGCAAATGAAGTATGCAAAACAATGTAAAATGCAATCATGCAGCAGGAGATCAAGACGGTCGTGTTGTTGAAGAGATGAAGGTGAAGATTCTGTATCAACAAAACCACAATACTGCTCTGTCAAGAACAACCACTATCTCTGATAATAAGAAAACCCTGGTATCGGACCATAAATCTGCTCTGTCAAGAACACACATATATATGATAATAAGGACCTCTGATACAGGACCATAACTCTGCTCTGTCAAGAACAAATTCATCTCTGAAGATAAGGACCTCTGATACAGGACCATAACTCTGCTTTGTCAAGAACAAATTCATCTCTGAAGATAAGGACCTCTGATACAGGACCATAACTCTGCTCTGTCAAGAACAAATATACATACGATGATGAGAACCTCTGATGATACCAACAAAACTGATTCACTATCAAGAAAACCAGGTAGTCTGAAGGTTAAGGTTTCCTGCAACAAACCCGACCCTGCTCACAGGTATGGACCTAAACTGACACAAGTTCGGCATCCTATGCGGTCATCAGCGTCACAGACATTCAAGAGGGGTGATACGATACCCAGAAGGTGTGGCATCACCATCTCCTGAAGCGGCCTCACTCAGTTGAATTCCAAATGATCGGTCCCCAGAGTCGACAATCCTCCAAACCAACAACCCCCCAGGCCCAAAGGGCCGAAAAAGAAGTCAACCGGGAGAACCTCGTCTGAGCGTGGATTTCATGAGACACTAGTGCCTGCAAAGCAAGCACGCGCCCACTAATTTCCACAACTAATGTTAGGTACACTCAAGCCTGGGTCTGGCTTCTCACTCATCAGAATGCCCCTCCCACAACAGCACAGATAATCATATCATACTGAAAATAAAATGCGGGAAATAAAGTGCGATAAACAAACACAACCCAACAAGTAATCATACAAGCGCTAGGATTGACTCTCGCAGGGGATGTTAGATCCCCAAACCGACTCGCATAAGGGACGTTGGATCCCAGGAAACTATCAAGTCCCCAGCAGATTCGCCAGCTGTCGCTACCGTGAAAATAAGGTGCCGGCAAAACAGAAGAGTCGCCACCTTTCGTTATTTATCCCTCAGAACGGGAAAGGAAATGATCGGAAAAACCTGACGAAAAGGTATAAGACAAGGTCATCGCAACCATGTCTGGGTTCGGGAGTCGGTTACGCAAGGGGAAGGTATTAGCACCCCTCACGTCCATCGTACTCGATGGGATCCACGCTTGTTGTGTTTATCTGACGGGTTTATTACATCTATCTACGCTAAAGGTCTGGTCTAAAAATAAAAGAAAGTGACTCGGCAAAGCGTCTCACTTTATGCCTACGTATTCTCATCAGAGAATGAGAAATCAGAGTCAACGTAGTTCGGCTAACTACGGGTTACGGGGAAGGTGGCTCGCCAATACGTCAGTACTGTGCCTACGTACTCTCAACAGGTATGAGAGATCAGAGCTTACGTAGTTCGGGATAATACGGATTACGGGGATTCAGATTCATCTGTTTTATCGAGTAAGGTTAACAAACAGTTCCAGCAGTTGGATGTACGCAGCTCGACCCTTGGAGACTTAGGTGTTACCGCTTGCGGTAGAACTGGGAGTTAACGACACTCTTTTCTTCAGAAAAGCATTCCTTTGAATTACGGGCCCACGGGGCAAAAAGGTTTGAAGTTCGTTTTCTGTCTTTTACGGAAGAATTATTTTTTATGGATGTTTGCAACCGATATCGCACTAGAGACTATGACCTGAGAGTGAATGCGTCGCATGTCACCCAAAGGGTGCCATACTAAACATCCAGACTGTTGAAAAGAAACTCTCCAACAATCCTTTCTCAGATAACTTAAGGCTCGTAACGTACGACGTCAGTTAACCTTTATTACTGTATTTTGATTTGTTTGAAGATAAGAAGAGAGAGCAGGCTCAACTAAGGGGAGACTATCAAGTCCTACTGTTGTCATGCCAAGGATTCATCCTATGGTTGAGGTTTGAAACAGGGAACTCCTAGAAGTTATCATGCATAGGTTTCAACCTAAAGTTCTAATCATCACTTCCTTATCAAAGCAAGTGAGATTCCTAGGGGATCAGTTCAATGATAAAGAAACAGATAAAGCATCAGCTTAAACAGTAAACAGTAAACAGATATACAGTAAAATGCGTGCAATGCAAGTGAGAGAGGAAATGTGTGTGGGGCATCAGCCTCCACAAGCTCATCTCAACCTCAAGCCAGATATGACTAACTGCAATCATACAGAAGAAATAACATGCTATCAAGCAAAATATGAGTAACTATAATCATACAGAGGAATAACATGCTATCAAGCAAAACAAACCACATAGGCAAGGGAGCAGGGCTCTACTGAATACCAGCAAGCAAAGCCATACAGTAAAAATACAAGCAGAGGGAGCAACTCAACCTCTAGTGCAATCATGCTCCTAGAGTAAATCAATCTAAATATGAACTTATTATAATGCATCAAGCAAATCAAACAAGTCACATCAATACAGTTGCACAGCAAGAAAAACAGACAAGAAAAGAAAGCAGATCAACAACTTCCACAGCTTCACAGCAAAGCAATCTCTGACAGCAGTTTAGTCCTCAGTCTTCAACTGTTCTTCAGGGCTATCCTCTTCAACAGCAAGTATCAACTTGCTTCTCCAAGCTTCAAGTATCAACTTGTTCTTCATCTTCTTCAAGCTTCAGCTTCAATGGCAGTCTTCAGACACAGGGAAGTGGCAACCTCTAGCATCTTCAATCTTCTAACAAGGAACTCCATCCTCTATCAAGGGAGAAAGATTCATCTAATAAGAGCAGGGTTTGGATGATTGACAGCAGAGTGAAGACCAAAGGTCACCACTAAGCACTCCATCATCAGAGAAAGGAACCCTCAAAGGTTCTACCAACTTGTGAAGAGCCACACATCCTGCCAAAGGAGGGATGAGGCCTTCACAAGGGGACCTTATATCATAGGGAGGAATGGGAGTGATCAACACCTTCCATGTTTATGAAAGAAGAGAATCTATCTAGAAGCTCTGCCTACAAACCCTAATCTTAACACCTAATCAACACTACACCAAAAGAAGGGAAATCTTCACATCCAAACTTCTTCAAGCATTCCTCAGCAACCCCAAGCTTGTCTTCAACATCATCCAAGAGCAAGGAAAGCAAAACCCTAATCTAAGGGAACTAGTGAAGTCAATCTAATTGAATTAGCAAGTTAGGATCACCTAAAACCCAGTATTAAAGTTAGTCCTAACTAAAATACTAAAACCAATTGTAAAATCCTACAAAAATAACTATGGGACCCTAATTCAATCATGAACCTACCATACAAAATCCAGAGGTTGAATCATCCATTAAGTCCTAGAAAAAAAACCTAGATCACAAGGTACTAAGCATAAACCCTAAAAATAGAGCACCTAAAGTTTCAACTTAAAACTACCACCTAACTTCATCACAGAAATGTGAGAAAAATCTAAGGGGAACATGCATATCTATGCTAGCTACACACAAAAAATCAAGGCAAGAATCATCACCAAATGCTCAAACCAAATTCAACAAAACAAGGTATCAACCACGTCCATTTTAATATCAATTAATATTCAAAAAATGCAAATAAAATCACAAATGCATGAATTCCTAATATTTTTTATCTAAAAAATTCTAGATTCAATCATGAATCAGAGGAAAAAAGTATGGAATTAATTGACTTAATTTCCTATTTTTCATGAATTAATCTCTATGTCACATGAAATGATGAAAATAAAGAAAATAAAAGGAAATTAATAAAAAGCGCGTGGCCAATAGCAAATATAATCAGTTTATTCCAAGAATTGGGCCCAGGGGGTGCGGATATCAACCCTGTCATTAAGCCCAGAATAAATCAATTAATGAAACGGTGCGTTTCATTCTAATGTCTCTCTTCAGCGCTGAGATCAAATCGTGGCCCTCCAACGCACGCTTGAGTCCAAGGTCAAACCCTAATCTGAGGGCTCTTGTTCATCGTCCCCAAGTTTGAACTGAAATGGAGGGAGTTCTCAGACGGTGGCCTGAACAGTGGCGCCACCGTCTTCTCCGGTGAGACAACCTCCACAAGTCATCCAAAATCACAAAACCATACCTCATCCCACTCAAAATCTCACGCTGATCATGAATCTGGCCTTAGAATTTTCTAATTCCTTCTACATTTCCAAACCCGATAACATTTTCAGAATTCCTCCCAATCTTGATTTTCACCATTCTTCAAATTAAAGGTCTCAAGTTAATCCTCACTCTTCACTGATCAATTCCCACTATCCCATCGTGATTATCTCTCCAAGAACCTTGAGATATCAACCTCAACAGAAAATGATCACATGCCTAATTTGTCTCTAATTCACCAATTTCTGATCCTAAATCCAACTACATGTTGCAAGGATCCTAACCACATATGAATTGCTAAGTATCTCCTCCTAAATCATGCATAAGGGTGAAATGTACAAACCTGGTTTCAGAGAGGTAACAGAGGTGGTTTTTGCTCACTTCAACTGCCAAGATGATGTAGACACACTCCAAATTCACTCCCAAAGCCTTTGCACACCCTGATTTGGCTTGATTCTCCCTTGAATTGAAAACCCGATTTCAACTTGCACCTTCAAAATTTCAATGGCTCTTTCTGCAACCAGCTTCAATTCCTCCCAAAAAATGGCTGAGTTCACTCAATGACTTATATAGAAGTGATTGGGATTGTCTAGAAACTTCTGGATTCATCCAAATGAGATTTTGGATTTTCAAAATCTCTTCAAAATCTCACTCATGGCAATCACCATTCTGACTCCCTCTTGGCATGGCTATGTGTGTAATCAAATTCTCATGAGATTTTGAATGAGTTTGATAAGTAATTTTCCTTGTTTGTAAGCCAAAGGTATGAATTGGATATGTTGCTTCATCATGAAGAAATGAAATAGAATGTTATTCAAATGACCTCAAATCAAAATTCTAACATTGCCATTGTTTCTAAAATCATTTTTCCAATCAATTTGACCTATAATTTTGTTTCATTTGGTCACACAATGAATTATTTGAATTTTTTGCCATTAAATCCTTTTAATTCTTTCTTTTTTCAAAATTTCTTGAACCAAGTCTCTCCTTGAGCCATTTCAATGCCTCCTTGATGCATGGTCATGGTTAAAACCCCATTTTGAGCAACTTTCTAGTTGAACAAAATTTCATTTGAGACCTCTAAGTGGGTGAAAATGGCCTATGACCACAAATGACCTATAATCACCAAATGTCCAAAATACCCTTGACTTGTCCAAGCCATAAGTTGAGTTCTACAAATCCTATCAAGGACTTCTAGTACTCTATAGAAAGCTAAGAGAATAAGGAACAACATTAATGTTTACCAAGAATTCATAAGAATCATCCTTCTAGGGCAAAAGCTTCATGCAAGTTGGGTAACTTTCAAGCTCCAAATTCACATTCCTCAGATGACTTGTAACTTATCAAAGCCATAACTTGAGTTCTACAAATCCTATCAAGGACTTCTAGTACTAAAATTAAATCTAAGATCATGCTCTATAACAATCATGTTAGGGGCAAGATGAGATGACAATCACATCTTGAGCTAAATTGCCTTGCAGATAGGGGTCAAACTAGGGGATTTTACACTGTCAAGTCTTAGAAACCCTAGCTTGAAACTTCTCAAACTCTTCAATCATGATGAGTCAACCTTAGAATCATCCTTATAACATCTCAATGTATCAATACATGATCACATGGCTCTTGGATTATGTCTCAACCTTCTCCAAATCACCAGTTGACTTAGGGTTGACCCAGTCAAACCCTAGCTGCACCAATCATGGCTGAGCCTTCCTAATCTTGCACAATGACTTGTCTAGGCCTCAAAGTGATCTTCAACACTTATCATGAGCTCTCTCAAGACCTCAAGTCCAACTTCATGGCTTCAGAATCATCTGATGGCTTTCCACAACTCTCAAGCTAGGAGACCTACACACTTGGCTTCAACCACTCCCTTTGAGGATCTTTTACTTTCTCTGAAAAGGATATCAACCCTTGAACACCTGAATAACCTTCTTAGCTAGATTCATAGTCTTGTGTAGCCCTTGATTGGTAGTCATACCTCTTGATCTCTTGCAAACATGTCAATGAAATGCAAATGATAATGCTAATGTGAATGAAATGAAACACAAGCTAGGTAAAGAAATGTTGGGCAAATTTTGGGGTGCAACAGATGGCTAAAATTCGTTTTTCGCCAGCGGTAGTAAAATTTAAGTTAAGGGTCTTAATGGCCCAATATGCTTTATACTCTAATTCTACCGGCAGGTGACATGATTTGTCATAAACTAGCTTAAACAGTGTGGTTCATATTCGGGTCTTATAGGCTGTCCTATATGCCCACAGAGCTTCGTGTAATTTGGAAGACCAATCTTTTCTAGAGGTCGCAACTATTTTTTCTAAGATTTGTTTAATTTCTCCATTCGAAACCTTTACTTGCCCGCTGGTTTGCGGGTGATATGGTGTTGCTACACGGTGTCGGACTCCATATTTCGTTAATAGTTTTTCGAAAATCCTTGAAATAAAATGAGAGCCACCATCGCTGATGACGAGTCTTGGCACACCAAATTTGGGAAAAATTATGGTCCCATTTCGACACAGTGTCAACAGCAACGAGTATGTACTTGTTACCAAAAGACGACGAGAATGGTCCCATGAAATCAATTCCCCACACGTTAAAGACTTCTACTCCCAAAATGCCTTTCAGTGGCATTTCGTCGCGTCTAGAGATATTGTTGGTGCGTTGGTACCGGTTGTAGTTTATGATCGCGATATGGACATCTTTCCATAGAGTGGGCCAAAAGAGGCCAGATTGTAAGATCTTAGCGTAAGTCTTTGAAGTGCTTGCATGTCCTCCAAAGGGAGCAAAATGACAGTGAGAGATTATATTTTCAACTTCGTCTTTGGGAACACATCTACGGAAGATACCATCGACACCTCTCTTGAAAACCAGAGGCTCATCCCAATAATAGTGTTTAAAATTGTGTAAGATTTTTTCTTTTTGTTGGTAAGTTAAATTTGGTGGAAGAACTCCAGCTGCTAAGTAGTTGACAAAGTCAACATCCCACGGTAATGTGGTTTCAGTAAAGATCGCGTCCACAACTTCTTTTGTTTCAGTCTCATTATATATTAAAGATCGTTCAACCGTGTTTCCTAACTGAGCTATGAGTCTCTCATAAGGAAAATTATCATTAATATACACTTGCTCAGTTTTAATATCCTTCATTCTCGATAAATGATCAGCTACTACATTTTCAGTACCTTTCTTGTCTTTGATTTCTAAATTAAATTCTTGCAGTAGTAGTATCCATCTTGGGAGTCTCGATTCGGTGTCCTTTTTACTTAATAGGTACCTGATTGCAGCATGATCAGTATAGATAATTATCTTTGCTCCCACTAAGTAAGAACGGAATTTATCCAAAGCGAACGCGACAGGTAGAAGTTCCTTTTCTGTGGTGGCGTAGTTCATTTGTGCAGGGTCCAGGGTTTTACTAGCGTAATAAATCGCATGAAGCTTTTTATCTTTTCTTTGTCCTAGAACTGCACTTACGGCATAATCACTAGCGTCGCACATGATTTCAAACGGTAATCTCCAATCAGGTGGTTGCATGATGGATGCGATAATGAGAGATGTTTTTAACTATTTGAAGGCCTTCTGGCATTTATCGTCGAAAATGAATTCAGCGCCTTTCATTAATAAGCCAACCAGTGGTTTAGTGATTTTAGAGAAATCCTTAATGAATCATCGATAGAAACCGGTGTGTCCTAAGAAACTTCGTATTTGTCTTACGGTTTTAGGAGGTTGAAGGTTTTCTATAATTTCTATTTTTTCTTTATCTACTTCAACCCCCTTATCCGACACTCTGTGTCCAAGTGCGATTCCTTGTCGGACCATGACATCGCATTTTTCCCAATTTAACACGAGATTTACTTTTACGCATCTTTCAAGTACCATTTCTAGGTTCGATAAGCATCCTTCAAAACTCTGCCCACAAACAGAAAAATCGTCCATAAATACTTCCATGATGTCTTCTATAAAGTCAATGAAGATTGACATCATGCATCTTTGGAATGTTGGGGGAACGTTATATAATCCAAACGGCATTTGTCGATAGGCAAAAATACCATAAGGACAAGTGAAGGTTGTCTTTTCTTGGTCATCAGGATGAATAAGGATTTGAAAGAATCCTGAATAACCGTCTAAATAGCATAAATAGGAGTGCTTAGCTAATCGCTTAAGCATTTGATCGATCAAAGGCAAAGGGAAGTGATCTTTTCGAGTAGCTTTGTTCAATTTCCTATAATAAATGGACATTCTACTTCCAGTCACAACTCTTTGTGCTATAGATTCTCCTTTTTCGTTCTTAACAACTGTAACACCTCATTTCTTTGGTACGACATGCACTGGGCTAACCCATTGATTGTCAAAGATCGGGTATATAATTCCTACTTCTAACAACTTTTGTACTTCTTTCATGACTACGTCGCTCAGAATGGGATTTATCCTTCTTTGATTTTCTCTAGAGGTCTTGCAGTCTTCCTCTAGCATAATGCGATGCATACAGATTGAAGGACTCATTCCTTTCAGATTAGAAATGTTGTAACCTAGAGCAGATGGGTATTTTCTTAAGACATGCAGTAGTTTCTCAGTTTCTATTTGTCCTAAGTCTGCGTTGACTATCACTGGTCGTTCGAGCTTGGTGTCTAGGAATTCATACCTTAAATTTTTGGGTAGTGTTTTAAGTTCTAAAGTCAGTTTCTTTGGGTAAGGCATTTGATTGGGTGTCAGTGCTAGGCATTCGCTTAGACTGTCATCTTGGTATTCACCACACCAATTATCATCTTCAAAAATTGGAGGTATTGGAATTTTTAGGATTTCTGAATAAGAATTCTGTTCCATCTCCATTTCTCTTATGCACTCGTCGATGACATCTAGCAGACAACATGTATCGTCTATAGCTGGTGCTTGTAAGAATTGTGTCAAAAGAAATTCGACTTTCTCTTCACCCACTTCGAAAGTTAGCTTACCTTTCTTTACATCTATAATGGCTCCGGCTGTAGCTAAGAATGGGCTACCTAATATGATAGGGGTGTCAGCATCCTTCTTTATGTCCATGATTATGAAATCAGTAGGGATAGAATTTGACCTATACGTATCGGAACATTTTCTAGTATCCCTATCGAGAACTTAACAGAACGATCGACTAGTTGTACAAACATCTTAGTTGGTCTTAATTCTCCTATATTAAGCCTTTTGCATATGGACAAGGGCATTAAGCTAATATTGGCTCCTAAGTCGCATAGAGCTTTTCTTATGACAAATTTTCCAATTGCACAAGGTATGGAAAAACTACCTGGGTTTTTCAGCTTAGGAGGCATTTTGTTTTGGACTATCGCGCTACACTCAGCAGTAAGTGTAGCGATGTCGTTATCCTCGATCTTTTTCTTATTTGATAAAATCTCTTTAAGAAACTTATCATATGAGGGCATTTGGGTGATAGCTTATGTAAAGGGTATTGTGATATTGAATTGTTTCAGAAGTTCAATGAATTTCTTGAATTGCCCCATGCTTTTAGATTTAGCAAATCTTTGAGGATATGGAATGGGAGGTTTGTAAGGTGGTGGAGGCACATATGGTTCTTCTTTTTCTGCGGCCTCTTGGTCACTACCTTCTTTCTCTTTCATGTTTTGTTCACTTTCCTTTTCAGTTTCCTTCTCAATTACTTTACCAGGATTTTGATACATAGCTAGATTCTCAAGTCTTGGGTCGGTTGGTTCGTCCAATTTCGTACCACTTCGTAGTATGATAGCATTTGCATGTCCTTTTGGATTGGGTTACGGCTGTTTAGGAAATGTGCCTGCAGGAGCAGCAGTAGGTGCTTGTTGTTATGCCACTTGCAAAATTTGGGTTTCAAGCATTTTGTTGTTAGTGGCTAAAGCATCTACCTTGCTTGCTAATTGCTTAATTTACTCACTAGTGTGTATGTTTTGATTCAGGAATTCTTTATTTGTTTGAGCCTGGGTGGCTATGAAGTTTTCCGTCATTAATTCAAGGTTAGATTTCCTAGGAGCATTTTGAGCAGCTACGGCGGGTTTCTGATATCCTGGTGGTACATCAGGTGCTTGTCCAAGAGCATACAATGCATTATTGTTTTTGTACGAAAGGTTTGGACGATTTTTCCAACCTGGGTTATAGGTATTTGAGTAAGGGTTTCTTTGAGCATAATTCACTTGGTATGTGGAAACTCCTGTCAAAAGTTGACATTCAGGGGCAGAATGCCCAAGAACTCCGTATAACTCGTAGTTTAGAGCTACGATAGCCATGGTGGCTGTAGGGGTTATGTCAAACTTTCAACCTTTTGAGTGAGAGCATCTACCTTTGCATTAACTTGGTCAAGACTGCTTATCTCGTAAATACCACTTTTCGTTGGAGGTTTCTCTAATGAGGCTCTTTCACTTCCCCACTGATATAGTGATTTTGAGCCATACTTTCGATAAGTGCATAAGCCTCATTGTAGGGTTTATCCATTAGTGCGTCACCCACGGTGGCGTCTATTATCAATCTTGTGTTTTACAAGAGACCACTGTAAAAGGTATGGATGATCAACCATTCTTCTATACCGTGATGTGAGCAAAGCCTTATCATGTCCTTGTATCTTTCCCATGCTTCAAAAAGAGATTCATTGTCCTTCTGTGTGAATCCATTTATTTGGGCTTAAACCCCAAATATGTAAATCTGTCATATTTTGGGGTTATCGAGCACATTTGGGTGTTTGATTATGAGAATTTTCATATTCCTATCTTTGGTTGCAAGTGGGTTGAAAATAATAGTGGCATACAAATGGATAAGTTAGGATTTTTGCAAGTGGATATTAATAGGATGGGTTACAAAGATGAGTCTTTTATTCTAGCCTCTCAAGCTAAACAAGTGTTCTATGTCACTGACCCGACAAGTATGAAATGGTCTATAGTGATTTTATCTAACAAAGTAATTGATGATAACATTGTAGATCAATGTGATACTGATGTTGAGAATGAGTCATATATTAGAGGGAATGAATCGTATATTAGAAATGATCAGGATGAGAATATTATAGAGAATGAATCATATATTAGAAATGATCATAATGAGGGAATTTGGAGCAATCCATTTGTCCGCGTTGTTAAGAGACAAGTAAATCATATTCCAACCAAGAAAAGAAAGAGGTGTTAGTGAAAAAGGTACTAGTAAAATGTTATTATACATTTTTCAATAAAATTATATATTTTGTCATTCAATAAAATTATATATTTGTCATTTAATATAATTAATGGATTACATATTTTTATATTGTGTTTATGTTTTTCCTTATTACATGTCAAATGGCTAGTAACGAGGAAAACTCACATGATACTTCTAGGAATGATGGAAATGAATCAGTTCATGATGTGGAAAGAGAAATTACACGAGGAATAACTATTATGAAGGGAATCATTCGTGCAAGAGATAAAGGAGTAAAATATGATGTACAATGGAATGCAACATACCAACTAGTTGAGCCTAACGGTTCAATGTTGACAAGTTATATTGGTGCAATTGTTCGTCCGCAAATTCCAATCACTTGTGATAATTTGAGACTTCCAACGTTGAAAGTCGCTAAAGAAAAAATATGGAGTGAGATACATGTACCATATGTGATGTTATTTGTTTTTGTTGACGATTATGTCTTTAAATTACTTATACTAACACACTCTATGTATGGTTTTTCGTAGAGGTCTTTTAATATTCGTGATGAACGAAAAAAATATTGTCTTCAATTGGCCGGAAGAAGACACAGAGGGTTTCAAGCTTTTTTAACAAACAAGATTCTTAAGGATGCTCAAGAAAATTTTATTGAAGCAGAACATCCAAAGAAATATGCAGACTTGATTTCACCTAAAGAATGAGAAACTTTTGTAGTCAAACGAAGAACCTCAAATTTCCATGTAATGTTAATTTATCATGAACTTGTTTATATACTTGTTCCACAGGTGTTCTGATATGACTTAAACTTGTTTTTCTCTAAAGTGAGTGACATAAATCACCAATGAGCATCAAAACCCGCATATCCATACAAAAAAGGGCGTTTGGGATATGCACGCTTATAGCAAAGAATAGTAAGCATATATTAATGCTATGATATACTTGTTCCCCATGTGTTATAGTTGATCTTATTACTTGTCTTAATGTGTAGTTAGAAGAGGAGAAAAGTGAAGAAACATCTATTCCGGAACATGTTTTATGGAAGACTGCTCGTGTGGGTAAGGATGGAGTTATTAAGGAAGATGTTCAACAAGTTTTTGAGCAATGTGTAAGTATAACATTATTTCTTTAATTAAATCAAAATTTTATTAGCATACAATATTTATGCTTTTTCGATATGCATATGAGTTTCAGGAGAATCTATCTCAGTCTTTATCTCTAGCTGAAGACCATGATTGTAGGAGCATACTAAGTCAAGTATTAAATGTTCCTGAGTATTCCGGTCATGTGAGGGGTATGGGATTTGGGGTCACTCCAACATCCTTGTGTAAGCATCCAAAAAGTAAAATTTCTAGCAATAAATAAGTGATGGAATTGTTGGAAGAATTAATATCTCAAGTTTGTAAATTGAAAAAGGATAAAGAAAGAGATGTGTCAGGGGTTAAAGATACTAGCGACAAAGATAGTATCAATTGTAATTTTCAACAAAAAATTCTTGAGGTGATTATATATATTATTATGAAATTAAATTAGCATTTTTTTAATCGACACATATATACATTAATAATTTCATATTTATTATTGGTTTAGGGCATTTCACATTGTTAGCTCTATTTATCGTCACCGACTTATCGCATGGTTGGCAAGGGAAAAGTGCATAACACTTTGGGAGATGTACTTTACCATAAAATACTCCCTGCTGGATTTTTGAAAGTATTGATTGATATTTCTTTAGAGGGAGATGCACTATTACATATACCTGACGATGTTTCAGATGCATCATTGGTGGGAGACGCAATAGGATTGTTGTCAAACTTCATTTTCATAGATGATGAGGTATGTTGAAAACCATTATGAACCTTTGAGTATTCAAATGTTTTATGAGACATATAAGTTATTATTACATTGACGTACATTTTACTTACATCGTAATGTTAGACTCCTATAAAATCCAAATCAAAAGATAAGGAGATTATGCGGCACAACGATTTAGTTACATAAAAAAAAAAGAGGTACGTTGATATATATATGCATAGAAAATGTTAAGTCTATCCTCCAAAATCAAAAGCTTCATGATCTTATACATTACCTAACTTATATGATGTTTAGCTTCATACTTAAGAGTTGCAACAAGTCAGCAGGAATAAGAAGCCTGAATTTAGCAACATGTCCAAAAAAATAGGATCTTGCAAAGACTGAGTCTAAAAAAACATCTATTTCTTGATTTAGGTTGTGTCTTGAAACATATGTAGGAACAACAAATGTGATGGAAGGTGGTATTCATGAAATACCTATGGAGGAAGGATTTTTTTTCTTATACCGAAACATTTGCTAAAGAGGATATGGATCAAATTTTTTATCATGATGATTAGGCATCGGTGTTATCAATTCATACATTAGGTACTCCAATCAACTTTATTTAATTAATTGAACAATCTAATTACTCATTTCAATGAATAGTCTAATGTTAATTATGTTTTTATTTAAGGTTCTTGTATGAAAAATTGATGCGCCGCATCAATTGACAGAAAAATTCTCTTTCTTATCTCCCAACCGTATCTACGCACAGTTAATCGATCAAAATCCAAATTCAATCAAAGAGTACTTAGTCGGTGCATTTATGGCTAACAAAGACAAAGAAAAGTTGTTTCTTTTACCATATAATACTGGGTTAGATTTTCATTCTAACTTCATTTATTATAATTTTTGCTTTTTGACGTTGTGTAGAAAATTTCCATCTAAACTTTTGTTTTATTTTACAGTGGACACTGGATGTTGGTTGCGATTAATTCTATAAGAGAAATAGTATATTATCTGGATTCGTTAGATGGTGATCAAACAAAATACCCAAATATGAAGAAAATGGTTGATACGTAAGTGAGATTGTTCTAAATATTTGTGTGTATATTTATTTATTTATGTGAGATTGTTCTAAATATTCATTTTTATTTTGTTAGAGCTATACAAATATTCTGATCACAAAGAAAAGCTTGAGTACCAAAGAGTAAAGCAAACAATATTACATGGATTAGAGTGTAGGTATATTTTCACAATTTTGATTATAATATTGATGTTACTTGATAAAACAAGTTAAACTATATATCCTGATATATATTCGTATTCTTTATATGTGTAGTGTCCTCGTCAACTTAATGATATAGATTGCGGTTATTTCGTATTGAGGTATATGAAAGAAACTATTCTTTTGGATAAAATAGAGATTCCAAACATGGTATGGATTTATAAGTTAGGATTTATTTTAATATTTAACAGATATTTCATCTAATTAATTAGTTTTAACTAAATCATATTATGTTATATTATGTAGTACTTTGATGAATTCAAGTGTACTACTTACTCGAAAGATCAACTGGAAGAAATTAAGGAGGAATGGTGTCAATACATTCTTGAGATGAGAATTATATAAGGTATTGTCCTTCTTTCTTTTATGTGAAGTTTATGGTCCTTAGAGATTTTTGTTGTTGTGATGTTCTGTATTGGATTGGAATGGTTCTGGAAGAATGATGGGTGTTTTAATTTTGAAGAAAATTGATTATTAATGGTATAATGCATTTACAAATTTTGATAAAAACATTATTTTCTTGGTGTATAAGGTTTGTGTTGAATTATAATGGTTATAAGGTTTATGTACATTGAATTATATTGATCATAAGGTTTATATGTTGAATTATAACGTTTATAAGGTTTATGTGTTGAATTAAAGGTATGTGTTGAATTATAAAGGTTTGTGATAAATTTTGATAAAAATATGATTTTTTTTTATGTATAATGGTATATAACAATATTTATAAGGTTTGTGTTGAATTATAATGGTTATAAGGTTTATGTGTTATATAGCTTGGTTTTGATGCCTTTTAATTTGTTGGTTTCGTTTCAAATAGGTGCAGAAGATAGAGATCACAAGTTACTAAAAGTTGTTGATATGTGCAGAAGACAAATTCATAGTTTTTTAGCTAGAGTTGATATATATCTGGTGTGTGTGTGTGTGTGTGTGTGTGTGTGTGTGTGTATATATATATATATATATATATATATATATATATATATATATATATATATATATATATATATATATATATATATATATATATATATATATATATATATATATATATATATTGGTAATATACAAATTTGGAATATATATCCAAAACTATCTGTGTATATATATTGGTAATATGCAAGTTTAGAATATATATCAAAAACTATCTGCTATAACGGTTTCATGTTGTGTCAGCGCTTCTAAAAAATATGCTGCCATTTTATTAAAAAATAAGACTTATGTCAACGCTTTAACAAAAACACGCTACCATACGTGCACAATAGACATCGCTTTTAACAACAAAAAAACGCTTCCTAAATAAGACATTAGACAGTGTTTTAAAAAAAAAAACACTGCCTAAGTGGAGAATAGAAAGCACTTTGTAAAAAAAGCGCTGCATATAGTGGAGAATAGAAAGCGCTTTTAAAGAAAGAGATGCCTAAAAGAGACCTAAAAGAGAACTAAAGATATATTAGACATCGTTTTTAAAAGCGCCGTCTAAAGGGGAACAATAGAAAGCGTTTTTCAAGAAAAAATGCTGCCTAAAGGTGACAATAGAAAGCGCTTTTAAAAGGAAGCGCTGCCTAAATGAGACATAAGACAACGCTTTTTCATTAAAAAAGCGATGTCTTTACCTACAGCAGTGCCAGTATAGGCAGCGTTTTTAAACGATGTCTATGCAAAAAAAAAAAGCATTGTCTTTTCCCTTATATGGCGCAGTGGGTGAAAAAATTTGAATAATTGATAGGCTTGTTTCGGTGTTCAATAGTGCGAATGATAGCAAACCAACTCAATTTTGAGAGTTAGTTAAAACTAACAATGATGTCCCTAATACGATGTTTGGACGAGATGATATTGTTTTGATGGTTGTAATCTTTTAGATATAATATAGTGTTAAGTCCTTTTATTTGTTCTTCGTGTTGTTTTTTGTTGTTCTTGCTTTCTTTTTGTTGTAACCGAAAGTTGTATTCAATATGAAATTTCATGGTTGCAAAAAATAAATTACATATCAAGAGCGCATACAATTATTATGTTGTGGAGTTTGCTCCAACATTTAGACAATTTTACGACTGAGTCTAGGCTAACGGCATGTACCACATAATCTTACCCTTTTGTCAACCGTATTCATTTTGGTTCGAATACGCGTGCTATATTAGAATGACCTTTTTTTTCCTTCGCATATTTTTGTTGTGCCAAACTATGCCTCTTTGGTATATAGGCCAATAATCTTCCTTTACTACCATTGGAAAGCCATTGTTGTACATATTGAATAAGTTTAATGACTTTTTAAACCGCAGATAGTTGGTTGGAAGGATCCTGGCGAGCATATGGACATGTCGTAATGACATGGGAGCAAGGCATCAGAAGGATTAAAAATTTCCACAATCGCACCAACCTCTATCTAGTTTGATCCAATAGTATCTCATTGACCTCCCCTCTTTATGGTCCATTGTCTTCTATACATTGAATCAACCTCTATGACGGTCAAACATTGTAACGACATGTATGTTAGTTTTTGGCAATTTCCTATTTGAAAAATATCATATAATTTTTACTGAACAACTACTTCGATTGTAACACTGAACTCTATTTTGAACCTCTAATTTTGACCAGTAACTCTAACCTAAAATAGATTCATCTTACAGACACGATTACTTATAATTTTTTAGTTCTTTAAAAATAGAGTCCATTAATTCCACATTGTCATTCCTTCCTTTGCTTCATAGTAGTCTTTAAAAGGCCTACTAATATAGTCTATATTAAGTAGGTAGCCATGGAAGGGTCGTTCTTGCCCATACGTTGCAATTAGAAATTAAGATTATGTCGCCATCTGTCATTCCTTTTTCTTGTTTTAATTTTTTTTCATGTTAATATCTTTTATCTTTCTTTCTTTTTATCTCCATCGTCTCAAATTATATTTTATTGTATAAAATATAATTAAATTTTTATAAAAGAAGAAAATACATATCACTTTATAAATTTTTTTTTATAAGTAATATTGAAAAATAAAAAATTAGAAAAAGAAATATAATAAATAATAAACAAAATATAATATATAAAATTATTAATACATTATGGTATAGTGATTTTTGATAATATTTTGTCTTTGGAAATTTGTTGTATTCACATTTTTTAGTATCCAACCGTAATCTACCGTATTTAACAAATAATTATTTAAAACTTCCGTATGGTGCACCATAAACAAATTTATAAAACATTATCCAAACTTATTATAATAATATAAAAACGATTCGTTAGTTGAAGTAATCTTTTATGTGAAGACAAGAGTTAAGTGAGATTTATAATACTAATATGATAAACATAAAGAATAGGTAGTATTAGATTTTTGCAGAAATTTGAAAGTAGTAACCTGATTGACCAAAAATGGGTGAAAAATGATATATTTAAAGGTGTGTGTAACCACCAATATTCCGACAAAATTGTTTTGCATGATTGAGGTGAGATGGATGGTAAGCCATCCTTATCACCGGCATATATAGCAAGTAAAGCACGTGGTCCATCATCACTACTAACAACAAGTACTAGTCCTTTTGCCTTCATCACGACGGCACTATTTAGTTTTTATTTTACTGTTTCACTTTCAGGTGAACTACTATTTCTAATCATCAAGAAATAAAATCTAAAATTCTAAATGATTCGAGTGTGTAAGATTTCAGAATTTCATTATGGCTACGGTTTTGAAAAAACAGTCGCGGTAAAAATTATCAGGTCGGATTGTGATTGTGATTTAGATAGGTCGTTCTTTTTAAAACGTTTTGTGTTACTGTTCTAAATTAAGCAAAGTAATCAATTATTGCATCACCTTCAGAATAAAACATCTCAATTTATACTGTAGTGTATAATTACTACTTGCACAATAAGTAATTAGTCTAAATTTACACCATTTGATGGTATTATGATTAGTTGAATATGATATAAATATTATTCTAAATATCTGATTTTTATATCATTCGTTGATGGCGTGAAAAAATCTCGAAAGCAGAAAAGAAAATTTAGTAGAAGTGGAGACGAGAGAGAAAAGAGAATTCAGAATGCGGAATTCTAAAATAAAAAATATGAGATGGGGAAACATCTATTGATAGGCAAAAATTTGATCAAAATAAGAGAGAACGTGGAGGGAAGTGGAGCGGATTCAGCCTAAAAGTAGTCATTATGCAACTTAATCAAAGAAAAATGTAAAAACGTCATAGGTAAGGCAAAATGCAGATGTTTTCATCAATAATTAGGATTATCATAATTAATTAATATTACAATATACCATTAATTAATTAATTTACCTCACACAATTATTAAATTAATTAATATTAAATGATAATAATAAATAATTTTCATCATTTTGGGTACCAAAAAAATATTAGAGCTGAATCCCAAGCCCAATATCAGACATAGCGGACTGGCGGCGGCGAGCACACGTGTGTAATGATTCATGGTAGTGTGTTCTCATCTAACAACAAAATTGGGTATCCATTGGGGTCAAACCCAATTCGTAAACTTGAAATCTATAAACACTATTAAACTGTGCTCTCCCTCGAATGTGGGGCTTTGCTGAACTTTCTCAAATTCATTACTATACACACTAACTCATACTTGTGCTCATTTATTGCAAACTTAATGCCACAAACTCCTTCCAAGTCTCCGTTAATCCATTGATTGCCAACAATCCCCTACTTGAATTTTAAAAAGTGATTTCATAAGGAATGTCAAACTTTTTTAAGATTGTGCATACGCATAGATGTCTGCGACTTGAACCTTTGCATAGCAAGTAAGACTTTGATTCAACAAGAGTGACACAATTGTCTTGAACTCTATCTTAGACATCAAACTCACACACAACTTTTTCTTAAGGTGTATTCTAATATCCCTTGTTTTAATAGCACTGCATGTGTATCCTGGTTTAGTGAAGGTTCTAGGAGTTCTGCCTCGAAATTCTATAAGAACCGACCTAAGTTCCTTAATCACATAGATGAGTCTTTCAAGAGTATTCATGTGCCTAGATATTCCCTCATACAAAGTATAGATCTCATTTTAAGTTTCTATTATATCATCCTCTTATCACTTCAGGATTCATGTTTCTCTTATTCACACTAGCATGATCACCTCATATTACTCATAACTTATTATTACTCATTTAACTTATTTCTTGAGATCTCCAATCTATTATGTCAGGTTACCATAATGAACAACTCAATTCTCTATAGGCATTAGTCTCATCTTCTTAGATGTATTATGGACTTTCTCTCTAGCTAATCCTTTTTGTCAAAGGATCTTCTAAATTTTCATCAGTGTGTACATGATTCACTCTTATAACTCCTTTAGATATACAGTCTCTAACTGTGTTGTGATTTCTTCTAATTTGACATCTTTTACCATTATAATAGTGGTTCTCAATTTTTGCAATAATCGCGGTACTATCATAATGGATTAACATAGCTGGCATATTTTTCCCCATAAATGGGTCTCTGTTAAAAATCATTTTAACCAACTTTCTTCTTCACTAATAGTCATTAATGTTATCATCTCAGACTCCACCGTGGACTGAGTCAAGATAGTCTGTTTCTTTGATTTCTAGGATACAATTCCTACTGCTATACTAAATATATAATGACTAGTTACTTTGGAATCACTTGATAAGGTATTCCAATATGTATCATTGTATCCTTCAAGTACATAGGAAATTTATGATAATGTTAATCGAGATTCATGGTCCTTTTAAGGTATCGCATGACTCGCTCAATAGCTTTCCAATACTCATTACTCGGTATACTAGTAAACCGGCACAACAATCCTACAACATATGCAATATCGTGTCTAGTACAATAAGTGACATACCTAAGACTACCAATATTGCTCGCATATTTTGTTTGTGTGACACTATCACCAATCTTCTTAAACAATTTTATACTTGGATTGTATGGTGCGCAAGCAGGTTTACAGTCAAAGTAGTTATATTTCCTTAAAATCATTTCTCCATAGCGAGATTGATCCAAAGAAATTCCTTTTTCGGATCTAGTGATATTGATATCAAGAATCAAACTGGCTTCACCGAGGTCTTTCATATCAAATTTGTTGCTCAACAATGATTTCACATCATTAACCACATGAATGTTTGATCCAAATATTAGTAGATCGTCTACATAGAGACATGTGATAGTGCAAATGGGATTCTTAGATTTATAATAAATTCATTTTTCACTTTCATTCCCTTTGTACCCATTTGATGTCATTAAGTTATTAAGATTTTCATCCCATTGCGTTGGAGCTTGCTTTAGAACTTGGGGAAACTCCAAAACTGGAGAAAAACCCACGACCTTTGTCAATAGACAATAAAAGAATAACACTATATGAAAATTGTTACAACACATAATATACCCTCACAAACCCAGGCTTCCCATTACACCCACACTCTCCAAAATAAATATTTAACTACATCTCGCAACACTATAGTACAAGAGCATCAGAGAACAAAGAAAGTCAAATATAAGCTTAAAGTGCTTTTGACTGGTGCATCTTGGAATGAAGAACTTGAATCATATATATATATATATATATATATATATATATATATATATATATATATATATATATATATATATATATATAGCATTTGACTCCCACTTCTTTTATAAAAATAAGCAATCTGAGATTTCAAATAACTTGTATCATATATATAGCCTTGGACTCTCTCTTCATTCACAAAACTAAGCAATGTGGGACTTCTTTAACATATATATTTTCAACCAACCCCAACAATCTCCACCCTGATTGAAAATAATACATAAGCGTTCATTGTCTTCACCGATAATCATACTTCACCATAAAGAGTTTAGTCACTTGAAGCTACACCACTCCAAGAACTTCGCATTGTCTTCACCTACAATCATAGTTTTCAAAAACTATCATACTCCACCTAAAGAAAAGTATACTTCACTTGAAGTTAAACCACTTCAAGAATTTTCTCATGTCGAAAACCAGGTTGAAATTTTATGGTGCAACTTTCTTGTTAGAAGGAAGCTCTTCAACCATCGACATAATCTCACAACACACTTTGCATTAATGCCCATGTGTTAATCCGCTAGCAATAACTCATATTTTTCCATGACAGTGGAAATGTCATGAGGACACACTTCTCAATTTTTCAGAAAAGATCAACCTCTCTCATAACAAGAGAGACATTGCTAGCATTTAACTTAGAGCCCTTCTCTGACGCAGCCCGATTGGAAAACTTATACTTTATATGTCCAAGCTTTCCACATTTCAAACATCTCACATTTGTTTCATTGTTTTTCTTCACATACGACCTTCCTCTAGCAACCAACACTGAGTTTGATGAAGTATTCTCCTCACCCTTCAATCTTCTATCTTTAGAAATAATCTTACTAGTAACTTCTTCAAAGCTCAAAGCTTTCTTCCCATATATTAAAACAGGTTTAATATGCTCATAGGAAGATGAAAGAGACCGTGCGAGTATCAAAGATTTATCTTCATCATCAATCTTGACTCCAACAGTTTCTAATTCAGAAACAATACCATTTATAACACTTAGGTGATCAGATACTTTCGTATGTCCATCCATACACAAGCTATGAAACTGCTCCTTCAACAATAAATGATTTGATATACCCTTTCCTTGATATAGTTCTTCGAGTTTCTCCCAAATCTCTTTGGTTGGTGACATACTAGGAACATTCGCAATAATATTCTTAGCCAAAGACATGCAGATTGTTTGTACTCGAAGATCTCAAATCTAATTCCTCCCACTTCTCGTTGTCCATGTTGGAAATGTTTCCTTTCAACGTCTTGTGTATTCTTAATTGTATCAAAATATTTTTGACTTGAATTTTCCACAAGCCAAAATTAGTTATTCCATCAAAATTAGTTTTGCACTTGAAAAACTTGATATTTCAACCAAAACCTTCCCTACAATAAAATAAAATTTCCCAACCAACACAGAGTATGAAATTTATTTTCTGATGTGGAAGATCAGCCAAAATTGCAACCACAGAGCATAATAAATTTTTTTTTTATACCCCACCAAACCAAGGATCTGATACCATGCTGAGCATAACAAGTGTGAGTAGTATAGGTAATAGTCCCACATTGGCTAGAAATATGGAGACTTGAGTATTTATAAGTGGGAGAACCTATACACCTATCACATTAAGGTTTTGGGTGAATATGTGGTGTGTCTCTCACGAAGGTGTTGCTCAAAAGAAGAAGTCCCACAATGTTCAATGGTCCCTAGTGAAAATCCCCCAACAGTGGTATCAGAGCCTTTGGTTTGAGTGAAGGACCGTCTCACTTGTATCGAAAATACTCCCCACAGGTGGTGGGTATGAGGTGTCAACTTAAGGGATAACATTGTGGATAGACTCATACTTGAGGGGGAGTGTTGAGTATCGCAAGTGTGAGTAGTATGGGTAATGGTCCCACACTGACTAGAAATGTGGAGACTTGAGCATTTATAAGTGGGAGAACCCATACAACTATCACCTTAAGGTTTTGGGTGAATATGTGGTGTGTCTCTTAAAAAGGTTTTGTGGATAGACTCATTGTTTAAAAATGTTGTTTTAACATCCATTTAATGTAGTATTAAGTTATAAACAACATCAATTGAAATCAGTACCCTAATAGATGTAATTCTAGTGACTAGAGAAAAAGTATCAAAGAAATATATTGTTTCTCTTTGCCTAAAACCTTTGGCAACAAGGTGAGCCTTGTACTTATCAATTGTTCAATCAGGTTTTAGTTTCTTTTTCAAAACCTACTTATAATCGATTGGCTTACAACCAGAAGACAAGCCTACTAAGTGCCGATGTCCTGTTATATTTTAGAGAATCTATCTCATCGTTAATAGCTTCTTGCCACAAATCTGCATCCAGAGATCACAAGTATTCTTGAAGATTTATTGTATCTTATTTTATTGTATAGGCTATATAATCGGGCTCATGGTATTTAGAAACTTTTACTTGTTTACTTCGTGAAGTTCTATTTCTACTTCATCGTTGCTTTCAGTGCTTCTTATCACAAGAATATGATTTGCTTCAGTGCCCCCACTATTTTTCGATTTGAAAGGAAATTTGTCTTATAGAATTCAACATCATTTGATTCTACGATCCCTTTAGAATTTGTTCATAACACCTATATGCCTCATTGTTTGATGCATACCCAATGAATAAACATTCATAGGCTCTACTATCAAGTTTAACTCGCTTCGAATTCAGAATTCTGACATAAGCCAAACAACCCAAAGTTTTAAAGTAATACAAGTTTGGTTGTCCTTTCTTCAATATATCATAAGGAGAGATCTTATTTTTAGACTTGGAAACTCTATTCAGGACATAGCAAACAATCAACAAAAATTTTCCCCACCAATGAGGAGCAACACCAAAATTCAATGTAATTGCAACGATAAGTTCACTAAGAATTCTATTATTTCATTCCGCTTTACCATTTATTTCAAGAAAGTATGATCAATCGTTTCATGTATAATTACGTGTTATTTGTAAAATTCATTAAATAAACCAGTATCATACTCAGTTCTCCTATCACTACGAAGTCTCTTAATCTTCTTACTAAATTGATTTTCAATTTCATTCACATAAATTTTAAACATGTAAAGTGCTTCACTTTTATTCTTCATTAGGTATACATAAGTATAATCATAATAATCATCGATAAAAGTGATAAAATAACGTTTAACGTTTCCAGTTAAAGTTCCATTTAATTCACATATATTAGAGTGTATAAGATATAAGGTGATCAGATTCTTAAATTATTGATTTATGTAATGTCTTAGCTATTTTACCTTAACTACAATATTCACATTTTTCTAAGTCATTCACAATCAATTTTGGGATTAGGCCTAAGTTGATTAAATTAGAGATAATATGCATATTATCATGCCAAACATTAAAATGACACAAGGAGTAAACAGAAGGAGAAATTTTATTCAAATAAACATTCAACTTAAATATGTCATTAGTAACATATCATTTCTCAACAAAAATATCATTCTTAGTGATGGTGTACAAATCTTCCCCAATAGACTGACTAAACTCTGCCTTATTCAAAAGAAAACTAGAAACAAGATTATTCCTAATTTCGAGAACGTGCATGACGTCCCTCAAGATTAAAGTTTATCTGAAGGTGAAATTCAGCTCCATGTGTCTAATTCCAGCAACATTAGTGGTGTGAGCATCTCCCAACAACACTTTCTTATCTTCAGGATTCGTGTAAGTTTTAAACTTAGCACGATCATAACAGACATGACGAGAGATGCCAGTGTTTATCCACCAACCATGTTTATTTCAGCGATCATAACAATGAGTTGCTCATTAGTCAAGTTAATTTGTGCATTAGAGCCAACAACATATTTAGGTATGCTTTTACATATCTTAGCCATATGACCGATTTTTCACAAATAACGCAAGTGAAAATAGGAGCATCCTTTCTTTGAGGTGGTGGATTTTACTTAGCAATTAGAGCATTCAGGGCCTTGGAAGGGTTCTTAATTCGGCTCACAACATTGAAGTTTTGATTCTTAAGTGGTTTACTGGTTGGCTTTATAACCATACCGAATATCTTTTTTGTTGTTAGAAACAACCAAGACATCATTTTTCTGATCTTGTTTATGAGAATCTTCTTCAATTTTGGGGCCATTGGGTGAATTCTTTCTTGAGCTATAAATCGCCTTAGCAAATTCAGTTATAGCAGTTACATCTAAATCCACATATTTCTTGTCGTTAGTTTCTTGTTGGATAGACAGACAAACGAATGGTGTACGTGTATAATGATTCATGGTATTATGTTCTCACCAACCTCAAAATTGGATACCCCTTGGGGCCAAACCCAATTGGCCAATTTGAAATATATAAACACTACTAAATTCTGTTCTCCCTCCAATGTGAAACTTAATGAAGTTTTTCAAATTCACCATCATACATATTAGCTCATACTTGTGCTTATTTATTGTCAATTCAATGTCACCAACTCCTTTCGATTCTCCATTAATCCTTTGATTTCCAACATGAAATGAACGTAGTGAAATGAAGCCGAGCAGAATGAAGTGGAGTGAAATTGAATAAATGGAATCTGAACGAAGTTATGATTCTATTATTTAGAAGCTTTAAGATGGAACTAGACAAGTTGTTCATTCCGTCCAAATCGAAGGAGAAAGAATATAAAGGTAAATGATAAAATGAAATTCATACCGCTCTATTATGCTCAACACCATCCAATTTTAAATACTGCAAATAATAAAATATTATTTTATTTAATCTCATTCTCCTTCTTTTCATCTGATGTTATCAATCCAAACAAATCATAAATGCTAACCATTATTGGATTGGATTAGTCTTTCTAAATTTTTATTTGAATTTTAAATGACCCCTCGTTAATGAACGATGAAATTAACCGTCAATGTTGAAAGGCCTGATACCAAATTAAAAGAAAATTTAAATTACTTATATCTTTCTATTTCTATATGGAATGAGGAATTTCATGAATGTAAATGTAATGCACAATGTAATTTATACATGTTATTGTGTTACATAGTAGTCAAGACCGACATAGATTTATAGTATAGTTTAACTAAGGTTGGCAAATTATTTTAAAAATTGAAAAGACCAATACTTTAATACAAAACATATTTAGGTTACATAGTCCAAGATACATATCCCATCATGAAGTGTCTTTTACTTATAGTAGGTCAGTCAAGTTAAATAAATAGAAAAAATATATTCTATTTTTAAATATTTAATTTCTCCATGCGAATAATTTATTTATATATTTAGAATTATGTTTGTTTGCCTTTGACCTTTTTAAATATATATTTTTAATTTAAATGTCATTTTAGTCTCTTTATTTTGAAAATCATTTTTATATCCCTTAATTTAAAATTTTTTCTCAATTTTGATCCATATTCTATTTTTAAATTTATTTTGTAAACAAAGGCTTGAAATGACAAATTTAATATTTATATTATATTTTATGAGCAGTTTCCTCTTAATTTTGTTCGACTAAAGATTTTCATATCATTTAAATAAATCTTAAAATAGAGCTAGGAACTAAAAGCAAGAAAAATTAAAATTAGAGAACAAAAATAATTTTAAAATTGAAAAATTACAATTTTATTTATAATAAAAAATAAAAGATCAAAAAATACATTTAAATCTATATTTTATTTAATTTTTGTAATATATAAAATATTCAAAGTCTTTTGAATATAAATATTGAAAGAATCAATTCTAATATTATATATATATATATATATATATATATTAAAAAAATAACTAATAAATATCTACTACTGCCTCTGTTTTTATTATAAATCACTTTTGGGAAAAATTTATACTATAATATAAGTCGTTTTATAATATCAATGATTCATTAATGTTATTTTTCTTATTATATCCTTAAATATTTATTATTCTCTCTCTTTTTAATTATCTAAAATTTGTCTTTTCAATATAATTAATAAAGGATAATTTTTAAAATCATTCTTAATTTTTTTTATACTATAATTATTACACTTCTTAATACGTGCGAAAAGTAAAAAATGACTTATAATAAAAAACAGAAGGAGTATAACCTAAGCTAAAAAATGTTTTAAAAAAAATATTAATTTGTTGAATGTGTTATATAAATTAAATCAAATACTATCTCCGTTTTTAATTATAAATTGTTTTAGAAAAAAATTTTAGACCACAATATAAGTCGTCTTATAATACCAATAAATCATTATTGTTATTTTTTTATTATATCTTTAAATATTTATTATTATATAAATTTATCTTTTCAATACCATTAATAAAATATATTTTTGTAAAATCTTTCGTAATTTGTCTTTTTCATACTACAATTATTATATTTTTTAATACTTGTAAAAAATAAAAAATAATTTATAATAAAAAGCAGAGGTAATATATTTTTAAATAATTCAGGGCATAGTTAATATGAATTTCTAAAAAATATCTAATATCCAATCTCTACTATTTTAAATAAACAATGATTTTTCTATAATAAAAATCCAACAATAAATATAATATTTTATCAAACTTCTTCAAAAATAATAGGATATATTGTGTCTATATTTTATGCCCTTTAAAATAGAACCTTATTTAACTAATCTATTAATTTATAAGCTATTTATAAATATGTTAGATGACTTATAATTAAAAAGATAATATTATATGAAATAGTTTTTTAAATAGATTAAACAATTATATAAGACTTTCATAATGATAAACCTCAAAACTTTTTTTCAAAAGAAAAATATTTAAAAGCACATAAACAGAAATTAATTACCAAATAAATAATAAAATATAGGATAGATATGTTAAATTGGCCGACATGATTCCCATTTGGCATATATGCATTTTGTCAACCCTTCCTATGCTTAAAGTGTGTCACGTTGAACCGACTTTGACTTCTCTTGCGTGAGTTTTAGGTTTTTAGTCGAAACTTTTTGACAATTTGAATTCATGCATTCTAACTTACATAGCTTTAAATCCTTTTTAAACTACTATATCACCTGCTCACTTTAATATGAGATTTATTGTATCGTTCAACTTGTATGATGCATGCCAAAATGTTTGGATTCAAAGGGAGGAACTGAACAGTCTTTTATCGACTACAATGTTAAATATTTAGGAGCATAAAATGGAGTATTTTAGAGCTATAAAAGTAGTTATTAAATTGTTAGAGTTGCATAAAAAAATTTTATATTAAAATGTAATTAACGCCAGTGACAGATCCAAAAATTTATATTAATGGGGACAAAAATTTTTATTACTATTTTATATAAAAATAAATTTATTTAACAATGATAATATTATTTTCATTATTTTGTTTGTTTTTAAAAAATATTTACATCAATAAAAAAAATTGCAAAATTTTATAAACTTTATATAAAAAAATATTTGCTTGAACAAATAAATTTTTAATGATAAATAAAATAATTAAAATACAAAAGAAACTTAAAAAAAAAGACTATAATGAAACTTTTTATTTCCTTTATAAATAATATTTAATATTTATTGAATAAAAGAATTAGAGATTACAAATTAATATATTAAAATTAATGGGGGCATAATTATTATTTAACGGTATTAATATAAAACTATTGAACATTTAATAAACAAAGCGAACAAATAAGTGGGGGCAGATGCCCCCAATTATATACATCTAAATCCGTCCCTGATTAACGCAAACATGCAAACGGAAGATTATACATGGCAACATAATATATACTTGCAGGAACTCACTCGAACATGTTCTGAGGTTGACGGGAAAAATTCACGTTGACTGAGTTTGCATTCAAGTTTGAATTTTTTTCAATTATAAAATATAAGGACGAGTCGAGTAATGAAGACACTAATACTCACCCCAAACCCGTCCCATTTATTTTATTATCTACATTATTATTTATTTTTATAACTTAGAATATTAAATATGTGATAATGTTTTGATATTTTAATTTGTGTTTATAATTAAAAATATTTGAAATGTATGTATGAACTTTTTTTTTAGATTGTTTTATTTTTTGATTTTGGAAAAAAAATTAATATTTTTAGTAAAATAATTAATTTCACTAAATGGATGGTGGCGGGGCGGTGATACTCGAACTCATTTGGGATGAGTTTGAGTTTTAATTCTCCATCCCCCTTCGGGTTTAGGGCGGGGAACGAGGATTGTTTGGGGTTTCGGGTTTGGGTTTGGGAGAGGTGAAAACCGTCCCGACCCGCCCTGTTGTCGTGCTTACGGAAGATGGTTGAAACACGATCCCACGACATTCACGATTCAAAAGAAACAACGTAGGAAGCAAGCAAATGTGGGGCATAGAGGGCAAGGGAGGAAGAAGAAAGGAGCATAAGGAGAATACAACCATATTTTTCTTTACGGAAATCCCATACAACTTTTAGAGCTAAGGAAATGTATAAAAATTTTAAGAAATATGGAGATAGACAAAGTAGTGATAACGCCTAAGAAAGATAAGATAAAGAAGAAGTATGGATTCGTAAGATTCATCAAGCTCAAGGATGAGAGAATTGTTGCTATCAAGTTAGATATATAACATCATCATTCAGAGTTGAAAGATTTATGCCAACATCTCAAGATATCAAAGGAGGAACTAAGAAGTGGAACAACAAAAGAAAGAGAGGAAAACCAAGAAGTGGAACAACAAAAGGAAGAGAAGAAAACAGTAAGCTTGTGTTGTTCACGTAGGCCATATCAGTATTGGGTCGAGTGGAAGTATGAAGTCGTACAACCAAATAACTAGAAACATATAAGGCCATTATAGAAAGACATATCAAAATATTCAAGATGACCGGAAAGAGAGGAGATTTTGTACACAAGTGGTGACATACAATAAAAACCAGATAGAACCTAAATTCAAAAAGTCAAAGGAATCAAAACCAATGTACCGATATAATTTTATTATATCTTAAGAGGGATAACATAAGAAGAATAAGGAAAATCAAACATGTTGGGCGAGGTGAGTATATTGGGTAGGACCTTAGGTCGCCCAAGGCTTTGCCCATGATGCCAGGTGATAGGAAATACTCGCCAGATGGGGATTCCTAGTCCCCAAATTGGGCTTGGACCATCCGAATTAACTCCACTCGTACACTAAACACGGTAAGTGACGTGTCCCAAATACTAACTGACTAAGGGTCAATCAGAGGGAGAAAATCGCTTCTCCCACAATTTAAGAAGTTCAATTCCTCCCATGACCATATTACTTGGTCATGAAGCTAGGGAAAACCATTATCTGAATCTCTAGCTCAGGCCAAAGAAACCTATATAACTACCTCATTTTTAGAATGAGGAAGGAAAAGATAACAAAAATACAAAAATACAAAAATATAAAGCTTTTCACCCCTATGTGAGCTAGCTCTTAACTCCACAATGACCTTAAACCCTACGCCGGCCTTTAATCACAAGAGGTTTATCACGAATTTGTATTTTTAGCAAGTACAACAATCATTTGCACACTTAGAGTTCAAGGTCGTAGAAGAGGAAATAACAAGGTTTAACAAGGCATATGTAGGAAAAGTGGAAAACCCGGGAATGACTTACAACATCAAAGAAGCATTCCATACAGAAGGCTATTTTTCAATAAGAACCACTTATTTAGAAGCTAATATATGTTCGTTATATGAACGGGTAGAAAGGGAGGTGAAATCATTAGTAGAAAAAGCAATGGACTAGCTAGGTTAATGGTTTTCAGAGATCAAAGAATGGAAGTCTTGAGATGTCTATAATGAAAGAGAAACATGAATAATATGTATGGTATTCCATGTTATGCATGGTCACCAAATTATTTTGAATTCATATCATCTCCCTTAGGAGTATACATTTATTCAGATGACAACGCAAGCATTCAGGTAAAAATGGATGTAGCAAGATTCATAGTTATAACAAAATACAACATGGTTCTAAATGAAACCTTCTGTTGCGGTGAAAATTTGATATCAAGCTATTAATTAACTTGAACCATATTTCTTTTTACAACCGGACTTTAATTTATCCAAAGGATAGGTCTAAAGAAAGAAAGAACCTTTTGCGCGATGTAACGACAACGCTTAAGAGATTCAGGGATTCGGGGGTTGGTTATATCTAGGGAAGGTATTAGCACCCTAAATATCTGTAGTACTCTAGAGAAACCTTTTGTTTAATCAATTGCTAAGTTGGTGAATTGTGCTATGGTTTAAGGATTGGGAATTGAGATAAAATAAATAAAAAGGCCTAAGTGGTTTTCTAAGTTTGCTCGCAAAGGTATCGCACCTTCTGCCTACGTATCCTGACTAGGATAGAATCAGAGCAATCGTAGTTCGCCTCACAAGGGAAAAGAACACTTGATGATGATCAAGGTTCAAAGGGGAAAAAACATGACAATGTTTGTGTGGAGTTTGACAAAACTCCCTAATCTAGGTTGTAACAGGGGGAAGTAAGAAATCATGACGATGATTCTTACACAGAGTTGACGAACTCTTTCCTAGGGTTCTAGTTGCAGATCACTCCTAGTATGGGTGGGTTTCTTAGACTTCAAGCAAAGTCTAAAGGCTCCTAATCTAGGGTTGAAGTGACTTAACAAAGTCAAAGGATAGCAGAGATTTTGGTCCAAGACATTGACAGTCAAGTGGACAGACCTTCCTTTGGAGGGGGAGATAGTGGCAACTGGATGAAAGCTAACAAGCTTCATCACTTGGGGATAAAATAAATACAAACATTATACTAAATCATCCATGGTGACAACCAATGAAAAAATATTAAGGATGAAAAAGCAATGATGACAATCAAAGCAGATGATTAGTACGAAAACTGTGACGACAGATCGCACCTGGAGTACAGTTAACAAACAGATGTCATGAACATGATAATAATTCAAATTAATAATCCTAACATGTTAACCAACATGTATAGGAATGAGAACAATCAATTTTCACAAAGAAAAACAAGTGGAACCCTTTTAACTTTCATCTGCAACAACTAGGGTTAGTATTGTCAATATGACAAGTTGCACATAGTCAAACATGGTGAAAAATTAATCAAACAGGGAAAATAAAATTAGGACATGAAAGTACACATTAAAACAAACATAATGAAAAAATAATGGGTGAAAAATGATAAAAAATGAGAGAGTTATGATTTTTTGAAGTTTCATGTGAAAAATGAGAAAAAGTGGCAACAAGGGTTATCACAAGGGATCGAACCCATGCCAAGTACAATACGCACGCAAGTCTCAACCGCTGGGGCGGCCATACATCCATTAACCAAAGTGAAACAATAAATATACAAGGCTTGTTTGGTTATTTTGCTGGGCCAAATGTGAGGCTTTTTAAGATTTTGCAAAAGCATCCATAACTTTCTCATTTCTTGGTCTTTTTTCACAAAGTTTATATGGATTTGGGGTAGAATGATCTGAGGATTAAGATGATGGTGGTGATTTTCAAAAATACCTAGCCTAGTGAAAAACCCGATAGGGGTTATGTCATGCTTCCAAATTTGAAAATTGTCATGTACAGCTTGATACAATCACTCTTACCTCCAATTAAACATACACACACATCATTTAAGGGATAATGAATCAAACCAGAACATGATTGGGAATAAAATTGAACTGGAATGAATAATCATGTTCAAGTTGCAAATGATCAAAGAATAACAATGCATGACAGTTGGGGTTTTTGAGTTCCAAAGCAATTCAGACCAAAGCAATATTGTAAACACATTCTAAGCATGATTATGAGTGTGTGTATGTGGAAAAATCAGAACTGGAATAATTTTGTAATGATGTGGCTCTCAAAGTGCATATTATGTATTATGTACATATGATGGTACAAGTTGGTGCTCATGAGGTTTTCAGTGGTTTGGTTCATTCAAACATGTTAAAAATGATCACATTATACTGTTATAACACAAAGCTTGCAAGGAAAATCATTGATTCAAAATCTGGTATGTGGTGTGCAAATATGTGAAAGCAAGAAGCAACTCATGAGTAACATTGTGGTACAGTGTATTTCCAAGCAAAACAATGGTTCTAACATCACATATACATCTAATATCAAGTGTGTGCAAGGTGTTTTCCTTGAAAAATAAAGTATTGCCAAAAGTGGCTAGGTGTGTGGATGTGTGATGTCAACTTTGCATTTTGAAAGTGAGTTTCTCTAATTGAGGGATTTTTGATGAAATTATTGTGCAAGCATGTTTGAAATGACCAAAGTGAGGTGTGTGTGTGGTGGTTTCAAGGAAAATTGGGTTTATGCAAAAAATGCCAAGTTGTGGCTTGATGTGTAAGTAAAGGTAGCTTGAAGACATGAAACTTACAAAAAACAGTTTTGAGGCCAAGATAATTGTGTCAACAACTTTGAAATGGTAAATGTGACATGTTCAAAATGAGATTTTGGTGTAAAGTAAGTTTGTGGCAAAAATGATATCTCATCATAAATTCAAGTATGTAAATATGACAGCAAGCTAACTCAGAAATGCTACAAGTTATGATTTTGCTCCACATCAGGCAGCAATTACAAACAGATCATGATGGGAGACTAAATTGATACAGCAGGAAAATCCCAATCAGTTTTATACACATCATGCACAACAGTCCTATTCATCGTGATTCAAACCTTAAACTTGAGTTTTAAACAAGTAGTCATAAAAATGAGGTTTATGTTTGAGGTTGGTGATTTGATGCAAAGGGAATATGTGTAGCAGCAAGCATGTTTTCAAGGGGTGAGGTGGTTCAGTTAAAAGCAGTGATTTAAACACATGTCAAACATGATAATGGATGATATGCAACTCAACAAAATGGGTGAAAACCTGACCAAAACAGAAGTTGGTATTTTGAGATTCATATCAACATAAGAACAAAACATGAATGCGCAAATACCTATGATCATTGAATGTCCTAAAACAGATATGTCATGAAGGATATGATGCTGTTACTTATATGGAAACATGTTTGCTTATTACAAATCAAAGAAACTTGAGCAGCAAGGCCAATTTAAACATAGCAGTATCAACATTTTTCTCAAACAACACTTGTAATCCTCTAATCAGTAGGTGAACTAGAATCTGCTATGAAAGTTTACTCTAAAATCCTGTAGTGAAACATATCACATCTTTCATGAATTGCAAGCATAACAGTTTTTCATGTCATATACAAACCAGTAGCAGCAGGACAAAACACTAGCATCAGGTTTTTAAATTCATGGCAGCAGTAGCACACTAGAGCAAAGTGATAATTTGAGCAGTAGGAACAGGGTAAAATGAATCAAAACATAGTACATCAAGCATCATGATGATTCCAGCAGAATTCAAGAATTTCAAGCAGGATGAATCAAAACATACAACATTAATTTCACCCAAACTTAGGTTCTAACATAACAGAAAAATTAACAATGTTCCAAAACTACCTTGACAGTATGCTGACCAACTCTAACACATCATGATCAAATTTTAGCATGAACAAGTTTTATGTTAACACTTGCAATGAATCACACATTTACCACATACCAACTATCATGAAAAATCAATACTTGCTCATAACCTCAAAATGTACCAAAATGCTCAATAATGCAAATACATAAAAGATGGGGCAAGAGGTGATGAGGATCAGTTACATACCTGTTGATGATCCTTTTAAGCTAGCTAGACTAGTTGAGAAAACCAGAGATCTTGAATTCCACTATTTGCTTTTGCACCTTGCTTCAAGCTTAAGTAAACAACCACTTATGATGCCAAAATGAGAATTATGAGTTTCCAATGGTTACTAAGGCTCTTGACAGTTGAGATATATTGTTTGTGAGGTGTTTAAGTGATCACAACCTCAAGGAAAGGATTAGAACTCACTTTGGTGATTTTTATGGCTTTTGGTCAAAGTAAGCTAGGTATGAGATTGACTTTTTGATTTCTTGAGGTTTTTGGTGGTTTTATGGATTGTACACCTTCTATGTGTTATTTAGAAGGTGTGTGGATGGTTGTTGGAGTGTTAGAAAGGGTAGAAATGATTTTGAGCAAATTTCACTTCATGACCATTTTTGGTGTTTTCATGGATCTTGTGATTTTGGAGATTTGGTGCAAGATGTGGAAAATGTAATTACAGAACTTCTCTATGGTTTTTATCAGATGAATTGTGTATGGAATGAAGTGAAAGAGCTCTCCTTTTATAGAGAAAGTGATTGAGGTGCTTGCTAGGGAGATTTCTTCAACATGAAGTAATCTTTGGATATTTTGAACCAAACCTCCCTTGGAGGGTTTTCCACCTAATTCTGATGCAAATATAACTTGCCCAGGTTCTTTGATGGTTTTCTGATGTTTGTAGCAGGCTAGGATCATAGGGAAGGGGCTGGTACAGCCTTTTACTTTCCACCTCATGCTTGGAAAGTTCAACTTGCCAACTTGCTCCACTTGCAAGGCAATGAACTTCAAGCTTTGATTTTGTGGTATTCTGCATAATTCTCTATTCTATCATGCTACACACATATTATATGTCACATACAACAAGTTAGATCAAGAAAAAATGGCAAATTTAGTGAGGTAGGTCTCTTTGAAAATTCAGCCAATGTGGGACTTAACATGTGAAACCCTTAATTTTGAATACATGTAACTTTCTGCTCATAACTCCTCTTGAGATGTTCTAGTACAATTTAGAAAGCCCTCACATAGCTCTAAAACATTCATTTTTGTCAAGGAATCAAACTCCAATTGGAACTAGGTGAAAAACCCCCTCAAAGTTGGCTGCACACAAGCTTTTAAAGTGAAAATAACTTAGAAATTTTCTAAGTTATTTTCCCTTCTAGGAATGCTTTTGCTTCTATCTCAAAAAGTATGCATTTTCTGGTTGTGGACTAGTATGGGACTTTTGTAGGACTTGTCAAGAGCTTCCAAATGAGATTTGAACCAACTCAATTGGATGTGTGGTTAAGGAGTTATGGTTTAGCCCTTTTCAAAACCCTAATTTCCCGATTTCTCGATTACTCTCTCATCCTTGATCCAATGATCATGAAAATTGATATGCAAGTCCATTATGACATAAGTAACAACTTTGATTCACAACTTGGATTCCAATTCTCAAAATTTGAGGAGTTGACTTTTCGGTCAACCGTACGATCGATCGGTGCCGATTGAGTCGCCTGTTGACATTCTGGATATCCTGAGACTTTGATAATTCTTAAATGGTCTTTAATAAGCTATATGAACTTCATGGACCTCAATCCCACCATTAAAACATCTTCCAACATCAAAGTCAAACCACAGTTGACTTTTCATTAGTTAAAAACCCTAATCGGGGCCTCCTGACTGCACTGTTCTTGATTCTGAAATGATTTCTTCAAATTGACTTCTCATTTGACTTTGATATTATCTTTGATTTCATTCAATGATTGAATTGGCCCAAATCATTGGTTGATCATTCCTTGGTTGTTTTGAATTTGTCGGTGCGAAAACCCTGATTCATCTGTAACTTGACAATAATGAACTTGCACTGATTTAGGGTTAGATAATTCATGATCATGCTTCTAAAATGATAATGAGAATCTAAGGGGTCAAAATTTGGGGTACAACAGTTGCCCGTATTTAAATATCTTCACCAAATGGGGAACGAGAGATGACAGTCCTCGTTAAATTGCAGTGAAAGGTATTTAAATATAGATAACCCAAAAATTTTGTCCCTTAGATCCGATGTCATGTTAAAGGACAAGTTATGATATGCCATGAATTCTAAATGATGATTTATGATGCTTGAATGCAAAACAACACAGACACAAAAATAAAAAAAGAACGGTAAACGACCAGTGACAAATGCGAGGACTCGACACTGGGGACTCGTACTGGGGAAAACTAAATTAACAGTTCAGACATGACTGATAATATAAGAAGGAAAACTTCATAAGGGGAAGAGACAAATCCAATAAAGATGACAATCTTATTGGAACATAAGTACTCCACCGGGGAGAAGAATTGACTTCTATTGGGGAAAAGGATATACTTTTACTGAGGAAATGGAAAATTAATTCCATTGGTGAAAAGAGAAGCAGGCTTCACCGGGGAAGCGAAAGACTGGATACAACCTCACTGGGGATGATCAGATGAGGAACTTCCTATAGCGAAGAGTTCAAACGGGATCTTCAGGAATGGACTAGAAACAAGACTAATCACACACGGAGGACACTAATGACGACTAGATCTCCGAGACTTGACTGGGAACATGGATCACTGGGGATATATCCTCAGCTTCTGTAGATAGTTCGCACAGTGCTGGTAATTATGAAACATCCTGGGGAAATTGGTAACGACCAGAATTCCAAGTAATGCCAGTGACGACTGGTCTTTTAATGGTGATTGGTGACGACCAAATCAGGGTATCAATGACAATTAGTTATGAAACAATGCCAGTTACGACTGGATTTTTAATGAAGATGGCGACGACCATGCTGGGGAATACCAATGAAAATTGGTTATACAAAAATGCTAGTGATTACTAGATCTTCTAGCTGGGGGTTGGTGACGACCAAACTGAAACAGATTCCCAATAACGATTGGACTCTAGATGATGATACCAGTTACGACTGGGTTTCAAAGGGAAAAATTGGTGACAAACAACAAGATACCAATGACGATTGGTTTTAAGCAGTGCCAGTGATGACTGGACTTCATAGGGAGAGTTAGTAACAACTAACAAGATAACAATTGGAACAGTACCAATGACAACTGGATTTCACGGGGAAAGGTTGGTAACGACCAAACCAAGAGGTGCCAATGACAATTTGGACTTTTAAACAGTGCCAGTGACAACTGGAATCATACGTGGATTTGTTAGTGACGACTAACGAGACACCAATGACAATTGGATTTAGAAAATGCCAGTGACGACTGGGCTTAAAAGGAAATAGATGGTGACGACCAAATGAATGCCAACGATAATTGGTTTAAACAAAATGCCAGTTACGACTGGACTTATACTTAGAAATGAAGCAAGTAATAACTTAGACTTCACGGGGATTGATAGATGTCACCGGCTCGGGGAACAAACAAATCACACTGATCCCATGATGAGGGGTGTACGTAGACTTGGGAAATAAACCCGAAGACCTACTGGGGAATAGAGCCTGTAGGTAGATTTTGCTGAGGTGAATTCAAACAGATGTCCAGAAATACTTCGCTGGGGAAAGAACCTTCATATCATCACAAGAAATCCTGAGGGATAATCTTCAATCTTGATAACCGTACATGGCCAAAGGACGCTCAACTTGCTAGCATTTCATTGGGGAATGTAAATTCTAACTGTGTATCAAGGCTCCTGCTACCCTGAAGTTTCGGGGAAGTACGATTTTCCTCGAGTCTTTCCACAAGTTAAAACATTTTGTAAAATCTTTCCAAGTTATTTTTCAAAAATTTGGACTTTAATGCTTTCAAAAACAATCGAACGGTATTTTGCATAACACAGAAAATAAGGAATTGATAATTTGCACAAGAAAAAAAGGCTCAAAAGGCTGATTTTATTTAAAGGATGAAATCTTGCCAATGACAATATTCCATGGAAATTTTTACAAGTAAAATGGCAAAAGTGGATAAGGTTACATTGAATCCTGTGACCTAACTATCCCTAAAGACTAGAATTCTCCAAGATCCTTGCTTCTGACGAGAGCTGTTGAGATGAATCTTTGTTGAGTCTGCAGTGTTGATGACTTCGTCTGATGCAGCGAAACGCCTTTGTCCCTAATTTTTGCCTGGATCGCTCTTTCGGGTTTTCAATCCACCGGGACGCTCATTTTTGCCTAAGCCGCCCTTTCGGGTTTTCAACTTAGCGAGCTTTTTGATTTCTTTTCTCTTTTTTCTTTTTTTTTACCCTAACTTTTGCATAAACCGTTCTTTTGGATTTTCCGGTTTATCGGGTACTTTTTAGGCGTAATATTTCCGAACTGCGTCAGAGTTTATCGGGTGTGTGAGTTGTTCTCCGTCCATGGTAGTAAGGATCAGTGAACCTCCGGAGAATACTGTCTTCACAATAAAGGGGCCATCGTAATTAGGCATCCACTTCCCTCTTGCGTCTTTGTGAACTGGTAAGATCTTCTTGAGCACAAGTTCTCCTTCGCGGAACTCTCTGATACAGACCTTTTTATCGAACGCTCTCTTGATTCTTTTTTGATACAACTGGCCGTGACACATCGCAGACATGCGCTTTTCATCGATGAGATTCAGCTGATCAAATCTTTCTTTAATCCATTCTGCCTCTTCTAACTTGGTTTCCATGATGACTCTGAGGGATGGTATCTCGACCTCGATGGGAAGAACTGCGTCCATTCCATATACCAGAGAAAAGGGAGTTGCCCCTGTGGAAGTGCGGACGGAGGTTCTGTATCCGTGCAGGGCAAATGGTAGCATTTCATGCCAATCTTTGTAGGTTTTAACCATTTTCTGCAAGATCTTCTTGATGTTTTTATTTGCAGCTTCCACAGCTCCATTCATCTTTGGATGGTAAGGGGAAGAGTTGTGGTGTTCGATTTTGAAGTCATCACATAATTCTTTCATAACTTTGTTGTCCAGATTGGTGTCGTTGTCTGTTATAATTCTGCTTGGGATCCCGTAGCGACAGATGATCTCCTTTTTAATGAAACGAGCCACCACTTGACGTGTGACATTGGTGTAAGATACAACTTCAACCCATTTTGTGAAATAGTCGATGGCAACCAGAATGAAACGGTGTCCATTTGAAGCTTTCAGTTCAATTGCCCAAATCATGTCGATGCCCCACATAGAGAAAGGCCATGGTGAAGACAGTACATTCAACAGTGTTGGAGGCACATGCATTTTGTCCGCGTAGATCTGACATTTGTGACATTTTCTGGCGTACTGAATGCAGTCGGTTTCTAAAGTTAACCAATAATAACCAGCTCTCAAGATCTTTTTGGACATGGCGTATCCGTTGGCGTGAGTACCAAACATTCCTTCATTAACAAGTCCGCTTCTCTTTTGTCAACACATCTGAGTAAGACCATATCATGATTTCTTTTGTAAAGTACACCATTGCTGAGGAAGAATTTAGATGCTAATCGTCTCAGTGTTTTCTTGTCAAGTGCTGTAGCATCTGCGGGATATTCTTGTTTCAACAGATAATTCTTTATATCATGATACCGGGGTTTGCCATCGGTTTCTTTTTCAATCATTTGACAGTAAGCAGGCTCTGTCTTGCGTTCAATTTTGATAAGTGTGCCATCATTGACATCTCTAGTTTTCCACATCGAGGCCAGCATGGCTAAGGCGTCGGCGATGTGATTCTCTGCTCTTGGAACATGTTTAAAGGTGATTTCATCAAAATAATTGATTGTTTCAACGATATAAGCTCTGTAAGGGATCAGGTTTTCATGTCTTATCTCCTATTCACCCGTGACTTGGTAGATAACCAAAGCTGAGTCTCCACTGACTTCGAGATTTTTGATTTGGAAATCAATGGCTGCTTCGAGACCAAGGATACATGCTTCATATTCAGCAATGTTGTTTGTACAATCAAAGTCTAGCCTGGCTGTAAACAGAGTGTAACCACCTTCAGGATTCTTTAAGACTGCACCTACGCCATGTCCGCTATAATTGGAGGAACCGTCGAACATCATCTTCCACCAAACATCTGTCTGTTGACCTTTGTCAGAACTTGTTTCTTCAAAATCTTTTACTAACATGATATCTTCATCCGGGAAATCAAACTTCAAAGGTTCATAATCTTCGACAGGTTGATTTGCGAGATATTCTGATAACACACTGCCCTTGATAGATTTCTGAGCCACATATTGAATATCATATTCTGACAGTAGCATATGCCACCGGGCGAGTCTTCCGGTTTGTGCAGGTTTCTCAAAGATGTACTTTATTGGATCCATTTTCGAGATCAACAAAGTGGTGTGACAAATCATATACTGCCTTAAACGCTTAGCGGCCCATGCTAAAGCACAACAAGTTTTTTCTAGGAGTGAGTATCTGCTTTCACAATCAGTAAATTTCTTGCTCAGATAATAAATGGCATGCTCCTTCCGTCCGGATTCGTCTTGCTGGCCCAGAACGCAACCCATTGAATTTTCAAGTACTGTCAAATACATAAAGAGAGGCTTTCCCGGAACAGGTGGTATCAAAATTGGAGTTTCTTGGAGATAACCTTTGATTTTATCGAACGCTGTTTGACAATCAGAATTCCATACATCTGTTTGATCCTTTCGTAACAACTTGAAGATCGGTTCACAGGTAGGGGTCATATTGGAAATGAACCTGGATATGTAATTCAACCTTCCAAGAAAACTTCTAACCTGATTTTCGGTCTGCGGAGCTGGCATGTCTTGAATGGCACGGACTTTGTCTGGATCCACTTCAATCCCCTTGTGGCTGACAATAAAACCGAGTAATTTTCCTGATCTGACTCCGAAAGTGCACTTTGCGGGATTCAATCTCAAATGATATTTCCGGAGTCTTTTGAATAACTTCAACAAATGTTCTAGATGGTCTTCTTCATTTTGAGACCTGGCGATCATGTCATCCACATATACTTCTATTTCTTTGTGCATCATGTCGTGGAACAAAGCCACCATAGCTCTTTGATAAGTTGCGCCTGCATTCTTTAAACTGAATGGCATAACCTTATAACAATAGGTGCCCCATGGAGTGATGAAGGTTGTTTTTTCCATGTTGTCAGGATCCATTTTGATTTGATTGTAACCAGAGAAACCGTCCATAAAGGAAAACACTGCAAACCGAGCTGTATTATCTACCAAAGTATCAATATGTGGTAAAGGGAAGTCGTCTTTTGGACTGGCTTTGTTTAAATCTCGATAATGCACACACATTCTTACCTTTCCATCTTTCTTTGGTACAGGAACAATGTTGGCTACCCATTCTGGATACTTGGACACTGCAAGGAAGCCTGCATCAATCTGCTTTTTTACCTCATATCTGATTTTGAGAGCCATGTCGGGTTTGTTCTTCTGAGTTTCTGTTTAACCGACGGGCATTCAGGTCGGAGTGGTAACTTGTGAACCACTATGTCTGTATCCAAACCCGGCATATCCTGATAAGACCAAGCAAACACATCTACGTATTCTCTTAAGAGTTCCTTTAACTGCTGTTTTACTTCTGCCCCTAGGGCTGCCCCAATTTTGACTTCTTTTCTGTCTCCTTCTGTGACAAGATTAATGACCTCCAAATGTTCCTTGTGCGGCTGGAGCTCGGTGTACTCAGACTGTGCCCATCTTACCAGTTCCTCAGGGATTTCAAAATTTTCATCCTCGTCTTTGGCTTGGTATATTGGGGAATCTACGTTTGGAGGGAATGCGAGGTTACAGGATTCAATGGGGTTATGGTCATCACTGCATGTTTGAAGGGTTTACTTTATCAAAACACACAACAACAAATGCAACACATACAGAGAAAGAGAAAATTGTTTTTGTTTTGGTTTTTTGTATTGCCATTTTCTTTCAAAGTAAAAGCAAAAAGACGGTAAAAAAACGAGGAATTTAACAAAATAGTCCATTCTCATTGATATTTCTTTGAAAGCATGGGGCCCTTACAAAACATTCCTATAGCCTTGGGCACGGCTATGGAGATTTTAAAACAACAACAAAGAAAGAAAATAACAAATTACTTTAACTCAGGAAAAACTACAGGAACTTTGATAGCCTCCCAGTTGTTCAGAGCAGCTTCGTCATGATACACTAGTTGTCCTATGTCTTCACTTTCAAGATTTCCTTCCACGGCGTTGATTTTAAAACCGCCACTAATAAATATTTCTTGAATAGCCTTTGGCTGGCTGTTGTCATGCATCGGTTCTTCACCTTGAGTTGGTTTGTAACCCAACCCTTGGTGATTCATCTTCGGTTTTACCTCAATGACTTCTCCCCATCCTGCGGGAGTACCTTCTTCCAGCGTAGCTTTGGCGCCTTGAGCAGATGCGAAAGTTGGACCACTTTTTGCCACCGTCTCCTCTATCATCACTGCGTTTGCTATTTCTAGTGCTTGGAATGATGTCTCTAGCGCGTCCTCTTCTGCTTCAATGTACCGGAACGACGAAAGATTACTGACCATTAATTCCTCCTCACCATGAACAATTACTAGCTTATCATTTACCACAAACTTCATTCTTTGGTGCAGGGTAGAAGTTACCGCCCCTGCTTCATGGATCCACGGGCGTCCCAGTATGCAGCTGTAAGCTGGATTTATGTCCATCACTTGAAACACAATGTTAAATTCATGGGGTCCCACCAAAATCGGCAATTCTACTTCTCCGATGACTGTTCTCCTTGAACCATCAAAAGCTTTTACAATTAATGAGGTTGGTTTCATCTCTGCCCCGGCATAGGCTAATCTGGACAGTGATCTTGCGGGTAACACGTTTAACGAGGATCCTGTGTCGACCAGTACTCGTGCCAAAGTATCTTCTTGGCATTTGATGGATATGTGTAGTGCATGATTGTGATCACGTTTTTCCTTCGGTAACTCAGCATCGCTGAAACTTAAAGTATTTCACGCCGTGATGTTAGCCACTACTGAATCAAACTGCCCGAGTGAAATATCCTTGGTTACGTGTGCTTGTCTCAATACTTTCTGTAATGCTTCCCTGTGAGCTGGAGAATTTATCAAGAGTGACAAGATTGATATTCTTGATGGCGTCTGATGAAGCTGATCTACCACCTTGTAATCGCTTCTTCGGATAATCCTAAAAAATTCATCATTTTCTTCTTCTGCGCTCGGGGCTTCTTTTTCTTTGATTACCACAACAGGAATAACTTCTTTTGGAATAGCTAATGATTCTTTCGGCTGATAGATCCGACCGCTGCAGGTCATCTTGCTAGTGCCGGCAATGTTGGTCACATCTTTCTAATTATCTGTCTGAACAACCTTTCTCATTTCTTTGTCTACCACGGTCACATCATACTTCCATGGAACAACTTTTGTATTGTCATAATGGAACGGTCTTGGTTTTTGAACTACGATTGGTCGCGGTTGACCAATAGCAGCTCTGTTGAAAACTGGCCTTACACCCCTGTTAAACACTGGAACTTTCTCTCTTTTCCTGGACAAGTCGAAAACTGGCTCTATTACAGAAACCTCTTCTTTCCTTACCTTACCACATACTTGTAACATCCCCTCTGTTGCGGTGGAAATAGGATCACAAACTATTAATGAGTTTGAATCGCAATTCAATTCACAACCGCTCTTTGATTTATCCGAAGGAAAAGGTCAAAAAGGGAAAACCTATTTTGCATCGTAAACACAATGCGGGGAAAGATCTAGGGTTCGGGGGTTGGTTAAATTTAGGGAAGGTATTAGCACCCTAAACTTCTGTAGTACTCTACAGGAACCTTTTGTTCAGATGTTTACTATTTGCTTTATTTATTTGCTTAAGGTATATGTACAAAGGATTAAAAGTGAGAAAGAAGACCTAAGGGTTAATTCTAAGTTTACTCGGCAAGACATCGCATCTTGTGCCTACGTATCCTTACGGGAATGGAATCAGAGTAATCGTAGTTCCCCTCAAAAGGGAGGTTAGAGACTTCTTGACTGTGGTCAAGGTCTCAAAGGGAATAAACGCGTCTTAAGGACACGCTTACGCGGAGTTTAGGAACTCCAAATTTCTACGTTGAAATGTTAAGTTGTAATTAGGGTTAAATTAGGTCAGGGATTCCACGGCAGGAAACCCTAAAATGAGCGCGGCGGCTCTTTGACCTAATGCTAGGGGTAAAATGGTAATTTTGTCCACAGCGAGACATGTATGAAAATTTAGGGTTGAAAAGGTGTAAGGGTTGAAGGTGAAGACTATTGACACGGCGGTCAAACGGCTAGACCTAATTCCTTTGGAGGAGTGAAATTAATTATAAAGATGCGATGAAATTAAATATACATACAACGGCAGAAAATAAAGTGCGGAAAGATAAATGCGACAATTGTCTCGCAAAATTACATCCCATAAGCAGTTACAAATATGATAATTGAATATTTAAACTGAAAATAAAATCAATTGAACTTAGTCAGCTGCAAAAAACCAAAACAAACCGAGACTGTTATTATACGGGGTTAGACAAAAAATTAGACGGGAATGTTAGGAATTTAAGTAGAAAATTATAATTAACGAAACAAGAAAAAAAGTTAGAAATTTGGATCTTAAAAATGAGGATGTTAGCGAAAAATTAATAAACAATGAAAATTAATATGCAAAGAAGATGGCGATAATATACAAGTGATAATGGAATATGAAATAGCAATGATGATGTCAGATTATGTACAAATATAAAAATAAATACAAAAATAAATAAATAAATATTAGTGAACAGGTTCATGGATAATCAATAATATTGTTAGGAATGAAGGATGAAAATTGGAATTGACGATAATTAAAAGTTAAGTGATGAATGTTTTGAGACGGTGAGAATTTAGGTAATTAGAAAAGAGTTAGAAGGGAATTAGGTTTTTTTTTGGGTGAAATTTAGAAAAGTTAGAGTTTTTAATGTGATTAAGAAAAAGAAAATAGATTAAAAGTTAGAATTAAAAGTTAGCAAAAAAATTAGAACTTCGAAATTTGGTTTTTAAAAAAAAGGTTAGAAAATAAAAATAAAAGTTTGAAAATAAAAGAGAAAAGGTTAGAATTTTAATAAAAAAAGAGTTAGAATGTTAGAATTTTAATTAAGAAAAAATGGTAGAAATTTTGAAAAAAAGATATAAAAAGATTAGAAATTAAAAAAAAGAAGAAAAAAAAAAAGAAGAGTTAGTTACTTTTGATGAAGACTGTAAGAGTTTTTGATGCTTGTCGATCCCCCCGTTTTGTTGCTTCTGAGGGTCCTTTTATACTTGATTTTTTTAAATCTTTTTCAATCTCAGATTTGATTTGAATATCTCAATCTTTTTCAATCTCTGATTTGATTTGAATATCTCAATCTTTTTCAATCTCTGATTTGATTTGAATGAATTTTTATGATGATTTCAGATTTGATTCAATGATGGTGATGCTGATATTTAGATCTGATTTTCTTATGATGATGATATGATCTGATTGATTTGATTTTGCTCCATCTGTGATTTATTGTGATTGGATTTGATAAAAAAAAGTGTTGGGATTTAAATTTAAAAATGTTAGCAAAGAAAGTTAGAGTTTCAAGTTAAATAAAAATTAGAGTTTTAAAAAAACTGAGTTAGAATTTTAAAATAAAAAACATTTGAATGTTGATTAAAAAAAATGTTAGAATTATTTTAAAAAACGGTTGGAATTTAATTTTAAAAGGAATTTAGAATTTTAATTTGAAAAAGGATGGTGTCAAAAAAGATTTAGATTTAAAAAAAAAAAGGATAGATTTAATTTACAAAAAAAAGGTTAGATTTAATTTTTAAAATAGTTAGAAAAAAAAATTTAATTTTAAAAAGAAGTTAGAGAAAAAAAAAGATTTAATTTTAAAAAGAAGTTAGAGAAAAAAAAGATTTAATTTTAAAAAGAAGTTAGAGAAAAAAAAGATTTAATTTTTAAAAAGAGTTAGAAAAAAAATTTAATTTTAAAAAAGAGTTAGAAAAAAGATTTAATTTTAAAAAAGAGTTAGAAAAAAGATTTAACTTTAAAAAAGTAGTTAGAAAAAGGATTTAACTTTTAAAAAAGTTAGAAAAAAGATTTGATTTTTTTAAAAAAAATTAGAAAAAAAGATTTAACTTTAAAAAAGTTAGAAATAGATTTAACTTTAAAAAAGGTTAGAAAAAAGATTTAATTTTAAAAAGGAGTTAGAAAAAAGATTTAACTTTAAAAAGTTAGAAAAAAAAGATTTAGCTTTAAAAAAGTTAGAAAAAAAGATTTAGCTTTAAAAAGTTAGAAAAAAAAGATTTAGCTTTAAAAGGAAGTTTAGAAAAAAGATTTAATTTTAAAAAGAAGTTAGATTTTTATTTTAAAAAAAGTATTAGAATTTGATTAAAAAAATGTGTTAGAAATTAATTTTAAAAAGGTTATAAAAAAAAATTTACTCTTAAAGAAAAGAAAAGAAAAAGTTAAATTTTAATCTAAATCCTAAAAGTTAGTAAGAAGAGCTTAAAATGATTTAAATAAATAAACTAAATAGAAAAAAAAAAGTTAACAAAAAACATTAGTAAAGTTATAAAAAAAATTTAATTAAATTATTATTAGTTAAAAAAACAAGATTTAAAAAAAAGGTTAATTTATTAAGTTAATCAGAATTTAAAATAAAAATAAAAAAGAAAGGGTAAAATTTGGGGTATTACAGTTGCCCCTATTTAAATAGCTACACCGGACGATTTGAGTGACAGAGACTCGAGGAATCGTGGTGGAGAGATTTAAATATAGATAACCGAAAATTTTGCCCTTATATGCGACGATATGCTATGCTATGGACAAAGCGAGGACAGCTTAATGCAGATGATGCCATGAATATGATATGATGCGTATGCTGGAATGATGAATGCGAAAATGATGACGAATACGACGACACAGAGACAGACGCTACGAGAAGAACTCACTGGGGAAAACGACGCGCTGAGACACAGTACAACACTGGGGAATTCTAAAAATGATGGTCAACTGGTGCGAACACGACCAATTGTCTTTTTTAGAAAAGGAACGAGATTCTCAAATGGGGATGGTACCTATGAGACGGCCTCCACTGGGGAATCTAAAAGTAAAACTGGATCATGTACGACTGCAAGATCGATTACAGAATGCTGGAGCATTGAGAAAAGAATAACATCCAAGCTTCTGTAAACTATCTCTCGTGACACGATCAAACGGACTTTTCGGGAATCCGTAGCAAATATACAGGGTAAAAACCGGCTGTATGCCAAAATAAATGGACTTTAGGAATAAGATCCTTAAATGGAGATGACACCTATGAGATGACCTCCACTAGGGAATGTCTAATAATAAAACTGGACCTACACGATTGCAAGATCGATTACAGAATGCTGGAGCATTGAGCAAAGAATAACATCCAAGCTTCTATAAACTATCCTTCGTGATGGGATCGAACGGACCTTTCGGAAATCCGTATCAAATATACAGGGTAATGACCGGCTGTATGCCAAAGTAAATGGACTTTAATGGGAAATGCCCTGATAAGCTTCTCGAGGGAGAACTGTCACTCATCGTTGGAAGGGACTTATGCAAAAATGGATAAGCACTCAAATAAAGAGGCTGCTGCTTATCTGATAAATAAATCTTCTCGCATTTAAGGTCGGCGTCTGGAATACGATTCTGATTCTTCTCTTACTGAAGGATAAATAAACTTCTTCATGCTTCAAGATCATGCTCTCCTGAACATGAAAAGGGTAAACTGAACTTCCTCATACTTCAGAATCGTGCTCTCCTGAATATGATTCGGCTCTTTCGGGTAAATGAAATTCTTCATACTTCAGAATCGTGCTCTCCTGAATATGAAAAGGGCTAACTGAACTTCCTCATACTTCAGAATCGTGCTCTCCTGAATATGATTCGGCTCTTTCTTGTAAATGAAATTCTTCATACTTCAGAATCGTGCTCTCCTGAATATGAAAAGGCTAACTGAACTTCCTCATACTTCAGAATCGTGCTCTCCTGAATATGATTCGGCTCTTTCGGGTAAATGAAATTCTTCATACTTCAGAATCGTGCTCTCCTGAATATGAAAAGGCTAACTGAACTTCCTCATACTTCAGAATCGTGCTCTCCTGAATATGATTCGGCTCTTTCTTGTAAATGAAATTCTTCATACTTCAGAATCGTGCTCTCCTGAATATGAAAAGGCTAACTGAACTTCCTCATACTTCAGAATCGTGCTCTCCTGAATATGATTCGGCTCTTTCGGGTAAATGAAATTCTTCATACTTCAGAATCGTGCTCTCCTGAATATGATTCCGCTCAAACCTCCCCGTACTTCAAGATCGTGCTCTCCTGAATACGATTTGGTTCAAACCTCCCATACTTCAAGACGACAGGTAAATGGAAGCCCAACTGCTCCATGGAGATGGCCATTTGCTGCGAGTCATAACGAAGATAGGATCGGTTTCTTAGGTGAGAAATGTTGTATACCGATGTTGTAAGATGTAAAGTGTAAAAGGTTGTAACATGTAGGATTGTAAAGTGTTGTACTGATATATTTTCCAGGCGCGAACTGGCGTGTATCTGTAAAGGATTGTAGTTGATTTTCTTGAAAGATAGTGCAAAATAAATGCACGTCCGGGTACAGTGATAAACTTCTCAAGCGAGATAGTCGCGTATCTGCCAATGTATGGTGAAAATTTTAGATGGTGCAAAATAAATGCACGTCCGGTTGGGATTGACGACTGACAAGACTGAGATTCAATCTAGGATCGAGCTAGAAAGAAGACTGGAAATCAAAACTCCATCGAGGGAATGATCTCGAAGGGTAAATATCTAATCCTGGCGAGGAAAGATAGCTGAAGTAACCGTCATCCACGAGGATCGAGCTCCGTGGGGAAGCTGGAAATAAGTAGGTATTTTATGCTTAAGACTGACAATCTATTTGGAGAGAATTGACGAACCCCAGTTACTCGGCGGTAACAACCAAATGATGGTGAAACACAATGAACCTGTGAATGCTAACGTATGTTAATGCATATGTTAATGTGACTGTATGTTAATGTCTATGTATGTTAATGTTTATGTATGCAAGATGTTATGAAATGAGTATGTAATGAGTATGTAATGAATATGTAATGAATATGTAATGAACATGTAATGAATATGTAATGAAATATGTAATGAAATAGGCATGTGATGCTTATGCCCTTGCGTATGGTGACGAAACAGACTAGAGACGGGACGAGAGATGAAATAAACATCTCGACGGAAATACCCTACGTTCTCCGCAACCAATACGTCAATCATGGGTGAGAAGGATCAATGGTGGAACCAAATCTGGTTTTAAATGTTCTGAATTCTCTGAGGGAAGGTAATCTGCTTGTGGTGTACAGTATCACGCCTTCTTATGGGGAGAAGAAAACCTGAGGGACACTTTCGAGTTACCCAAAAAAAAGTTGTCAGCTTATAGTCTCGCTGGGGACTGTGATGAGGCAATAGTTTAGGAGTCTGTTGCAACACTGAGGCTTACTGGGGTATGAAGGCCGCCGTGAGTAAAATCCATCGGGTGCATGAAAAAATTGTGAAATCCCATGGTTTTGATCTTGCAGGACCTTATAGTAGCCGCCATTTGTTTCTTCAAAAACATGGTGCCCCAGGATACTTGCGTTGCGAGGTAGGGTCATCTCAAGAGGATTTTATAGAGAACACCGAGTCCGGTTGCCCCATTGTTCTCAAACTCTTTGAGAGATTTGTCAGGTCTCGACGTAACTGGCACAAATTAATCGTGTTACGACGAAATGTTTGGGAAATAGCTCTTAAGAATGTCAGACTCGCGTTGGTAAGCGAATTGGGAAACTGCCTGCCCCTGTTCAGCATGATCTTCAAGTTCCACGGGTTATGTTCATATGTAAATCTCTAAGATATCAAGCAAAGTTGTCATGCCTGAAATGCCTATCCTGAGCTTGTCAATGCACACATATATTTGTCTTGAATTTTTGTTTTGAAAAAAGATATCGCAATAACTTGTGACCGAAATCACTAGTCAGGATATAAGTTTTAATTATAATGCCAATATGAATTTTTTTCTGAGCATAGCTCGTAGGAGTCAGGAAACGTGATCTTGTCGAGTATGCTTTCAACCGAAGTCCTACTTCAATTAGGTCTTTTAAAGGTTGTATCGTGGCTCGGTTCACGGTTTAAGAAACAAAGGATATAGGCTCAAAGTTATATTTGTACCCACCCATTCTTCGTGATGTTCTCCAATCCTAATTCAGTTAACCGGATACGAACGCTCATATCTCAAGCGGATTTGCTATGGTCGAGAACTTATCAAGGCTTTGGACATGGCAGTCACTCACCTATTTCTTTTGGCAATTGGTCACACGACCTTGTTCTTTATAGGGGTTCTAAAAAACTACTGGTTTGGTGTTCTTATTCCCTAACTTTTGCCTGGACAACGTCTTTTGATCTGACTTTGGAGTCCAGCGGGATGCCCCAGTTTTGCCTAAGTCTCCTTCATAGGTTTTGACTTAGCAGGCTCTTATTTTTTTGACTATTCTTTTATGCACAAGTCGTGTAAATCTTTTGAAAGGCTCGTGACTGCCCCACTCCTTAGGTAACCGAGGGATAGTCATTGTATTGGACTTCTTAAGATGCTAAGGATAAATTCTCGAAGGTTTGCTCCTCCTTTTTAAGAGTCTAAGCGCTCGATCGGTTTAACTGAAACCTACCCTGCCCCAGGTTAGGATGAAGGTTCTTAAAAAGAAAGAAAAACTCCTACTTCAAGGCTCAAAGGGTTGACTAGGGATTAACATCCTTATATCTCCAGTGTTTGGGATTTGAAACAATGCCTTACATCATCAGCGGGTTTCAATCGAAAGCATACGACAAGAAATCTGACGTTTTGGGTTCGTCATCCTCCCCCCAATTCTCCATCAGAACAAGAGATCGGGTAAAGTTGGCATTATAATTTATGAAAACGTTTTTGAATGAGTGAAGCGAATGGATTTATTCAAGACAAACATATGTGTTGCATCAAAGATAAACAAGTTCGTGCATGCTAAATATGCTTAATCAAAGAGAAATGCATATAAATAAACAAATGAACTGTCGGAAAAATCCTTCTAAATGTTTATGAAATCTTGCATTCAAGAGTAACAGTTTCCTTTGGCGGAGCCTCAATGGAAAGGACGTCTGGTTCATGATCACTGTGAGTCGTCATGGCTTACCCCAGTTATGCTGGTCACATCTTCAACAGTTTTCAGTCGTTGCTTCAAAATAAATTTCCCAGATCCTTTGTTGATCCCGGTCATATCACCTTGAGGGTTACTGAAATGAAGCGGGCTAGGCCTTTGAATAATGACTGGATTCGGCTGATAGGCGTAGCATGCTTTGCAGAATTTGCACTTGACGAGTGACGAACCCCGAAAGGAGTCTCGATCTTCAGCTGAGCATCGCCAAAAGACAACTTCTTCGTTTCTAGCAAATTTCTGACAACTTTCTTAAGAGCATAGCAATTCTCTAGATCATGGCCGGGCGCACCCTCATGAAATAAACAATGAGCGGTAGCGTTGTAACTTGCAGGTAATGGATTAGGTGGAGGACCCAAAGCACTGGTGGTAATCAGACCTTGTTGTACTAAATGGGGGTATAACTCAGTGAAAGTCATCGGAATTGGAGGACAAGGCTTATACTGACTCTTACGGGGATAAGGAACCTGATCTTGTGATTGCTGGTGAACAGGAGCGTTGGGCACTCGTTGACTGTCGACAGGAACTTGCATAGGCGAATAACCGGAAGGTTGTTGATAAACTGGTGCCTGATATACCGGAGCTGACTGTACAGGCTGGCATGTAGGAAACTGCTGATCGAAAGGAGGTGCAACAGTAGCTACATGGGGTTGTTGAACATATAGAAACGGATAACCTTGAACATAACTCTGCTGATATTGTAAAGGTTGAGGAGTAGCCTTTTTGCGGTTCCTTGAACGTGTAGGTCCTTTACCATGGTCGGAGTTAGGAGTTTTGCACTTTGGAGGGGTAGCTCGTCGAACTGGTTGAGCACTGGGAGGCACCAAACCGGATTGAAGACCGTGAGGAGGTACATTCTTGACAGTAACAGCTGGTTGAGGTTCCATAACGGTATTAGTCTTAGAAACAACAGTAGACTGAGCATCCACCTTCACACTAAGAGCTCGTAACATCTCCAAAATCTGCCCTACACTTCCTCGAAGATCTTCGAATTCATGGCTGACACGGTTGATCTCTTGGTTTTGATCTTCCATTCTTTTGAAGGGTCGTATTGATGCAGAGAACTCAGGGTGACAAAACTGGAGGGTGAGAGAACCGAGTATGAGAAATCGGGAGACACATGCAATGCAAAAGTATGATGCTAAAATGTGAATGCAAATGAAGATTTCATGGAATTCAAACATTTACGAATGTCGTGGGGTACCAAGGAAATCTTTTTCTTGTTTTTTTTCATTTTATCTTTTTTTTATTTATGGTATCCCGCGATATCCATAAATGATGTTTGAACTCCATGAAATACAATGCAATGAGATGCTTTATGGATGCAATGCATGAAAACACACAAAGTCCTAGGTTAAAGGAACGTGAGCGGAGTCAAGGTCTACCCATCCCAAAAGGAGTGTACTATAGGTTAGTTGTACCTGCCGAACAAGGTTCTACAAAGTGCCCAAAGTCATCAGCCCATCTTTCGGATATTATCAACCTTCCGACTGACTCGGGGGTGAATAATATTCTCAAGAGAACCTCTTTTGAGTGTAGTATCGCGTAGCAGCCGTTGTAGGATTACTCCCACATAGCTCCCGCACTACGTCCTAAATAAGGCCAAGGTGGTGTTAAGGTACTACGGTTCCCAATATCACAGACTCCAATCGACCATGGAAAAAGTTTTCACGATTACTCGTTCAACCGAACCATTTTCGAAAAGGTCTCAACTGAGCGGTGATTCTCGAATCAACTTGGTCGGGATTCAACTCCCTATAAGCCTCATCGAATATATCCCCATCCTATAATAATGTCACTAGTCCGGGCGTAGGACTTATCTCACAACACAAGGAACAATCCCAAAATCAAAGTACAATATATACATGCAAATGGATAGTAAAACAAATAGTAATAAATATGAACAAATTAGGGGTAACCCTCAAAAGCATTAGATTCCCCAGTGAAGTCGCCATTTACTGTTGCGGTGGAAATAGGATCACAAACTATTAATGAGTTTGAATCGCAATTCAATTCACAACCGCTCTTTGATTTATCCGAAGGAAAAGGTCAAAAAGGGAAAACCTATTTTGCATCGTAAACACAATGCGGGGAAAGATCTAGGGTTCGGGGGTTGGTTAAATTTAGGGAAGGTATTAGCACCCTAAACTTCTGTAGTACTCTACAGGAACCTTTTGTTCAGATGTTTACTATTTGCTTTATTTATTTGCTTAAGGTATATGTACAAAGGATTAAAAGTGAGAAAGAAGACCTAAGGGTTAATTCTAAGTTTACTCGGCAAGACATCGCATCTTGTGCCTACGTATCCTTACGGGAATGGAATCAGAGTAATCGTAGTTCCCCTCAAAAGGGAGGTTAGAGACTTCTTGACTGTGGTCAAGGTCTCAAAGGGAATAAACGCGTCTTAAGGACACGCTTACGCGGAGTTTAGGAACTCCAAATTTCTACGTTGAAATGTTAAGTTGTAATTAGGGTTAAATTAGGTCAGGGATTCCACGGCAGGAAACCCTAAAATGAGCGCGGCGGCTCTTTGACCTAATGCTAGGGGTAAAATGGTAATTTTGTCCACAGCGAGACATGTATGAAAATTTAGGGTTGAAAAGGTGTAAGGGTTGAAGGTGAAGACTATTGACACGGCGGTCAAACGGCTAGACCTAATTCCTTTGGAGGAGTGAAATTAATTATAAAGATGCGATGAAATTAAATATACATACAACGGCAGAAAATAAAGTGCGGAAAGATAAATGCGACAATTGTCTCGCAAAATTACATCCCATAAGCAGTTACAAATATGATAATTGAATATTTAAACTGAAAATAAAATCAATTGAACTTAGTCAGCTGCAAAAAACCAAAACAAACCGAGACTGTTATTATACGGGGTTAGACAAAAAATTAGACGGGAATGTTAGGAATTTAAGTAGAAAATTATAATTAACGAAACAAGAAAAAAAGTTAGAAATTTGGATCTTAAAAATGAGGATGTTAGCGAAAAATTAATAAACAATGAAAATTAATATGCAAAGAAGATGGCGATAATATACAAGTGATAATGGAATATGAAATAGCAATGATGATGTCAGATTATGTACAAATATAAAAATAAATACAAAAATAAATAAATAAATATTAGTGAACAGGTTCATGGATAATCAATAATATTGTTAGGAATGAAGGATGAAAATTGGAATTGACGATAATTAAAAGTTAAGTGATGAATGTTTTGAGACGGTGAGAATTTAGGTAATTAGAAAAGAGTTAGAAGGGAATTAGGTTTTTTTTTGGGTGAAATTTAGAAAAGTTAGAGTTTTTAATGTGATTAAGAAAAAGAAAATAGATTAAAAGTTAGAATTAAAAGTTAGCAAAAAAATTAGAACTTCGAAATTTGGTTTTAAAAAAAAAGGTTAGAAAATAAAAATAAAAGTTTGAAAATAAAAGAGAAAAGGTTAGAATTTTAATAAAAAAAGAGTTAGAATGTTAGAATTTTAATTAAGAAAAAATGGTAGAAATTTTGAAAAAAAGATATAAAAAGATTAGAAATTAAAAAAAAGAAGGAAAAAAAAAAGAAGAGTTAGTTACTTTTGATGAAGACTGTAAGAGTTTTTGATGCTTGTCGATCCCCCCGTTTTGTTGCTTCTGAGGGTCCTTTTATACTTGATTTTTTTAAATCTTTTTCAATCTCAGATTTGATTTGAATATCTCAATCTTTTTCAATCTCTGATTTGATTTGAATATCTCAATCTTTTTCAATCTCTGATTTGATTTGAATGAATTTTTATGATGATTTCAGATTTGATTCAATGATGGTGATGCTGATATTTAGATCTGATTTTCTTATGATGATGATATGATCTGATTGATTTGATTTTGCTCCATCTGTGATTTATTGTGATTGGATTTGATAAAAAAAAGTGTTGGGATTTAAATTTAAAAATGTTAGCAAAGAAAGTTAGAGTTTCAAGTTAAATAAAAATTAGAGTTTTAAAAAAACTGAGTTAGAATTTTAAAATAAAAAACATTTGAATGTTGATTAAAAAAAATGTTAGAATTATTTTAAAAAACGGTTGGAATTTAATTTTAAAAGGAATTTAGAATTTTAATTTGAAAAAGGATGGTGTCAAAAAAGATTTAGATTTAAAAAAAAAAAGGATAGATTTAATTTACAAAAAAAAGGTTAGATTTAATTTTTAAAATAGTTAGAAAAAAAAATTTAATTTTAAAAAGAAGTTAGAGAAAAAAAAAGATTTAATTTTAAAAAGAAGTTAGAGAAAAAAAAGATTTAATTTTAAAAAGAAGTTAGAGAAAAAAAAGATTTAATTTTTAAAAAGAGTTAGAAAAAAAATTTAATTTTAAAAAAGAGTTAGAAAAAAGATTTAATTTTAAAAAAGAGTTAGAAAAAAGATTTAACTTTAAAAAAGTAGTTAGAAAAAGGATTTAACTTTTAAAAAAGTTAGAAAAAAGATTTGATTTTTTTAAAAAAAATTAGAAAAAAAGATTTAACTTTAAAAAAGTTAGAAATAGATTTAACTTTAAAAAAGGTTAGAAAAAAGATTTAATTTTAAAAAGGAGTTAGAAAAAAGATTTAACTTTAAAAAGTTAGAAAAAAAAGATTTAGCTTTAAAAAAGTTAGAAAAAAAGATTTAGCTTTAAAAAGTTAGAAAAAAAAGATTTAGCTTTAAAAGGAAGTTTAGAAAAAAGATTTAATTTTAAAAAGAAGTTAGATTTTTATTTTAAAAAAAGTATTAGAATTTGATTAAAAAAATGTGTTAGAAATTAATTTTAAAAAGGTTATAAAAAAAAATTTACTCTTAAAGAAAAGAAAAGAAAAAGTTAAATTTTAATCTAAATCCTAAAAGTTAGTAAGAAGAGCTTAAAATGATTTAAATAAATAAACTAAATAGAAAAAAAAAAGTTAACAAAAAACATTAGTAAAGTTATAAAAAAAATTTAATTAAATTATTATTAGTTAAAAAAACAAGATTTAAAAAAAAGGTTAATTTATTAAGTTAATCAGAATTTAAAATAAAAATAAAAAAGAAAGGGTAAAATTTGGGGTATTACACCCTCATTTATCAATCTTTGTATATCTTCTTGCATCACATCACATCCACTGGAACTAACAGTACATTTTTCACAATTGTTATGAACACTTCCCAACAACCCTGCTTCTGTCAACTTATCATGCAATGTCTTCAATGGCGTTCTGATTTTTGACACATCATTAATTATCTCTTCATCTGACTTTTCAATGGCATTGACCCCTCCATGGTTTGGCAGTGGGTTACTTTTGACGTTAGGTGGTACATCATCGAAGGACAGGATTTTCTTCTCCATCAACTCTCTTACCAGATGTTTTAAGGCAAAGCAACCTTCTAAGTCGTGGCCAGCAGCACCTTCATGGAAAGCACAATGGGCATTTGGGTTATAATATGGAGATGTGGTATCCGGATTAAGCGGTCTTGTCGTGATCAAACCCTGATGGACCAAAGATGGATATAACTCAGTATACGTCATTGGTATTTGTGGGAGTGGAGGTTTTGTGGTCGGCCTCCGGTTCTGATATTGTTGTCTGGGTTGTGGTACCCTCTGCTGCTGATTTTGTTGAAAGGGCGGAGTATTGGGCGCTCGTTGATGCCCTTGCTGGTTTTGCTGATACATGGGCGCTGGTCGCCCTGGTTGATAATTTGAAATAGAATGGTTGAATGGTGGGGTCACAGCTGCCACATATTACTGAGGGGCATACTGTACCGGGTACATGGGTCTTTGTTGATGAAACTATTGAACATAGATAAGTTGGATTGGCTGGATGAAACTTTGTTGAGGCGGCTGATATTGCTGATATGGAGGCCTCACGGTACGACTTCTTCTTCCCATTACGACATTTATTTCACCTTCTTTCTTTTTGTGAAACCCACTGCTGACTTTCTTGATACTGTTGTTGTTAGAACTGCTGGAGCTGCTGGCTACCTTTCCACTTTTCATTCCCGATTCTACCCTCACTCCCACGGCCACAATGTCTGAAAAACTTGCAGACACGCTGCTGATCATTTTCTCATAGAATTCTGGTCTCACTGTGTCAACAAACCAGTCTGTCAGTTCTTTCTCACTTAGAGGTGGTTCTACCTGGGACGCTGTTTCTCTCCACCGCTGAGCGTACTCTTTGAATGATTTTGTGCTTGTATGGGACATGCTCAACAACTTCCTTCGGTCAGGCACCATATCCATATTATATTTGTAATGTTTCATGAATGCATCAGCCAAATCTTGAAAACTGTGGATTCTTGACTAATCTAGACTTAGATACCATTTTGCTGGAGCTCCTTTCAGACTGTCTTGGAAGCAATGGATCATTAACTTGTCGTCTTCGACGTGTGCTGCCATTCTTCTATAGTACATGATTAAGTGAGTTCGTGGACAAGTAGCTCCTGAGTACTGATCGAAATTTGGGATTTTGAACTTTGGCGGTATTACTAGTCCATATACCAAACACATTTCTCTGGCGCCAGTGCCAAAGGTATCGTTTCCTTCCATCGCTCAGATCTTTCTCCCTATAGTTTCAACACTTTCCTTTAACTTCTCATGTGATTCATTATCCTCTTCATACCCTTCGGGTCCTTCGTATGCTGGTGGTGGATTATGAAAGATGGGGCGCGCTTGAACCTGAACTGTAGCTGGAGTGTAGGTGGGAACAACTTGTGGAATCTCTCCTCCCAAGGGAATTGTCTATTGAGTGACTCTTGGTGGAGGTACAAAGCCTGGAGACAAACCATAAGGCGGTACATTTGCAATGGTTACAGCTGTCGGGATTGGTTCTGCAGTGATTTCAGAGACAACGGTGGCTTGAGTGTCCAACATTGCACGAATGACTTGTAAGGCTTCCCTGATCTGTCCCATGCCTCCTCGGAGCTCTCCGAGTTCATTGTCGATTCTATCCACATCTAAGTTCTGTTCTTCCATCCTTAAGCGAGCTTGGGCTCGTGTGTTGTACTGATGGCGAGGTCTCAGTGTAATTCTGAAGACAAGACAGAGGAATGAGACACGACTCAGGAACATGCGTATGCGATGCTTATGAAATGCAGACATGCAAAATGCAGATTTTTTAAACATTCAAGGGAATAAAAGCTTTATTTGCAAATATTTAAAGAATGCAAATGTAAATGCAAAAGTTTTATGGAACTCAAATTTACCAAAATATCTTTTCATTTCATTGATTTTTCAAAAGGGTATTACAAAAGATTTTAGTACATCTTACAAAAGCCCTAACATTACAACTCAATATGCTCTAAAAGAAAGTCCTCTCTCTTCTTGATTCTTCTGAGCTCTTCTTCCACCTGTGCTTTCTCAAGGAATTTTTGTCTACCATAGCCTTCCAAGGAGTTGATTGATGGTTGGAATAAAATGCATCTTCCTGTGCCTTCCTCTTCTTGCTTGCAACTTCTTCCTCTTCTTTCGACTGAAGTTGTTTGCGGAGTTCCTCGTTTTCTTCCATAGCCACCTGATATTTGTACTTCCAGGATACCTCAGTCTGTTGTGACTTCCTCAGAGCAATCTCCAGCTTCTCTTCCTCAGACATGAACATCAACGGTTGTTCTTCTATTAAGACCATAGGCTTTTGTGGAGGATAAGGAATTTTCAACTGAATGGCCCTCTTTCGGACCCATTGGAGATAAGGTTCAAAAGAGATGCAGTTAGGTCATCCCAAATACTCTTTTCCTTTCCTGTGTATATGCCCCCATGCTTTGAGAATTTCATCTTTTAATTCTGAAACTCCTATGAAGAAAATACCTTCTACGTGAGCACTACAAGGTTTGTCTTTCAGTGGATAACCAAATTGTCGACGAGCAATCACAGGGTTATAGCTGATTCCCCCACTTGTACCAAGGAGAGGTATATTCCCGAAGCTTCCACAACTATCAATGATTTTGATTCCGTCGTAACTACGGCTGTACCAGTCAATATCGGAGTGAGTAAGAGCCATAATCTTTTCAGACCACCATCCTTTTTTTCCAAAAAGTATGGGCTTTGGGTAGATGAGAAACAAACCATTTATACAACAACGGAACACAACAGACGATCATCCCTCCTTTGTGAAGATTTCTTAGATGAACAGAGTGGTAAGCATCAGCTAGTAGAGTAGGTACTGGATTCTTCTTCAAGAATATTTTGATGGCATTGAGATCCACAAAGTTGTCAAAGCTCGGAAACAGAAAGATCCCATAAATAAGCAAGGCTAGAATAGCCTCAAAAGCATCCATACTCAAGTGATCGGCATAATACTGAGCCTTCCCAATCAAGAATTTTGCAGTCAGCCTAAAGATCCCTCCTTTAGTAACCATGTTCTTCTGAATGTCTACCAACCCGATACGGGTGGCTTTAGCAATCTCTTCCTCTTTAGGGTCCTTCTCCATGACGGGAAAAGGAGATGCATCAAGGATGGGTAACCCAATCAGACAGGAATACTCTTCAAGTGTCGGCACTAACTGATAGTCAGGAAATGTGAAGCAGTGATAAAGTGGGTCATAGAATTGGAGTAATGTGGAAGGGAGTCCCAAATCCATTCTCTTCCTTGTTTTCAGTAGAGACAACAAATTCCCGTACCTGCTTTTGAACTCTTCTACATCTGTGATCAGAGTGCTCAACCTTTCAATCTCATCTACATTAGGGCTTTTGTAAGTGTACTTTATAGTTTTCTTTTTTCCATTGTCCATGATGTTCCTGATATTTTATAAATAAACGACTCTGAGTTCCATAAAACTTTTATGACATGGTGTTTATGGATGCATGAATGCACAAACACAGGTAATCACATATTCACAGATTTACACAAGTAAACAGACAAGGTTTTTGGTTTGGAGAATATGAGCAAGGAGTCAAGGTCTACCCTCCCCAAAGGTATGTACTAAGGTTCCCACAACTGCAGAACAAGGTTCTAAAAAAGTTCCTGGAGTCCTCGACCCATCTTTCGGATATTATTGATTTCCCAAATACTTGGTGGTCGATAATATTCTCAAGAGAGCCTCGTCCAAGTGTAGTATCGCGTATCAACTACTTTGGAATTACTTCCTTATAGTCACCGCACTACATCCTAATAAAGCCATAGTGGGGGAAAAGGTATCTAAAGGTCCTCAGTGTCATGGGCACCTATGCAGAAAGTAGCATTGTTTTCATGAATACTCGATCAACAATACTAGCTCTCAAAAAAGGACTCCACTGAGCGGTGATTTTCTCAAGTCAGCTTGGTCGGGAATCTACTCCCTATAAGCCTTCTTGAATATATCACCTTCCTATCATAAGTACGCTTGAGCACGGGTGTAGTGCTGTCTTACCATTTCAAGTTTCCCAAACCAACAGAGCATAAATATATACAAGTATTCACAAATAGCAATTAGTTAAACAAAATAGGTTGAACCCTCAAAATAAAAGCAAAAGCAATGTCCCCAGTGAAGTCGCCATTTCTGTTGCGGTGAAAATTTGATATCAAGCTATTAATTAACTTGAACCATATTTCTTTTTACAACCGGACTTTAATTTATCCAAAGGATAGGTCTAAAGAAAGAAAGAACCTTTTGCGCGATGTAACAACAACGCTTAAGAGATTCGGGGATTCGGGGGTTGGTTATATCTAGGGAAGGTATTAACATCCTAAATATCTGTAGTACTCTACAGAAACCTTTTGTTTAATCAATTGCTAAGTTGGTGAATTGTTCTATGGTTCAAGGATTGGGAATTGAGATAAAATAAATAAAAAGGCCTAAGTGGTTTTCTAAGTTTGCTCGCAAAGGTATCGCACCTTCTGCCTACGTATCCTGACTAGGATAGAATCAGAGCAATCGTAGTTCACCTCACAAGGGAAAAGAACACTTGATGATGATCAAGGTTCAAAGGGGAACAAACATGACAATGTTTGTGTGGAGTTTGACAAAACTCCCTAATCTAGGTTGTAACAGGGGGAAGTAAGAAATCATGACGATGATTCTTACACAGAGTTGACGACCTCTTTCCTAGGGTTCTAGTTGCAGATCACTCCTTGTATGGGTGGGTTTCTTAGACTTCAAGCAAAGTCTAAAGGCTCCTAATCTAGGGTTGAAGTGACTTAACAAAGTCAAAGGATAGCAGAGATTTTGGTCCAAGACATTGACAGTCAAGTGGACAGACCTTCCTTTGGAGGGGGAGATAGTGGCAACTGGATGAAAGCTAACAAGCTTCATCACTTGGGGATAAAATAAATACAAACATTATACTAAAGCATCCATGGTGACAACCAATGAAAAAAATATTAAGGATGAAAAAGCAATGATGACAATCAAAGCAGATGATTAGTACGAAAACTGTGACGACAGATCGCACCTGGAGTACAGTTAACAAACAGATGACATGAACATGATAATAATTCAAAGTAATAATCCTAACATGTTAACCAACATGTATAGGAATGAGAACAATCAATTTTCACAAAGAAAACCAAGTGGAACCCTTTTAACTTTGATCTGCAACAACTAGGGTTAGTACTGTCAATATGACAAGTTGCACATAGTCAAACATGGTGAAAAATTAATCAAACAGGGAAAATAAAATTATGACATGAAATTAAACATTAAAACAAACATAATGAAAAAAGAATGGGTGAAAAATGATAAAAAATGAGAGAGTTATGATTTTTTGAAGTTTCATGTGAAAAATGAGAAAAAGTGGCAACAAGGGTTATCACAAGGGATCGAACCCATGCCAAGTACAATACGCGCGCAAGTCTCAACCGCTGGGGCGGCCATACGTCCATTAACCAAAGTGAAACAATAAATATACAAGGCTTGTTTGGTTATTTTGCTGGGCCAAATGTGAGGCTTTTTAAGATTTTGCAAAAGCATCCATAACTTTCTCATTTCTTGGTCTTTTTTCACAAAGTTTATATGGATTTGGGGTAGAATGATCTGAGGATTAAGATAATGGTGGTGATTTTCAAAAATACCTAGCCTAGTGAAAAACACGATAGGGGTTATGTCATGCTTCCAAATTTGCAAATTGTCATGTACAGCTTGATACAATCACTCTTACCTCCAATTAAACATACACACACATCATATAAGGGATAATGAATCAAACCAGAATATGATTGGGAATATAATTGAACTGGAATGAATAATCATGTTCAAGTTGCAAATGATCAAAGAATAACAATGCATGACAGTTGGGGTTTTTGAGTTCCAAAGCAATTCAGACCAAAGCAATATTGTAAACACATTCTAAGCATGATTATGAGTGTGTGTATGTGGAAAAATCAGAACTGGAATAATTTTGTAATGATGTGGCTCTCAAAGTGCATATTGTGTATTATGTACATATGATGGTACAAGTTGGTGCTCATGAGGTTTTCAGTGGTTTGGTTCATTCAAACATGTTAAAAATGATCACATTATACTGTTATAACACAAAGCTTGCAAGGAAAATCATTGATTCAAAATCTGGTATGTGGTGTGCAAATATGTGAAAGCAAGAAGCAACTCATGAGTAACATTGTGGTACAGTGTATTTCCAAGCAAAACAATGGTTCTAACATCACATATACATCTAATATCAAGTGTGTGCAAGGTGTTTTCCTTGAAAAATAAAGTATTGCCAAAAGTGGCTAGGTGTGTGGATGTGTGATGTCAACTTTGCATTTTGAAAGTGAGTTTCTCTAATTGAGGGATTTTTGATGAAATTATTGTGCAAGCATGTTTGAAATGACCAAAGTGAGGTGTGTGTGTGGTGGTTTCAAGGAAAATTGGGTTTATGCAAAAAATGCCAAGTTGTGGCTTGATGTGTAAGTAAAGGTAGCTTGAAGACATGAAACTTACAAAAAACAGTTTTGAGGCCAAGATAATTGTGTCAACAACTTTGAAATGGTAAATGTGACATGTTCAAAATGATATTTTGGTGTAAAGTAAGTTTGTGGCAAAAATGATATCTCATCATAAATTCAAGTATGTAAATATGACAACAAGCTAACTCAGAAATGCTACAAGTTATAATTTTGCTCCACATCAGGCAGCAATTACAAACAGATCATGATGGGAGACTAAATTGATACAGCAGGCAAATCCCAATCAGTTTTATACACATCATGCACAACAGTCCTATTCATCTTGATTCAAACCTTAAACTTGAGTTTTAAACAAGTAATCATAAAAATGAGGTTTATGTTTGAGGTTGGTGATTTGATGCAAAGGGAATATGTGTAGCAGCAAGCATGTTTTCAAGGGGTGAGGTGGTTCAGTTAAAAGCAGTGATTTAAACACATGTCAAACATGATAATAGATGATATGCAACTCAACAAAATGGGTGAAAACCTGACCAAAACAGAAGTTGGTATTTTGAGATTCATATCAACCTAAGAACAAAACATGAATGTGCAAATACCTATGATCATTGAATGTCCTAAAACAGATATGTCATGAAGGATATGATGCTGTTACTTATATGGAAACAGGTTTGCTTATTACAAATCAAAGAAACTTGAGCAGCAAGGCCAATTTAAACATAGCAGTATCAACATTTTTCTCAAACAACACTTGTAATCCTCTAATCAGTAGGTGAACTAGAATCTGCTATGAAAGTTTACTCTAAAATCCTGTAGTGAAACATATCACATCTTTCATGAATTGCAAGCATAACAGTTTTTCATGTCATATACAAACCAGTAGCAGCAGGACAAAACACTAGCATCAGGTTTTTAAATTCATGGCAGCAGTAGCACACTAGAGCAAAGTGATAATTTGAGCAGTAGGAACAGGGTAAAATGAATCAAAACATAGTACATCAAGCATCATGATGATTCCAGCAGAATTCAAGAATTTCAAGCAGGATGAATCAAAACATACAACATTAATTTCACCCAAACTTAGGTTCTAACATAACAGAAAAATTAACAATGTTCCAAAACTACCTTGACAGTATGCTGACCAACTCTAACACATCATGATCAAATTTTAGCATGAACAAGTTTTATGTTAACACTTGCAATGAATCACACATTTACCACATACCAACTATCATGAAAAATCAATACTTGCTCATAACCTCAAAATGTACCAAAATGCTCAATAATGCAAATACATAAAAGATGGGGCAAGAGGTGATGAGGATCAGTTACATACCTGTTGATGATCCTTTTAAGCTAGCTAGACTAGTTGAGAAAACCAGAGATCTTGAATTCCACTCTTTGCTTTTGCACCTTGCTTCAAGCTTAAGTAAACAACCACTTATGATGCCAAAATGAGAATTATGAGTTTCCAATGGTTACTAAGGCTCTTGACAGTTGAGATATATTTTTTGTGAGGTGTTTAAGTGATCACAACCTCAAGGAAAGGATTAGAACTCACTTTGGTGATTTTTATGGCTTTTGGTCAAAGTAAGCTAGGTATGAGATTGACTTTTTGATTTCTTGAGGTTTTTGGTGGTTTTATGGATTGTACACCTTCTATGTGTTATTTAGAAGGTGTGTGGATGGTTGTTGGAGTGTTAGAAAGGGTAGAAATGATTTTGAGCAAATTTCACTTCATGACCATTTTTGGTGTTTTCATGGATCTTGTGATTTTGGAGATTTGGTGCAAGATGTGGAAAATGTAATTACAGAACTTCTCTATGGTTTTTATCAGATGAATTGTGTATGGAATGAAGTGAAAGAGCTCTCCTTTTATAGAGAAAGTGATTGAGGTGCTTGCTAGGGAGATTTCTTCAACATGAAGTAATCTTTGGATATTTTGAACCAAACCTCCCTTGGAGGGTTTTCCACCTAATTCTGATGCAAATATAACTTGCCCAGGTTCTTTGATGGTTTTCTGATGTTTGTAGCAGGCTAGGATCATAGGGAAGGGGCTGGTACAGCCTTTTACTTTCCACCTCATGCTTGGAAAGTTCAACTTGCCAACTTGCTCCACTTGCAAGGCAATGAACTTCAAGCTTTGATTTTGTGGTATTCTGCATAATTCTCTATTCTATCATGCTACACACATATTATATGTCACATACAACAAGTTAGATCAAGAAAAAATGGCAAATTTAGTGAGGTAGGTCTCTTTGAAAATTCAGCCAATGTGGGACTTAACATGTGAAACCCTTAATTTTGAATACATGTAACTTTCTGCTCATAACTCCTCTTGAGATGTTCTAGTACAATTTAGAAAGCCCTCACATAGCTCTAAAACATTCATTTTTGTCAAGGAATCAAAATCCAATTGGAACTAGGTGAAAAACCCCCTCAAAGTTGGCTGCACACAAGCTTTTAAAGTGAAAATAACTTAGAAATTTTCTAAGTTATTTTCCCTTCTAGGAATGCTTTTGCTTCTATCTCAAAAAGTATGCATTTTCTGGTTGTGGACTAGTATGGGACTTTTGTAGGACTTGTCAAGAGCTTCCAAATGAGATTTGAACCAACTCAATTGGATGTGTGGTTAAGGAGTTATGGTTTAGCCCTTTTCAAAACCCTAATTTCCCGATTTCTCGATTACTCTCTCATCCTTGATCCAATGATCATGAAAATTGATATGCAAGTCCATTATGACATAAGGAACAACTTTTATTCACAACTTGGATTCCAATTCTCAAAATTTGAGGAGTTGACTTTTCGGTCAACCGTATGATCGATCGGTGCCGATTGAGTCGCCTGTTGACATTCTGGATATCCTGAGACTTTGATACTTCTTGAATGGTCTGTAATAAGCTATATGAACTTCATGGACCTCAATCCCACCATTAAAACATCTTCCAACATCAAAGTCAAACCACAGTTGACTTTTCACTAGTTAAAAACCCTAATCGGGGCCTCCTGACTGCACTGTTCTTGATTCTGAAATGATTTCTTCAAATTGACTTCTCATTTGACTTTGATATTATCTTTTATTTCATTCAATGATTGAATTGGCCCAAATAATTGGTTGATCATTCCTTGGTTGTTTTGAATTTGTCGGTGCGAAAACCCTGATTCATCTGTAACTTGACAATAATGAACTTGCACTGATTTAGGGTTAGATAATTCATGATCATGCTTCTAAAATGATAATGAGAATCTAAGGGGTCAAAATTTGGGGTACAACACCTTCCACGTGTAAATCAACAATGATGTTTATCGTATTAAAATGGTAGAATATTCTTACAACTCCATTACAATTGTCATTGCAAATACAAAATAGGATGGTAAAGGTAAACCAAAATTGGAAGCTAGCTCAAAGTTTATCTCCGGTGATTGGGAAGATGAAGAAGAGGAGTCCGACAATGTTGGAAGAGATCATGGTGTCTCCCAAAGTAATAACAATAATAATTGCATTGGGAATGAGGAAAAACTTGAAAGGGTGGTAGTTTTAGATGCAAATAAAATCAATCATGATCTAGGGGAGTCAGAAGAAATCAGAGGTTTAGGATTGCAGTAGTCTAATGAAAAATTAAGTATGATAGATTGGATAACACTCATTCACTAGAAGTTTATAGAAAAAGGTGAAGGGGAAAAGTCAATGGACAATCCATATTCAATAGCATGGATAAGGAGTGTGGTACTGAATGTAGTTCATATACCAATGAATATGTGTCCCCAAAGGAAGGTTTGGCTCACCAAAGGTGTGTAGGCGGACAAGGAAGTAATAAAGAAAATGTGAAGTTCATAAACTATTAGTGGGATATAGTGGAACTAGAGGCCGATTTCAAGAGAAGTCTAACCCAATAATATCTTACCAAAATATAGACGAAGGTGAGAGTAAGGAATTCAAACCTTCCTACATCATAGCTTTACTCCAATCCAAATCAAAATCAACTAAAAAAACCTAATTCCTCACCCTCTAAAGAAATGTGAGAATAATATTCAGGAGGATCCGTGTTATGTTGTAAGTCTACCACTGACTCAGATATGGTCCAAGGAAATAAAATATTACGCATTAATATGGAATAAGATGTATCTGGGAAGGTTTGGAAGGAAGTATATATTTTTGGGATATCAGGTAAAGAAATACACATTGTCTATGAGGAAGCGATAAGAATGATGGAATCAAGAAATCAAGAGGGGAAAATAATAAGGGAGACTACAATTGAAAAGATCCAATGAATATGCTGTCTCTCAATAGCAAAGGATGCAGTTACATGGTTAAACGAAGGAAGCTCCACAAGATTCTAGAAACAGGTAAGGATGATATATGTTTACTACAAGAAGCAAAATTATAAATCATGGATGACAATGTGGTAACTAGTTTATGGGGGTAGTAATGAGGTAGAATGGTCAACAAGAGGTTTCAGAGTCTGTCGGGGGCTTGTTAATTATGTGGATAGCATGTCTATTTTCATTAAATTGTAGCTTTGCAAGACAATGGTATGTAGGTATATGTGTGTCACACCCTAATTTTTAACCCCAAAATCCCATCTCATTTGCATCATTTTGCATAACATCTATCATTTCATGTGTGTGTTTTTAAGTATCCACTAACCCCTCTTTAAATTCAAGAACATGTGCTTTAGTGGTGTTTAATCACAAGTTAAGGTTTTGCTCCCATGAAGCTCAAGTTTTGACCATCCAAATGGTTGTGGGATTCTCAACATCTCATACCCTAATCCATCAAATGTTATTCAAGGGTCACCCCTCATTTATAATGAAGTTCAAAATTGCATTGAATCAAGATCAACAAAGCTCAATTCATCTGGTGCACCCAAATTAGAGTTTTGTCCTAATGCATCTCTGGGTTGACTTTTAAAGCAAGGCATGACCCAATACCTCTCAATATGTTTCAAGCACATCAAAAGAATCATATTAGTCCATTATCATGATTGTATTAATTCAAGAAGCTTGATTCATAAATAATGCAAGAATTCAAGTTCATCTGATGAAAAGTCAACTATTCCTCAAAGTCAAAAAGTTTGACTTTTGAGAAGTTTTGATCAAACATGGGCCCCTCAAGTCAAGGATCATGACAATATGTCATTTGGACCATGATCAATTAAGGAAATCAAGAAATATGAGGTTACTTTCAAAAAGGGCAACCATGAAGAAGGGAAAATTTTCTAAGTTAGGATGAAAACCCTAATTTGGTGCTGACTTGCCAAGGCCATAACTTCCAATCTAAACATCCATTTTCTTTGATCCAAAGATCAACTTGAAGAGCTCATTCCATACTACAACTTTATCAATGAGGAGGAGTTTCCAAAAACGACATATATTTCAAGTTATGATGGCATGAAGTTGAGAAAAACAAGTTTTTGGAATACTATGCTTAGAATTTTTTTCTAAGTGTTGAATCTTAACTTAGAGGATGCGTTTTCAAGGCCATTTTTCTCATGGTTCTTGGCTCCAATTCAAAAATCTTTCAACATGAAAGTTGTTGGGCATTTTTCAAGCTTTTCGTTGATATCAAGAACTCCTTAATTGGATCAATACATCTCAAGTTATGACATTTCAAAGTTAAGGTTTCAAAGTTGTCAAAAGTTCATAGCTTAGAAATTTTTCTAAGTCACTTTAGACAAAGTTTTGAGTCCAACTTCTATGACAAATTTCACAATCTAATAAGCCTCATTTTAACTTGCTTTGAACATGAAGTTTGTTCATCAATCTCCTTACTTTCATTTGAGCCAAAGAACACACCAATTTGAGCAATATTCATGAACTTATAGTGGATCAAAGATGGCTATATGAATATGTTTCCAAGGCATGATATCTCAACATTTTGTGCAGAACATGAACCAAAGTTGCAGCATTGCTCTTGCTTCAAAATTCATACGCATAACCTCATTCTTGTGTTAAGCCAAAAACATATGCCATATCACTTGTACCATTTTGAACATTTTCACCAAAAGAGAAATAAGAAAACTTGCTCACCAAGGGTGACTGATCCATTCTCTCTCATTTTGATCTTTTGTATTTACAAGAAGATAATAAAAAACAACCACAATAAACCTCAACTCAAGCCATTCTTACCACCACTCCACTCCATTTTCAAATTCTTACAAGAACCAGAAATAAAGTTTTAACCTCAGTAATTTTGTTTTAACCAAACCATAAACCCTCACATAAATGATAAAAATCTAACAAGAGCAAATCATATGGATTCTAACACAGGAACAGAACTAGAAAACTCACTTTCACTTTCAAAAATTCAGTTCTTCAAATCTCTACCTCCTTCAAGTTTTTTGGATTCTGTTTTGTTCCTATCATCATCCATAAAGCACAAGCAAGGAGAATGAGCGGTTTGGTGAGGTGTTAAAGCTTAAAACAGAGTGTTAAAGCTTCATTTTTTTGTTAATTATTTCTCAATATTTTTCTCTTATGTTTCACGTGTTATAAGCTTTATTTTTGCATATTTAGAATAATTGATTGATGTAGAATATATATGGGTTGTTGTTGTTTCATTTTGTGAATGTTCAGTTTATACGCATCAAACTTTCATGGATTTTTAAGTGTCTTAGAGTGATCAAATGGAGAAAATAATGGCATAATCATAATATACGTGAAAAATCGAGTGGAGAGGTGCCAGCTTTGTTGGATTTTTCAGACAGTTCCAGCGGCCGTCGCCGGAGAAGAGTAATCGATTATCTTGTGCAAAAATGCAGATTTTGCTGCATTTTTTATGACATCAACTTTCTTTCTACTATTTTGGGGTCTATTTGGTTCTAGCATTGTGTGGAACATTCTAGACATCTCTAGACAACACAAGACCTTTCAAAACATTCCAAAGCATTTACTCCAATACATCAATTTGAATTCAGACCACCATGTAACTTCATTTGCAAGCATGAGAGCCCTTTGATTTGAAATTGCATTGGGATTGCTACCAAGTCAACTACCTAACTAACCGAGTTAACTTCCAAATCAGTGAGTTGAGTCCAACTAACTCTAAGGCTAGTTCCAAAGCAAACTCCAAAGCACATTCCAAATCTAGCAACTTCAAACCTCCAATTTATATAAACAAGGCTCCACCATTTCACAAACGACCCTTAATCATTTTATCAATTTCTACATTCTTCATTCCCAATTCTCTCACATTCTCTCTGAATTTTCTGCAACTTTTTCTCACATTCATCTTCATCTTCTTCCCAAAACCTCATTAAAGCTCAAATTCACCATTAAAGAGTAGTAACTTCCACATTGGAAGTGCTTTTCTCTTGAGCTTTGTCGCATCGCTGCGAAAAGGGGCTGGCAAAGACAGAAGAGTCGCCACCGGACGTTATTTATCCCAAAAGAGAGGGAAAGGAAATGATTGAAGAAAACCTAAGAGAAAGGGAAAGACAAGGTCATCGCAACCAAATCTAGGGTTCGGGAGTCGGTTACGCAATGGGAAGGTATGAGCACCCTTCACGTCCGTTGTACTCAATGGGATCCATGCTTGTTGTCTAATCTATGGGTGACAACTATCTAAGAGCTACTTCTAAACAGGGGAAAAGAAAAGAAAAGAGACTCGATAGGACATCGCCTCCATATGCCTACGTATTCTCTCGTGCAATGGGAAAGTCAGAGTCAACGTAGTTCGAAAAACTACGGGTGATGGGGGGAAGGTTGCTCGCCAAGACATCGTCGTCTCGTACCTACGCATCCTCATGTGGTATGATAAATCAGAGCAAATGTAGTTTGGGCTAACACGACCACTGGTTGGTTCAAGTGTTTTAACCTAGTAGGGTTAAATCTTCATTCTAGCAGTTAGGGACGACACCTGTTTGCGGTAGAACTAAGACTTAACACACTCTTTCTAAAAATGATTTTCAAACAATCTCGAAGGATAAAAAAAGGTTTGATCTTTTTTTATGTGTTTTTTATGAGAAGAAGTGAATTGAGTTAGTTTTGAAACTCATGTTGCACTAAAGACTATGAGTTGAGAGCGAATGCGTCGCATATCGCCCAAAGGGCATACACTAAACACTCTAGACAAGGTGAGAGGAGGCCCCCCACTCATCATTCCTAAAGTACTTAAGGCTCGTAGCGTACAACAAGTGTTAACCTTTATTAAGTGTCTTATAAAGTTATGATATGAGAAAAGAAGACACAAAACTCTAAGGGGAACTGATCAACCCTAATGTTATCATGCAATGTGTTCCTAAAGTTGGGATTGAAAATGGAACTACCTAATATTATCATGCAAAGGATTGAAAGCCTAATGTCTCTCCTACTCCCATCTTAAACAGAGGGACTAGGAATCCTAAGGGATCATGGCAAGAAGCACAAGTAAACACATAGCAATTTAATCACAGATGAAAAGAGAAATGACAGATGAAAGTGACTTAAACAAGTCAATGCAATAAGAGATGCAAACATGAAATTCAAACACAAATGCAAGAAGACTCAACAAACAAAAGAGACTCAAACACTAGAACAAGTCAACTTAAACAAATCAACAAGAGGTGAGATGAAATGAGAGGAGCAAGCTCCTACAACCATCAACCATCAATCCCCCAAGAAGAATGATGCCATCCTAAGATGCACACACAAAGAAAAGAGGGAGGAAAAAGTGTGGGGAAACCACCACCACAAGAACATCTCAACCATACAATTCTTGTAACACAAGTAAAACAATGCAAACAAAACAATGCAAAACAATCACCAATGTTCATGACAAACTCAAAGTGTACACATGGACACCAAATCATCATGAACAAATGATAAAAACACTAGGGAAGAAGTGAATCATCAAGAGGAAAGCCTCAAATCAAACTTAAAACAAGAGGCAAGGCACACGTATGATCATATGAAGTGAAGGAAACTAAGTTCTAACACAATTTCAACACTTAGAACAAGTGGAAAAGCATGATTCCAAAATGACTTGTAATGAAACCTACACACTCAAATGACCCATGAAAAGATAAAAAAGAACCTCAAGTATGTTAGAATAATGTAACAAAGCTCAAAATATGCATATGGGATCACTCAAGATCATATCCCAAAGTTTTAGGTCAAACTAGCGTGTGTAAACAACCCTAAAAGGACTTGACTTGCAAAATTCACCAAAAATAGGAGAAAACTTCAATAAATTCCAAGTAAATCACCAAATAAAGATTGATCAATCATCAAACAAAATGCCAAATTTCAAGTTCAAATTCAACTCAAGGCACCACCAAATAATTCTAAGAAGGTATGGTGTTCCACCTTATCGAGGGTTTGTCGAGGGTCAAACAAAAGCAAATTAAAAACACATGAAAAATGAACATAAATGAACCAAATCAACCCTCAAAGATGCTTCAATCCATCACCTAAATGATGGAGAATAATTGGTCATAGGGGATGTAGGATCAAGGTTCAAATGATCAAGTTCAAAACTAGGGTAAACCATAAAACACATCAATTTGTAAATTCCAAATAAAATAAGAAAATAAATGGAAAATAAAAATAAAATATATGAAAAATTAATTAACACATTAAACTGTCAGGAAAATAATTTTATGGATTTTTGTAAATTAAATAGCTAATTTTAAAAGATTAAAATGAAAACTAGAAAGAAAATAAAAATAAAATAAAGGAGCAAGCAAGAGGGGTGCATTCAGTAAGAACCAAATACACTGCATCCTGTGTAAAACGCAAATGGGCTCACAAATGGTGGGTGTGGATAGCAAAAAGGTAAGGCCCAAAGACCAAATGGAGGCTAAGTTAAATGAAACTCTGCGTTTCATTAATCCCATGTGGATTTCAATGCAGACATGGCATGGTCAAACCAATCAGAATGAAACACAACACACAGTCAAAAATTCAATGCAAAGCCACATCAGACTGGCCTGAAACACAACCAGACGCTGGAGCTAGGGCTCCGATCATCTTCTCCGGCCAGCTCGTCGGAGATCAGGCCTGAAAACTCAATAAAAATGGTGGAATCTTGTACCATTCAAAAGCTCTTTTCACAAGGAACCCAAATCTACCAATAATTTTCCAAAAAGGCTCCTGAATAAGTTAGAATCAGGCCACAAATTTTGAACATGTCAACTGAAATCTCATCATACAAGCGTGAAAACATGTCAAACATTGCCTATGTTGCATAGGATTTCAGATGCAAGCCAGAATGAGCCTAATGCAAGTCTAGAATGAGAGAAATAAGTTGAAGAAAACCTACCAAACATAGTAGTTCCACTGACTCTTCAAACCTCAAGCAAGATTTAGTTTATCACGTCTAATCTCTTCCTTTAGCTTCACTAATGATGATTTCAGCCAATGTTTGAAGAAAAACCTCATGGAATGCAAGATTCGAAGAAATGAATTTTGGAGAAATTTTGGAGCTCTCTCTTCTCTCTCACACAGCTGCACTAGTTCTGAGCATCTATGGCAAACATTTGACTCTTATATGAGGGATTTGTAGTGATCATGCAGGCCCATGTTGGCTGCATTGTATGATTTCAAATTTTTGGCCAAACACTTCAATTTACTCATACACACGGGTTAGGCATTTTTCACTCATCAATGGGTCAGCAAACAAGCATTTGAGGAGTGTAGAAATGAACCATGTAATCATTAATCATGTAGAACCAATTGGGATAAAGTTTTATGTCATTACTTTTTGTAGTGAAAAATGTGAAAAAGTGGCATATAACATCCTTTCATGTTGGTCCAAATATGGTAAAGAATAGCAAGACCAAAGTTTGATGTCATTATAGTGTGAAAAATTCAAAAACAAAGTCATTTGGGTGACTTGTAAATGAAGAAAGCCAAACCATGTCTAAAAGTTCAATTTTCACCTTAAAAATGGCCCACATGATCACATAATCCACAAAACCTCATGGAAATCAAGCTCATTATGAAGTTGAATCAATGTGACACAACATTCATGTGGCACAAAATTGGATTTGAGGTCTCCAAGTTCATGGAATTGACCATTGAAGAAAATGACCTATAATGAACTTTCCCAAAATACCCTTGCCTTATGAAGACCATAACTTGAGATGTACACATGAGAATGAGGACTTCTAGGAATTTTTGGAAATCTAAGATCATGAGGAACAACTTTCATGTTTTCTTGAAAGTGAGGAGAAACTTGGTTCCATGTCAAAAATGCTTTGGAAATGAGTTGACTTTGAGTTGACCAAAATTCTCTTCATCCACCAACTTGCTGACACCATAACTTGAGATGTACAAACTCAATGGATGAGTTCTTGTACTTAAAATAAAGCTTGAAAGATACTCAACAAGTCCCATGTTTACATGAAAGTGAGGTTGAGCTTGCATCATAGGGAAACTTGTCCTTGAAGTTAGACGCTAAAGAAGGGGATTTTACACTAAAATCATCTGCAACCCTAATTTAGCAACTCCTTGAACTCATGAATCTATTTGATTTTACCTTAACATGACATCCTAGATGCATTGGGATGACTTCCCATGTCTCAATAACCTAGAACCAAGTCTTGAACCCTCTCAAGTCCACAGTTGACTTTGGGTTGACCAGATGAAACCCTAACTCCACATCCTTTGACTGAGGCTCTTGCAGGTGAATTGTATGACCACAAAAAACTTCATAAAGACCCCTCAAGACACATATTGCTCTTTTAAACCATGTTTTATCCAAGTAAGTGACTTCATGAACCTCTGATGATCCTTAAGATAGGAGGTGACACCCACACACAAACTTCTCTTCTCAAAGAGCTTTGAAACCCAACCCTGATGGCAATGAAACCTTGATGACTTATCAGCTTCATATCTTGAGTTCTAGAAACCCAATGGATGATTTCTAGTACTCAAAAGAAAGCTAGAAACATGATCTATGGGTTTTATGTTGGGGTCAAGATGAGATGAGACTTTTATCTTGAGATATATGGTCTTGAAGTTAGGCACTAAACAGGGGATTTTACACTGACAAGCTTAGAAACCCTGGCTTAGCAACTTCTCACACTCTTGATTCTTCTTGATTTGGTATTGGAATATCATCTTAGAAATCTCAATACAAAACTCCATGATCACAAAGACTTAGAATTGAGTCTTAATCTCCTTCAGATTCACTGTTGACTTAGGGTTGACCAGATGAAAACCCTAATTGCACCACCTTTGACTGTGACTTCTTATACTTGATATAATGACTTGCACAAGCCCCTCAATGACCCTCAAGACATCTAATGAGCTTATATAATGTTCCTCATCCATAATCATGGACACACTATCATCTGATGATCTTCCCATGACCTCCAAGACAGAAGGTGAACACTATTCACTCATCTGTCTTTCACAAAGCTTTGACTTTCCTCTAGTGATGATAAACACTTGGTAGCTTGAATAAGACCTCTTGCTTAGGCTTAGAAACTTTGGCAATATCCTCTTGCTAGGCACATCTCTCTTGATCCCCTGCAAACGGGCAATGATATGCAAATGCTAATGCTATGAGAATGCAGAGAAACATAAGCTAGGTAAAGAAAAGGTTGGGCAAATTTTGGGGTGCAACAGCTGCCCCTATTCAAACGACTTGAACCTGACTGAGTGAAAAGCGAACGACTTTCAGACAATCAGGGTAAAAGATGGTTGAATACCAACGAACCCGGAAATTTGCCAACCGCAGAAATAAACTGCAAAATCTGCTTGGGGACAATAATCTCCCGAAATGACTGATAGTCGCAATGCCAGCAAGCTAACTGATTAACAATCTTTGATATGCAAATGGGACGACATCTGCTAACATGCAGGCAATGACACTAAGTCGAAAAGATCATCTGATATTAATAGGCATCTGTGTAACGCCACAGGCCTCGAACCCTCAGGCTGGATCATCACGCAATTGATAACATCTGCTAACGCGCAAGCATTCGCTAAATAAAAGCGAGCATCGAACCCGTAGGTCGGATCAACACGCAGTTGATAACATCTACTAACACGCAGGCATTCGCTAAATAAAAGCAAGCATCGAACCCGTAGGCCGGATTAACACGCAGTTGATAACATCTGCTAACATGCAGGCATTCGCTAAATAAAAGTGAGCATCAAACCCGTACGCCGAATCAACACGCAGTTGATAACATCTGCTAACGCGCAGGCATTTGCTAACTAAAAGAGAGCATTGAACCCGTAGGCCGGATCAACACGCAGTTGATAACATTTACTAACGCGCAGGCATTCACCTACTAAAAGCGAGCATCGAACCCGTAGGCCGGATCAACATGCAGTTGATAACATCTGCTAATGCGTAGGCATTCGCTAAATAAAAGCGAGCATCGGACCCGTAGGCTGGATCAACACGCAGTTGATAACATCTGCTAACGCACATGCATTCGCTAACTAAAAGCGAGCATTAAACCCGTAGGCCGGATTAACGCAATTGATAACATCTGCTAACACACAGGCATTCTCTAAATAAAAGTGAGCATCGAACCCGTAGGTCAGATCAACACGCAGTTGATATCATCTGCTAACGCACAACCATTTGCTAAATAAAAGCGAGCATCAAACCTGTAGGCCGGATCAACACGCAGTTGATAACATCTGTCAACGCGCAAGCATTTGCTAAATAAAAGTAAGCATCGAACCCGTAGGCCGGATCAACACACAGTTGATAACTTCTACTAACACGCAGGCATTCGCTAAATAAAAGCGAGCATCGAACCTGTAGGCCGGATCAACACGCAATTGATAATATCTTGCTGAATCACAAGAATACTCCATTGGGGAAAGAGATTTTGAACACACAACTCTGCTTTGGGAATGCAAAGACCTAACCAGGCAACTCTGCTGAGGAACTGAGAGAAACTTAAACAAGCAACTCTGTCGGGGCATATGATGAGATAGATATATCCATCACAAATCTTCTGCCGAAGTCTGAACACCTGTACGGACTTGGAGAATAGAATACCACCAACTGAAATCCAGTGACGCCGTGTGGAATAACTGTCATACCCCAAATTTTGACCCCTTATATCCTCATTATCATTTTAGGATCATAATCATGGATTTTCTAACCTTAACCCAGTGCAAGTCTGTCTTTGTCAAATTGCAGATGAATCAGAGTTTCGTGCAGTCCAAATCAAAACTTCAGGGTTTGTGATTAATCAATTTTTTGGGCTCATTCAAATATGAAACAAGGTCAAGGATATTATGTAATGTCAATTGAGAATCCAATGTGAGGTTGTTGCCCCAGAATTCAGAGCAGTACATTTCAGAGCACCCGATTAGGGTTTTGGAGCAGTAAAAGTCAACCGTAGTTTGACTTTGATGTTGGAAGGTGTTTAAATGATGGGATTGTGATTCATGAAGTTCATATATCCTAATAAGGTTCATCCAAGAAGTTTCAAGGTCTCAGGAGGCCCAGAATGTCAACAGGCGACTCGGTAATCACCGATCGGTCGTACGGTTGACCGAAAAGTCAACTCTCCAAATTTTGTGAATTGGACTTCAAGTTGTGAAACAAAGTTGTTCCTTATGTCATATTGGACCTGCATATCAATTTTCATGACTATTGGACCAAGGATGAAGGAGTAATCGGAAAATTGAGAAATTAGGGTTTTAAAAAGGGCTAAACCATAACTCCTTAACCACACATCCAATTGAGTTGGTTCAAAGCTCATTTGGAAGCTCTTGAAAAGTCCTACAAAATTCCCTAAGTGGTCCATGATCAGAAAATGTATAGAATTTGAGTTATGGTCAAATTCACTTCAAGAGGGGAAAAAGACTTAGGAAAATTCCATTTTTTAAGCTCATTTTTAGCAACTTTGGAGGGCTTTTTGGCCAAGTTACTTTGAGAAATTGAAAATCATGAAAACATGAATGTTTTAGATCTATATGAGGGATTTCTAAAAAGTACTAGCACATCTCAAGAGGAGTTGTGAGCAGAGAGTTACATGTGTTCAAAGTTAAGGGTTTCACATGATAAGTCCCACATTGGCCAATTTTCAAGAATGACTTCCTTAATCAATTCTGCCAAATTTTGTTGATTCAATGTGTTTTACTTGATATATGAGATGTGTGTGGCATGAGAGAACAGAAGATTATGCAGAAAATCAAGAAAAAACCAATTGGAGTTCATTGCCTTGCAAGTGGGCAACTTGCACCAAAGTTGAAAAGTAAAAGCATGAGGTGGAAAGTAAACTGCACCAGCCACACTCCTACACCTTCTAGCCTGCTATCAACCTCATAAAAACTATCATTGTGCTTGACAATTGAGGCTTGGATCAGCAACCAAGAGAAAACCCTCAAAGGGAGGTTTTCTCCCAAATATCTCAACCTTTCTTCATAATGAAGAAATCTTCAAAACAGCCCCTCAATTCCATTTGCCTATAAAAGGAGGCCTCCCTCACCTCATACACAACACAATACACCTGCTAAAAACCATAGAAAAACTCTGTCATCACTATTTCCACATCTTGCTTCAATTTCTCAAAATCTCCAAAATTCACAAAATCCCCAAAAATCTGTCTTGGAGAGAATTCTGCCCAAACTCATTTCTATACTTTCCAATACCTCAACCACCATCCACACAACTTCTAAATGACATATAGAAGGTGTGTGATCCATTGAATCACACAAAAACCTCATAAATCAAAAAGTCAACTTCACCATCACACTACTTTGACCAAAAGCTACAAAAACCACCAAATCTTGTTCTAAGCACTTGCCTAATGTTTTAATCATCCTAACACCTCTTATATATTGTTTTTCAACTGTCCAAAGTGTTAGAATTCATGGGTGAGACGTATCTCTCCATTTGGCATCATAGTTGCATTTTGCTTAAAAGTGAAGAAAAGAGTCAAGGCAAGGAGGTAGATTGAAGTTCTCTGGGTTTCTTAATCATTCTAGCTTGTTCAACTAAGTCTAATAGAGGTATGCGAACAATCCATTCTTGACTTACACCATAACTCCATATTTTTGGCATTTTGAGCATATTGTAAAAAAGCATGTCATTTGTGTGATTCATGTGAATTCTGTCATAACATGAAGACAGTTGTTGGAGTGATTTAAACCCCTTTTAAAATCATGAACATGTTGAGTATGTAGGGTTGTTTGAAGTTGTTCATGTCTGGTTTGCATTCTTGATCACTAAATGCCTCATTTTGCATTTTCATGCTATAGACATGCTAACTTGGATTTTAGGTGTGCTTAGGTTCATGTTTGAGTTCAGAATAATCCACTAGGGCATATATGAAGTGTGTGTATGTTTCATTTCAGTTGAACTTACCTTAAAATAATTTTGAGCTTTGTGTGTTTCATCAAAACTTCAAATTGTAACTCCACTGCCATATTTCATTACAGTCTGCTTTAAGTCTTGTTTTTGGCCTAACTTTATTCCATGTCATGTATTGTAAATGTGTATGTGTTCAGTTTTGAACATCATCATCATGCCTTGGATGTAAGAGAACATTCTCAATCAATTATGTGTGCTTGGACTATGTTTACTTTTCATTTGCTGTCAAGAAAAATCATAACATGCTGGAAATCTTTTTTTGGCATAAGCTATGGAAAGTCAGTTTTATTACTTGAACATGTTTAAATTCATATTTGAGAAGTGCCTATATTCACTTTGGCTTGGTTGTGCATAAAGATGGATTCACATGTTTGCCATAAACACATCAAATTTCATTCAAGCAACTCACATGCTATTTTTTACATGAGCTTGTTTCACATCAAAACCACTTTTCTAACACTTCACATTGATCATTTGGAAGGTGTTTACACGATTTCCTTGAATCAAAACAGACTGTCATGAGTTATTCACTTCAATATGCATCTTTACCAAAAACAAGACACTTGACATGAAACTTTCATAATCTGTTTGTATCAAGCTTTCTTGAGGTGTTAGAATCATTCTATTTTATTTATGAGAGGTGTGTGTGCATTTAGTTTGGATTAAAAGTGTTTGAATTGTGTCATTCATTGCAAAATGCATAACATAACATCAACATACAGCAGCTGTCGTTTTTTTCAAAAGGATGAGAATTTCAAAAAATTAATACCGCCATCATGTTCCTCGTATTTTTCTAGTCAAGATACATATAAATTTTGTCTCATTTGGATAAGCGACGAGAAAGTTACAATACAAAATGTATTTGCATTGATTATGTGTTATTCTTGCCCAGCCATTTGAAAATGTTTGCCCTTATTAATTAAAGGGGTGAATTTTACAAACGGATGTATAGCCACCCCAGTGGTAAGACCATGCGCCTTGTACCCCATGTTCTTGAGTTTGACCCTTGAGGAGGGCAACTCTTTTGTTCATTTTTGCTATTTTTCACCAAACTTTGAAAAATCATATCTCTCTCAATTTTAATCGTTTTTCACCCGTTCTTTTTTCATTGTGTTCATCTTAATGTGTACTTTCATGTCATATTTTTTATTTTCATGTTTGACAAATTTTTCATCTCTTTTGACTGTGTGTAAGTTGTGTACTTTCTGTATTCGTCCTGACAGATACAGATGAATTTTCTCTTGATATACTTGTGATTTTTTTTGTGATGTTTGTTTGCATTCTCATCCTTAAACGTTTTTTAACATGTTAAAGCTTCATTATTGGTTGTTACCGTGTCCATACTACTTTATCTGTTAAAATTATTTAAATTTGATCTGTCGTCACAGTTCCTGTTAATTCCTGTTTTGATCGTTATCAATGCACCTTCATCTTTATCATTCCACATGTTATTTGATGGTTGTCACCATGAATATGCCTTTATCATGTTGTTAATTTTCTTGTTGCTTTCTTTCCCCAAGAGATGAAGCTTGTTAGCTCTCATCCTGTTTCCTCCTAAATTATGAGGTTAAACTAATTTGCATGTACATAACTGCTAAACTCCCTTTTACATTTACACCTTAGGTCTCGAGTCTCCATACTCACTTTTAACCGTCCCGCCGTGGACACCTTTATCCTAGCCTTAGGATTTGAGTCTCTGTACTCATGATTACCGTCCCGCCGTGGACACCCTTCAACCTTTACCCTTTTATCCTAGCCTTAGGATTTGATTCGTCGTACTCATGTTTACCGTCCCGCCGTGGACATCTTCTCTTTCTATCCTAGCCTTAGGATTTGAGTCGCCGTACTCACTTTTCCCGTCTCGCCGTGGACATTTTTCTTTCATTTACACCTTAGGGCTTGAGTCTCCGTACTCACTTTTAGCATCCCGCCGTGGACGTCCCTTATTACAACAATTTTAAACGTAGACTTGGAGTCGCCGCACTCCACGTAAGTACTTCACTATGAATTTTTACTTCCCTTTGGAATCTTGACCACAGTCAAGAATTCCTCATCCCTAGCAAGGGGAACTACGATTGCTCTGGTTCCATTCTCGTCCGGATACGTAGGCACGAGATGCGATGTCTTCGTGAGCAAAATTTTGTACATACCTTTTCCCTTAGCACTTTTCCCTTAGCAAGCAAACTTTAGAAAACACAAATACTAACAAGAGGTTCCTGTAGAGTACTACAGATACTTAGGATGCTAACACCTTCCCTAGGTATAACCAACCCCCAAACCTTTAGATCTCTCTTTACTCAGCTTTAGGTCTTGTCCTTCTGCTTTGCATTTTTATAGGTCTTTCTTTCTTTAAACCTTTCCTTTTTGGATAAATTAAATTCCGGTTGTAAATGAAATATGATTCAAGTTAATCAATAGCTTGAGACCCAAATTTCACCATGACAGAAAAATGGCGACTTCACTAGGGACTCTTCCCTAAGAGGGTTAAGCCCACCTTGTTTGTATTTGTGCTTTCTATATGTTTGCTTGCTTATATATTTGTACATATATTTGCTTGTACTTGGGTTCTTCTGTATACAGGGTTGTTACTTCAAGTGGTGAGACAGTCCTATTGTTGCACCCTAAAATTTGACCAACCGGTTCTCACACCTGGTTTATGTTTCGACTCATTTTCCATTCGCCTTCGCATACCGCATATAGTGCATATTCTAAATCATACTGGTGCTATCGGGATCACGACCCTGTTTTCGCATTTCAGACGTTTCAGACCAGCCCGGATAATCGAAGTTTCATTTTGGGAAGTTGTGCGCTTCCCGGTGTTTTCATAATACACTGCTGTTTTTTTCGAGGATATTTCAGTGTCCGGGTTTTACCGTTCGTTTTGGTCTGATCTCGTGTTCCCTTTTATTGGGGTTATTTGCTTTTATTGTTTTTTAGAATTTCATAGAATTTTCTAGATATTAATTGGGTTTTATCAGTATTTTAGATAATAGTTTTTTTGGTATTAAATAGAATAATATAGAATAGTATAGGTTTTAATAGAATTTTATTTTAGATTTTGAATAGAATTAATATAGATTTTTTTAGTATAGTAGGATATAGTTGCTTTTATTAATAGATTTTTTTAGTTTTATTAGATTCTTAGAATAGTGTAGATATTATTTTTAATAGATTTTTTAATATAGATTTTAGTTAGGTTTTAATCTGTTTAGTTTTATTAATTAGGTTAGTTAATCTTTAGTTAATTAGCATTTTTAATCATCATTTTCGTTTTTTTATTAATGTCAGTTAATCAATTCACTTTCCATTTAATCACGTCATTAGTCCATCACCACTTAGTTTAATCACGTTTAATCATTTTCATTGAGTCCAATTAAGTCTGAGTTTAGTCCAAGTGGGCCATTTGTCTGATTTTTGGGGGCCCAGGGTCCATGTTCAGCGCAACATGTCATATAAATGGTAAGGCCACGCGTTTCATCCTTCTTCTTCCACTTCATTTTTTTTGACAGCTCATTTTTCCACTTTCTCCTTCTCTCTCCCACGTGTCTCCCTCTCCTTCTCCCTCAGCCACACGCGTCCCCTCTCTGATCCCTCTGTAGCCACGCGTCTCAACCTCCTCCCTCTCTGATTGCATGTGAACCACGTGTAATCCACTATCCTTCCCTCACCGCCGGCCATGCAAACGGCCGGAGACTTCGCTGGAGAAATCATTGGCCACCGTAACTAAGTACCGGAACCCCTAACAGCTCGCCAAAAACCACGTTTTCTCTCCAGATCACCAGAAAGTTCATCAGAATCCAAATCTTTGTCCAGATCACCAAGAATCTCTTCCGATCTTCACCTCAATCAGCATCAACAATCATCCACCGAATTCATCTTCGCTGCCAAAAAAAATCAAGAACGCTCATCGTTTCGTCATCAGTTTGCCAGAAACTCAGTAGATCCTTCAAGAACATTCATCAGTAACTCGATGTTCTTCATCCAGTTCATCGTATGTCCCAGACTTTCAAGAATCTTCAACTAAAATTTTCAACGAACGTCATCAACCTTCAACCAGCTCTCCAGATTTTCATCCGATTTGCAACATCTTCGAGCGTCAAGCTCGTCCTCAAGACATCATCAAGGTCGTTAGATCTTCATCTGTTCGTCACCAAAGCTCCACCAACGTTGAACATCTTTAAACGTCAACAAAGAGTTTCCCAGCGTCGTTGATTCTTCAGGTTCGTTAAAGCTACTCCACACGCTCATCATCCAGAACACGCATCTTCGAATATTTTTACTCATCAATCTCCAGAAGCTTCATCGCCTTCATCAGGTTTTTATTTCGAACGTGTTAGATTAGTAGTTGTTGTATGGTTAGCTGAAAACTAGGTTAGTTGAGTGTGAGAGTATGAACCGAGGTTGGATCAGAGAGTTTAGTTTGGATTTGTGAGAGAGAGGTTTGAGAGAGGGAGCGGGTTGCGCCGTTAGGGTTTCAGTGGAGAGAATGGTGAACAGTAGATAGAAAATTAGGGATCTTGGGGTTTTGTTGCTGATAGTGTGAAGCGGTAATGGACACGGGCCTTAGGCCCAACCTCATCTTTTCTGGCAAATCTCCCCATGTTTGCTTATCATACCCCTCCCCATGTGAATTGTTGCTGACGGGCCTTAGGCCCAATGTTTTTTACTGGTGTTTCCCTTGAATTTCTCACAGCGCCCCTCCCCCTTGTGTGTGCTAGTTGATATTGGGTTGGGCTTTATTATTCTTGCTACTGCATATCCCTGTAGTTACTATAACCCCTGCATTTAGCTTTAGTTTAATATGTGGTAATTGTATTTTAATTTTGTATCATACTTTAATTACATTTTGGGATTTAGTTTAAGTAGATTTAGAATGTTAAGATAGTATTAATTGTAGGTTAATTGCTTTTAGGAGTTTCTTTTAGTTTAATATGATTAAAAATATTACGATAAATATAGTTTAGATATTAATTTTCTTTTAGGAAATGTATTAGGATTTAATAGGTTTAAGATGTAGTTTAGGAAATATTTGTTTTTTGGGAACTTTATAATATTTTAGGAGATTCATAGGGTTAATTCTTTAGGATTTTATTAATTTCTTAGCATAAAAAACTTAGGTTATATTTTTAGAATATGCTTAGTTTAGTATAGTTTTTAGGACTTATTACATACTTTGTAGAGAAAAGTATAGGATAGAATTAAATTCAAAACAACTAACTCTAGTTTAGAGCATAGTTTGGGTATTTAGTATTTGATTTAGGTTTTAGGGAATATATGGGATATTGGGTATAGGTTTAGGTTCCCTTAGAAATTTAATTAGGTTTTATAATATAGTTTAGCATTTTTGCATTATACAAATGGAGTGTTTGTTTGGTGTTCCCACTTGGGTTTTTAATTGTGTGCTTGGGCTTTTGGGCTTTGATATGGGGTATGGGGCTTGGCTTGAGCTTATGGAGCATGAAGAATCAAAAGAGAAGATTGAAGATAATAATCAAAGTTGGATGCATGAAGATTCTGGTACTTGAAGATGTTTTTGAAAACATAAGAGATAGGAGATAGGTAAAGCCTTAGAATAGAACAAATTCCTTTATAAACATGGATAGCTTCCTTTGCTTCCATTCTTCTCAATGATTAAAAGTCCCTCCATGATATTCACATCCCTCCTTTGGAGGGATAAGTGGTTTTATCTAGGAGGTAGAACTTTGAGGGAAACAGTCTGTTACAATGTCAACTGGTCATAGACTTCCCTTGGTTGTCAATGAACTGTTTGACATTCAATTTATCCTGATAAATCAATTCTTTGCTGGAGTGCTTACCTTGAAGGAAGAAGCTTGTAGAAGAAGACCTGGTGCGTTGAAGATTGAAGAAGGAGGGGCTTGTGCTGTCAGAGCTGTGCAACTGGTGAATTAGGGTTTTACTGCTATCGGGAGCTATTGCTGTCTGATGCTGTCAACTGTTTGAGATTCTGTGCTTGCTTAAGCTTGGTGATTTCTTGGAGATGGAAGCTTGTTGGAGCTTGACTTTGGAATTCACTTGAGGATGTTACTGTTTTGCTGTTAATCAACTGTCAGAGTTGGATGTGATTTTCAGAGCTGCTGCTGTAGGAGTTGGTGTGCTGTCAGAGCTGGTTTTGGGGTTTCTTTTCCTTGCTGTATTGTTTGTTATTTTTCCCCTTAGGTTTGAAGTGAAGCTGTTTCACTTTGCCTATTGTTTTCCCAGGTTCGAGGTTGAGTGAGACTCCCTTGCCTCGCTTGTACTGTTGCATTCATGCATTTTACTGCTTTACTGTATATATGCTGCTTCTTTCCCGTCTATCCCCTAGGATCTCTGCTTCTCTCTGCGCAAGAGAGAAATATGACAGACATTAGGCTCTCATCCATGCATGACAACATTAGGGTAGTTTTTGATTCCCCATTTTAACCCTAGGTTTTAGAGTTCTTTCTCTTCTATCTCAAAACAATCAAAAAATACAATAAGAGGTTAAACATCAGTAAAAGACAGTTCTTGCGTAAAAGACTGAAAACCAATCAAAGTGTCATTTTTGTCCGCTTGGACCCGTAATCAGGAGAAAACCTTTTTCAGAAGGATAAAAGATAAACAGACAAATTTGTGTCTTCCGTAGCTCGAACTACGTTTGCTCTGATCTTTCATGCTGTATGAAAGTACGTAGGCATAGGATGCGATATCCTAGCGAGCAAACTTCCCCTCCTTTCCCGTAGGTAGGCGAACTACGTTGACTCTGATTTCTCGTTCCAGACGGGAATACGTAGGCATAAAGTGCGATACTTTGCCGAGTCATTTTCATTTTCTTTTCTTTTTAACCCTTGACCTGTAGAGTAGATAGAATAACAATCCGTACTAGAAAACAAGCGTGGATCCCGTCGAGTACGACGGACGTGAGGAGTGCTAATACCTTCCCCTTACGTAACCGACTCTCGAATCCAGGATTTGGTTGCGATGACCATTCCTTTCCCGTCTTTGCGGTAGGTTTACTTCGAGCGTTTCCTTTCCCTCCGTTGGGATAAATAACGCACGGTGGCGACTCTTCTGTTCAGCCGGCGCCGATTTTCGCAGTAGCGACAACTGGGGACTCTGCTGGGGACTCCAACGGTTCCCTACACGAGTCAATCCTAGCGCTTGTTTTCCCGTCGTGGATTTTGTATGGATTTACGTTTTCTATATTTTACATTCAGCATTATATTATTGTTATTATTGCTGTGGGTATGAGGGGGTTCTATGATTGAGATAAGCCAGACCTGGGCTTAAGTGCACCTAGAATTAGAGTGGAAATTAGTGGGCGCGTGCGTGCTTTGCATGTACTAGTGTCTCATGAAATCCACGCTCAGACGAGGTTCTCCCGGTTGACTTCTTTTTCAACCCTTTGGGTTGAGGGGGTTGTTGGTTTGGAGGATTGTTGACTCTGGGGACCGATCATTTGGAAGTTGGCTAAGTGAGGCTTCTTTAGGATATGATGATGCCACACCTTCTGGGTATCGTATCATCAGTCTTGAAAGGATGTGACACTGACGACCGCATAGGATGCCGAACTTGTGTTAGTTTAGGTCCATACCTGTGAGTGGAAGGGTTTTTGCAGGAAACTTGACTTCCAGACAACTCGGTATTTTGGTCTTCTCGTCAGAGCGAACGTACTCAGTCTGCAGCGCAGCAGTATTCAGAGATTGTGGGGGCTGTGATCCCGTATTTGCTGCATATTGCATTGCATTTGCATAAACATGTTTGCATCATGTTGCATATCATTCTCCAGCTAGCCAGAGCTCTTATCCAGCCGTTGTTTTGATTCTGAGGGTGATTCTCCGGTGATTGGCCTGAGCAAGTGTTGATTGGTAGAAGACGACCAGGGGGTTGAGATAGATTGGTGCAGAATTGAGCAGTGAAGCCAGTTGAAGGTTGTTGGTAGCTACGTCAGAGAGCAACTTCCGGTTTGTTGATACCTTGTCAGGGTTCACTGTGACGTCCAATCCTTTGTATGGTTCTCTGCATGACGAAGACTTCCCGCAAGTGAACCACCTTACTGCAGACCAGTTTGTGCAACCTCGGGTTAGGGACCAGGATTGATGCAAGCAGTTTGTTGTCCGAAATGAACGCCCTCCTCTCGTTAGCAGTCAAGGTTGTTCTCCCTGTGCCGAGTATCCGAAGAGAGATCCCGATAGCTAGGACCGAAGACCCAAGAGCTCTTGAGTATGATAGAAGGCTCCAAGTGTTGGAAGAAGGAGTGAAAGCCTTGAAAGTTAAAGATGCTGCTAACCTCAATGCTGTAGATGTGTGTTTGGCTCCTGGCTCGGTATTACCTCTTAAGTTCAAAAGTGCCGAGATTTGAGAATTACAGAGGAGATAGCTGTCCGAAGAAACATTTGGTGATGTTCTGCCGAAGAATGACTTCGTTTGTGCAAGACGACAAGTTGATGATTCACTGCTTTCAGGATAGTCTGACTGGGGCATCTTTGAGTTGGTATATGCAGTTAGAGAGTAATCAGATTCGATCATGGGTGGATTTATCCAGAGCTTTGCTGAAGCAGTACGATTATAACATAGACATGGCTCCTAGTCACATGCAGTTGCGAGAATTGTCTCAAAGGAACGATGAACCTATCAGGAAGTATGGTCAGAGATGGAGAGAATTTGCTGCCAGAGTAAAGTCGCCGCTCCTAGGCCGAGAGTTAATGGGCATGTTTGTAGACTCCCCGCAGGGTCCGTACTTCAAAAGAATGCTTGGAAATGCACCAAATTTCTCTGAATTGGTAAGGGCAGGAGAACGCATTGAGCGTAGCGTGAAAATTGGAAGAATTCAGAATGTTTCAAGCAGTCAGGCTAGTGAAACTGAATCCCTCTGTAGCTTCCCAACTGAAGAAGGAGTTGTGATCAATGCCATCATGCCAGATGTTGGGTATTCTCGAGATGAATCGGTGAAATCTGTGGGTTCTTCATCTTCTCAGCAGTCGGTATCTTCTGTGTCTCGTTATTCTGGACAGACAATTATGCCTAGGGCACCACATCAGGAAGTTCATGTCGCTTCCCTTGCAAATCAGCGGACTCGTGGCCGAGGTTATCAGAATCAGCGCCAGAATCAGAACAGACCTCGTAACAACTTGGAACGAAGGAATGCTCCTTCCCGCCCAGTGCCTATGCCGTATAGCCAGTTGCTGCCATTTTTGATCCAGAGTTCGTTGGTGGAACCTAAAAGCCCTTAGCCTGTGCCAGAACCTTACCCTCCTGGGTATAATCCCCACGTTCAGTGTGGTTACCATGGCGGATCCCCGGGGCATTCAACTGATGATTGTAAAGTTTTTCAGGCAAAAGTACAACACTCGATCGACCAAGAGTGCATTTCCTTTCCATAAAGAGTTTTGTCTGTTCACGCCTACCTCTCAGCTGTCTGAGCTCGCAGATTCAGAGGGTTTATTTTCGAGAAGCCAGTGGTCCAGACAGGCCGACACCCTCAGCATTGGTAGTCCTCAGGCTGTTATCATTTGCATTTGTAGTTTCTTTTCTGTTAGTTACTACTTGTTGTTAAATATTGTTTGTTTCGAATGGTAATATTGATAAAGTGACCATGCATTTTTCTGAATTAATCATGTCGATGTCGCTCATTTACTGCCTTGCACTGACACTTGCATTTTATTCACTCCACTTTGTCACTATGATTAGCAAAGATTGGAGGGAGGATGACGAAATTGAATACTCATAATCGATGATCATATGCTTTTAGATAAAACCTTGCCGATGACGTACAAGGCATTGGTTCAAATCCCCTAAACACTGGAGATATAAGGAGTTAGTCCCTTGTTAACCACTTCGAGCCAGGAAGTAGAAGTTTTTCGGACTTTTAAACCCTCACATCTTAACCCGGGGCAGGGTAGGTGTCAGTTAGCTTGATCGAGTGTTCAAGTCTTACAGAGGAGTGTTGCCTTTCGAGGACCAATCAGCTTATACCTCTCCAGAGGTCGTACCTTGTCAACCTCAATGGTTAAACCTCACCAATCAGGAGTAAGACAGTTACAATCCTTTCGGAGCAATCAAGACAACCAGTGTCACACGACTTTGTTCCAAAAGAAAGAAATAAGAAAGCCCGCTAAGTAAAAAGAAAAAGGAAAAGCTGGAAAGCTAATACTTAGGCAAAAATTAGGGCATCCCGCTGGACTTCAAAAGAAAAATCGAAAAGAACTCAAAGGGAGTCAGTCCAGGAAAAAATTAGGGAATCAAAAGAATACAAAAGAAAGGATATCAACAAATCCTCAAACAAGGACAAAGTCGTGTGTATACAGACACCGAGAATGGGAAAGGAGTAACTGTCACTCCGGAAAAAAAACCTTGTGAATTCCTTAACTATGGTTCTTACCATTCAACATACCTCTCAAAGAGGCGAGCGCTCGAGCCAAGTTAACTGAACTTTAGGATCGGAGATCATCACGAAGAAGGGGTGGGTACAAATCATAATTTGAGCCAAATATCCTTTGTTTCACGAACCGTGAACCCGACCACGATACAACCCTTAAAAGACCTAATTGAGGTAGGGTTTATTCTGAAAGCGCATTACGATAAGGTTGAGTAACCTGACTCCTTCATGATTTGCTAGTCATATCCTTGTTGTATTTTTTTCACTGATCACATCAGCACTACGTTTGAACTTTGGTTCATTCGTCACTCACAATCATGACACGTAAATGAGTGACAACACAATTTTTTCAAAATTTGCATGAACGCTGCATTAAAATTACCATTCGGGAATGAACAATTTTATTTGTAGGTTAGTAGTTGACAGGAAAGAAATCCCAATAGGGAATAATCGAACAGGATTGAATAATTCAACAGTCTGGATCAGAATGGTGTATGTTGTGAAACCCTGCAAATCTGGGGCATTGACTTTCAGTGAGTTCAGAATCAGTCGGTTTGAGGACCAGTCCCGAAGCATCGGTTGATTACGGGACAGTTTATTTGAGAAGCAGTTGATCAGAAGTGAATCTTCCCGAGAGCCAATCAGGGGCAATTATCTAGAATGCTGGGATTGAAGATAAATCCTTCCAGTGTTTGATCCGGGCAGGTTAAGTCGCTCAACGCTCGTTCAGGGGCAAGTCACTTCAGAGACAGCGAAACCAACTATGTTGATAGTTGTTTAATTGAGGTTGAATCCTTTTGTCGTACAAACACCGGGGCAAGCCATCGCAAGGTCGTATTGTAGCAAGTTGCTTTCGGTTCGGGGTAGGTTTTTCCAAGAGTTAGATTAAGGCAAAGTCATTGCAGACAGGGGCATGCCATCCTAAGAGCGCAGGGGTTATTCTTTATTCGAGAGGCATTCGATTTGAATTATCTCGCTGAAGTTCAGAATACTGGGGCAGTTCATGTCAAACCATCAGGGTACAGATTTTCAGACTATCCCACAGAGGTTCCCACGAGCCGGGGCATATCAGAAGCGAAGGAACTGTTCTTCTCCGTGTTATCAGAGTTACTCAGAGCTACTTGAGCAGATTCAACCAATCTTCAAGTTTGAGACGAATGTCGGGAAATCGTGTTACCGTCCATTGACCCTTCAACTAGAAGCCGTGGACTCAGACAGGATATTGTCCAGCATCAGGCGTGTATGACCCATCACGGATGTACAGAATTCCAATCATACTGGGCACGTTCGGTTATCCCCAGTAAATTCATACATCTGCGAATCAGTCGATCAGGGGCAAAAGATTATTGCAAGACCGGGGCAGATCACCCTAAGAACAAAAGATCTTGTTGGGACATCCTTTTGGGTTGACGTGCAGAAACAGTTCAGATCTAACCGTCAGGGTACAGAGAGCGAGGAGTCCTTATCAGAAGGTTGGTGCCGATTCAGGGGCAAGGTATTGTGAGTAGCACCATGGCTAGCTTTTCCTTTCAAGACGAAGTGTTCGGACTGGGGCATGTTGGTATTTTTGGGGAAATTTTCCGAGAAGAAGGAATAGAATTCATGTTGCCCTAACCAGAGGCTTTTGATGAAAAACTTGACTTTATGCGATGCGAATCCCCATGCAGGTCACACTTCATTCCCCGAAGCTGAGATGGCACTGTTCCTTATTGAAGAAGGATCACTTTCCCCAGCTAGTCGCAGCTTATCCCCAAAGGATATTCTCCAGAAGGTCAAGATTAATGCTCTCCACAGGATGTCTATCCTCAGTCCCGAGGTTGTAAACTGTGGCCAGATGGTTTACTTTCCCCAGCAGGGTCGTTTACCCTCAGCAGAGTTTGATAACTTTAAAAGTTTGTAAGCTGTATTCAGACAGTGGTGTTTCTCCAAAAGGATTCTTTATCCTCAGCGGAGTCGTTTAGTTTTCAGTGGATTGATGATTCCAGAGGTGTAAACTGTGCCCAGACAGTCATTACCCCCAGCAAGGGTGCCCTATTTCCAGTAGGGTTGTTTATTGTCTCCAGCGGAGTTGGTTAATATTCCCCGAGAGAGTTGTTTCTTTCCCAGCGGAGTTTCCTCTCCCCAGCAGGGTTATTCTTTCCTCCCAGTGGAAATCGAAGGTTTAAAGCTCTCCCCGGCAGAGTTGGTTGTATGTCCTGATATTTATTTTGCCGGAATACTTGGTGGTACCCGTTCATTCCCCAACAAGGTGGTCTTTGGCCTCAACATCCGTGTTGATGAAGCAAGCTTATCAGAGTTTCCTCGGCAGTCTGAACCTGCATTTTCATTTGCATTATCATATTTGCATGCTGTATGGAACATTACGCCATTGTCAAACATACGCATTTTGAAACATAAGTCCGGTTGGTTATCCTTTTGCTTTCAGGTGTGTTTCTTAACAGGAGTGTGGAGTTCTAAAGCTCAGACATGTTTCCAGATATTCGAGGTCTCGCTGTGAGACACAGGATGATATAGTTCATCTTCTTATATTCCCCACAGAGATTCTTGGTTAAGTTTCTCTTGCCCTCAGCGGAGTTGGGCTCGTATCTTCCAAAGTTGTTCAGAGGTATTATCCCCAGCATGGAGTTGTGATATTCAGATGTTTTCGTTGAGTGTTCAGACTCCGATGTGTTATGTTGAGCGTTCAGGCTCCGGTGTATCTTCGTTGAGTATCCAGGCTCCGGTATGTTTCGTTGAGTGTTCAGACTCCGATGTGTTATGTTGAGCGTTCAGGCTCCGGTGTATCTTCGTTGAGTATCCAGGCTCCGGTATGTTTCGTTGAGTGTTCAGACTCCGATGTGTTATGTTGAGCGTTCAAGCTCTGGTGTATCTTCGTTGAGTATCCAGGCTCCGGTATGTTTCGTTGAGTGTTCAGACTCCGATGTGTTATGTTGAGCGTTCAGGCTCCGGTGTATCTTCGTTGAGTATCCAGGCTCCGGTATGTTTTCGTTGAGTGTTCAGACTCCGATGTGTTATGTTGAGCGTTCAGGCTCTGGTGTATCTTCGTTGAGTATCCAGGCTCCGGTATGTTTTCGTTGAGTGTTCAGACTCCGATGTGTTATGTTGAGCGTTCAGGCTCCGGTGTATCTTCGTTGAGTATCCAGGCTCCGGTATGTTTTCGTTAAGTGTTCAGACTCTGATGTTGTTCGTTGAGTTTTCTGGCTCCGATTGTTTCGTTGAGTTTTCTGGCTCCGGTTGTTGACGTTGAGCGTTCTGGCTCTGATTGTTACGTTGAGTATTCTGACTCCGGTTGTCTCGTTGAGTATCCGGGCTCCGATGGTTTGTTGAGCATTCTGGTCCCAGTTATTTCGTTGAGTATCCCGACTCCGACATATATTCATTTTGTGATGCGGTCATGCTATTACGTTGAGTGCTCAGACTCCGGCTAATTGCATAGAAAGATTCAAACTTTGTGCTCATTGAACACTCAGGTTCTGACATTTCCAGAATACCCCAATAGAGTTAGCTACTATTGCAAACAGGCAAGGAAGTTATATATAAAATGTTTTCCTGTAAGAATCAGGCAGGTAGTCTGTAGGAAACAGGCGAATAATGATAAAAGAAGTTCTCCCGTATGAAGCAGGCGGGTATAGATGTATGAACTTTCCAGTATCCATATAGATGATTCTCCCTTGATAAACAGAGTATGTGAGCTGTGTTCCGACATTTGACAAAAGCATTTTTCCCAAGGAAGTCTCCGTGATTTCCTCGTGTTACTATTCCCAACAGATGTCTTCCTTCGGGTTGACGAAAGGTGAATCCTGACGCGGACAGATTCGCATTTATTGGTGATTCGACGGAAGTTGGGTCCAGATGTGGACAAGGTTACTCCTGTGATGACAGGATCTCCATTCATGTTGACGAATTGCTTCCTCTGTGTTGACGGAATGTGCGCCCTGATGAGGACAATTTATGCCTATGTTGATAGGATTTATTCGTGTTGACGAATTATTCCCTCCGTGTTGACGGAATGTGCATCCTGATGAGGACAATTTATGCCTATGTTGATAGGATTTCTTCATGTTGACAAATCGATTTCCCCGTGTTGACGGAATATGGAGTCCTGTTGAGGACCAAGATTGATTTCTCCGTGTTGACGGAATATGGAGTCCTGTTGAGGACCAGGATTGATCTCTCCGTGGTGACGGAATGTGGAGTCCTGATGAGGACGAGTTTTCTCCGTGTTGACGGAATATGGAGTCCTGATGAGGACAATTTATGCCTATGTTGATAGGATTTATTCGTGTTGACGAATTACTCTCTCCGTGTTGACGGAATGTGCGTCCTGATGAGGATAATTTATGACCATGTTGATAGGATTTATTCGTGTTGACGAATTACTCTCTCCGTGTTGACGGAATGTGCGTCCTGATGAGGACAATTTATGCTTATGTGGATAGCATTTCTTCGTGTTGACGAAATGGGAGTTCAGATATGTACAAGAATAGTATTCCTATGATGATAGGATTTATTCGTGTTGATGAATCTATTTTTTCCTCGTGTTGACGAGATTTGAGTCCTGACAAGGACAATTTATTCCTATGTTGATAGGGGGTCCTCGTGTTGATAAGACGCAACTAAGATGTCCATGCCTATGCTGATAGGATCTCCTTGTGTTGACAAGATGCGGACAACTCATCCCCAATGAAGTCGCCGAGATTTCTCCGTGTTGACGGAATGCGGAGTCCTGACGAGGACAAGTTTGATTTCTCCGTGTTGACGGAATGAGGAGTCCTGAGGAGGGCAAGTTTTATTCCTATAATGATAGGATTTATCCGTGATGACGAATCTATGGCTTGTTGTGTTGATGAAATTTGAGGACAATCGTGGATAAGTTTTTCCTGTGATGATGGGATCTTTACTCGTGTTGACGAATTTGTTTCTCTTCTGGTGTTGACAAGATTAATCTAGTTGTGGACAGAGGTGTTTTGCAATATATATATATATATATATATATATATATATATATATATATATATATATATATATATATATATATATATATATATATATATATATATATATATATATATATATATATATATATATATATATATATATATATATATATATATATATATATATATATATATATATATATATATATATATATATATATATATATATATATATATATATATATAGTTCAAAGCCTGCGGTGTTACGCAGGCGGTTAGTGTTGAAATCAGACCTTTGTCAGGTGATTAATCAGTTGTTGCCGCAACAACCAGATTCAGTTCTTTGGTTTTTCCCCCCAAGCAGCGGTGCAGTTTATTTCTGCGGTTGGCAAATTTCAGGGCTTCTTTGGTATTCAACCGTCTCGTACCTCAAGTGTTTGAAGGCCGTTCGCTCTTCACCCAGTCGGGTCCAAGCTGCTTGAATAGGGGCAGCTGTTGCACCCTAAAATTTGACCAACCGGTTCTCACACCTGGTTTATATTTCGACTCATTTTGCATTCGCCTTCGCATATCGCATACAGTGCATATTCTAAATCATACTGGTGTTATCGGGATCACGACCCTATTTTCGCATTTCGGACGTTTCAGACCAGCCCGGATAATCGAAGTTTCATTTTGGGAAGTTGTGCGCTTCCCGGTGTTTTCATAATACACTGCTGTTTTTTTCGAGGATATTTCAGTGTCCGGGTTTTACCGTTCGTTTCGGTCTGATCTCGTGTTCCCTTTTATTGGGGTTATTTGCTTTTATTGTTTTTAAGAATTTCATAGAACTTTCTAGATATTAATTGGGTTTTATCAGTATTTTAGATAATAGTTTTTTTGGTATTAAATAGAATAATATAGAATAGTATAGGTTTTAATAGAATTTTACTTTAGATTTTGAATAGAATTAATATAGATTTTTTTAGTATAATAGGATATAGTTGCTTTTATTAATAGATTTTTTTAGTTTTATTAGATTCTTAGAATAGTGTAGATATTATTTTTAATAGATTTTTTAATATAGATTTTAGTTAGGTTTTAATCTATTTAGTTTTATTAATTAGGTTAGTTAATTAGCATTTTTAATCATCATTTTCGTTTTTTTATTAATGTCAGTTAATCAATTCACTTTCCATTTAATCACGTCATTAGTCCATCACCACTTAGTTTAATCACGTTTAATCATTTTCATTGAGTCCAATTAAGTCTGAGTTTAGTCCAAGTGGGCCATTTGTCTGATTTTTGGGGCCCAGGGTCCATGTTCAGCGCCACATGTCATATAAATGGTAATGCCACGCGTTTCATCCTTCTTCTTCCACTTCATTTTTTTTTGACAGCTCATTTTTCCACTTTCTCCTTCTCTCTCCCACGTGTCTCCCTCTCCTTCTCCCTCAGCCACACGCGTCCCCTCTCTGATCCCTCTGTAGCCACGCATATCAACCTCCTCCCTCTCTGATTGCATGTGAACCACGTGTAATCCACTATCCTTCCCTCACCGCCGGCCATGCAAACGGCCGGAGACTTCGCTGGAGAAATCATTGGCCACCATAACTAACTACCAGAATCCCTAACAGCTCGCCGGAAACCACGTTTTCTCTCCAGATCGCCGGAAAGTTCATCAGAATCCTAATCTTTGTCCAGATCACCAAGAATTTCTTCCGATCTTCACCTCAATCAGCATCAACAATCATCCACCGGATTCATCTTCGCTGCCAAAAAAAAAATCAAGAACGCTCATCGTTTCGTCATCAGTTTGTCAGAAACTCAGTAGATCCTTCAAGAACATTCATCAGCAACTCGCTGTTCTTCATCCAGCTCATCGTATGTCCAAGACTTTCAAGAATCTTCAACTAAAATTTTCAACGAACGTCATCAACCTTCAACCAGCTCTCCAGATTTTCATCCGATTTGCAATATCTTCGAGCGTCAAGATCGTCCTCAAGACATCATCAAGGTCGCTAGATCTTCATCTGTTCGTCACCAAAGCTCCACCAACGTTGAACATCTTCAAACGTCAACAAAGAGTTTCCCAGCGTCGTTGATTCTTCAGGTTCGTTAAAGCTACTCCACACGCTCATCATCCAGAACACGCATCTTCGAATATTTTTGCTCATCAATCGCCAGAAGCTTCATCGCCTTCATCAGGTTTTTATTTCGAATGTGTTAGATTAGTAGTTGTTTTGTGGTTAGCTGAAAACTAGGTTAGTTGAGTGTGAGAGTATGAACCGAGGTTGGATCAGAGAGTTTAGTTTGGATTTGTGAGAGAGAGGTTTGAGAGAGGGAGCGGGTTGCGCCGTTAGGGTTTCAGTGGAGAGAATGGTGCATAGTAGATAGAAAATTAGGGATCTTGGGGTTTTGTTGCTGATAGTGTGAAGCGGTAATGGACACGGGCCTTAGGCCCAACCTCATCTTTTCTGGCGAATCTCCCCTTGTTTGCTTATCATACCCCTCCCCATGTGAATTGTTGCTGACGGGCCTTAGGCCCAATGTTTTTTACTGGCGTTTCCCTTGAATTTCTCACTGCGCCCCCTCCCCCTTGTGTGTGCTGGTTGATATTGGGCTGGGCTTTATTATTCTTGCTACTGCATATCCCTGTAGTTACTATAACCCCTGCATTTAGCTTTAGTTTAATATGTGGTAATTGTATTTTAATTTTGTATCATACTTTAATTACATTTTGGGATTTAGTTTAAGTAGATTTAGAATGTTAAGATAGTATTAATTGTAGGTTAATTGCTTTTAGGAGTTTCTTTTAGTTTAATATGTTTAAAAATATTAGGATAAATATAGTTTAGATATTAATTTTCTTTTAGGAAATGTATTAGGATTTAATAGGTTTAAGGTGTAGTTTAGGAAATATTTGTTTTTTGGGAACTTTATAATATTTTAGGAGATTCATAGGGTTAATTATTTAGGATTTTATTAATTTCTTAGCATAAAAAACTTAGGTTATATTTTTAGAATATGCTTAGTTTAGTATAGTTTTTAGGACTTATTACATACTTTGTATAGAAAATTATAGGATAGAATTAAATTCAAAACAACTAACTCTAGTTTAGAGCATAGTTTGGGTATTTAGTATTTGATTTAGGTTTTAGGGATATATGGGATATTGGGTATAGGTTTAGGTTCCCTTAGAAATTTAATTAGGTTTTATAATATAGTTTAGCATTTTTGCATTATACAAATGGAGTGTTTGTTTGGTGTTCCCACTTGAGTTTTTAATTGTGTGCTTGGGCTTTTGGGCTTTGATATGGGGTATGGGGCTTGGCTTGAGCTTATGGAGCATGAAGAATCAAAAGAGAAGATTGAAGATAATAATCAAAGTTGGATGCATGAAGATTCTGGTACTTGAAGATGTTTTTGAAGACATATGAGATATAAGATAGGTAAAGCCTTAGAATAGAACAAATTCCTTTATAAACATGGATAGCTTCCTTTGCTTCCATTCTTCTCAATGATTAAAATTCCCTCCATGATATTCACATCCCTCCTTTGGAAGGATAAGTGGTTTTATCTAGGAGGTAGAACTTTGAGGGAAACAGTCTGTTACAATGTCAACTGGTCATAGACTTCCCTTGGTTGTCAATGAACTGTTTGACATTCAATTTATCCTGATAAATCAATTCTTTGCTGGAGTGCTTACCTTGAAGGAAGAAGCTTGTAGAAGAAGACCTGGTGCGTTGAAGATTGAAGAAGGAGGGGCTTGTGCTGTCAGAGCTGTGCAACTGGTGAATTAGGGTTTTACTGCTATCGGGAGCTATTGCTGTCTGATGCTGTCAACTGTTTGAGATTCTGTGCTTGCTTAAGCTTGGTGATTTCTTGGAGATGGAAGCTTGTTGGAGCTTGACTTTGGAATTCACTTGAGGATGTTACTGTTTTGCTGTTAATCAACTGTCAGAGTTGGATGTGATTTTCAGAGCTGCTGCTGTAGGAGTTGGTGTGCTGTCAGAGCTGGTTTTGGGGTTTCTTTTCCTTGCTGTATTGTTTGTTATTTTTCCCCTTAGGTTTGAAGTGAAGCTGTTTCACTTTGCCTATTATTTTCCTAGGTTCGAGGTTGAGTGGGACTCCCTTGCCTCGCTTGTACTGTTGCATTCATGCATTTTACTGCTTTACTGTATATATGCTTCTTCTTTCCCGTCTATCCCCTAGGATCTCTGCTTCTCTCTGCGCAAGAGAGAAATATGACAGACATTAGGCTCTCATCCATGCATGACAACATTAGGGTAGTTTTTGATTCCCCATTTTAACCCTAGGTTTTAGAGTTCTTTCTCTTCTATCTCAAAACAATCAAAAAATACAATAAGAGGTTAAACATCAGTAAAAGACAGTTCTTGCGTAAAAGACTGAAAACCAATCAAAGTGTCATTTTTGTCCGCTTGGACCCGTAATCAGGAGAAAAACTTTTTCAGAAGGATAAAAGATAAACAGACAAATTTGTGTCTTCCGTAGCCCGAACTACGTTTGCTCTGATCTTTCATGCTGTATGAAAGTACGTAGGCATAGGATGCGATATCCTAGCGAGCAAACTTCCCCTCCTTTCCCGTAGGTAGGCGAACTACGTTGACTCTGATTTCTCGTTCCAGACGGGAATACGTAGGCATAAAGTGCGATACTTTGCCGAGTCATTTTCATTTTCTTTTCTTTTTAACCCTTGACCTGTAGAGTAGATAGAATAACAATCCGTACTAGGAAACAAGCGTGGATCCCGTTGAGTACGACGGACGTGAGGGGTGCTAATACCTTCCCCTTGCGTAACCGACTCCCGAATCCAGGATTTGGTTGCGATGACCATTTCTTTCCCGTCTTTGCGGTAGGTTTACTTCGAGCGTTTCCTTTCCCTCCGTTGGGATAAATAACGCACGGTGGCGACTCTTCTGTTCAGCCGGCGCCGATTTTCGCAGTAGCGACACCTATACCCGGACTCGAGTGCACTTATGATAGGATGGTGGTATATTCAAGAAGGCTTATAAGGAGTTGATTCCCGACTAAGCTAACTTGAGAAAACCACCGCTCAGTGGAGGCCTTTTTGGAGAGTTGGTGTTGTTGATCGAGTATTCGTGAAAACAATGCTACTTTCTATAAGAGTCCATGACACTGAGGACCTTTAGATTACCTACTACCCCACTTTGGCCTTATTAGGATGTAGTGCAATGACTATGAGGAAGTATTTCCAAAATAGTTGATACGCGATACTACACTCAGACGAGACTCTCTTGAGAATATTATTGATTTCCAAGTATTTGGTGTGTCGATAATATCCGAAAGATGGGTTGTTGACTCTGGGAACCTCTTAGAACCCTGTTCTACAGATCAAACGAACCTAGTACATACCTTATGGTTGGTTATTTACCCAGACTTCATGCTGTGATCTAGAACCTTTGACCCTATTATGTGTGATTTGCATCTTCTCTTGCATCGCATTGCATTGCATCTGCATCTTTTCATGGTTTACCTCTGTTTGTCCAGTCGCTCATGTCCAGCTGTCTTCACTGTACAGTGCGCCTCTGAGTTGTCAAGCTGATTCCTTGACACCGATATCAGACTAGAGCAAACTATAGACGCAAGATGTCTGAGCAAGAAGCACATAATACAGAAATCCGAATGGAAATTGATGAGTTAAAATCAGGCATGACTAAGCTTACTGAGATGCTCCAAGTTTTGATTGCTAGAGGAGAGTCTTCCCAAAAGACTGTTATTCAAGAAGTTTCAAATGTAGATGCTCTTCCTGTTCAAATGCCACAATCAACTTGGCCAGAGTTTGGTTTACCTCCCAACTATTCTCCATCCCTTGCATCTACTGCCATGATTGGTCCGACTGTCCGACCCGTTTTTCAAGCTCCTGTGTTTTACAGAAGCCATACATGTGGTCCATACTGTTGCCCAGAATGGTCAAGCTCCGTTTGAGACTCCGTTCTTTGATTACAATGCTGCTAGTGCTCAAGGTGAAGACCGTGAGGATGTTGTTGAGCCTGAAGTTGTCCGTGAACAGTTTCAAAATATAGACAAGAGACTCAAGGCCGTTGAGGGTACTAATTTCTTCAATGTTGATGCTGATAACATGTGTTTAGTTTCTGGTCTGGTCATGCCTGTAAAGTTTAAGACTCCAGAATTTGTGAAATACAAGGGGCACTCATGTCCAAGAGCCCATTTGGTTATGTACTACCAAAGGATGGCAGCTTACACCAATAATCAGAAGCTGCTTATCCATTGCTTTCAGGACAGTTTAAGTGGGGCATCTCTCAAATGGTATGAGTTTAGAGCATAACAGTATCCATTGCTTCCAAGATCTCGCCAATGCCTTCATGAGACAATACAATTACAATCTGGATATGGCTCTTGACCGTCGTCAACTTCAGAATATGTCTCAAGGTGAAAGAGAATCATTTAAAGAGTACGCTCAACGTTGGAGAGAGTTAGCTTCCTAGGTTGAACCCCCTTTGGCAGAGAAAGAATTAACTGGAATGTTCATGGATACTCTGTCTCCTTTCTATTGGGAGAAAATGATTGGGAGTGTGTCTTCAAACTTCACAGATCTGGTAACTATTGGTCAAAGGTTGGAAGAAGGGCTGAAAAGTGGTAAGGTGTCCAAAGTTGCTGAATCTTCTAATGGTGCAAAGAAGTCCTTTGGGAATTTCCATAAGAAGAGAGAAGAACATACTAATGCTGTCATGGCTGAAGCGAGGAAGCCTCATCCCCGACCTCAGTATAATCACAACACTATTGCTGCAGTTGCTGCTGCTCCACGACCCGTTCAAAATCCTCAGCGTCCTGCTGTTAGACAGAACCAGTATCAGAATAAGAATCAGTTTGATCCTATTCCTATGACTTATACAGAATTGTATCCAAGCCTGATTCAACAAGGATTGATCACTACCAAGACTCTGCAAACTCCTGATCCTCCTCCAGCTGGATTTAGAACTGATCTTCATTGTGCCTTTCATGAGGGTGCCCCAGGCCACGACTTGGAGCATTGTTTTGCATTAAAAGCTAGGGTAAGTGAATTGATTAGAACTGGGATCCTTGATTTTACAGACAGTCAGCCGAATGTTCAGAAAAATCCTCTACCAGAGCATCAAAAGTGAAACTTCAGTCTGACTCCAGCAGACCATCTTTTTTGAGCGCCAGTGTTTCATACAGGATAACCCATCTTTGTACTGATTTAGTCACTAGGCCTTCTTGTTTCTCATTGTTTGCATTCTCCTTATTTTGTTTAAGTTGTTTGCTTTTAATTAGTGTTTGTACTTTCATCTTAATGAATGAACATTACAACTTTTGATTTCAATTCATCTATTGCTTGCACTTCTGTGCTTTAACTTTCAAATATTTACTCCTTGTCCAATTTTTTGATTATGCAAATATTGGAGGGAGGATGATGAAAACGTTATACCCATAATTGCTATCAGTATGCTTTCAATCAAACTTTGTTGACGATGTAGGGCATTGTTTCAACTCCCAAACACTGGAGAAATAAGGAAGATAACCACTTGTCAACCCCTTTGAGCCTAGAAGTTGGAGTTTCTTTCTTTACAAAAAACCCGCAGTTTTAACCTTGGGGTGGGTAGTTCTCAGTTAACTCGGTTGTGTGTTCATGCAAGACACCTTTCATATAAAGGATGCAACTACATTTTTTCCTTCGTACACAACAAATAAGTGTCGAAGATGTTTTCCAAGCCAAAAGTCGATGATGGTTCACCTTGATTATTAAGCTAGGTGGCCACTTTATTTATAAAAAAAAAGAGAGATATCAAAGAAAAAGCCCGCTAAGTCAAAACCTATAAAGGAGACTTAGGCAAAACTGAGGCATCCCGCTGACTGTAAAACTCTAAAAGAAACAGTTCAGGCAAAAGTTAGGGATAATAAAAGGAGGAGATCTTTAAAACCTTCATCATGAAAATCCTCAATGAGTTCAAAACAACCAAATGTTGTAGAAAAGCAGTGACTACCTTTTCAAAAAAGTCTGTTAACTTCTGAACCATCATCACTATCATCAGTGCAATTCCTAATCTATGGGAAACTGAGCGCATAGTCTGATTTAACTAAGCATAGGACTGGAGATCATCACGTAGATTGGGTGGGTACAAATAAACTTTGAGCCTTTATCTTTTGTTTCTTAAACCGTGAACCAGGCCACATTACAACCCTCAAAGGACCTAATTGCAACAAGGTTATTTTGAAAGCATACTACGACAAGGTTGCGTAAACTGACTCCTAAAGATTTTTGTAAATCAACTATTTTTACAGTACACCTTTGCTTTAAACTTTGAGTGTCTTGAACCGCCGTGTTCTGACCAATGAATCTTTTACTTTGCCTCTTTCAAAAAAAAATGGTTTTGATTTCAAAAAGTTGCATGAACTTTGCAGTACCATGTTTGTAAGAACACTTTTGTTTGCAAATTGGCTTTCCTCTTAAGGAATTTTCAAACATTGAAAAACTTGGTCAGTGATCCTATCAGGGGCAAGTTCCTTTTACATCCTGTCTAAGAATCAATTGAAGATTTGTTCAAGGCATGGTATTCTCAGATTTGTTTTGTCCAGAATATATTTTGAGACTCAGACTGGGGCAAGCTCTCCAAGCACCCGATGCATCAGTCAATATCATACAAGCTGAAGTTATCGTCAGTTCATCTTTAACAGACACCTAAACTGGGACAGTTTACCTGAAGAAACCCCAAGCAGCTCTTCACCATTCCTACAGGGTTATACACTTGATACAATTTATCAGTGCGGCAGAGATGTGTTCATCAGCAGCATCTTTAGTCCCCAAGCAGATTGAAAGTGATCTTCGTGTTGAGGAATCAGTCCTCCAATCTTGTCTTCTCACCAAAAGAGTCGAGCCTTGTCGTCGGCATCTGCATTCGCATGATTCATACAGGCGTATGTCATAAGCATGATTCATATACATATGCATGTCCTGGGTGTTTTATTTCCCGTTCTACCCTGCCTCCCGAGGTCGTGTTTTACTCGCGTCTTACCTTGTGGATGAGTTTACCTTTCATGGGTGTTTTATTCCCCATTTACCTGAAATCATGGTGTTTTACTCCCATCTGTCCTTTCTTCCGAGGTCGTGTTTTACTCCCGTCTTACCTTGTGGATGAATTCCAATTTCCTTGGCATCATGGGTGCTTTATTCCCCATTTGCCTTTTCTCTCCCGGTGTTGCTGTTTTTTCCCCAGTGAGTTGTTACTCGTTGTTGCGTCGTTCTTGCTCGTATGTCTGCACTTGTCTTGCATCATAAAGCATCATTTAGAATTCATTTCATTTCAGCATTTGTCCTTTTGCATAACATCCTGATCTAAGGGACAAAATTTCTGGTTTTCTATATTTAAATATCTTTCACTGTGATTCTATTCAAATTAACATCTATTAAAACCATCCATTAAAAGATATTTAAATAGGGGCAACTGTCATACCCCAAAATTTGACCCCTTAGATCCTCATTATCATTTTAGGATCATACTCATGAATTTTCTAACCTTAACCCAGTGCAAGTCTGTCTTTGTCAAATTGCAGATGAATCAGAGTTTCGTGCAGTCCAAATCAAAACTTCAGGGTTTGTGATTAGTCAATTTTTTGGGCTCATTCAAATAGGAAACAAGGTCAAGGATATTACGTAATGTCAATTGAGAAGCCAATGTGAGGTTGTTGCCCCAGAATTCAGAGCAGTACATTTCAGAGCACCCGATTAGGGTTTTGGAGCAGTAAATGTCAACCGTAGTTTGACTTTGATGTTGGAAGGTGTTTAAATGATGGGATTGTGATTCATGAAGTTCATATAGCCTAATAAGGTTCATCCAAGAAGTTTCAAGGTCTCAGGAGGCCCAGAATGTCAACAGGCGACTCGGTAATCACCGATCGGTCGTACGGTTGACCGAAAAGTCAACTCTTCAAATTTTGTGAATTGGACTTCAAGTTGTGAAACAAAGTTGTTCCTTATGTCATATTGGACCTGCATATCAATTTTCATGACTATTGGACCAAGGATGAAGGAGTAATCGGAAAATCAGGAAATTAGGGTTTTGAAAAGGGCTAAACCATAACTCCTTAACCACACATCCAATTGAGTTGGTTCAAAGCTCATTTGGAAGCTCTTGACAAGTCCTACAAAAGTCCCTAAGTGGTCCATGATCAGAAAATGCATAGGTTTTGAGTTATGGTCAAATTCACTTCAAGAGGGGAAAAAGACTTAGGAAAATTCCATTTTTTAAGCTCATTTTTAGCAACTTTGGAGGGCTTTTTGGCCAAGTTACTTTGAGAAATTGAAACTCATGAAAACATGAATGTTTTAGAGCTATGTGAGGGATTTCTAAAAAGTACTAGCACATCTCAAGAGGAGTTGTGAGCAGAGAGTTACATGTGTTCAAACTTAAGGGTTTCACATGATAAGTCCCACATTGGCCAATTTTCAAGAATGACTTCCTTAATCAATTCTGCCAAATTTTGTTGATCCAATGTGTTGTACTTGATATATGAGATGTGTGTGGCATGAGAGAACAGAAGATTATGCAGAAAATCAAGAAAAAACCAATTGGAGTTCATTGCCTTGCAAGTGGGCAACTTGCACCAAAGTTGAAAAGTAAAAGCATGAGGTGGAAAGTAAACTGCACCAGCCACACTCCTACACCTCCTAGCATGCTATCAACCTCATAAAAACCATCATTGTGCTTGACAATTGAGGCTTGGATCAGCAACCAAGAGAAAACCCTCAAAGGGAGGTTTTCTCCCAAATATCTCAACCTTTCTTCATAATGAAGAAATCTTCAAAACAGCCCCTCAATTCCATTTGCCTATAAAAGGAGGCCTCCCTCACCTCATACACAACACAATACACCTGCTAAAAACCATAGAAAAACTCTGTCATCACTATTTCCACATCTTGCTTCAATTTCTCAAAATCTCCAAAATTCACAAAATCCCCAAAAATCTGTCTTGGAGAGAATTCTGCCCAAACTCATTTCTATACTTTCCAATACCTCAACCACCATCCACACAACTTCTAAATGACATATAGAAGGTGTGTGATCCATTGAATCACACAAAAACCTCATAAATCAAAAAGTCAACTTCACCATCACACTACTTTGACCAAAAGCTACAAAAACCACCAAATCTTGTTCTAAGCACTTGCCTAATGTTTTAATCATCCTAACACCTCTTATATATTGTTTTTCAACTGTCCAAAGTGTTAGAATTCATGGGTGAGACGTATCTCTCCATTTGGCATCATAGTTGCATTTTGCTTAAAAGTGAAGAAAAGAGTCAAGGCAAGGAGGTAGATTGAAGTTCTCTGGGTTTCTTAATCATTCTAGCTTGTTCAACTAAGTCTAATAGAGGTATGCAAACAATCCCTTCTTGACTTACACCATAACTCCATATTTTTGGCATTTTGAGCATATTGTAAAAAAGCATGTCATTTGTGTGATTCATGTGAATTCTGTCATAACATGAAGACAGTTGTTGGAGTGATTTAAACCCCTTTTAAAATCATGACCATGTTGAGTATGTAGGGTTGTTTGAAGTTGTTCATGTCTGGTTTGCATTCTTGATCACTAAATGCCTCATTTTGCATTTTCATGCTATAGACATGCTAACTTGGATTTTAGGTGTGCTTAGGTTCATGTTTGAGTTCAGAATAATCCACTAGGGCATATATGAAGTGTGTGTATGTTTCATTTCAGTTGAAGTTACCTTAAAATAATTTTGAGCTTTGTGTGTTTCATCAAAACTTCAAATTGTAACTCCACTGCCATATTTCATTACAGTCTGCTTTAAGTCTTGTTTTTGGCCTGACTTTATTCCATGTCATGTATTGTAAATGTGTATGTGTTCAGTTTTGAACATCATCATCATGCCTTGGATGTAAGAGAACATTCTCAATCAATTATGTGTGCTTGGACTATGTTTGCTTTTCATTTGCTGTCAAGAAAAATCATAACATGCTGGAAATCTTTTTTTGGCATAAGCTATGGAAAGTCAGTTTTATTACTTGAACATGTTTAAATTCATATTTGAGAAGTGCCTATGTATTCACTTTGGCTTGGTTGTGCATAAAGATGGATTCACATGTTTGCCATAAACACATCAAATTTCATTCAAGCAACTCATATGCTATTTTTTACATGAGCTTGTTTCACATCAAAACCACTTTTCTAACACTTCACATTGATCATTTAGAAGGTGTTTACATGATTTCCTTGAATCAAAACAGACTGTCATGAGTTATTCACTTCAATATGCATCTTTACCAAAAACAAGGCACTTGACATGAAACTTTCATAATCTGTTTGTATCAAGCTTGCTTGAGGTGTTAGAATCATTCTATTTTATTTATGAGAGGTGTGTGTGCATTTAGTTTGGATTAAAAGTGTTTGAATTGTGTCATTCATTGCAAAATGCATAACATAACATCAACATACAGCAGCTGTTATTTTTTTCAAAAGGATGAGAATTTCAAAAAATTAATACCGCCATCATGTTCCTCGTATTTTTCTAGTCAAGATACATATAAATTTTGTCTCATTTGGATAAGCGACGAGAAAGTTACGATACAAAATGTATTTGCATTGATTATGTGTTATTCTTGCCCAGCCATTTGAAAATGTTTGCCCTTATTAATTAAAGGGGTGAATTTTACAAACGGATGTATAGCCACCCCGGTGGTAAGACCATGCGCCTTGTACCCCATGTTCCTGAGTTTAACCCCTGAGGAGGGCAACCCTTTTGTTCATTTTTGCTATTTTTCACCAAACTTTGAAAAATCATATCTCTCTCAATATTAATCGTTTTTCACCCGTTCTTTTTTCATTGTGTTCATCTTAATGTGTACTTTCATGTCATATTTTTTTATTTTCATGTTTGACAAATTTTTCATCTCTTTTGACTGCGTGTAAGTTGTGTACTTTCTGTATTCGTCTTGACAGATACAGATGAATTTTCTCTTGATATACTTGTGATTTTTTTTTGTGATGTTTGTTTGCATTCTCATACTTAAACGTTTGTTAACATGTTAAAGCTTCATTATTGGTTGTTACCGTGTCCATACTACTTTATCTGTTAAAATTATTTAAATTTGATCTGTCGTCACAGTTCCTGTTAATTCCTGTTTTGATCGTTATCAATGCACCTTCATCTTTATCATTCCACATGTTATTTGATGGTTGTCACCATCAATATGCCTTTATCATGTTGTTAATTTTCTTGTTGCTTTCTTTCCCCAAGAGATGAAGCTTGTTAGCTCTCATCCTGTTTCGTCCTAAATTATGAGGTTAAACTAATTTGCTTGTACATAACTGCTAAACTCCCTTTTACATTTACACCTTAGGTCTCGAGTCTCCATACTCACTTTTAACCGTCCCTCCATGGACACCCTTTATCCTAGCCTTAGGATTTGAGTCGCCGTACTCATGATTATCGTCCCGCCGTGGACACCCTTCAACCTTTACCCTTTTATCCTAGCCTTAGGATTTGAGTCGTCGTACTCATGTTTACCGTCCCACCGTGGACGTTTTCTCTTTCTATCCTAGCCTTAGGATTTGAGTCGCCGTACTCACTTTTCCCGTCCCGCCGCGGGCAGTTTTCATTCATTTACACCTTAGGGCTTGAGTCTCCGTACTCACTTTTAGCATCCCGCCGTGGACGTCCCTTATTACAACAATTTTAAACGTAGACTTGGAGTCGCCGCACTCCATGTAAGTACTTCACTATGAATTCTTACTTCCCTTTGGAATCTTGACCACAGTCAAGAATTCCTCATCCCTAGCAAGGGGAACTACGATTGCTCTGGTTCCATTCCCGTCCGGATACGTAGGCACGAGATGCGATGTCTTCGTGAGCAAAATTTTGTACATACCTTTTCCCTTAGCACTTTTCCCTTAGCAAGCAAACTTTAGCAAACACAAATACTAACAAGAGGTTCCTGTAGAGTACTACAGATACTTAGGATGCTAACACCTTCCCTAGGTATAACCAACCCCTGAACCTTTAGATCTCCCTTTGCTCAGCTTTAGGCCTTGTCCTTCTGCTTTGCATTTTTATAGGTCTTTCTTTCTTTAAACCTTTCCTTTTTGGATAAATTAAAGTCCGATTGTAAATGAAATATGATTCAAGTTAATCAATAGCTTGAGATCCAAATTTCACCGCGACAATAACATAAACCGAGGGCGAGATAAACGCACCAAGTTTGCCGGGACTGAAAACCACCTGGGCAGGGATAACGATCACCTGTATGAGATACACCTGAAAGAAAAGAGGTAACAACCTGGCTTATGTTTCAGAATGCATATGTTTGAAAATGGCGTAATGCTCCATACGAAATGGAAATGCTACGCATTTGGGGTATATGTTATGCACGCATGAAAATGCAACGGAACCACGTCAGCAAAATAAATGCTGAGAGAGATAAACAAAACATGCTACTTGGAATAGAGAACCACCCTGCTGGGGATAATTCACACGTGTCAATGACGATTGGACTTATGCTGAGGAAACAAACTTTGGATGGCTAACTCAGCTGGGGAAAATGCTATGGATGGCCTTCCAGAATACGAACTCTTCTGGGGAAATAGACGAATCTACTAGGGAGACAAACAGTCTGCTAAACAGCCACTCTCACCTGACGGAGAATACAATGCCCTTCTTGACCTTTCAAGATACGGCTCTCCTGGGGAATGGAAAATTCTACTGAGGATGGACAACCAAACGCTGGAATCACACCTTACCCACCAGGGAATCAACAAATATGCGGGGGAGTCAACTCTGCTGGAGACCTCGGTCTAAACTGCTGAGAGTTGAATACTTACAGACATCTGCTGGAGAAAAAATTGTATGCTAAGCCACTGCTGGGGAAGCTTCCACACCTGCCTGGTGGGAAGCAATCCGATCTTGCCTTGCTGGGGAGTAGGCACAAACCTGCAATCACTGGGGATTAAATGTGTACTTACCAACTGCCAGGGATAAGGATACACATTTAACCAGTCTTTTAACGTGCATATAACTCTATTGGGGATAGGGATGCACACTCCAATTGCTGGGGAATGGATTCTAGTTGGGGAGAAAGCTAATCTCATCCCTACCTCTTTGCCCCAAGGGTAACAACCCTGCAAAAATAAACAAACAAACAAGATATCCTACACGAAAATCACTATCTTGATCGTCATTCGTGACGTTGTTCAGTTAAATCAAAGTTTTAACGATTATCGGCCAAGGCCTGTAAGTTTATACATGCGCAAGTTCATCAAAAACATCAGGCGTTTTTCACAAACAAAACAGTAAAAGTTAAAACAAAGCAAACAGATTACTGAATAGTATATGTTTATTGATAGATGACCTGTAAATAGGCAAAGTTTTACAACAGATGTAACCCCTGAAAAGAGGAAGCTGCACAAAAACATACAGATATATACAGAAATATACAAAAGTGTACGGACATGTCAGCAATTTGGTGTAGACGAACACCATGAGCTGATCCCTCTATGAATCACCTGACTTCGATGTCTTTCCGATGCTCCGTCTTCATAAGAGATTGATTTGGATGAATGGCCCTCAGGTCTTCCCAAACCACTAAGCAATGAAGTATCACACGCAGATCACAATCATTTGCTTTTCAATCCCTAATTTTTGCGTGAACCACCCTTTCGGGTTTTTAGTTCACCCGGATACCCATTTTTGCCAAAGTCGCCTTTCCAGGTTTTCAACTTTGCGGGTTTACATCTTTTCGTTTATATCCCTAACTTTTGCCTGAACCTATTCTTTTTATGGTACGTTGGGATGCCCCATTTTTGCCTGGATATTCTTTTTTCTTTCCAGCGGGTCATTTTAAGCAAAGTATTTTTTATTTGCGTCCGCGTTCACAGGGGATGTAAAATCCTCGCCATCCATGGTGGACATTAACAAGGCTCCTCCGGAGAAGACCTTTCGAACAACGTATGGACCTTCGTAATTGGGATTCCATTTGCCCCTGTGATCTGATTATGGTGGGAGAATCTTTTTCAGCACAAGATCGCCCGTCTGAAAGCTTCGAGGGCGCACCTTCTTATCGAAAGCTTTCTTCATTCGACTCTGATACAACCGACCATATGCAATAGACGCTAGTCTCTTCTCATCCAGCAGGCTGAGCTGATTCAATCTGTTATTTATCCACTCTGCCTCATCGAGCTTGACACCGACCATAACTCTTAAAGAGGGAATCTCGACCTCCAATGGTAGGACAGCTTCCATACCATATACCAACGAGAAAGGAGTTGCCCCGATTGAAGTGCGTACCGTAGTACGATAACCATAAAGAGCAAAGGGCAATATTTCATGCCAATCCTTGTAAGTGACAACCATCTTTTGCACTATCCACTTGATATTCTTATTGGCTGCTTCGACAGTGCCATTCATCTTCGAATGATAGGGCGATGAGTTTTGATGCTCAATTTTGAAGTTCTGGCATAACTCCTTCATGATCTTATTGTTCAGATTCGAACCATTGTCAGTAATGATTCTCTCGGGCACTCTGTATCTACAGATGATGTCCCTCTTTATGAACCGGGCTACGACCTGCCTGGTTACATTAGCATACGAGGCTGCTTCGACCCATTTGGTGAAGTAGTCGATGGCGACCAGGATGAAACGATGGCCGTTGGATGCGGTTGGCTTAATCCTGCCAATCATGTTAATGCCCCACATAGAGAAAGGCCACGGGGACGCCATAACATTCAACGGGCTTGGTGGTACATGAATTTTGTCTGCATAAATCTGGCATTTATGGCATTTCTTCACAAATTTGAAACAATCTAACTCCATGGTTAGCCAATCATACCCTGCTCGTAATAGTTTCCGAGACATTGCATGCCCGCCAGTATGTGTACTAAAAGTACCCTCGTGGACCTCTTCCATAAGAAACGTTGCTTCCTTTTTGTCCATGCATCTCAATAACACCAGGTCATGGCTCCTTCTGTAAAGCACACCATTTGGGTTTAGATAAAAGTTACCAAACAACCTCCTCAGAGTCTTCTTATCCTGAGCTGTAGCCCTTGGAGGATACTCCTGCTTCTCGAGGAAGTTTTGTATGTCATAAAACCACGGTTTGCCATCAGCAACTTCTTCAATGGCGAATACGAATGCCAGTCTGTCGAGGCGAGAAATGACAATTCTGGGAGCATCATTCCAGAAGTTCACTTTGTACATCGAAGCCAACGTAGCCAGAGCATCCGCCATCTAGTTTTCTGCTCGAGGCACGTGGTGGAATTCCACACGATCGAAGAATGGAAACAACCTTCTTGTGTAGTTCATGTAGGGAATTAGATTGGGCTGACGAGTCTCCCACTCTCCTTTGATTTGATTAAAAACAAGCGCTGAATCACCGTATAAATCAAGATTCTTGATCCTCAGATCGATGGCTTCTTCTAAACCCATGATGCATGCTTCATATTCCGCTTCGTTGTTGGTGCACGGGAATGTTAATCTGGAAGTGAATGGATGTGAGACCCATGAGCAGTCGTAATGATTGCCCAAATTCCACTTCTGTACGAATTAACAGCATCGTCAAATATCAATTGCCATTGAGAACTCCTATTTAACCCTTCATCGGGTAATGGCTCTTCGCAGTCCTTCATCTTAAGAACATGATGTCCTCGTCAGGAAACTCAAATTTCATTGGTTGATAGTCTTCGATAGGCTGTTCATCAAGGTACTCTGACAGAACACTTCCTTTGATGGACTTTTGGGAAACATATTGGATGTCGTACTTTGTCAGTACCATTAGCCACCTGGCAATCCTACTTGAAAGCGCTTGCTTTTCAAAGACATACTTGATCGGATCCATCTTCAAAATCAGCATGGTTGTATGATTAAGCATATACTGTCTCAAACGTTTGGCAGCCCATGCGAGTGCGCAACATATTTTTTCAAGCATCGAGTAACAGGACTCACAATCTGTGAAATTTTTACTCAGATAGTATATGGCGTGCTCTTTTCTTCCAGTCTTATCGTGTTGACCGAGAACGCAACCCATGTTGTTCTCAAGAACCGTTAAGTACATGATTAATGGTCTCCCAGCTACCGGGGGTATCAATATCGGAGGTTCCTGCAGGTATTCTTTGATTTTGTCAAATGCCCTTTGGCATTTATCATTTCAGACGACCGCCTGATCTTTTTTCAACAATTTGAATATTGGCTCACACGTGGCCGTCAGGTGAGATATGAACCGAGCAATGTAGTTCAACCTCCCCAAGAAACCACGAACCTCTTTTTCTATCTTCGGCGCTGGCATATCTTGTATAGCTTTTATTTTTGCAGGATCCACCTCGATTTCTTTTTCGCTGACAATGAACCCTGTTGCGGTGAAATTTGGATACCAAGCTATTGATTAACTTGAATCTTAATTCATTTACAACCGAACTTTAATTTATCCAAAAAGGAAAGGTTTAAAGGAAGAAAAACCTGTAAGAATGCAAAGCAAAAGGCAAGGCCTAAAGCTGAGCAAAGAGAGATCTAAAGGTTCGGGGGTTGGTTATACCTAGGGAAGGTGTTAGCATCCTAAGCATCTGTAGTACTCTACAGGAACCTCTTGTTGATATTTGTGTTTGCTAAAGTTTGTTTGCTAAAGGGAAATGTGCTAAGGGTAAAGATATAAAGTATAAAAGTATGTACAAGTTTGCTCGCGAAGACATCGCATCTCGTGCCTACGTATCCTGACGGGAATGGAACAGAGCAATCGTAGTTCCCCTAGCTAGGGATGAGGAACTCTTGACTGTGGTCAAGGTTCCAAAGGGATGTAAGCATTCATAGAGAAGTACTTACAGGGAGTGCGGCGACTCCAAACTAAAGGTTATGCTAAACGGGAAAAGAAATGTCCACGACGGGACGACTAAGTAGAGCAAGGCGACTCCAAGTCCTATGGTTGATGTAAAAAAGGGAAATGTCCACGGCGGGACGACTAAATATGAGTACGGCGACTCAAGTCCTAAGGCTAGGACAAAGGGGATAAAGGGTTGTCCACGGCGGGACAGTAAACATGAGCACGACGGCTCAAATCCGAAGGCTAGGATTAAGGGAATAAAATTATGAATCATACCTCATGTGAAAATACATATTAACACAAGAATTTGGAAAAAAGAAACAACTAAAACGGACTAAAATTGAGAAAGTTATGATTTTTTTTGAATTTGTGAAGGAAATAAAAATAAACAAGTAAAAAAAGAGTAGAATGTACAAGCTGGGTGTTGAACCCATGACCCTTGGACCACTAACGTGATACTCCACCACTAGGCCATATGCGCGCGTGTGAACATGAGATAGAAGAGAAGAAGAAAATGATGAAACCTGGAAAATATGAAAAAACCAAAAGAGTTGATCCTCCTCAGGGATCGAACTCAGGTTCAAAGGTATGATAAGGCGTTTTAAGGGCAAGGTTTCTACCACTGGGGTGGCTATACATCCATTGATAAAGCCACCCCATAAATATATAAGGGATATTTCAATGTGAAAATCTGGGCAAGACAAAACCAAGAACAAGCCAATGCGTGAAGATCCATAACTTTGTCAATTCTCAATGGATTTAAGCAAAATTTTAGTCTAAATTGCCTAGAGTTTCATGAGGAATATGATGACACTGTTGGTTTTTAAAATACCCTCCACAACTTAAAACCCGATAGTACATGCTTATGGATGCTTGAAAATGCATTTTGAAATGAAACTCATAATCCAATTAGTTTTAGATCAAGGTAAACATACACACACACACACACCACAAAAATGTTATTGAATGAGTGTAAACACAAGCTGTGGTTAAAATCAAGCTTTGGTGAAGAGTGCTATGCAAGTTGCAATTTTGTCATGGGTGATATGCAGGCTGTGAGGCAATTTAGTTTCTATGCACAAATTAATAAAATTAATCACTCATACACATTAAATATATGCTAATGAATGTGCTCATGCTCAAAAATCAGCTCACAATAGTCTGTGGCCAAATATGACTTTCAAAATGCACTTTGGTGTTTTGGTTATGCATGAAAAAAACTCAGTTCATGTTCTAGACATCTTTTGATCAAACAAATCATGTACACAGTTCACATATATGCTATTAAATGAATTCAAACACAAAGAAGGGCTCAAAAAGGTCTGTTATAAAAAATGGTACTCTAAATGCAAGTTTTGACAAGTGCAAAGCCTCATGATGCTCAGTTTTGATTCTAGGCACAATTTAATCCAGTTAAGCATACATACACATCACATACATGATATTAGGTGAAAATGAACACACATTATGGCTCAATGCTGACTGGTATGAAAAAGTGGTGATCAAGATGCAAGTTTGTATTTGTGAAGTGCATGAATATACTCAGTTTCAGTTCCAAACATGTTCAGGCCAAATTAATCACACACACACGACACATACATTGTATTGAGTGAATTCAAACACAAATTGGGGCTAGAAACAAACTGTCATGAGAAATGATATTCAAATTGCAAGAATAGCAAGTTTTGATGCATGAAGGATGCTCAGTTCAGCTCTATGCATACTCAAATCCAATAAGCCACATACACACATTGTAAACATGATGATGGATGATTTTGAACACAAAGATTTAGCTTAAACAGACTGTGATGAATAATGAGGTTTAAGTTGCAAATTGATGTTTTGATGAAATGCAAGATGATGTCCAGTTTCAATTCCAAGCATGATATTGGTAAATGAATCTCATACACACATCATATACATGGAAATAAGGAGGTTCATACTTAGGAATCAGTTATATTGTGAACAGAACCAATTTTGGGGTATCTCATGGCCACTTGTCTTAAAAAATGCATTTTAGAGGTGAAATGCCAAAACAGATGGGAATAAGTTGGGCAGGACATTTACACATATTCTAAACATGGTGGTGAGTGTGTTCATACCAAGAAAACAAGCAAACTTTCATCAATGCAAACTTTGACATATGGAATGCTCATGCAAAACTGTTTTGGGACAGCATGAGTACAATTTTAAAACATGACCTCAAACTTGCAAGATATGGTAAGGTAAAGTATGAGAGGGAGTTTCAAGGTCACATACCTCTTTTAGACATCCTTGAACAAGTAAAAATACCAAGAAACCTAGAGAACTGCAGTCACCTCCTTGCCTTGAGACTTTTCTTCCTTTTGAAGTAATGTGCAAATGTTGTGACAGTTAGAGAAATAAACTCTACCAATGATTCTCAATGCTTTGGATAGTTGAGATATGATATTTATGAGGTGTTTGAATGGTTAGAATATCAAGAGAATGTCTAGAACAAGTTTTGACTGATTTTGTGCATTGTGGTCAAAGTAACTTGGTATGGAAGTTGACTTTTTGAATGGTGAGGTTTTTGAGTGGTTCAATGGTTGGAACACCTCCTATATCATATTTATGGGTTGTGGGGATGATGTTTGGTGAGTATGAGTGTATGGAAATGGTTTTGGCAGCTGGACTATCAAGACAAATTTTTCATGGTTTTGGTGGATTTTGAGATTTTGGTGATTTTGAAGTGAAAGAAGGAAAGAGCAAGAGCTTTTTTTTTCTATGATTTTTTAGAGATTTCTGATGTGTGGAATGAGGTAGAGATGCCTTCTATTTATAGGGAAAACATGGGTATGGGCAGATTTGAATATTTCCCTCCTAAGAGGGAAAAGTTGCTTTTTGGATCCAACCTCCCCAAGGAGGCTTTCTTGGCCTTGAGGTAAGCTTGAAGTCAAGTATCATGATGAGTTTGAAGTGGCTAAAACCAGGCTAGAAGGCATAGGTTGATGGCTGGTTCAGATTCTACTTTCCACCTCATGATTGTCATTGATTTCAAATGCAAGTTGCAAGGCCACTTGCAAGTCCACTTGCAAACTTGGCAAATTCACCTTCCTCTGCATTTTCATTGTATTTCCATGCTACAAAGTTTCTACATATAAGATAAAACATGTTTCAAAAGCTGAGATTGGCCCAATTGATCAAAGGAATGATTTTTGAAAGTTTGTCAACGTGGGACTCAAGTGTGAAAACACCAACTTGCCAAATCCATAACTCTTAGTTCACAAATGCTATTGATATGTGCTAGTACTTTTTACAAAGCCCTCAAATAGCTCTAAAACATTCATGTTTTAATGAGTTTCAAATTCTCAAAGGAACTTGGCCAAAAAGGCCTCTCAAAGTTGCTAAAAAATGAGCTTAAAAGTGAAATTTTCTAAGTCCTTTTCCCTTCTCAAAATGAATTTGATCATAACTCCAAATCTATGCATTTTATGATCATGGAACAATTAGAGACTTTTGGAGGATTTTTCAAGAGCTTTCTAATGAGCTTTGAACCACTTCATTTGGATGTGTGGTTAAGGAGTTATGGTTTAGCCCCTTTCAAACCCCTAATTTCCCGATTTTTTGATTACTCCTTCATCCTTGATCCAATGGTCATGAAAATTTATGGGCAAGTGCAAAATGACATAAGTAACATATTTGATTCACACTTTGAAGTCTAATTCCTTAAATTTGAAGGGTTGACTTTTTGGTCAACCGTACGATCGATCGGTGACTACCGAGTCGTCTGTTGACACTCTGGACCTCCTGAGACTTTGATACTTCTTGAATGAACTTTATTAAGCTATATGAACTTCGTGGATTATATTCCCATCATTAAAACACCTTCCAACACCAAAGTCAAACTACAGTTGACTTTTACCGGTCAAAAACCCTAATCGGGTACCCTGAAATGCACTGTTCTTGATTCTGGAGTGACAACTTCAAATTGGATTCTCAATTGACATCATATGATACCCTTGATCTTGTTCCATGATTGAATTAGCCTAACACTTTGATTGATCACAAACCCTGAAGCTTCGATTTGACTGTACACAACCCTGATTCATCTGTAACTAAGTGTCGCTACTGCGAAAATCGGTGCCCACTATGACAGAAGAGTCGCCACCGTGCGTTATTTATCCCAGAAGAGGGAAAGGAAATGCTCAGAGTAAACCTAACGCAAAGAGGGAAAGGAATGGTCCTCGCAACCAAATCCTGGATTCGGGAGTCGGTTACGCAAGGGGAAGGTATTAGCACCCCTCACGTCCGTCGTACTCGACGGGATCCACGCTTGTTTTCTATCTAAGGGTGTGTTATTCTATCTACTCTACAGGTCTGGGTTAAAAAGAAAAGAAAATGAATCGGCAAAGTATCACACTTTATGCCTACGTATTCCCGTCTGGAACGAGAAATCAGAGTCAACGTAGTTCGCCTACCTACAGGAAAGGAAGGGAAGGTTGCTCACTAGGATATCGCATCCTATGCCTACGTACTTTCATACGGCATGAAAGATCAGAGCAAACGTAGCTCGGGCTATGGAAGACACAAGCTTGTCTGACAGTTTTTTATCTCCTTAAGAAAGGGTTTCCTGATTAAGAGTCCAAGAGGACTAAAATGACATTTGAAATTTGTTTTCAGTTTTTTACGAAAGAACTGTTTTTTAGTCTGTTTGCAACTTGTACTGTACTAAAGACTTGTGATCTAAGAGTGACTACGTCGCATGTCACCCTAAGGGTACCATACTAAGCAGCCAGATTACTAAAGAGTGACCCTCCAGCAACCTTTTCTCAAATAGCTTAAGGCTCGTAACGTACAACACGCGTTATCCTTATTACTGTATTTTTGAATTGTTTTGAAATGAGAAGAGAAAGACACTCTAAAAAGCCTATGGTTGAAAGGGAAACTAACCTAATGTTATCATGCATGGGTCAAAACCTAATGTCTGTCATAATTTCCTCTTGCACAGAGGAAATTAAAGATCCTAGGGGATAAACAGCAAAAGAAAGCAAGCAATTACAGTAAACAGTAAACATGCATGCTATGCAACAGTATAAGAGAAACAAGAGAGAAAACAATAGGCCAGAGGAGACAAGCTCCAACTCAAACCTAGAGAAAACAACAGGAAAAGTGAATCAACTTCACTTCAAACCTGTGGGGCAAGCAACACAAGCCAACAAACAATACAGAGAAAAACAGAAGACACAGAGGGGGCAGCCCAAGCAGCAGTACCAAACTCCTACAGCAAATAGCAACAACATCTCTAAACAGCAAAGTTGGATTGACAGCAAAGGCTTCATCTTCAAGCAAGCTTCCATCTTCAAGCCTCATCAATCTTCAAGCTCCAACAAGCACACTCCAAGAGGAGGATCAATCATCAAGATCAAGTTATAATGTTAAGGAACTTAATGACAACCAAAGGAAATCACTAAGAACTCAACATAGCAAATGGAAGGTATCCTCAAAGTTCTACTCACTTGGGCATACAACTCATCCCTCCTAAGGAGAGATGGAGTTTCCCAAGGAGGACTTTATGTCATTGGATGGAATAGAGGCCAACAATGCACTCCATATTTGAAGAAATAATCAAAACTAGGTCTAAGGCACTTCCTAAAACCCTAATTTCCTAAGCTCCTAAGAAACTTCCACAAGAAGAAAAGCCTTCAACTCCAAGCTCCAATCTTCAATCACAAGCATCTCCAATGAATCCAGAGCTCCAACAAAAAGAACTCAAACCTAAACCCACTCCAAAGCAACCAACCAAACCAAACAATGCAAAGCACTCGAGAGAGGAATCCACAAACACAAGCCAATTGTAAAATACAACTAAAATAGAAAATGAAGTTGCAAAAATCTAATTAAATTCGTAGGGGAACCTACATGTTTGAACAACCTAGTGTAAAAGTATTGAAGCCTAAATCAACTTCTAAGTTATCTAAACAATTCCTAAAATGAAATAGGTCAAGGGGATCCACAATTTTGGGAGGGTCCTAATCTCAACACCTAAAACAGAACCTAATGTTGTTCTAAAAATCCACCAAACATTCTAAGGGAACATACATGTCTACCCTAACACATACTAAAAAATAAAATCCAAACTCAACACCAATTGGAAGAACAAAATTCTACAAAACAGATAGTCAATTATGCAAAATTAAAAGAATTAAACAAAATAAGAAAAATCAAATTAAATTTAAAAATGCATGAAATTGTATTTTGTTAATCCCAGAAAATCACAAATTCCATAAGGATCATGAGGATATTTTTAAAATAATTTTTGGATCAAAATTGGAATTAATATGATTTTTGGAATCAACAAACAATTAAAATAAAACAAAATGAAATAAAAAACAAATAAAAGCTACGAAATAATGAGAGTCATAGGATCAGCAAGCCAGTCAACGAGTCAAGGCACATCCAGCGCTCCTCATGATGCCATGCAATTTAATGAAACGACATTGTTTTGGATTCAGAATTCCAAACCAACTTTAAATCACATGCGTTGGATCTTCAGGTCAGTCAATGGTCAAGTGATGATCTAAGGGTCCAGACATCATCTTCTCCAAAATTCAGGCAGGCCAGGTGGAAATCAGGGATGGTGGTTCATGGTGGCCGGAGAAGACTTCGGTTGTCTTCTTCGGCGAAGGTCCAGGTTCAGATCACCAGAAATAACACACTATATACCAATTTTGCTCAGAATTTCACGTACATTCCAAATCTCCACTCAAAATCATCCAATTCTTAACAAGTAAGCAAACACAAATCAAAGTTCAGAAATGGCATCATCCACAACTCTCACTAAACTTGAAATTAATGGTATAGATCTCTTCATCTTGTTGTGTACATCAACCTGATCTAAACAACTAGCATTGAAACCTTATGAATCAAGAGATTCAAGTCCAAACAGTTATGGCATGTCATCTTCAATCATCACCAATTGAGTCCAAATCAAGCCTAAAACGATCTATGTCATGTCTATATCCTAACCACAAGTTCAATTCTAACTTCATCATGCTAGTTCATGTGGAAATTTGAAGTTTACTAACCTGATGTAGATCCACTAACAGAGATGCTTAGAGCTTGATTCAACCTCCAAAACCTTCCAGAATCTTTCAAGGATGCAAGAGGATGATGTTTCAACCTTCAATTTGGCTTGAATTGGTCTGAATCTGAGAATTCGATTTTAAGTTGCAGCTGTGAAATTTCAAATGCTTTCTATAGTTCTGGCGCGAAATGAAGCTCAACCTTGATCTGAACTTGCTCTAATGAATATATAGAAGAGTTTTATGGGCTTTTGGATCCAAATTGAAGCCCAAAACAATGGTTTGCATTTTCTGGTTTTTTCATCCAAAGGCAATGTATCAGTCGTGTATTGCAAGCTTTGCATTGGTTCTAGAAGTTTCTCACACCTTGCACATGTCATTTAGAATGAGTTTGGATGGAGAAATTGGCCTGAATTGCCTTGTGTATGATTTTGCATATGTAACTTACAAGTGAAGCAACTACATGGTATCTCTCAAAATCTGACTTGCACTCAAAATTCTGGTATTGCCAAAGCTCTTAGAATGCAATTTCCAATCGGAAAATGTACTTACTTGCTTGGTTTTGGTCTTATAACACAAAATCCCATTTTTCCCTCCTTTCCATATTTGAATTTTCTTCATTATCAAGCCATTTCAAGTGACTTTTTGATATGAGCCAAACCAAACTCTCATGACCACTTGGTTGCACTCAAAACATCATTTTAAGCAAGTTCCATGTTGAACAAATTTCCATTTGAAGCTTGCAAGTTGGAGATTTTGGCCTATGCTTGAAAATGACCCAATCTCACTTTCCCAAAATACCCCTGACTTGTAAACCTCATAACTTGAGTTCTACAAATCAGATGGAGGACTTCTAGTACAATTTAGAAATCTAAGATCATGAGGAACAACTTTCATGTTGACCAAAAGTTCAGGTGAAACCTCCTTCTAGGTCAAAAATAGCCTTGAAGTCAGATGATTTTCACAGACAAATTTCAGAAGCATCTGAGGACTTGTAACTTGTCTGGGCCATAACTTGAGTTCTATAAATCCAATGGAGGACTTCTAGTACTAAAATTAAAGGTATTGAGATGCTCTACAAGTTTCATGTTGGCCAAAGATCAATTTGAAACTTGTATCTTGACTTATGTGGCCTTGAAGTTAGGCACTAAATAGGGTAATTTGCACTGAAACCCTAATTTAGCAACTTCCCACATTCTTGATTCTTCTTGATTTGATCTTGGCACAACACCACAAATGTCTTATCACATCATTTCATGAACTCCATAACCTCAAAGTAGGCTTTGATGCTTTTCAATTGCATAATCGACCTAGGGTTGATCCAGATGAAACCCTAATTGCTTGCACCTTAACTGTGGCTCTTACATTTGACACAATGACTTGATTTAGCTCCAACATGGCTCTCTAGGAACTCCATGAGCTCTATACACATCTCATATTCACACCTCATGCTTCACATCCCATTGATGGTCCTTAGTTGATCAAGACCTCCTACCACCTCCTGATGACTTGGATGACTTCTCAAGCTTGGATAAGATTTCTTGCTAGGCTTCTCTTGAAAAAACACACTTGGTCCCTTGTTAGATGAATGATGTCATGATATGCAAATGATAGAACTATGAAAATGACAATGTAATGAAACATAAACCAGGTAAAAAATGTTGAGCAAATTTTAGGGTGCAACAGCTACCCCTATTCAAACGGCTTGGACCCGACTGGGTGAAGAGCGAACGACCTTCAAACAATTATGGTAAAAGACGATTGAATACCAAGAAACCCGGAGATTTGCCAACTACAGACACGAACTGCAAAAGCTGCTTGGTGAACAACATTCGTTGTGTTGAACCCAGTTGTTACGGCAACAACTGGTCAATCTTCTAATAAAACTTTTGATTTCAGCATTAACTCCCTGTGTGACACCACAGCCATCGAATTAACTTTACGAGAAACAATTCCGTCCATAACGGGACTAAACTTCGTTAACACGAGGAAGGACTCCATCAACATGGGTACAATTCCGTCTATAATTGAAATAACGATCTCTGTCAGTCACAGGTAACAACTCCACTGGGGATAATCCATCGATTACGGATAATAACTCCGTCCACACGGGTAGCAATCATTGTCAACACAGGTGCAAATCACTGTTAATCACAGGTAACCATCTCTTCTGACGCTTTTACTGGGGACATAACTCTGCCAACAACACAGGGCATAACTTTGACGACTTCCATTGAGGAAGTAGTTTTATCAACAAATAAGAAATAACTCTGCTAACAACACAGGAACTAACTCTGCCGATAATACAGGAAAATAACTCCGTCACCACTACGGGAAATAATCCTGTCCGTTACAAGAAAATAACTCCGCCAACACTATAGGAAATAACTCTGTCCGACACAGGAAAATAACTCCGCCAACGCTACGGGAAATAACTCTATCCGACACAGGAAAATAACTCTGCCAACACTACAGGAAATAACTCTATCCGATACAAGAAAATAACTCCGCCAACACTATGGGAAATAATCCTGTCCGTTACAGGAAAATAACTCCGCCAACACTACGGGAAATAACTCTTTCCGACACAGGAAAATAACTCCGCCAACACTACGGGAAATAACCTTGTCCGACACAGGAAAATAACTCCGCCAACACTACAGGAAATAACTCTGTCCGATACAGGAAAATAACTCCACCAACACTACGGGAAATAACTCTGCCAAATACAGGAAGATAACTCTGAATACAGCTTATCTGCCTATCTTTGCAGTAGCTAACTCCATCAATCAAATGAGTAACAAAATACTGGTCCAATCTTCAAACTTTTAGCGCGGACATGGCAGCAAATCTGAGAAGGACTCTACTGGGGATTTTCTGAACCCAAACTGCCAAACCACTACTTCGACATAAGCAGCAACCTCCAAAAATTGATTCACGGAATCTTTTGATACTGTCATAGCAACAATTTTAAAGAAATACTCCGCTAGAAGGGTAAGAGAAACTAATCCAAGAAACCCTGTGGGGAATAATGACAAAACGAACATTATCATTACATGTCTCACGCCGAGACTTTGCTTATCTGGTAATTAAATCTGAGCAAGAGCTCCCTCCACCTGCAGGGAAAACAACACCCGAAAACCAAAAGGTTAACCAACCTGCCTTATGTTTCAAAATGCATATGTCTGACAATGGCGTAATGCTCCATTCGACATGGAAATGCTACGCGTTTGGGTAGATGCGAATATGACGATATATGCAAATGCTAATGCAGGCTCAAACTGCAGAGAAACACCCTGGTATAAAATGTCTAAGAACAAAACTAACTCCGCTGGGGATGAACGGGTATCACAAAGTATTTCGGCAAAATAAATGCCAGAAACAACAACCAACTCTGCTGGGGAGAGATGCGACCCTTCTGGGGAAGAACTACACTGTCGGGACACATTCTACAAACTCAAAGCTACAAACTCTGCTGAGGACAATCATCCTGACGAAAGAATGACAACCTGTGGGGAAGGGAATAACCATCCTCTGGGGAGGCGTCCTCTGCCGGAGATATTGATTTTGACTTGCTGGGGATATCCTATGGACAACTTCTATGAGGATACTCTTCAGGCGACATTCTTGGTGATACTCTCTCGGGGAGGATAATTCCACATCTGGTAGGAATAAGCGCCGTCTCCACTCTCTGGGGATAAGATACGACTTGCTAAGGAACGGCATCAACTGAAGTTAGACCCTACGTCAAGGGACTTTAGCTGGGGAATACAATTCCTGACCATTTGCTTCAAAGGTAAGGACCCTGCAAAACACAAACGAGACAAAACAAATCTAAACAACAAAATCTATCCGAGTTAATATCCGTGACGTTCATTCAGTCAATTAGAAGTTTTAGCAATTATTGGCAAGGGCCAGCAAGTTTATGCAAGTGCAAGCTCATCAAAAACATCGGCGTTTTTCACAAACAAAACAGTAAAGAACAAGCATCAAGTACTGAATAACATGCTTTATTGAATGGGCCTGTAAATAGGAAAAGCTTTGTACAGTGGATGTAACTCCTGAAAAGAGGAAGTTACGCACAAGAAAAATACAATACATATGCACATGAAGCCCAAAGAAAGATACAAAATAAGTTTGATATACATGTCGGCAACGTGGTACAGACACACACCATGAGCTGATTCTCCTATGACTCACCCGACTCTGGCGCTTTCCCGGTACTCGATCTTCGGAAGAGATTGTTTCGGATATAGGACCCTCAGGTACTCCCAAACCACTTAAGCAATGCAGTATCAAACTTGGACCGCAGTCATTTGCTTTTTCAAATCCCTAAATTTTGCGTGAATCACCCTTTGCGGGTTTTCAATTCACCGGGATACCCTTTTTTGCCGAAGTTGCCCTTTCAGGTTTTCAACTTCGCGGGTGTACATTTTTTCAATTTTATCCCTAACTTTTGCCCGAACCTTTTATTCCTTTTTTACGGTTCGCCGGGATGCCCCATTTTTGCCTGGACTCTCTTTTTCTGTCCAGCGGGTCTCTTTAAGCAAAGTATTTTTTAACTGCGTCCGAATTTACAGGAGATGTAAAGTCCTCACCATCCATGGTGGATAACAACAAGGCTCCTCAAGAGAAAACCTTTTTGACGACATATGGACATTCATAATTGGGAGTCCATTTGCCCCTGTGATCCGATTGTGGTGGGAGAATCTTTTTCAACACAAGATCGCCCGTCTGAAAGCTTCGAGGGCATACCTTCTTATCGTAAGCTTTCTTCATCTGGCTCTGATACAACCGACCATATGCGAGAGAAGCCAGTCTCTTTTCATCCATTAAACTGAGCTGGTTCAGTCTATCTTTCACCCATTCTGCCTCATCTAATTGGACATCACGCAAAACCCTCAAAGAAGGAATCTCAACCTCCAATGGTAGGACAACCTCCATACCATACACTAATGAGAAAGGGGTTGCCCCGGTTGACGTGCGTACCGTCGTACGATAACCGTGCAAAGCAAATGGCAACATCTCATGCCAGTCCTTGTAGGTCACAACCATCTTCTGAACAATCTTCTTTATGTTCTTATTGGCCGCTTCGACAGCGCCATTCATCTTAGGCCGATAAGGAGAAGAGTTGTGATGCTCGATCTTGAAATTCTGACACAGCTCTTTCATCATCTTGTTATTCAAGTTTGAACCGTTGTCGGTGATAATCAGCTTTGGGATTCCATATCTGCAGATAATATCTCTTTTGATAAATCTGGCTACCACTTGTTTGGTGACATTAGCATATGACGCTGCTTCCACCCACTTGGTGAAATAATCAATAGTGACCAAAATGAACCGGTGTTCGTTTGATGCCGTGGGCTCAATCTTTCCAATCATATCAATTCCCCACATCGAGAAGGCCACGATGATGACATAACATTCAGAGGGCTCGGAGGAACATGAATTTTGTCCGCATAAATTTGACATTTATGACACCGCTTCGCAAACTTGAAACAATCTGTTTCCATTGTTAGCCAATAGTAACCTGCCCGTAACAGTTTTCTCGTCATTGCATGTCCACCAGCATGCGTACCAAATTTACCTTCATGGATTTCTTCCATGAGCAACTTAGCCTCTTTCTCGTCCACACACCGCAACAACACCAAGTCGTGGTTTCTCTTGTACAAAACCCCATCCGGATTCAAATAGAAATTGCCAGCCAATCTCCTAAGAGTCTTCTGATCACGACTGGATGCCCCAGCCGGATACTCTTGGTTCTTCAGGAAATTCTGGATATCGAAATACCACGGTTTGCCATCGGATGCTTCCTCAATGGCGAATATGAAGGCGAGCCTATCAAGGCGAGAGATAACAATCCTGGGAGCCTCATTCCAAAAGTTAACTTTATACATTGAAGACAACGTCGCAAGAGCGTCGGCCATCTGATTTTCTGCTCGTGGCACGTGATGCAATTCTACTTTGTCAAAGAAAGGCAACAATCTCCTTGCATAATTCATATAGGGTATTAGATTGGGCTGCCGCGTTTCCCATTCTCCTTTAATCTGGTTGACCACTAGAGCAGAGTCCCCATATACATCAAGATATTTGATTCTCAAATCAATGGCCTCCTCAAGACCCATGATGCACGCCTCATATTCAGCCTCATTATTGGTAACTGGAAAGGTCAATCTGGCAGTAAAGGGAATGTTCGTCCCTTGAGGAGTAGTGATAATTGCTCCTATTCCACTACTGTAGGAATTAACAGCGCCATCAAATATCAACTGCCATTTGGAACCCAACTCTGGACCTTCATCCGGCAATGGCTCATCATAATCTTTCATTTTCAAGTACATGATATCCTCGTTAGGAAAATCAAACTTCATCGGCTGGTAACCGTCAATGGGCTGCTCAGCCAGGTACTCTGACAAAACACTACCTTTGATAGCCTTTTGAGGATTGAATATCATATTCTGTCAGCACCATCTGCCATCGAGCAATCCTCCCGGAGAGTGCTTGCTTTTCAAATACGTATTTGATCGGATCCATCTTTGAAATTAGCATGGTTGTATGGTTTAACATGTATTGTCTCAAACGTTTGGCAGCCCAGGCTAGCGCACAACACGTCTTTTCGAGCATTGAGTAACGAGATTCACAATCTGTGAACTTTTTACTCAAGTAGTAAATCACATGCTCTTTACGTCCAGTCTCGTCATGTTGACCGAGAACACAACCCATACTTTCCTCAAGAACCGTCAAATACATAATCAATGGTCTCCCGGATACTGAGGGTATCAATATTGGAGGTTCCTGCAAATATTCTTTTATTTTTTCAAACGCCCTTTGACAATCTTCATTCCAAGTCACAGCCTGATTCTTTTTCAACAATTTGAATAATGGCTCGCATGTAGCGGTTAGGTGAGATATGAACTGAGCAATGTAGTTCAACCTCCCTAAAAATCCACGCACTTATTTTTTTGTTTTAGGAGTTGGCATTTCTTGTATTGCTTTTATCTTAGTAGGATCAACCTCAATTCCTTTTTCGCTCACAATAAACCCCAATAGTTTACCGGATCTCACCCCGAAGGTTCACTTGTTAGGATTCAGCCTTAGCCTGAATTTCCTAAGCCTCTTGAACAATTTCAGCAGATTAACCAAATGCTCTTCCCTTGTCTGGGATTTGGAAATCATATCATCAACATAAACCTCGATCTATTATGCATCATGTCATGAAAGAGCGTCGTCATAGCACGTTGATATGTTGCCCCAACGTTCTTCAAACCAAAGGGCATCACTTTGTAGCAAAATGTTCCCCAGGGAGTAATGAAGGTTGTTTTTTCCATGTCTTCTGGCGCCATATTTATCTGGTTGTAACCCAAGAAGCCATCCATGAAGGAGAACACGGAGAATTGAGCAGTGTTATCGACCAGCACATTGATATGAGGAAGCGGAAAATCGTCCTTTGGGCTCGCCCTATTCAAATCACGATAGTCTACACACATCCGCACCTTACCGTCTTTCTTTGGTACCGACGCTATATTGGCGACCCATGAGGGATAAGTTGAAACAACAAGGAACCCAGCATCCCACTGTTTTTGAACTTCCTCCTTAATCTTCACAGACATATCTGGTCTGGTTCTTCTGAGTTTCTGCTTAACAGGCGGACATTCTTCTCGCAATGGCAGACGATGAACAACCATGTCAGTATCCAACCCAGGCATATCCTCGTACGACCAAGCAAAGATATCACTGTACTCTTGCAACATTTCAATTAGACTTTGCTTGATGTCACTTTGCAGCGCAGCCCCTATCCGGATGTTCCTGACAACTCCCTCGGACCCCACGTTGATAATCTCAATCTCTTCCTGATGAGGCAGAATAATTCTTTCTTCCTGTTTCAACAGTCGAGTCAGCTCTTCTGGCAAGTCGCTATCCTCAACAATCTCTTCCTCAGCTTGAAGTACCGGGTGCTCGAAGTCAAAGCGAGTCATAGGAAGTTCATGTTTAGTGTCATCTGAAATATGAATCCTGCAAAGGAAATGGTTAAATGCTTTAAATGAGTGCAAACAAAGCTCCTAACCACGTTGCCATTTATTGTTAAAATAAAAACAGGAAAAACAGGGAACACAAAATTTGTATGAGAAAAACGCCTTTATTCAATGGTTAAACAGTGCATACACATAAGCAGGTGGCCCTAAAACAAAATCATTGTGCCCCGGGTAGGACACGGGATTATACAATAATAAAGAAAACAAATCATTAATGTTTTGTAGTCACTGGGACAGTTTCCCGAATGGACCAGTTGCAGAGACTTTGTCCTGGCACGCTAGGCTTGATCCACGCGTCCATGTTGCAATCACTATCTCCGTCTTCAGAGTCGGAAATAGCATTAACCGTCTCAAAGCAGACTCCCTTTGGAGTAATCACCACCGGTCCTTTGAACTTGGGCGCGCCTGATGCAGAAGGTGATGATGTAGGGCGATACCCCAAACCAAACTTGTCCATCTTGACAGGAATTTCCAGCACTTGACCCCAACCCTTGGTTTCACCAGTCTGAACCAACGCTTGAGCGTCTTTGTACGAAGCCACAGCAACCTCTGGCACTTTGCTGGGAACACTAGACTTGTCTTTGATTTGCAACCCTTCGAAGGCTTGGCAGGGCGTTTCTTGGATTTCTCCATCCACTTCAACGTACTTGAATGATGAGAGATGACTGACCAAGATGTCCTCTTCCCCACAAATAGTAACGATGCCACCACCAGCTTCAAACTTAAGCTTCTGATGCAGCGTGGACGTCACAGCTCCTGCAGAGTGTATCCATGGACGCCCAAGTAAACAACTATAAGCTGGATGAATATCCATGATATAAAATTCAGTGTCAAATATTTCCGGCCCGACCTGCAACGACAACGTTATCGATCCAAACACCGACCTTCTCATTCCATCAAATGCCCTCACAACCAAGTCACTTGGCGTGCAAATAATTCCCCAGATATCTAACTTCAACATAGCCTTCTTAGGCAACACATTCAGAGATGATCCGGTATCCACAAGAACGTGCGACATTACGGTGCCCCGGCATTCCACCGATATGTGCAAAGCCATATTATGCTTTCGGCCTCTGGGTGTTAGATCAAAATCAGTGAAACCCAAACTATGTCCAGCATTGACATGCGCCAGTACCCCCTCTAGCTGGTTGACAGAAACCTCCTGAGGTACAAATGACGTGTCCAATATCTTCAACAAAGCATTTCGGTGAGCCTCAGAACAAAGCAACACAGATAGGATTGAAATTTTTGAGGGTGTCTGTTGTAAGTGCTCAACAATCTTATAATCGCTCTTGCGAATTAGCCTCATGAACTCTTCTACGTCCTTGAGCGACGTGTCTTTCAACTGGGATGGTCCACTTTCATTCACTTTGGCCTTGCCTTTAGCAATCCTCTCTGCTTCAACTTCAGGTGCGGTGAAGATTCTTCCACTACGGGTCATGCTTCCCGTTCCAACAACATTGTCAACTGCCCCTGCCAGCCGGCTATTCACCTCAATCTTTTCTCCATTACGATATGCTTCTAACCCATATGTCCATGGAATAGCTTTTGTACTCTCAAAAGGAACGGGTCCTGCTTTTGTTATTGTGATAGTCGGCCGCTTGGCGGGCGCCGATATCGTAATAGTCTTCCTTGGGATCGTAACAGTTGCAATCTCATCCTGCTTTTCGAACAATGCCTCAACCGGCTTCTCAGCAGTAGTCCGATCATATTGCAAAATCCCCTCATCTATCATGGCTTGGATACCTCTTTTCAAATCAACGCAACCCTCTAGTTGGGTCCAGCAATCCAGACAGTATTCATCACATCCAGGGAATACTCCTCCTTTCAACAGTCTACTTTTAACACAACTCAACGGTGTCTTCAATTCATTCACATCCATAACCAAGTTCAAATTCTCTTCCGTTATGATAGCATTCACTCCATGATTCGGCATGGGTTGTTGTACAATATTGGGACCATCCTGACCAAAGTTAATGGCCTTACTATGAAGCAAATCTTGAACCTTATGTTTGAAAGCATGACAACCTTCAATATCATGTCCGGGCGCCCCGGAATGAAAATCACAATGTTTACCAGCGTCAAACCCAAATGGAGGAGTGACCGTCAACGGGGCCATCATTCTCTTTTCAACCAAATTCAAACCCAACAGTGTTTGAAGCAGTTCAACATAAGTTGAAGGAGGTGCTTTAAATACTCTCTTTGGCCTACCCTCTTGAATTCTACGCTGAGCAGGGTGAATTCTCTGTTGCTGCGGCTGTTGTTGCCGTTGCTGTTGTTGTTGTTGTTTTTGCTGAGGTATCGGGATAGTAACACTAGCAACTTGTTGTGGCTGATACTGATTCCTACCTCTTCCACGACCTCGACCACCATATGCCGCACTGGCGTCGCCTTGTCTCCTTCCACCGAAGGCTTTCCTTGCACCTCCAGCTGAGGTGGATTCACCTGCCTGAATCTTCCTAATCTTAATTCCATTTTCAATCCGTTCTCCCATGAGAATCATGTCGGAGAAACTACCCATCGAGACATTGAGCAACTTGTCATAATACATTCCAGAGAAGGTTCCAATAAACATATCAATCAACTCTCTTTCAACCAAAGGGGGATGAACCCTAGCCGCAATATCACGCCAGCGCTGCGCATACTCCTTGAAGCTCTCACCATTTTTCTGAGACAAACTCTGCAGCTGAACCCTGTTTGGCGCCAAGTCACTATTATACTGGTAATGTTTAACAAAAGCATCAGCCAATTCTTTCCAGCTTCTAATTTGGGTGGGTTCCAGTCCCATATACCATTCCAGCGATGGTCCCGATAAACTGTCTTGAAAGAAATGCATAAGCATCTTCTCGTCGTCAGAGTATGCAGACATTCTTCTGTAATAAGAACATACATGAACTCTAGAGCATGTATCCCCCTTATACTTGTCAAATGTTGGAGCTTTGAATTTCAAAGGCACCCTTAGCCCAGACACCAGTTCCATGGTAGTCATATCTAACCCAGCAAAGTTCTGATTGGCTATCCCTTTGATCTGCTCTTCCAGCATTTTGAACCTCCTATCATTATCATTAGGCCTTTCAAATCCCACGCCTTGTCCGGAGAAAGCGTCTTCCTGGCAATCCTCGCCCCAGTTCAGATTCTCATTGCCATATCCCTCGTAACCAGCGTTACGGCCATATCCCTGTTGATTGAAAATAGGATCCCGTCCTCTGTTACCGAATCCTTGGTTGAGCCCACCTAGTCTGTAACCAGTGTTGAAAGGCACCATCCCATCACCGTTGTTGTTCATGTTACCAAAGCTAACATCCCCGTTTCCATACCCTTGATTGTTGTTACCATAGCCATTGTATCCAAAGCCTTGATTTTTGAAACCAAAATTACCAACATGATTACCAATGCCAAACCCTTGGTTATTGTTCCCAAAACCAGTGTTGTCACCGAACCCTTGATTAGCATCTCCAGCATTGCCAGTATCGTTAACAACATTCCCATCACCATTTCCAGCGTTTCCAGTACCAGTGTTACCAATACCAGTGTTACCATTACCAGCACCAGCGCCAGTATTTCCATTGCCATTGCCATCCCCGGCACCAACTCCACCACTTGTGGGAACGACCACTGTAGGTATCCCATCCTCCCTGCGAGGAGTTCCAACAGAGTAATAATCAGTATTTCCATTCGCCCGCACCAGCAGCGGTTGTACCAGAGTCTGGAGATTCTCCTGGCCCTTGACCACGGTTTCCATTGCTTGCATGAAAAGTGCCAACTTCTCACGAATTTCCTGCATCTCGACTTGAACTTGATCCATGATTCTCTTGCAGTTGTTCCTGGTAGAATAACGATGCGTTCTCTGGTTGTCAATCCTGAAACCTGAGAGATGCAGGAAATAAGATACAGATTCAAAAACCGGTCATGCAATATGAGTATGCAGATGCAAATGTATAAGTATGCTACAGGTTATATTCCCCCCTGATTCTAGTTTCAGAGAGAAGGCCATCACGACAATGGAGTCCCAATCAAGCAAGCAAGGAATCAGAAAATCCTCATACATAAACAAATGGCAAGAGGCAAAGTACAAAGATATGACTGAATACAACTGAAGAGACCTCGGCCAACAAGCCTGGCGATGGTCAAAATACAAGTACAGATAACAAAAGCAAAGCAAAGATAAATCAGGCCAAATGGCGCGCTCTGACATCTTCCAATATCCTCAACGTCTCCGAATGACCTAGTCTGGAGATTAGCTCTTGTATCAGTAATGCATGTCGCTCAGCAGTGGATCTCAACTTTTTGGCGTCGTCCTTGCAGGTTCCTTCGCCAAAACACTCGTTGAGTGTGCACCTCTTGAAGCCGGCCTTCAATTCACAACCTCTCAGCTTCTCGCCATGGTCACTTACTCTAAGCTCAACAGCGCTCCTAAGTGATGTCTCTTCAGAAATCTTCACGTCCTGGGCTCTAATCTGTGCCTCTAGCGTGGCAATCTGCAGCTTCAGCTCGTCCTCACGCTCCTTCCGCTTGGTAAGCGTGGTATTCCACAATGTTTCCCACTTGCCGAGTCGGGAATAAGCTTTGTTTAAGAGTTCCTTCTTGGAAGCAAGCACCTTGCTAACACCGTTCAAGGCTACTCCCTTTTTTTCCCTCTTATTGGTCTCTTCAGTCAAATCTGAACCCAACCTATTAATCAACTCAGTCTGTTCCTTCACCGTGAAGGTAGCTTCATTCTTCTCATGACGCAACTGGAAGATCTCTTTCTCTAACTCATCATTGGCTTTCTTCAATTCTTCGTTCTCAGCCAACAATTTGTTATACTTCTCAATCTCTACCGATGTAGGTACCTCAATCACTGGAAGATACAGAGGTTCCACAGCAGGATACGACATCAAGGAAATCTTAGCTCTCTCGTGGATCCAAGCCAAATAAGGATCATAAGCTTTGCTGTTGCTCTTACCAAGCAAAGCTTTCCCTCTCTTATGGATGTTAGCCCATGCCTGTCTCAACCTGATCAAAACAGTCTCGTCTAATAAGCTCGTGAGATACAGAGATTCCTGTATCTCAACCTCAATAGGAGCATCTCTCAAGGCATAACCAAACTGTCTCACCAGCAGAGAAGGGTTATAGTTGATACAACCTTTTCGTCCAATCAAAGGGACATTCGGAAAGCCACTGCAACTATATATAATATCAGTGTCAAGCATACTCCGATCAAAACAAATGATGTTCTCAGCAGACAGCCCCATCAACCGGGAAGACCAATCCAAAGTATCAACAACATCAACAAAAGGGCCTGTCTTCGGAAGATGTCCCTGGAACCACATGTACAAAAGAGGAAGACAACAAGAAACATTCTTGCCACGTCGTTTCTCATTCTTATAGTGAATAGAATGATAAACATCGCCCAAGAGGGTAGGAACTGGATTCTTCTAGGCAAGAATCAAGAAGGCATCTGAGTCAACAAAATCTGGCACATTGGGAAACAAGACAATCCCATAGATGCAGACAGCTAGAATGGCACTGAAGGCAACCCAACATCCACTCTTCGCGCACTGTGTAGCCTTCTCAACCAGGACAGACAGGTGAAAACCATAGGCTCCGTTCAGCTTGACCAACCCTCCAGGGAACTCAGAAGCGTCTAAACTGACAATCTCAGCAAGTGTAGCCATCTTAGGCTCAGCATCAACATGTATAAAGGGCATCTGGTCTAACACAGGAACTCCCAACATAACAGAATACTCCTCCAAAGTGGGTTCCAGAATATAGTCGGGGAACAGGAAGCATCTCAGTTGAGGCTCATAAAACTGCATCAAAGTATACACCCCAGTCGTCTCAAATGCTGAAGGCCTGTACAACAAACTAAGCAATCTCCCATAAGATACTCTGAACTCAACCCTCACTCTCTCATCTGCTAGAGCAACTAATCCCAGCAAGGAACTGATATCTGGCGAATGCAACCGATATGCAACTGTCCTCTTCATGGACTCCATGTCTGGCCAGAAGATACACTAGAATCAGAGGGGAATGATCACACCTGCAACATAAATACACGTTAATGAAATGCAAACATGAAAATGCACATGCATATGCAAACAGGAGATCAAGTGCAATGCTGATGAACTGTGCTGCTCTGTACTGAAGCCTGAGAACCATCAAATCTTCGCCTCAAACCAAACCAACCACTCAAAAGAACCCTGTAACCACATCTCACTGACAGAGATAAACCAGGTACTCTGAGGTCAAAGGTTTCCTGCAAACAAACCTACCTACCCTCTCACAGGTATGTACCTAACTCACAGACGAGGTACGACATCCTATGCGGGTTCAACATCACAGACTTTCAAGAGCGATGATACGATACCCAGAAGGTGTGGCATCATCATCCCTTGAAGCGACCTCTCTTAGCTGAATCCCAATTGATAGGTCCCTAAAGTCGACAATCCTCGGGTCATACAACTTGTCAAGCCCTAAGGGCTAGGCAAGAAGCATCTAAGAGAATCTCGTCCGAGCGCAGATTTCGTGGCTAGCTGGTGCGAGCTAAGCAAGCAGGCTAACCACTACTCTCTACTTCTAAGTCTAGGTTCAAACTCAAGCCCAGGTTCGGCTTATCTCTAAATCTAACCCTCTTCCCAGCACAACAACAATAATATAATACTGAAAGTAAAGGCAGAAAGGTAAATACATGCAAAAACCCCCAGACGGGAAAACAAGCGCTAGGATTGACTCGCATAGGGAACCGTTGGAATCCCCAGCAAAGTCGCCAGCTGTCGCTACTGCGAAAATCGGCGCTGGCTATGATAGAAGAGTCGCCACCGTGCGTTATTTATCCCAGAAGAGGGAAAGGAAACGCTCAGAGTAAACCTAACGCAAAGAGGGAAAGGAATGGTCCTCACAACCAAATCCTGGATTCAGGAGTCGGTTACGCAAGGGTAAGGTATTAGCACCCCTCACGTTCGTCGTACTCGACGGGATCCACGCTTGTTTTCTATCTAAGGGTGTGTTATTCTATCTACTCTACAGGTCTGGGTTAAAAAGAAAAGAAAATGACTCGGCAAAGTATCGCACTTTATGCCTACGTATTCCCGTCTGGAACGAGAAATCAGAGTCAATGTAGTTCGCCTACCTACAGGAAAGGAAGGGAAGGTTGCTCGCTAGGATATCGCATCCTATGCCTACGTACTTTCATACGGCATGAAAGATCAGAGCAAACGTAGCTCGGGCTATGGAAGACACAAGCTTGTCTGACAGTTTTTTATCTCTTTAAGAAAGGGTTTCCTGATTAAGAGTCCAAGAGGACTAAAATGACATTTGAAATTTGTTTTCAGTTTTTTACGAAAGAACTGTTTTTTAGTCTGTTTGCAACTTGTACTGTACTAAAGACTTGTGATCTGAGAGTGACTACGTCGCATGTCACCCTAAGGGTACCATACTAAGCAGCCAGATTACTAAAGAGTGGCCCTCCAGCAACGTTTTCTCAAATAGCTTAAGGCTCGTAACGTACAGCACGCGTTATCCTTATTACTGTATTTTTGAATTGTTTTGAGATGAGAAGAGAAAGACGCTCTAAAAAGCCTATGGTTGAAAGGGAAACTAACCTAATGTTATCATGCATGGGTCAAAACCTAATGTCTGTCATAATTTCCTCTTGCAAAGAGGAAATCAGAGATCCTAGGGGATAAACAGCAAAAGACAACAAGCAATTACAGTAAACAGTAAACAGTAAACATGCATGCTATGCAACAATATAAGATAAACAAGAGAGAAAACAATAGGCAAGAGGAGACAAGCTCCAACTCAAACCTAGAGAAAACAACAGGCAAAGTGAATCAACTTCACTTCAAACCTATGGGGCAAGCAACACAAGCCAACAAACAATACAGAGAAAAACAGAAGACACAGAGGGGGCAGCCCAAGCAGCAGTACCAAACTCCTACAGCAAATAGCAACAGCATCTCTAAACAGCAAAGTTGGATTGACAGCAAAGGCTTCATCTTCAAGCAAGCTTCCATCTTCAAGCCTCATCAATCTTCAAGCTCCAACAAGCACACTCCAAGAGGAGGATCAATCATCAAGATCAAGTTATAATGTTAAGGAACTTAATGACAACCAAAGGAAATCACTAAGAACTCAACATAGCAAATGGAAGGTATCCTCAAAGTTCTACTCACTTGGGCATACCACTCATCCCTCCTAAGGAGAGATGGATTTTCCCAAGGAGGACTTTATGTCATTGGATGGAATAGAGGCCAACAATGCACTCCATGTTTGAAGAAATAATCAAAACTAGGTCTAAGGCACTTCCTAAAACCCTAATTTCCTAAGCTCCTAAGAAACTTCCACAAGAAGAAAAGCCTTCAACTCCAAGCTCCAATCTTCAATCAAAATCATCTCCAATGAATCCAGAAGCTCCAACAAAAAGAACTCAAACCTAAACCCACTCCAAAGCAACCAACCAAACCAAACAATGCAAAGCACTCGAGAGAGGAATCCACAAACACAAGCCAATTGTAAAATACAACTAAAATAGAAAATGAAGTTGAAAATATCTAATTAAATTTCTAGGGGAACCTACATGTTTGAACAACCTAGTGTAAAAAGATTGAAGCCTAAATCAACTTCTAAGTTATCTACACAATTCCTAAAATGAAATAGGTCAAGGGGATCCACAATTTTGGGAGGGTCCTAATCTCAACACCTAAAACAGAACCTAATGTTGTTCTAAAAATCCACCAAAAATTCTAAGGGAACATACATGTCTACCCTAACACATACAAAAAAATCAAAGCCAAACTCAACACCAATTGGAAGAACAAAATTCTACAAAACAGATAGTCAATTATGCAAAATTAAAAGAATTAAACAAAATAAGAAAAATCAAATTAAATTGAAAAATGCATGAAATTGTATTTTGTTAATCCCAGAAAATCACAAATTAAGGATCATGAGGATATTTTTAAAATAATTTTTGGATCAAAATTGGAATTAATATGATTTTTGGAATCAACAAACAATTAAAATAAAACAAAATGAAATAAAAAACAAATAAAAGCTACGAAATAATGAGAGCCATAGGATCAGCAAGCCAGTCAACGAGTCAAGGCACATTCAGCGCTCCTCATGATGCCACTCAATTTAATGAAACGACAGTGTTTTGGATTCAGAATTCCAAACCAACTTTAAATCACATGCGTTGGATCTTCAGGTCAGTCAATGGTCAAGTGATGATCTAAGGGTCCAGACATCATCTTCTCCAAAATTCAGGCAGGCCAGGTGGAGATCAGGGATGGTGGTTCATGGTGGCCGGAGAAGACTCCGGTTGTCTTCTCCGGCGAAGGTCCAGGTTCAGATCACCAGAAATAACACACTATATACCAATTTTGCTCCGAATTTCACGTACATTCCAAATCTCCACTCAAAATCATTCAATTCTTAACAAGTAAGCAAACACGAATCAAAGTTCAGAAATGGCATCATCCACAACTCTCACTAAACTTGAAATTAATGGTATAGATCTCTTCATCTTGTTGCGTACATCAACCTGATCTAAACAACTAGCATTGAAACCTTATGAATCAAGAGATTCAAGTCCAAATAGTTATGGCATGTCATCTTCAATCATCACCAATTGAGTCTAAATCAAGCCTAAAACGATATATGTCATGTCTATATCCTAACCACAAGTTCAATTCTAACTACATCATGCTAGTTCATGTGGAAATTTGAAGTTTACTAACCTGATGTAGATCCACTAACAGAGATGCTTAGAGCTTGATTCAACCTCCAAAACCTTCCAGAATTTTTCAAGGATGCAAGAGGATGATGTTTCAACCTTCAATTTTGCTTGAATTGGTCTGAATCTGAGAATTCAATTTCAGGTTGCAGTTGTGAAATTTCAAATGCTTTCAATGGTTTTGGCGCGAAATGAAGCTCAACCTTGATCTGAACTTGCTCTAATGAATATATAGAAGAGTTTCATGGGCTTTTGGATCCAAATTGAAGCCCAAAACAGTGGTTTGCATTTTCTGGTTTTTTCATCCAAAGGCAATGTATCAGTCGTGTATTGAAAGCTTTGAATTGGTTCTAGAAGTTTCTCACACCTTGCACATGTCATTTAGAATGAGTTTGGATGGAGAAATTGGCCTGAATTGCCCTGTGTATGATTTTGCATATGTAACTTACAAGTGATGCAACTACATGGTATCTCTCAAAATCTAACTTGCACTCAAAATTATGGTATTGACAAAGCTGTTAGAATGCAATTTCCAATCAGAAAATGTACTTATTTGCTTGGTTTTGGTCTTATAACACAAAATCCCATTTTCCCTCCTTTCCATATTTAAATTTTCTTCATTTTCAAGCGATTTCAAGTGACTTTTTGATATGATCCAAACCAAACTCTCATGACCACTTGATTGCACTGAAAACATCATTTTAAGAAAGTTACATGTTGAACAAATTTCCATTTGAAGCTTGCAAGTTGGAGATTTTGGCCTATGCTTGAAAATGACCTATAATCTCACTTTCCCAAAATACCCCTGACTTGTAAACCTCATAACTTGAGTTCTACAAATTATATGGAGGACTACTAGTACAATTTAGAAAGCTATGATCATGAGGAACAACTTTCATGTTGACCAAAAGTTCATGTGAAACCTCCTTCTAGGTCAAAAATAGCCTTGAAGTCAAATGATTTTCACAGACAAATTTCAGAAGCATCTGAGGACTTGTAACTTGTCTGGGCCATAACTTGAGTTCTATAAATTCAATGGAGGACTTCTAGTACTCAAATTAAAGGTATTGAGATGCTATACAAGTTTCATGTTGGCCAAAGATCCTTTTGAAACTTCTATCTTGACTTATGTGGCCTTGAAGTTAGGCACTAAACAGGATAATTTGCACTGAAACCCTAATTTAGCAACTTCCCACATTCTTGATTCTTCTTGATTTGATCTTGGAACAACACCACAAATGTCTTATCACATCATTTCATGAACTCCATAACCTCAAAGTAGGCTTTGATGCTTTTCAATTGCATAATTGATCTAGGGTTGATCCAGATGAAACCCTAATTGCTTGCACCTCAACTGTGGCTCTTACATTTGAGACAATGACTTGATTTAGCTCCAACATGGCTCTCTAGGCACTCCATGAGCTCTATACACATCTCATATTCGCACCTCATGCTTCACATCCCATTGATGGTCCTCAGCTGATCAAGACCTCCTACCACCTCCTGATGACTTGGATGACTTCTCAAGCTTGGATAAGATTTCTTGCTAGGCTTCTCTTGACAAAACACACTTGATCCCTTGTTAGATGAATGATGTCATGATATGCAAATGATAGAACTATGCAAATGACAATGCAATGAAACATAAACCAGGTAAAAGATGTTGAGCAAATTTTGGGGTGCAACACTAAGCAGAGAGAAACTTGAAACTGGTTATAGTTAGATAATCAAATGTGTATGCTCCTAGAATGATGATGGGGGATATAAAGGGTCAAAATTTGGGGTCCAACAAACCCCAATAGATTTCCGGACCATACCCCAAAAGTACACTTGTTAGGATTCAACCTCAACCTGAATTTCCTGAGCCTCTCAAACAGCTTCTGCAAATTGACCAGATATCCTTCCTCCGTTTGAGACTTTGCTATCATGTCATCAATATAGACTTCAACCTCATGAAGAATCATATCATGAAACAAAGTAACCATAGCCCGCTGATAGGTTGCCCCTGTGTTTTTCAACCCAAAAGGCATTACCTTGTAGCAAAATGTCCCCCATGGTGTAATGAAAGTCGTCTTCTCCATATCTTCCGGTGCCATCTTGATCTGGTTATAACCGGAAAAACCATCCATGAAGGAGAATACGGAGAATTGAGCAGTATTGTCGACCAATACGTCAATGTGGGGGAGTGGGAAATCATCCTTTGGGCTCGCCTTATTCAAATCCCGATAATCAACACACATCCACACCTTACCGTTTTTCTTCGGCACAAACATTATGTTGGCGACCCACGGAGGGTAAGTTGTCATGGCTAAAAATTCTGCGTCCAACTGCTTTTGAACCTCTTCCTTGATTTTTACGACCATGTTTGGTCTTGTCCTCCTGTGCTTCTGTTTGACCGGCGGACACTCTTCGCGCAACGGTAAACGATGAACCACTACATCAGTGTCAAGCCCGGGCATGTCTTCGTAGGACCAAGCAAATATGTCAATATACTCTCGAAGCATCTCGATCAATCTTTGCTTGACGTCACTCTGCAGTGCAACCCCTATTCTAACATTTCTGACATCTTCTTCAAAACCCAAATTGACGACCTCAATCTCTTCCTAATGAGGTAGAATGATCTTTTCTTCTTGTTTCAAGAGTTTGGCCAGCTCTTCCGGCAAGTCGTCATCCTCATCAATCTCTTCTTCGACTTGAAATATCAGGTGATCAAAGTCGAAGTGAGTCATAGAAGGTTCTTGATCGGTGTCATTTGTAATGTGGATCCTGCAATAATAATGGTTAAATGCTTCAAATGATATGCAACACAAAACCACATTGCCATTTTATTGTTTAAACATAAAACAGGAATAAAAAGGATCACAAAATTTGAATGAGAAACAACGCCCTTTGATTTATTAACAAAAATGTTCAATTATAAACAAGCAAGGCCCTGACAAAATACCCCTACGCTCCGGGTAGAACATAGGGTCATACAATAATCGGGAAAATAGATCATTAATGTTCAGTAGTCACTTGAATGAACTCCTGGATAAACCAGTTGTGCAGACTCTGTCCTGGTGTGCAAGGCTTGATCCAATTGTCCATGTCGCAATCGCTATCTCCTTCTTCATCGGAAACAACGTTGATCCTTTCGAAGATAACACCTCCCAGGGTGAACAACCCTGGTCATTTGTATCGCGGCGTGCCCTGTGAGGATGATGAAGCATATGGGTTGTACCCTAAGCCAAACTTATCCTGCTTGTTGGGGATGTCAAGCACCTGGCCCCAACCTTGGGCTGCCCCAGACTGCATGGCCGCTTGGGCTTCCTTGAAAGAAGATATGGCCACCTCGGGCGCTTTGCTCGTTGCAAGAGACTTATCCTTAACCTGGACTGTTTCGAATGCTTGACAGAGGGTTTCATGGATCTCCCCATCCACTTCCACATATTTAAACAACGATAAATGGCTAACCATTATGTCCTCTTCCCCACATACGGTGACGATGCTGCCACCAACCATATATTTGAGTTTCTGATGCAATGTAGATGTCACAACTCCTGCTGAATGTATCCACGGACGGCCTAATAAACAACTATAGGCCGGCTGGATGTCCATTATATAAAACACTGCATTGAATACCTTTGGCCTCACCTGAATAGGTAGTGTCACCTCTCCAAACACTGACCGTCTGGTTCCGTCGAAAGCTCTCACCACTATATCACTAGGCGTACACATCAGCCCTCGAGAGTCTAGTTTCAGTAATGCTTTCTTAGGAAGTACGTTTAGAGATGACCCGGTGTCAACCAAAACATGGGACATAACAGCTCCACGACATTCAATCGAAATATGCAACACGCTGTTATGGTTTCTGCCCTTCGGCGTCAACTCTAGGTCCGTAAAACCAAGCCCATTCCCTGCGTTTCCGTGTGCGACAACTCATTCGAGTTAGTTTACTGAAATTTCTTGAGGCACGTACGCAGTATTCAATACCCTTAGCAACGTATTTCGATGTGCTTCCGAGCATAACAACAACGACAATATGGACATTTTAGAAGGAGTTTGTTGTAGATGGTCGTCTATCTTGTAGTCGCTCTTTCGTATTAGCCTCATAAACTCTTCTACATCCTTTGCCAATAGATCTTTCTCTCCAGCCTGAGAGGTTTCCTCCACGACCATTTTACCCTTTCCTTTGTCCACTATATCAGCCACCGCCTCAGGTGGTGAAAAGATTCGACCACTTCGGGTAATTCCTCCTGCACCAACCAGATTCTCCACTGACTCAACAGGCGGACTTTTTAAATCTAGCTTTTGTCCGTTACAATATACCTCGGCTCCATAACTCCATGGAATAACCTTGGTATCCTCAAAAGGCACGGGACCAGCTTTTGTAATGACAATCGTCGGTGGTCTAGGAGCAGAAATTGTAATAGTTTTATACGGAATGGAGATTGTTGCAATCTCATCCCTCTTCTCTGCTATCAACTCTTCAGATTTATTCTCCACATCCCGATCAAACTGCAATTCCCCACTATCCATCATACGTTGAACACAACCCCTCAATTGCACACATCCCTCAGGATCATTCAGACACTCAGCACAATCTTCAGTACAGCCCGGGTAAACACCCCCCTTCAACAGCCTGGCTTTCACGAAGCTCAACGGCATCTTCAGCTCACTAATGTCCGCTATCAAATCTAAACCATCATCCTCGATGATCACGCTGACTCCGGCTTGTCCGTGGTTTGGCATAGGATTTTGTATGATGTTGGGAGCGTCATTGGAGAAATTTATCGCGTTACTATCAATCATATCTTGCACCTTATGTTTGAATGCTTTGCAATTATCGATGGTGTGACCGGGTGCCCCAGAGTGGAACTCACAATGAGCATTTGCATCGTACCCAGGTGGAGGCGGACCCGTTGGCGAAGCTAACATTCTCTTCTGAATAAGCTGTAGCTGCAACAAAGTCTGGAGTAATTGCAAATACGGCATCAGCGGCGTATCAAACACTATGTTCACTACCTGACCCCGATTTTGGAATCTCCTAGGGGCATAATTCTGATTCTGGTTCTGGTTCTGCTGTTGTGGTACTGGGATCGTGACGCTAGCAACCTGTTACTGGCGATATTGACGCTGACCTTTACCTCTTACCCCGAGAACTGGACACCGAACTAGTCTCACCCTCTCGCTTTTTACCACTAAACACTTTCTTCCCTCCTCCAGCTGAGAGCATTTCGTTTGAATGAATCTTCCTGAGCTTGATGCCGTTCTCCACCCTTTCTCCAGTGATTATCAAATTAGAGAAGCTACCCGACATGTTACTGACGAGCTTCTCGTAGTAGACACCAGGTAGAGTAGCGACGAACAGATTGATTAACTCACGCTCCACCATTAGAGGCTGTACTCTCGCCGTGAGTTCACGCCACCTTTGGGCGTACTCCTTGAAACACTCGTTATTCCGCTGGGAAAGATTCTGAAGTTGGACCCTGTTGGGAGCAAGGTTGCTGTTATATTGGTAATGTTTTACAAAGGCCTCAGCCAGGTCCCTCCAACTTCGGATATTGATGGGCTCCAGCCCCATATACCATTCAAGGGACGGCCCGAACAAGCTGTCCTGGAAGAAGTGCGTCAGCATTTTCTCATCGTCCGAATACACGGACATCTTCTAGTAGAAAGAGCGCAAGTGAACTCTCGGGCATGTTGTACCCTTATATTTGTCAAAGTCCGAGACTTTGAACTTTAGAGGCACTTTTAGGTCGGGGATAAGTCCCAGATTAGCCATATCAAGGCCAATGGCATTTTGGTTCTCTAGAGACCTCATCTTTTCCTCAATCAACTTGATCCTCCTATCAGATTCAGAAGGCAACTCAGCAACCACAACCCTGGGTGTGAACACATCATCCTGTCTGTCTTCATTCCATAACTGATCCACATTACCATGTGTAGCACAGGCGGCACATGGCCCATGAACATTCCCGTTAGCAGCATTACCATTTCCAATATTACCATTACCATTTCCTCCAACAGTAGGGATAACCAAATTAGGCATAGAGCGGGCATGAGGAGTCGCGTTCTCATTGAGAGGAGGATTAACAGTCTGTCCTCCATGAAGAACACCGTTGCTGTCGACTCGTGCAATCAAGGACTGTACCCAAAGTATGGAGCTGTTCCTGTCCGTTAGCGACCCCCTGTATGAGGTCCATGAACTGATTCATCCTTTCCCTGAACTCTTGCATCTCTGACTGGATTTGCTCCATCACTCTTCTCTGATTTCCTTGGGTAGCGTACCGGTGAGTTGTTTGATCAACAATCCTGAAACACACTAACGAAGAAACATAGATGAGATAAATGGTGCTGCTGTACCTTTAATGCAAAAATGCTATGCAAACATGCATGTATGCAACATGGAAATTTCTCTCTCAATTCTAGTTCTGGGAGAAAGCTTGACGATGGAAAACCCCATAGACAAGCAATAGTAGAAACCCCTCATATAAATGGAAAGCCACGCAGGCAGTGTACAAGCATATCAAACTGAGTACAGTCAGAAAGGACCTCAACCAACAAGCTTGGTGATGGTTAGTACAACAAGCATAAGCAACAACTACAAAGAGAAAACAAAGTAATCAAGCTGAATGATGAGACCGGAAATCCTCTAGCAACTTCTGCGTCTCGGGGTGATCTCGTCTGGTGAGTAGCCCCTGAATAAAAAGCTCTCGCTGGCTAATGGTGCGCTGTAGACCCTCAGCGTAGTCCTCCTAGGCTCCTTCCCCAAATCACTCCTCAAGCTTGCATCTCTTGGAATCTGCTCTCAGCCTGCAATCCTCTAAGTTTGCAATAGCTTCATTCAACCTGTACTTGGTGTCACGCCTGAGCGATGCTTCTGCTGAAATATTCTCGTCTTTGGCTCTCAACTGAGTCTTCAACTTGTTGATCTGCAGCTTCAACTTGTCTTTGCGCTCCTTATGGTTGGAAAATGTGGCAATCCACTGGGCGTTGAATTTGGAAATCTCCAAATAGGCTTTGTCCAAATCCTGCTTTTTGAAAGCGAGCACACTACTAACAACTTTCAGATCTAGACCCAATCGTTCCGGGGATTTAATCTGCTTGGTCACGTCCGTGCCCAACTTGTTCACAAACTCAGTCTGTTTCTTCAAAGAATAGGTTGCTTCGGTCTTCTCACTTCGGAGCTGAGCAATCTCTTTCTCCAACTCCTCATTAACTTTCCATAGCTCCTCTTTCTCGGCCCATAACTGGTTGTACTTATGAATGTCCACAGTGGCCAGCTCCTCAATCATGAGGGGATATAAAGGCGCCACTGAAGGAAACGACATCAGCATCCTCTTCGCTCTATCCTGAATCCAACTCAAGTAAGGATCATAGGCCCGTCTATTACTCTTCCCTAACAATGCTTTTCGCCTCTTGTGAATATTGTTCCAAGCGTACTCAAGTTTAGCTAGTATACTACTATCTAACAGCCCGGTGAGGTACAGAGATTCCTGTACCTCTTCTTCCTTGGGAGGATCCCTCAATGCATATCCAAACTGCCTAACCAACAACGCCAGATTGTAGTTGATGCACCCTTTCCTTCCGACCAAAGGGACGTTAGAAAATCCGCTGCAGCTATAGATGATTTATGTACCAAGTATATTCCTATCAAACTAAGTGATGTTCTCAGCTGAAAAACCCATCAGACGCTCTGACCACTCTGACGTGCCTGCAGAAGTAATAAAAGGACCGGTCTGGGGCATATGACTAGAAAACCATATGTACAATAAAGGAACACAACATGCCACATTTTCCCCCTTCGGTTCTCATTCTTGTAGTGAACTGAGTGATAAACATCACCGAGCAGTGTAGGTATTGGGTTCCCTGAGGCCAGTAAGTAGAAAGCATCCGCATCCACGAAATCTGGGAGATTAGGGAATAATATAATACCGTAGATACAGAGAGCTAGAATGGTGCTGAATACAATCCAACAACTGTCCTTGGCACACTGCTGAGCTTTCTCCACCAAAAAGGGCAAAGGAAAACCAAACATCCCCAGCCTTTTGATCATCTTCCCATCTAACTCTGAAGCATCCAGATGCAGAATAGCAGTGAGCTTAGCCAGATTGGGCTCAACGTCAGTATGGAAGAACGACATCTGGTCCCGAATAGGCACATCTGACAATGCAGAATACTCCTCCAGAATAGGAGCCAGAACATAATCAGGAAAGACAAAACACCTCAACTGGGCGTCATAAAATTGTAGATGAGTATAGATACCACTGATCTCATATGCTGAAGGTTGACAGAAACATCTCAACAGTCTCCCATAAGATTGCCTGAAGTCTTCCATCACCTTCTTATCGGCCATAGAAATCAAACTCAACAAAGGACTGATATCTGGAGCTGGAAACCTGTAGGCCACTTCCCTATTCAAGGGTTCCATGTCAACAATAATAACCAAGATCACTAGAATCAAAGGAGGAAATATGCACCTGCAACATAAATACATGTTAATGAGATGCAGATGAAAATGCAAAATGCAAATAGAGGATCAAGATTGTTATGTTGTAGCTGGAGAAGAATCGGCGCTTCGCTTTGACAAGAATAATAGCACAACTATGATAATAGGAACCACTGATACCCAGAAGACATATTCATACTGAGAAGAAAACTGGGTAATCTGAAGGTCAAGGTTTCCTACATAACCCAATCCCTCTCACAGGTATGGACCTATCCACTGATAAGGTTCGGCATCCCATGCGTTCATCAGCGTCACAGACTTTCAAGAAATGATGATACATTCACCATTTCTGGTTTGGCATCATCATCTCCTGAAGAGGCCTCACTTAGCTGAATCACAAATGATCGGTCCCCAGAGTCGACAACTCTCAAATCCAAAATCCTAACTGATCCTAAGGACCGGAAGGGAAATCATCAAAGAGAATCTTGTATGAGCGCGAATTTCATGGGGAACTATGTCTGCTAAGCAAACAGGCCCCCCCACTAGTCTCCACTACTAAAGCTTGGTTCTTTCTCAAGCCTGGGTCTGACTTATCACTCAACAGAACCTCCCTCCCCATAGCACAACAATAATGATATATAATGCTGAAAATAAATGCGGGAAAGTAAAAATAAAGTAAAAAAAGTATAGACATACACCCCAAAAATAAATAAACAAACGTTAGGATTGACTCACATAGGGAACCGTTGGAGTCCTCAACAGAGTCGCCAGCTGTCGCTACTGCGAAAAAAAGGTGTCGGCAATGACAGAAGAGTCGCCATTGTTCGTTATTTATCCCAACGAGGGGAAAGGAAACGATCAGAGAAAACCTGCGAATCGGGATAAGATTGGTCATCGCAACCAAATCTCGGGTTCAGGAGTCGGTTATGCAAGGGGAAGGTATGAGCACCCCTCACGTCCGTCGTACTCGACGGGATCCACGCTTAGTTGTCTATCTAAAAGGGTGATTGAGACTATCTAACTAAAGGTCTGGGACAAAATAAAAGAAAAGTGTCTCGATAGAGTCAACGTATTCTAACTCGATAGAGTCAACGTATTCTAAATAAAAGAAAGGTCTGAGACTATCTAACTAAAGGTCAGAGTCAACGTAGTTCGGCTAACTACGGATGAAAGGGGGGAAAGGTTGCTCGCCAAGACATCACGTCTTGTGCCTACGTATTCTCGCACGATACGAGAAATCAGAGAAAACGTAGTTCAGGCAATTAGAACGCCGGATCGTTCATCTGTTTTATCTGAGTAGGGTTAACAAATAGTTCCAGCAGTTAGGTGTATGCATCTCGACCTTTGGAGACTTAAGTGTTACCTGTTTACGGTAGAACTAAGAGTTAACAAAACTCTTATTTATGAAAATGTTTTCCATTGTTAAGGGTCCCAGAGGACAAAATGAAGTTTGATCATTTGTTTTTGTGTCTTTTAAGGAGAAGTGTTTTTCTTTGAATTGTTTGTAATTCATATTGCACTAGAGACTATGACTTAGGAGCGAATGTGTGCATATCGTCCTAAGGACGTACACTAAACACTCTAAGCAATTGAGAGGTAGCCCCCAATCACTATTTCCCAAGTACTTAAGGCTCGTAACGCACAATATTCATTAGCCTTTATTAAGTATTTTGAAGTTGTTTTGAGATGAGAAAGAGAGCGAGGACAAACTAAAGGGAAACTAGTTCAAAACCTAGTAGTTGTCATGCATCATGGTCCTAAGGTTAGGATTAAGAGGGAAATTCTATCCTATTTTTTATCATGCAAAGGATTCAACCTAATGTCTATCATCACTATCCTTAATCAAGGAAGTGAGAATTCCTAAGGGAACATGTTAAGAAAAGAAGAAGAGGAACAAAGCATTAAGTAAATGAATGAATGCATATGCAATGCAACACACAAGAAAAGGGAGGAAATTATGTGGGGTGAAAACCTCCACAAGTTCATCGCAACCTTTAATGCAACAAAGGATGCACAAAATAGAAAATAACACACAAGCAAAGGGAGGAAATTGTGTGGGGTGAAAACCTTCACAAGCTCATCTCAACCTTTAAATGCAAGTAAAGTGCCAAACAAACCCTAAAGTCTACAACTTGAACATGGAATGAATCATAAACCAAAAGAGAAGTGGGAGAAGAAGAGAAAACAACCATGGTATCCCTAATGTCATTCAAGCAAAGTCACATTATGACTTGTGCAAAAGATGCACAAAATGTGTCCTCATGGTTCACCATTCAAGTCAAGCTTCAAATACCTCCTAACGAGGGATTAAGCAAATTTAAATGGTGCTCCAAGGTCCTTGGACAGAAAGGGAGATGAAAGGAGAGTGCACAAACTCAATCACAAAAATACACAAAAGAAAATTCAAGTTTATGTACAAGATAAAGCAAAACATGTATCATTAAAACCCTAATTGAAATGCCTAAAAGAAAAGCAAACTTAAACAAGTTATGAATACAATTTGCATCTCAAATTGAACATACAAACATCTTATTATGTATATGATATGAATACACAAATATTAGGGGCTCAAACATGGCACAAAGCTCAATCAAGAATCAAACTATGTCATGTATCAAGGTAAACACCACACAAGGATAGGCTAGAATGTAAAATACAATAAAAATAGCATACAAATCCTAAAAATACCAAATAAAATCCTATAGAACCCCATATGGTGTTAGGAACCAGGGGTCCAAACTATGGGGAGAAAATCTAAACCTAAATATACAAACAGAGGGAAAACCCTAAGGCATACCCTAAAAACTAGGGTAAATTGGGGGTCTTAAAAACCCAACCAAAATCCTAACCAAATGGTGATAAAATCAGGGGAAAAATATCAAAAAAATAAATTGATATGTCATGGATGTGCACAAGAAAAATCAAACAAAGATATGAAAATTTCATCAAGAAGCAAAATTAAAATCACAAAGATATCAATTTTAACTCAATTAAAACACTTCCAAATGAATTGTTATTTTTTAATTGAAAAATACTCAGAAAAATTAAGAAAAAATTTCCTAAATTCCATTTACATCTTAAAATGGGTGAAACTTATTTTTGGATATTTTTAATCCATTTGGAAGTATTTTAAAAGAATTAAAATGAAACAAATTACAAAATAGAAAAAAGAAATAAAAGCAAAAGAAATTGAAAAAACTTGGTGGCAAATAGCAAGAAAAACAAGTTATAATTATTGGGCCAACTCTGAGGGGGTGTGATTAGGAGTAACAGCCCAGGTCCACATACCCAGCACTCACCAATACACACAGTTTCACTTATTTTCTGAGTCAACTACTCAAACTTAATCTCAACCATCCAGTTTAAATCCCAGTCAAAAGATCTAATGGATACGAGGCAACCACGCACACGAAGGGGTGCCAAAACCATACGGTGGCTTTAACCCCTCCGGTCATCTTCTCCGATGAATTCAACACACAGTGAATCAAGAACTTCACCAAAACGCTAGATTTCTTACACCATTCTAATCCCCATGTCACGTACGTTACGAATCCTAAGTCCATTTTCATTTTCTCCCTATAACTAACCCTAACTGAAGCTAACAAGAATTGATCAAGGATCCTAAAATTTCAAGAATCTATGCCAAACTAATCAAGAAATGATCACCATGATGAATACTACAAGATTTCATGAAAATGGCATACAATTGGGGCATAAATAGAGAGCAATGGTGAAAGATGAATTACCTAATGGAGCACCTCCGTTGGGTCTTCAATTGCTGATGAAGCTCTTCCAAAACCACCTAGAAACGCTTAGTGATCTTCAGTGAAGCTTCTAGTACTCTTACTTTGGCTTGAAATGGTTTCAAATGCAAAACTCGATTTCAACTTCTCCTTAAGTTGTTGTAACTGAATTCAGATCCAAACTTTATGAAAATCACCTTCTGAACATTGCTTCTTCATCTAGAAGATTTATACTTTGGATCTAAATCCTTTAGAGGCCCAATCATGGCCTGTTTTGATGAATCCAAAAAAATCCACAATGTGATGAAAACTTGGAAATTCACGAGTGAAAATGGTGCTAACAACCTTGAATTTCAGTCCAATGAATTGCTAATGGTCTGTGGTGATCCAATGGACAGAAATAGCTCCTTAATTTGATATTGTGGTGAGATTTTGATATGTATCTTCATGATGTTGAGCTTGCATCATAGGGAAACTTGTCCTTGAAGTTAGGCACTAAAGAAGGGGATTTTACACTTAAATCATCTGCAACCCTAATTTAGCAACTCCTTGAACTCATGAATCTCTTTGATTTGACCTTAACATGAAATCCTAGATGCTTTGGGATGACTTACCATGTTTCAATGACCTAGAACCAAGTCTTGAACCCTCTCAAGTCCATAGTTGACCAGATGAAACCCTAGCTCCACATCCTTTGACTGAGTCTCTTGCAGATGAATTGTATGACCACACAAACTTCATGAAGACCTCTCAAGACATATATTGAGATTTTAAACCATGTTTTATCCATGTAAGTGACTTCATGAACCTCTGATGATCCTTTGATGATCCTCAAGTTAGGAGGTGACACCCATACACAGACTTCTCTTCTCAAAGAGCTTTGAAACCCAACCCTGATGGCAATGAAACCTTGATGACTTGCCAATGATATCCTTGCTTGCATGAACAAAGAAGCTCCCCTCTTGAATGGAAAACACAAAACCTCTTGATCCCATGATAAGAACCAATGCTATGCAAATGCTAAATGGAAATGAAACATAAGCCATGTCAAAAGAAAAGGTTGGTCAAATTTTGGGGTACAACAGCTGCCCCTGTTCAAACGACTTGGACCTGAAGGGATGAAAAGCGAACGGCTTTCAAAAATTTAAGGTAAAAGATGGTTGAATATAAAATAACTCATAAATTTGCCAACCGCAAGGTAGTAAACTGCAGAATGGTCCATTGGATTGGAAAAAGAATCACTGGAGAAACTGTATCTGATAATTGTGAGGACAGTGAGCTAACTCACTACCAATTAAAAAGTAATGACACCCAGTCAGAAGAAATATCTACTAACATGCAGGAAACGACACTAGGTCGGCTCGACACTCAGTCGGTAAGAACATCTGATTTCACCATCAGGCATCTGTTAATTAAAACAGGCAACGAACCCGAAGGCCGGCTCAACACGAAGTTGAGAACATTTGCTAATCTAAGCAGGAATCCGTTAATTAAAACAAGCATCGAACCCGAAGGCCGGCTCAACACGAAGTTGAGAACATCTGCTTATCCAAGCAGGCATCTGTTAATTAAAACAGGCATCGAACCCGAAAGCCGGCTCAACACGAAGTTGAGAACATCTGCTAATCCAAGCAGGCATCCTTTAATTAAAATAAGCATTAAACTCAAAGGTCGGCTCAACACGAAGTTGAGAACATCTGCTAATCCAAGCAGGCATCCGTTAATTAAAATAGGCATCGAACCCGAAGGTCGGCTCAACACGAATTTGAGAACATCTGCTAATCCAAGCAGGCATCTGTTAATTAAAACATGCATCGAACCCAAAGGACGGCTCAACACGAAGTTGAGAACATCTACTAATCCAAGCAGGCATCCGTTAATTAAAACAAGCATCGAACCCGAAGGTCGGCTCAACACAAATTTGAGAACATCTGCTAATCCAAGCAGGAATCCGTTAATTAAAACAGGCATCGAACCCGAAGGCCGGATCAACACAAAGTTGAGAACATATGCTAATCAAAGCAGACATTTATTAGTTAAAACAGACATCGAACCCGAAGGCCGGCTCAATACGAAGTTGAGAACATCTGCTAATCCAAGCAGGCATCCGTTAATTAAAACAGGCATCAAACTCGAAGGCCGACTCAACACGAAGTTGATAAGAGAATCCGTCGATTCACAATTTGAAAGAAGAATTCCGCCGGGGGAATAATGAACTTGAATAAGTAAACTCTGTTGGGGAGATAATGATAAGGTGAACATGTCCGTCAAAGATTCTTTGCTGGGGTCTGGATACCGCACAGGCTCATGAAATATACCGTTGTCTACCGGGGTCTGGATACCACACAGGCTCATGAAATATATCGATATTCACTAGAGATACATCTGAAAACAAAAGGTAAAATATTGGCTTATGCTTCGGATGCATATGTTTGAAAATGGCGTAATGCTCCATACGAAATGGAAATGCTACGCGTTTGGGAGGATGTTATGCACAGTGCAAATGCAGAGGAACCGCTCCAGCAAAATAAATGCTGAAGAGAAGAAGCCAACTCCGCTGGGGAGGACCAGGTGTGCCAAGTATGATTGCACTTTTGCTAGGAAAGACGAGCCCCGGATGGCCTCCTGGAAAAACCTGTTATGCTGAGAACAAGATCCACTCCGTTGGGGATCAAATCAAATCTATTGAGAAAGGCATCCCTGAACGACCTGCTGGAGTGCAATTCTTCTAGGGAAACAAACGAATTGGATGGGGAAACTCCCTGAATGGCCTCCTAAAGCACAAAACTCTTCTAGGGAAATAAAGCAAACCGTTGGGGTTAGCTCCATTGTGCCAGGAATTCTACTCTACTGGAGATTGAATCTGCTATCTGCTAGTGATGAGGAATGGGATTTAATGGGAAGCTATCCCAAACTCTCTCTGCTGAGGGTTGAGAATACAAATCTCTGGGGCAATCCCATGCCACAGGGAAGAAAACCTACTCCGGAAACTTCACTGGGGATTAGGAGTAAATATTTGATCTGCATGGGATGAAAAGTAAGATTGACATCCCAAAGAGCTCGCTCTGACAAATACCAATAACCATTGGATTTTGCTGCAGAAAATGCCCTGACAGGATTTCCAGAATAACATTCTTCTGGGGGACGGCCCCATTCCGCGGGGAATAAAATTCACTCAGAGGGGAATTAGGAAAGACAATCCTTCTACTGGGGATAAAATCCACGCTGCGAGGGATTGAGAAAAAACACCCATCGGGAACTCCTCCCAAAATCTCGTTCTTGGAGAACACCAATAACCACTGAAATCTACTTAGGAGAACAACTTCACCAATGGATACTCGTTGAGGGAATCAGTATCAACATATGCTTGGGTAATAAACCAAAAACATGTGGGGAAACAACACTGAGCTTTGTTCCACTGTCGGGGAAAACACTCCCATATCTACCTGTCAAAGGATAGGTGCACACCACTGCCGGGAATCTCAATTTCGACCCTCTGGGAATACCTTAGGTCTTAACCTACTAGGGGATAAGTGAAATCTTAACCTGCTGGGGAAAAACTAGTCTCGACTTGCTGAGGATAAATGCAATTTCAACCTGCTGGGGATGAGTGCACATTATCGCTGGTGAGATACTTCCGATCTGACATCTTCACCTTGTGGAGATAGAGATATGGAGACTTCACTAGGGATACACCTCTGGAACAGTCTCAACAACGAGAACCCTGCAAATGTCAGATAAGAAAATGTGTCCTGTATGCAATAAAGGCTATCTCAGTCATCGTCCATGACATTTTCAAGAAAATCAATGTTTCAATTACAATTAGAAAAGCCCACGAGTTTATGTATGCAAAGTTTTATCAAAAACATTGGGCATCTTTTGCAAACAAAATAGTAAAAAGCTAAAACAAGAATAAAAACTTTCTGAATAATATACTCATTGATTGAAAATGGCCTGTAAATAGGCAGATTTACATCAGATGCAACTCCTGAAAAGAGAAAGTTGCGCAAAAAGTACAAAAATGCAATAAATATACAAAATGTCGGCAATGTGGCACAAACAAACACCATGTGTCGATTCGACTATGACTCGCATGACTTTGATGCTTCTCCAATGCTTCGTCTTTTGAAAAGACTGACTGATTGATTGATTGACCCTCAGGTCCTTCCCAAAATCCACTGTGCTCATGGGATCAGACGCAGACCGCAGTCGTTTTCTTTTCAAATCCCTAACTTTTGCCTGAATCGCCCTTTCGGGTTTTCAATTCACCAGGATACCCATTTTTTCCAAAGTCGCCTTTTCAGGTTTTCAACTTTGTGGGTTTATATCTTTTTCTTTTTATCCCTAATTTTTTCCCGAACCCATTCTTTTTATGGCTCGCCGAGATGCCCCATTTTTGCCTGGATTTTCTTTTTTATTCCAGTCGGTCTATTTAAGCAAAGTATTTTTTAACTGCGTCTGCGTTCACAGGGGACGTAAAATCTTCACCGTCCATAGTTGAGAGTAGTAAGGCTTCTCTGGAGAAGACTTTCCTTACTACATACGGACCTTCGTAGTTGGGAGTCCATTTGGCCCTGTGATTTGTCTGTGGAGGGAGAATCTACTTCAACACTAAGTCACCTGCCTGAAAGCTTCGAGGGCGCACCTTCTGATTGAAAGCTTTGTTCATTATGCTTTGATACAAATGACCATGCACAATGGATGCCAATTTCTTCTCGTCCATCAAACTGAGTTGATTCAATCTGGCTTTCACCCATTCTGCCTCATCAAGTTTGACGTCAACCAACACCTTCAAGGAAGGAATCTCGACTTCCAATGGTAGGACAACTTTCATACCATACACTAGCGAGAAAAGAGTTACCCCAGTTGAAGTATGTAGCGAAGTACGATATCCGTGTAATGCAAAAGGCAACATCTCATGCCAATATTTGTAGGTCACAATCATCTTCTGCACAATCTTATTAATGTTCTTATTGGCTGCCTCAATAGCGCCATTCATCTTCGGGCGATAAGGAGAAGAGTTGTGATGTTCAATCTTGAAATTCTGGCACAGTTCCTTCAACATCTTGTTGTTCAAATTCGGACCATTATCCATAATGATTCATTCGGGAATCCATAACGACAAATGATGTCCTTCTTGATAAATCGAGCCACGACCTGTCTGGTCACGTTGGCGAAAGAAGCTGCTTTAACCTACTTAGTGAAATAGTAAATTACCACTAGGATGAAGTGATGTCCATTGGATGCAGTCGGTTCAATCTTACCGATCATATCAATGCCCCACATAGCGAAGGGACATGGAGACGCCATGGCATTCAGGGGACTTGGCGGTACATGCATTTTATCAGCATAAATCTGGCATTTATGGCACTTCTTGGCATACTTGAAACAATCAGATTCCATCGTCATCCAATAGTATCCTGCCCTCAACAGTTTTCGAGACATTGCATGTCCACCTGGCTGCGTACCAAAAGCACCCTCGTGGACCTCTTCCATAAGAAAACCTGCTTCTTTTTCGTCCACACATCTTAACAACACCAAGTCAAAGTTTCTTCGGTAGAGCACATCGTCCTTGTTTAGGTAGAAGTTTCTAGACAATCTTCTCAAGGTCTTTTTATCCCGGTTCGATGCCCTAGGCGGATATTCCTGATTCTTGAGAAAGCTTCTGATATCATGATACCACGGCTTCGCATCTGATGCTTCCTCCATGACAAATATGAAAGCCGTCCTATTGAGGCGCGAGATGACAATCCTCGGAGCATCGTTCCAATAGTTCACCTTGTACATTGAGGATAAGGTCGCCAGAGCGTCAGCCATCTGATTCTCAGCCCTTGGCACGTGATGAAACTCTACTCTATCGAAGAAAGGTAACAACCTTCTGGCATAATTCATGTAAGGAATCAAGTTGGGCTGACGAGTCTCCCATTTTCCTTTAATATGATTAATGACCAAAGCTGAATCACCATATACATTTAGGTTTTTGATTCTCAAATCAATTGCTTCTTCAATGCCCAAGTGTTGCACCCCAAAATTTGACCAACATTTATTTATCCATCAAGTGTTTGAAAGTTGATACCTTCATCAAAAAGTTCCAGAGATCCTCAGAGGAATTGGTTGAAACCAGGGTTGTGTGCTTCATAGCTTGAGAGTTGTGAGGGCTACTCAGTTGATGCTGAGACTTTGAGAATGAACTTGAAGCTTTGAGAAAGGTTATGATATGTCTTGAGAGCCATCATGAAGCCCAGAGAGGTCATTGTGCAAGAATTCAGAAGATTCAACCATGAATGGTAAAATTAGGGTTTTGACTGGGTCAACCCTAGATCAGCTGAAGATTTGGAGGAGGTTAAGACCTAATCCAAGGACAATGAGATCATGGTATGATGTATGGAGATGTTATAAAGATGATTCCTAGACCAACTCATCATGATTGAGGGGTTTGAGAAGTTTTAAGTCAGGGTTTCCAAGGATTGTCAGTGAAAAACCCTAATTTGATCCCTATCTTCCAGGCCGTTTTAGCTCAAGATGTGATTGATATCTCGTCTTCCCCACAACATGAATGTTGTAGAGCTTGTTCTTAGCTTTAATTTGAGTGGTAGAAGTCCTTGATAGGATGTGCAGAGCTCAAGTTATGGTTTTGACAAATTACAGGTCATTTGAGGTATGTGAATCTGGGTCCTTGAAAGTCACCCAACTTGCAGACAACTTTTGCCCTAGTAGGATGATTCCTATGATCTCTTGGTCAACATGAATGTTGAGGAGCATCTTCTTAGCTTTCTAGAGAGTACTATAAGTCCTTTATAGGATTTGTAGAACTCAACTTATGGTTTGAACAAGACAGGGGTATTTTGGTCATTTGGTGATTATAGGTCATTTCAAGCATATGGCCATATCTCCTAGTTCCAAGCCTCAAATGAAAAAACTCAAAACATCAAAGTTGTTCAAAATGGGATTTTAAGCTTATAAAATAGGTCATGATTTATTGAAAAAGCTTGTAGCAAGGATTTTCATGATTGGGTAAAAATGACCTAAAAATGGCTTATAAGTAAAAAAGGTTGAAATGGAATTTTGGTTTAGGAGATGTACAAATCCAAAATGGGTCATCCAATATGTCATTTTGACTCCAAACATTATTTTAAAAACAATGGTTCAAGTAGAATTTTTATTTGAGGTCTTAAAATGGAGGTTGCTTTGTAATTTTCATTCTTGCATAATGAGGCAATTTGAGAAACTTGGCATAAGGCAAGACCAATGCTTGTTTTTTCATTCATTCTCTTTCAATATCTCACAAGAGGAGATTTTAAAGCCAAATGACAAGCTTAAGGAATGAGATGAAGGGATATACAATGTATCACTTCATGAGAAGTTCATGAAATTTCCACAACTTTCTAGAATCCCCCAAGACCATTCTAGAAACTTCTCAATCAGTTAATCATCATCTATATAATGAGTTGAAGCCATTTGTGCAGGAGGTTGGTGAAAAGGAGGAGAGAAAAGAGAGAATTAAGAGATTTCTTCCATTGTAAGAAATTGAGAGTTCATTGATAATACTCCATTTCTGTCCAAGTTTTCTCTTCATATTCAATCTTTGGATCATAGTGAGTGGGAAGAAGAATGATGCGAGGTCTAGCAATGGAGGATTGAAGAGTTAGTTTTCACAATTCAAGACTCCATATCAGAACTGCAGCCAAGAATCCAAGCACCTTCCACCATTTCTTTTGCAAACAGAAACCCTAACATCATCCCAAGATCATTGTTGAAGCTTGCCAGGCTTTGAAGTGCACGATTCCACAACTGTTTCATCAAGATTTCAAGGTATGCATCTTAATCCACATCTCTGTATCTAGGTAGCATTAGGTGAAATGGTTAGGATCAAAGTGTTTAGAGACCATAGGTTTTTTATTCTTGAGAAGTAGAGAGACTTCTGTGAGGTTCCATGGCAGAGTGTTGAACTTTGAGGATCGAGGATAGGTTGTATATTGAGTATTAATGAGAGTGCATTGGCTTGATGAGCTCAGGGTATCATAGTGAGCAGGATGGGACAGTTGAATTGGAGAATTGTGAGGCTCCATTGGTGAGTACAGTTAGTATGCTATGAAGTTCCACCTATCGGGTTTTATCATGGATTTGGTTTTAGACAAAACTAAGGGCATAGTCTTGTAGAGGGGAAGAAATGGAGTGAATTTGGTCTTTACAAGTGTTGTTTCCATGGCATATTGAGGGAGAATGAAGGGCTTGAAGATCGTGCATGGGAGCTGTTTTCTTTCTGCAAACCCTAACTCGTTTGGGACGATGACCGTGGGTCGTCCGATTACCCTAATTTGTTGACATTTTAATCTGATCGTATGGTTGTTATTCAAAGTGAGAAACGGAGGGAAGAAATCAACGTGAAACGCCGCGTTTCACTTAAGTGAAGTTCTGGGCCTGATCCATTCATTCCTATCCACACCCCCAATTGAGAAGCCCAATGCTTTACACGTGAAGTTATTACTATTCGCACCGTGGATTTATCCTTTTTTTCTTTTGTTTTTTAATTCATTTCTGAAACGCGCTGGGCCTAATATAAGTGATATCTGCACCCCTGGCACCTTGGCCCACCATCATAATCAACTGGGCGCCTTTTCTTTTCCCACCCCCCATCCCTTTTTCTTATATTTTCTTATTTTAATTTCTTTTAATTTTCTTGCATTTTATAAAATCCATATAAAATAGGAAAATTAATACTTTTCACTTCTTGTTTTTTTCACATATTCATAATTCTGTCTAGAAAAATATAAATAAATAAAATTCCATTTTATTTTCCTTTTAATATTTTTAGCATATTATTCTTGTAAATAGTCTTTTTAATTGATTTTAGTTAATACTTGATTTTGTATAATTTCTTTTAGGACGTTCCCTTAGGATTTTTGAGCCATTCTTTTTGGCATAGTTAGGTATTGAGTAATAGTTCATATAGGATTTAATTCACAATTTGTAGATCAAAATTTGATATAGTTTGCTTATTTTACATTTTGGTGCTCAAATTAGGGTTTCAGGTTGCCTAAGTAGATTTGAACAATTTTGTTTTGGGTTTTTATAGGCCAAATTAGTGTATGGGGAATATATGGGTTAAGGGTAAGTATGTATAGAATCCCCTAGAATTTTCCTAGAATATTATATAGTATTTTAGTATTTTTAATTGATTTTTGAATGTATGGTTAGTATGTGTGTTGCTTGAAGGCATAGTATGTATTGTTGTGCTTGTTTTTCTTCTCCTTTGAGTGTGTGAGCCTTGAAGATTGAGTGGAAGACCTTGTGGATCATCATTGAAGCTTTGAAGACCTTGCAGTGGAGTTTAGTTAGTTTTTGTTTGTTCTGTTTATAGGATCATAAGTGCATAGGTAGAGCTTTAGATAGAATACTTCCATTCAATAAACAAGGAGTGTCTTGTTCACCTCCTTCCTTCTCTATGACATAAAGTCCCTTAAAGGTGTTCACCTCTCTCCTTTGGAGGGATTAGTGACCTTGCCCTATGAGGTAGAACTTTGAGAGAGCCTTTCCATTTGATGTTAAGTCCTCAATGGCATCCTTTGGAAGTCAGTGAGCACTCTAACATCCTCACCTCATCTTGTGGACTGAATCTTGCTTGTTGAAGCATTTGGGTTGTTGAAGATAGCAATGGAAAGTATTGAAGACTTGATTGAAGATCTAAAAGTCATTGAAGATAGAAGCTGAAGCTTTGAAGAGGATGATTCCTTGAAGATTGTTGAAGTCTGAAGACTTTGTGAAGATCAAGTTGATACTTGAAGATCCCTGAAGATAGTGAGGCCTGAAGGTGGAGCTGATCAAAGAAGCTGAAGCTTAAAGGGAGAAGATGAGTTGATACTCATGTTGTAAGGTTGATACCTGGAAAGCAGTTGATGATTGAAGTCTGAAGACTGAGGTGCTGCTGGAGGAGCTGAGGCTTTCTTCTGTTTTTCTTTTCTGTATTGTGTGTTTTGTTTGATTTGTCTATTGCATTAGATTAAGTTCATCTAGAATAAGTTCAATCCAGGAGCATGATTGCATTAGAGGTTGAGCTGCTCCCTCTGCTTGTATTGTTATTGTGTGGCTTTGCTTGCGGGTATTCGGTAGAGCCCAGCTCCCTTGCCCATGTGGTTTGTTTGCCTGATGGCATTTCATTTCTTTTATCTGTATGAGTGCAGTTTACTGTTTATTGCTTGATAGCATGTTGTTAATTTTTCAGTGTGATTACTGTTATTTCATGACTGGCTTGAGGTCGAGATGAGCTTGTGGAGGCTGAAGCCCCACACACATTTCCTCCCTCACTTGCATTGCATGCATTTTACTGTTAAGCTGATGCTTTGTCTGTTTTGGTGTATCATTGACATGATCCCTTAGGACTCTCATTTCCTTTGATAAGGATTTGATGATAGACTTTTAGGTTGAAACCTATGCATGACAACATCTAGGAGTTCCCTGTTCAAACCTCAACCATAGGATGAATCCATGGCATGATAACAGTAGGACTTGATAGTCTCCCTCCTAGTTGAGCCTGTTCTCTTCTCATCTCAAAACAGTTTAAGATACAGTAATCATGAATGATTTCTTTCGTACGTTACGAGCCTTAAGCTATCTGAGAAAGGATTGTGGGAGAGATTCTTTTCCATAGTCTGGATGTTTAGTATGGTACCCTTCGGGTGACATGCGACGCATTCACTCTCAGGTCATAGTCTCTAGTGCGGTTGAAATCGCAAACACAATAAAAAAACACTTCTTTCGCAAAAACAGGAAATAAACCGTAGTTTCCCAAACTACATGAGCTCTGATCTCTCATGCCTGTTGAGAGTACGTAGGCACAAGATGACGATGTCTTGGCGAGCTACCTTCCCCCATAACCCTTCGTAGGCCGAACTACGTTGACTCTGATTTCTCATTCTCTGATGAGAATACGTAGGCATAAAGTGCGACGCTTTGCCGAGTCATTTTTCTTTTCTTTTTTCAGCCAGCCTTGTTAGGTAGATAGAATAAAACCAACCCGTCCAAGTAAACACAAACAAGCGAGGATCCCGTCGAGTACGACGGACGTGAGGGGTGCTAATACCTTCCCCTTGCGTAACCGACTCCCGAACCCAGACAATGGTTGCGATGACCTTGTCTTACCCTTTTTCGTTAGGTTTTTCCGATCGTTTCCTTTCCCGCCCTGAGGGATAAATAACGAAAGGTGGCGACTCTTCTGTCATGCCGGCACCTTATTTTCACGCAAGTGACAGCTGGCGACTCTGTTGGGGACATGATAGTTTCCTAGGGATCCAACGTTCCGAAAGCGAGTCAATTTTGGGATCCAACGTCCCTTAGGAGAGTCAATCCTACTGTTTGTGTGTTTGCCTGTTGGGTTGCGTTTATTTATCGTATTTTTACTTCTTGCACTTTATTTCCCGCATTTTATTTTCAGTATAATATGACTATTTGTGCTGTTGTGGGATGGGAGTTCTGATGAGTGAGAAGCCAGACCCAGGCTTGAGTGCACCATAGACTTAGAGTGGAAATTAGTGGGCGCGTGCTTGCTTTGCAGGCACTAGTGTCTCATGAAATCCACGCTCAGACGAGGTTCATCCGGTTGGCTTCACTTTCAACCCTTTGGGTTGAGACGGTTGCTGGTTTGGTGGATTGTCGACTCTGGGGACCGATCATTTGTGATTCAGCTAAGTGAGGCCTCTTCAAGACTTGATGATGCCACTCCTTCTGGGAATCGTATCGTCAGTTTTGAAAGTCTGTGACGCTGATGAACGCATAGGATGCCGTACCTTGAGTCAGTTTAGGTCCCTACCTGTGAGAGGGATTGGGTTTATTGCAGGAAACCTTGACCTTCAGACTACCTGGTTTTCTTGACAGTGAATCAGCTATGTTGGTACTAAAGTTCTCAGTTGTAGATTTGTCTGTTCTTGATAGAGCAGGGTTTGATCAGAGGATCTTATCATCAGGTGTATGTCTGTTCTTGATAGAGCAGGTTTGATCAGAGTATTGTCATCAGTGGTTTGTTCTTGATAGAGCATATTTCTGGGGTCTGAAGATCTCATCAGCAGATGTTGTTTGTTCTTGATAGAGCAGATTTTGAGTGGGGTCTGAAGATCTCATCAGCAGCTGTGTGTTTGTCCTGGATAGGGCAGATTTTTGATTTGGGGTCTGAAGACTTCATCACCAGATATCTCTTGATCATGCATCTGGGGTCCTTATTATCATACATTTGTTCTCAACAGAGCAGAACGTTGATCCCATGTATAGGCTCCTATCAGATGGTTATTCTTAGCAGATCAGATCAGTGGTCTTACACCAGGGTTTTCTTCTCATCAGTGATTGTTGATACAGAATCTCCACAGCAGCTACCCGGATATATTATTGCATGCCTGCATTTTGCATTAGATTGCATGTTCATCTGCATTCCATTAACGTGTGTCTGTGTTGCAGGTACCGTTTCCCCGATCCCGGATTTCCCGCCTTCTGCTGTTATTATGGCCTCTCTCAGGAAGACCGTTGCGTATAAGTTCCCGACCCCTGATCTGTCGAAGTTGGCTGGGTTGATAGCTCTGGTAGGGGATTCTGTGAAGGATAGGTTCAGGAAGTCTTATGGTAGGTTGCTTAGTCTGGTTTGCAAACCTTCTACGTCTGAGTTGAATGGATTACATGCTCTTCTGCAGTTCTATGACCCTCCTCTGAGGTGTTTCACTTTCCGGGATTTCGTTCTCGCGCCGACATTGGAAGAGTATGCTGATATGCTGGGTGTGCCCGTCAAAGGGCAGATGCCTTTCGTCCACATGGATGCTGAGCCTGATCTGGCTGGTTTAGCTTCCTCACTCCATTTGAGCGCTTCTGAGTTAGTGGTGACGAGCTGGAACAAGGTCCCTGGGTTCTCCTTGCAGTTTCTGATAGCTAAGGCCCAGCAGTGTGCTAAGGACAAATGTTGGGACGCATTCAATGTCATCCTTGCTTTATGCATATATGGCATTATCCTGTTCCCCAACATGCCTGATTTCGTGGACTTTGATGCATTCCACATCTTCGCCTCAGGGAATCCAGTCCCTACGCTGATCGGAGACGTCTACCACTCAGTGCATTACAAGAATGAGAGCCGGAGAGGGAAGAATGTCTCATGCTGCATACCTTTGTTGTACAGGTGGTTTGATAGTCATTTGCCCAAGAGGGGTTCTTCTGTCTTGTCTGCAGCCACAGCTGAGTGGCCTGAGCGTCTGATGAGCTTGTCGGCAGAAGATATTGATTGGTTCGTTGACAGAGACAGGTTAGGCACTGAGGTGATCTTCAGTTGTAGTGGGTTTCCTAACGTACCTCTGATAGGTAGGAAGGGTTGCATCAACTACAATCCATCATTGCTAGTTCGTCAGTTCGCATACGCTTTGAGGACCCCGCCGAAGGAGGAAGAGGTACAGGAATCTCTGTACCTCACGGGTACTCCAGAGGGGGATTTGTTGTCCAAGCTTCAGCATGCGTGGAACAATATCAGCACGAGAGGAAAGCCTTTGTTGGGAAAAAGCAACAGTCCAGCCTACCCTCCTTATTCAGCCTGGATCAGAGCCAGAGCCAACACTATAGGGATGCCATTTCCTCATGTCAGACCAGAGAGTCCTCCACCAGTCGAAGAGCCTACCACTGTGTCCATTCATCAGCACAACCAGGTACTAGCCGAGCAGGATGAATTAAGGCGGGCGAACGCAGAATTAGAGAAGGAGTTAGCTCAACTTAGAAGTGAGAGGAACGAAGCCGTGCATGCTTTCAGAAAGCAAGCAGAGTCGGTGAGCCAACTAGGTGCAGATTTGGCAAAGCAGATTGCTGATCGGGAACGCTTGGGTCAAGACTTCAGGGCTGTTAATGATGTGCTAGCTACGAAGAAGCAGCATCTGGAGGAGGCATATCGGAGGATATCTAAGTTCGACCAGCATTGGAAGACCTCCATGGCCACCAGGAAGGAGCGAGAGGACAAGCTGATGCTGCAGATCTCTAAGCTGGAAGCCGAAGTAAAGGACAGTGAGCAGAGGTTTGATGAAGAGACCGCCCGCAGATACGCCGCTGAAGCTCGACTCAACAAAGCTCTTGGTAACCTGAAGGAGCATAAGCTGATGTTTGAGTCTAAGAAGCGGAAGCTGGAGGATTGCTTTGGCGAAGGAGCTTGGGAGAATTCAGTTCAGGGGCTTCAGCATACCATCCTGCAGAGGGAACTACTCGTCGAGGGGTTGCTCACTTTGCCAGATCATCCAGAGACGAAGGATTTATTAGCAGAGTATCACGCCCGTGGTCGTACTTGACTAGTTGTATTCTTGTTGTTTTGATCTTTGCTGTATGCTGACCATCACCAGACTTGTTGGCTGAGGTCATGCTATTGATTTGTTTTGTACTCGCTGATACTGTGTACTGCCTTGACGGGCCTTTCCATATATATATGAGATTGATGTTTCCATGATTGGGCTCGGATTTCTTTGTCTTCTTATTATTGTCAGCACTGGCACTAAGGCACTAGGATCGGGGGAAAAATCTCCCACGCACACAGACACACGCATGCATCTGCATGAAGCATATTTGCATGGCGTACATTTTACTGCTTTTCCTAACCTTTATTGTTAACAGGTTTTTCAGGATCACAGGTTCCAAGCTGCTTCCGGTCTCCAGGATTGATCAAAGGCTCATTCACCGCTACTCAACTCGCGCCAATCAGATAAGGATCATGGACCAGGTGCAGTCAGATGTTCAAGAGCTCCGTGAACGGATGGATCGTTTTATGGAACTGATGCAAGTGGTCGCTAATGGTCAGGACCAGCTTCGTACTTTGGTTCAACCTCTGATTTCCAGGGTTGATAGTAATGGTATACTTCATGGAGGGGCTGTGCCTACTCCTCCTCCAGTGGACGCTCCACAGAATGTTGTTCCTGTTGCCGGGGGCAACGGCAGTGCTAACGGCAATCTGATGACTAATATCGGGCTCAACGCGGCAGGCGTCGACAATGGTAGTCTGGGAGCCAATGTTAACATAGGGCCGGTCAACGGCAACGCTGGTGTCGGAAATCTGTTGGTGCCTCAACCGTGGCTGGAGGACCATCAGGATGACGTATTCTCTCAGAGAGGTGTAGAAGCAGAGTTGAATGCTGAAGCTCGAGTCAGGTTCAAAGCGCTGGAAGACAAGATGAGAGACATTGAAAATCAGAATACATTGGGCGTTGATATGTCCAAGCTCGGGTTGATTGCTGATTTCAAGGTACCTCATAAGTTCAAGGTGCCTGTCTTTGAGAAGTATAAGGGTACTACTTGCCCCCGGGTCCACCTCCGATCTTATTACAGAAAGATGTCCGCTTATTCTGACGATGAGAAGTTGCTGATGCACTTCTTCCAAGATAGTCTTTCTGGTCCATCACTCGAATGGTATATGGGCTTGGAGCCTGCTACAGTGCGCACGTGGAAAGACCTCGCTGAAGCGTTCGTCCTCCACTATCAGTATAACAGCGACCTGGCTCCCAACCGAGTTCAGCTTCAGAATCTTTCACAGCGGAACAATGAAAGCTTTAAAGAATACGCCCAGCGGTGGCGTGAATTGGCTGCTCGGGTTCAACCGCCGATGGTTGAGCGTGAGCTAGTGCAAATGTTCGTGGCTACCCTTCCTGGAATCTACTATGAAAAGCTGGTCAGTGGCATGTCTGGAACATTCTCGGCTCTCATCACTATGGGCGAGCATGTCGAGAACGGTATAAAAATCGGAAAAATTCAAGGCGAATCATCCTCAGCTGGAGGAGGTAGTAAGAAACCTTACGCGGGCAAGCGTCGAGAAGGGGATGCAAATGCTGTCACCAATGCTCGGAGAAAGGGCAAGGGCCCTCAGCAGCAGATTGCTAGCATAAATATCCCAGCGGCTCCGCAGCAGCAGCAGCAGCCTCAGCAGCAGAATCAACAGGGGTATAGGAAATATCAGAATCGGGCTCCTCTGGCAAATCGTCATTTTGAAACTCCACCTATGTCATATGTGCAGCTTCTGCAAACTTTGCTTCAGCTTCAGCTAGTTCAAAAAAGGACGTTGGCTCCCTTAACAGGGGCACCACCACCCGGGTATGATGCAAATGCTACTTGTGATTTCCATACTGGGGCACCGGGCCATACGATTGAGAATTGCAAAGCTTTTAAGCACAAAGTGCAGGACTTGGTGGACGCCAAGGTTATTAATTTTTCTGATAGTGTGCCCAACGTTACCAAAAACCCTATGCCTCATCATAGGGGGGGTGGAGTGAATGCCGTTATCACTGAGGAGAGTGCAGACTTGCTGACTGATGTCAAAGACTTGAAGACGCCGCTTAGTTTTGTCAAGGCTAAGTTGCTGAAGAAGGGCTTCTTTCCTGGATGCGGAGAGTTGTGTATGGCTTGTGCTACACTTCCTGATGGGTGTGAGCAGCTGGTCGAAGGTATCCAAAGTCTGATGTCTGAGGGTATTTTGCAGTTCAGCCGGAGCATTGAAAGTGCATTAGGGGAAGTCGTGCTGAAGCAGGCAGATGAAGTTGCTACCATTACCATTCCTCGTCAACCTATTACTATTTCTGCGCCCCGACCGCCTACTATCACTATCACCAGGGCCGGACCAATCCCATTCGAGAGTACTAATGCTGTTCCATGGCATTACGGCGCTGAAGTCTATTGCAATGGTCAGAAGTTAGAGCTGGAACCGTACGGATCGACTGTGCAGAATCTTGCCGGAGTCAGTGGCATTACTCGAAGCGGTAGAGTGTTCGCGCCAGCGGAGGTTGCGGCAGAGAAGGTAGCCAGAGCCGATGTTGTAGATAAGGGTAAAGGCAGAGCTGTCGAAGAGGTCCATTATGGGGCAGAGAAGGATTTGCTAGTTAAAGATGCTGAAGAGTTCATGCGATTAATCAAGAAGAGCGACTACAAGATTGTAGATCATCTTCATTAGACTCCGTCAAAGATCTCTATTCTTAACTTGTTGCTGTGTTCTGAAGCGCACCGCAACGCATTACTGAAGGTATTGAACGCCGCCTACGTGCCGCAGGAGATATCAGTAAATCAGCTAGAAGAGGTGGTAGCCCATGTCAATGCTGGTAACGGGCTGGGATTCACGGATTTAGAGCTGACTCCTAAAGGGAGAGATCACAACAGCGCCTTGCACGTCTCAATAGAGTGCAGAGGCACTATCATGTCGCATGTCTTGGTGGATACGGGTTCGTCGCTTAATGTGCTTCCGAAGAAGGCACTAATGAAGTTGGATACCCGTGGATTGCTTTGCACGCCCAGTGAGCTGGTGGTGAAAGCATTTGATGGAACTAAGCGCCACGTCTTCGGAGAGTTGACCCTGCCAATTCAAGTTGGTCCGGAGACATTCAATACGGTTTTCTATATCATGGATATCATGCCTGCCTACAGTTTCCTCTTAGGTCGGCCATGGATCCATGCTGCTGGTGCCGTGACGTCCATGCTGCATCAAAAGCTTAAATATGCTGTCGGGGGAAGCATAGTAACCGTCTGTGGTGAGGAGGACATTATGGTGAGCCACTTGTCATCCTTTAAATATGTTGAGATGGACGGCGAGATCCATGAAACTCTCTGCCAAGCATTTGAAACCGTCAAGGTGAAAGAGGTAGCTCCTGTCGTCATAGAGAAGCAGGAGATGAATCTCTCCTCGTTCAAAGAAGCTCGAGCCGTCGTCGAAGCCGGTTCCACCCCAGGCTGGGGGCATGTTTTAGAGGTACCATTCAAGCAGGATAAGTTTGGATTGGGGTATTCTCCTGAAGCTGAAGCTTCATCTTCTTCGTCTAGCAGCTCGTCTCGTGGGAAGGGGCCAATCCTATTTACCAGGGGCAGAGTGATTTTCGAAAGCATCAACACAGCGTCTGAGGACAGCGGGGACAGTGATTGTGATCTTGACGCCTGGATTCAGCCAAGCAAGCCGGGCGAGCGCCTCAACAATTGGACCATCAAGGAGATTATCCAGCTGACAAGTGAAGAGTAATGATTTGCTTTTTACAATCTTTGTACAACCCTATGTCCTGCCCGGGGCATAGCAGTTTTATTGTCAGGGCCTTGTTGGATTATGTACATGCATTTTGTTAATAAATAAAAGGTGTTTTCTTCGTACTCAAATCTTGTGTTCTCTGTTATTCCTGTTTTATGTTTATTTTGAAAAACAGTAAAAAGACAACGAGGTTTGTGCTAACCTGCATATTCTCGCTTTAAACTTAACCCTTGTTATTGCAGGATCCACATAACAAATGACATCGACTCTGGACCCTCTACGGCTCACTACGACTTCGATTGCCCGATCTATCAAGCCGAGGATGAGATTGATGAAGACGAAGACCTTCCGGAAGAGTTGGCCCGCTTGTTGAGACAAGAGGAAAAGGTTATTCTGCCTCACGAGGAGGATATCGAGATCATAAATCTGGGTTCTGAAGAGCTCGTCAGAAATGTCAGAATAGGGGCTGCGCTGCAGAGTGATGTCAAACATAGACTGGTCGAGATGCTTCGAGAGTATAGTGACGTCTTTGCTTGGTCATACGAAGATATGTCCGGACTTGACACAGACATCGTGGTTCATCGCTTGCCGTTGCGAGAAGATTGCCCTCCAATCAAGCAGAAGCTTAGGAGGACAAGACCAGATATGGCTGTAAAAATCAAAGAAGAAGTCCAGAAGCAGTTGGACGCAGGATTTCTAGCCGTTACCACTTACCCTCCGTGGGTCGCCAACATAGTGCCTGTACCGAAGAAGGACGGTAAGGTACGCATGTGCGTCGATTATCGGGATTTGAATAGGGCGAGCCCTAAGGATGATTTCCCGTTGCCTCATATCGATGTGTTGGTCGACAACACAGCCCAGTATTCCGTGTTTTCGTTCATGGATGGCTTCTCCGGTTACAATCAGATTAAGATGGCACCGGAGGACATGGAGAAAACGACGTTTATCACCCCCTGGGGAACATTCTGCTATAAGGTAATGCCCTTCGGTCTGAAGAACGCAGGGGCCACTTACCAGCGAGCAATGGTAACTTTGTTTCATGATATGATTCATCATGAGATCGAGGTCTATGTTGATGACATGATTGCAAAGTCCCAAACGGAGGAAGAGCATCTGGTCAACTTATTGAAGCTTTTTGAAAGGCTTAGGAAGTTCAGGTTGAGGCTGAATCCTAACAAGTGCACTTTTGGAGTGCGGTCCGGAAAGTTATTGGGGTTTATCGTTAGTGAACGAGGTATCGAAGTTGATCCTGCGAAAATAAAATCTATTCAAGAAATGCCAGCGCCGAAAACAGAAAAAGAAGTTCGTGGTTTCTTGGGCCGAATAAACTACATTGCAAGGTTAATTTCTCAGCTCACGACCACTTGTGAACCGATGTTCAAACTCTTAAAGAAAGATCAGGCGATTACTTGGAATGAGGATTGCCAGAAGGCATTCGACAAAATAAAGCAGTATCTTCAAGAACCTCCAATCTTGATACCCCCAGTGGCTGGACGGCCATTAATCATGTACTTAACAGTTCTGGAGAATAGTATGGGGTGTGTTCTCGGTCAGCACGACGAGACGGGCAGAAAGGAGCATGCCATTTATTATTTGAGTAAAAAGTTCACTGAGTGTGAATCTCGATACTCGATGCTGGAGAAGACGTGTTGTGCATTAGCTTGGGCCGCCAAACGTCTATGACAGTATATGCTCAATCACACCACTATGCTAATTTCGAAGATGGATCCGATCAAGTACGTCTTCGAGAAGCAGGCTCTTTCAGGCAGGATTGCCAGATGGCAGATGGTGTTAACAGAATATGATATTCAGTACGTCTCCCAGAAGGCCATTAAGGGAAGCGTATTGTCTGACTACCTTGCCGAACAGCCAATCGAAGACTACCAGCCGATGAAGTTTGAATTCCCTGATGAGGATATTATGTTTCTCAAAGCGAAGGATTGCGATGAGCCATTGCCCGATGAGGGGCCAGATAGGAAGTCTCAATGGAAGTTGATATTCGACAGAGAGGTTAATTCCTATGGAAGTGGTATCGGGGCTATCATCACGACTCCTCACGGATCCCACATCCCGTTTACTGCGAGACTGACGTTTCCAGTTACCAACAATGAAGCAGAGTATGAAGCATGTATTATGGGTCTAGAAGAGGCAATTGATTTGAGAATCAAGAATCTAGACGTATATGGTGACTCAGCGCTGGTAATCAATCAAATTAAAGGGGAGTGGGAAACTCGTCAAGCGAATTTGGTGCCGTACATGAATTATGCCAGGAGGCTGCTTCCTTTCTTCGATCGAGTGGAACTTCATCATGTACCCAGGGCTGAAAATCAGATGGCTGATGCCTTAGCCACGTTGGCTTCAATGTATAAAGTCAATTTTTGGAATGAGGCTCCGAGAGTTGTTCTTTCGCGCCTTGATAGGCCGGAATTTGTCTTTGCAATCGAGGATGCCGCCGACGGGAAGCCATGGTTCCACGACATCCAGACCTTCCTTATGACTAAGGAGTATCCTGTGGGTGCGTCAACCCAGGATAAGAAGACTCTGAGGAGGCTATCTGGAAACTTTTATCTCAATCCTGATGGAGTGCTGTATAAGAGAAACCACGATCTCGTGCTACTCAGATGTATAGATGAGAAAGAGGCAAGTATGCTCATGGAAGAAGTCCATGAGGGCACATTTGGTACGCACGCCGGCGGGCATGCCATGACGAGAAAGATCCTGAGAGCAGGGTATTACTGGCTGACTATGGAGTCGGATTGCTTCAGATTCGCGAAGAAATGTCATAAATTCCAGACTTATGCTAATAAAGTTCATGTGCCGCCGTGCCCATTGAATGTCATGTCCTCCCCTTGGCCGTTCTCCATGTGGGGCATCGACATGATAGGCAAGATCGAGCCTACTGCGTCCAATGATCATCGTTTCATTCTGGTAGCTATCGACTACTTCACCAAATGGGTGGAGGCAGCCTCGTACGCTAATGTGACCAAGCAGGTGGTAGCTAAATTCATAAAGAGGGACATCATCTGTCGTTACGGAATTCCCGAGCGGATCATTACTGATAATGGTTCGAATTTGAATAACAAGATGATGAAGGAGCTGTGCCAGAGCTTCAAGATTGAACACCACAACTCATCTCCTTACCGGCCGAAGATGAATGGCGCCGTCGAAGCCGCCAACAAGAACATAAAGAAGATTGTTCAGAAGATGGTTGTGACGTACAAAGATTGGCACGAGATGTTTCCGTTTGCTTTGCACGTTTATCGTACGACGGTGCGTACGTCGACCGGGGCAACTCCTTTCTCCTTGGTGTATGGTATGGAAGCTGTCCTACCGTTAGAAGTGGAGATTCCTTCTTTGCGAGTTTTGGTTGATGTGAAACTCGACGAGGCATAATGGATTACGAATCGTTTGAACCGACTCAGCCTGATGGACGAGAAGAGGTTAGCATCAATTGCATTTGGTCGCCTGTACCAAAGCCGAATGAAGAAAGCTTATGATAAGAAGGTGCGTCCTAGAAGCTTTCAGACGGGTGATCTCGTTCTGAAGAAGATTCTTCCGCCACACTCCGATCACCGGGGCAAGTGGACTCCAAATTACGAAGGGCCGTATGTCGTCAGCAAGGCCTTCTCAGGGGGAGCTTTGTTGTTATCCACGATGGATGGTGAAGATTTTGCATCCCCGGTGAACGCGGACGCAGTTAAAAAATACTTTGCTTGAAAGAGACCCGCTGGACAAAAAAGAAAGAGTCCAGGCAAAAAAGGGGCATCCCGGCAAACCAAAAACAGAATAAAAGGTTCGGGAAAAAATTAAGGATATATTGAAAAATGTACACCCGCGAAGTCGAAAACCTACACTGGGCGGCTTCGGCAAAAAAGGGTATCCCGGTGAACTGAAAACCCGTAAAGGGCAGTTCACGCAAAAGTTAGGGATTTGAATAAGCAAATGACTGCGTTCCGCGTGTGGACTTTCATTGTTTAGTGGTTTGGAGGACCTGAGGGCCGTTTATCTGAATCAATCTCTTCCGAAGCTGAAGCGTCGGAGAAGTATCGAAGTCGAGTGGGTCTTAGAGGGATCAACTCATGGTGTTCGTCTACGCCTCGTTGCCGACATTTGTATATACTGATGTATGTTTATGTTTTATTTTTGCGCGGCTCCCTCATTCCAGGAGCTTGCCTCTGTTGTAAAACATTTATTTGCCCATTCAGGGGTTCATCATCAATAAAATGCATGTTATTCAGCAATTCTGCTTGCCTGCTTAGCATTTATCTGTTTTGCTTGCGAATGAAAACGCCGATGTTTTTGATAAAATGAGCATACATAAACTTACGGGCCTAGGCCCATTGATTGTTGAAACGATTGATTACCTAAATATTGTCATGCGATAATAACCTTGATAGACCCCTTTGAGGAGGGTATCTTGTCTGTTTGTTTGTGTTGTTGCAGGTGTAGCACCTTCCAGACAGTGTGCCGTGCGCATCCCTGAAGCAGGGGCGAGCCCTCCTTCTCCAGCAGTGTTCAGTAGTCTCTCCTCCGCATAATCTGAACGCAGGATAGTGAGCATTGATATGTCTCCCCTGGCAGAGATGATTCTCTTCCCCAAGCATACGCATCCTGGAAGAACGTCGCCTCATCAGCCGAATCGCGCGCCGAAGCTCGTGTTTTTCCCAGTAAAGTCGCCGAAGCAGATGTCTCCCCCAGCACCGGGTCACAAGTGCAAGTCTTGTAGGAAGTTGTTCGTATGCCGAAGTATGCAGTAATTGATGGTGTCAGACTGAAGTCTCCAGCGGAATTGAGATTCCCCACCAGAGCCGTATTCTCTCCCGAAGTCGGATGATTCCCTCTTCCCCAGTAGAGTGTTGGAACAGCTGATGTTGTACTCCTCTGCAGAAGTGTATTTTCCCCTGAAGTCAGATGATTCTTTCTTCCCTAGTGGAATTGAAATTCCTCATCAGAGTTGTACTCTCCAGTGAAGTAGAATGATTTCTCGCTCCCCGGCTGAGTTCGCGAACCCCAAGAGAGATGAATCCTTTGAAGCAGTAGGTGTTGCACCCCAAAATTTGCCCTCACAATACAAGACTTTGTGTTCCAAGAAGGTTCACAAGGTTCACAAAATTCATAATTGGTCAGAAGAGTTGACAATTCCCTCAGACAATGCACCTCCTAAGCAGTGCATCCAAAACTAGGGTTTTGACTTTAATCAGGCTAAATGGACTTCCAAGACTTCAAGTGAGCTTCATAACATCTTATATGTGTATAAGAACCCCCATGTCAAGTTTCAAGACTTTTCTCAAAAGTTTGCTCAGTCAGATGATCAGATAAGTCAAAAGCAGTCAATGCAGTTAAAAGGTCAAACTGAGGTCAACTGTGGTCAAACCAAAGTCAAACTTCATGATTTTTTTTGCCAACATCAAAGAGAGGTTGGGTGAGAAATATTATCATAATAACTGTAATACCCCAAATTTTGCCCTAAGATTTGTCGTCGCATTTCATTGCATTTAATCAATTACTAACAAATTTGTGTAGTCGTTTGACTTTTTGCAGGTAAATATCATATGGCATGCATTTTTTGTCTAAAAAGTAAAAATGGCACAATTGGCAGGAGGACATGTGTAAGGAGTTATGAGTGTGAGAGGTTGAGAGTTCGAATCTCACCTTTGGCACTTTTTGTTGTTTTTATTATTTTTACTCTAAATTTTTCTATCTTTCATTAAAAAAAATAACAAAAATAGTTTTTTATTATTATTTAATTATTATTTTCGTATTTTAATTAAATCATTTTTTAAAATATTATTTTTTTCACTTTTTTCTAAATTATTCATAAAAATATCCAAAAAATCATAAAATAAAAAAATATTGAAAAAAATTTTGTTCTTTTTATAATATTTTTTATTTTAGGAATCAATAGGATTATTAGTTTTTATTTTAAGTTTATTTTAATTATTTTAAATTATTTAAATTTTATTTTTTCTTAACTAATTATTTAGTTTGGGCTTTAAAATGGGCTTTAGGGACATTATTGACAATTTGGTGTTAACCCTAATTTGTTCCCTATATATATGTTGCCTTGTTGGAAAAAAGGGGGAGAATGAAAAAAACCTAAGAGGAGTGAGTGCCGTTGGCCGTTATTTAGTTTTCTTCTTCATCCATTACTATTGTTTCTTTTTCTTCATCGTTTACCGTTATTTCTTTTCCTTCATCTATTACTGTTGTTTCTTTTTCTTCATCTTTTACCGTTATTTCTTTTTCTTCATCTATTACCGTTATTTCTTTTTCTTTATCTATTACTGTTGCGTTTATATATATATAATTTTTAAATTGTTAGAGTTTATATATATAAGATTTTTGATCGAATTATGTCGATACGATGTTTGCACATTTGTGTGCATGACGCGTGACATTTGTGTTAGTTCGATCTGGTTGCGATGATCGCATTTTTGTGTGAGCAATAATACTATTTTTTGCTTAATTTCTTTTTCTTTGCGATAAATTTTGTTTCGTCCGATTTAGATCTGGTTGCGATGAGCGCATTTCTGCGTTAGCAACATTGTTGGGTTATTTGGCACATTTAAAATTCATTATTGCTTTATTATTATTATTATTATTATTATTATTATTATTATTATTATTATTATTATTATTATTATCATTATTTATTATTATTATCATTATTATCATTATTATTATTATTGTTATCATTAATTTATTAAAATTTGTTGTAATATAAAAATCTGTTTTTTTAAAATAAATGACATTAACATCTTTTTTCCAAATTAATATGAAAACCTAATTTTAATTTTCTATATGATTCTATGTATATATTTATTATAATTCTTGTAAATTTTTGTAAATAAAATTAAACCTTATAAACACTTAATGTAAAATTTTGGTGAATGTGATTATTGATTAGTTAAAATTTGTTTTCATCATAATGTGTAAATATTTTTCTTAATAATTGTTAATATATAATTAGAGATAATTAAATTTTTGTAAATGATTAAGAAATTTATAATTATGTTATATTTAGAACTTTATATTATAGTAATTATTTAATCATTTATGTTTCTAAATAAAAATCAAATCTTATGATATTTAGAACTTTATATTATAGTAATTATTTAATCATTTATGTTTCTAAATAAAAATCAAATCTTATGATATTTAGAACTTTATATTATAGTAATTATTTAATCATTTATGTTTCTAAATAAAAATCAAATCTTATGTTTAATCACGTTATTAATTAATTATTATTGCTAATCATATTTTGTTGCTTATTATTATTTTGAAATTTCTATCTTATTATTTTTTCTAACTTTGTCTATTTTTCTCATTATTATTGTTTCAACTAATTATTTTCACTAACTTTATATTTATACTAACCTTATTTAATTTTTCTTATTATTTACTAACCCTAATATTTTATTTGCTTATTTGTTATTTTTTTTATTTATTATAATTTTGTAATTGCCTCTTGGATGTAAATTGTAATTACTTAATTATTATTATCATTATGGTTAGTAATTAGGGAGTGCTAATATGTATGATATTTAAAAAAATAAATTAGATCATTTTAATATAAGATAATTAAATTAAACATTTCACACACGTAAGTCGATTTTAATCGCCGTCTCACTTCTTAAGGATATCCCTCAAGTTGCCTATGAATATTGGTTAAGTGGGGTGTATAAAGCAAGTCCCTCAAAAAGAAAATCATCAAAGTCCCTTATGGTTGCCTTTACGAATCGAGTCCCTTTCGAAAAATGATGATAGTCCCTCTAGTTTGCTTATTACACCCCACAATGGCCTTCAAAAATCCAATTGTCCCTCACATGTCCCTTAACATCCAAAGTAAGGACTACCTACTCCATTATAGTAGGGATAGTCTTACTAAGGAAAGGATAAAGAATAAGAAAGACCTTAAAACATTAGGGTAGGCTACTCCTAGATACTTGCTCACTTCAAAACTTTTTCACACTTAAACAAATTTTCAACAAGTTTTCAAACAAGTTCTTAACACATCCTTACATGGATTATTTATTAACTATTCTGAAAATTTTCTATTCACACACTACACTTTCAAAACAATTCAAAAGTGAGCTTAAGTACCTAAGAGCCCATGGATAACCATGGATGAAAAGGGTGCTAACACCTTCCCTTTTCATAACCTACCCCCCGGACCCAAAATATTCTCTAAGGTCTTTCCTGTTCTTTTATAACCTTTCCTTATGGATAAAATAAAAGTCGGTGGCGACTCTTGCTATCCGCAACATTGTTTAAAGTCAGTTCACCGGGTTACAGAACTGGCGACTCTGCTGGGGATCTATTTAAGAGGGGTACCCTTAGGAATTAAGATCACTTTAAATTGTTTGCCTTGTTTGCTTTATTATTATATTGTTGGGGTGCTCTTATGTGTGAAAGGTCCTAACCCGGATCTAGTGTACCTTAGGTAAATGGCAATAGACCAAGGAAACTGTACGACGTATATCGATACGGTTGATCTGGTGGCCATAGTTAGTGCGACTTCTTGGTTGGTGCTTATATTCCTTAAGTCAAGTTGAGGATAATATTGAGGCTGCCATATGTTGTCAACGCACTAACTGACTTTTAGAACCCTAGTTAACTCATCTTGGCCTTTAGAAAGTAGTGAGGTAACCGGCTTTGGTGCAGACTGAAGTTGGTTGACACTCGATACTACGCTCATTGAGATCTTAAACTTGGAGGGTTTTGGTTGGCAAGTAAGTTGCCTTCTGAACAACCACCCTTGTGAAGGATCAATGATATTGAGATCCCTTAGAACCTGGTTACTTTTGTAGGACAGGATGAACCATCTAACTTCAGGGGAGGGTACTTACCTTTAAACCTCATGCAAGCCTTTAAACCTAGGGCAATTGTGTGACTTGTTTGTGTGTGCCACATGTTTGTGATTGAACATAACATCATGACATCATCATGCATCATAAGCATATCATTTTCCCTAACCATTTCAAGGACCAAAGGATTTATCTTTGTTCTTTGTTGCAGGTCATGGCTTCTGCTCGTAGAAACACCATCAGGATCAACTTTGTAGGGATACCTGCTAAGCTCAAGGAGTTGGTTTCCCTAGTGCCTGATCATTCCCAGTTCAACAAGAGGCATGGTCACTTATTGGATCTAGTTACTTCAGGGTTCAGTGAAGACATGATGAGTGTGCTGTTTCAGTTCTTTGACCCTGAGCACCATTGCTTTACATTTCCTGATTATCAGCTGGTTCCAACCATGGAGGAGTTCTCTAAACTTCTGGGTATACCTGTTCTTGATCAGAAGCCATTCACAGGCTTAGAGAAGGAGCTTAAACCAGAAGTTGTTGCTGCAGCTCTACATCTGAAGAAGTCTGACATTGTTCTAGAGACGAGAAGTGGAGTTAAAGGTATTCTTGCCAAGGTATTAGTGGATAAAGCTCAAATGTTCTTGAAAGCTATGAGCTACGATGCTTTTGAGGAGATCTTAGCCTTATTGATTTATGGCTTAGTGTTGTTCCCCAATCCTGATCAGTTCATAGACGTTCATGCCATCAACATATTCCTGAGTCACAATCCAGTGCCTACCTTACTTGGAGACATCCTACATTCTCTTCACACCCGTACTACAAGAGCAAGAGGAACTTTGATGTGCTGCATACCTTTACTTTCTAGGTGGTTTATTTCTCACCTTCCTCGCTCAGTAATGAAGAATGAGCAAGGGTTCAGATGGTCCAAAAGGATCATGTCACTTTCTCACTCAGACATCCATTGGTGCTCCAGATCTACGGAGAATGTCACCATCATTGACCGTTGTGGGGAGTTTCCTAACGTGTCGCTTCTAGGCATAAGAGGAGGCATCACCTACAACCCATCTCTAGCTTTACGACAGTTTGGTTACGCCCGGAGCGATGGTCCACATGACATGTTGATTCAGGGCATTGTGTTTGACTACGACAACGATCTTCAGGGTTACCGTCAGAGATTCATACGAGCTTGGGAAAAGGTAAACAGGATTGACAGCAAGACACTGGAGCCTAAGTACACCATTCCTATGGAGGCTTATCTCAGATGGGTACGATTTCGTGCTCAGACACTCATGATGCCATATCCTGCCATCCTACCAGTTACCATGGAACCTGTTGCTGAAGGAGACACAACTTATACCATCCTTCACCCAGACATGCCTACTGATATGGAAGACTTGCAGAGATCATGGATCCAACTGAAAGAGCAAAGGGATACTTTCGAGGCTCATTACAAAGCAAGCCAAGCAAGGATCCTAGAGCTAACAAAGCTACTTCATAAAGCAAGCATGTCTATGGGTGCCAAAGAAAGCTTTAAGGAGTATGCTCAGAAGTGGAGAGACTTAGCTGGAGGAGTTCAACCCCCTTTGACTGATAGGGAATTGGTTGATATGTTCATGTGTACGCTGAATGGTCCGTTTTACAGTCATCTCATTGGAAGCTCATCATCTGGCTTCACTGAGTTGATCATGACAGGAGAGCGAGTAGAGAATGGCATCAAGAGTGGTAAGATCCAAATGGGCACTTCTTCATCAGGTGCCGCAAAGAAGCCTCCCACTGGGAAGAAAGAATCTAATGCTGTGTATGGTCAGCCTGATCGTAACAGAAGGCATCAGTCTGTTAGTACAGTTCATATTTCAAATCCAACTCCTGCAACAACAGAGCAGCCTCAAGGCAACCAACAGAGGGCTAGAAGACAGTTCACGAAGATCAACATGTCAATGGCTCAGGCATTGCAACACTTGTTGAAGGCTGAACTTATTACCCTGAGGGAGGCTCCTCAGAATCCCAATGTTACCTCTCCCAAGTACAATCCCAATGCACGATGTGCATATCATTCAAACTGTCCAGGACATGATACTAATAACTGCTGGGTCTTGAAGAACAAAATTCAGGATATGATTGATGCTGGAGAAATTGAGTTTGATCCACCAGGTACTCCAAATGTGATTACAGCTCCAATGCCAAATCACGAGAAGACTGTCAACGCCATTGATGAAGATATTGATGAAGATCTGCATGTCTATTCAGTTATGGAGTTGAGCACACCATTGTCTGTTATCAAAAAGAGGTTAGTACAAGCTGGGATCTTTCCAGGTTGTCATGAAGATTGTCTATATTGTACCTATAAGCCGGATAGTTGCTTCATTTTGAGAGATGGGATTCAACGTCTCATGGATAAATATACTATAGTGTTTGAAAGAAGACCAGCATCTGTAGAAAGTATGGTAGATCATCTGACTCAGGGTAAGAAGATTGAAGAGGTTGATATGGTTGACAAAGTACCACTAAGAATCACTTCAAAGGGTCCCATTAAAATCACTCATCAGGGCCCAATCAAGATTACTGCTGAAGGTCCTGTGAAAGTTGTCACTGAAGCCAGAGTAGCTCCTCTGATCATTACCACTCCTGGTCCTATTCCTTATACATCTGACAAAGCTGTGCCTTGGCACTATGGGTCTGATGTTTACATCCATGGTGTCAAACAGGAGCCTTTACCTGATATGCCTGTTGACATTGATAATATTGCCGGATCTAGCAAGATCACTCGTAGTGGAAGAGTCTTCTCTCCTCCAGTTGCTTCTAAGAGTGCGGTTACTCCTGCTGTTACTTCCACCACTGATGCTCGGGGCAAGGGTCCTGTTATTGAGCCTGTATCTACTGATGTGCCAGCTGCTGATGACCTCTCTAAGCAGATGGAAGAAGTATTGAAAATCATTCGCAAGAGTGATTATGATATTGTTGATCAGCTGGGGCATACTCCCTCAAAGATTTCTATGCTCTCCCTGTTATTATGTTCTAAGGCTCATGCCAAATCATTGATCAAGTTTCTAAAGATGGCTCATGTACCCAGTGCAATTTCTGTGGACCAGTTTGAGAATTGTGTTGCTCACCTGACCTATGACAACGGGTTAGGATTTTCTGATGCTGACTTGACCCCTGCCAAGAGGGATCATAACAGGGCCTTGCATATTTCAATTGAATGCAGGGGCACTACCCTGTCTCATGTGCTGATAGACAATGGTTCCTCTCTGAATGTGTTGCCTAAGGAAGTCCTGAACAAGCTGAGTCCTGAAGATACGGTATTGAAGCCCAGTAATATTGTGGTAAAGGCTTTTGATGGTTCTAGAAGAGTAGTGCATGGGGAAATTGATCTTCCAATCAAGGTTGGCTCTCAGGTGTTTACTGCTACATTCTCTGTGATGGATATTCGTCCTTCGTACTCATGTCTGCTTGGTCGTCCCTGGATCCATGGGGCAGGTGCTGTGACCTCCACATTACATCAAAAGTTGAGATATCCGGTGAATGGAAAAGTTGTTACTGTCTTTGGAGAGGAAGAATACTTTGTCAGCCATGTAAACACTTTCAAGTATCTGGAAGTAGAAGGTGAATACATTGAAACTCCATGTCAGTCATTTGAAGTGGTTCCCTGGGCTGTTAAGGATTGTGTGACTCCTCCTGCTGTGAAGAAGGTTCCTGTGGTCATCAGAAACCCTCCAACAATGGCAATGGCCTCCCTCAATGATGCAAAAGCTGTGGTGGAAGAAGAGTCCCAGAAGGCTGTTCGTCGTGCTCGTGCTGTTCGTATCACCAATCAAGGGGTTATCAATGCTGTGGGAGATCAAGATGAAGACCACAACTTGGAGGCATGGATTCTTCCTACTGTGGGTGCTGGACTCAATAATTGGACAGCTGAAGATGTTATCCCTATCTCCTTTAGTCAGGAGTAAATACTATTACTGTGTTATGTTTTTAAATTTATAATTTCTGGAACAATTAAAACTTTCAAGCCATGTGCCTTACCCGGGGCACAATGGTGTGCTTGTTACGGGTTGTCATCTCATTTGCATACTTCATTCGATAAAATCAGTGGACGTTTCGTTTTCGTAAATATTGTGTTCCTTGTCTTTCTTTTTCTTTTATTTTTGCTTTATCAGCTATGTGTTCTTACACACACCCACGTCACTAAAATGCCGATCCTCATCCACTCTGGATCCAATTGATAACAGTTCTACTATTGCCAATTACAATTTCGAGAATCCGATCTATCAAACTGAAGACGGAAACGAGGACGATTGTGAAATATCTGTAGGGCTTGCTAGGTTGTTACAACAAGAAGAGAAAGCTATACAGCCACATGAAGAGCCAGTCGAAGTTGTGAATCTGGGAACTGAAGAAAATAGAAAAGAGGTCCAGATAGGGGCTGATTTAGACAACACTGCTCAGCATAAGAATGCAGGGGCAACATATCAGCGTGCTATGGTGGCTTTGTTTCATGATATGATTCATCATGAGATAGAGGTATATGTGGATGATATGATAGCCAGGTCTCAGAATGAAGAACAACATCTTGATCATCTGCACAAGTTGTTTGAGAGGTTGAAGAAATACAGGTTGAGATTAAATCCAAACAAGTGTACTTTTGGAGTTAGATCTGGAAAGCTCCTGGGTTTCATTGTCAGTGGAAAAGGTATTGAAGTGGATCCTGCAAAAGTGAAAGCTATACGAGAGATGCCAGCTCCCCGTACTGAGAAGGAGGTTAGAGGTTTCTTGGGACTACATTGCAAGATTTATTTCCCAATTAACTACCATCTGTGAGCCAATCTTCAAGTTGTTGAAGAAAGATCAGGTGATGGAATGGAATGATGAGTGCCAGACTGCCTTTGATGAAATCAAGAGATATTTGCTAGAACCTCCAATTTTAATGCCACCAGTTGATGGAAGACCCTTGATTATGTATTTAACAGTATTAGACAACTCAATGGGGTGTGTATTGGGGCAACATGACGAGTCTGGTCGAAAAGAGCAGGCAATATACTACCTTAGCAAAAAGTTTACCGACTGTGAAACAAAATACTCACTGCTCGAGAAAACTTGCTGCGCTTTGGCACGGGCTGCTCGCCGACTAAGACAGTATATGTTGACCCATACTACCTTGTTGATTTCAAAGATGAATGGGGCAGTTGAAGCTGCTAATAAGAACATTAAGAAGATTGTACAGAAGATAACTGTTACTTACAAGGATTGGCACGAGATGTTACCATTTGCTCTGCATGGTTATCGTACTACAATACGTACTTCAACCGGGGCAACCCCATTCTCCTTGGTCTATGGTATGGAAGCAGTTCTGCCTATTGAAGTTCAGATCCCCTCCTTGAGAATTATGAAGGATGCAGGCTTGGATGAAGATGAGTGGATTCAGACTCGACTTGACCAGATAAATTTGATTGATGAGAAAAGGTTAGCAGCAGTTTGTCATGGCCAGATGTACCAGAAACGGATGATCAAAGCTTTTAACAAGAAGGTTAAGCCAAAGGTATATCAGGCTGGTGACTTGGTAATCAAGCGTATCATATTACCACAGGGTGATCCTAGGGGCAAGTGGACTCCAACATATGAGGGACCATTTGTAGTCAAGACAGTGTTCTCAGGAGGTGCCATGATATTGACTACAATGGATGGTGAAGACTTCCCACAACCTGTAAACGCAGACATAGTTAAAAAATACTACGCATAAAAAGAGACCCGCTAGGTTGACAGGCCTAGGCAAAAATAAGGGCATCCCGGCAAACCAAAAGGGTTTGGGCAAAAATTAGGGATATATATATAAAAAGATGTACACCCGGCAAGTCGAAAACCTGAAAAGGCGGCTTGGGCAAAAAAGGGTATCCCGGTGGATTGAAAACCTGAAAGGGCAATCCAGGCAAAAGTTAGGGATTAAAGCGTATGACTATGTCTCGTTTGGATCACTCATGAAACTGCAACCAGTTGTACTACTTACTCAAGCTCAAACAGATAAAGCTCAATCCAATCGTTTCCGTCTCAACAGCAAGAAGATGAGATACTTGAGGGGCAATAGTAGAATTGAAACTCAATAGGATTATTTCCCACATAGCTGATTCTTTTTGTAAAACTTCATGACAAAATTCTCTTACTAGGGTTTATGTCTCCTTGTACAAACTTACCCGTGTATGGGTCACTTTTGATATAAATAAATTCCATCTTTTGAATCCAGATTTACTTTTACCCTATTTACATAAGCGAAACGTCCATTGGTTGTGTTTGAATGTATGTATGCCTTTGAATATGATTGATGTTTACCAGAAATGCATGTATGCTTTTAATATGATTGATGTTTACCAGAAATGCATGAAAATGCAGTAATAGTATTTACTAAGGACGAACGAGGGAAGGATTTCAACGAAGCTTCGCCGGTTCATCTTTACAAGGCAGTTACAAACCATCAGTAGGACTAATCCATTTTCACAAAGTCTAATCTCCCCTGGAATTTATATCCATCTCTTTTATCCTCATACGGATATACGGGAAATTACTTCCCAATAAGGGCACGATGAACGAAGACGGGATGTTATACTTATCCTACTATCAAACGAAAACGAAGGTTATCTATACCCTACTGTCCCCAACAACGGGAGGTTATCTATACCTTGTTATCCCCAACAATGGGAGGTTATCTATACCTTGTTATCCCCAGCAGACGGAGGGTTATGTATTCTTCAACAACGAATCGGGATTTATTTTCCTTGGCCAGCAGTTGTTATACAAGGATATCCAGACACTTCCAGCAGTGTCATATCATACATGCATCATTTACATCATACCATAACATATATGTCTATAGTACATTACCTAAGTGCATCATGTCATACATGCATACATAAAGCATAAACTAATGTTGTTATACAGAATGCTACCTTGTTTCCAGGTTAATTATCCAACAAACAAGCTTATGATCTTTGGGACTGCTTTATTGTAACCTCAGGGTTACTTTATCCTCCTGATGAGCTTCTTATTACTTTGGGACTGCTTTATTGTAACCTCAGGGTTATTTTATCCTCCTGATAGCCTCTCATGACTTCAAGACTGCTTTAGAGCTACTGATTGCTCTATCCTCCTGAAATCATCCTATTACTTCAAGACTGCTTTAGAGCTATTCATTGCTCTATCCTCATGAGGTCATATTACTACTTCAAGACTGCTTTAGAGCTATTGATTGCTCTATCCTCCTGAAGCCATCTAATTATTTCAAGACTGCTTTAGAGTATTCATTGCTCTATCCTCCTGAAATTACATTATTATTTCAAGACTGCTTTAGAGCTATTCATTGCTCTATCCTCCTGAAATCATTACTTCAAGACTGCTTTAGAGCTATTGATTGCTCTATCCTCCTGAAGACATATCACATTATTATTTCAAGACTGCTTTAGAGCTATTCATTGCTCTATCCTCCTGAAATCATTACTTCAAGACTGCTTTAGAGTATTCATTGCTCTATCCTCCTGAAATTACATTATTATTTCAAGACTGCTTTAGAGCTATTCATTGCTCTATCCTCCTGAAATCATTGCTTCAAGACTGCTTTAGAGCTATTGATTGCTCTATCCTCCTGAAGACATATCACGTTATTATTTCAAGACTGCTTTAGAGCTATTCATTGCTCTATCCTCCTGAAATCATTACTTCAAGACTGCTTTAGAGTATTCATTGCTCTATCCTCCTGAAATTACATTATTATTTCAAGACTGCTTTAGAGCTATTCATTGCTCTATCCTCCTGAAATCATTGCTTCAAGACTGCTTTAGAGCTATTGATTGCTCTATCCTCCTGAAGACATATCACGTTATTATTTCAAGACTGCTTTAGAGCTATTCATTGCTCTATCCTCCTGAAATCATTACTTCAAGACTGCTTTAGAGTATTCATTGCTCTATCCTCCTGAAATTACATTATTATTTCAAGACTGCTTTAGAGCTATTCATTGCTCTATCCTCCTGAAATCATTACTTCAAGACTGCTTTAGAGCTATTGATTGCTCTATCCTCCTGAAGACATATCACGTTATTATTTCAAGACTGCTTTAGAGCTATTCATTGCTCTATCCTCCTGAAATCATTACTTCAAGACTGCTTTAGAGTATTCATTGCTCTATCCTCCTGAAATTACATTATTATTTCAAGACTGCTTTAGAGCTATTCATTGCTCTATCCTCCTGAAATCATTACTTCAAGACTGCTTTAGAGCTATTGATTGCTCTATCCTCCTGAAGACATATCACGTTATTATTTCAAGACTGCTTTAGAGCTATTCATTGCTCTATCCTCCTGAAATCATTACTTCAAGACTGCTTTAGAGTATTCATTGCTCTATCCTCCTGAAATTACATTATTATTTCAAGACTGCTTTAGAGCTATTCATTGCTCTATCCTCCTGAAATCATTACTTCAAGACTGCTTTAGAGCTATTGATTGCTCTATCCTCCTGAAGACATATCACATTATTATTTCAAGACTGCTTTAGAGCTATTCATTGCTCTATCCTCCTGAAATCATTACTTCAAGACTACTTTAGAGCTGTTGATTGCTCTATCCTCCTGAAGCCATTCTATTACTTCAAGACTTCTTTAGAGCTATTGATTGCTCTATCCTCCTGAAGCCATTATTACTTCAAGACTGCTTTAGAGCTATTGATTGCTCTATCCTCCTGAGGTCCGATTTATCACTTCAAGACTGCTTTAGGGTTATCATTATTGATCGCTCTATCCTCATGAAGACATGCTGTTACATCAGTATTACTCCAGACTCCTGACAGCTCTCATTATACTACTGAAGAACTTTCCCCTAGTGGCATCTTTAAGCCCACTCAATCATGTTCAACCAACCATCAATATCACTCCATGCACTGGTGAGTGCAAATTTTTGGGCTTTTGTGTTCAATCCCCTTCAACCTTCCAGGTTACGACTGGCAAATATACCAATCTAACCCCTCAGGTTTCAGAAAATTGAACAGGGGCAGCTGTTGCACCCCAAAATTTGCCCTCACAATACAAGACTTTGTGTTCCAAGAAGGTTCACAAGGTTCACAAAATTCATAATTGGTCAGAAGAGTTGACAATTCCCTCAGACAATGCACCTCCTAAGCAGTGCATCCAAAACTAGGGTTTTGACTTTAATCAGGCTAAATGGACTTCCAAGACTTCAAGTGAGCTTCATAACATCTTATATGTGTATAAGAACCCCCATGTCAAGTTTCAAGACTTTTCTCAAAAGTTTGCTCAGTCAGATGATCAGATAAGTCAAAAGCAGTCAATGCAGTTAAAAGGTCAAACTGAGGTCAACTGTGGTCAAACCAAAGTCAAACTTCATGATTTTTTTTGCCAACATCAAAGAGAGGTTGGGTGAGAAATATTATCATAATAACTGTAATACCCCAAATTTTGCCCTAAGATTTGTCGTCGCATTTCATTGCATTTAATCAATTACTAACAAATTTGTGTAGTCGTTTGACTTTTTGCAGGTAAATATCATATGGCATGCATTTTTTGTCTAAAAAGTAAAAATGGCACAATTGGCAGGAGGACATGTGTAAGGAGTTATGAGTGTGAGAGGTTGAGAGTTCGAATCTCACCTTTGGCACTTTTTGTTGTTTTTATTATTTTTACTCTAAATTTTTCTATCTTTCATTAAAAAAAATAACAAAAATAGTTTTTTATTATTATTTAATTATTATTTTCGTATTTTAATTAAATCATTTTTTAAAATATTATTTTTTTCACTTTTTTCTAAATTATTCATAAAAATATCCAAAAAATCATAAAATAAAAAAATATTGAAAAAAATTTTGTTCTTTTTATAATATTTTTTATTTTAGGAATCAATAGGATTATTAGTTTTTATTTTAAGTTTATTTTAATTATTTTAAATTATTTAAATTTTATTTTTTCTTAACTAATTATTTAGTTTGGGCTTTAAAATGGGCTTTAGGGACATTATTGACAATTTGGTGTTAACCCTAATTTGTTCCCTATATATATGTTGCCTTGTTGGAAAAAAGGGGGAGAATGAAAAAAACCTAAGAGGAGTGAGTGCCGTTGGCCGTTATTTAGTTTTCTTCTTCATCCATTACTATTGTTTCTTTTTCTTCATCGTTTACCGTTATTTCTTTTCCTTCATCTATTACTGTTGTTTCTTTTTCTTCATCTTTTACCGTTATTTCTTTTTCTTCATCTATTACCGTTATTTCTTTTTCTTTATCTATTACTGTTGCGTTTATATATATATAATTTTTAAATTGTTAGAGTTTATATATATAAGATTTTTGATCGAATTATGTCGATACGATGTTTGCACATTTGTGTGCATGACGCGTGACATTTGTGTTAGTTCGATCTGGTTGCGATGATCGCATTTTTGTGTGAGCAATAATACTATTTTTTGCTTAATTTCTTTTTCTTTGCGATAAATTTTGTTTCGTCCGATTTAGATCTGGTTGCGATGAGCGCATTTCTGCGTTAGCAACATTGTTGGGTTATTTGGCACATTTAAAATTCATTATTGCTTTATTATTATTATTATTATTATTATTATTATTATTATTATTATTATTATTATTATTATTATTATTATTATTATTATTATTTATTATTATTATCATTATTATCATTATTATTATTATTGTTATCATTAATTTATTAAAATTTGTTGTAATATAAAAATCTGTTTTTTTAAAATAAATGACATTAACATCTTTTTTCCAAATTAATATGAAAACCTAATTTTAATTTTCTATATGATTCTATGTATATATTTATTATAATTCTTGTAAATTTTTGTAAATAAAATTAAACCTTATAAACACTTAATGTAAAATTTTGGTGAATGTGATTATTGATTAGTTAAAATTTGTTTTCATCATAATGTGTAAATATTTTTCTTAATAATTGTTAATATATAATTAGAGATAATTAAATTTTTGTAAATGATTAAGAAATTTATAATTATGTTATATTTAGAACTTTATATTATAGTAATTATTTAATCATTTATGTTTCTAAATAAAAATCAAATCTTATGATATTTAGAACTTTATATTATAGTAATTATTTAATCATTTATGTTTCTAAATAAAAATCAAATCTTATGATATTTAGAACTTTATATTATAGTAATTATTTAATCATTTATGTTTCTAAATAAAAATCAAATCTTATGTTTAATCACGTTATTAATTAATTATTATTGCTAATCATATTTTGTTGCTTATTATTATTTTGAAATTTCTATCTTATTATTTTTTCTAACTTTGTCTATTTTTCTCATTATTATTGTTTCAACTAATTATTTTCACTAACTTTATATTTATACTAACCTTATTTAATTTTTCTTATTATTTACTAACCCTAATATTTTATTTGCTTATTTGTTATTTTTTTTATTTATTATAATTTTGTAATTGCCTCTTGGATGTAAATTGTAATTACTTAATTATTATTATCATTATGGTTAGTAATTAGGGAGTGCTAATATGTATGATATTTAAAAAAATAAATTAGATCATTTTAATATAAGATAATTAAATTAAACATTTCACACACGTAAGTCGATTTTAATCGCCGTCTCACTTCTTAAGGATATCCCTCAAGTTGCCTATGAATATTGGTTAAGTGGGGTGTATAAAGCAAGTCCCTCAAAAAGAAAATCATCAAAGTCCCTTATGGTTGCCTTTACGAATCGAGTCCCTTTCGAAAAATGATGATAGTCCCTCTAGTTTGCTTATTACACCCCACAATGGCCTTCAAAAATCCAATTGTCCCTCACATGTCCCTTAACATCCAAAGTAAGGACTACCTACTCCATTATAGTAGGGATAGTCTTACTAAGGAAAGGATAAAGAATAAGAAAGACCTTAAAACATTAGGGTAGGTTACTCCTAGATACTTGCTCACTTCAAAACTTTTTCACACTTAAACAAATTTTCAACAAGTTTTCAAACAAGTTCTTAACACATCCTTACATGGATTATTTATTAACTATTCTGAAAATTTTCTATTCACACACTACACTTTCAAAACAATTCAAAAGTGAGCTTAAGTACCTAAGAGCCCATGGATAACCATGGATGAAAAGGGTGCTAACACCTTCCCTTTTCATAACCTACCCCCCGGACCCAAAATATTCTCTAAGGTCTTTCCTGTTCTTTTATAACCTTTCCTTATGGATAAAATAAAAGTCGGTGGCGACTCTTGCTATCCGCAACATTGTTTAAAGTCAGTTCACCGGGTTACAGTAGGGACCATGATTGATTGTCCCTAGCAGAGTATTGAACAGCCGATGCGGTATTTCCCCCAGAATCGCACTCTCTCCAGCGAAGTAGAATGATTTCTCCTTCCCCAGCCAAGTTTGCAGGTATCCAAGAGAGCCGAATCCTTGGAAGTTGATCAGACCATGATCGGTTTCCTCCCCAGTGGAGCGTTGAGTAACTGAAGTTGTTTCCCCACAGAGTTATCATCCGCAGAGGAGTAGTCGAGAAGGCCCCACAGTTTGTTCTCACGATTGACATCGCATTCCTTCAGCAGGTACAGGTTCTCGTGGAGCTTCCCCCCCTGCAATAATCAACTGAAGTTGTTTCCCTTGCAGCAGTCAGCGAAAGATCAATTCCCTAGACGGAGTCCAACTGATATTGGCGTGTCCACGTTCTCCTCAGCAGGATGACTCCTCTATCTGAGTAGTTCTTTCTCCTTGATAGGAGAGTTTCCCCTTCGGCATTTATTTTGCTGATGGGATCGCATCATTGTGCATGATTGCATGGCATTTAGCATAAACGCATAGCATTCCCACCTTGTGGGGCATGGCGCCGAAGCATACGCACCATAAGCATGATCTAGGTTATTATCATTCTTGTTTTACAGGTGTTCCACCAAAGGACCAGTTGCTCAGGACGACTCCTGATATCCTCCCCAACGATGCCACTTCCTTAAGATGATTCTTAAGACCCCGGTGTAATCCCCGCAGTCGCTCGCTCAAAATGATTTTTGAGATCCCCAGCGAAGTCTTCAGTTCAAGACGATTCTTGAATTCCTCAGCAGAGCCGTTTGCTTAAGATGATTCTTAAGACCTCAGCGCAGGTTCCAGAGTTGTTTGCTTAGGATGATTCTTGAGCTCCCCAGTAGCGTCCCCAGCAAGAGTTGCCCAGGAAGATTCCTGGAATTCCTAGCAGAATAAAGTTTCCGGAAAGGTTATCAGTTCAGGATGATTCTTGAAGGTGCCCGACGGAGTTGTTGAAAGCCTTAGCAGCGTGATATGTTTGCTCCAACGGTGATGTCTAATCTGAAGATTGACTTCGTAAACGCCTGAAGGCAATATCAGGATGTTCCTGTGGATTCAGATTTCCTTGTTGATGAATCAACGTGTGTCTGAAGACAAAGTTCAAAAGTTTGTAGATGCAACTTCTGTATTCAAGGTGATCCGTGTTGGCCTGAAGACCAAGTCGATTGTCCTGAGGTGATGATTGATTGCGATCAAGTGAATAGTTTTTCTTCTGACTGAAGTCGAAGATGTTTCTCCAGCTGAAGCAGAGTTTTGCCTGAAGGCAAAATGTTTGAATCCCCGCAGAGTCCTGAAGGGCTCAGGATACCACTTCTCTGACTGAAGTCACAGATTTCCCAAGCTGAAGCGAAGGTGCCTGAAGGCAAGGTTATCCCCAAGGTCATGAATGACCTAGGATTCATTTTTTCGGATTGAAGGCCGAAGTATATCCCTGACTGAAGTCTCGGATACTCTATAGCAGAGGCGGAGTCGCCTGAAGGAAGATCCATGTATCCTTGAAGGCCAAGGATCATTTCTTTAGACTGAAGTCGAAGATACCTCCTGCAGAGTTGCCATCCTTGAAGGCCAAGGATGCTTATCTTCAGAAGTACTTGAAGATCTTTTCTAGCTGAAGCTGGAAGTGGCCAGGGGCCAGGGTTTCATATAGTTCTGATGTTGAAGTTCTACAGTGGGATCAATGTGCAGTAGTATTCCGATGTTCGTTATGGTTCTGAGGGTGAACCCCAGATCAGAGTGTGCTAGGTTAAGTCTCTCATTCCCAGCGGAGTAGTTTCAAATATGCAAGTGTACCTTTTGTTCCATTTACCAGGGGTGAACCTCAGGTCAGAGTATGTTTGTTTGACGGCGAGGTCAGATCATGTTTGTGTTCGACGGCGAGGTTGAATGTTTGCTTGACGGCGAGGTCAGATCATGTTTGTGTTCGACGGCGAGGTTGAATGTTTGTTTGACGGCGAGGTTAGACTCTTTAATCCCCAGCAGAGATGATGTTTGTACGACGGCGATGTCGAGTGTCTCAGAGCGATGTTTGTGTCCGACGGCGATGTCAGACTCAGTTTTCCAGCGGCGATGTTGGGTATGTCAGATGGTTTAGTCTTCCAGCGGCGAGGTTGGGTGTTGTGGTTGTCTGAAGGCAATGTCAGAAGAATTTAATAGGGATAACTGACGGCGATGTCAGATCAGCATTTCTTCAGCTAGTTGTCGTGCAGCTAGTATTACAGTATTGGAAGATTTGTTCCTCGCAGAGTGACGTGTGCTTGCGCAGTTGGCAAATTTTCGGGTTTACCGGTATTCAATCGTCTCGCACCTTGATTGGTTGAGAGCCGTTCGCTTCTCACCCAGTCAGGTTCAAGCCGTTTGAATAGGGGCAGCTGTTGCACCCCAAAATTTGACCAACATTTATTTATCCATCAAGTGTTTGAAAGTTGATACCTTCATCAGAAAGTTCCAGAGATCCTTAGAGGAATTGGTTGAAACCAGGGTTGTGTGCTTCATAGCTTGAGAGTTGTGAGGGCTACTCAGTTGATGCTGAGACTTTGAGAACGAACTTGAAGCTTTGAGAAAGGTTATGAGATGTCTTTAGAGCCATCATGAAGCCCAGCGAGGTCATTGTGCAAGAATTCAGAAGATTCAACCATGAATGGTAAAATTAGGGTTTTGACTGGGTCAACCCTAGATCAGCTGAAGATTTGGAGGAGGTTGAGACCTAATCCAAGGACCATGAGATCATGGTATGATGTATGGAGATGTTATAAAGATGATTCCTAGACCAACTCATCATGATTGAGGGGTTTGAGAAGTTTTAAGTCAGGGTTTCCAAGGATTGTCAGTGAAAAACCCTAATTTGATCCCTATCTTCCAGGCAGTTTTAGCTCAAGATGTGATTGATATCTCATCTTACCCACAACATGAATGTTGTAGAGATTGTTCTTAGCTTTAATTTGAGTGGTAGAAGTCCTTGATAGGATGTGCAGAGCTCAAGTTATGGTTTTGACAAATTACAGGTCATCTGAGGTATGTGAATCTGGGTCCTTGAAAGTCACCCAACTTGCAGACAACTTTTGCCCTAGTAGGATGATTCCTATGATCTCTTGGTAAACATGAATGTTGAGGAGAATCTTCTTAGATTTCTAGATAGTACTAGAAGTCCTTGATAGGATTTGTAGAACTCAACTTATGGTTTGAACAAGACAGGGGTATTTTGGTCATTTGGTGATTATAGGTCATTTCAAGCATATGGCCATATCTCCTAGTTCCAAGCCTCAAATGAAAAAACTCAAAACATCAAAGTTGTTCAAAATGGGATTTTAAGCTTATAAAAGAGGTTATGATTTATTGAAAAAGCTTGTAGCAAGGATTTTCATGATTGGGTAAAAATGACCTAAAAATGGCTTATAAGTAAAAAAGGTTGAAATGGAATTTTGGTTTAGGAGATGTACAAATCCAAAATGGGTCATCCAATATGTCATTTTGACTCCAAACATAATTTTAAAAACAATGGTTCAAGTAGAATTTTGATTTTAGGTCTTAAAATGGAGGTTGCTTTGTAATTTTCATTCTTGCATAATGAGGCAATTTGAGAAACTTGGCATAAGGCAAGACCAATGCTTGTTTTTTCATTCATTCTCTTTCAATATCTCACAAGAGGAGATTTTAAAGCCAAATGACAAGCTTAAGGCATGAGATGAAGGGATATACAATGTATCACTTCATGAGAAGTTCATGAAATTTCCACAACTTTCTAGAATCCCCCAAGACCATTCTAGAAACTTCTCAATCAGTTAATCATCATCTATATAATAAGTTGAAGCCATTTGTGCAGGAGGTTGGTGAAAAGGAGGAGATAAAAGAGAGAATTAAGAGATTGCTTCCATTGTAAGAAATTGAGAGTTCATTGATAATACTCCATTTCTGTCCAAGTTTTCTCTTCATATTCAATCTTTGGATCATAGTGAGTGGGAAGAAGCATGATGCGAGGTCTAGCAATGGAGGATTGAAGAGTTAGTTTTCACAATTCAAGACTCCATATCAAAACTGCAGCCAAGAATCCAAGCACCTTCCACCATTTCTTTTGCAAACAGAAACCCTAACATCATCCCAAGATCATTGTTGAAGCTTGCCAGGCTTTGAAGTGCACGATTCCACAACTGTTTCATCAAGATTTCAAGGTATGCATCTTAATCCACATCTCTGTATCTAGGTAGCATTAGGTGAAATGGTTAGGATCAAAGTGTTTAGAGACCATAGGTTTTTGATTCTTGAGAAGTAGAGAGACTTCTGTGAGGTTCCATGGCAGAGTGTTGAACTTTGAGGATCGAGGATAGGTTGTATATTGAGTATTAATGAGAGTGCATTGGCTTGATGAGCTCAGGGTATCATAGTGAGCAGGATGGGACAGTTGAATTGGAGAATTGTGAGGCTCCATTGGTGAGTACAGTTAGTATGCTATGAAGTTCCACCTATCGGGTTTTATCATGGATTTGGTTTTAGACAAAACTAAGGGCATAGTCTTGTAGAGGGGAAGAAATGGAGTTAATTTGGTCTTTACAAGTGTTGTTTCCATGGCATATTGAGGGAGAATGAAGGGCTTGAAGATCGTGCATGGGAGCTGTTTTCTTTCTGCAAACCCTAACTCGTTTGGGACGATGACCGTGGGCCGTCCGATTACCCTAATTTGTTGACATTTTAATCTGATCGTATGGTTGTTATTCAAAGTGAGAAACGGAGGGAAGAAATCAACGTGAAACACCGCGTTTCACTTAAGTGAAGTTCTGGGCCTGATCCATTCATTCCTATCCACACCCCCCAATTGAGAAGCCCAATGCTTTACACGTGAAGTTATTACTATTCGCACCGTGGATTTATCCTTTTTTCTTTTGTTTTTTAATTCATTTCTGAAACGCGCTGGGCCTAATATAAGTGATATCTGCACCCCTGGCACCTTGGCCCACCATCATAATCAACTGGGCGCCTTTTCTTTTCCCACCCCCATCCCTTTTTCTTATATTTTCTTATTTTAATTTCTTTTAATTTTCTTGCATTTTATAAAATCCATATTAAATAGGAAAATTAATACTTTTCACTTCTTGTTTTTTCACATATTCATAATTCTGTCTAGAAAAATATAAATAAATAAAATTCCATTTTATTTTCCTTTTAATATTTTTAGCATATTATTCTTGTAAATAGTCTTTTTAATTGATTTTAGTTAATACTTGATTTTGTATAATTTCTTTTAGGACGTTCCCTTAGGATTTTTGAGCCATTCTTTTTGGCATAGTTAGGTATTGAGTAATAGTTCATATAGGATTTAATTCACAATTTGTAGATCAAAATTTGATATAGTTTGCGTATTTTACATTTTGGTGCTCAAATTAGGGTTTCAGGTTGCCTAAGTAGATTTGAACAATTTTGTTTTGGGTTTTTATAGGCCAAATTAGTGTATGGGGAATATATGGGTTAAGGGTAAGTATGTATAGAATCCCCTAGAATTTTTCTAGAATACTATATAGTATTTTAGTATTTTTAATTGATTTTTGAATGTATGGTTAGTATGTGTGTTGCTTGAAGGCATAGTATGTATTGTTGTGCTTGTTTTTCTTCTCCTTTGAGTGTGTGAGCCTTGAAGATTGAGTGGAAGACCTTGTGGATCATCATTGAAGCTTTGAAGACCTTGCAGTGGAGTTTAGTTAGTTTTTGTTTGTTCTGTTTATAGGATCATAAGTGCATAAGTGGAGCTTTAGATAGAATACTTCCATTCAATAAACAAGGAGTGTCTTGTTCACCTCCTTCCTTCTCTATGACATAAAGTCCCTTAAGGGTGTTCACCTCTCTCCTTTGGAGGGATTAGTGACCTTGCCCTATGAGGTAGAACTTTGAGAGAGCCTTTCCATTTGATGTTAAGTCCTCAATGGCATCCTTTGGAAGTCAGTGAGCACTCTAACATCCTCACCTCATCTTGTGGACTGAATCTTGCTTGTTGAAGCATTTGGGTTGTTGAAGATAACAATGGAAAGTATTGAAGACTTGATTGAAGATCTAAAAGTCATTGAAGATAGAAGCTGAAGCTTTGAAGATGATGATTCCTTGAAGATTGTTGAAGTCTGAAGACTTTGTGAAGATCAAGTTGATACTTGAAGATCCCTGAAGATAGTGAGGCCTGAAGGTGGAGCTGATCAAAGAAGCTGAAGCTTAAAGGAAGAAGATGAGTTGATACTCATGTTGTAAGGTTGATACCTGGAAAGCAGTTGATGATTGAAGTCTGAAGACTGAGGTGCTGCTGGAGGAGCTGAGGCTTTCTTCTGTTTTTCTTTTCTGTATTGTGTGTTTTGTTTGATTTGTCTATTGCATTAGATTAAGTTCATCTAGAATAAGTTCAATCCAGGAGCATGATTGCATTAGAGGTTGAGCTGCTCCCTCTGCTTGTATTGTTATTGCATGGCTTTGCTTGCGGGTATTCGGTAGAGCCTAGCTCCCTTGCCCATGTGGTTTGTTTGCCTGATGGCATTTCATTTCTTTTATCTGTATGATTGCAGTTTACTGTTTATTGCTTGATAGCATGTTGTTTATTTTTCAGTATGATTACTGTTATTTCATGACTGGCTTGAGGTCGAGATGAGCTTGTGGAGGCTGAAGCCCCACACACATTTCCTCCCTCACTTGCATTGCATGCATTTTACTGTTAAGCTGATGCTTTGTCTGTTTTGGTGTATCATTGACATGATCCCTTAGGACTCTCATTTCCTTTGATAAGGATTTGATGATAGACTTTTAGGTTGAAACCTATGCATGACAACATCTAGGAGTTCCCTGTTCAAACCTCAACCATAGGATGAATCCATGGCATGATAACAGTAGGACTTGATAGTCTCCCTCCTAGTTGAGCCTGTTCTCTTCTCATCTCAAAACAGTTTAAGATACAGTAATCATGAATGATTTCTTTCGTACGTTACGAGCCTTAAGCTATCTGAGAAAGGATTGTGGGAGAGATTCTTTTCCATAGTCTGGATGTTTAGTATGGTACCCTTCGGGTGACATGCGACACATTCACTCTCAGGTCATAGTCTCTAGTGCGGTTGAAATCGCAAACACAATAAAAAAACACTTCTTTCGCAAAAACAGGAAATAAACCGTAGTTTCCCGAACTACGTGAGCTCTGATCTCTCATGCCTGTTGAGAGTACGTAGGCACAAGATGGCGATGTCTTGGCGAGCTACCTTCCCCCATAACCCTTCGTAGGCCGAACTACGTTGACTCTGATTTCTCATTCTCTGATGAGAATACGTAGGCATAAAGTGCGACGCTTTGCCGAGTCATTTTTCTTTTCTTTTTTCAGCCAGCCTTGTTAGGTAGATAGAATAAAACCAACCCGTCCAAGTAAACACAAACAAGCGAGGATCCCGTCGAGTACGACGGACGTGAGGGGTGCTAATACCTTCCCCTTGCATAACCGACTCCCGAACCCAGACAATGGTTGCAATGACCTTGTCTTACCCTTTTTCGTTAGGTTTTTCCGATCGTTTCCTTTCCCGCCCTGAGGGATAAATAACGAAAGGTGGCGACTCTTCTGTCATGCCGACACCTTATTTTCGCGCAAGCGACACCAAGATGCATGCTTCATACTCAGCTTCGTTGTTGGTGCAGGAAAATGTTAGCCTAGCAGTGAACGGTATGTGGAAACCGTGGGGAGTTATGATAATTGCCCCAATTCCGCTGCCATAAGAGTTAACAGCACAGTCAAAAATCATCTTCCACTGGGAGCCTATCTCAAGACCTTCATCGGGTAATGTCTCATCACAATATTTCATTTTCAGAAACATGATGTCTTCGTCAGGAAATTCAAACTTTATCGGTTAGTAATCATCAATCGGCTGCTCTGCGAGATATTCTGACAAAATACTTCCCTTAATGGCCTTTTGGGAAACATATTAAATATCGTATTCTGTCAGGACCATCTGCCACCTAGCAATTCTTTCTGAAAGTGCTTGCTTCTCAAACACGTACTTAATCAGATCCATCTTCGAAATCAGCATGGTTGTGTGATTCAACATGTACTGCCTTAGGCGTTTGGCTTCCTAAGCGAGTGCACAACACGTCTTTTCTAACATTGAGTATCTGGTCTCACAATCTGTGAACTTCTTACTCAAGTAATAGATAGCATGTTCTTTTCTGCTCGTCTCGTCGTGTTGACCAAGAACACAACCCATGGAGTTATAAAGAACCGTCAAGTACATTATCAAAGGTCTTCCGGCCACCAGAGGCATCAGTATTGGAGGTTCCTGCAAATATTCTTTTATCTTTTCAAATGCCCTTTGGCAATTTTCATTCCAGACAACCGCCTAATCTTTCTTTAATAGCTTGAACAATGGTTCACAACTGGATGTAAGGTGAGATATGAACCTTGCAATGTAGTTCAACCTCCCCAGAAAACCATGAACCTCTTTTTCTGTTCTCGGCACTGGCATTTCTTGTATTGCTTTTATTTTTGCAGGATCGACCTTGATTCCTTTTTCACTGACTATGTACCCCGATAGCTTTTCTGACCTTACACTAAAAGTACACTTGTTCGAATTCAAACTCAATCTGAATTTCCTCAACCTTTCAAACAACTCTAAAAGATTAACCAGATGCTCTTCCTCTGTTTGTGACTTTGCGATCATGTCATCAACATAAACCTCAATCTCATGATGAATCATATCATGAAACAAAGTCACCATCACCCTCTGATAAGTTTCCCCTGCATCTTTTAATCCAAAAGGTATGACCTTATAGCAAAAAGTTCCCCATGGCGTGATAAAGGTTGTTTTCTACATGTATTTCGGGGCCATCTTGATTTGGTTATACCCGGAGAAGCCATCCATAAAGGAAAACACAGAATGTTGAGCAGTGTTATCAACTAACACATCAATGTGGGGGAGCGGGAAATCGTCTTTCGGGCTCGCTCTGTTCAAATCTCGGTAACCAACACACATCTTGACCTTACCGTCCTTCTTAGGTATAGGAACAATGTTAGCGACCCACGGAGGATAGTTCGTAACAGCAAGAAACCCGACATCCAATTGCTTCTAGACCTCTTCCTTAATCTTAACTGCCATGTCTGGTCTAGTTCTTCTCAATTTATGCTTTACAGGTGGACACTCCTCTCGAAGAGGTAGACGATGAACCACTATATCTGTATCTAGTCCTAGCTGTTGCACCCCAAAATTTGACCAACAATTATTTACCTATCAAGTGTTTGAAAGTTGATACCTTCATCAGAAAGTTCAAGAGATCCTCAGAGGAATTGGTTGAAACCAAGGTTGTGTGTCTCATAGCTTGAGAGTTGTGGGAGCCCCTCAGATAATTCTGAGACTTTGAGAATGAGCTTGAAGCTTTGAGAAAGCCTATGAGATTTCTTGAAAGCCATCATGAAGCCCAGAGAGGTCATTGTGCAAGAATTCAGAAGATTCAGCCATGAGTGGTGAAATTAGGGTTTTGACTGGGTCAACCCTAAGTCAACTGAAGATTTGGAGAAGGTTGAGACCCAATCCAAGGGCCATGAGATCATGGAATGATGCATAGAGATGTTATAAAGATGATTCCTAGACCAACTCATCATGATTGAAGAGTTTGAGAAGTTTTGAGTTAGGGTTTCCAAGGATTGACAGTGAAAAAACCCTAATTTGACCCCTATCTTCCAGGCAGTTTCAGCTCAAGATGTGATTGATATCTCATCTTTCCCATAACATTAATGTTGTAGAGCTTGTTCATAGCTTTAATTTGAGTGGTAGAAGTCCTTGATAGGAGTTGCAGAGCTCAAGTTATGGTTTCGACAAATTACAGGTCAACTGAGGTGTGTGAATCTGGGTCCTTGAAAGTCACCCAACTTGCAGACAACTTTTGCCCTAGTAGGATGATTCCTATGATTTCTTGGTCAACATGAATGTTGAATAGAATCTTCTTAGATTTCTAGAGAGTACTATAAATCCTTGATAGGATTTGTAGAACTCAACTTATGGATCGAGCAAGACAGGGGTATTTTGGTCATTTGGAAGTTATGGGTCATTTTAAGCAAAGGCCATATCTCCTATTTCCAAGCCTCAAATGAAAAAAATCAAAACATCAAAGTTGTTCAAAATGGGATTTTAAGCTTAGAAAAAAGGTCATGAGTTATTGAAAGAGCTTGTAGCAAGGATTTTCATGATTGAGTAAAAATGACCTAAAATGGCTTATAAGTTAAAAAAGTTGAAATGAAATTTTGGTTTAGGAGATGTACAAATCCAAAATAGGTCATCCAATATGTCATTTTGACTCCAAACATTATTTTAAAAACAATGGTTCAAGTAGAATTTTGATTTGAGGTCTTAAAATGGATGTTACTTTGTAAAATTCATGCTTGCATATTAAGGAACCTTTGAGAAACTTGGCATAAGGCAAGGTTTAGCTTGTTTTTTCACTCATTCAATCCCAATATCTCATGTAAGGAGTTTTTGACACAAGATTGAAGGGTTTAAGGCATGAAAGGAGATAATGCAATATGTCATGACAAGAGAAGTTCCATGACTTTCTAAATGATTCTCAAAGTTTCTAGATGAGTCTAGACTCTTCCATTGGTTTCTATATATTGGTTAGATCACAATGTGGTCAAGGTTGGTGATGGTTGATGTTGAATCCATTTTTCAAATCATATTGAATTTTTTCTCCATTTTTCCCACACTTTCACATTTTGGAATTTCCATTTTTTTTCAATCTTTTTTTTCTCTCACTTTCCATACTTTTTCTCTTCACCAATCAATTACACAACAATTATAGAGATGGTTCATCATTTTTTTTTTGAGAGAATTGGAGCAAGAGGAACCTTGTAGTAACATGAAAAAGTGGTGAAAACTCAAATTCCAATTTTCACTTTTTCATCAATTCAAGACTTGTCAAGGCTTCAAACATATTCACCAAGTATTGTTGAGTGATTCTACATAATTTTCCAGAAGAATTCGTGCTCCATTGAAGCTCCACAACTCAATTTTCAAAGGTATCGAAAAATCAACATTACTCACTAATTATGCATTCTTTTTACACTATTGTTACATATTCAACATCCCCTTGGGTAGTAGATGGTTTCTGGTAAAGAAAGAAGAGTTTTTACAACAATTTGGTGTTCTTGAAAGTTTGAGATTCATATACGGTTTTGGAGTTAAAGGCCATTTCAAGGGAAAATAGTGGTATATTTGGATTCCTCTCGAAAAATCCCACAAGATTCATCTAAAGAACATTGCGTTTGGTCAAGTATTGAGGGAGATAGGTGCTCCCGAAGTTTTCCGGCCATAGCCCTCACCGCCGGTCGCGCTACTGTTCACGTTCAGCAAAAAAAATATCCAAGGAAGAAGACAACGTTTCCACCGTTGGATCGCGTCTTCCCCTTTGACTTGGACTCATCATCCAGCGCCCAGGATTGATACACGCGCGCGTCCCAGTCAGCCTCATTAATTGAGGTGGCACGCCAACTCAGCGTTTTTGACTCCCCTTACCCCAGTTCGATTCCTGGCCATGACAGTTTTTATTTATTCACTCATTTCCTTATGTTTCTCATATATTCATGTTCTTATCATGTTTCTTTTATTTTTTCTGTTTTATATGCTGACTTCAAATAATCATAAAAAATAGGAAAATTAGTCTTTTTGATCCCCATTTTTTTGTACTGAATCTTTAAGATGTCTAGGATTTAATAAAACTGGAATTATAATTTTACCATTTTTTTACATTTTCTTTGGAGTTTTTACACTTGGGTCGTCATAAAAAGGCCAATGCTGGTGCTATCATTTTGTTGAATTTCTTTGACCTATCAAAACACAATTTAAATGTCAATCCTTTTGCAGGGATCTCATTCACACGTTGAGGTATTGTGATATATTTTTGTGGGAATTTTATTGTACCATTTTAATTGGTTTTGGATGCTTTCTTTAACATGCTCCACTTTAATCTTTCCTTTGGTATACAGGAGATATCTTGCAATGTTTTCATCTTGTTTGACCATTTATCTTTGGATATTTTTGTGGTATCTCTCACCCCTGGTTTGTGGCTTGATGTAGGGAATTGGAGATTTTTATTTGAATTTTTTAGCACCTTTTGCTATTTTTCTTATGTTTTGTATTCGAACTTGTAATTTGGACTTCCGAACGGACTTTATTTTTGTTAAGGCCCCAACGGCCGCTTTGTGTTTGCGTGATGAACGCCGTGGCTTATATTTCTTATTGTAGATAGGTTAGAGGTATTGAAAGACCCTTAGGTGGCTGTTATTTGTATGTGTAGCTTTCCCGATTATCGACTTGTTTGCATGATAGCACGTTGCGATTCCAAATAGTGGATTACGCGTTTCATTCGGAGTTTTCACTCGATTCTTTGCATTTGATCACTTGGTATTTTCTTATTCCATCCATGAATGGGCTTGAGGTTGAGATGAACCTTCCTCCCTCCTTTGCATTGCATTTACCATTGCTATATTCATGTTCACTTGTATGCGGTTATTACTTGTATTTCTGTTTCTTCCTTTCGTTTCCTTTCCCGTAGGACTTCCATTCTTCCTTGTTCAAGGGAGGATGTGATAGACATTAGGAGTTAACCCATGCATGATAACATTAGGGTAGATTTTATTCCCTTTTAACCCTAGGATTTATAGAGTGTCATCTCTTCTTCCTTCAAAACAACAGAAAAACATTAATAAAGGTTATAACAGAGATTAATTCATTTCTTCCGTCAAAAGATTTGAACAGACATCAACCTTTTTGCAATAAGAAAACCCTTGTTTAAGGTGAGATTTTTCATAAAAGACACTTGAACATCTTGTGTCATGCGTAGCCCGAACTACGTTTGCTCTGATCTTCCATGCTGTGTGGAAGTACGTAGGCATAGGATGCGATATCCTAGCGAGCAACCTTCCCCACCTTCACCCGTAGTTAGGCCGAACTACGTTGACTCTGATTTCTCATTCTCTGATGAGAATACGTAGGCATAAAGTGCGACGCTTTGCCGAGTCATTTTTCTTTTCTTTTTCAGCCAGCCTTGATAGGTAGATAGATTATAACCAACCCGTCCAAGTAAACAAACAAGCGAGGATCCCGTCGAGTACGACGGACGTGAGGGGTGCTAATACCTTCCCCTTGCGTAACCGACTCCCGAACCCAGACAATGGTTGCGACGACCTTGTCTTACCCTTATTCGTCAGGTTTTTCCGATCGTTTCCTTTCCCGCTCTGAGGGATAAATAACGAAAGGTGGCGACTCTTCTGTCATGCCGGCACCTTATTTTCGCGCAAGCGACACTAGCATATCCTCGTATTACCAAGCGAAGACGTCTCTGTACTCTCGGAGCATATCTACCAGTCTTCTCTTGACATCATCTTCTAAAGCAGCCTCAATTCTGACCTCTTTCTTGTCTTCCTTTGTACCCAGGTTGACGACTTCAATCTCTTCTTGATGAGGCATAATGACCTTCTCTTCCTGTCTCAGCAGTCTGGCGAGCTCTTCAGGAGGTCTTCGTCTTCATCAATCTCTTCTTCAGCTTGAAAGATTGGATTGTCAAAGTCATACAAAGTCATAAACGAGTCTGAATCGGTGGCATCTGCGATGTGAAACCTGCATGATGATGATTTGATGCTTAAAATGATATGGAAACAAGCACAAACCACATTGCCATCTTATTGTTAAAATAAAATAAGAAGAATAGGGATCAAAACATTTGAATTCATAAATACGCCTTTTGATTAATGATAAAAGAAAATGTTCAAACATAAACAAGATAGGGCCCTACAAATGAAAACCACTACGTCCCGGGGAGAACGCAGGGCCACACACATAATCAATACAGATAAATTACTCTTCAAATGAAACTTGGACAACTTCCTCGATGGTCCAGTTGCTCAAACTTTGGCCAGGAACACACAACTGAATCCATGCATCCATGTCACAATCACTGTCCCCTTCTTCTTCAGATACGACGTTGATTCTATCAAAGATCACCCCACCACTTGTAAATTGCACCGGTCCTCTGTACCTTGCAGCACTCTGTGAGGAGGAAGATGGGTTGTATCCCAATCCAAATTTATCCTGCTTGTTGGGGATACTAAGCACCTGACCCCATCCTTGGGAGGAACCAGACTCCATCATCGCACGAGCTTCTTTGAAAGAAGACATCGAAATATCGGGAGTTCTGTCAACCATGGAAGGCTTCTCTTTGACTTGGACCGCTTCAAATGCTTGGCATAAGGTTTCGTGAATTTCCCCATCAATTTCAACAAACATGAAGGACTACAGCTGACTAATCATTATGTCTTCTTCACCACAGACGGTGACAATATTTCCACCAACCATGTACTTCAACTTCTGGTGTAAGGTCGATGTGACTGCGCCTGCAGAATGAATCTAAGGTCGACCTAACAAATAGCTGTATGCAGGCTAAATGTCCATAATGTAGAAAATAGCATTGAAAATCTCCTCACCTACTTGAATAGGGAGAGTAACTTCACCAAAAACAGATATTCTCGTTCCATCAAACGCTTGCACAACAAGATCGCTAGGAGTACATATCACGCCTTGGGTGTCTAACTTCATTAAGGCTTTCTTGGGCAACACGTTGAGTGAAGACCTAGTATCCACCAAGACATGCGGCAAGTCTGCCCCTCTGCACTCAATAAAGATGTGCAAGGCGTGATTGTGATTCCTTCCCTTAGGAGTCAGGTCCAAATTCGTAAACCCTAAGCCATTACCAGCATTCACGTGGACTACAACCTCCTCAAGTTGGTTTATGTAAATCTCCTACAGCACATACGCTATTTTTAGAATCCTCAAAACGGAATTCTTGTGTGCCTCTGAGCATAATAACAAATATATAATTGAAATTTTGGAAGGAATCTGTTGCAGATGATCAACAATCTTTTAATCGCTCTTTTGAATAAGACGCATGAACTCTTCGGTGTCTTTCACCAGAGACTCTTTCTCTCCTTATTGTGAACTTTCTTCTACAACAGATTTTCCTTTTCCTTTGTCAGGCCTCTCGACATTAGCTTCTGGCAGTGAAAACACCCTACCACTTCTTGTCATTCCACTAGTTCCAATCAAATTATCAACATATGAACCATCAGACGACATTCCCCTCAACTCTTGTTTTTGTCCGTTACAAAAGACCCCACCCCCTAATTCCAGGGGATGGCTTTAATACTTTCATACGACACTAGTCCTGCTTTGGTGATTATAACAGTCGCTGGCCTTGGCGGCGCAGATACGTTAATAGTTCTGAAAGGGATCGAGATTGTAGCAATCTCATCCTGCTCTTGGTTAACCACCTCCACATCGTTTCGTTCTTTAATTCTGTCAAACTGTAAGACCCCTTCATTCATCAAGCATTGAACATGATTCTTCAAATCTTCACAACCTTCGAGGTGCACTGCACACCCTTCACAATTTTCCCCACAGCCCGAAAAAACTCCACCTTTCAACAACCTGCTTTTAACAAAGCTCAATGGCGTTCTCAACTTGGCTACGTCCATTACCAAATTCAGCCCTTCTTCTTCAACAATAGCGTTGACACCGGCCGCTCCATGATTGGGCATCGGGTTCTGAACAACATTAGGCGCATCATTAGTAAAGTTAATTGCCTTGCTATCAATAAGGTCTTGCACCTTATGCTTGAAAGCCTTGCAATTATCTATATTGTGACCTGGAGCGCCTGAATGGAAGTCACATCTGGTGTTCGCATCATAACCCGGAGGTGGTGCGCCAGTCAGAGGTGCCAATGTTCTCTTCTGAATCAGTTGAAGTTGAAGTAAATGCTGTAAAATTTGTGAATACGACATAGGTGGAGTGTCAAACGGCCTATTCATTGTTGTTCCACGGTCATGAAACCGTCGTGGTGTATAGTTCTGTTGTTGTTGTTGTTGTTGTTGTTGTTGAGGTTGTTGCTGAGGTGCTGCATGAATAGTGATGCTTGCAACCTATGGCTGCTGCTGATATTATTGTTAGCGTAAAACCCTATTCCTGTTCTTGTTTCTGTACCATGGAACTACATTCATTTCACCTTCCCTCTTCTTGTTATTACCAAAAGTCTTTCTCCCTCCACCGGATGTGGATCCATCTCCTACCTGATTTTTTCCTAGCTTAATACCATTCTCAACTCTCTCACCAGAAATAATCAGATCTGAGAAATTGCCTGACATGTTTCCAATCAGCTTTTCATAATATATCCCTGGCAACATTGCCACAAACATATCAATGAGTTCTCTCTCAACCATTGGTGGCTGAACTCTCGCAGCTAGCTCACGCCACCTTTGGGCATATTCTTTGAAACCCTCATTGCTCCTTTGAGGAAGATTCTGCAGTTGGACTCTATTCGGCGCCAAATCACCATTGTATTGATAGAGACAGACGAAGGCCTCCCCAGAGTCCCTCCAGCTTCTGAGGTTGGTCCCCTCAAGGCCCATGTACAAGGTCCAAACAAACTGTCTTGGAAGAAGTGCATCAACAACTTTTCATCATCCGAGTAGGCGGACATCTTCCTGTAGTAAGATCAGAGGTGTACTCTGGGACAGGTCGTCCCTTTGTACTTGTCAAAGTCAGGCACTTTGAACTTCGGCAGAATCTTCAGACCTGGAATCATCCCCAAGTTAGACATATCAAGACATAAAGAATTCTGATTCTCCAAGTTTTTCATCTTCTCCTCTATCATTCTAAACCTCTTGTCTGCATCAGACTACAAACCCACACCTAAATCTCCCATAGAAAAGACATCATCTTGTTCATCCTCCTCCCACTATGGACCGACATTACCATGTACAGCGCCCGTTGCACCTGGAATATGAGCTCCTGGTTGATTACCTCCGCCCGGAGGAATAACAACAATTGGCATAGCATTGGTTTGAGGAGTGCCATTGTCAGCTGGCGGAGCAACAACAATGGTCCCACCGTGAAAAACTCCACTTCCATCAACCCTAGCAATCAAAGGTTTAAAAAGCGTTCTCAACTGCTCTTGGCCGTTAGCGACCCCTTGCATAAGATCCATGAACTGTACCATGCGATCTATGAACTCTTGTAACTCAAGTTGAATCTGATCCATTGCTTTCTGTTGATTTCCCCTAGTCGAGTAACGGTGAATTGTCTGGTCTGCAATCCTGAAACACTACTGAGAGAAAAACCACAGAGAGAATAAGGTTAACGAAACCAGAACACCTGCAATGCAATATGATAAATGATGCAAAATGTAAGCATGTAAATATGATTTAGGGAAATTTTCCTCTTGATTCTAGTTCCACAAAAAAACAAGAGAATGAAGAACCGACGGATGGGGCCACGGAATCCCTCTCATAAATAAAAGGAGCATCAGAGTTAGCACATACAACATAGCACCAAGGAACACAACAGAGTCATCAATACGACCTCATCCAACAATCCTGGTGATGGTCGAAATACAAGATAACAACAAATACAGAATAACAAAGGAGAACTGCATCAAGCACGGTAGCTAGTCTGGAACTCTTTTAATAACTTCTTCGTATCCAGATGATCAGGTCGGGCAACTAACTCCTGAATAAGAAACTCCCTTCTGCTGATGACATCCTTCAAGCCTTGAGCATAGTCTTCCCAAGCACCTTCTCCGAAAGCATCTTCAAGTTTGCGCTTCTTTAGATCTGCTTTTAACTTGTATTCCTCCAACGTTGCAAGAGCTTCTCGTAGCTTGCGATCGCTTTCATACTGACGAGATGATTCACCTGGATCTTTTCCATCTTTGATTCAGAGTTGAGTCTTCAACCTGTCAATCTGCTGACGAAGCTCATCCTCACTCTCCTTGTTGTTGGTCAAGATGGCATTCCACTGAGTGTTGAACTTTGATATCTCCAAGTGCGCTTTCTCTAGCTCCTTCTTCTTCCCCTTGAGGGATTTACCCATGCTTCTCAAGTCTTGACCAAGACGTTCTCTGACATGAATTTCTTCAATCAATTCCCTCCCCATCTTGTTCAGAGTCTCTGTCTTCATCTTGGACAGGTAGGTGGCTTCATTCTTCTCACTCCTGAGCTGAATAACCTCCTTCTCTAGTTCCTCATTCACTTTGCGTAGTTCTTCCTTCTCAGCCCATAGTTGATTGTACTTCTGAATGTCAACTACTGTCGGTTTTTCAACTACCAAAGGATATAAAGGCTCTCTGATCGGGAACGGTAACAACAACCTTTCAACCCTCTCTTGGATCCATTCAACATATGGCCCATAGGCTCTGCAATCACCTTTACCCAAGGCATGCTTTCCTCTCCGATGAATGTTACTCCAAGCTTGTTTCAAACTAGTTAAAGTATTATTATCATATTTTCTGACAGCAAGAGTGGGATTATAATTGATGCCACCTCTCCTTCCTATCAAGGGGACATTTGAGAAGCTTCCGCAACTGAAGATAATTTCACTACCAAGAAGATCTTTGTTGAACCATATAATATTCTCTGACGTTAAGCCCATGAGCCTCTCTGACCTGTCAATTGTGTTTGCCATATCAATAAAGGGTCCAAACTTAGGCAGATGTGAAATAAACCATTTGTATAGGAGTGGCGCACAACAGGAGATATTCTTTCCTCGTCTGTTCTTATTCTTGTGGTGGATTAATTGGTAGACATCACCTAAAAGAGTTGGTACAGAATTATTAGAAGCAAAGATGTGGAAAGCATCCAAATCAATAAAGTAAGGTATATTGGGAAACAGTACTATCCCATATATGCAGAGAGCCAAGATTGCATTGAAAACCACCCAACATCCCTCCTTTGCAAAGTGTTGAGCTCTACTCACCAAAAATGGTAGTGGGAAGCCAGGTACTCCATTCCTCCGTACCATCTTTCCATCCAATTCAGAAACATCCAAATGAAGAGCATTGGCTAGCTTGGTCAAATCAGGCTCCTCTTTAGAGTGATAGAAAGGAATTTCTTCAAAGATAGGAACTCCCACCAACTGAGCAAACTCCTCCAAAGTTGGCAATAAAACATATCCGTGGAACGTGAAGCAACACAACTGAGGATCATAAAACTGTAGCAACGTGTAAATACCTCCTGACTCAAACTTGGAGACCTTACACACAAAGCTCAGAATCTTCCCATACTCATTTCTGAAGTCTTCCATCACACTACTATCAGCCACAGAAATAAGCATAAGCAGAGGTCCTATCTCTGGTGTTGGGAATTTGTACAGAACACCCTTCTTCAAATCAGGCTCCATAATGATGGTGGATTAGATTACTAGAATCAAAAGGAAAATGTGCACCTGAAACACAAATACATGCAAATGTTAAAATGCAAATGAATATGCAAATGCGAACAGGGGATCAAGAATGTTGTGGTGCTGACTGAGTTGAACCAGAGCTTCGCTTCAGCGAGAAAATACCGAAACATCAAAAGACCAAAGTATAAGATCTTCATAACATCAGAGATCAAAGGTCCACATTGATAAGAAATATGGGTAGGTTGGAGGTCAATTTTCCTGCATAACCCTCCCACTCATAAGGTATGGACCTAATATCTGACAAGGTTCGATATCCTATGCGGTCGTCAGCGTCACAGACTTTCAAGAAACGATGATACGTTCACCATTTCTGGTTTGGCATCATACTCTAACAAAGCGGCCTCACTTAACTGACTCTCAAATAATCGGTCTCCAGAATCGGCAGTTTCCAGATCCAACACCCCCTCCCGACCATCGTACATGATAGGATGTCTTTAAAGAAAACATCGTCTGAACGCGAATTTCATGAGGACTAGTGCATGCCAAAACATACAGGTCCATCACTACTTTCCACTCTAATGCTATGTATATCCTCAAGCCTGGGTTTTGGCTTATCTCTCAAAGGAACAGTCCCACCCAACAACACAACAATATCATGATAAAAAAGTGCAGAAAATAAAATGCAAATGCAAAACTGTACAAATGCAACACATATACACACCCACAGACAAAAACACACAAGCGCTAGGATTGACTCGCATAGGGGATGAGAAGAATCCCCAGCAGAGTCGTTAGCTGTCGCATCGCTGCGAAAAGGGGCCGACAAAGACAGAAGAGTCGCCACCAAACATTATTTATCCCAAAAGAGAGGGAAAGGAAATGATCAAAGAAACCTTAAGAGAAAGGGAAAGACAAGGTCATCGCAACCAAATCTAGGGTTCGGGAGTCAGTTACGCAAGGGAAGGTATGAGCATCCTTCACGTCCGTTATACTCAACGGGATTCACGCTTGTTATCTAATATATGGGTGAAAACTATCTAAGAGCTACTACTAAACGGGGGGAAAGAAAAGAAAAGAGACTCGATAGGATATTGCCACCCTATGCCTACGTATTCCCTCGTGCAATGGGAAAGTCAGAGTCAACGTAGTTTGGGAAACTACGGGTGATGAGAGGAAGGTTGCTCGCCAAGACATCACCGTCTCGTGCCTACGTATCCTCATCGAGTATGAGAAATCAGAGAAAACATAGTTCGGGCTGACACGACCACTGGTTGGTTCAAGTGTTTTAACCGAGTAGGGTTAAATATTCGTTATAGCAGTTAGGGACGACACCTATTTGCGGTAGAACTAAGACTTAACACACTCTTTTTGAAAATGATTTTCAAAAAATCCCGAAGGATAAAAAAAGGTTTGATATTTTTGTTTGTGTTTTTTATGAGAAGAAGTGAATTGAGTTAGATTTGAAACTCATGTTGCACTAAAGACTATGACTTGAGAGCGAATGCATCGCATATCACCCAAAGGGAATACGCTAAACACTTTAGACATGGTGAGAGGAGGCCCACCACTTATCATTCCTCAAGTACTTAAGGCTCGTAGCTACAACAAGTTTTAACCTTTATTAAGTGTCTTATGAAGTTATGAGATGAGAAGAGAAGACACAAAACTCTAAGGGGAACTGATCAACCCTAATGTTATCATGCAATGTGTTCCTAAAGTTGGGATTAAAAAGGGAACTACCTAATGTTATCATGCAAAGGATTGAAAGCCTAATGTCTCTCCTACTCCCATCTTAAACAGAGAGACTAGGAATCCTAAGGGATCATGGCAAGAAGCACAAGTAAACACATAGCAATTCAATCACAGATGAAAAGAGAAATGACAGATGAAAGTGACTTAAACAAGTCAATGTAATAAGAGATGCAAACATGAAATGCAAACACAAATGCAAGAAGACTCAACAAACAAAAGAGACTCAAACACCAGAATAATTCATATTAAACAAATCAACAAGAGGTGGCATGAAATGGGAGGAGCAAGCTCCTACAAACATCAACCATCAATCACCAAAGAAGAATGATGTCATCCTAAGATGTACATACAAAGAAAAGAGGGAGGAAAAATGTAGGGCAACCACCACTACAAGCACATCTCAACCATATAATTCTTGTAACACAAGTAAAACAATGCAAACAAAACAATGCAAAACAATCACCAATGTTCATGACAAACTCAAAGTGTACACATGGACACCAAATCATCATGAACAAATGATAAAACCACTTGAGCAGAAGTGAATCATCAAGAGGAAAGCCTCAAATCAAACTTAAAACAAGAGGCAAGGCACAAGTATGATCATATGAAGTGAAGGAAACAAAGTTCTAACACAATTTCAACACTTAGAACAAGTGGAAAAGCATGATTCCAAAATGACTTGTAATGCAAGCTACACACTCAAATGACCCATGACAAGATAAAACAGCATCTCAAGTATGTTATAATAATGTAACAAAGCTCAAAAATATGCATATGGGATCAATCAAGATTATATCCCAAAGTTTTAGGTCAAACTAGCATGTGTAAACAACCCTAAAAGGACTTGACTTGCAAAATTCACCAAAAATAGGAGAAAGCTTCAATAAATGACAAGTAAATCACCAAATCAAGATTGATCAATCATCAAACATAATGCCAAAGTTCAAGTTCAAATTCAACTCAAGGCACCACCAAATAATTCCAAGAAGGTATAGTGTTCCACCTTATCGAGGGTTTGTCGAGGGTCAAACAAAAGCAATTTAAAAACACGTGAAAAATGAACATAAATGAACCAAGTCAACCCTCAAAGATGCTTCAATTCATCAGCTAAATGATGGAGAAGAATTGTTCATAGGGGATGTAGGATCAAGGTTCAAATGATTAAGCTCGAAACTAGGGTAAACGATAAAACACATCAATTTGTAAATTCCAAATAAAATAAGAAAATAAATGGAAAATAAAAATAAAATATATGAACAATTAATTAACACATTAAACTGTCAGGAAAATAATTTTGTGGATTTTTGTGAATTAAATAGCTAATTTTAAAAGATAAAAATGAAAACTAGAGAGAAAATAAAAATAAAATAAAGGAGCAAGCAAGAGGGGTGAATTCAGTAAGAACCAAATACACTGCATCCTGTGTAAAACGCAACTGGGCTCACAAATGGTGGGTGTGGTTAGCAAAAAGGTAAGGCCCAAAGACCAAATGGTGGCTGAGTTAAATGAAACTCTGTGTTTCATTAATCCCATGTGGAATTCAACGCAGACATGGCATGGTCAAACCAATCAGAATGAAACACAACACACAGTAAAAAATTCAATGCAAAGCCACATCAGACTAGCCTGAAAAACAACCAGACGCCGGAGCTAGGGCTCCAGTCGTCTTCTCTGGCCAGCTCGCCGGAGATCCGGCCTGAAAACTCAATAAAAATGGTGGAATCTTGTACCATTCAAAAGCTCTTTTCACAAGGAACCCAAATCTACCAATCATTTTCCAAAAAGGTTCCTAAATAAGTTAGAATCAGGCCACGAATTTTGAACATGTCAACTGAAATCTCATCATACAAGCGTGAAAACATGTCAAACATTGCCTATGTTGCATAGGACTTCAAATGCAAGCCATAATGAGCCTAATACAAGTCTAGAATGAGAGAAATAAGTTGAAGAAAACCTATCAAACGGATTAGTACCGTTGAATCTTCAAACCTCAAGCAAGCTTTAGTTTATCACCTTTAATCTCTTCCTTTAGCTTCACTGATGATGATTCCAGCCAATGTTTGAAGCAAAACCTCAAGGAATGCAAGATTTGAAGAAATGAATTTTGGAGAAATTTTGGAGCTCTCTCTTCTCTCTCACACAGCTGCACTAGTTCTGAGCATCTAGGGCAAACATTTGACTCTTATATGAGGGCTTTGTAGTGATCATGCAGGCCCATGTTTGCTGCATTGTATGATTTCAAGTTTTTGGCCTAACATTTCAATTTACTCATACACACGGGTTAGGCATTTTTCACTCATCAATGGGTTAGCAAACAAGCATTTGAGGAGTGTAGAAATGAACCATGTAATCTTTAACTATGTAGAATCAATTGGGATAAAGTTTTATGTAATGACTTTTGTAGTGAAAAATGTGAAAAAGTGGCATATAACATCCTTTCATGTTGGTCCAAATATGTTAAAGAATAGAAATACCAAATTTTGATGACATTATAGTGTGAAAAATTCAAAAACAAAGTCATTTGGGTGACTTGTAAATGAAGAAAGCCAAACCATGTCTAAAAGTTCAATTTTCACCTTAAAAATGGCCCACATGATCACATAATCCACCAAACCTCATGGAAATCAAGCTCATTATGAAGTTGAATCAATATGACACAAAATTGGATTTGAGGTCTCCAAGTTCATGGAATTGACCATTGAAGAAAATGACCTATAATGAACTTTCCCAAAATACCTTTGCCTTATGAAGACCATAACTTGAGATGTACACATGAGTATGAGGACTTCTAGGAATTTTTAGAAATCTAAGATCATGAGGAGCAACTTTCATGTTTTCTTGAAAGTGAGGAGAAACTTGGTTCCATGTCAAAAATGCTTTGGAAGTGAGTTGACTTTGAGTTGACAAAAATTCTCTTCATCTGAGGACACCAACTTTATGACACCGTAACTTGAGATGTACAAACTCAATGGATGAGTTCTTGTACTCAAAATAAAGCTTGAAAGATACTCAACAAGTCCCATGTTTACATGAAAGTGAGGTTGAGCTTGCATCATAGGGAAACTTGTCCTTGAAGTTAGGCACTAAAGAAGGGGATTTTACACTGAAATCATCTGCAACCCTAATTTAGCAACTCCTTGAACTCATGAATCTCTTTGATTTGACCTTAACATGACATCCTAGATGTATTGGGATGACTTCCCATGTCTCAATGACCTAGAACCAAGTCTTGAACCCTCTCAAGTCCACAGTTGACTTTGGGTTGACCAGATGAAACCCTAGCTCCACATCCTTTGACTGAGGCTCTTGTAGGTGAATTGTATGACCACAAAAACTTCATAAAGACCCCTCAAGACACATATTGATCTTTTAAACCATGTTTTATCCAAGTAAGTAAATTCATGAACCTCTGATGATCCTTAAGATAGGAAGTGACACCCACACACAAACTTCTCTTCTCAAAGAGCTTTGAAACCCAACCCTGATGCTAATGAAACCTTGATGACTTGCCAATGATATCCTTGCTTGCTTGAAAAAAGAAGCTCCCCTCTTGAATGGAAAACACAACACCTCTTGATCCCCTGATAAGAACCAATGCTATGCAAATGCTAAATGAAAATGAAATATAAGCCAAGTCAAAAGAAAAGGTTGGTCAAATTTTGGGGTACAACAAGCTTAACCATCATCATCTTCTGGATTTTTATTGGTTTTTGATTCTTCTCAAGTGATTACCTCAAGCTTCTTCAGTGCAAATTCGTATTTGGAGATTTTGTCGCAATTTGCACGATTTCACTACGGTTCGGTTGAAAATTCTGATTTCTATGGTTTTCTTTGATTAGATTCATCACAATTCACTTACAACAACATCCAAGGTGAATCTCAGCCTTGCAGGTTGGTTATCCTTTTCTCATTTTACTGTTTTGATCAATTCCGCTTTGTTCGCGATGTAGATTTGATAACTTTTTGTATGCAAATTGATTGTACAATTGTTTCATTCTTCTTATTGATGAATTAAATGATTCAATTGATGTCTAACTGATGTTTTTGAACTTCATTTTCATGCACAAATGTTTACCATAGCATGTGGATGATTGAATTAAGTTTGTTCTTCAAGGAATGAACTTAATCTTGTATAATCAATAATTCACACTTTTGCTTTGATGATTTTTCATCTCCTTTGGAAAATTGTTAGCATATCACTCCCTTGTGATTAATTAATCAAAACTTTGTTTCGATTGGTTGATTTTCCCCTCTTCCTTCTCTTTTCAATCCTTTCGGAGCTTCGCTCTCTCGTTCCCCCGCAGAGTCAAAGATTTGCAACGCGCTGGAGCTCTGTACAAGTTTGCGTCGTTATGTTGTCAGTTTCGCTTTCCTTTCTACACTTTGGTGTTAGAGTAGGAATAAGAGTGGAGAATTCCTACATTCATTCTGATTATTTTGGGTAGGGGATGAATGACCCTGTGCCTGGAAAAGTCATCTCTATCTCCTTACTGTACCATCTTCTTTTTTCCCAGTAGAGTCAATCCTTTATCACTTGCACCTTAATCTTGGTCTCTTGGTTGGAATTCCTCCTTTCAATTCAAAACCTTTTCCTTTTGGCCAATCACTATTATTGGATTCCCCAGAAGGTTTGTAATTAGTCATTTCTTTGGCTAGTCAACTGTTTTTTGGTTAAAGTCAAATTATCCTCTTCCCTAGTGAAGTCAATCCTTTTTTCTCGGTTAAACACAATTTAGCTGTCAAAACCTAGTTTTCATCGGTGTTCACAACCTTCTCTTGGTTCTCTCTCCTACTTGTTTGGTTAATCACTTCTTGTTAGTTAATCACCAATTTATTTTTTCTCAGTTAACCACAGCCTATCTGTTAACATACTGAGTTTTCTTTGGGTTAATCACCTTCTTCCAGTTAATCAACCATTCTTTGGTTAATCACAGTCCGCCTGTTAAAACCAATCTCTCTTGAGTTAATCACCTTCTTTTCGTTAATCACTCATTCTTTTCGGTTAATCACAGTCCATCTGTTCAACACCGAAATTCCTTGCTAATGGCAACCTTTCTTTGGTTCAAACACTCGCACCTTTGGGTTAATAACCTTTATTTGGTTAAAATACCCTTTACTTCGGCCAAGTACTGTTTGTTTAGTCAGTGTACCGTTATTTGGGTTACAACTTTCATTTGGTTCCACACCCGTCCTTTGGGTCCCAACCTTCGCTTGGTTCTACACCCGTTCTTTCGGTTAACCACTATTTACCAGTTTACACACCGAGTATCCCAGAGAGTCAAACACCTTTTTTTGGTTCAGTACTCTCTTTCTTTTGGTTCATCATAGTCCGTTTATTGACATCAACCTTTTTATCTTCCTACAAAGTCTTACTCTTATTTTTCTTTGGTTAATTACTGCTTGTCAGTTAATGCACCGAGTCCCCACGTGGATCTTACCTTTACCTTGATTCTTATCCTTTATTCCTTTATTCTGCTGGTTTCTACACCATTCTTTTTTTATCCCCTGTGGATTTATCATATTGCCTTCATATTCCTCAGTAGAGTTTTCTTTTGCCTTTCTCTCTTGGTTTTGACACCACTTTTTTTGTATCCCTAGTAGGGTCTTGCTTTCTTTCCTTTGCTTTTGGTTTTGACACCGCTTCCTCTCCCTTTTTCTCTCTGTTCTAGTTCCCCGAACTACGTAGACTCTGACTTCCTCATTGCACTATGAGAGTACGTAGGCACAAGATTTTGAAATCTTGGTGAGCCACCTTCTTTCACCTTCTTCCATCCTTCTTTCTCTCTGGTCCGCCCAGATCTTCTTCCTTTCTTTCCCTAGTTCCATGAACTACGGAGCTCTGAATTCCTCATTGCACTATGAGGACACGTAGGCACGAAGGCCCCAATACTCCACGAGCACTTTTTTTCTTTTCTCTTATCTATTTTCTTTCTCTTTTTAGCTAGAAGTCTTTAGATAGATAACCCATCCAAGCCTAGAAAGCAAGCAAAATGGTTCCCATCGGGTACGATGGATACGTAAGGTGCTAGTGCCTTCCTTTTGCATAACTGACCCCCTTATCCGTTTCTTTTCTCTTGGGTTTTATCGATATTTTTCCTGTCCTTTGGGACTAAATAAAGTTCGGTGGCGACTCTGTTGTATCTTTGAGTGTGTGATTCACTCAGGTATAATCTCGCTAGCTTCAGCCGGCGACTCTGCTTGGAAATCCTTGCGCTTGCAAGTTGGCGTATCTCCTAGTTTTGTTTTCTTTCTTGCTTGTTTGGGTGTTTAACTTTATGCTTACTCGCCTTATATTTATGTTATTTAATGCATTTCTTTATTGCTTTTTAAATATTCATATGATGCATATTCTGGATATCTGTTATATTCTGCTGTTGTTGAGATGGGTAGATATTATTGGAAAGACAAGCTCTACCACCAGGCTTGAGCATACACATAGGATAGAACGTGGATAGTCAAGATGCATGCATTTTGCGCATTGGGTTGTCATGAGAGCCACATCCCATATCATGATTCGCTTGAGAATACTTTCGTCCTGCGAGAATTCGCTATGGTGGGGGGTTTTCACTTGAGTCCTATGGTTTGGGAGACCTTTTTAGGGACCACCTTGTTGTGTCTAGATCACACCTGTGAGAGGGATATTGAGTTTTTGCAAGAAACCAAGACTCTTCATACCTTTTGTTCTCTCACGCATGTCAGATTTTTGCAACGACATAGAATTATATGCAGATATTCAGATTATGCAAAATTGATTGTTCAGATTGTGTTTAGCTGCGTGATTCTTGTGTTGCATACCATTTCATAATGACCATTAACATCTTTGTATGTGCATCTCCAGGTTATTCGAGAGCTTATCCTTTGTTGGCATAATAATAGAAGATGAGTATTGGATGTAGGGGTATCTTTAGCTACAAGTTTGTGGAGCCTAAGCTGAAGACTTTGAGGGGTTTGGCATCTTGTCTGGTTGGAGATAACAGGGGTGTTTTCGGAGATGACTATGGAAACCTTTTTTCCATTCTTGACACTGAGGTCAACATTACTGCCATTCGTACACTTGTTCAGTTCTATGACCCGCCACTAAGGTGCTTCACATTTCAGGATTATCAATTAGCACCTACACTTTAGGAGTACTCTCATATCTTGGGGGTTGAGATCAAGAGTCAGGTTCCTTTTGTCTACACCAGTAGTTGTCAGAAGTTTTCTCTTATTGTTGAAGCTCTTTACACTAGTAAGAAGGACGTGGAAGATAATCTCAAGACTAAAGGAAAGGGTATTTGAGGGTTTGCTTCGAAGTTTCTGGTAGACAAGGTCGTTTCTTTTGCTGAAGTTGGAAATTGGAAGGCTTTCAACGCCGTGTTTGTTTTACTGATATATGGAGGATTTTGTAGATCAAGCTTCCATCAGTATTTTCTTATCCAAGAATCATGTTCCTACACTTCTTGCTGATACCTATTATTCGATTCATTCGAGGAATGAAAAGAAAAAGGGAACTATTGTATGTTGTGCTCCTATGCTGTACTGATGGCTCATGTCTCATCTTCTACAGAAAGGTCCTTTCGTTGAGAATAGTGGAAATCTCAAATGGTCTCAGAGGATCATGTCTCTTACTGCTGATGACATCCTTTAGTATTCTCTATCTTACGACGGTACCAGAATCATTCTTCATTATGGTAAGTTCTCCAATGTACCTCTCTTGGGTACAAAGGGTGGAATTAACTATAATTTGAGACTTGCCTTCTGTCAATTGGGGTATCCTATGCTTGACAGGCCAAATCCTAAAGTAGTGGAAGAGTTCATCTTTCATGAAGGGGTTGATGACATGGGATTGATAAAGAGGTTTAGTGTTGCATGGGTACAAGTTCACCGTGAAAGAAGAGATGAGTTGGGTAAGTATAGCAAAAGAAGCCTACACGCAATGGGTTAAGGAACGAGTCCAAGTGATCTTACTACCATTTCCTTTTGAGTCTTCCATGAATTCCAAGTTTCCTGAACTTGCCATTATTCCTCCATCTGAAGTTGATCAACTCAAGCAGACTATTGAAATGTTGAAGAAGGATAAAGTTGATCTTCGTTTCAATCTTGATAAAGTCACATCTGAGAAAGAAAGCTTACAGAGGGATCATCGCTAAAAGAGGGAGCTCATGCTCAAAGAGGTGGAGTTTGAACAGAACAAGCGGAGGAAAGTAGGTGATGCTTTGAAAAGTACTTATGATGGACTTGCCTCAAAGAAGAGAAAACTTGCTGACACTCAGTATCAAGCCCATAACAATGAGTTGAGCTACAAGAAGAAACTTCATAAATTCAAGGAAAGTTATCAGAGTATAAGACAAAGTTGTAAAGTGAACAAGATCGTCCTAACCAGTTAGTGAAAGACCTTTCTCAATGTCAAGTTGAGATCGATAAAGCCTTCAGTGATATTCAGAAGATGTATGATCAAGCACATCTGTACTGAGAGGAGATCAATCAGTCCAACCTAGAGAGTACTTATTGGGAGCGTCAGAGCTGCCATCTGCAAGTCCTCTTGGATCAGAAAGATGCATTTCTATAGGATCTTCTTCAGAGACCTAATCATTCTTTGTTGCGCAACCTCATAAAGGATGCGAAGTATTGGAGTGAGAGACATGATCTTCTAGTCAGATTTACCGAGCACGCACTGGAGGACTTACCAGGGTTGTCGAGGGATGCATATACTGATGTGCTGCCGCACAAGAATCCTTGGGTTGTTTTTCATTTCTTGTCTGTTTGTAGGGTGGTTTTTGATAGGATTCATGTTGATCTTATTGTATCCCAAAAGGCATATGTTTGAGTTGTATTTGAACTTGTACTTCTTTACCTCATGATTGAATAAAGAGTTTTTCTTGCCAGTTTATCTTTGTGCCTTTACTTATATGCTTTATGATTATTGATAACAAAGATTAAAACTCTCAAATTCCTAGAATTTAAAACTTTATTCTTGCATACATTGAATTCAATCATATTCATATGCATGTCCTTCATTTAGAAAAACAAAATTCTTACATTGTCAGTGTCCGCCTTGTAGCAAGACGACGACTCGACATCGCTATTTCACTCGCTCAAGCAAATCCAAGATCATGGCTGATATTGAACAAGAGAATGCTTCCTACAAGGAAACCTTAGCCCAGTTCCAATGTCGGATGGATCAGTTCCAGACCAACATGGATTTTATCATGGAGTTCTTTCATGCTTAGAAAGACGTTGTTGCTACTTATGTTATTGTAACTGTTACTGATGCAACTATTGTCACTCATGTGGTGATTCCTCCTCCTGTTGTCACTTCTTCTCCTGTTGTTGAAGCGACGGTTAGGACTATTGTTCAACCTATTGTTAACCTACCAAGTGCTCAATCTGGTGTGAATAGAATGCCTGCTGCCTTTCCATGGGGAATGCCTCTGAACTTCATTCCTCAGATTGCTAATGGTAGTGCCTTTGTTCCGTATCAACCTTTTGTAGCATCCATGCCCAATGGTAATTCTACTGCTTACCCTTGGGGCATGCCTACTCCGCTTCCAGCTCCAATGGTGAGTCATGATGATCACAAGATTCCTCAAGCACAAATTCGCCAGACTCCTGTGTGGATGACGTTGAAATTCCTGAGGAAGATGAACATATGTATATGGGTCCTCCTATTCATGTTCTGGTTTTCTCTCAACCTTCTCAAAATGTTGTTCAAAATGTTCATTCTGGAATGCCTTATTCTAAGGCATCCTCTGCTGCTGTAGTACTTCCTACTAGTTATCCGTATGGTTTTCAGATGGATCAGAATGTGTTAGAAGCCCAACTTTGCTTATTTGAACTATCAAATGTGGGCATCTTTCACTCCTTTTTGTAAAGAAAGTGTTAGAATCACTCTTGCTTTGGTTGATTTGCACCATCATGTGAAAATATCTTGGTTCCTTTGATTTGTGTGTTATTGTGCAAGAATTAGGCATGAAAAAAATGAAGAGTAATACACAAGAAGGATGACAAAGAAACCAAATTAGCATGCAAACGACAACAAGTTTGCACAGCGAACATGCTAGTGAAGCTTGCCAGAAAACTTCACAAAGCTCGCACATCAAAGTTTGCAGCGAAGGCCAGGAAACCCAATGTACTATTCATCCAAAAAGAAAAGGGACCTAAGTTCATTGTACGAAGGAGGCAGCGGACAACTCACTGGAGCGAAGAGGCAGCGAAGGTCTAGCGAACACTCCCAGACTTGAGGCAGTAAGTATTTGGACAAGAATTCGTTGTGCGAAGTTGGCAACGAAGCCTTTGCACTGTGAAGCATTCTTTGCACATCGAACATGTGGAAATCTGTCTGGGGAGTTTTCACAGAACATAGGCACTTCAGGTGCCAATTTGACTGTTAGCTAGGCGAACACTTTGTTTGCACTGCGAACATGACAACTAAGCAGGCCTTATATAAGTAGCTTGTGCCACTTTTTGTAAAAATATCTTTTTCTTTTGTACTTTCTTTTGAGAGGATTTTAACACCTAAAAAGCTTGTCTCTCCATTTCTCACCATCTATTAGAAAATTTCACAAAAAGAAGGTGGATTCCCATCCAATCTCGATTATTCGACTCAGATGTTGATCAACCTTCTTCCGAAACTTGTTGCTCAAGATATCATAGAAATGGGTGGCTAAACCCCTCTCTTGTCAAGGTTAGAGGTAGTTAGTTCAGATTTTATGTATTCTTCTCGATCTTTTGTATGTGAAGAATGTTGTGATCAATATAGATGAAGTTATTTGCTATCTTTTGTTATATCTATGGTTTGGATTGCTTTAGACATGAACTTTCCATGTCTTGACCTAATTTCTTCATCTATCAACTTTACAAATTCTAGACATAGGTTTGAAAGTTGATATTCGCTTTGTATTGATCTTAATGATTATTGTTTTGAGTGTTATTTAGAGAGATCATTTAGAAATGAACATTTTTGCGAGGATACGCGGTTATGTTGGTTGAAACTACGTTCACATATTTGATCGGTTGGATACGTTTAGGACGGATTAACGAACCCTAATCTTGACATGTTTTTATCAAACTTAGAACAAATTTTATTCTGTTTTAATTCTTGCAAACTCTTGTTACAAAAATAGAAACCATTTTAAAAAACCCCTTCTTAAATCATTAAACTGTTGAACGGAAAGCATCTCATATTCTCATCAATCCCTGTGGATACGATAAAATACTACTGCAAAATACTTTCTAACAAATTGGCGCCGTTGTCGTGGATTGTTAGTAGAATATTGCAAGCATTGCGATAGTTTAGTGATTTTAAGATTTGTGTATTGTGAATCTCTTATCTCTGTAATTCTTTGTGTTTTTTTGATATGTTTGGCTCGTGTGCAGAATTCGTTTATGCGAGGACAAGTTCGGCGTGAAGACCTTCTTTTTGATCCTGAGATTGAGAGAACTGTTCGCCATACCAACAGTCACACAAGGCAAAGATGACTACAAGTTATTAAAAGACAAGAGCACGGAGAATCTTCTTCATCCACTCCACCTAATTCATCAATTATGGCAGCACCACCACCACCTCCACCTCCAGTTTGTGCGTAATCTCTAAAATGGAAGGCAAGCTGAGATGAAAACGGGAATCCTTGCATTCATTTATCAAAACCCTTTCATGGGGTTAGATCATGAGGATCCGTTTACACATCTTACCAAATTCTATGAGATTGCGGGTGCAACGGGAGCAACATAAGCTGATGAAGAGTCACTATTCAGGAGGCTATTGCCTCATTCTTTGATCAGGAAAGCGAAGGAATGGTATCTTGATTAGTCTACGACAGTTATGACAGATTGGAATTTATTGGAAGAGAAGTTTCTTGAACGGTTCTTTCCACATAATTGTTTCATGGAAGCAAAAACTACGATAACTGTATTTTCACTAGGAGGAAATGAGTCCCTCGACAAAGCCTGGGAGAGATTCAAGTCAATGTTGAGGAAATGAAAAGGACACAATTTTGATGAACTTACGCAAGTTCACATTTTCCGCAATGGTGTCCTCTCGGTTCACAAGACCTTGTTGGATACTACGGCGGGGGGTTCTTTGATGTCTAAAAGCGTCGATGATGCAATAGCAATTATTGACAAGATGGCACTTAATGATCACTAGGGAAATCATAACCGTGGAGTAGCTCAACAAAAACCAGGAGTGCTAGAGTTAGGTACTAATGATGCTATTCTTGCTCAGAACAAACTTCTTTCACAACAAGTGGAGCTTTTAACTCAACAAATGTCGAAACTTCCACAACAAATCAAAGAGATGCAAGAACTTCCTACCAAAGCTCAATTTGCAAGTTGTGAATTTATCTAAAGGCGACCTTCCTACCTGGTATTGTCCTCCGGTGTTGGAAGAAGTCAACTATGCCGGAAATCAAAATCAGGGATACCAATAAAGACCACCTTATCAACAAGCAAATCAAGGTTACCAAAGACCAAATCAAGGGTACCAACAACCTTGGAGGATGCAAGAAGCAAGAACTTCAAATCATCAACAATATCAAAACTACACTCAACCACCATAAACTCAAAGTGCACCTTCAAAGATGAAAGAACTCTTACTCAATTTACGCAAATGTCAATGTAAAATCAAAAGAACACCGATGCGGCTATAAAGAATTTGGAGATGCAAGTGGGCCAATTATCAAAACAATTGTCCGATCAACAAAAAGGGCCTTTCGCGACTACTGCTCTTCCAAATCCTAAGGAGCATTTCAAGGCGATTCTCACAAGAAGTGATAGGGAGATTGACATGGGTGTAGGTGAGGAGGTAGCGGCGGAAGAGGTTGTAGTTGAAAAAGAAATTGAAAATGTTGAGAATGAAGTAGAAAAAAATGTTGATGGAGATTTAGTTGAAAAAGAGAGAGTGAAAAAGAGTGATGACGAAGAGAAAAATAAGAGAGAAGAAATAGTGAAAAAGTCCAGGAAAGGAAAAGAGCAAGTGAGCACTATCCCAATTCAAAATTTTCCATATCCATATGCTCCAACAAGGAAAGATAATGCGAGATACTATGCTGAGTTCATGGACATATTCAAGCAATTGCAAATCAATATTCCATTTTCTGAAGCATTGGAACAAATGCCCAAATATGTGAAATTCATGAAGGACATCCTTACAAAGAAGAAGAGGTATACGGATCAAGAAACTATCATGGTGGATGCTAGTTGTAGTACAATCATTCAACGTACTCTTCTGAGAAAAGAAAGTGATATGGGACGAGTCACTTTGCCTATCACAATTGGAAACACTTATGTTGGCAAAGGGTTGATCGATTTAGGCTCTAGTATCAATTTAATACCCTTGTCCATTGTGAAGCAGTTGGGATACATGGAGTTGAAGTCCACTCAAATGACATTGTAACTTGCCGACAAATCTACCACTCGCCCTCATGGTGTAGCCGATGATGTGTTGGTAAAGGTTGACAAATTTTTGTTCCCAATTGACTTTGTGGTAATTGATATGGAAGAAGATGAAAACTCTCCCTTGATTCTTGGGCGACCTTTTATGAAGACCACGCGCATGGAAATTGATATGGATGATGGTCTAATGAAGGTTAGAGTTCTAGATGAGGATATTTTTTCAATCTTTTTTGAAGCCATGAAGATTTCAAAGGACAAGAACGATTGTTTTAGAATCGATGCAACTGAAGTGAAGATCAAAGAAGTTAAAGAGGTGTTGCAATTTCCTAGACCATTACAAGCAGTTCTTACCAATGCTCTTTCAAAAGTCAATGAAGAAGAAGAAAAAGATATTGAAAAGTGTTTGCGGGAGCTTGAAGAATTAGAGGAAATTCCACCTTTGAAAGAAAGGGTGGAAATTTTGAAAAAAGAAAACAATGAGGAAGTCAAACTTGAGTTGAAGTTATTACCGGCTCATCTTAATAATGTTTTCCTTGATGAAGAGAAAAATAAGCCGGTAATCATAAGTTCGGATCTAACCAAGGAGGAAGAAAGGAATTTAGTTGGTGTTTTGAAGAAAAATCAAGAAGTGATGGGTTGGACTCTTTCTGACTTGAAAGGTATAAGTCCTTCCTATTGTATGCACCGAATATTCATGGAGGAAGATTTCAAACCGGTAGCTTAATCACAAAGAAGATTGAATCCTACTATGAAAGAAGTGGTGAGGAAAAAAGTTGTCAAAATGTTGGATGCCGGCATGATTTATCCTATTTCCGATAATCTGTGGGTTAGTCCAGTTCAAGTGGTGCCAAAGAAAGGTGGAATGACGGTTGTCCACAATGAGAAGAATAAGTTGATTCTAACAAAAACGGTAACGGGATGGAGGATGTGTATCGACTACCGTAGGCTCAATCAAGCTACAAGAAAATATCACTTCCCTCTTCCTTTTATTGATCAAATGCTCGAGAGACTTTCGGTCAAGAATATTATTTCTTTTTGGATGGATACTCAGGGTATAATCAAATAATCGTCAACCCGGAGGATCATGAAAAAACAACTTTCACTTGTCCTTTCGGAATCTTTGCTTATAGGAGGACGCCGTTTGGTTTGTGTAATGCACCGGTGGCTTTTCAAAGGTGTATGCAAGCTATATTCTCAGACTTGACTGAGAAGACTATCGAGGTGTTTATGCATGATTTCTCAGTTTTTGGGCCTTCATTTGATCTTTGTCTGAAAAATCTTGATGTTGTCTTGGAGAGGTGCGTGGATACACACTTGGTACTTAATTGGGAGAAATGAAACTTCATGGTTACGGAAGGCATTGTGCTTGGGCACAAGGTTTCTTCAAATGAACTTGAAGTTGATAGGGCTAAAGTGGAAGTTATTGAAAAATTGCCGCCACCTCTGAATGTGAAGGGAATCCGAAGTTTTCTGGGTCATGCAAGATTCTACCGAAGATTCATCAAAGACTTTGTAAAGATACCGAAACCATTGAGTAACCTGCTCAATAGAGATAAGTCTTTTCTTTTTGATGATTCTTGTATGACAACTTTTGATTCTTTGAAACAAAGCTTACTCACTACACCCATAATGATCGCACCAAACTGGAAAAATGATTTTGAACTCACGTGAAATGCGAGTGATTATGCGGTTGGCGCAGTGTTAGGCCAAAGAAAAACCAAACTTTTCCATGCGATAAACTATGCGAGCAAAGTTCTTAACGATGCTCAAATAAATTATGCAACAACTGAAAAGGAATTTCTTGTAATAGTGTACGCATTAGAAATATTTAGGTCTTATTTGATCGATTTCAAAGTTGTGGTGTACACCGATCATGCGGCGATCAAGTATCTGTTACCCAAGCCGGATTCCAAGCAACAGCTAATTCGTTGGATCCTCTTATTACAAGAATTCAATCTTGAAATTCGTGACAAGAAAGGATCCGAGAATTCGATAGCGGATCACTTGTCTCGCCTTGTGAATGCTGAAGTCACAAAACATGAGCAGGAGGTGAGGGAAGAGTTCCCTGATGAAAGGTTGTATATGGTGAAGGTTAGACCTTGGTTTGCTGACGTGGCTAACCACAAAGCCACCAGATTAATGCCGGAAGGTCTAACTAGTCACCAGAGAAAAAAAAATTTGTCTGATGCCAAGTACTTTGTGTGGGATGAGCCTCATCTGTTCAAACTTGGTGTCGACAACATTTTAAGGAGATGTGTATCTCAGGAGGAAGCCAAAGACATCCTTTGGCATTGTCATAACTCTCCATATGGAGGTCATTTTAACAATACAAGAACGGTCGTAAAAGTCCTCCAATCAGGATTTTATTGGCCATCCTTGTTCAAAGATGCGTATGCGCACACAAAAAATTGTGACAAACGTCAGAGGATTGGTGGAATATCACAACAAAATGAAATTCCACTGCAAAACATGATAGAAGTCGAGGTTTTCGATTGTTGGGGCATTGATTTTGTTGGTTCATTCCCACCGTCGTTTGGAAATGAGTACATTCTTGTTGCGGTTGACTATGTCTCAAAATGGGTTGAAGCCATAGCTAGCGCTAAGGAAAATGGCAAAACCATGATAAAATTTTTGAAAAAATATATATTTTCTCGCTTTGGTACTCCGAGAGTGTTAATAAGTGACAGAGGATTCCACTTTTGCAACACTCAGTTGGCAAAAGCGTTGGAATAGTATGGTGTGCGGCACAAAGTTGCAACACTGTACCATCCGCAAGCCAACGGACAGGCGGAGGTCTCAAATCGAGAAATTAAAAAGATTTTGGAAAAAACTGTGTCTACCTCGAGGAAGGATTGGTCAAGCAAGCTTGACGATGCCTTGTGGGTCTATCAGATAGGTTTCAAAGCTCCGATTGGTCTCACCCTGTTTAAAATGGTCTATGGAAAAAACTTTCACCTCCCGGTTGAATTGGAACACAAAGCCTTTTGGGCATTGAAGTTGCTAAATTTTGATCAAAACTTGAGTAGTGACAAAAGAAAAAGCCAACTTCATGAGTTGAAGGAAATACGCCTCCAAGATTATGAATTGAACAAAATCTACAAAGACCGAGTGAAAGGGTATCATGACAAGAAGATTTTGACCAAAAGGTTTGAGGTAGGACAAATGGTGTTACTTTTCAATTTTAGGTTGAGATTGTTTCTCAGGAAGTTAAAGTCAAAGTGGTCGGGTCCGTTTCAGATTCGTAACATTTTGAGTTATGGGGCAATTACTATTGAAGACATAAAGACCAAAGAGAATTGGACAGTCAACAGCCAAAGATTGAAGATTTACTTAGGTGGTGATTTTGAGCGGGACACCACCTCTGTGCCCTTTTGCGATCCGTGATCACATCGGACCGTTGAGCTCCAACGATGCTCAATAAAGCGCTTGTTGGGAAGCACCCCAACATTGTAAGTATTTACTCCTTTTTGTTGTGTAATTGTTGTGCATGATGTGGTAGACTTGTAATGAAAAATGATCTGAATTGAAAAGTGAAAAACAAAAACCTGTCATGTTCGCTAGCACCTTCGCCGTGCGAAGAGCTTAGCGAACATGTTCGCTAGGAAGTTCACAGTGCGAATAGAGTGAATCAGGTTTGCACATCAGTGTTATTTTTAAATTTCAGTGGGCCACCCATTTGGGTCCAAACTATTTTGTTGGTTCTACAGATTTTTTGTGTATCCCACTCCACTTCACTTTCACATTTTCACTCTTCACTCTCACATCACGTTGAGCCATTCTCTTGCAAACCCTAATTCTGTCTAACAACTTCAATCAACCTTCCTTAACCAGGTATGTGTTCTCTTTCATCTAGTTGTTGATTAGGTTATGGTAGTTTGAAATAGATTTACCAATTGGGCTGTGTAGGGTTAGAAACAGAATTGTTGAAATTGTGATTGCATGTATGTTTAAAGTTGTCCCTAGCATGACTAAGACTGATACCTTTGATTTATCTACATTGAAATTTGGTTGTCTTGCTTAAGGGTTGAAAACAGGGGTGAAATTCAAAATCCCGCATCCTTCGCTGGCACCTTCGCAGTGCGAACCTGGGGCGAGTATTCGCCAGGTCTTTGCACAACGAAGTTTGCAGCGAACATGACACTATTTTGTTTTTCTTTTCTGATTGCTGGATTGATTTGTTATCTGGTTGTTTTTTTCTTCTCCTGTGTTTTTGTTGCAAATGGCATCCATGTCGATAGCATCTAAGAAGCGAAAGGTCGGTAGCACCTCACAGCCCCAACCAATCCAGTATGATAGTGAGAGATTTGTGGGTCCAAAGCAAGCCACTCGATACGTGGCTTTGGAAAAGCGAAAGATTCTGCCAGAGAAAAGGTTCCTAATTCATCCAGAAGGTTCCTAATCCAAGGCGATACCATAGGGAAGACATGAAGCCTTTGCCTCAGTTAGTGTTGTTGTTGATTTTGAGGAACATCAAGCCAAAATCCCATACGTCTACTGTGCCGATCCCAGTGGCACATTTGGTCCACTCTAATGTCAAGATTGATGTGGCTCGGATCATTACTGATGAGATGCGATCCGTGGTGGAGAGTGGATTGAAAGCGGGGGCGAGAATTAATTGTCCCCTCGCTTTTTCTTGTCTCATCATGGCGTTGTGTGTTTAGGCAAGGGTGAAACTACCTTCGTGTCGACAGGTGACGATTCCGGCTGCTATTGATGACAGATATGTGGACAAATACTGTTGGCCTAAAGGTTTCAAAGGGAGTTCAGCTGCTGCAGATGTCGGGGCTACTGATTTTCCTGGTGTTGCTTTCTCACAGAGTTTTGATCCATTTCAGCAGGCTGTCTGCAATTATAACCAGGATTGGATAGCGGCTACTCAGTGTGCCATGATTGATATACATGACTCTATGCAGGTACTCCAGTTGCAGTGCCGAGACCCCTCCGTGGAGCGTAGCATGATGACTCGGGAGCAGTTCCTAGAGCATGCGAGCTGGCCTGAGGTCAGGCCTACTTTTGGAGAGCCGACGGGTGCTTTTGGCCATGACGGCGGCAGCGCTGAGGTAGCGGATGATGATGATGATGAGGATGTTGATAGGGAGTCCGTTTCAGAGAGTGTGGAGGATACTGAGTCCGATGAGGATTGATTTTGTGTTATTTGTTAGTTTTATCATGCTTTGTTTCAGTTTGGATATTGTACTATTTTGAGGTGTTTTTACACCTATGCACATTTTATTAAGTTTAATTAATGTCAAGTTTTATGTTTAAAATTTTTTGTTTTTTTTTTCTTTTCAAGTGGTAATTAATATCTTTTTGTTGTTGAGTTAACTAAACTTCTAGATTGGTTGCTCTTTGAAAAGAAGTATCCAATGAAGATTCATCTAAGTTTGGATGGCAATGATAATATGAAGCAAGCGAATAATGTCAAGGTACATGGTTACCTTTGGTTAGAATTTTAGAATGCTTAGGAACTTAAATCTTGTTGTAAATAAATATTATTCTCTTAGCAACTTGTTGAATGAATGTTTCACTTAGGACTTAGGAACCACAAATTGTGAGGAATCCTCCATTGTGCACTAAATGCTGGATTTCTATTAGACTTTGTTGATTCGTTTGATTCATGCTTTATCTTGTATTATTGTGAATTTGTGGAAGAAATTAGAAATGACCAGGACACTTGTTTTTATTGAGCACAACCAGTTCCAAATGCAACTTACCAGTGAGCAGAGAGAATTCGTTAACCCCCTTGAGCCTAAACTATGTGAATCTCAGTCTGAATTTGTGTGAGATTCCAAAAAAATTTCTTGAACCCTTGAACTTTATGTTAATTGTCCTCTTTTCCTTAAAAAGTCAAGAGCATTCACTTGAGGGTTGAGTAAAAGTTAAGTTGTGGAGAATGAAAAAGAAGTATGGTAGGTTGCTACAACTTTTGAAAAATTCAAGCAAGCATTGGAAAAATTGTTATGTGAATATGAATAAAAAAAGAGAAAAAAATGCTTGCTTGGAAAAGAAAAATAGTGAAAGAATAAGTTGTGAATTAAGAGTTGGGAAGGTTTTCAATTGAGAAACAAGTGGAATGAAGTTGGGATGTGTAAATAACTTTTACAGTGAATGTCTCTTTTGCATCGGCAATTTCGTTTCAATGGCCTTAGAAATGCCCCTTGTTTGTAAACCCGACCAAGCTACAATTGTAAAAGACCTTAGTTATCTTCTTGCTTCCATATTTTCATTTATGATTGTTAGATATTTTATGAATTAGATTGATATTGTCATTGTTTGTTAGGTGAGTGAAATTGTCCCCGCGGTTGCAAACGTGTAATTTCTTCAATCCATTTTCGAAGAGGAGAGATAGGGTGATTCATTCAAGAAGACATAGTTGTTAATTGATGCATGTTTTGAATTGATTAAAAGACTTTAGTTCTTGTGCATTATTTGATTCTCATCTTGTGTAACCTGTGTCTTGCGGCATTCCTTGTGTTTGAGCCATTTAATCCATTCTTGGAGAAATCTTATTCTTGAGCAAATCCTCTTGTTTCATCAAGAGGCATACTTTGCTTAAGGGCAAGCAAAGATCTAGTTGGGGAGAGTTGTTAGATGCCCAACTTTGCTTATTTGAACTATCAAATGTGGACATCTTTCATTACTTTTTGTAAAGAAATTGTTAGAATCACTCTTGGTTTGGTTGATTTGCATCATCATGTGAAAATATCTTGTTCCTTTGATTTGTGTGTTATTGTGCAGGAATTAGGCATGAAAAATTGAAGAGTAAGACACAAGAAGGATGACAAAGAAACCAAGTCAGCATGCAAACAACAAGTTTGCACAACGCACTTGCTAGCGAAACTTGCTAGAAAACTTCACAAAGTTCGCACAACGAAGGCCAGGAAACCCAATGTACTATTCATCCAGAAAGAAAAGGGACCTAAGTTCGTTCTGCAAAGGAGGCAGCGAACAACTCGCTGGAGCGAAGAGGCGGCGGAGGTCTAGCAAACACTCTCAGACTTGAGGCAGTAAGTATTTGGACAAGAATTCGTTGTGCAAAGTTGGCAGCGAAGCCTTCGCACAACGAACATGTGGAAATCTGTCTGGGGAGTTTTCACAGGACATAGGCACTTCAGGTACCAATTTTACTATTTGCTAGGCGAACACTTTGTTTGCACTGCGAACATGACAGCTCAGCAGGCCTTATATAAGTAGTTGTGCCAATTTTTATAAAAATATCTTGTTCTTTTGTACTTTCTTTTGAGAGGATTTTCAGACCTAAAAAGCTTGTCTCTCAATTTCTTATCATCTCTTAGCAATATTTCACAAAAAGAAGGTGGATTCCCATCTAATCTCGATTATTCGACTCAGATGTTGATCAACCTTCTTCCGAAACTTGTTGCTCAAGCTATCATAGAAATGGGTGGCTAAATCCCTCTCTTGTCAAGGTTAGAGGTAGTTAGTTCAAATTTTATGTATTCTTCTTGATCTTTTGTATGTGAACAATGTTGTGATCAATATAGATGAAGTTATTTGCTATCTTTTGTTATATATATGGTTTGGATTGCTTTAGACATGAACTTTCCATGTCTTGACCTAATTTCTTCATCTATCAACTATACAAATTCTAGACATAGGTTTGAAGGTTGATATTCTCTTTGTATTGATCTTAATGATTATTGTTTCGAGTGTTATTTAGAAAGATCATTTAACGTTCAAAACAATAACATTCACGAAACCGCTTTAGAAATGAACGTTTTTGCAAGGATACGCGGTTATGTTGCTTGAAACTACGTTCACATATTTGATATGTTGGATACGGTTAGGACGGATTAGCGAACCCTAATCTTGGCATGTTTTTATCAAACTTTGAACAAATTTTATTCTGTTTTAATTCTTGCTAACTCTTGTTACGAAAATAGAAACCATTTAAAACCCCCCCTTCTTAAATCATTAAACCGTTGAAAGGCAAGCATCTCAATTTCTCATCAATACTTATGGATACGATAAAACACTACCGCAAAATACTTTCTAACATAATGTTGGTCAGATGGTGAATACTGGGTTGGTGTATTCGTCTTAGTTTGCTTCTCCTCAGATACCTGCTCCAACTGCATCATAACTTCCAAATCCACAGACTCTTGTCAGATCTGTTGATTATAACAGACCTGCTGAATATAAGTTGTTGGATGAAAGAATCAGGACGATCAAAGGTTATTCTTCTTTTGGAATGGAAGCCAAAGACTTGTGTATGGTTACTAATGTTGTGCTTCTGCAGAAGTTCAAGATTCCAGAATTGCCAAAGTACAAAGGGTTGAGTTTTCCTCGCAGTCATGTGACCATGTACTGTAGGAAGATGGTGTCCTACATTGACAATGATGAATTGTTGGTTCATTGTTTCCAAGATAGCTTGTCTGGAGCTTCTTTGGATTGGTATATGGGATTAGAGCGTAGCAATATTCCCTCATGGAGAGACTTGTCAGAAGCATTCTTGAAACAATACAAGTATAATCTTGATTTGGTTCCTACTAGATTGCAAATGCAGAATCAGACTCAGCGTACAACTGAAACTTTCAAGGAATATCACAAAGGTGTCGAGAAATGGCCTCTCGTGTGCGACCTGCTCTTTCTGACAATGAGTTGGTTGATATCTTTATGGGTACTTTGCAAGGGATTTACTATGAGAAAATGGTGGGCAGTTTTTCATCGACTTTGCTGATATCGTGAATATTGGTGAAAGAATTGAGAATGGGCTGAAAATTGGTAGGATTACTGGTACCGCTGGGCAATAACCAACCAAGAAATCACAGAGCAGTCACTCGAAACAGAAAGAAGGTGAAGTGAATCGTGTGATGGCAAAGGCCTCTCCTCAGTATCAGGTTCCTAAGGCACCCATGCCATATTATTCGTATCCTTATGTTGTTGCTGCTCAATATCAACAACCTCCATATCAATATCATCCACAATAACAAGTTCAGAATTCTCAGAATCAATAACAACCGCAACGTCAATAGTCTCAATAAAACAACAAAAATCAACAATATTAGAACAAAAACAATCAGAACAACCGCAAGCGGCTGAATTTTGATAGAATTCCCGTGCCTTATACATAGTTGTTTCCTTATTTGATTCATCAAGAGGCAACTATTCCCAAAGAGAACGCGCCTGCAGTTCCTCCTTTTAGTCTGAAGCATAATCCGAATGTATCCTATGCTTACCATTCTGGGTACATAGGACATGCTACTGAAGACGACATTTTTCTCAAGGCCAAGGTGCAAAAGCTTATTGACCTGAAAATCCTGACATTTTCTGAAGAGCGTCCTAGTATACAAACTAATCCCTTGCCGACTCATGGTGGACCTAGAGTTAATAAGATTGGGATGATCAAGGGGATAAGTTGATTAGAGATGTCGACAAAGTGAAAACTTCGATGACTATTGTGATCAAAAAGCTGAAAGAGCAAAGGTTATTAAAAGGTCTTCATGGGAAATGCCATATCTGTGATGATAATCCTAATCAGTGTCGAAGGTTGAAAGGTTGTGATCATATCTTAATGAACCGAGGTGTAGTTCATTTTTCCAGATCCAAGTTTATCGAAGAGGTAGCTACTATCGATCCATTCACAATCATATATTGGAAGGTTCATGTGAAGGCTTCTAAGAAGAAAATACAACCTATAACAGTTTGTGCGCCAAAACCGTTCCCGTATCAGAATTCAAAAGAGGTTCCTTGGAAGTATGGTTCTACCATCTTTTTCGGGGGTCGAGAAATTCAGTTTTCAGAATCCGAAAGTGTGAACGTAACTGCCACTAGAGGGATGAATTGTAACGGACGAGTGTTTACTCCGAAGGTCACATCTATGCTAGTGCAAGTTCCAACTGTTGTTCCTCCCAAGGAGAAGTCTGCTTCAACAACCCCTGTTATGCAACAGGGGGCATTAACCACTGCATCAATACCAGTCACTCCGTCTATGGATACTACAAAAAGTAAAGAAGTAATGGATGATCAAGAGTTTCTCAAGCTGATCAAGAAGAAAAATTTTAAGATTGTGGATCTGTTGGGGAAGACTCCTTCGAGGATTTCAATCTTGTCTTTACTCATGAGCTCGTCCGCGCACAAATCAACTTTATTGAAGTTTTTGAACACTGCTCATGTAATACACGATATTCTTGTAGAATAATTTGGTGATGTAGTAGCAAACATAACTGCAAGTCGGTATTTGGGTTTCAACGAGTCAGAGCTGCCTCTTGAAGGTACTACCCATACTAAAGCATTACAAATATTAGTAACTTGTATGGACTCTTTGCTATCTCGCATTCTTGTGGAAACCGATTCTTCTCTCAACGTGATGCCTAAGGGCACATTGAGCCAATTACTAGTAGAGGGGAGCGAGATGAGGCCAAGCGCTTTAATTGTCATAGCTTTTGATGATTCTTGAAGGCAAGTTATTGGAGAAGTGGATCTAGCCATTAAGGTCAGACCCCATTTGTTTATCATTAATTTCCAAGTGATGGATATCAATCTTGTGTATAGTTGCTTATTGGGTCGATCCTGGATTCATGCCACAGGGGCATTTACTTCCACATTGCATCAGAAAATGAAATTTATGTTCGACGATCAAATGGTCATCGTTTGTGGTGAATAAGATTTTCTAGTAAGCGAGTTATCATCCTTCCAATATGTCAAGTTCAACAATTGGACATCTACTGTGGTTCCCGTGGTTTTTCCCACAAGCATGTAATGCATTTTGCTTTCCCGTTCCCTCGTCGTCACCTGAGACGAGTAGATAGCTTGTACAGTACCTCCCGCTTTTGAAACATTATGTGATCAATAAATACATTTTTTTTTGCATTCAAATTATGCTTTCTTTCTTCATTTCACTTTTTCACAAATGGTAAATAGAGAAAGATTCTTCACCTTTCAAATAGCTCATTCCAAACATAATTCATAAATATGCAGAGAAAATAGTTGCATTGATAACAACATGGCAAACATCCGTTGTAATTCTGGGATTCCAATTAACCAAGCCAAAGAAGATGGTGAGAAAGATTATGAATTACCGGCTGAACTAGCAAGGCTTCTTGAGCACAAGCAGAAAGAGATTCAGCCACACAAAGAGCCAGTGGAAGTTATCAATCTTGGTATTGATGATGTTAGAAAGGAAGTCAAGATTGGGGCATCCCTTGCTGAGCATGTACACTCCGAATTGGTCAAGTTATTGAAAGAGTATGTTGATATTTTTGCCTGGTCTTATGAAGATATTCCTGGGTTGGATACCAACATCATTGAACATCACTTGCCACTAAAGCCTGAATGTCCTCCTATCAAGTAGAAAATCAGAAGGACCAGATCTGACATGGCACTTAAAATCAGAGAAGAGGTAAAGAAACAGTTTAATGCTAGATTCCTAGCCACTTCCGAATATCCTGAATGGATTGCTAATATCGTCCCAGTTTTGAAGAAAGATGGGAAGGTCAGAACGTGTGTGGATTATTGAGATCTCAATAAGGCAAGCCTAAAATATGATTTTCCTCTGCCTTATATTGATGTCTTGGTAGACAACACTACGCAGTGCTCTGTCTTTTCGTTTATGGACGGTTTCTTAGGATATAATCAAATTAAAATGTCCCCAACTGGCATGGAGAAGACTACTTTCATCACGCCTTGGGGTACATATTTCTACAAAGTCATACCATTTGGTTTGAAAAACACAGGGGAAACATACTAACGTGTCATGACAACCCTCTTTCAGGATATGATCCATAAAGAGATTGAGGTTTATGTGGACGATATAATTGCCAAATCCAGAACTGAAGAGGATCATCTGGACCATCTGAAGAAGCTGTTTAACAGACTCCAAAAGTTCAAATTATCGTTGAATCCTGCAAAGTATATGTTTGGAGTTTGATCTAGCAAATTGTTGGGCTTTATTGTGAGTCAGAAGGGAATTGAAGTTGATCCTGACAAGGTTTGGGAAATTCAGAACATGATGCCTCCCAAAATAGAAAAAGAAGTTTGTGGCTTTCTGGGCCGACTTAATTACATTTCCATATTCATTTCTCATCTGACGGCTACTTGTGAACCAATATTCAAATTGCTAAGAAAAATCAATCGGTTGAATGGAACAATTATTGTCATGAAGCTTTTGATTAAATAAAAATATATTTTCAAAAACCGTCGATCTTAGTACCTCCGGTTCCTGGTAGGCCTTTAATCATGTATCTCACTTATCTCGATAAATCTAAGGGATGTGTATTGGGTCAGCATGACGACACTGGAATAAAAGAACATGCAATTTACTATCTGAGCAAGAAGTTCACTGATTGTGAGACCAGATACTCACTCTTGGAGAAACTTTGTTGTGCTCTGGCTTGGGCTACTCGACGCCTAAGACAATATATAATTTTCTATTCTACTTTATTGATATCCAAAATGGATCTGATAAAGTACATTGTTGAAAATCCTACTGTCTTTGGAAGAATTTCTCGGTGGCAAATGTTGTTAACTAATTATGACATCCAACATGTTACCCAGAAAGCAATAAAAGGGAGCGTCTTGTCTGACTACCTTGCTCATCAACCTGTGGAGGGTTATCAACAAATGAAGTTTGACTTTCTCGATGAGGATGTTATGTTCACCAGAGGTTATGAGACTCTAAACCCTGATATAGGACCCGAACCGGGGGTGCGATGGACGCTCGTGTTCGATTGTGCTATCCTTATCTCTCCGACAGGTTTTCATCTTCTCTTCACCGCCAGATTATGCTTTGAATGCACCAACAATATGGCTGAATATAAAGCATGTATCTATGGAATTGAAGCGACAATTGACATGACAATGAAGATTCTTGAAGTCTATACGGATTCTGCTTTGGTGATTGACCAAGTCAGAGGGAACTTTGTAACTCGGGATTCCAAGCTGGTTTCGTACCAAAAGTACATTGCGAAATTGATTTCCTATTTTGATGAAATCTCTGTTCATCGTATTCCTAGGGAAGAAAATCAACTAGCTTCTGCTCTTGCCACCCTGGCATCCATGTTCAAAGTCAAGTGGAAGAGCGAAGCTCCTTCTATCCGCATTGATCATTTGAATGAACCAACACACTATTTAGTAATTGAGGACGAGTCTAACGACAAGCCTTGGTTCTACAACATCAAAAGATATTCGGAAAAACAGGAATATCCTGAGGGTATTGTTGTACCCCAAAATTTGCCCAACCTTTTCTTTACTTGGCTTATGTTTTCATTGCATTGATCTAGCATTTGCATTTGCATATCATTGCTCATTTGTAGGGGATCAAGAGGTGTGCATAGAAAGAGAAGGTTTTTCAAAGGTTTCAAGCAAGCATGAGTGCTCATCAAGTCATCAGAAGCTGGTCAAAGCTTTTTGAGAAGGTGAATGGATGTATATTGCTTATCTCCAATTTGTAGGCCAATTGAGGATCATCTAAAGATCACAAGTTAATGGATAGGGATATGATATGTTGTGAAGCTCATTGAGTGCTTGATATCTATTGTGGAGCTTATGCAAGTTTTTATATCATGTGCAAGAGGTTGCAGTCAAATGATTGCACACCTAGGGTTTCATCTGCCTAGTGCAGGATCCATTATGGATTTGAAGGAGATTAAGACTTAGTTCTAAGTATTTGGAGTCATGGATAGTTGTGTTGAGGCATCTAAGATTTTATTTCAAGAGCAATTCAAGAAGAATCAAATGTGTGAGAAGTTACTAAATTAGGGTTTCAGAGGTTTGTTAGTGTAAAATCCCCTATTTAGTGCCTAACTTCAAGACCACATATCTCAAGATACAAGTGTAATCTCACTTTGACATAAACATGAGACTTGTAGAGCATGTTCTTAGCTTTATTTTGAGTACTAGAACTCATCCATTGGGTTTCTAGAACTCAAGTTATGATGTTGGCAAGTTATAGGCCTCATATGCATCATATTTTCAGTCAACAAAAGTCAACCAACTTCCAAGGCACTTTTGACATAGAATCATGTTTCTCTTAAACTTTTGACAAACATGAAAGTTGTTCCTCATGATCTTAGATTTCCAAAAAGTCCTAGAAGTCCTTAATCTCATTTGTAGAACTCAAGTTATGAGGCTTTGTAAGGCAGGGGTATTTTGGAAAAGTGAGATTATAGGTCATTTTCATTATAGGTCCTTTTCATCCATTTAAGCACTTCAAATGAAACTTTCTCCAACATTAAAGTTGCTTCAAATGGTATCAATTTCATCATGGAACATCAAATTATCATGAAATATGCAAGGGTTAGAGGATTGGTGAAGAAATTCCATGGAAAAATGGACTTAAAGGCATGAATTCAATTGAATTGATTTTGGAACATTTATATGACATATTTGTGCTCAAAATCATTCCCAATATCATAAAAATCAAGATTCATAAATTCATTTTGGTCCATGATGAGAAATGCTCGTGGTTTTCAAGTTTACTTCAAGAAGAAGTCTCACATCAAATATCCACCTTTGGATCAATTTAAGGGAAGATTTCAATCCACATGATTAATTCACAATCCTAACAACTGATCCAAATAAAATTCTAGTGGAATTGGAGGGAATTCACGTATGCATGAGCTTGCATTTCCAACTTTGGGCATTTTCTCAATTCAAGCAAACCAGGCCAAATTGGGCCTCCAAACACTTCTAGATCCATTACGTAAAAGCTTTAGATGAAATTTGAAGCTTCATTCAGTGATTTTCATGGAGAATTGAGCAAAGCACAGTTTGAAAATTCAAGAGCATTTTGAAAATTGGAATCTGAGATTCAAGCCAATTCAAGTCAAATCAAAGCAAGCAACATCTTCCTTGAACTTCCTTGAGTGATTCTGCACGTTTTTGCTCAAGCCTGACATCATTAGAAGCTCCAACGGAGAGGCTCCGTTAGGTATTCTTCTTTTCCAAAATTCACTCAATATATGCATCAATTCCATGCCATTTTTGTTGCAAACTGAAGAACTACATGTGTAGGCAAATTCTGGATAGTTTCTGGTTGTGTTTTTGATGATTTCAGTTATGTGCTTAAATTTTCAATCGTTCAAATCTCTCATTATATGCATGATTAATGAATTATAAGCATGAATCCATGATCTACTTGAGTTCCTCTTCAATTTGGTGTATAATTTCACACGTTTTGGTTGAGATCTGAACCTGCAACTCCGGTTGCATGGCCGGAGAAGATGCCCAGAGAGTGTAGCTCCGTCGTCTGGTTCTCTTTCTGTTTTGCTCGCGTATCATGCCATGTGTGCCTTGGACTTGTTGACCTGAGCTTGATCAACGGTGTTGATGAGATCTGACTTGCCAGCGTGTTTGTTGACTGCCACGCGGGTTAAGTGATACGCAACGTTTCACTTATGGTTTGGTCTTGGGCTCAGAGTGCTTTTCGCACCCCTCTTCATGTGAGGCCCATTGGTTTTGCCTATGATTCTTACTATCTACATCGTTCCAATTATTTGTTTTATTTTCATTTTATTTCTTTTTTATTTTTTACTTTAATTCATTTAAAAATAGCTCCTAATAACATAAAATTCCATAAAAATATTTTTGAGACACTTAAAGGTGTTAAATAAGTTTTGAAATTTTTTATTTTCATTTTTGATTTTTTTTTCAATTAAAAATGGAATTAATGGTTGGAGTGGTTTTTAAATTGATTTAAATTGCTCTTTTCTTGTTCATGCCTAGTTTTTGGACCAATTTTTTTTCTCCAATGATTGAGGCCTTTTTCTCATGTGAATGATGAATTGAAGGATCTTTGAGGATGAATTTGCCCCTAGTTTGACCATTTTTGGTTTGACTTTGACTTCATTTTTGTTGACCCTCGACAACCCTCCTTCAAAGTGGAGCATCCTTGTGAATCAAATTCTTTGATGATGCTTTGAAGTGACATTGGTTATGATCTTTTGGCCTCTGGTTTCCAACTCTTTTGTGAGCATTTGAGATTTTATTTGGTTATTTTTTAGCCTTTTTCCTATTTTTGAAGGAACTTGCAAGTCAAGTTACTTCTAAGGGTGGTTCATACAAGTACTTGACCTAGTTTGATTTGGAAATGACACTTGTGGATCCTTTGAGCTCTCAACTCTTGTTGATTCATACTTTTAACATGTTAAGGAATTTGAATGCTCATTTATATGTCATAAATTTGTTTGATGCTTGTGTTTGAGTTGCATTCTTGTAGGCTTTCCACTTGAAGTTCAAGTGTTGAATGTGCTTAAGACTTAGGTCTTCTTCCATGCCTATCCTTGCATTCTCTTTTGTGCTTTTCCTTCTTTGGTTTATGTAACTTCTCCTCTCTTCTTTGTCTCTGTCCAATGACTTTTGAATCCCATTTGAGATGGTTTAGTCCCTCCTTTGGAGGTACTTGGAACATGTCATGAAGGGTGATTCTTTGAGGACTCTTTTGTGCTTTTGTTTGCATAATCTTGGTGATGCTTTTTGTTGAGTGATCTTTATGAGTTCCTTTCTATCCTCATCTCATCTTCCATCCTCACCTTATGTTATGTCCTCATCTCTTGTTGGTTAGCCTTTGGGCATTGTGGTTGATGACAAATGGTTGTAGGATTCTTTCTCCCATTTCAACTTTTGTGCACTTGTTTGATCTCTTTTGTGTGCATTATTTCATCCTTCTTCTTTGCATCTCTCATATGCATGCTTGAGGTTGAGATGTGCTTGTGGAGGCTATTGCCCCACACTTTTTTCCTCCCTCACTTTCATTCTAACTGTGCATTACATGTTTGCATACTTGCATTTTTCTTAAACTTTCTTCTTCTTCTTTTGTCTTTCTTTGCCATGATCCCTTAGGACCTCTAATTTCTCTTGTTCAAGAGAGATTATAATAGAACTTAGGTTTAAATCCATGCATGATAACATTAGGTAGCATTCCCTTTTATCCCAATCATAGGTGCACTTTGTATGAGAACATTAGGTTGAGTTTTAGTCTCCCTTTAGAGTGTCTCTCTCTTCTCATCTTCAAACTTTCTCAAAACATCTAATAAAGGTTAAGGATTGTTGTACGTTACGAGCCTTAAGTACTTGGGAAATGGTAATTGGGGGCCTCCTCTCAATCGTCTAGAGTGTTTAGCGTATGTCCCTTGGAAGATATGCGATGCATTCGCTCCTAAGTCATAGTCTTTAGTGCAACATGAAGTACAAACAATAATCAATGCACTTCTTCTCTAACAAACACAAAAACAAACTTCAAACTTTTTTATCCTTCGGAATCTTAATTTGGAAAACCTTTTTCATAAGGAGAGTTTTGTTAACTCTTGGTTCTACTGCAAACAGGTAACGCCTAAGTCTCCAATGGTCGAGCCGCATACACCTAACTGATAGAACTAAGTTTTAACCCTACTCGGGCCTAAAATATCTGAACCAACCTGCGGTCTTGTTAGCTCGAACTACGTTTGCTCTGATTTCTCATAACAAATGAGAATACGTAGGCATAAGAGGGCGATGTCTTGGCGAGCAACCTTCCCCCCTTTTCACCCGTAGTTAGCTGAACTACGTTGACTCTGACTTTCCCATTGTACGAGGGAATTCGTAGGCATAGAGCGGCGGTGCTCTATCGAGTCTCTTTTCTTTTCTTTTGTCCCTGAGCCGTAGCTTAGATAGTAAACAACCTTTTAGATAGACAACAAAGTGTGGATCCCGTCGAGTACAACGGACGTGAGGGGTGCTAATACCTTCCCCTTGCGTAACCGACTCCCGAACCCGAGACATGGTTGCAATGACTGTCACAACTGCGAAAAACACCCAGCGGAAAACAGAAGAGTCGCCACCTTTCGTTATTTATCCCAAAGAGAGGGAAAGGAAACAATCGGAAAAAACCTAACGAAAAGGGAAAACACGAGGTCATCGCAACCAAGTCTGGATTCGGGAGTCGGTTACGCAAGGGGAAGGTATTAGCACCCCTAACGTCCGTCGTACTCGACGGGATCCACACTTTGTTGTCTATCTAAAAGGGTGATCATTTATCTAACTAAAGGTCAAGGGACAAAAGAAGAAAACGAAAAGATGACTCGGCAGAGCATCGCCGCTCTGTGCCTACGTATTCCCTCGTGCAATGGGAAAGTCAGAGTCAACGTAGTTCCGCTAACTACGGGTGAAAGGGGGAAAGGTTGTTCTCCAAGACATCGCGTCTTATGCCTACGTACTTTCATCTGGTTTGAAAGATCAGAGCAAACGTAGTTCGGGCTAACAAGACCACAGGTTGGTTCAAAAGTTTTTAGGCCCGAGTAGGGTTAACAAATAGTTCTAGCAGTTGGTGTAGGCATCTCGACCATTGGAGACTTAGGCGTTACCGTTTGCGACAGAACTAAGAGTTAACAACACTCTTTTATCTGAAAAGATTTTCCTTGATTAAGATCCCGAAGGATGAAAAATATTTGAAGTGTTTTGAATTTGATTTGTAACTCATGTCGCACTAGAGACTATGACCTAGGAGCGAATGTGTCGCATATCACCCAAATGGTGTATACTAAACACTCTAGGCAATTGAGAGGAAGCCACTCAACACCCTTCCCCAAGTAGCTTAAGGCTCGTAGCATACAACATTTGTTATTCTTTATTATGTGTTTTATGAGTGTTTGAAGATGAGGAGAGAGAGGACCTACTAAAGGGAGACTACATCAATCCTAAAAGTTGTCATGCAAAGTGGACTTAGAGTTAGGATACAAAAGGGGACTACCTAATATTAGCATGCTTAGATTGAACACCTAATATCTCTTCTACTCCCATCCTAAACGGAGGGACTAGGAACCCTATGAGGATCATGGCAAAAAGCACAAGAAAGCACCAAGTAAATTCAATCACAAGTAAAAGATTCAAACATGAAAATGCAACACTTAGAATGGTGGGAGGGAGGAAGAAATGTGTGGGGCAGCAGCCGCCACAAGCTCGTCTCGACCATAACAGTGATGCAAGAATGATGCAAACATGGAAAGGAAAGCCATAGACGGAAACAAACAAACATACCAAGCGTCATCACTTTGAACCACATACATAAGTATGCATCCAAGTGGAAAATGAACACAAATATCGACAAAATCATGATCAACCAAACACAAACAGTGGCAAACACCAAAAATATTTCATTCCTAATGCATCATATCAATTTATGAAGATTCGAAGTGAAACAGTATGCGAACAATCAAACAAAATAGCAAAACAGGCCTGCCAGCACAGTGTTAATCGGTTAACACACTGTTAATGTTTGAAAATTTTGAAATTTTGAACTGGTTAATCGGTTAACCATATGCGTTAATCGATTAACACTGTGAAAACTTTAAAAAACCTGAATATTTGAACTGGCTCATCGGTTAACCATATGCGTTAACCGATTAACACTATGTTGACAGCAGAAAACAGCAAAGCAGAATAACTTTTCAACAGCTTATCACTTCTCCAAACATGCCAATGATCACATAATAAGCCATGCACGAAATTAAATCAGAAAACCATGATTCCAACAGCATGTATACAGATCCAAACAACATCAACACATATCTTATGAATCAAAATGCAGCAAATTAATCAAAAATGAAAATCATCAAGATAAACTTGCAATTAAGCTAAAAACAGAATTGGATCGAGAATTTCCAACCTACGAAGCGGAGATTTGCTTCGGTTAGTATTGATTTGCTGGAAATGAGTAGATTGGAGCAAGAAATCCGGAATACTTCAAGATCCAAGCTAATCCTTGTACTAGAGATGGATATCCTTCAAGATTAAGCCAAATTACTTCAAATAATCACTTCTAGCTTCACTTCAAATTTCAGATCTGAATTTGCACGAAAATTGAATGGAGAAACTGATCCAATGGAGATGGTAGGTGAAGGTTTAAGCTCAAAAATTAATGGATTCCAATGAAGAATCAATTAATTCAATGGATGAAGAGCTTTGGTGAGGGTTTAGGAAATGATGAACTTGAGAGAGAATTCTAAATTTGAAAATGGGAATTATGAGAGTTGGATCATTATGGTTTGGAGTAAATCACTTAAGTACTCTTTTGGTTTGGATCCAAAGCAAGGTTTGGAGAGTGGATTGGAAAATTTAGAATGGAATTAGGAGTGGGATTTTGGAGGGAATTGAATTAATTTGAAAACTAATCCAAATTTCAAAATGGTTCTAGATCTTTCCCAAGTGTAAAAATGCATTTCAAAATGACCAAAATTGGACCCCAAATGGCTCTGCATTGAAAAATCACGTACAGAGGCAAATATCACATTGGTTAATCGGTTAACCATATAGGTTAATTGATTAAACCCTTTAAATTTTTGAATCTGGGCTGATTTTTAAATTGTTAATTGATTAACCATATAGGTTAACCGATTAACACCTTCAAAAATTTGAATTTGGCGCCTTTTGGAGGGAAACCTGCCCGTTTGCCTGTTTCTTGCTGTTTCGAACCCTGTTAAGCTTCTGAAATGTGTTCTTGAATGCTGTAACCATGAGACTGATCACGATAGCCTGAACGCCACTTTCTTGGCTGAAAATAACCTGCAAAATCAAAAATAAAATCGGTCGCCCGACCGCTAGGCAAAATAAATGCCAGAGCCCGCGGCTTTGATTGCTTGTACTGAAGGGTGAATTCTGAGCCACAGGAAAACCTCGATCCCCTGTATTAAGAACAAATGCTATGCAATGCAGAAATGCGAGAAGAAAAATGAAATGAAACAAAAACCAAGCTAAGAAAAAGGTTAGGCAAATTTTGGGGTGCAACAGCTGCCCCTATTCAAATGACTTGGACCTGACTGGGTGAAAAGCGAACGACTTTCAGACAATCAAGGTACAGGACGGTTGAATACCAACAATCTCGGAAATTTTCCAACCTCAGAAATAACCTGCCAACTCTTATTGGGATGAAATCTTCGGAGATAACCGAATCCGATAGACAAAAATGACACGTAATCCGAAGAATACCTGACCTTGCCGCCAGGCATCGACATCAAGAAGAACATCCCTGACCTCGCCGTCAGGCATCAACATTACCTTCAGTAAACCTTTGGCATCGCCGCCAATTCGGAGAAACATTTGACCTCGCTGTCAGTTACCCGTATTAAGTTCCTTCGATATGACCTCGCCGTCAGTTACCCGTATTAAGTTCCTTTGACCTGACCTCGCCGTCAGGCATAAACATTACGTCTATAAAAGCATTTGACATCGTCGTCAATCTTCTACCTCAAGTCGTTAAAATGGCTAACATCGCCGTTATTTCTCTGTTAAATAAAAAAAGACATTGAATCCAAAGATACGATCCTCTGACATCGCTGCCAGGTCATCGCTAAATAAAAGTGATTGACAAATCTGAAGATCAAGTCCTCACAGAATACCTGACATCGTCGCCAGGCATTTATGGAATTGATACGCATATGACATCGCCGCCAGACATTTATGGAATTGATACGCCTGTGACATCGCCGCCAGAACTCCATGAAATTAAGAAACATCTGACATCACCGTCAGTAATCTGCAGGGAATAAAACAAACTGACCTCGCCGTCAAGTCTCCGCGCAGTTAAGAAACCTTTGACATCGCCGTCAGTAATTCACTAAATAAAAGCAAACTTTGAACCCAAAAGGTAAAGACATCTGACATCGCTTCCAGGCACCTGTGGGGATAAAAGAACTCTGACATCGCCCCCAGACAACCACAAAGTATACAAAGATATGACATCGCCGCCAGACAACCAAAACATCCGACATCGCCGCCGGAAAACCAAAATATATGACATCGCCGCCAGAAAATCAAAACAACCAACATCGCTGCCAGAAAACCAAAACATCTGACATCGCCGCCAGAAAACCAAAACATCTGACATCGCCGCCGGAAAACCAAAACATATGACATCGCCGCCAGAAAACCAAAACATCCGACATCGCCGCCGGAAAACTAAAACATCCGACATCGCCGCCGGAAAACCAAAACATCTGACATCGCCGCTAGAAAACCAAAACATCCGACATCGCCGCCGAAAAACCAAAACATCCGACATCGCCGCCAGAAAACCAAAACATCCAACATCGCCGCCGGAAAACCAAAATATCCAACATCGCTGCCGGAAAACCAAAACATCCAACATCGCCGCTGGAAAACCAAAACATCTGACATCACCGCCAGAAAACCAAAACATCTGACATCGCCGCCAGAAAACCAAAACATCCGACATCGCCGCTGGAAAACCAAAACATCCGACATCGCCGACGAAAAACCAAAACATCTGACATCGCTGCCAGAAAACTAAAACATCTAACATCGCCGCCAGAAAACCAAAACATATGTCATCACCGTCAGAAAACCAAAACATCCGACATCACCGTCGGAACAACATAAACGTCCGACATCGCCGCCGGAAAACCAAAACATCTGACATCGCCGCCAGAAAATAAAACATCTGACATCACCGCCAGAACAACATAAATCTGATATAGATCCTAACATCGCCGCTAGTAACCAAAAATCTGTGAAACCTCTGACCTCGCTGTCAGTACAAGTAGAAACATCTGACATCGCCGTCAAACAATCACACTTCTGGTAAACATCTGACATCGCCGTCAGATAATCACAAAGTAGAACAAACATCTGACATCAACGCCAGATAAACACCATGTTGATAAAACATCTAACATCGCCGCCAGAAAAACGTTTGACATCGCCGCCAAACAATACCCCATATGGAGAAAATACCTGGCATCGTTGCCAGGCACACATCATGTTGACAATCATCTAACATTGCCGCTAAAACACCATAGAGTAAAGAAAGATCTGACATCGCTGTCAGTAAACCACAAAGTCTGAGAAACATTTGACATCATCGTTCAGGCATCTGCAGGGGATACAAATTCTGCATCGGACCCGAAGATGAGGGCATCTGACATCGCCGCTAGGTCTTCGCTAAATAAAAGCGACCATCAAGAGTCAAACAAAGTTAAAACCATCCGATGATAACAATCACAAGGAAACTCCACTTGGGAAAATACATAAACTGGGGTCTAGACACCACGTGGGCAAAGGTATCATCCAATCGCGAGATACACCTAAAACAGAGAGATAACAACCTGGCTTATGTTTCACATGCATACGTTTGAATATGGCGTAATGCTCCATACGAAAGAGAAATGCTACGCGTTTGGGGTAGATGCTATGCACACATGCAGGTGCAACCAAACTGAATCAGCAAAATAAATGCTATAGATACAAAAACCACCCTGCCGGGGAAACAACCTACTCATGCCAATAACAATTGGACTTATGCCGAGGAAACAAGCCCTTGCTGGCCTCCTGCAAAGAAAATGTTGGGGTAAACACATTCCTCCATCCTGTTGGGGATTACTCAGTAGGGAACGGATCTGCTTAAACTATAGACTACTCAGTGGGAAGAAAATCCACTCATGATTCACTAGGGAGTACGAACACGCACTTCGTGGGGATTAAATTTGCACCAACTGCAGAGGGAAAGCGTACATGCTATCTGCTCACTCAAAATGCATACAAACTCTACTTGGGATAGAGATGTAAATTCCGCTTGCTGGGGAAACAGGCTCCGGCTAGAGATAAGACGAATTTCACCCACACCTTTTTGCCCCAAGGGTAACGACCCTGCAAAACTGAACAAACAGACAAGATCCTACGTAAACGGAACTATCTCAATCATCATTCGTGACGTTGTTTGTAACGCACTGATTCTGAATTCCCATTTTTATTGAATCCTTATTTGATTTATTTAAGTAATTATTTTATTTATGTGGAATTTTTGTGATAATATGGTATGTTTACATATTGAGCTATTTTTGCCGACTTTAAGAGTTTCGGGTAAAAATAGGTTGGAGGGTATTTTGGGGCATTAGTGATAATAATAAGTGGACATTTTGTGAGAATTATTTGATAAGTGTGTGGAAAGAAATTGGGAGGAAAGAAAATAGAATATGTGATATAGAGAGAGAAAAGAGGAAGATAGAAACATTAAGAAGAAAAACAAGAGAAAGAAAAGAGGAGGAGAGAAAAGAAGAGAAAGTGAAACAAAACCTAGAATCATCAAGAATCAACCATAGCTTGCGATTAATCAGGTAAGGGTGAGAAGTTTTATCATCTTAATAATGTATATGATAATGTATGTGCTAGATTGGATTAGTTGGATTGTTCTCTATGTTTCCATTTCTAGGTCGGAAGTTGGTTTAATCGGTAGAAACGGAGTTTTATCGGTTAGAATCTGAAATAGATGGTGTAGTTTAGTCGGGTGATGAGTGGGCTATGCTACTGGGACTGGTTTAGATTTAATCGGTCGATTTTTGAGGTTTTGGTGGTTTTGGAACAGTTGGGGTTTTCTGGTTTCGCAGGTTCGCCAGCATTTTCCAGGCGAGTGGTAGCGAGGCTACGCCAGGCGAAGCCCAACGAGTGGGCAGCGAACCAATGGCAGTGGACAAGACCAGTATTCGCTGGCATGTTCGCCAGGCGAAGGTGGTAGCGAAGGGGTTCGCCAGGCGAATCCCAGCGAACGTGGCAACGAATCTATGGCAGTAGCTTCTGTCTGGCTTCGCCAGGGAGTTCGCCAAGCGAATGGCAGCAAGCATTCGCTGGGGGCTTCGCCTGGCGAAGGTTAGCGAACTTGACATCATGTTTTCTTTTCTTGTGTTTCCTATCCGTGGGTTGGTTGTGTGGTTTGATTGCGATCACTCCTTATCTGAGATGACTAATTATATGCTGTTATGTGTGTTGTGTGTAGCCGCATGGCGTGAATCCTAGTTTGTGATTTGTGAAGTGTGAAATGTGGCCGTTTGGAAATTTTGTGTATTTACTTGAATTGAATAGAAATGCATGGTGAGATTGATTGTGAATGTGAACCATGTATGAAATTGGTTTGAATGGGTGATGAATATATATATGTTTTGTGATACATATATTTTGAATACATAATGGATATATGCGATGAATGTGATGAATGCATGAGTATGTTTGTAAACATGTATGCATTTCAAGAGTGTCATGAGTCATGTTGCATACGGAGCATCATGGTATGCATTCTTGTGTTGATTGATTCCTTGGTGAATCTGCAGAACCACGTGTGCCCTTGTGGGGTGTGAGCGATGGTTATTTATTGATCCCTCGGTGGATTTGCAGAACCTCGTATATTGTGATGGTTATATATTGATTCCTCGGTGAATCTGCAGAACCTCGTGTGCTCATGTGGGGTGTGAGCGATGGTTATTTTTGGTTCATCAATTGAACCTGCTGAAATGAGTCGGTACCGCATTTGCATCTGCACAGAGTCGTGTGTCGGTTTCTATGAGTTTCATGTTGAAATCTGTGCATGATGTATGGTGAATAAACATGAATGTAGATGTTTATGTTAATTGTTGATAATTGGCATGAATGGAAGGCTTGAAGATACATGTATGTGTGGATATGTGTGTTTATGTGTGTATGTTTAGGAATTGATATAAGCATTGTTGATGCATATTGTATATGCTTGGTGCTCCATTTGTAAATAATTTATTGTGAATACATTGCGATGTACGGTGTAGTGAGATGAGTTGCGGTGAGAACGCGGAAGACGTTATTGGACGTTATGTATATATATATATATATATATATATATATATATATATATATATATATATATATATATATATATATATATATATATATATGTGTGTGTGTTTATGTGCATTATGTATTATGATATTATTTCTCACCCTTCTGCTGTATTATAATGCTCTATGAGGCATTGCAGATTAGATTGCTGGAGTTTTTGTGAAGCGTGGCTTCATTCGTTTTGGTCGGTCGGCTCTGATATGTAGCACCGGGTAGCTAGGGATTATTTTGATTCTTTTTTGAAACATCTATGTTTGTATTTGCTGATGAATGTTATGTAAACATGCTGGTTGGATATTGTATATATTGATGATGTTGTAAATCAACTTGAATGATGTAACATGTATGTGATTACATGTTTTGGAGGTTATGAAATATTTAGATGTTTCCGCCTATGTTCTAAATATTTTTTCCTTGTGGGTGTTGCCCCGTTGTTGCATATCTGTCGAGCAGGTGTTGTACGTGTTGAATTTCTGTATAATGTGATATGCCTCTTTTATACCGTGATTGCAATTATACTCTGATGATATATTGATTACGTGCCTAAATGATTTAGTGTGTTTATTTGGGGGTATAGAAAGGGGGTGTTACATTAAGTGGTATCAGAGCCAGTGTTGAGTCAGTTGTGTCTGTCTCATTGTTTTGTTGGTTGAACGGTTGTTTAACCTTGTTGTTATTTTTGGGAATAATCAGAATATGGCTGGTTGTAATGACAATGCGATGGCTGCTGCATTGGAGGAAATGGCTAGGGTGGTGCAGGGTGCATCGAATGTGAATGCTAATGATGAGTTTAGAAAGAATCAGCCGCCGGTATTCAAGGGAAGGTTTGATCTGGACGGTGCTCAGATTTGGTTAAAGGAGATCGAAAGGATCTTTAAAGTTATGAATTATGTTGAAGGCAACAAGGTGAGACTTGGGGCTCACATGCTGAGAGAAGAAGCTGACGACTGGTGGGTCAGTATGAGACGAGTTCTTGAAGTAGACGATGAGGAAATCACTTGGGATTTATTTCGCACCGAATTCTTGAGAAAGTATTATCCTGAGAGTGTGAAGGGAAAGAAGAAAATGGAGTTCCTGGAATTGAAACAAGGCAATATGCCCGTGATAGACTACACGGCTAAGTTCACATGGTTGGTGAAGTTCCATCCTCACTATGATGCGGTGACCGCAGAATTTTCCAAGTGTGTTAAGTATGAGAACGGCTTGCGCCCTGAAATCAAGCAAGCAGTGGGTTATCAGAGGATTAGGAGATTTTCGGACTTGACCGAATGCTGTAGAATCTTTGAAGAAGATAGTAAAGCTCGTTCTACTCACTATAAGAGTTTGAATGAGAAGAGAGGAAAGCAACCGGTAAGGAGTGGACCTTATATGACGCTTGCTGATAAAGGCAAGCATATGGAACACTTTGTTAAGAGGTCCGGTGGTGGAAGTTCTGGTCCCATTAAGTGCTATAGGTGCGGTGAAGTGGGGCACAAATATTTTGAGTGTAAGAAAGATGGGGCGAAGTGTGCAAACTGTGGAAGTATCGGCCATGTTACAACTGATTATAGAAGGAATGTGGTGAAGTGTTACAACTATGGGGAAGTTGGTCATATTAGTACAAAGTGTACTAAGCCAAAACAAGCTCCAACAAGTGGAAAGGTATTTGCATTAGCTGGTGCAGACACTACAAATGCGGATCGATTGATTAAAGGTACATGCTTTATTAATAATATGCCTTTAGTTGCTATTATTGATACCAGAGCGAGTCATTCGTTTATTTCTTTTGAGTGCGCCAAGCGTTTGGATTTGTGTTTGTCTTCTTGTGGTGGTGATGTGGTTATTGAGACTCCCGCTTCGGGGTCGGTAACTACATCTTTGGTATGTTTAAGTTGTCCTTTGACCATATATGGTAAAGACTTTATTATGGACTTGGTGTGATTGCCGTTAGAAGGATTAGATGTGATCTTGGGTATGAATTGGTTGCAGTATAATAGAGTCCGTATTGACTGTTATCACAAGTTGGTAAGGTTTCCTTCTTTGGAGGAGGATGAGGAAGAGAGTTTCCTATCCACTAAAGAGTTAAAGAAACTTTTGGCGGATGAGGCTCAAGTGTTCTGTTTGTTTGCATCGCTGTCGGTGGAGAGTAAGGTTGAACTGGATATGGTTTCAGTGGTGTGCGACTTTCCAGAAGTATTTCCGGAGGACATTACGGATGTACCGCTAGAGAGGGAAGTTGAGTTTTCGATTGATCTAGTTCCGGGTACTAGACCGATTTCGATGGCACCGTATCGTATGTCGGCATCGGAGTTGGTAGAGTTAAAGAAACAGTTGAATGATTTGTTGGAAAAGAGGTTTGTCAGGCCGAGTGTTTCTCCTTGGGGTGCACCGATATTGTTAGTAAAGAAGAAAGATGGGAGTATACGGTTGTGTATTGATTATCGGCAGTTGAACAAGGTAACTATTAAGAACAAGTATCCGCTTCCTAGAATTGATGATTTGATGGACCAATTGGTTGGTGCCCGTGTTTTTAGTAAGATTGATTTGAGATCGGGTTATCACCAGATTTGTGTTAAAGAGGAGGATATTCAAAAGACGGCTTTTAGGACACGGTATGGTCATTATGATTTTTCAGTGATGCCATTTAGAGTTTCGAACGCGCCAGGTGTGTTTATGGAATACATGAATCATATTTTTCATGATCAGTTGGATCATTTTGTGGTTGTGTTCATCGACGACATTTTGATTTACTCTAAGTCCCAAGAAGAGCATGTAGAGCATTTGAGAGTTGTATTGTAGATTTTGAAAGAGAAGCAATTATATGCTAAGTTGTCGAAGTGTGAGTTTTGGTTATCGGAAGTGAGTTTTCTTGGGCATGTTATTTCTGGTAATGGTGTTAGTGTTGATCCGTCCAAGATTGATGCGGTAATGCAGTGGGAAGCTCCTAAGTCCGTTACGGAGATTCGAAGCTTTTTGGGATTAGCCGGTTATTATCGGAGGTTTATTAAAGGATTTTCGAAGTTGGCACTTTCGTTGACTCAATTGACTTGTAAGGAAAAGGCTTTTGTTTGGGATATTGATTGTGAGAAGAGTTTTGTTGAGCTAAAGAGGAGGTTGACAATGGCGCCGGTTTTGATTTTGCCAAATCCGACGGGACGGTTTGTGGTTTATTGTGATGCTTCCTTGTCCGGTTTATGTGGTGTTTTGATGCAAGATGGGAAAGTTGTGGCTTATGCTTCGAGACAGTTGAGAGTGCATGAGAAGAACTACCCTACGCATGATTTGGAGTTAGCGGTCATGGTGTTTGTTTTGAAAATTTGGAGGCATTATCTTTATGGTGCGAGATTTGAAGTTTTTAGTAATCACAAGAGTTTGAAATATTTATTTGATCAGAAGGAATTGAACATGAGGCAGAGGAGATGGTTAGAGTTTTTGAAGGATTATGATTTTTGTTTGAATTACCATCCGGGTAAGGCAAACGTGGTAGCTGATGCTTTAAGTCGAAAGTTGGTTCATATGTCAACATTGATGGTAAGAGAATGGGAATTGTTGGAGAGTTTTAGAGATTTGAGTTTGGTTTGTGAGATAACGCCGAGTAGTGTGAAACTTGGTATGTTGTATGTTACGAATGATTTTCTTGCTACCGTGTGTGAAAAGCAAAAGTTGGATTTGAAGTTCGTTGATTTGATGATGAATGAGAATGAGGACTTCAAGGTTGATAATTTTGGAGTTTTGAGATTTCGTGGTCGTATTTGTATTCCCGATGATGTAGAGTTGAAAAAGAGGATATTGGAGGAAGGACACCGGAGTAACTTAAGTATTCACCCGGGAGCGAATAAGATGCATCAAGATTTGAAGAAAATCTTTTGGTAGTCCGGATTGAAGAGGGATGTAGCTCGGTTTGTGTACTCGTGCTTGACTTGTCAGAAGTCTAAAGTGGAACATTAGAAGCCTAGTGGTTTGATGCAACCGTTGGACATTCAGGAGTGGAAATGGGATAGTATATCGATGTATTTTGTTACGGGATTGCCTAATACGCAAAGAGGTCATAATGCTATTTGGGTGATTGTTGATAGGCTTACTAAATCTTCTCACTTTATTTCGATTGATATTAGTTATCCTTTGGAGAAGTTAGCTGAGATTTATGTTGGTGTGATTGTGAAGTTACATGGGATTCCTAAGAGTATTGTGTCGGATAGGGATCCTAGATTCACTTTGAGATTTTGGGAAAGTTTGCAAAAGGCTTTGGGTTCTAAGTTGAGATTGAGTTCGGCTTATCATACACAGACGGATGGTCAAATCGAAAGGACGATTCAATCATTGGAAGATTTGTTGCGTGCTTGTATGCTCGAGCAAGGGGGTACTTGGGATGGTTATTTGGCGTTGATTGAGTTCACCTACAACAATAGTTTTCACTCAAGTATTGGTATCGCCCATTTGAGGCTTTGTATGGTCGGAGATGTCGAACACCTTTGTGTTGGCATGAAACCAGAGAGAAGTCGGTGGTTGGACCGGAGATGGTACAACAAACGACGGAGAAGGTAAAGTTTATTCGAGAAAAGATGAGAGCTTCTCAGAGTAGGCAAAATAGTTATCATGATAAGAGAAGAAAGGATCTTGAGTTTCAGGAAGGCGACCATGTGTTTTTGAGGGTTACACTGGTTACGGGTGTGGGTCGTGCTTTGAAGTCGAAGAAGTTGACTTCTCGTTTCATTGGCCCGTATCAGATTACTGCACGAGTTGGTGTTGTGGCTTATCGTGTGGTGTTGCCTCCGAACCTTTCGAATTTGCACGATGTGTTCCATGTTTCGCAACTTCGGAAGTATATTTCGGATCCGTCACATGTTATTCCTATGGATGAGGTTGAAGTAAGAGATAACCTTACGGTTGAGGTTTTACCGATTAGGATTTTGGACCGTGAAGTTAAGAGGCTCAGAGGCAAGGATATCGCGCTTGTGAAAGTAGCATGCGGAGGTGCTGCGGAAGGCAATATGACTTGGGAATTGGAGAGTAAGATGCGTGAGTCGCATCCAGAGCTGTTTGAATCAGGTAATATTTTGAGGACAAAAATTTCTAAAGTGGGGGAGAGTTGTAACGCCCCAATTCTGAATTCCCATTTTTATTGAGTCCTTATTTGATTTATTTAAGTAATTATTTTATTTATGTGGAATTTGTGTGATAATATGTTATGTTTACATATTGAGCTATTTTTGCCGACTTTGAGAGTTTCGGGTAAAAATAGGTTGGAGGGTATTTTGGGGCACTAGTGATAATAATAAGTGGACATTTTGTGAGAATTATTTGATAAGTGTGTGGAAAGAAATTGGGAGGAAAGAAAATATAATATGTGATATAGAGAGAAAAGAGGAAGATAGAAACATTAAGAAGAAAAACAAGAGAAAGAAAAGAGGAGGAGAGAAAAGAAAAGAAAGTGGAACAAAACCTAGAATCATCAAGAATCAACCTTAGCTTGCGATTAATCAGGTAAGGGTGAGAAGTTTTATCATCTTAATAATGTATATGATCATGTATGTGCTAGATTGGATTAGTTGAATTGTTTTCTATGTTTCCATTTCTAGGTCAGAAGTTGGTTTAATCGGTAGAAACGGAGTTTTATCGGTTAGAATCTGAAATAGATGGTGTAGTTTAGTCGGGTGATGAGTGGGCTATGCTACTGGGACTGGTTTGGATTTAATCGGTCGATTTTTGAGGTTTTAGTGGTTTTGGAATAGTTGGGGTTTTCTGGTTTCGCAGGTTCGCCAGCATTCGCCAGGCGAGTGGTAGCGAGGCTACGCTAGGTGAAGCCCAACGAGTGGGCAGCGAACCAATGGCAGTGGCCAAGATCAGTCTTCGCTGGCATGTTCGCCAGGCGAAGGTGGTAGCGAAGGGGTTCGCCAGGCGAATCCCAGCGAACGTGGCAACGAATCTATGGCAGTAGCTTCTGTCTGGCTTCGCCAGCGAGTTCGCCAGGCGAATGGCAGTGAGCATTTGCTAGGGGCTTCGCCTGGAGAAGGTTAGCAAACTTGACAGCATGTTTTCTTTTCTTGTGTTTCCTATCCGTGGGTTGGTTGTGTGGTTTGATTGCGATCACTCCTTATCTGAGATGACTAATTATATGTTGTTATGTGTGTTGTGGGTAGCCGCATGGCGTGAATCCTAGTTTGTGATTTGTGAAGTGTGAAATGTGGTCGTTTGGCAATTTTGTGCATTTACTTGAATTGAATAGAAATGCATGGTGAGATTGATTGTGAATTGAACCATGTATGAAATTGGTTTGAATGGGTGATGAATATATATATGTTTTGTGATACATATATTTTGAATGCATAATGGATATATGCGATGAATGTGATGAATGCATGAGTATGTTTGTAAACATGTATGCATTTCAAGAGTGTCATGAGTCATGTTGCATACGGAGCATCATGGTATGCATTCTTGTGTTGATTGATTCCTTGGTGAATCTGCAGAACCACGTGTGCCCTTGTGGGGTGTGAGCGATGGTTATTTATTGATTCTTCGGTGAATCTGCAGAACCTCGTGTGCCGTTGTGGGGTGTGAGCGATGGTTATTTATCGATCCCTCAGTGGATTTGCAGAACCTCGTATATTGCGATGGTTATATATTGATTCCTCGGTGAATCTGCAGAACCTCGTGCGCTCATGTGGGGTGTGAGCGATGGTTATTTTTGGTTCTTCAATTGAACCTGCTGAAATGAGTCGGTACCGCATTCGCATCTGCATAGAGTCATGTGTCGGTTTCTATGAGTTGCATGTTGACATCTGTGCATGATGTATGGTGAATAAACATGAATGTAGATGTTTATGTTAATTGTTGATAATTGGCATGAATGGAAGGCTTGAAGATACATGTATGTGTGGATATGTGTGTATGTTTATGAATTGATATAAACATTGTTGATGCATATTGTATATGCTTGGTGCTCCATTTGTAAATAATTTATTGTGAATACATTGCGATGTACGGTGTAGTGACATGAGTTGCGATGAGAACGCGGAAGACGTTATTGGACGTTATGTGTATATATATATATATATATATATATATATATATATATATATATATATATATATATATATATATATATATATATATATATATATATATATATATATATATATATATATATATATATATATATATATATATATATATAAATATATATATATATATATATATATATATATATATATATATATATATATATATATATATATATATATATATATATATATGTTTATGTGCATTATGTATTATGATATTGTTTCTCACCCTTCTGCTGTTTTATAATACTCTATGAGGCATTGCAGATTAGATTGCTGGAGTTTTTGTGAAGCGTGGCTTCATTCGTTTTGGTCGGTCGGCTCTGATATGTAGCACCGGGTAGCTAGGGATTATTTTGATTCTTTTGTGATACATCTATGTTTGTATCTGCTGATGAATGTTATGTAAACATGCTGGTTGGATATTCTATATATTGATGATGTTGTAAATCAACTTAAATGATGTAACATGTATGTGATTACATGTTTTGGAGGTTATGAAATATTTAGATGTTTTCGCCTATGTTCTAAATATTTTTTCCTTGTGGGTGTTGCCCCGTTGTTGCATATCTGTTGAGCAGGTGTTGTACGTGTTGAATTTCTGTATAATGTGATATGCCTCTTTTATACTGTGATTGCAATTATACTCTGATGATATATTGATTACGTGCCTAAATGATTAATTATGTTTATTTGGGGGTATAGAAAGGGGGTGTTACATTGTTCAATTAATTCAAAGTTTTAACAATTATTTGCCAAGGCCTGCAAGTTTATGTATGTGCAAGTTTATCAAAACATTGGTCGTTTTTCACAAACAAAATAGTAAAAGTTAAAATAAAACAAGCGAGATACTGAATAGTATATGTTTATTAATAAGCGGCCTGTAAATAGGAAAAGTTTTACAACAGATGCAACCCCTAAAAAGAGGAAGTTGCGCAAAAACAATACAGATATGCACATAAATATACAAAAGTGTACAGAAAAGTCAGCAATGTGGCACAGACAAACACCATGAGCTGATCCCTCTATGACTCGCCTGACCTTGATACTTTCCCGACGCTTCGTCTTCAGAAGAGATTGATTCGGATAAACGGTCCTCAGGTCCTCCCTATCCACTAAGAAATGAAGTTCAAACGCATACCGCAGTCATTTGCTTTTCAATCCCTAACTTTTGCCCGAACCGCCCTTTCGGGTTTTCGATTCACCGGGATACCCATTTTTGCCAAAGTCGCCTTTTCAGGTTTTTGACTTTGCGGGTTTGCATCTTTTCATTTTTATCCCTAATTTTTGCCAAAACCCATTCTCTTTTTTATTGTTCGCCGGGATGCTCCATTTTTTACTGGATATTCTTTTTTCTTTCCAGCAGGTCTCTTTAAGCAAAGTATTTTTTAACTGCGCCTGCGTTCATAGGGGATGTAAAATCCTCACCATCCATGGTGGATAACAACAAGGCTCCTCCAGAGAAGACCTTTTGAACGACATATGGACCTTCATAGTTGGGAGTCCATTTGCCCTTGTGATCTGATTGTGGTGGGAGAGTCTTTTTTAGCACAAGATCGCCCGTCTGAAAGCTTCGAGGGTGCACCTTCTTGTCGAAAGCTTTCTTCATCTGGCTCTGATATAACCGACCGTATGCGATAGACGCTAGCCTCTTCTCATCCATCAGGCTAAGCTGATTCAATCTGTTCTTTATCCATTCTGCCTCATCGAGCTTGACGTCGACTAGAACTCTTAAAGAAGGAATCTCGACCTCTAATGGTAGGACGGATTCCATACCATATACCAGCAAGAAAGGAGTTGCCCCGGTTGATGTACGTACCGTCGTACGATAACCGTGTAGAGCAAAGGGCAACATCTCATGCCAATCCTTGTAAGTGACAACCATCTTTTACACTATCTTCTTAATATTCTTGTTGGCCGCTTCAACAACGCCATCCATCTTCGGACGATAGGGAGATGAGTTGTGATGCTCGATTTTGAAATTCTGGCACAATTCCTTCATCATCTTGTTGTTCAGATTCGAACCATTGTCAGTAATGATTCGCTCGGGTATTCCATATCTACAGATGATGTCCTTATTTATGAACCGGGCTACTACTTGCTTCATGACATTGGCATACAAGGCTGGTTCAACCCATTTGGTGAAGTAATCAATGGCAACCAAGATGAAACGATGACCATTGGATGCGGTTGGCTCAATCTTACCAATCATGTCAATGCCCCACATGGAAAAGGGCCACGGAGACGCCATAACATTCAATGGGCACGGAGGTACATGAATCTTGTCTGCATAAATCTGGCATTTATGGCATTTCTTCTCAAATTTGAAACAATCTGACTCCATGGTTAGCCAATAATACCCTGCTCGTAACAATTTTTGAGACATGGCATGCCCGTCGGCATGTGTACCGAAAGTACCTTCGTGGACTTCTTCCATAAGCAACATTGCTTCCTTTTCATCCACGCATCTCAACAACACCAAATCATGGTTCCTTCTGTAAAGCACACCAACTGGGTTTAGATAAAAGTTACCAGACAACCTCCTCAGAGTCTTCTTATCCTGAGCCGAAGCCCCTGGCAGATACTCTTACTTCTTGAGGAAGTTCTGTATGTCATAAAACCATGGCTTGCCATCCGCATCTTCCTCAATGGCGAATACGAAAGAGGGCCTATCAAGGCGAGAGATGACTATTCTTGGAGCATCATTCCAAAAATTCACCTCATACATCGAAGATAGTGTTGCAAAAGCGTCTGCCATCTAATTCTCTGCTCGCGGCACATGGTGAAACTTGTTAGATCCCAATTAGATTAGTTATTTGACTTCTTTTTAGTAATATTTTTAATCATTTTTATCTAATAGTATTTGATTTAGTGGTCAAATTTGTTTACTTTCATTTTGATGAGATCCAAGTGAATGGTGTGTGTAATGTTGCTGTTAGTGTGCAGGATTGACACTAATAAGAGCACTTTGGGATCAAGACAAAGCAGCTTGGAGAATGTTGCAAATCAAGGCATTCGCCTGGCGAAGCTCAGCTAGTGCCAGCGAATATTCGCCTGGCGAGTGTTGTAACACCCCCTTTCTATACCCCCAAAATAAACAATTAAATCATTTAGGCACAAATTCATAATTTCATCAGAGTACATTTGCAACGTGGCATAAAAGGGAAATATCACATTATCATAAAAATTCCAACACATACAACACCTGCTCAAACGGATATGCAACAACAGGGTAGCACCCACGAGAAATATTTAGAACAAGGCGGAAATATCCAAATATTCCATAATTCTCCAAAACATATGTTCACATATACAGTTATCATTCATCATGTTTACAAAACACATCATCAGCAGATACATACACAGATGTATCACAAAAAAAATCAAAATAATTCCTATCTACCAGGTGCTACATATCAGAGCCGACCGACCAAAAAGGGAAGAAGCCACGCTTCACAAAAATACCTCCAGCAATCTAATTTGCAATGCCTCATAGAGCATTAAAAGAAAGAACAAAAGGGTGAGAAACGATATCATAATAACAATGCATATAAACATATATATATATATATATATATATATATATATATATATATATATATATATATATATATATATATATATATATATATATATATATATATATATATATATATATATATATATATATATATATATATATATATATATATATATATATATATATATATATATATATATATATATATATATATATATATATATATATATATATATATATATATATATATATATATATATATATATATATATATATATATATATATATATATATATATATATATATATATATATATATATATATATATATATATATATATATATATATATATATATATATATATATATATATATATATATATATATATATATATATATATATATATATATATATATATATATATATATATATATATATATATATATATATATATATATATATATATATATATATATATATATATATATATATATATATATATATATATATATATATATATATATATATATATATATATATATATATATATATATATATATATATATATATATATATATATATATATATATATATATATATATATATATATATATATATATATATATATATATATATATATATATATATATATATATATATATATATATATATATATATATATATATATATATATATATATAATGTCCAATATACGTCTTTCGCATTCTCACCGCAACTCACCTCGTCATACCGTACATCGCAATGTATTCACATCATCTATTTACAAATAGAACACCATGCATATACAATATGCGTCAACAATGTTTATATCAGTTCATAAACACACAAAACATACATATACATATATTCACAAATACATGTGTCTTCAAGCATACCAATCATGCCAATCATCAACAATTCATATAAACATTTACAATTATGTTTATTCACCATACACCATGCAAGATGTCAACATGCAACTCATAGAGACCGACACACGACTCTATGCAGATGCAAATGCGGTACCGACTCATTTCAGCAGGTTCAATTGAAGAACCAAATAACCATCGCTCACACCCCACATGGGCACACGAGGTTCTGCAGATTCTACGTGGAATCAAAATAACCATCACAACATACGAGGTTCTGCAAATCCACCGAGGGATCAATAATTAACCATCGCTCACACCCCACAAGGGCACACGAGGTTCTGCAGATTCACCGAGGAATCAATCGACACAAGAATGCATACCATGATGCTTCACATGCAACATGACTCATGACCCTCTTGAAATGCACACATGTTTACAAACATACTCATGCATTCCACACATTCATCGCATATATTCATACAAACATCATAAATTTTTAATCAAGCTAAACAATGCACATAATTGCCCAAACGGCCACAATTCATAATCTAGGATTCACGCCATACGGCTACCCGCAGCACATCACAAACCAGCATATAATCTATTACATCAAAGAAGGGTCAATCGCAACCGAAACCCCAAGCCACGACAGCACCACGCAACAGGGAAAATTCATCCTGCTACGTTCGCTACACGCTCGCCTAGCGAGCTGCTAGCGAGCGTTTGCTACCTCCTCGCCTAGCGAACTGCTAGCGAGCAAGAACAGAGGCTATAGACCTCGTTCGCTACCCCGTTCGCCACAGCGAACCTCCAGCGAGCTCCTCGCTACTCCCTTCGCTGCCAGCGAGGGACATCAGGATCTCACTGTCCCAAGTCTGGGACCGTTCGCTGCACGCTCGCCTAGTGAGCTGCTAGCGAGCGTTTGCTGCGTACTCGCCTAGCGAGCTGCTAGCGAGTCACCTGCGAACAGCAACATTCAGTTCTGCTCTAGCACCTCAAAACTCACCAAAATCACCCGATTAAATCCAAAGTTGTTCCAGTAGCCTTAGTCCAACATATATCGTCTAACCTACATCATCTAATCACGATTCTAACCGTTAAACAACGATTCCTTTCGATTAAACCAAATTCAACCTAAAATGGAAAGTGTAGAAAAACTACCAACAATCCAAAACAATCTAACAAAATCATACATGATTATACACATTGATAGAATAATAAAGTTTCATACCCTTACCCGATCAATCGAAAGCTTTGGTGATGATTTCTTGAAGTTCTAGGTTTTCCTCTTCTTTTCTCTCCACTTTCTCTTCTCCTCTTTCTTTCTCTTGTTTTTCTTTCTATGTTACTATATTTTTTTCTTTTCCTCTCTCATCTCATATTTCTATTTCTTTCCTCTCAAATTCTTTCCACACACTAATTAATCAATTCTCATAAAAATATCCACTTAGCATAATCACTAATGCCCAAAATACCCTCCAACCTATTTTTACCCGAAACACTCAAAATCGGTAAAATAAAATAATAAAAAAAGATAGCATAATATGCACACATAACATATTAAACACATAAATCCTATATTTAAAATAATAATTCAATCAATTAAATTAAAGGACTCAAAATAAAGGAAATCGGAATCGGGGCGTTACAAGTGTTGGCGAGCTGGAGCGAATAATTCAGAACTAACTCCCAGACTTAAATGATAGGAAGTTCGCCTGGCGAAGGTTCCAGCGAAGCTTCGCTACCTTTCGCCTGGCGAAGATGTTGGCGAAGAAGTGGTATCTTTCCTTATGCAGATTCCAATAGCAAAACCACCCAAAGTTCGTCTGGCAAGTGAAGCCAGCGAATGTTCGCCTGGCGAGTGAATTGTTCGCCTGGCTTATACACGATACCTCAGAGGGCGGTTTGCTAGCCAGAGGCACTTTGAAGTGCCATGCAATTTTTGGTTCGCCTGGCGAATGTGCGGAGACAACACATTTTATGTACTCTGTTTGTTGCTTTATAGGGCCTATACTTTGCACTTTTGAGATTATTATCTTGTAACATTACAATAGAGCTCTAGAACCCTAAAAACATTAGTTCTTCATTTTTGCTGATTTTGTGCAATCAAAGAGAAGTGGAATCACATCCTTCATCGATTCTTCGAAGTGGATGTTCTTCATCTTCTCCATTTTCTTCTACTCCAAGCTACCATGAAAATGAGTAGCTAAGTTCATCTTGTTGTCAAGGTTAGATATAGGTAATCATCTAACTTCGTATGTGTACGGAGGATCCTCATTTGTAAACTCTTGGATGATTAATATATGTTGAAAACCTTGTTTCATTTACAATCTTTTGTGTTGGTTAATGATTGAGAAATATTTTCCAACTCTTGACCTAGGTTTTTCATCCTCTTCTTTTCTTGAGCTAGAGATAGTCTTGGATGGTTTTGTTCACTTAAAATGTTAAGCTTTAAAGTTGTCCTTTTGATAGATTGTGTGAGAGATCAACAATGGATCAAAATGGTAAACATCACAATATGAGTTAGAGATAATCATATTGAGAGGATATTGTGAATGTGTTGATCATTAAAAAGAGTTTATGAAATGTTGATTGGAATTATGCATGCATAGTGATTACCGAAACCTAGCTTTGGCAATCTTTATTCAAACCGACAAACCCTAATTTTTACCGTTGTTAATAACTTTTAATGCAAGATACCGACTTTAAAACCAAACCCCTTTGATATTATAAAACTACGAATTTAACAACTGTCGAACGGCGGCAAAATCTTATATTCCCTGTGGAGACGATAATACAAACCTGACACTTTACCACTGTTCTAACAAAATGGCGCCGTTGCCGGGGAAAATAAATTGATATTGCAAGCATCGCAATAGTTTCTGAATTTTTAGTTTTGAATCTTCTACTTGTGCTTGTTAATTTGTGTGGTTTAGCGTGCAGCTTCCGCTTCTGTGTATGCGAGGACAGATTCCCGAGGACCAACTCCTTTTCGATCCCGAAATTGAAAGGACCGCGAGAAGATTGAATAACAAAACACGATGGAGGAGGCAACTTGCTAAACAAAGACAAGAACAAGGAGCAAGTTCTTCTACTACACCACCACCACCATATTTCACACCAATTATGGCAGCACCACCACCTCCACCACCAGTTTCTACTCCATGCACGAACAGTCCAACACATACGGCTCAGTTTGCGCGGAATCTTCAAAATGGAAGGCAAGCTGAGATGAAAACAGGAATCCTAGCTCTAGTCTATCAAAATCCTTTCACGGGATTAGACCATGAGGATCCGTTTACTCATCTTACAAAATTCTATGAGATTGCTGGCGCAACTGGAGCTACCGAGGCTGACGAAGAGTCGTTGTTTAGGAGACTATTCCCTCATTCCTTAATTGGGAAAGCGAAGGAGTGGTATCTTGACCAATCGACGACTATCATGACAGATTGGAATCTTTTAGAAGAGAAGTTTCTTGAACGGTTCTTTCCACATAACCGGTTCATGGAGGCTAAAACTGCGATTGCGGTATTTTCTCAAGGAGCTAGTGAATCACTCAATGAAGCTTGGGAGCGTTACAAATCTATGTTAATAAAATGCAAAGGACACGGTTTCGATGAGCTCACTCAAGTTCATATTTTCCGCAATGGACTCCTTTCGGTTCACAAGACCTCATTGGATGCTACGGCGGGAGGTTCTTTAATGTCAAAAAGTGGCGATGATGCTACCGCAATAATTGATAAGATGACACTTAATGATCACCAAGGGAACCATAACCGAGGGGTAGCTCAAAGAAAGCCGGGTGTACTTGAGTTAGGAACGAATGATGCAATTCTTTCCCAAAACAAGATTATCTCACAACAAGTGGAACTTCTAACTCAACAAATCAAAGAGTTAAAGGAACCGTCAAAAGCTAAACAAATAGCTTGTGGCGAGCTTTGTAAGGGCGAACATGACACTGGATTTTGTCCGCCTCCCGGATTTGAAGAAGTTAACTACATGGCTAATCAACGAGATTACCAACAAAGGCAACCACAACAACAACCATACCAACATCCTCATAAACAACAAAACTATCAAGGAAGGGTACCAACCTAGAGGTAACTACCACAATAACCAAGGTTATGGGGGTGGTAACTCTAGCCGTCAAAATCCGTATATACCTCAACAACCGTCGGTGGCAACTTCTAAGCTAGAAGATACATTGACACAATTCATGCAAATGTCCATGGAAAATCAAAAATGCAATGACGCGGTGATAAAAAATCTTGAGACTCAAGTTGGTCAACTCGCTAAGCAATTAGCGGAACAACAAGTCGGACCATCTTTCTCGGCAAACACGCAAACAAATCCGAAGGAACATTGTAAGGCGATTAAGACGAGAAGTGGGAAGGAGTTGGTTGACGAGAGTGAAAAAAGAGAGGTAGAGAAACAAATTGATGAAAAACTTGATGGTGAAGTTGGTGAATGGAGTGAGGAGGAAGTAGAAAATAATGAAAAAAATGGTGAAGTTGAAAAAGAAAAAGTGGTAGAAGTTGAAAATAAAACAAATGGTGTAGTTGAAAATAATGAAAGTGAAAAAGTGAAGGTGGATGAAGTGAAGAAGAAAAGAGAAAGAAACACTAGAGCATCTAGAGGGAAGGAGGTAGTGAGCACTACTCTGGTTCAAAATTTACCTTATCCTCATGCTCCATCTAGGAGAGAAAATGAACGGCATTACGCCCGGCTCATGGACATTTTTAAACAATTGCAAATCAATATTCTGTTCGCCGAAGCTTTGGAACAAATGCCGGAGTATGCCAAATTCATGAAGGACATACTTACAAAGAAGCGGAGGTATACGGAGCCGGAAACAATAGTGCTTGATGCAAGTTGTAGCGCTATCATCTAACGTACTCTACCAAGAAAGGAAGTTGATCCGGGGAGAGTTACATTGCCGGTTACCATTGGTGACGTTTATGTTGGAAAGGGATTAATTGATTTGGGGTCAAGCATCAATCTTATCCCTTTGTCTATTGTGAAAAAGCTTGGTAACATTGAGATTAAAGCCATCCGAATGACGTTACAATTAGCCGATAAGTCTACTACTCATCCTCATGGAGTAGCTCAAGATGTGTTGGTAAAAGTGGACAAGTTTTTCTTCCCGGTGGATTTTATTGTTATTGACATGGAGGAGGACGATGATGCGCCTCTAATTCTTGGAATACCTTTCATGAAAACAGCTCGGATGATGATTGATGTAGATGACAGTTTAATGAAGGTGAGAGTACAAAACGAAGAGGTCACTTTTGACCTTTTTGAAGCAATGAAGCACTCAAATGACAAGCGTGATAGTTTCCGGATTGATGTAATTGAAGAGGCCTCCCTTGAAGTTGCAAAACATGTTCATGACATAACCCCCATGGAGCTAGCCCTTAATGACTCCTTCGAAGTTTTCACTTTAGAGGAAGAAGAAGCTCTTGATGAATGTTTAAGAGAACTCGATAGTCTTACGGAGTTGCAACCATGGGAAGTAGAGGAAGAAGTCTTGAAAAAGGAAGTCATGGATGAAAAGCCAATAATTTAATTGAAGGAGTTACCAAATAATTTGAAGTATGCATTTCTAGATGAAACCGAAGAGAAGCCGGTTATCATTAGCAACCTCTTATCAAAGAATGAAGAATCCCTTTTAATTGATGTGTTAAAAAATAAAAAAGAAGCGATGGGGTGGACTCTTTCCGATCTTAAGGGAATTAGTCCTTCTTATTATATGCACAAAATTTTAATGGGGGAGGATTTCAAGCCAGTGGCTCAACCGCAACGCCGCTTGAATCCTACAATGAAAGAGGTTGTTAAGAAAGAAGTTGTAAAGCTTTTAGATGTGGGGATGATCTACCGTATCTCGGATAACCCTTGGATGAGTCTGGTGCATGTGGTTCCTAAGAAGGGGGGCATTACCGTTATTCGCAACGAGAAAGATGAGTTGATCCCTACAAAGGTAGCAACGGGGTGGAGGATGTGCATAGACTATAGGCGGTTAAACACCGTAACTCGGAAATACCACTTCCCACTTCCGTTCATGGACCAAATGTTAGAGAGACTCTCGGGACAAGAATTCTATTATTTTCTTGATGGCTATTCCGGGTACAACCAAATTGCGGTTGACACGGCCGATCACGAGAAGACAGCTTTCACGTGTCCATTTGGAATCTTTGCTTACCGCAAAATGCCCTTTGGGTTGTGTAATGTGTAACACCCCACTTCCCAAATTAAATAAAATATAAACATTATAAATAAACATCAGAGTTTTCACCAAAATAGTGGGATATCACATCACCAAATTTTTATAAAAAATACTTTATTAATTATTCTCAAAAATAATACAGCGGAAAACATTATTCCAACATTCTCGGCCATCCGCCAAATTTCATAAAATCTTTATTATTATAATTCACAAAAAATGTGATACGTCACAGGATTACAACAAGTTTGACATAAAACAATTAAAACACCCATATCCCGTGTTACGTATCAGAGCATCCTAGACTCGACTGGCACACCACCATCCAAGCTATCTAAGTACCTGGATTATTTGTACTTTCGGAGAAGCACAGACACAACAACAACCAAGGGGTGAGAAAACATGATCAAAAATATATTGGTAATGCAATACATGTAAACAAGGTAGTAAAACACACCAACACACCAATATTCACCCCAACAACTCCATATAACGAACCTACTGTTCAAATTACAATATAACATATTATAATGCAAATATGCAACTCAACACCATGCATGCGGTACCGACTCATTGGTTAATTCAATCGAACCTGGATAGATCACTTACGCTCCTCCTGAGACATGATTTATCCCCCACCATTCTCCACAAAGGAGTACGGATGAATCACTTACGCTCCTCCTGAGACATGATTCATCCCACCAAAACACCATGATATGCACACACCAATGCATAACTATCATATTTAGGCACACTAAGTGCACACGATCCTCCTGATCATATCATCATACATCAATGCATATATGTGTAGATATATTACACCAACACCATATAAATCAATCAGATAGTAAACAAATTCATACTATAACACCATATATAACCACATGCCAACACCCGGGAACACACGATCCTACTAATCACTACATACATATACGTTAACTAATTGTACACCAACAATATTAAGGGAAATGAGTACTATCACCCAGTACACAGGTTAGATCCCACACTCATCATCCTTACAATGCATCAAGGCCAGAAAGATCACCCCAGACCAATGCTCAAGGCCAAACATCACCAAAGTCACATTCTGGTTCTGCTACGCTCGCTGGCATTCGCTAGGCGAAGCTTCGCCAACACTCGCCAGGTGAAGCCCAGCGAATGCTGCGATTCACCACCTTCCCCACAGTTCTGCAGTACTATTCTAGGCCAAATCAAACTTATCATCTCAACTCAAATTCTCAGCCTACTATAGTACCAACCTTGTACATTACCGTAACTAAATCGGTTCCTAAATCTTATTCCCAAAGTTATCGCTTAAACATTCTACCGATGCCTCAAAAGGTCACACAGAATCTCCCTAAAAACCTTAAACTCAGCCTACACGCCAAATTAACCAAAAACAACAATTCATCAACATTGACCTATTCTCCATCGCTATCAATTACTAGTTATCATCAAACACAAACACACCATTATACTTACCAATTATCATATACTTCCTACTCTAGAACCAACATTACGGTACATTACCTACACTTCAGAGTTACTCTGAATCTCACCAAAGTCCTAACCAGAGTCACTAACAACATCACAGGGAACAACACATAATTTTCCCAAATTTATAATCATGGTCATTACCAACGCTACAATAACAACACAAAATCTCACCAAAACTCTATTCATAGTTACTATCAACACTGCAGTAACAACATATAATCTCACTAATATCACCATAATATATATATATATATATATACCAAACTCACCAATACTAATCAACAATTCATCAATATCAAGCATCAATTTATCATTAGCAACAACAATAACAAGCATGCCAATATAAAACTTCATAGATCGAGATTTTCCTACGGGGTTAAGGAATCCCCTCTACCCTTTACATGTATATATACCATCCCAATCAAGTTTCTCCCCCCTTACCTAGATAATTATTTTGATCGGTGATAAATTCCTCCAAGATTCTTCATCCCTAGCCTTTTCCCTTTCTCTTTGTTCTTCGCTTTTCTCTATTCTCCCAATTTCCCTTCTCACGGTTTCTATCGTGCCTTTTCATATTTCCATTCTAACTTCCCCGTAACCCTTCCACTTCTTATTTTACTTATTCCAACCACTAATATTCCCAATAATAATTCTAATAATAATAATTATAATAATCATTATAATAATAAGAATAATAATAATAATAATAATATAATACTATTGTAATATTATAGTAATATTCAGCATAATAATAATAATAGTAATACACCCAACAATAATTATAATTATAATAATAATAATACTAATGATAATAATAACAATTATATTAATACTAATAATAAAATAATATTAATAATAATAATCTTAATATTAATAATACTAATATAATATTACTAATATTAATAATACTAATCATAATAATACTATTAATAATAATAATAATAATACTAATAATATTATTATTATCTCACCAAAATAATAATAATAATAATAATAATAGTAATAATATTATTATCTCACAAAAATAATAATAATATTAATAATACTAATAAATATAATAATATATAATAATAATAATAATACCCCCACCAATATTACTATTATTCATTATATTATCATATTCACACCAAAAATCATAATAATATAATAACTATATTAATAATAATATTATATTCTCCATATTAATAATATTACTATAAATATTAATAATAATAATAATAATAATAATAATAATAATAATAATAATAATAATAATAATAATAATAACAATAATAATACCACCACCAATATTACTATTATTTCTTATATTATTATAAATTCACCAAATTACCACCAATGATCCTCCCATCTCAGGGACACCCACCAAACATCATCAAATACACCCTACCAAAGGGCACATCAACATATAATATTTAAAATAATAATAAAATGACTAAATAATTAAAATGGGTGTTACAACTCTCCCCCACTTTAATTATTTTCGTCCTCGAAAATTACCTGATGGAAATAATTCCGGATACGCTCCCCGCATCCTTTATTCCAATTCTCAGGTCACACTGCCTTCTGCAGCACCTCCCCATACTACTTTCACCAAAGATATCTCCTCCCTTCGGAGTTGTTCCTCGCTCGCCAAAACGAACTAGCAATGCCTCAACAATTGGAATATTTTTCACTTGTACATCATCCACCTGGTTCAATGTACTTTCTCGACTAAGACACATGAAACATATCATGCCAATTCACAGCGACAATGGAAAAACAGTCTAACATGTTACTCCTCCCATGCCTCCGCTGCGCCACTCTGATACAACTACAGAACACGGTGCGAACTTCTGAGATTTCGAAGCTCGACCAACACTAGTCACCGACGTGACTCTCAAAACACATATTGCCTCGGATCCTCTCGATCTTCTCAGCCATCTCAAGCATAATTTTCAAGTCTGAGTACAACACTCTCACTCGATTTATTTCAACACAGGAGAGTCCTACACTCCCTATCTCACCAAGCCACATATAGTGTCATTCCGACACTAGGATGGTACCCGTTATTATAGGTAACTCAATCAACGATAATTAATCATCCCATGATCCACCTTTATCCAACATACTAATGCTCCACAAATTCTCTAAAGTCTAGATAGTCCTCTTTCATTGTCCATCCCTCTGCGGGTGACAGGCAAAATTCAACCTCATCTTAATACCCGGAGCATCCGCAACTCCCCCAAAATCTCAATATAAACCTCAAATTTCCATCTGACACAATATTCGTCAATATCTCATCCAACTTCATCACTTTCTCAATATGCATCTCGTATATCCTCAACACGGAATAGTTAATCCACTCCTAACAATTCAAATTAACATTATATCTTTACAAATTCTTTGGAAATCTCAACACCAATTTCGTGAAAATACTACCTGATTTCCACTCTGAAATATTTAACGACTGCATCAGACTCAACAGTCTCTGATGTTCACTCTTCGAATTCCTACAATTCTAACCAGCATATTCAACCTCAACTACTCCTCCCCTTATCCATGGTCTCCAAAACAATCTACTCAAATTCGGTTACTTCTTCATAGCACCGGGATGGATACTCCATCTACCTCAATGTATTTCTTCACGAGTACTCCTACTCCCCTCAACAACATCTGGTACACATACCCTATCATAACACATCATGGTACTATTTCCACAAACCCGACAATCCACTCTTCAACTCTAACTTATCAATTTCAACTAATTCACTACTCAACCCAAGTTTCTGACTTTCTCGATTCTGCTCAAGGATATCACTAGTCAGATCTTAATAATAAAAGCTTAACTCCATAAGAAGTCTCCTTACTCACAAAACTCATATTATGAAATTGCTCAATTAGTTCTAACTCTTTTCACCATCATCTTCGGTATATGCAAATATTTCTAACTCACTGCATCATCTACCATGTCCGCTTTACCCGAATGGTAATTCAACTCGAAGTCGTACTCTTTTCGAAGTCCCAATTATTTCCTATGCCTCATATTCGTCTTATTCAAATTAAACAAACACCTTAAACTCTTAAGATCACCAAACATCTCCGATCTCAGTCTGAACTTTTGAAGACTCCGACTCCGGTACAATCACAATAGTAACCAACTCTAAATCACTGGTCGGATGATTTCTCTTATACACTTCAAGTTGCCTTTTGCATAATTGAAACTCGCTGAAGTTGTATTTAGCAAATCCCCTAATTATATCAACAAGCATCACAAACACCACAATTAGTTCTATCGGATTCGGCAGAAGTTTCCTTACGGAAGTATATCACCGCTCTTTTTCCAACACTGATAACTCCAGTTCCTTATGCTCAACATAATCCTCTATACTCTTCGAATACCTTAAAATATCATTTATTAACATAACCATTGCCTTTTATAAATAATTAAAGAAGATCCCATGCCAAGTGGACAAACAAGTTGTGAGTTATAGCGGGAACACATACCGTACCGCCCGTCCTTACCACAAAATTCAAACACACTTCATCAATAAATAGCTTAAATCTATGTCAATACTTCACCATCTCATAGATAATTTTAATAGCTTTCCAACGCTTCGAACCGCGCGTCATTCCGAGTTACGGTTCTCCCGTTACGGCAAAAACACCAGAATAACATTTTCTGCCCAGAACCCCTTCGCCAGGCGAACACCGCAGCGAATATGGACGTTCGCCAGTATGTTCGCCAGGCGAACATGACAGTCCCAAAATCCTCTTTTCGACAGTTACCCGACTTCCGAGTGTCCGATTTCGATTCCGTAAAAAGTTGCGATCTCGGAATTTAACGTACAACAACAATTTTATACTTAGGAAGCCATCCAACACATTTTAAATCTATGAATAATTTAAAACTCAATTACTTCCAATCTCAACAGCAGATCTTTGAGCCTCCTAATACGATAGAACTTTTGACTTTCGTCCCATCGACCACAAGAACTCTACTCGAGATCACATGACCAAGGGACTCACATCCCTCGATCAATTATTCCATCAAATCATTAACTCTTGGAAGCGAACACCTATCCTTGATAGTCACCCTGTTCACTTATCTATAGTTCACCCAAAGCTTCACAAAACCTTCTATCTGTCTAACCAACAAAATTGGTGCACATTACGGTAGCACACTCAAACAAAAGAACCTCTCTCCTAGAAGGTCTTCAAGTTGACTCTTCAACTTCTCCAATCCCAACGAAAACACACCATATGGAGTCACTAATATCAGACTCGTTCCAACAACAAAGTCAACGTGTGAGCTTTACTTCACACTCCAATAGTAAATCACCTACCTCATCCGGAAACCTCCGGCAATCGCAAATAATTGACAAATCCCAATTTTTCTCACTTTCCTTCTCATTCCAAGTTTCAGTCAAAATAGACAATTCAACATCGTCTTACGCCAAATTCCTCAAAATATTCCCTTAAGCACTTAGCTTAACTCAAGACTATTCACTGCTCACGCCACCCAAGCTTGCAGGACGCGTCTATCCCATCCAACACAATCTCGTCCAATATTAACAAGAGATTAAGGGTGATCAGTTCCTCAATTTGTTAATAGACAGCCGAAATCATGATGGGGTACAAACCATCTTTACCAACTATTATATCCTTCCTCAACACCATAAGCCACCAAATTGTAGCTTTCCGGAGAAATACAACTTCTCCCCCACTGGAATCATTCCACTTCTACCGACAAACTTAACCAATAACATGTATCGACAGTGTTTTTACGCACATGTCGCATACCAGGGAACAACAACACTAGACAACATTGGCCGGACGGACCGACCTGCTCTGATACCAATTGTAACACCCCACTTCCCAAATTAAATAAAATATAAACATTATAAATAAACATCAGAGTTTTCACCAAAATAGTGGGATATCACATCACCAAATTTTTATAAAAAATACTTTATTAATTATTCTCAAAAATAATACAGCGGAAAACATTATTCCAACATTCTCGGCCATCCGCCAAATTTCATAAAATCTTTATTATTATAATTCACAAAAAAAGTGATACGTCACAGGATTACAACAAGTTTGACATAAAACAATTAAAACACCTATATCCCATGTTACGTATCAGAGCATCCTAGACTCGACTGGCACACCACCATCCAAGCTATCTAAGTACCTGGATTATTTGTACTTCCGGAGAAGCACAGACACAACAACAACCAAGGGGTGAGAAAACATGATCAAAAATATATTGGTAATGCAATACATGTAAACAAGGTAGTAAAACACACCAACACACCAATATTCACCCCAACAACTCCATATAACGAACCTACTGTTCAAATTACAATATAACATATTATAATGCAAATATGCAACTCAACACCATGCATGCGGTACCGACTCATTGGTTCATTCAATCGAACCTGGATAGATCACTTACGCTCCTCCTGAGACATGATTTATCCCCCACCATTCTCCACAAAGGAGTACGGATGAATCACTTACGCTCCTCCTGAGACATGATTCATCCCACCAAAACACCATGATATGCACACACCAATGCATAACTATCATATTTAGGCACACTAAGTGCACACGATCCTCCTGATCATATCATCATACATCAATGCATATATGTGTAGATATATTACACCAACACCATATAAATCAATCAGATAGTAAACAAATTCATACTATAACACCATATATAACCACATCCCAACACCTGGGAACACACGATCCTACTGATCACTACATACATATACGTTAACTAATTGTACACCAACAATATTAAGGGAAATGAGTACTATCACCCAGTACACAGGTTAGATCCCACACTCATCATCCTTACAATGCATCAAGGCCAGAAAGATCACCCCAGACCAATGCTCAAGGCCAAACATCACCAAAGTCACATTCTGGTTCTGCTACGCTCGCTGGCATTCGCTAGGCGAAGCTTCGCCAACACTCGCCAGGTGAAGCCCAGCGAATGCTGCGATTCACCACCTTCCCCACAGTTCTGCAGTACTATTCTAGGCCAAATCAAACTTATCATCTCAACTCAAATTCTCAGCCTACTCTAGTACCAACCTTGTACATTACCGTAACTAAATCGGTTCCTAAATCTTATTCCCAAAGTTATCGCTTAAACATTCTACCGATGCCTCAAAAGGTCACACAGAATCTCCCTAAAAACCTTAAACTCAGCCTACACGCCAAATTAACCAAAAACAACAATTCATCAACATTGACCTATTCTCCATCGCTATCAATTACTAGTTATCATCAAACACAAACACACCATTATACTTACCAATTATCATATACTTCCTACTCTAGAACCAACATTACGGTACATTACCTACACTTCAGAGTTACTCTGAATCTCACCAAAGTCCTAACCAGAGTCACTAACAACATCACAGGGAACAACACATAATTTTCCCAAATTTATAATCATGGTCATTACCAACGCTACAATAACAACACAAAATCTCACCAAAACTCTATTCATAGTTACTATCAACACTGCAGTAACAACATATAATCTCACTAATATCACCATAATATATATATATATACCAAATTCACCAATACCAATCAACAATTCATCAATATCAAGCATCAATTTATCATTAGCAACAACAATAACAAGCATGCCAATATAAAACTTCATAGATCGACATTTTCCTACGGGGTTAAGGAATCCCCTCTACCCTATACATGTATATATACCTGTTGCACCCTAAAATTTGCCCAACCTTATTCACTTGGTTTATGTTTCAGTATCATTAGCATTTGCATAAAGAATCATGTACATAGCCTAACCATCTGCATAGCATAAGCATAACAAGTCATTCAACAGGGGATCAAGCATTATTCTCATCTCTATGAGCCTATCAAGAGGTTGTTATCCTAATTCCATCTCATTCAAGTCATCAGAAAAGAATTTGAGAGCAGAGAGTTCAGCAGATCAAGCCTTGAGTCTATCTCCTATCTGAGGGTATCTAAGGGTCAACAAGGGGGTTGTGAGCTGTGAATGGAAGGCATGGAGAGTATCTAGACATCATGAGAGGCTTAGAAAGTCATTTGGGGAAGAAAACAAGTTGTTGATGTGATCACAAGAATTGCAGTTGAAGACAGTCAATTAGGGTTTCATCTGGGTCAACCCTAGGTCAACCCTAGGTCAATTGACTGATTGAAAGGCATTAAGGGCTATTGAAGGGATGTGGGGTTAATCATTTGACATGAAGAATGAGGATATGTTGTCATGCTAAGAAGAAATCAAGAGAAATCAAGGAGAAGAGGAGTTTTTAAATTAGGGTTTCTATGTAAAATCCCCTAGTTTAGGTCAAATTTCCAAGCAAGATAAGTCAAAGTGCAAGCTTCAAATGGCTTCTTGGCCAACATGAAACTTGTAGAGGATCTCAAGACCTTTAATTTGAGTGGTGGAAGACATCAAGGAGATTTATAGAACTCAAGTTATGGTCCTTGCAAGTTACAGGTCATCTGAGGTATCTGAAATTTTGTCTGTGAAAGTGACTTGACTTCCAAGCAACTTTTACCCCTCAAAGAGATTTCAAATGAATTTCTGGTCAACATAAGAATTGTTCCTCATTGCCTTAGATTTCTAGAATGGTATAGTATGCCTTCATATGATGTGTGGAACTCAACTTATGGTCTTGGCAAGCAAAGGGTATTTTGGTCATTTGTGAATTACAGGTCATTTTAACCTATGTCCAAAACTCATACAAGGAGGCCTCAAATGGAAAAACTTACAACATAAAACTTGCTCCAAATGACATTTTGAGTCTAGAAAAGTGACCATGAGAGATTGGAAAGATTCATATCACAAGGTTTCAATATTGTTGAATTTAATGAAGAAAAATGGCTTAAAAAATGATATTTTTCATATATTGGCCAAATGATGCAAAATTATAGGTCATTTTGAATGGAAAAGGCATTTTAAAGACATTGGCTAAAGTGGAATTTTGAGTTTAGTTCATAATTTGAGAGTTATCCATGGTTGCTTGAATTGAAAGTAACATAATCCAAGTTGAAAAGGAAAAATGCAAGGGAAATTTCTCCAATGTTCTAGGAGGTTCCTACATCATCTATATATTCATACAAGCTGATTCATGCAAGGGTTGGTGCTCCCATTTGTTCAAAACCCCAAGCTTTCCACATTTTTCCATTCTTGCATAAGCTTCTCAAACTCCCTCAATTTCTCACCAATCATCCTCATTCTTGATCTGAACCTCATCACCATCATCCATAGTTTGTAATTCACACATCCATTTGGCTGAATCAATCAAGGAGAGTGACATACAAGTTTCATTCTTCAAGGTTCAAGAAATTGGAAGCATAAGATTCAGAGGGTTTGCACACGAGATATTGCATACAGAATTCATCCTTCAAGTCACTGAGCAAGTTTCAATCACTGCAAGCACCTAATTCAAGGAGTAACATAGCTGTTTTCTCACTTTGCACCAGGTTTGTTTTCTATTCAAATTGCTTAGTTTAGTTAGAGTTTTAGGGTTTTGATAGAGTAGAATGGTTAAGATAGGATAGAGGACTGTTTTGGATGAATTTGGGAAGGTTTCATGAAGATTGGATATGGTGCATCAAATCTGTTAGAGCTTGTAATTGCTGAGATAGGGCACGAAGATGTGATTGGATTAGCATGCTGTGATCAGGATGAGTTGTAGGTTAGTTTAGGGTGAATTTTGTGAAGAATTGAAGCAGTTGTTGGCAGGTGATAATGGTGGATTCTATCTGGTATCACTATCGGGTTTGCTCTTTGAGTGAGTTTCAGAATGAGATAGCATCATAGATTTGGAGAGGGGGAGAAATGGATGAATTTTGGTTTTGGAAGGGAGAGATTTCATGGCGTATTGGAGGAGAATGTTGAGCACGAAAGTCATGCATGGAACTGGTTTTTTTTCTGAAACCCTAGAAGAAGTTTGGGGACGATGATGGATGGCCGTAGGATCCTTTGTTTGACCACGACCCCAATCTTGATCCAACGGACCACGTTCAAACGAAAAAACGGAGGGAAGCCTTGAGAGTGAAACGCTCCGTTTCACTTAAGTATGCTGAGTGGGCCTTGAATCACATTGCTACACACACCCCTCAATCACTAAGCCCAAACATTTCAACGTGAATCACCTGCTATTTGCACCGAGTCCTTATTAATTTCCTGGCATTTTCCAAATGTTTTTCTGAGCGCATATGGGCCTAGTTACAAATGATGTTCGCACCCCCTTTTCCAGCCCACTTGGGATTTGAACTGCAGCGTGCTTACTATTCTCACCCCCTTCCATTTATTCATTATATTTTCTTTTTTATTTTCTTTATATTTTTCATGCATCTTTTAAAAAATCATAATAAATGGAAAAAATATTATTTTTAATTCATTCTTTTTGCATATTTTTCTTTAGGATGTCTAGAAAATTATAAAAAATAAAAATTGCATTTTATTTTTTATTTGATATTTTTCCCATATTTTCTAAATAAATAACATTTTACATAATTTCATTTCATACATGATTTTGTTATTTTTTGTTTTATTAATTGCTTCAATATTTTTCATCCATTCTTTTTAGGTTGTTTAGTTTAGACATTAAACTTGTAGATTTAATTTAGGTCCCATTTTTAGAAATTAAATTTAGGTGCTTAGTGTATGTGTGAACAACATGAGTAAAACTAGGGTTTTAGGTGATGACTTAGGAGGCTTGATTCTTTTCCCTTAGGACTTAGGGTTTGATTAGTTTAGCTATGGGACTATAGGGGCTATGGGTAGTTATTAGACCCCTTAGAAAAAGTCAGGATTCCCCTACTGCTATTAATATACTGTATATCTGATTGACTGATGTGGTGTGCCCTCTGGGGATTATTGCTTGCTTGCTTGGGTATTGGGATTGTTTGGGGACTTGGGAGAGCTGAAGACTTGAGGGGATGGAGACCATTGGAGATCCAGAGATTGAAGATCAACTGCCAGAGTTGGAGAGGAGGATCTTGCTAGCAGCTGCTGAGGAGACTAGGGTTTAGGAGCTAGGCAGGGCTTTAGATTAGAAAGCTTGCTTCTCAAACATAGATGGCTTTGTTTGCCTCTATCCTTTCTCTATGATTCAAAGTCTCTTTCAAATATCCACCTCCTTCCTTTGGAAGGATCAGTGAATGTATTTGAAAGATAGAACTTTTGAGAGAAAACTTTCTGTTTAATGTTAACAGTTGATGAACCACCCTTGGTAGGTAATTAACTGTCTAACATTCATTCACTTCATCTGGTTGGCTGATGTTCATCCTGGAGCCTGAGACTTGAAGAAGAGCCATTGCAGATAGAAGACTGATGATCAAAGCCCTTACCTGAAGATCATGAAGATGGAGATTGATGCTTGTTGAAGCCCATAAATGATTGGAGATTACTTGAAGCCATATGTTGATTCAGAGCTGCTGTGGCTGTTTATTTTTGCTGTATTTCATTTTTGATGTATTGATTGGTTTCCATGACTGTATTGTTTGCTGTTTAACCTGTTGGGTTGAAAGTGAAATCTGTTCACTGTTGCCTATTGTTTTCTAGGTTCGAGGTTGAGTGGGACTCCCTTGCCTCGCTTGTACTGTTGCATCCATGCATTTTACTGCTTTATTATATCTGTTATTGTTTCTGTTTCTGCCTATCCCGTAGGATCTCTGTTTCTCTCTGTGCAAGAGAGGAGCATGATAGACATTAGGTCTTAACCCATGCATGATAACATTAGGTTAGTTTGTTTCCCTTCGCAACCGTAGGTTAGAGTTCTGTCTCTTTCTTTCTCAAAACAAACAGAAAAACACCTAAAGATTTCAAACACAATAAAAGACACTTCTTCCGTAAAAGAAGGTGAACTCATCAAGACGTCATTTTTGTCCGTCGGGACTGCTAATCAGAAAAACCTTTTTCAGAAGGAATAAAATCAATCAAGACAGACTTGTGTCGTACGTGGCCCGAACTACGTTTGCTCTGATCTTTCACGCTGTATGAAAGTACGTAGGCATAGGATGTGATATCCTAGCGAGCAACCTTCCCCTCCTTTCCCGTAGGTAGGCAAACTACGTTGACTCTGATTTCTCGTTCCAGACGGGAATACGTAGGCATAAAGTGCGATACTTTGCCGAGTCATTTTTATTTTCATTTTATTTTCTTTTTAACCCTTGACCTATAGTTTAGATAGAATAATAATCCATACCCGAAAACAAGCGTGGATCCCGTCGAGTACGACGGACGTGAGGGGTGCTAATACCTTCCCCTTGCGTAACCGACTCCTGAATCCAGGTTTTGGTTGCGATGACCATACCTTTCCCGTGTTGTGCGAGGTTTACTCTGAGCGTTTCCTTTCCCTCCCGTGGGATAAATAACGCACGGTGGCGACTCTTCTGTTCAGCCGGCGCCGATTTTTCGCAGTAGCGACAGCTGGCGACTCTGCTGGGGATCCAACGTCCCCTGGCTGCTAAGGACTGCGATGGTTCTTATGCATTTAGGAACTAACGTCCCTTAAGAGAGTCAATCCTAACGCTTGTTTTCCCGTCGAGGATTTTGTATGGATTTATATTTCTGACCTTTATTTTCAGCTTTGTATATATTAATTATTATTGCTGTATTTGGGGTGTGACGGGTGTTCTGATATTGAGAGATAAGCCGGACCTGGGCTTGAGTGCACCTAGAATTAGCGTAGAAAGTAGTGGGCGCGTGCCGGCTTTGCTTGCATTAGTGTCTCATGAAATCTACACTCGGACGAGGTTCTTCTGGTTGGCTTCTTTTTCTACCCTTTGGGTCGAAGGGGTTGTTGGTCAGCTGAATTGTCGACTCCGGGAACCGATCATTTGGAAGTTGGCTAAGTGAGGCCTCTTCAGGATTTGATGATGCCACTCCTTCTGGGAATCGTATCATCAACCCTGAAAGTTTGTGACACCGACGACCGCATAGGATGCCATACCTTGTGTCAGTTACTAGGACATCCACCTGTGAGAGGGTTTGGGGTTATGCAGGTAACTAGACCTTCAGACTACCGGTTATTTCTTGATCAGAGATCCTGGGTATTTATGGAGAGTTAGGAGGTCTGTCAGAGACCATTTGGAGATGTGTTCTGAGGTCTGTCAGAGACCAGTTGGAGTGTTCTGAGGTCTGTCAAAGACCAATTGGAGATGTGATTTGAGGTCTACCAGAGACCAGTGGGAGTTATGGTTTGAGGTCTGTCAGAGACCAGTATTGGAGCTTTGTTTTAGGTCTATCTGAGACCAGGGTTTGATGACTTCTGGATGGTCTATCCGAGACCTTTCTTGATTGGGTTCAGGCTATTCAGCTACAGCTTTGGTCCCTGTTGCATGTTACTTGCATTGCATTGTCTGCATATCCATTACCACTTGCATTTCACTAACGTGTGTCTGTGCTGCAGGTGCATTTGCATATTCCCCGGTTCTAGTGCCCAGACTTCTGAGTATTGATTATGGCTGGTTTGAGGAAAACAGTTGCGTATAAGCTGCCTTCACCTGATATTACTTCCTTGCTTGGTCTGATATCTCTTGCTGATGAGGAGGTTAGGAGAAGCTTCAGAATGAATCATGGGAGATTACTGAGATTAGTCTGCAAGCCCACGGCTGATGAGATGAACGGGCTATACACCTTGATGCAGTTCTATGACCCCGCATTGAGATGCTTTACTTTTGCTGACTTTATTCTAGGGCCTACCATTGAGGAGTATGTGGAGTTTACTGAGCTTCCCGTGCAGAACAAGGTTCCATTTATTCACTCTGCTGCTGAGCCCAAGTTGGAGGACTTAGCCAAAGCCTTGCATATGAACGCTGCTGAGTTGTTAGTGACTTCTTGGCTCGGGGTTCCCGGTTTCTCTCTAGATTTTCTGGTTGGCAAGGCTCAAGAGTACGCCAAGAACGGTTGTTGGGTGGTTTTCAATGCTATTTTGGCTTTATGCATTTATGGAATTGTGCTGTTTCCTAACTTGCCCAACTTTGTAGATCTGGATGCTTTCTACCTGTTTGCTGCAGGCAACCCAGTGCCAACGTTGATCGGAGACTTCTACCACTCATTGCACTACAAGAACGAAAACCGAAGGGGAAAAGTTGTTTACTGCTGTGCTCCTCTATTAAATATGTGGTTCAAAAGTCATCTCCCCATGAAGGGACCATTTGTGGACAGTGCAACCTCAGCCAGTTGGTCAGAGCGCCTGATGAGGCTATATTCCGAAGACGTTGTATGGTTTGATCGAGACCTGTTGGGATCTGAGCTCATCTTCAGCTGTTCTGGGTACCCTAATGTGCCGCTGATAGGAAGAAAAGGGTGTATCAATTACAACCCTTCTCTATTCATTCGTCAGTTCGGATATGCACTGAAGAATCCACCTCAGGAGGAAGAAGTACAGGAATCTCTGTACTTCACAGGTGACGTGAAGGGGGAGTTATTAGCCAAGTTACAACATGCCTGGACACGTATTAACCGCAAAGGGAAGCCACTGTTAGGTAAGAACGATTGCCAGGCTTATGGGCCTTACAGGGTTTGGATCCAGGAAAGAGCAAGTCAGTTATTAATGCCATTTCCCGCTGCACCCGTCACTGTTCCCGTCCCGGCAGAAGAGCCAACTACTGTTTCTAGGGAGGCCTACGAGCAAGTTGTGAAGGAAAAGGAAGCCTTGATGAAGATCAACGAAGGGTTAGAGCAAGAGCTAGCTCAAGTACGCAGTGAGAAAAACAAGGCCGTATATGCTTTCCAACAATAAATTGAGCTTTTAAACAGGTTAGGGGCTGAGTTGACCGAAGAAAAGAAGAAGCGCGAACGTCTGGGGCAAGAGTTCAGAAGCTCCCATAACATGCTGGAAGCCAAAAAGAAGGCGCTTGACGCAGCACACCGAGAAATCTCCTCTTGCAATAAGACTTGGAATGCTACTCTCACCAACAATAAGATGAGAGAAGACAAGCTGAAGCAGCAAATCTCCGACCTCGAAGAAAAGTTGAAGTCTAGCATCAAGAAGTGTGAGGAAGAAGTGATGACCCGGTATAGTGTCCAGCATGCACTGAACAAGGCAATCAAATGCAGAGATGAAGCGGTGTCTCAGAAGCGGAAGCTAGAAGATTGCTTCAGAGAAGCAACATGGGAAGAAACTGCTGAAGACGTGCGCCGTGTTCTTAAGAAGAGAAACCAACTTGTTGAAGGGCTGCTTGATCGACCAAGCCATCCAGAGACCAAGAAGTTGATAGAAGAGTACCAGACTTTTGGGAGGATTTGATCATTTTATATAGTAATTTGTATGCTTTATTTGCATAGTGCTGACCATCACCAGGATTGTTGGTTGAGGTCATGCCTTCTTTGTACTCTCAGTGATATTGTATTCTTGGCTTATTGGTTTTCTCCGCAATATATGAGGCTTTCTATGATTCAGCTCCGATCTTCATATTGCTAGCACTGTCACTGCACTGGCACCTTCACACTAGAACTGGGGGAATGAATTTCCCTAATGCACAGACACATTGCATTGCATTCATATTCATATTGCATTACAGGTAATCTTTGAATAAGTGTCTTATGTCCTGCTCTGCATCAGGTACTTTTCAGGATTGCAGATCAGCACCCGCACCGCTATTCTACCCGCACCAACTGTCGAAGAATCATGGATCAAATGCAGAACGAGATGCAGGATGTGCGCGAGAAGCTCGCTCTCTTTATGCAGACCATGGAAGCTATTGCAAAGGGTCAGGAGAATTTGCAGGCCATGGTCCAGCCTCTGTTGGCCCGAAATGCTGGTCATGGTAATGAAGATCATCAGTCTGTACGGGTCGATACTGTTCATGGAGACGGCACTCCCACGCCAGTGGCTCCACCTGTAGTCAATATACCTGCTGCTAATGTCAACCACGCTACCACTGCTGTGAATGGTAACGTCGGAGTTAGGAATGAGACTGCTGTCCATAACGTTGGGCTGGGTGATGTCAATTTAGGAGATAATACGGGAGGCAATGGCTTCGTCAATGCTGGATTCGGATTCAATGATCAGGGATTCGATAATGCTGGGAAATATGGCTTTAATGCTCAGGGCTTTGGGCAAGACGGTTATGGCGCGACCAACCAGGGTTACGGAGGTTTTGGAAATGGAAACGGTGCTGGATTTATGGCTTTTGGTCCTGCTGGAGGTGTTCAAGGGTACGGCAACAGAGGCCGAGGTCCGGGGATGAATCAGATCAGAGCTGGACGTAATAATGGATATGATGGGTATGGGGCTGGAAATGGTATGTGGCAAGAAGATCAGCAGGAGGACGCCTTCTCCGGAGGAGGTTTCGAAGGGCCGATGGATGACTCCCAGAAGATCAGAATGCTGGAAGAGCAGATGAGGGGAGTCCTGAACCAAAGTGCTGTGGGTTTGGACATGGCAACAATGGGCTTGGTACCTGGCTTAAGGGTGCCAATTAAATTCAAAGCTCCTGCGTTTGACAAGTATAAAGGAGACACATGTCCAAAAGTGCATGTACGAGCTTATTACAGAAAGATGTCTGCATACTCAATTGATGAAAGAATGCTAATGCATTTCTTTTAAGATAGTCTGTCGGGTCCTTCCCTAGAGTGGTACATGGGGTTGGAGCCAACCGATATCAAGACATGGAAGCAATTAGCCGAGGCATTTGTAGCTCACTACAAGTATAACAGCGACTTGGCACCCAATCGGGTCCAGTTGGCGGGACTGTCGCAAAAGAAGGGGGAGAGCTTTAAAGAGTACGCGCAAAGGTGGCGCGATATGGCTGCCCGGGTCCGTCCTCCTGTAGAAGATAAGGAAATGAATGACATGTTTGTCGGCACATTCACAGGTCTGTTTCATGATATGCTGTTTCACACGTCTCTGGCCAGTTTTTCAGACCTGATTCTGATGGGAGAAAAGATTGAACGTAATATTAAGCAAGGAAAGTTCCAAGTTGAGGAATCAACTGCATCTGGCAGTAATAGGAAGGCTTTTGGTGGGCGCCGTCAGGGCGAGGCAAGCGCAGTATTTGGAGGCCGAGGCCGAGGCCGAGGCAGAGGACGAGGTCAATATCGTCAGCCGCAGCAGGTGGCGAGTGTTACTATCCCGTATCAACAACAACCACTCCAGCAACAACAATCGGCTCAGCAACAGCCAATGCAGCAGCAGCAGCCTCAGCAGGGGGCACAGCAGGCTCAGCGAAGATTCCAGGGTAGTAAACCGAGAAGAGTGTTTGAGAAGCCTCCCTCGACCTATGCAGATTTGTTGCAGACATTGTTGGGATTAAACCTGGTAGAGAAAAGAACTCTGGCACCGATAACGGGAGCTCCCCCGTTTGGTTATGACGCAAGCAGGCACTGTGAGTTTCATTCTGGAGCCCCGGGCCACGATATAGAGGGTTGCCATGCTTTTAAGCATGTTGTGCAGGATCTTTTGGACAATAAGACCATCAATTTCGGAACGGCAGGTCCGAATATAGTGCAGAAGCCCATGCCTAACCATGGGGCAAACGCCATTCTAACTGAGGAAGGGTTGAATCTGATTATGAATGTGGAAGATTTAAAGACGCCGCTGAGCGATATAAAGAGCCGACTGTTACAAGGGGGTGTTTACCCAGGATGTGACGAGTATTGCTTAGAATGTTGGACCCTAGCTGGGGGGTGTGATGATTTGAATAAAGGCATTCAGGCTTTAATGGATGAAGGCATATTGCAGTTTGACCGAGCAGCAACTGAAGAGCCCGCAGGGGCAGTAGCAGATAATCAGAGTGATGTGGCCACGGTAACGATTCCTCGGAAGACGATCACTATCGCAGCACCAGCTCAGCGATCACCGATCACCATAACTAAGGCCGGGCCGATTCCGTACGAGAACACGAAAGCAGTCCCATGGTCATATGGGTTGGAGGTGTATTGTGACGGGATAAAGATTGATGTTAATAAGCAGCCAGCCGAGATTGTGGATAATATTGTTGGTTCGGGAGGTATGACGAGGAGTGGTAGGATCTTTATATCCCCTGAAGTGGAGGCTGAAAGACTAGCAAAAGGAAAAGGGAAAGTGGTTGAGAACGTTCCGGTGCAAGCAAGTGACAAAGAATCGACATCGAAAGACGTAGAAGAATTCATGCGTTTGATTCGAAAAAGTGATTATAAGATTGTGGAGCATCTACAGCAGACACCGTCCAAAATATCTATCCTGTCATTGCTGTTGTGTTCGGAAGCCCACAGAAATGCGTTGCTGAAAGTCCTGGATACTTCTTTTGTACCCCAAGACGTCTCCGTGAATCAGCTGGAAGGAGTGTTGGCACATGTGAATGCAGGCCACAGCTTGGGCTTTACTGATTTTGACTTGACCCCGAAAGAAAGAGATCATAATATGGCGCTGCACGTATCTGTCGAGTGTAGAGGATCAGTAATGTCGCACGTATTGGTTGACACCGGATCATCTTTGAATGTGCTGCCCAAGAAGGCGATGATGAAGTTGGATGTTAGAGGAATCTTGTGCACGCCCAGCGACTTGGTAGTCAGAGCGTTTGATGGCACGCGGAGAACAGTCTTTGGATCGATTACATTGCCTCTACAGGTGGGGCCGGAAGTGTTTGCAACTGAGTTTTATATCATGGATATACAGCCTGCGTACAGCTGCTTGCTTGGAAGACCCTGGATTCATGGGGCAGGGGCAGTCACGTCCACCCTACATTAGAAGTTAAAATATATGGTCGGAGACAGCGTAGTCACCGTGTGCGGAGAGGAGGACATCCTGGTCAGCCATCTATCGTCGTTTAAATATGTGGAAGTCGACGGAGAAATCCACGAAACACCCTGCCAGGCATTTGAAGGTCTGCGCATCAAGGACAAAGGTCCCGGGACGAGCAAAGTGCCAGAGATAGCCGTCTCATCATACAAAGAGGCTCAAGCTCTAGTAGAAGCAGGAGAAGCAAAGGGCTGGGGCAAAGTGCTGGACATTCCTGTGAAGATGGACCGGTTTGGGCTAGGATACCAACCGTCGTCATCAACTCCTTCCGTGGGGGCACCCCGTTTCAGAGGGCCAATTACCATCTCTGCCAGTGGAGTATGTCATGAAACCGTCAATGCTGCTTCGGAGTCTGACGAAGGAGACAGCGACTGTGATATGGATGCCTGGATTCAGCCAAGCACGCCAGGACAAGGACTGTGCAACTGGTCTATTCAGGAGCTTGTTTCTGTGACTTTTAAACAGTAATACTTTGCTTTATTAATTGTTGAATAATCTGATGTCTTGCCCGGGGCATCAAGATTTGCTTAGGGCTGTGTTGTTATGAACATCGCGTGTTAATCATTAAATAAATGGCGTTTTTTCATGTGCAAATACTGTAATCCCTGTCTTTCTTGTTTTATATTTTTCAAAAAAATGGCAACATGGTTGTTCGCTTTATACGCATTTTGAAGCACTTAACCGTTCCTTTTGCAGGATAACATTTTCAGATGACATCCTTGAGCCACCTATGACTCGTCCCGACTTTGAGCACCCGGTATTTCAGGCCGAAGAAGAGGTTGTCGAAGATAGCGACGTTCCTGAAGAACTGTCTTGGTTGGTGAAGCAAGAGGAAAGAGCCATTCTGCCTCATGATGAGGTCATCGAAATTATCAACTTGGGGTCGGAAGGGGTTGAGAAGAATATTCGTATCGGAGCCGCACTGCAGAGTGATATCAAGCGAAGACTGGTTGAAATGCTCCGAGAGTGTAATGATGTATTCGCTTGGTCATATGAAGATATGCCGGGGCTCGATACAGATATGGTTGTGCATCGCCTGCCACTGAAAGAAGATTGCCCGCCAGTCAAGCAAAAGCTTCGCAGAACTCGACCAGATATGGCAGTGAAGATCAAAGAGGAAGTCCAAAAACAGTGGGACGCTGGTTTCCTGGCTGTGACAAAGTATCCCTCATGGGTTGCCAACATCGTACCAGTGCCAAAGAAAGATGGCAAGGTTCGAATGTGCGTGGACTATAGAGATTTGAATAAAGCAAGCCCAAAAGACGATTTTCCACTTCCTCACATTGACGTGTTAGTTGATAACACCGCTCAATACTCCGTATTCTCCTTTATGGATGGCTTTTCAGGCTATAATCAGATTAAAATGGCGCCAGAGGACATGGAGAAGACCACTTTCATAACGCCTTGGGGAACATTTTGCTATAAAGTGACGCCCTTTGGTTTGAAGAATGCTGGGGCAACATATCAGCGTGCGATGACGACTCTTTTCCATGACATGATGCATAAAGAGATCGAAGTTTATGTTGACGATATGATTGCCAAATCCCAGACGGAGGAAGAGCATCTGGTGAATCTGTTGAAGTTATTTAAAAGGCTTAGGAAGTTCAGGCTGAGGCTGAACCCTAACAAATGCACCTTCGGGGTGAGATCGGGTAAACTGCTGGGGTTTATCGTAAGCGAAAGAGGAATAGAGGTCGATCCTGCTAAAATAAAAGCAATTCAAGAAATGCCGACGCCCAAAACAGAGAAAGAGGTGCGCGGGTTTTTAGGGAGGTTGAACTACATCGCCCGGTTCATATCTCACCTAACAGCCACGTGTGAACCATTATTCAAGCTGTTGAAGAAAGATCAAGCTGTAACGTGGAACGAAAATTGTCAAAAGGCGTTCGATAAAATAAAGCAGTATTTGCAGGAGCCTCCCATTCTGATACCCCCAGTGGCAGGTAGACCCTTTATAATGTATTTGACGGTTCTTGAGGGAAGCATGGGTTGTGTTCTCGGTCAACACGACGAGACAGGGAGAAAAGAGCATGCGATCTATTACTTGAGTAAGAAATTCACAGATTGTGAATCTCGGTATTCAATGCTGGAGAAAACTTGTTGCGCGCTAGCCTGGGCCGCCAAGCGTTTGAGGCAGTACATGCTGAATCATACAACCATGCTCATCTCGAAGATGGATCCTATCAAATACGTATTTGAAAAGCAGGTGTTGTCAGGTAGAATTGCCCGTTGGCAGATGGTCTTGACTGAATATGATATTCAATACGTCTCGCAAAAGGCTATAAAGGGAAGTGTGCTGTCTGAGTATCTGGCGGAGCAGCCTATTGAAGAGTATCAATCAATGAAATTTGATTTTCCTGACGAGGATATCATGTATCTAAAGATGAAAGATTGTGAAGAGCTGTTGCCAGACGAAGGACCGGAGTTGGGTTCCAAATGGAAGATGATATTTGACGGAGCCGTGAATGCTTACGGTAACGGAATAGGGGCAATCATCACCACGCCACACGGGTCGCACACACCGTTTACTGCCCGACTGACCTTTGCTGTTACCAATAACGAGGCCGAATACGAAGCTTGTATAATGGGGCTTGAAGAAGCCATTGATTTGCGAATCAAATATCTGGACGTATACGGAGACTCAGCTCTGGTGGTGAATCAGATCAAAGGGGAATGGGAGACACGGTAGCCCAATTTGATACATTACATGAATTATGCAAGGAGATTGTTGCCTTTCTTCGACAAGGTTGAATTGCATCATGTACCGCGGGCAGAGAATCAAATGGCTGACGCCCTGGCCACTTTGTCTTCCATGTACAAGGTTAACTTCTGGAACGAAGCTCCCCGAATCATTATCTCTCGGTTTGACAGACCAGCTTATGTGTTTGCTATTGATGAAGCATCTGATGACAAACCATGGTATTTCGATATCCTTAATTTCCTGAAGAATAAAGAGTACCCGGCTGGGGCATCCAGTCAGGATCAGAAGACTCTCAGGAGATTAGCGGGTAATTTCTATTTGAATCCGGACGGTGTCTTGTACAGAAGAAACCACGATTTGGTGCTGTTGCGTTGTGTAGACGAGAAAGAGGCAAAGCTGCTCATGGAAGAAATACACAAAGGTACCTTTGGTACGCATGCTGGCGGGCATGCTATGACAAGAAAGCTGCTGCGGGCAGGCTATTTTTGGCTGACTATGGAAACTGATTGCTTCAAGTTTGCGAGGAAATGCCATAAGTGCCAAATCTATGCTGATAAGATCCATGTGCCTCCAAGTCCTCTAAATGTGATGTCATCACCTTGGCCATTCTCGATGTGGGGGATCGATATGATCGGAAAGATCGAACCGACAGCTTCTAACGGGCATCGGTTCATCCTAGTAGCAATCGATTATTTCACCAAGTGGGTAGAAGCGGCGTCATACGCAAATGTAACAAAGCAAGTGGTGGCCAGATTCATCAAGAGAGATATCATTTGCCGATACGGGATCCCCGAGCGGATAATCACGGACAATGGTTCAAACCTGAACAACAAAATGATGAAGGAGCTCTGTCAGAATTTCAAGATCGAACATCACAACTCCTCCCCCTACCGACCCAAGATGAATGGCGCTGTTGAGGCGGCCAATAAGAATATCAAGAAGATAGTTCAGAAGATGGTGGTTACCTATAAGGATTGGCACGAGATGCTACCTTTCGCTTTGCACGGTTATCGTACAACGGTACGCACATCAACCGGGGCAACTCCGTTCTCGTTGGTATACGGAATGGAAGCGGTATTACCATTGGAAGTTGAGATCCCTTCTCTGAGGGTATTGCGAGACGTTCAGCTGGACGAGGCAGAATGGGTAAAAGACAGGTTGAATCAACTGAGTTTGATGGATGAGAAGAGGCTAGCTTCTCTAGCATACGGTCGTTTGTACCAGAGCCGAATGAAGAAAGCGTATGATAAGAAAATACATCCGCGAAGCTTTCAGACGGGCGACCTTGTGCTGAAAAGGATTCTCCCGCCGCAAGCAGATCACAGGGGCAAGTGGACCCCCAACTACGAAGGGCCATACGTTGTCAGGAAAGTATTTTCAGGAGGAGCGTTGTTGTTGTCCACTATGGACGGTGAAGACTTCACGTCACCTGTGAATTCGGACGCAGTTAAAAAATACTTTGCTTAAAATTGACCCGCTGGACAGAAAAAGAGAGTCCAGGCAAAAATGGGGCATCCTGGCGAACCAAAAACAGAATGAAAGGTTCAGGCAAAAATTAGGGATAAAATTAAAAAATGTACACCCGCGAAGTTGAAAACCTACACTGGGCGACTTCGGCAAAAAGGGGTATCCCGGTGAACTGAAAACCCGTAAAGGGCGGTTCACGCAAAAGTTAGGGATTTGAAAAGCAAATGACTGCGGTCCGAATTGGATAATTGCAATGAGCATCAATGCGGGAGAATACATTTGAGGAGTCAGTTATCTGATACAATCTCTTCAGAAGTGGGGATACCGGGAAAGCATTAGAGTCGGGCGAGTCATGGGAGGATCAGTTCGTGGTGTTCATCTGCATCCCGTTGCCGACATGTGTACAAATTTAAGTTGTCAATATTTATGCTTCTTGTGCATACTTGTATACTTGTATATTTGCTTTGTGAAGCTTCCTCATTTCAGGAGTTACATCCCGTGTACAAAACTCCGCCCATTCAGGGGCCCAATCAATAAAATACGTTATTCAGTACTTGACACTGTTCTTTACTGTTTTGTGCATGATTAACGCCTAAGGTTGATGAAACTAGCGTGTGTATAACGTCACTGGCCCTTGCCAACAGTTGCTAAAGCTTTGAATTAACTGAAAATAACGTCACTAACCTGAATTGATTTGGTTGCATAGGCTTGTCTTGTCTTGTTTGTGTTGTTGCAGGTTTCATAACCGTACGAGGAAGATGATCAAAGGATTGCAATAACTAAAGACTCAGCCCTCACGCAGGTCATGCAGGTTCTTCCCGAAGAAGGATAGAACTCTCCAGCTAGTCGTAGCTTGTGCAAAAAGGATTATCCAGCAAAGTCGTTCATCCTCAACAGAATTGACGATTCCAAGATCGTAAGGCTGTATTCAGACAGTGTATCTCAAGCAGAGTGGTTTAGCCGCAAAGGATTAATAGTTGTGAGTTGTATCCAGACAAGTTCATCTTTCCTCGCAGGGTCATTTACCCCCTCCCGGCGGAGTCAGTTGGTTTTTCCCAAGAGAATCATCCCATCCCCGGCAGAGTCCTCTCTGTTCAGCAAGTGTCCTTTCCTCCCAGTGGAACTCGAAGATCAAGACTCTCCCCAGCAGAGTTGGTGGTGGGTCATGTCATTTATTTTGTCCGGGACACCGTGTAATATCAGTTCACTCTCCAGCAGAAAGTCCGATCATACTGTGCACATCTGCTACTCCCCAGCAAAGTTATATTCCCCAGCAGGGGGTTACCTCAACAGGGTGTTTGGTTTGAGTTCCCAATTTCCCAGCAGGGTTGACTTCACCCTTCCAACATTTATTTTGCTGGAATAATTCTGTAGCATCTGGCTATCCCCGGCGGAATCGGCATCATCTTCAGCATTTGTTTTTCGGAAGCAGTTTCTGTGCTCTAGCAGTAGGTGGGGAGAGCACTTACTCAAATGAACTACCAAACATTCAAGATCTCGGCACGGGACATCCAATGATAATGTCAGTTTCGGCCGTATTCCCCACAGAGTTATCAGGATAAGTTTCTCTTTATTCCCAGGCAGAGTTATTTGTCATCAAGGGGTTTCATGAATCAGAATTTCAGAAGTTGCCTTTGGTCATCAGAACAGGCATCCGGTAGTTTGGTCTCCAGATATCCCCAGTAGGGTCCGCCTCAAAGTCGCTGTCACGTCGGTGCTAAGAAGTTTGTGAGTTGGGATCAATGGAGAACTGAGTCCTGACGGTGACAAGATGTATTTTCTCAGCAGAAAAGATCGGAATCCTTACGTGGACATATCAAAGGGTATTCCTTACGTGGAAAAAAAATAGTTTCCTTACGTGGAAAAGATGGAGATTCCTTACGTGGAAAGACGAGTTCATTCCTTACGTGGAAAGATGAGATTCCTTACGTGGAAAAGAATGGGTTTCCTTACGTGGAAAGATTGAGTCCTCACGCGGACATATCGAGAATGATTCCTGACGTGGAAAGAAAGAGATTATTCCTGACGTGGAAGAGTTTAGTCCCGACGCGGACACATCAAAGAAGTTATTCCTAACGTGGAAGAAGAAGATAGATTCCTTACGTGGAAAATTTAGTCCTGACGTGGACAGATTCAGAAGAAGAAGTATGCCTAACGTGGAAAGAAGGCGTGTTCCTTACGTGGAAGAGAAAGAGAAACTTCAGGTCCTTACGTGGAAGATGGGAGTCCTTACGTGGACAAATCAAAAAAATGGTTCCTTACGGGGAAAGGAGATCGTGTTCCTTACGTGGAAAAGATTGAGTCCTTACGCGGACACATAAGATGAGATTCCTTACATGGAAAGAGCGGAGTCCTTACATGGACAGATTAAGATGGCATTCCTTACATGGAAAAATGTAGTCATGACGCGGGCAAATCGGAAAGAGTTGGGTTCCTTACGTGGAGAGATTGGGGTCCTTACGTGGACGGATTCAAGAAAAGTTGATTCCTGACGTGGAAGAATGATGTACTCCTTACGTGGAAAGGTGAGTCCTAACATGGACAGGTTCAGAACCAAAGTTGTGTTCCTTACGCGGAAAGATTGGAGTCCTGACGCGGACATATCGAGTTGTATTGGAGTCCTTACGTGGACAGATTGATACGGTTCTCTTTACGTGGAAAAAGAAGATTGCATCCTGACATGGAAAGATGGAAAGTTTAGTCCTGACGTGGACAGATGCAGAAGAGATGATTCCTTACGTGGATTGTGTTATTCCTAACGTGGAAGAGTCTATTCCTAACGTGGACGATTTATTGGAATATCCCCCAGCGGAGTTGCCGAGATTTTCCTGGGTTAACAGCAAGTGGAGTCCTAACGTGGACAGGTTCTAGTTGAGATTTCTTCGTATTGATGACAGACAGAGTCCTAATGTGGACAAGCAAGCAATATGTTATCACCAGCGTGGTCGTTACGAGATCAGTGAGCGGCTGCAAACAGTCAGATCCAGGCAGTGGATGTCGTTACCCAAGCAGGGGTGCAGCTTATTTCTGCGGTTGGCAAATTTCCGGGTTTCTTAGTATTCAACCGTCTCGTACCTCGAATGTTTGAAGGCCGTTCGCTCTTCACCCAATCGGGTCCAAGTCGCTTGAATAGGGGCAGCTGTTGCACCCTAAAATTTGCTCAACCTTATTCACTTGGTTTATGTTTCAGTATCATTAGCATTTGCATAAAGAATCATGTACATAGCCTAACCATCTGCATAGCATAAGCATAGCAAGTCATTCAACAGGGGATCAAGCATTATTCTCATCTCTATGAGCCTATCAAGAGGTTGTTATCCTAATTCCATCTCATTCAAGTCATCAGAAAAGAATTTGAGAGCAGAGAGTTCAGTAGATCAAGCCTTGAGTCTATCTCCTATCTGAGGGTATCTAAGGGTCAACAAGGGGGTTGTGAGCTGTGAATGGAAGGCATGGAGAGTATCTAGACATCATGAGAGGCTTAGAAAGTCATTTGGGGAAGAAAACAAGTTGTTGATGTGATCACAAGAATTGCAGTTGAAGACAGTCAATTAGGGTTTCATCTGGGTCAACCCTAGGTCAATTGACTGATTGAAAGGCATTAAGGGCTATTGAAGGGATGTGGGGTTCATCATTTGACATGAAGAATGAGGATATGTTGTCATGCTAAGAAGAAATCAAGAGAAATCAAGGAGAAGAGGAGTTTTTAAATTAGGGTTTCTATGTAAAATCCCCTAGTTTAGGTCAAATTTCCAAGCAAGATAAGTCAAAGTGCAAGCTTCAAATGGCTTCTTGGCCAACATGAAACTTGTAGAGGATCTCAAGACCTTTAATTTTAGTGGTGGAAGACATCAAGGAGATTTATAGAACTCAAGTTATGGTCCTTGCAAGTTACAGGTCATCTGAGGTATCTGAAATTTTGTCTGTGAAAGTGACTTGACTTCCAAGCAACTTTTACCCCTCAAAGAGATTTCAAATGAATTTCTGGTCAACATAATAATTGTTCCTCATTGCCTTAGCTTTCTAGAATGGTATAGTATGCCTTCATATGATGTGTGGAACTCAACTTATGGTCTTGGCAAGCAAAGGGTATTTTGGTCATTTGTGAATTACAGGTCATTTTAACCTATGTCCAAAACTCATACAAGGAGGCCTCAAATGGAAAAACTTAAAACATCAAACGTGCTCCAAATGACATTTTGAGTCTAGAAAAGTGACCATGAGAGATTTGAAAGATTCATATCACAAGGTTTAAATATTGTTGAATTTAATGAAGAAAAATGGCTTAAAAAATGATATTTTTCATATATTGGCCAAATGATGCAAAATTATAGGTCATTTTGAATGGAAAAGGCATTTTAAAGACATTGGCTAAAGTGGAATTTTGAGTTTAGTTCATAATTTGAGAGTTATCCATGGTTGCTTGAATTGAAAGTAACATAATCCAAGTTGAAAAGGAAAAATGCAAGGGAAATTTCTCCAATGTTCTAGGAGGTTCCTACATCATCTATATATTCATACAAGCTGATTCATGCAAGGGTTGGTGCTCCCATTTGTTCAAAACCCCAAGCTTTCCACATTTTTCCATTCTTGCATAAGCTTCTCAAACTCCCTCAATTTCTCACCAATCATCCTCATTCTTGATCTGAACCTCATCACCATCATCCATAGTTTTTAATTCACACATCCATTTGGCTGAATCAATCAAGGAGAGTGCCATACAAGTTTCATTCTTCAAGGTTCAAGAAATTGGAAGCATAAGATTCAGAGGGTTTGCACACGAGATATTGCATACAGAATTCATCCTTCAAGTCACTGAGCAAGTTTCAATCACTGCAAGCACCTAATTCAAGGAGTAACATAGCTGTTTTCTCACTTTGCACCAGGTTTGTTTTCTATTCAAATTGCTTAGTTTAGTTATAGTTTTAGGGTTTTGATAGAGTAGAATGGTTAAGATAGGATAGAGGACTGTTTTGGATGAATTTGGGAAGGTTTCATGAAGATTGGATATGGTGCATCAAATCTGTTAGAGCTTGTAATTGCTGAGATAGGGCACGAAGATGTGATTGGATTAGCATGCTGTGATCAGGATGAGTTGTAGGTTAGTTTAGGGTGAATTTTGTGAAGAATTGAAGCAGTTGTTGGCAGGTGATAATGGTGGATTCTATCTGGTATCACTATCGGGTTTGCTCTTTGAGTGAGTTTCAGAATGAGATAGCATCATAGATTTGGAGAGGGGGAGAAATGGATGAATTTTGGTTTTGGAAGGGAGAGATTTCATGGCGTATTGGAGGAGAATGATGAGCACGAAAGTCATGCATGGAACTGGTTTTTTTTCTGAAACCCTAGAAGAAGTTTGGGGACGATGATGGATGGCCGTAGGATCCTTTGTTTGACCACGACCCCAATCTTGATCCAACGGACCATGTTCAAACGAAAAAACGGAGGGAAGCCTTGAGAGTGAAACGCTCCGTTTCACTTAAGTATGCTGAGTGGGCCTTGAATCACATTGCTACACACACCCCTCAATCACTAAGCCCAAACATTTCAACGTGAATCACCTGCTATTTGCACCGAGTCCTTATTAATTTCCTGGCATTTTCCAAATGTTTTTCTGAGCGCATATGGGCCTAGTTACAAATGATGTTTGCACCCCCTTTTCCAGCCCACTTGGGATTTGAACTGCAGCGTGCTTACTATTCTCACCCCCTTCCATTTATTCATTATATTTTCTTTTTTATTTTCTTTATATTTTTCATGCATCTTTTAAAAAATCATAATAAATGGAAAAAATATTATTTTTAATTCATTCTTTTTGCATATTTTTCTTTAGGATGTCTAGAAAATTATAAAAAATAAAAATTGCATTTTATTTTTTATTTGATATTTTTCCCATATTTTCTAAATAAATAACATTTTACATAATTTCATTTCATACATGATTTTGTTATTTTTTTTTCTATTAATTGCTTCAATATTTTTCATCCATTCTTTTTAGGTTGTTTAGTTTAGACATTAAACTTGTAGATTTAATTTAGGTCCCATTTTTAGAAATTAAATTTAGGTGCTTAGTGTATGTGTGAACAACATGAGTAAAACTAGGGTTTTAGGTGATGACTTAGGAGGCTTGATTCTTTTCCCTTAGGACTTAGGGTTTGATTAGTTTAGCTATGGGACTATAGGGGCTATGGGTAGTTATTAGACCCCTTAGAAAAAGTCAGGATTCCCCTACTGCTATTAATATACTGTATATCTGATTGACTGGTGTGGTGTGCCCTCTGGGGATTATTGCTTGCTTGCTTGGGTATTGGGATTGTTTGGGGACTTGGGAGAGCTGAAGACTTGAGGGGATAAAGACCATTGGAGATCCAGAGATTGAAGATCAACTGCCAGAGTTGGAGAGGAGGATCTTGCTAGCAGCTGCTGAGGAGACTAGGGTTTAGGAGCTAGGCAGGGCTTTAGATTAGAAAGCTTGCTTCTCAAACATAGATGGCTTTGTTTGCCTCTATCCTTTCTCTATGATTCAAAGTCTCTTTCAAATATCCACCTCCTTCCTTTGGAAGGATCAGTGAATGTATTTGAAAGATAGAACTTTTGAGAGAAAACTTTCTGTTTAATGTTAACAGTTGATGAACCACCCTTGGTAGGTAATTAACTGTCTAACATTCATTCACTTCATCTGGTTGGCTGATGTTCATCCTGGAGCCTGAGACTTGAAGAAGAGCCATTGCAGATAGAAGACTGATGATCAAAGCCCTTACCTGAAGATCATGAAGATGGAGATTGATGCTTGTTGAAGCCCATAAATGATTGGAGATTACTTGAAGCCAGATGTTGATTCAGAGCTGCTGTGGCTGTTTATTTTTGCTGTATTTCATTTCTGATGTATTGATTGGTTTCCATGACTGTATTGTTTGCTGTTTAACCTGTTGGGTTGAAAGTGAAGTATGTTCACTGTTGCCTATTGTTTTCTAGGTTCGAGGTTGAGTGGGACTCCCTTGCCTCGCTTGTACTGTTGCATCCATGCATTTTACTGCTTTATTATATCTGTTATTGTTTCTGTTTCTGCCTATCCCGTAGGATCTCTGTTTCTCTCTGTGCAAGAGAGGAACATGATAGACATTAGGTCTTAACCCATGCATGATAACATTAGGTTAGTTTGTTTCCCTTCGCAACCGTAGGTTAGAGTTCTGTCTCTTTCTTTCTCAAAACAAACAGAAAAACACCTAAAGATTTCAAACACAATAAAAGACACTTCTTCCGTAAAAGAAGGTGAACTCATCAAGACGTCATTTTTTTCCGTCGGGACTGCTAATCAGAAAAACCTTTTTCAGAAGGAATAAAATCAATCAAGACAGACTTGTGTCGTACGTGGCCCGAACTACGTTTGCTCTGATCTTTCACGCTGTATGAAAGTACGTAGGCATAGGATGTGATATCCTAGCGAGCAACCTTCCCCTCCTTTCCCGTAGGTAGGCGAACTACGTTGACTCTGATTTCTCGTTCCAGACGGGAATACGTAGGCATAAAGTGCGATACTTTGCCGAGTCATTTTTATTTTCATTTTATTTTCTTTTTAACCCTTGACCTATAGTTTAGATAGAATAATAATCCATACCCGAAAACAAGCGTGGATCCCGTCGAGTACGACGGACGTGAGGGGTGCTAATACCTTCCCCTTGCGTAACCGACTCCCGAATCCAGGTTTTGGTTGCGACGACCATACCTTTCCCGTGTTGTGCGAGGTTTACTCTGAGCGTTTCCTTTCCCTCCCGTGGGATAAATAACGCACGGTGGCGACTCTTCTGTTCAGCCGGCGCCGATTTTTCGCAGTAGCGACAATACCATCCCAATCAAGTTTCTCCCCCCTTACCTGGATAATTATTCTGATCGGTGATAAATTCCTCCAAGATTCTTCATCCCTAGCCTTTTCCCTTTCTCTTTGTTCTTCGCTTTTCTCTATTCTCCCAATTTCCCTTCTCACGGTTTCTATCGTGCCTTTTCATATTTCCATTCTAACTTTCCCATAACCCTTCCACTTCTTATTTTACTTATTCCAACCACTAATATTCCCAATAATAATTCTAATAATAATAATTATAATAATCATAATAATAATAATAATAATAATAATAATAATAATATAATACTATTGTAATATTATAGTAATATTCAACATAATAATAATAATAATAGTAATACACCCAACAATAATTATAATTATAATAATAATAATACTAATGATAATAATAACAATTATATTAATACTAATAATAAAATAATATTTATAATAATAATCTTAATATTAATAATACTAATATAATATTACTAATATTAATAATACTAATCATAATAATACTATTAATAATAATAATAATACTAATAATATTATTATTATCTCACCAAAATAATAATAATAATAATAATAATAATAGTAATAATATTATTATCTCACCAAAATAATAATAATATTAATAATACTAATAAATATAATAATATATAATAATAATAATAATACCCCCACCAATATTACTATTATTCATTATATTATCATATTCACACCAAAAATCATAATAATATAATAACTATATTAATAATAATATTATATTCTCCATATTAATAATATTACTATAAGTATTAATAATAATAATAATAATAATAATAATAATAATAATAATAATAATAATAATAATAATAATAATAATAATAATAATAATACCACCACCAATATTACTATTATTTCTTATATTATTATAAATTCACCAAATTACCACCAATGATCCTCCCATCTCAGGGACACCCACCAAACATCATCAAATACACCCTACCAAAGGGCACATCAACATATAATATTTAAAATAATAATAAAATGACTAAATAATTAAAATGGGTGTTACATAATGCGCCGACAACTTTCCAAAGATGCATGCAAGCCATTTTTGCCGATCTTATAGAGAAGACGATGGAGGTTTTTATGGATGACTTTTCGGTGTTTGGGGGATCCTTCAGTTTATGTTTGGAAAATTTGAAAACTGTGCTTGAAAGGTGTGTGAAGACCAATTTGGTGCTAAATTGGGAGAAATGCCACTTTATGGTTACGGAGGGGATTGTTCTCGGCCATAAGGTCTCGTCAAAAGGACTCGAAGTGGATCGTGCTAAGGTAGATGTGATAGAGAAGTTGCCTCCTCCGGCTAACTTGAAGGGAATCAAAAGCTTTCTGGGGCATGCCAGCTTCTACCGGCGATTCATCAAAGACTTCTCAAAGGTGGCTAGACCTTTGAGTAATTTGCTTGCCAAAGACCAGGTATTTCTCCTAACTGATGAATGTTTAACAGCTTTTGAGATTTTGAAAGAGAAATTGGTCACCGCTCCAATCATAGTTGCTCCGAATTGGAACTTAAATTTTGAATTAATGTGTGATGCTAGCGACTATGCTATTGGAGCGGTGCTAGGCCAACGGAAAGAAATTTTTTTTCATAACATACACTATGCTAGCAAAGTGCTTAATGAGGCCCAAGTAAATTATGCAACTACAGAAAAAGAATTGCTAGCAATAGTGTATGCTCTTGAGAAATTTCGGTCATATCTCATTGGCTCAAAAGTTATTGTTTACACTGACCATGCGGCGATAAAATGTCTGCTAACCAAGCCGGATTGTAACAAAGGCTTATCCGGTGGATCATTTTGTTGCAAGAATTTGATGTAGAAATTAATGACAAAAAAGGATCCGAAAATGTGGTAGCAGATCATTTATCTCGTCTTGTCAATGATGAGGTGACTACCTTAGAAAAGGACATCCGAGAAGAGTTTCCTGATGAAAAACTTTTTAAAGTGCAAGTGAGACCGTGGTTTGCGGATTTTGCAAACCACAAGGCGAGTCGTTTTGTGCCGCTCGACTTAACTCCTAATCAAAAGAGGAAATTCCTCTCGGATGCCAAGTACTATGTGTGGGATGACCCTTATTTGTTTAAGCTGGGAGGTGATAATTTGTTGAGAAGGTGTGTTACGGGTGATGAGGCCCAAAGCATTCTATGGCACTGTCACAACTCGCCTTATGGAAGTCATTTTAACGGGGCTAGAACGGCGAATAAAGTCCTTCAATCGGGATTTTATTGGCCTTCTATTTTTAAAGACGCAAACGCCCATGCTCAAAATTGTGACAGTTGTCAAAGGATTGGTGGGATAGGAAAGAGAGACGAAATGCCTCTTCAAAATATTCAAGAGGTAGAATTGTTTGATTGTTGGGGCATTGACTTTGTCGGACCATTCCCACCGTCTTTCGGAAACGAATACTTATTGGTGGCAGTTGACTATGTGTCGAAGTGGGTTGAGGCGATTGCCTCACCAAAAGCGGATTCTAAAACGGTAATAAGCTTTTTAAAAAGAAATATTTTTTCCCGTTTTGGAACCCCTCGAGTGTTGATAAGTGACGGAGGGTCACACTTTTGCAATGCACAGTTAGAAAAAGTCTTACAACATTACGGTGTAATGCATAAGGTGACAACTCCGTACCACCCGCAGGCAAATGGTCAAGTTGAGGTCTCGAATAGAGAGATCAAAAGAATTTTGGAAAAAACCGTGTCTAACTCTAGGAAGGATTGGTCACATAAATTGGATGAAGCTCTGTGGGCATATCGCACGACCTATAAAGTTCCAATTGGGCTAACTCCATTCCAATTGGTTTTTGGTAAAACTTGCCATTTACCGGTTGAAATGGAGCACAAGGCCTTATGGGATTTAAAATTTTTAAATTTTAACCAAGAGTTGGCCGGTGATAAGAGGAAGGTGCAACTTCTTGAGTTGGAAGAGATGCACAATGCAGCATACCACTCAAGTTGGTTGTACAAGGAGAAAGTGAAGGAGTACCACGACAAAAAGCTCCGCAAGAAAGAATTTGCATCCAGGCAGCTTGTGTTGTTGTTTAATTCCAGGTTGAGGCTCTTCCCTAGAAAATTAAAATCTAAGTGGTCCGGACCGTTTCGAGTCAAAGAAGTGAAAACTTTCGGAGCAGTGGTAATTGAGGATTTGGAAAAGAAAGACAGCTGGACGGTAAATGGTCAGCGCTTAAAGATTTATCTCGGTGGTCATGTGGACCGAGAAAGCTGTGCGTTTCTTCTTGATGTTCCAGTGTGAGCATCATGGACCGTCGAGCTTATCCGACGTAAAACAAGCACTTGTTGAGAGGCACCTCAATATTGTAAGTATTTACACGTTTTTATGTCATTTTGTGCATTTTTGAAAAAGCATTGGAAGTGGACTCGTGATGTGAGTAATGCAGCAGATTCTAAAAACCTGTCATGTTCGCTAGCATTCGCTTGGCGAATGGAGGCGAGTGTTCGCCTGGCGAGCCTCAGCGAGCATTCGCTGGATTTCGCCTGGCGAATATGCGACATCAGTAAAAAAATAAAGGCATTTGAGATGGGCCATCTGGGCCCATAAACCATTTCTTATCTTTCTCTCATTAGAAACCCTAACAGCCTCCCTCTGCCTTTTGTCTTTGTTTCACACTCACAATTCCCTTCCAATTTTCTCTCTTAATTTCTTGCTGTGAATTTCTCCAGTTCAATCCTCAAGGTATGTTCTTTTGCTTTTCCTTTTTCATTTTGTGCATTGTTACTGTTGTGTTATTTTACTTCTGTACAATTATGTTTGTGGATCCATTTATGATTAGGGTAAGAACTTCTGCTTTGGTGATTAGGTGAAGAAACCCGCTTTTTGTTTTTCTGTGTAAATTAGTGAATGCATGTCAAAATTGCATCTGGTAATGAGAATGGGGGTAGAACACCATTGGTTTGCATCTAACACACCAGCAGAAGTTCTATTTTTATGCATTTCCGCACCTTCGCTGGCATTCGCCAGGCGAAGGGTAGCGAGCATTCGCCAGGATTCGCCCGGCGAACCTAGGCGAATGGCAGAATTGCTTTTCTTTTCTTGCTTTGTTGTGCTATAGTTCCGTCTAACCTGTTTGGTGCTGTTCTTGTGTTTGTTTGTGTTTGTGTTCGCAGAATGGGACCAAGAATGATTAACCCTCACAAGAGGAAGGCCACTACCTCTAGGACAGTACCAATCCGTTTTGACCAGGACCGCTTCCGAGGCGCTATTCACCATGCTCACTACGAAGCCCTTGAGAGGCAGAACATTGTGCCCGAGAAAAGGTTCAATCTGAGTGACACAGGAGACTACCGCACTATTGATGCTCTCTTTGTGGAAAAAAGGTGGGACCGTCTGATGACTCCACTGGACGGCTACAACGCTGAAATAGTGCGGGAATTTTATGCGAACGCCCTCCCCGACGACGGCGAAGTGTTCAGTTGGACCTCAATGGTCCGAGGAGTTATGGTACGGTTTGATAGGAGGTCCATTAATCATGTTTTGGGTAATCCTCTCTCTTTGATAGGTAGCCAAATTGACGACTACCACCGGGATCTAAATAAGCATCGTGATCAGGATGCTATGACCAGAGATTTATGTTTGGAAGGCCGCGATGCAGTGCGGAATTCTTCTAGGGTAGTTATTCGGTACCTCCGCGCTAACATGAAACCCCTGGTACAACTAATCTTGTTATTTGTGCTGACAAATGTTGTACCCAGGTCCCACCACAGCTCTGTACCCTTGCCGATTGCACATCTGATCCACTCCATACTGCTGAATGTCCAGATAGACATTGCCCGCATCATTGCAGACGAGATGCGTGCTATTGTACTCAGTGGGCGTGGCGGGATAGCGGCTCGCAAAAATGCCCCGCTGACCTTTCCTTGCCTTATTATGTCTCTCTGTGCTCATGATGGGGTTGATATTCCTCAGAGACGACAGGTCACTATCCCAGCTGCGATAGACGACAGGTATGTGGAGAAATTTTGTAGAGCTAAGCCTGCAGTTGGTGGGACTTCTGGTGCAGGTACTGCTGCCGGCGGGCGTGGCCGTGGTTCTTCTGGTTCTGGTCAAGCTCCTCCTATTTTTGACCCCTTTCAGCAGCAAATTTGTGAATATAATTGGGATTAGATGGCTGCTCAGCAGCGAGCTACTAGTGATCTCCATGATTCGATGCAGTTGTTGCACCTGCAAATTCGTGATCCTGCTGGGAGCCACCCGATAATGACAAGGGAGCAATTCCTTGAGCATGTTGCATGGCCTGTGGACAGGCCCAGTTTCGGTAGGGGGATGAAGATGATGCTGATGACGATGCTGATGAGGATGATGATGACGATGTTGATGATGATGATGACGGTGAAGATGATGATGACTTGTCTGAGGAGGAGTGATTTCTTGTTTGTTTTGTTGTCTCTTTGTGCTACAAAGTGAAGTTTTTCTTTTATCTTATAGTTCATTTGGTTATTTTGTGATGTACTTTGGATTGGTTTGAAGTTTTTGTACTTGTACCTTTCATGGTACTTTTGACATTTTTGGTGCTAGGCACCATTTTATAATTCAGCATTTTTATTTATTTGTTTGAGTTTTTAATTATTTATTTTTGGTTTAAAGTTTTATTCAAGGGTGGTTGTAAATATGTTAACACCCTATTGTGGATGTTAGTTTTTTGTTGTAGTTGTGCAAGTGTTCTTTCAAGTGGGATGGTGATGATATTATCGTTATCACAAAATTGTTTGACAAGGTACTTAGTTACCTTGTTCTAGAATTTAAAATGTTGTAGAACTTGTTATGCTAGGAACAATTTTTGTACCTTTGTTTCTTATGCAACTCTTTTGATTGATATGTCATTTAGGTCCTATACCACAAATGTAAGAATCCTCCTGTTATGTGTATATATGCTTTGGATGGATGATGAATTTTGTGTATGCGTGTAATTCATGTTTTGTCTTTTGTTTCTTATAATTTTGTGGAAGTTCTAGAGAAGATCAAGACACTTGTTTCTTTTGAGCACAACCATTTCCAAATACAAATATACCCGTGAGCAGAGAGTATTCGTAACCCATTTTTGAGCCTAAACAGTTGAATCCTTGCCTAAAATAAAACGAGAGTTCAAAAATCTTGTTTTTGAAACCTTGGAAATTTTGATTAATGGTTCTTTTGCCGTAAAAAGTAAGAGCATTCACTTAGGGGACGAGAAGAGACAAGTTGGGGAGAACAAATTTGTAAAGTGGTAATTTGTCACAACTCTTGAAAAGCTAAGTAAGCATTGAAAAGAAAATATGAAAAAGAGAAACACTCGTTTTTTAGAATACGGTGTAGAAAAAAAAATGAAAAAAAATGCTTGCTTGGTAGAAAAATATTGAAAAACAAAGTGAGTTGTGAAACATGAGTTGTGAAGGGTTCAAATGAGGAACTTGTGAAACAAAGTTGAAGATGTGTAAATAGTTGTATAGTGAAGGTCTCTTGTGCATCGGAAATTTCGTTTCAATGGCTTTAGATATATCCCTTGTTTGTTAACCCGACCAAGCTACAACCCTTTAAGTCCTATGTGATCTTGAGCTTCCATAATTTTGTTGTGAACATTTAGATATTGTATGAATTATATAGTATTGCATTATTCGTCATTTGAGTGAATCTTTGTCCCACGCTTGCATGCGTGTTTTTGCTTCAATCCTTTTTCGAAGTGGAGTGTTAGAATGACATGTCATGAGATTTAGTTGTTGCTTGAAGCATTGTGTAACTTGTTCTTAGAATTTAGTTCTTGAACATTATCTATTGTGGAATTGTGTAATTGTTTGCCTTGTTGCACATGTCATGTATTTGAGCCGAATATTTTCACTTGGATCGAATTGGTCTTGAGCAAATCCTCCTTTTTGTTTTGAGAGGCTTACTTTGCTTGAGGACATGCAAATAAGTAGTCGGGGAGAGTTGTTAGATCCCAATTAGATTAGTTATTTGACTTCTTTTTAGTAATATTTTTAATCATTTTCATCTAATAGTATTTGATTTAGTGGTCAAATTTGTTTACTTTCATTTTGATGAGATCCAAGTGAATGGTGTGTGTAATGTTGCTGTTAGTGTGCAGGATTGACACTAATAAGAGCACCTTGGGATCAAGACAAAGCAGCTTGGAGAATGTTGCAAATCAAGGCATTCGCCTGGCGAAGCTTAGCGAGTGCCAGCGAATATTCGCCTGGCGAGTGTTGGCGAGCTGGAGCGAATAATTCAGAATTAACTCCCAGACTTAAATGATAGGAAGTTCGCCTGGCGAAGGTTCCAGCGAAGCTTCGCTACCTTTCGCCTGGCGAAGGTGCTGGCAAAGAAGTGGTAGCTTTCCTCATGTAGATTCCAGTAGCAAAACCACCCAAAGTTTGCCTGGCAAGTGAAGCCAGCGAATGTTCGCCTGGAGAGTGAATTGTTCGCCTGGCGAATACACGATACCTCAGAGGGCGGTTTGCTAGCTAGAGGCACTTTGAAGTGCCATGCAATTTTTGGTTCGCCTGGCGTAGGTAATGGTTCGCCTGGCGAATGTGCGGAGACAACACATTTTCTGTACTCTGTTTGTTGCTTTATAGGGCCCATACTTTGCACTTTTGAGATTATTATCTTGTAACATTACAATAGAGCTCTAGAACCCTAAAAACATTAGTTCTTCTTCATTTTTGCTGATTTTGTGTAATCAAAGAGAAGTGGAATCACATCCTTCATCGATTCTTCGAAGTGGATGTTCTTCATCTTCTCCATTTTCTTCTACTCCAAGCTACCATGAAAATGAGTAGCTAAGTTCATCTTGTTGTCAAGGTTAGATGTAGGTAATCATCTAACTTTGTATGTGTATGGATGATCCTCATTTGTAAACTCTTGGATGATTAATATATGTTGAAAACCTTGTTTCATTTACAATCTTTTGTGTTGGTTAATGATTGAGAAATATTTTCCAACTCTTGACCTAGGTTTTTCATCCTCTTCTTTTCTTGAGCTAGAGATAGTCTTGGATGGTTTTGTTCACTTAAAATGTTAAGCTTTAAAGTTGTCATTTTGATAGATTGTGTGAGAGATCAACAATGGATCAAAATGGTAAACATCACAATATGAGTTAGAGATAATCATATTGAGAGGATATTGTGAATGTGTTGATCATTAAAAAGAGTTTATGAAATGTTGATTGGAATTATGCATGCATAGTGATTACCGAAACCTAGCTTTGGCAATCTTTATTCAAACCGACAAACCCTAATTTTTACCATTTTTAATAACTTTTAATGCAAGATACCGACTTTAAAACCAAACCCCTTTGATATTATAAAACTACGAATTTAACAACTGTCGAACGGCGGAAAAATCTTATATTCCCTGTGGAGACGATAATACAAACCTGACACTTTACCATTGTTCTAACAAAACTCTACCCTGTCAAAGAAGGGTAACAAACTCCTTGCATAGTCTTTGTAAGGAATTAGATTTGGATGACGTGTTTCCCACTCTCCCATGATCTGATTAACCACTAGCGTTGAATCGCCATATACATCCAAATTCTTGATTCTCAAATCAATAGCCTCTTTCAGACCCATGATGCACGCTTCGTACTCGGCTTCATTATTAGTGCAAGGGAACGTCAACCTGGCAGTGAAGGGAATATGAGTTCCATGTGGAGTTTTAATAATTGCCCCAATCCCACTACCATAGAAGTTGACACCGCCGTCGAATATCATCTGCCACTGAGAACCTTTCTCTGGGCCTTCGTCGGGCAACGGCTCTTCACAGTCTTTCACTTTGAGGAACATGATGTCCTTGTCAGGAAATTTAAACGTCATCGATTGATAGTCTTCAATTAGCTGTTCAACAAGGTACTCTGACAGAACACTTCCCTTGATGGCTTTCTGGGAAACATATTGTATATCGTACTCTGTCAGTACCATCTGCCACCTGGCAATTCTTCCCGAGAGCGCTTGCTTCTCGAAGACATACTTGATCGGATCCATCTTCGAAATCAGCATGGTTGTATGATTAAGCATATATTGTCCCAAATGTTTGGCGGCCCAAGCGAGTGCGCAACTCGTTTTCTCGAGCATTGAGAAACGGGACTCGCAGTCTGTGAACTTTTTACTCAGATAATAGATCGCATGCTCTTTTCTTCCAGTCTCGTCGTGTTGACCGAGAACACAACCCATATTGTTCTCAAGAACCGTTAAGTACATGATTAAAGGCCTTCAGCTACTGGGGGTATCATTATCGGAGGCTCCTACGAGTATTATTTTATCTTATCAAATGCTTTTTGACAATTTTCATTCCGGACGACCGCCTAATCTTTCTTCAGCAATTTAAACACTGGTTCACACGTGGCTGTGAGATGAGATATGAACCGAGCAATGTAGTTCAGTCTCCCCAAAAAGCCACGGACCTCCTTTTCTGTTTTCGGCGCTGGCATATCTTGTATAGCTTTTATTTTTGCAGGATCGACCTCGATTCCTTTTTCACTAACAATGAACCCCAATAACTTTCTGGACCAAACTCCAAAAGTGCACTTATTTGGATTCAACCTCAATCTGAACTTCCTGAGCCTCTCAAACAGCTTCAACAAGTTGACCAAATGCTCTTCCTCTGTTTGCGACTTTGATATCATGTCATCAACATAGACCTCGATCTCATGATGAATTATATCATGAAACAAAGTGACCATAGCCCCCTGGTACGTTGCCCCTGCATTTTTCAACCCAAAAGGCATTACCTTGTAACAGAAAGTTCCCCACGGCGTGACGAACATCGTTTTCTCCATATCCTCTGGTGCCATCTTGATCTGGTTATACCCGGAAAAACCATCCATGAAGGAAAATACGGAGTATTGAGCAGTATTGTCAACTAATACGTCAATGTGAGGGAGCGGGAAGTCATCCTTTGGGCTCGCCTTATTCAAATCTCTGTAATCTACGCACATCCGTACCTTACCGCCCTTCTTAGGTACGGGCACGATGTTGGCGACCCACGGAGGGTAAGTTGTCACGGCTAAAAATCCTGCGTCCAACTGCTTCTGGACTTCTTCTTTGATTTTCACAGTCATATCTGGTCTTGTCCTTCTAAGTTTCTGCTTGACTGACCGACATTCTTTGCTCAACGGCAAGCGATGAACCACTATATCAGTGTCAAGCCCGGGCATATCTTCGTACGACCAAGAAAATATGTCACTATACTCTTGAAGCATCTCAATCAATCTTTGCTTGATGTCACTCTGCAGCGCAGCCCATATCCGAACATTTCTCATAACTTCTTCAGAACCCAGATTGATAACCTCTATTTCCTCCTGATGAGGCAGAATAATCTTCTCTTTTTGTTTCAAGAGTCTAGCTAGATCTTCTGGCAGGTCTTCGTCTTTATCAATCTCTTCTTCAGCTTGATATATCGGTTGATCAAAGTCGAAGCGAGTCATAGGAGGTTCTGAATCGGTGTCATCCGCAATAGGAATCCTGCAATAAAAAATGGTTAAATGTTTCAAATGATATGCAAATGATTACAAACCACATTGCCATTTTATTGTGAGAAATAAAAATAAGGAAGACAAGGATCACAAAATTTGAATGAGAAAGACGCCCTTTGATTAATTGATAAAGCAATTTTCAAACATAAACAATAACGCCCTGAAACAAAATACCGATATGCTCCGGGTAGAACATAGGGTAGTACAATAATCGGAAAAAACAAAGCATTACTGTTCTGTTGTCACTTGAATGAATTCTTCAATAGACCAGTTGCGCAGGCTCTGTCCTAGAGTGCAAGGCTTGATCCAAGCATCCATATCACAATCACTATCTCCCTCTTTGTCTGACACAATGTTGATCCTTTCGAAGATAACTCCTCCTTTAGTGAACTGCGCAGATCCTTTATAGCGCGACGCGCTCTGCGGGGCTGAAGGAGAAGAAAATGACGGTCGATACCCTAAACCAAACTTGTCTTGCTTCTGGGGAATCTCCAATACCTGGCCCCAACCTTGTGATGCCCCAGCCTGTACTGCTGCTTGGGCCTCTTTAAAAGAAGACATGGCCACTTCTGGCGCTTTGCTCACAACAGGAGATTTATCTTTAATCTTTATTGTTTCAAAAGCCTGACAAAGGGTTTCGTGTATCTCTCTATCCACCTCGACATACTTGAAGGATGATAAGTGACTGACCGTTATATCCTCTTCTCCGCACACCGTAACAACACTACCGCCAACCATATACTTTAGCTTTTGATGCAGCGTGAAGGTCACAGCTCCTGCTGAATGAATCCATGGAAGGCCTAATAAACAACTGTAAGTAGGCTGGATGTCTATAATATAGAACACTGCATCAAATACTTCCGGTCCCACCTGAATGGGCAATGTCACTTCTCCAAACACAGACCTTCGGGTACCATCAAAAGCGTGCACCACCAAATCACTTGGTGTGCAAATAAATCCCTGCATGTCCAACTTCATTAGGGCTTTCTTTAGAAGTACGTTCAAGGATGATCTTGTATCCACGAGTACATGAGACATAACAACCCCTCGGCATTCTAATGATATGTGCAACGCACAGTTATGGTTTCTGCCCCTTGGCATTAAATCCAAGTCTGTAAACCCCAAATTGTTCCCTGCATTTACATGTGCAACAACCCCTTCGAGTTGATTAACCGAAATTTATTGCGGCACGTAAGCAGTATTAAGTATTCTCAACAGTGCATTCCTATGCGCTTCAGAACATAGTAACAAAGACAGGATATATATCTTAGAAGGAGTTTGCTACAAATGATCGACTATCTTGTAGTCACTCTTTCGTATCAGCCTCATAAACTCTTATGCATCCTTTAACAAAGATTCCTTCTCCCCAGCCTGAGAAGTTTCCTCTACCACTAGTCTCTTCCCCTTGTCAACCTTATCAATAACCACTTCAGGCGATGAAAAGACCCAGCCACTACGGGTAATTCCTCCTGCTCCCACAAGATTATCTACTGAATCCGCAGGGGGACCATTCAAATCTAGTTTATGTCCGTTGCAATATACTTCAGCTCCGTAATTCCACGGAATAGCCTTGGTGCTTTCAAACGGTATGGGACCTACTTTAGTTATGTTTATCGTTGGTGGTTTTGGCGCATAAATGGTAACGGTTTTGTACGGAATAGAGATTGTTGCAATCTCATCCCTTTCCTCAGCCACCAACTCTTCAGACTTTCTTTCAACAGACCGGTCAAACTACAAGACTCCGCTATCCATCGTATCTTTAATATGGCTCTTCAATTGCCCACATCCCTTAGGATTACTCAGACACTCAACACAATTTTCAGCACAACCTGGGAAAACACCCCCCTTTAACAATCTAGCTTTCACAAAGCTCAATGGTGTCTTCATCTCATTAACATCTATTACCAAATCCAAAACATCCTCCTAAATAATTGCATTGACCCCAACTTGCCCATGATTCGGCATGGGGTTTTGTATGACATTAGGAACATCATTGGAGAAGTTAATTGCTTTACTGTCAATCATGTCCTGCACCTTATGCTTAAAGGCCTTACAGTTATCGATTTTATGCCCCGGGGCACCTGAATGAAACTCACAGCGAGCGTTTGCGTCATACCCGGGTGGAGGAAGCCCAGTTAGGGGAGCCATGGTCCTTTTTTGAATCAACTGCAGTTGCAACAAAGCTTGCAATAGCTGAGAATACGGCATGGGAGGCGCATCAAAATGTCTATTCACTGTCGCCCGACCTCGGTCCTGATATCTTCTATAACCCTGTTGTGGTTGTTGTTGTTGTTATTGTTGACGTTGTTGTTGCTGTGGTTGCTGCTGAACTGCGGGAATTGTAATATTGGCAATCTGCTGTTGGTGACGATTCTGACCTCCACCTCTCCCGTGAGAACTGGACACAGAGTTGGTATCTCCTTCTCGTTTCTTGTTACCGAACACCTTCTTACCTCCTCCAGCTGAGGGCATTTCACCAACACTTATCTTTCCTAACTTGATACCATTTTCCACCCTCTCTCCGGTGATGATTAAGTCAGAGAAACTACCCGACATGCTACTAATGAGTTTCTTGTAATAAACGCTAGGCAAAGTGGCAACAAACATATCAACGAGCTCACGTTCCACCATAGGCGGCTGCACCCTGGCTGCTAACTCCCGCCATCTTTGAGCATATTCCTTGAAACACTCATTGTTCCTTTGTGAAAGATTCTGAAGCTGGACCCTGTTAGCAGTAAGGTCGTTGTTGTATTGATAGTGTTTCACAAAGCCCTCGGCCAAATCCCTCGAACTGCGGATATTTACGGGTTCCAGACTCATGTACCATTCCAACGAAAGACCAGACAAACTGTCCTGGAAGAAATGCATGAGCAATTTCTCATCGTCTGAGTAGGAAGACATCTTATGGTAGTAGGATCTCAGATGAACTCTCGGGCAGGCGGCACCCTTATATTTATCAAAGCCTGGGACTTTGAACTTCAGCGGTACTCTCAGGTCCGGGATCAGTCCCAGGTTAGCCATATCAAGGCCCATAGAGTTTTGACTTTTAAGGGACTTCATTTTTTCTTCAATCATCTTGATCCTCTTATCAGCTTCGGAGGGTAACTCAGCAGCCACAACCCTCAGCGAGAACACATCATCTTGCCTGTCTTCATTCCAGATGTGATCCATATTACCATGTATAGCACAAGTGGTGTCAAGACCATAACCGTTCCCATTACCATTACCACCATTACCAAAACCAATGTTGTTGAACCCTGCAGCATTACCGACACTAGCAACATTACCACTTACTCCAGCAGTAGGGATAACCAAAGTAGGCATGGAGTTATCAGCTCGAGGAGTCTCAACATGTGGAGGGTTAGCAGCATTCCCACCATGCAACATACTGTTGCCATCAACACATGAAATCAAGGGTTGCACTAGAGTACGAAGTTGCTCTTGTCCATTAGCCACTCCCTGCATTACCTCTATGAACTGGGTCATGCGGTCCCTCATTTCCTGCATCTCTGCTTGCATCTGCTCCATTAATTTCTTCTGATTTCCCCTAGTTGTGTACCGGTGAGTCGCTAGATCGGCAATCCTGAAACACTAGTGAACCACATGAAAATAAGATTAATAGTTCTGATGCATCTGCAATGCGAAAAAATGAAATAATGCAGACATGTATGTATGCAACAGGGAAATTTCCCCCTCGATTCTAGTTTCCGGGAGAAAAACACAACAGTGAAGAGCCCTACAGACAAGCCTATAACCTCCTCGTATATAAACACAAACCAACAGGCAATGTACAAACAACAACTGAGTACATACATAAATGACCTCAACCAACAAGCCTAGTGATGGTCAATACAACAAGCAATAAACCTCAAACTACAACAGAGATAAACAAGATAGTCAAGCTGGATGACGAGCCCGGAAGTCCTCTAGTAACTCCAGCGTCTCAGGATGATTTGGTCTAGCGAGTAGTCCTTGAATGAGTTGCTCCTGCTGGCTAACAGTATGCTATAGACTCTAAACATGGTCTTCCCAAGCTCCTTCCCCAAAGCACGCTTCGAGCTTGCATCTCTTGGAATCAGCTCTTAACCTGCAGTCTTTCAAGTTTGCAATAGCTTCGTTCAGCCTGTACTCACTATCCCCTCTGAGTGACGCCTCCGCTGCAATATTCTCGTCTTTGGCATTGAACTGTGTCTTCAACTTGCTGATCTGTAGCTTCAACTTGTCTTCGTGCTCTTTGTTGTTGGTGAGCGTGGCATTCCATTGGTTCTCAAACTTAGAAATCTTCAAGTAAGCTCTATCCAAATCTTCCTTCTTGGAGGCAAGAACACTATTAACAGCCTTGAAATCCAAACCCAAACGCTCCCGAGAATTGGTTTCCTTGGTCAGATCCGTACCCAATTTTTTTACAAGCTCAGTTTTTTTCTTGAAGGAATGAACAGCCTCAATCTTCTCACTTCGAAGCTGAATGATTTCTTTCTCCAATTCCTCATTAGCTTTTCTCAACTCTTCCTTCTCAAATAGTACCTGGTTGTACTTCTGAATGTCTACGGTAGTGGGTTCCTCAATCATGAGAGGATACAGAGGAGCAACTAAAGGAAATGACATCAGAAACTTCGCAGCTCTATCATGAATCCAAGTCAGGTAAGGGTCATAGGCTTGACTATTACTCTTACCCAAGGCTAATTTCCCTCTTCTACGAATACTACTCCAAGCATGCTCTAATATGGCTAAGGCATCGCCCTCCAATAAACCGGTGAGATACTGAGATTCTTTTATCTCCCCTTCTTTAGGAGGATCCTTCAGTGCATATCCAAATTGTCTGACTAATAAAGAAGGGTTATAGTTGATGCAACCTTTCCTTTCGACCAAAGGAACGTTAGGAAATCCGCCGCAACTATAAATAATATCTGCACCAAGTATGTCTCTGTCAAACCAAGTGATATTCTTTGCAGACAAACCCATCAACCTATCGGACCACTCTGAAGTACCAACGGTAGCAACAAACGAACCTGTCTTGGGCATGTGATTAGCAAACCACCTGTATAATAAAGGGACACAACAAGATACATTCTTTCCCCTTCGGTTCTCACTCTTGTGGTGCACAAAATGATAAATATCTCCTAGAAGTGTGGGTACCGGATTCCCTAAAGCTAGCAAGTAGAAAGCATCCACATCTACAAAGTATGGAAGATTAGGAAACAGTACAATGTCGTAAATAAAAAGAGCTAGAATGGCGCCAAACACAATCCAACACCCATCCTTGGCGAACTGCTGAGCTTTCTCCACCAGAAAAGGCAAAAGAAAACCATATGTCCCACTCTTCTTAACCAGCTTCCCCTTCAACTCTGAAGCATCCAAGTGCAATATAGCAGCGAGCTTAGCCAGATCAGGCTCAGCATCAATATGAACAAACGACATCTGATCAATAAGAGGTACCCCGCAGAGCATCGCCGCTCTGTTCCTACGTATTCCCTCGTGCAATGGGAAAGTCAGAGTCAACGTAGTTTGGCTAACTACGGGTGAAAGGGGGAAAGTTTGCTCTCCAAGACATCGCGTCTTGTGCCTACGTACTTTCATATGGTATGAAATATCAGAGCAAACGTAGTTCGGGCTAACAAGACCACAGGTTGCTTCAAAAGTTTTTAGGCCCGAGTAGGGTTAACAAATTGTTCTAGTAGTTGGTGTAGGCAGCTCGCCCATTGGAAACTTAAGCGTTACCGTTTGGACAGAACTAAGAGTTAACAACACTCTTTTATCTGAAAATATTTTCCTTGATTAAGATCCCGAAGGATGAAAAATATTTGAAGTGTTTTTGTGTTTTTTAGAGAAGAAGTGTTTTGAATTTGATTTGTAACTCATGTCGCACTAGAGACTATAACCTAGGAGCGAATGCGTCGCATATCACCCAAAGGGTGTATACTAAACACTCTAGGAAATTGAGAGGAAGCCACTCAATCACCCTTCCCCAAGTAGCTTAAGGCTCGTAGCGTACAACATTTGTTATTCTTTATTATGTGTTTTATGAGTGTTTGAAGATGAGGAGAGAGAGGACCTACTAAAGGGAGGCTACATCAATCCTAAAAGTTGTCATGCAAAGTGGACTTAGAGTTGGGATACAAAAGGGGACTACCTAATATTAGCATGCTTGGATTGAACACCTAATATCTCTCCTACTCCCATCCTAAACGGAGGGACTAGGAACCCTATGAGGATCATGCCAAAAAGCACAAGAAAGCACCAAGTAAATTCAATCACAAGTAAAAGATGCAAACATGAAAATGCAACACTTAGAATGGTGGGAGGGAGGAAGAAATGTGTGGGGCAGCAGCCGCCACAAGCTCATCTCGACCTCAACAGCGATGCAAGAATGATGCAAACATGGAAAGGAAAGTCATAGATGGAAACAAACAAACATGCCAAGCGTCATCACTTTGAACCACATACATAAGTATGCATCCAAGTGGAAAATGAACACAAATATCGACAAAATCATGATCAACCAAACACAAACAATGGCAAACACCAAAAACATTTCATTCCTAATGCATCATATCAATTTATGAAGATTCGAAGTGAAACGGTATGTGAACAATCAAACAAAATAGCAAAACAAGCCTGCCAGCACAGTGTTAATCGGTTAACCCCCAGGGTTAATCGGTTAACACACTGTTAACGTTTGAAAATTTTGAAATTTTGAACTGGTTAATCAGTTAACCATATGCGTTAACCGATTAACACTGTGAAAACTTTGAAAAACCTGAAAATTTGAACTGGTTAATTGGTTAACCATATGCGTTAACCGATTAACACTATGTTGATAGCAGAAAACAGCAAAGCAGAATCACTTTTCAACAGCTTATCACTTCTCCAAACATGCCAATGATCACATAATAAGCCATGCACGAAATTAAATCAGAAAACCATGATTCCAACAGCATGTATACAGATCCAAACAGCATCAACACAGATCATATGAATCAAAATGCAGCAAATCAATCAAAAATGAAAATCATCATGATGAACTTGCAATTAAGCTAAAAATAGAATCGGATCGAGAATTTCAACCTACGAAGCGGAGATTTGCTTCGGTTAGTATTGATTTGCTGGAAATGAGTAGATTGAAGCAAGAAACCCGGAATACTTCAAGATCCAAGCTAATCCTTGTAGTAGAGATGGAGATCCTTCAATATTAAGCCAAATTGCTTCAAATAATCACTTCTAGCTTTACTTTAAATTTCAGATCTGAATTTGCACGAAAATTGAATGGAGAAACTGATCCAATGGAGATGGTAGGTGAAGGTTTACGCTCAAGAATTAATGGATTCCAATGAAGAATCAATTAATTCAATGGATGAAGATATTTGGTGAGGGTTTAGGAAATGATGAACTTGAGAGAGAATTGAGAGAGAATTCTGAATTTGAAAATGGGAATTATGAGAGTAGGATCATTATGGTTTGGAGTAAATCACTTAAGTACTCTTTTGGTTTGGATCCAAAGCAAGGTTTGGATAGTGGATTGGAAAATTTGGAATGGAATTAGGAGTGGGATTTTGGAGGGAATTGAATTAATTTGAAAACTAATCCAAATTTCAAAATGGTTCTAGATCCTTCCCAAGTGTAAAAATGCATTTCAAAATGACAAAAATTGGACCCCAAATGGCTCTGCATTGAAAAATCACGTACATAGGCAAATATCACATTGGTTAATCGGTTAACCATATAGTTTAATCGATTAACCCCTTTAAATTTTTGAATCTGGGCTGATTTTTCAATGGTTAATCGATTAACCATATAGGTTAACCGATTAATACCTTCAAAATTTTGAATTTGGCGCCTTTTGGAGGGAAACCTGCCCGTTTGCCTGTTTCTTGCTTTTTCGAACCCTGTTAAGCTTCTGGAATGTGTTCTTGAATGTTATAACCATGAGACTGATCACGATAGCCTGAACGCCACTTTCTTGGCTGAAAATAACCTGCAAAGTCAAAAATAAAATCAGTCGCCCGACCGCTGGGCAAAATAAATGTCGGAGCCTGCGGCTTTGATTGCTTGTACTGAAGGGTGAATTCTGAGCCACGGGAAAACCTCGATAACTTGTATTAAGAACAAATGCTATGCAATGCAGAATCGAGAAGAATAATGAAATGAAACAAAAACCAAGCTAAAAAAAGGTTGGGCAAATTTTGGGGTGCAACAATGACCTGTCTTTTCCCGTTTTCGTTAGGTTTTCTCTGATTGTTTCCTTTCCCTCTTTTGGGACAAATAAGGAACGGTGGCGACTCTTCAATTATTGTCGGCCCCTCTTCGCAGCGATGCGGCAGCTGGCGACTCTGCTTGGGACTTTTCCCTTCCCCTATGCGAGTCAATCCTAGCGCTTGGTTGTTAATCTTTTGGGTGTGTATATATGTGTTGTACTTTATTTTCCCAGATTTACTTTCGGCATTGTATATATCAGTTTTGTTATGTTGTTGGGGGGGAATGTTCCATTGAGAGATAAGCCGGACCCGGGCTTGAGTACAAACGTAGCATTAGAAGTGGAAAGTAGTGGTGAACCTATATGTTTGTCATGCACTAGTTCCCATGAAATTTGCGCTCAGATGAGATTTTCTTGGATGACTTATTTTCTGGCCCTTTGGGCTCGAGGGGATTTTGTCTCTGAGGATTGTCAACTCTAGGGACCGATCATTCGTGATTCAGCTAAGTGAGGCCGCTTCAGGAGATTATGATGTCAAACCAGAAATGGTGAACGTATCATCGTTTCTCGAAAGTCTGTGACGCTGATGACCGCATAGGATGTCGTACCTTGTCAGTGATAGGTTCATACTTGTGAGAGGAATTGGGTTATGTAGGAAACCTTTACATCTAACCTACCCGATTTTCTTGTCGTTGCGAACTTTTGATCTTGACACAGTGGGTCCTAATTATCAGTGTTATGTTACTGTCAAAGCGGAGCTCTGGTTCTTCTCCATCAACAACACAACAGTCTTGATCCCTTATTTGTATTTTCATTTTCATATTGCATATTCATTAACATGTATTTATGTTGCAGGTGTACATTTCCCCTTGATTATAGTGTTCTTATTTCTCTGACATGGAGCCTAGCCTGAGAAAGATAGTGGTATACAAATTTCTAACACCTGACATCAGATCTCTGCTGGGTTTGATTTCTGTAGCTGACAGGAAAGTGATGGAAGACTTCAAAGAATCCTATGGGAAGCTTTTGAGTGTTGTCTGCAAGCCATCAGTATATTAGTTGAATGGTCTTTATGCTCTCTTGCAGTTTTATGACCCACAACTAAGGTGTTTTACTTTTCCTGGTTATATTATGGCGCCTACCTTAGAGGAGTTCTCTGTGTTGTTGGGAGTGCCTATTCTTGAACAGATGCCAATCTATCACACCGAAGTTGAGCCTGATCTGGCTAAGCTTGCTGCTGCTTTGCATTTGGATGTTTCTGAGCTGAAGGGGCATTTGGCTAAGAGGAGTGGAATGCCTGGTTTCCTTTATCTTCTCTGATTGAGGAAGCTCAACAGTTTGCCAAAGATGGTTGTTGGGTGGTATTTAATGCTATCCTAGCACTCTGTATCTACGGTATCATGCTATTTCCTAACATTCTGAATTTTGTAGATTTGGATGCGTTCCATATCTCTGTCTCAGGGAATCCTATACCTACGCTGCTAGGCGACGTCTATCATTTTGTGCACTACAAGAATGAGAACAAAAGAGGGAAAAACGTATCTTGCTGCGTGCCTTTGTTGTATATGTGGTTTGTGAGCCATCTTCCTAAATTCGGGCCCTTCATTACTACTGCAGGTACTTCATAATGGTCTAAGAGGTTGATGGGGTTGTCTACTGAGAACATTATCTGGTTTGATAGGGATATGTTGGGTACTAAGATCATTTATAGTTGCAGGGGTTTTCCTAACGTCCCGTTGGTCGGAAAGAAATGATGCATCAACTATAACCCATCCTTGATTATTTGACAGTTTGGGTACGCCTTGAGAGATTCTCCTAAGGAAGAGGAGATACAGGAATCTTTGTATCTCACTGGATTGTTGGAAGGTGATACTTTGCTTAGAGTTGAGGATGCTTGGAGCAGAACCCATAGGAAAGGGAAAGTTTCTCTGGGGAAGACTAACAGTCGAGCTTACGACCCTTATTTGACTTGGATCCAGGATAGAGCAAAGAGGTTACTGATGCCTTTCCCATCTGTAGAGCCCTTGTATCCTCTCATGATTAAGGAACCCACCACTGTGGATGTTCAAAAGTACAACCAGTTGTGGTCTGAGAAAGAGGAGCTTCGGAAGGCTAATGAAGAGTTAGAGAAAGAGATCGTTCAGCTCCATAGTGAGAAGATTGAAGCTGTGTATTCTTCCAAGAGGCAGACTGAGCTTGGGAACAGGTTGGGTACAGATTTGACTAAGGAGACTCGTTCCCGTGAACATTTGGGCTTAGATCTGAAAGTTGTCAGCGATGTTCTCGCTTCTAAGAAGAAGGACTTGGATAGAGCTTATCTGGAGATTTCCAAGTTCAAGGATCAGTAGAATGCTAGTCTTTCCAACAACAAGAAGCGTGAGGATAAGTTGAAGCAGCAGATTGCTAGACTGAAGACTCAACTCATGGTAAAGGATGAGAGGATTGCAGTTGAAGCCTCACTGAGCGTGACAGTGATTGCAGATTGAATGAAGCTTTGGCAACCTTGGAGGATTACAAGCTGAGGGCTGATTCAAAGAGGTGCAAGCTAGAGGAAGTCTTTGGTGAGGGAGCCTGGGAAGATTATGCTGAGGGTTTATAGACCACTATCAGACAGAGAGAGGCGCTCATTCAGGGGATACTCGTCAGACCAAACCATCCTGAGACACAGGAGCTGTTGGAGGAGTTTCGTGCTCGTTGTCGTACTTGATGTCTTTCATTTCCTTTGTAGCTTGTTGCTTATGTTTGTATTGACCATCACCAGACCTGTTGGCTGAGGTCCTTCTGTTGATTCTTTATACTCAGCTGTATGCTTGTACCTTGCCTGTTGGGCCTTTTCTTGTATGTATGAGGTGTTTGGCTCTATGCTTGGCTACGGGTTTTCCTATGTCTCGTTGTTCGCGCAGGAACTAGAACCGAGGGGAAACGTCCCTAATGCATATATACATGTCTGCATTTTGCATAGAATTTTTGCATAGCAGGTGCAGCGGAACCATTGATCTTATTCCTGTTGGTTTGTTATCTTGTTTTAGGATAGACAATCAGACGGTTCACCGTTACGCCACCAAAGAGAATCAGCGCAGAGTTATGGAACAAGTGCAAGCTGAGATGCAAGAGATGAGGGACAGGATGGCTCAGTTTATGGAGCTGATGCAAGGTGTGGCAAATGGCCAGAAGCAACTGAGGACTCTGGTCCAGCCATTGATTGTAAGAGTTGACAATAATGGTGTGCTTCACGGAGGAACTGCTGCTAATCCTCCTCGTGGTGATGGTGCGCCATATGCTCATGTTATTCCTACAACAGTTATCCCTCCGGGCAGAGGCAACGTAGCTGGAATCCCTGAAGTGGTATGTGTCGTGCATGGCAACAATGTTCCTTAATGGGATGAGGACCTAACAGCTCAGAATACTCCTCTAGGGTAGGAGTCAGGACATAGTCAGGAAAGACGAAGCATCTCAACTGGGCATCATAGAACTGCAGAAGAGTATAGATGTCACTGATCTCATATGCTGAAGGCTTGCAAACGAACCTCACCAACCTCCCATAAGACTGCCTAAAATCCTCCATCACCTCCCTGTCGGCCATAGCAATCAAACTCCACAACGAATTGACATCTGGGGTAGGGAACTTGTAAGCTATTGTTCTTTTGAAGGGCTCCATAACAAGATCACTAGAATCACGGAGGAAATATGCACCTGCAACACAAATACATGTTAATGAAATGCAGACGAAAATGTAAATGCAAATGCACACAGGGGATCAAGATTGTTGTGTTGTTGATCGAGAAGAACCAGTACTCCGCTTTAGCAAGAACAAAGTACCGACAATAGGACCCACTGATAACAGGAACACAGATTCACGCTTTAACGAACCGGGTAGTCTGAAAGCCGAGGTTTCCTGTATAACCCAATCCCTCTCACAGGTATGGACCTATCCACTGACAAGGTTTGGCATCCTATGCGTTCATCAGCGTCACAGACTTTCGAGAAATGGTGATACGTTCACCATTTCTAGTTTCGCATCATCACCTCACGAAGAGGTCTCACTTAGCTGAATCACAGATGATCAGTTCCCAGAGTCGACAACCCTCAGATCCAACATCCCGTCGAGCCCCAAGGGCCAGAGGAGAAGTCATCAAAGATAATCTCGTCTGAGCGTGAATTTCATTGGAAACTGTACCTGCTAAGCAAGCAAGTCCCCCACTAATATCCACTACTAATGCTAGGTTTGTACTGAAGCTCGGGTCCGGCTTATCACTCATCAGAACTTCCCATCCCCACAGCACAATAATAATGATACAATGCACAGCAGGAAGACGCATTTTCTATGTGGGATATCGGTGTTGGACTACCGTCTGAGGCTAATAAAAGGTTTAGGATGATTGAAGAAAAGATGAGATCTTTTGAAAATCAGAACTCCATGGGACTAGACATGGCCAATCTGGGGCTGATCCCGTATTTAAAAGTTTCGCTGAAATTCAAAGTCGCTGACTTTGACAAGTATAAGGGAACTACTTGCCCAAGGGTCCATTTGCGTCCTTATTACCGCAAAATGCCTGCTTACTCGGATGACGAAAAGCTACTCATGCACTTTTTTCAAGACAGCTTGTCTGGACCCTCACTTGAGTGGTATATGGGACTAGAGCCCGTTAGTATCCGCAGTTGGAGAGACTTAGCTGAAGCCTTCGTGAAGCACTATCAGTATAATAGTGACCTTGCTCCTAACAGTGTCCAGTTGCAAAATCTTTCTTAGAAGAACAACGAATGCTTCAAAGAGTACGCCCAGAGGTGGCGTGAGCTAGCGGCAAGAGTGCAGCCTCTGATGGTGGAGCATGAACTGATTGATATGTTCTTGGCCATGTTGCCTGGTGTCTATTATGAGAAGTTTATCAGTAGCATGTCAGGTAGCTTTTCTGATCTGATCATCACCAGGGAGAGGGTAGAGAATGGCATTAAGCTTGGTAAAATTCATATTGGCGAAGTATCCTCAACTGGAGGAGGAAGAAATCCATTTGGAAATAAAAAGAAGGAAGGTGAGACTAACGCAGTGTCTGGCTCTCGTAACAGGAATAGAAATCAACGCCAGCAAAATCATCAGCAGCAGCAGTAGGTCGCTAGTATCACAATTCCAGCCGTTCCTCAACAACAGCAACAACCACAACAACAACAGCAACAACAGAGTTAACAGGGTTATAGGTGATTTTAGAATCGAGGTCGGGTGGTGAATAGACAATTTGACGTGCCTCCGATGTCGTATTCTCAATTGCTTCAACATCTGTTACAGTTACAATTGGTACAAAAGAGAACCATGGCTCCTCTGACAGGACCACCACCACCTGGTTATGATGCAAACGCTCGTTGTGAGTTCCATTCCGGGGCACCTGGGTACAACATTGATAATTGCAAGGCCTTTAAACACAAAGTTCAAGATTTGGTGGATAGCAAGGCAATAAAATTTTCTCACGACACTCCCAATGTCGTGTAGAACCCCATGCCCAACCATGGGCCAGCCGGAGTCAGTGCAATCATTGAAGATGAGAGTTTGGATCTGATAACTGATGTCAATGATTTGAAGACACCGTTGGGCTTTGTGAAGGAGAAGTTATTGAAGGGAGGGATATTCCCGGGATGTAATGAATCGTGTGCTGAATGTTTGAGTCATCCCGAGGGATGTGTAGAGCTGAAGAGTTGTATTCAGGGTATGATGAATGATGGAATGTGTAAGTTCAGAGTATGCCTAAGAGGGGGGTGAATTAGGCTATAGAAACTTTTTCTGGTTTTTCGATAATCTTGAATTTTTCTTGGTTATGATCTTGATGTTGAAAGCAGTAAAAGCAGAATGGAAAAAGGACACAGAGATTTATAGTGGTTCCCTTCACAATCCGAAGGTACTCCACTCCCCTTTCCACATGAAAGAGAGTTTTCACTATAGTTTTAGAATGTACAACCTATCACACCATCAACCGGTGAGGCCTACTATCTAACAACTATTTCAACAACTTAGTGAGCAAGAACAATCCTCTTGCAAGCACTAACTCTTGTGTCCAACAATCCTGGATCACAAGTCACAAAGAAATAATTCTTATAATTTTGTAATTTGAGAGTGATATAATAATAATAGAAATACAAAGATTGATCTTCTCCTTTTGATCAAAATTCACTTTTCAATATCAATACAAGTGTTCAACAATTTTGGATATGAAATGGTATGAACAATATGAACACTTTTTGAAAAATATTTGAAAATATTTGAAAAAATAGTGAATTTTATTCAATGATTATTTTGAAAATTATTGGAGGTGATTTTCAATTTGAAATTTTTAGAATTTATATGAGTCAAACACCATTTCAAAAAGGTATAATTGAGTATGCATCAAATAATGAAAAGGTATAACATTCAAACAAAATTTGAATTTTAAAAGAAACAATTTTTCAAAATTCGTTCAGTGTTAATCGGTTAACCATATAGGTTAATCGGTTAACACTTGAACGTTAGCCCCGAGAAATCAAAATTTGAGGCCGTTAACCGATTAACCCATATGGTTAATCGGTTAACAGTGTTAAAACTCAGAAAAATACTTGAGTTAAAAAGTGTTATACCAATTCAAATGATTTTAAAACCATGCACATGCAAAATGTTGATATGTTAAATTATTTGAACACTTGTATATCAATTAAAGGAGTGAATATTGATATACCGAAGCTTGAGTCCAAACCTTGAAAGTCGAATGATCATTTGCACATGATGCTTGATTTGCTTGACAATATTCCATAGTCTTGATCTTGATCAGTTTTGAAAGCTTTGACTTTTTGCAATCATGGAATGAGCTTAGGTCTTTGTTGACATCATCAAAACCTTGAGATTGAAGTGTGCTTCTACATTCTCCCCCTTTTTGATGATGACAAACAATTGTGTCTGTGCAATATCCTTGACTATGTTTGGTTCTGATCTTGGCTTGCTTCTCCCCCAATGTTCAGCAACTCCCCCTATCTACACAGAGGCAAAAAAATTCTGCACAAAGAGATATTAGACAGCCAAAGCTCTTCTCCCCCTTTGTCATTAGCAAAAAGGAATGAGCTTTCAAACCAAACAAAAGCAATATCGGCATATAAGACAGCATATAATTAAGCATAGCATAATAGATCTAAATAAAAATGCAGCACATAAAAAATGCAGCAAATATTGTACGGTTACAAAAGAAATTAACAACTTAAACAACTTAAACATTATTCGGAAAGAAAAGTAATAAAAGCAACATACACAAATATTTTCTAAACATCTTCATCGAACATATCCTCGTCTTCTGCTTCCTCTTCTTCACTACCTTCATCATCTGCATCTTCTTCTTCAACAATGCCGGGGTTGGAAGGATGAGTGGTAAGGATAAGGTTGCGAAGTGAAGCAATGGCCCTGGAGGTTTCTCGGTGACAATTCCTAGTTTCTCGATGTTGGGTCATCATAGTGGTGTAGAGAAACTCATTTGTGATACCTCCTTCGGGAACGGGATAGGCTTGGTTGGAGGCTGATCCTTCGCCCGCATACTTATATGTGTCGTCAATGTCTTTAATAATTCCAGTGTTCTTAACAATGGTGATTTCATTTATCTCATTGGTTGTTGGTTTCATCTTGGTAGATGGTTCCCTGTGAAGGTCAAAATCCTTCAACTCAAGGATTCTAGAAACCAACCTTGCATATGGAAGACGTGTCGACAGAGAAAGCTGTTATTGAAGATGGTACATGATTTTCAGAATCCAATTTACCCTTATCTTGTTTTTGATTGCGAAAAGAAGTTGCATTTCCAAATCATTGATCTGAGCATGATTCGAATCCTTCCGAATCAGCACATAGCAAATTACATAATGTAGCATCCGGTCCGAAACCGTCAGATTTTTCGCATAACACAACATGCGAGCAGTTCGTTGATTTGCCACAATCGTCTCCTTTGGAAACCTCCAGATTTGGTAATAGTACTCCATCTTTTCATAGTTAGACCATGGTCCTTCCACGTGGTTAACCCCTTTCTGGAGAAAGTAGCCAGAGGGTGGAATTTTCAACTTCGCAGCAATATCGGTCAGATTCTCTTTCAAGAGGCAATCTCGAACATAAGTTTCCATAATGTGTTCATCGTCGGCATTCAAGTACACAGATAACTTATTCAAAAATTCTTTTACCAAATCATGGTAGCAATTCCCAGAATCAGAAACAAACTTATCTATCTTTTGAAATTTGAGCAAAGCAGGAAAATCAAAAGATGATGCAGGAAAAGCCTTAATGTTTACGTACTTTACCGGTAGAATATGACGGGCCCGAACCTTGAAATCCATACGGCGTTTCTTGGTTGTCTCCATAGGAATGTTGTCTTCCTCTAATGCAGAGTCATATTCTGGTAACTTTCCCTTGACTTTGTGAGATGAAGCCATGGATGAAGTTTGAGAGATGCTGAGGGTTCTGAGTTCTTTGAGGAGTTAGGGTTTTGAAGAGATGAGAGAGTAGAAGAGGCAATATATATGAAGAGTTATTTGAGTGGGTAAAGAGGGTTGGAAGTCCAAAAATATAGTCAAAGAAGAAGAGTTCTTTGGATAGTGATTTGGATGTTTAAGAGAATATTTACCATACATAAATAACACATTTACCACACTTAATTTTCCAAAATTTTAATTAATTTTTCGTTTCTGATTTTTGAAAATTTTAACAGTGTTAATCGGTTAACCATATAGGTTAATCGGTTAACACATTAAAAATTTAAGTCAGAATTGAAAAATTAACAGTGTTAATCGGTTAACCCTATAGGTTAATCAATTAACACACACGAATTTTGGAAAAATGCTCAAAAATAGAATGCAAACATGTTGGAAAACATATATTTGCATACATAAACCAGAGAAAAGATCAGATATCACCTTCATCGAGAATCCCAAGTTCTCTTCGAATTGTGAAGAACGGTTCTTTCGCCAATGGTTTGGTAAAGATGTCGGCGAGTTGATTGTGTGTATCAACGAAAGTAACATCTACATCTCCATTAAGTACGTAATCTCGAAGGAAATGATGTCGGATATCTATATGCTTTGTCCTTGAATGCATGGTCGGGTTCTTTGTAATATTGATGGCACTTGTATTATCACATCAAAGAGGAATGCAACCGAGATCTACACCGTAATCGAGGAGTTGTTACTTGAGCCACAGAATTTGTGCACAACAACTTCCTATTACAATATATTCTGCTTCGGTTGTACTGAGTGCCACACATGCTTGCTTCTTGCATGCCCACGACACTAGTGCATTCCCGAGAATGTGACACGTACCACTCGTGCTTTTTCTATCGGTCTTACATCCTGCATAATCAGCGTCAGAATAACCAATTAAAGAACAAGTACTACCTTTTGGATACGATAATCCGACGTTCGTTGTTCCTTTGAGATACTTTATGATTCTCTTCACGGCAGTGAGATGTGATTCCTTCGGACTTGCTTGAAAGCGTGCACGCAGACAAACGCTAAACATAATGTCAGGACGGCTTTCCGTCAAATATAATAATGAACCAATCATACCTCGATATTTTGTAATATCAATTGGAGTACCAGATTCATCTTGATCAACGTACGTTCCGGATCCCATAGGAGTGGACATCACCTTGCAACTATCCATATCGAATTTCTTCAACAATTCCTTGCAATACTTGGATTGGTTGAGGAAGATGCCATCCTTTGTTTGCTTGATTTGTAGTCCAAGAAAATAGTTCAATTTTCCCATCATGGACATCTCGAATTCTCCTTGCATCATAAGTGAAAATTCTTCGCAAAGCTCTTTGTTTGTTGATCCGAAGATGATGTCGTCGACATAGACTTGAACCAATAAGGTGTTACCCTTGATTTTCTTTATGAACAGCGTCTTGTCAACCTTTCCTTTTGTAAATCCCTTTTCACATAAGAAATTGCTAAGGCGGTCATACCATGCTCTTGGTGCTTGTTTCAGTCCGTAGATTCCCTTTTTCAGTTTGTAAACATGCGAGGGATTCTTGAAGTCTTCAAAACTCGGAGGTTGTTTGACGTAGACTTCTTCATTGATGTATCCATTCAGGAAAGCGCTTTTGACATCCATCTGGAACAACTAAAAATTCATAGAGCAAGCATAAGCAAGTAATAATCTAATTGCTTCTAACCTTGCTACCAGAGCGAACGTTTCATCAAAATCAATTCCTTCCTCCTGGTTGTAACCTTGTGCGACCAATCTTGCTTTGTTACGAACTATGATCACATTCTCGTCAAGTTTGTTCTTGAAACCCCATCTCGTTCCTATGATGTGCTTGTTGTCTGGTCTTGGTACGAGACTCCAAACTTGATTCCTTTCGAATTGGTTGAGTTCTTCTTGCATCGCTACAATCCATTGGTCGTCGCTTAACGCTTCATCAATCTTGGTTGGTTCAATTTGAGACACAAAAGCCATGTTGAGACAAGCATCCTTAAGATTTAGTCGAGTTGCAACGCCTTAGCTAATATCACCAATAACTTTATCTATCGGGTGATCTCTATGTATTCTCCATTCCTTCGAAAGATCTTGATGTTCTCCAATGATTTGAGTGAAATCTTCTTGTGGTATTGTTTGATTCTTTGAAGTCTCTCCTTGTTGTTGTGAAGAACCTACTATATCATCATCATCATCCACAATAATATTATCCTCTTTCGAGGGGTTAGTCTCATTAAAAGAAACATGAATGGATTCTTCAATAGTAAGAGTTCTTTTATTAAAAATTCTAAAAGCTCTACTAGAAAGAGAGTAACCAAGAAATATAACTTCGTCGGACTTCTCATCAAACTTACCGAGAGTGTCCTTATTGTTGTTGAGCAAAACATTTGCATCTGAATATGTGGAAAAATGCTATGTTTGGTTTCCTACCCTTGAACACCTCATACGGAGTCTTCTTCAGAATTGGTCGAATATTGACACGGTTGCTTACGAAACACGCCGTGCTAACCGCCTCTGCCTATAAATATTTAGGAAGATTCGAGTTGCTAAGCATTGTTCTAGAAAGCTCCACCAGTGACCTATTCTTCCGTTCTACGACACCGTTCTATTGAGGAGTCCTTGGTGCGGAAAAATTGTGAGAAATTCCATGCTCTTCGCAAAAATCTTCAAAATCTGAATTTTGGAATTCTCCACCATGGTCACTTCTTAAGGAGGCTATGGTGAGTGACTTCTCGTTTTGAATTTGCTTTGCGTACTTCTTGAATGCTTTTAAAGCATCATTTTTCTGCACTAAAAACAATGTCTATGTGTATCGAGAGAAATTATCAACAATAACTAAAGCATAAAGGCTACCTCCGAAGCTTTTCGTTCTCGATGGACCAAAAAGATCCATGTGCAACAATTGAAGTGGTCTTGATGAAGAAACCACTTGCTTGGATTTGAAAGTTATCTTGGTCTATTTCCCCTTTTGACATGCGTCGCATAACTTATCCTTGATGAATTTTATCTTCGGAAGACCAACAACTAGATCATGCTTTATCAACTTGTTTAAATGCTCCATGTGAATGTGAGCAAATCTTTTATGCCAAAGCCACGCCTCGTTGTTGTTCGCCATTAGACATTTTACCTTAAAGGAAGAGTCATCAAAAGAGATCATAAAAATATTATTAAATCTTTTACCTTTTAGCAAGATGTCATGGGTGCCTTCATGTTCTATCAAACATTCATCCTTTTTGAAGTTGATTCGGAACCCTTTGTCACACAATTGACTTATGATAAGTAGGATGTGTTTAAGGCCTTCCACATAAAGAACGTCTTCGATAATTGTACATGGAGGTGCACCAAGGGTTCCAACTCCAAGAATTTTTCCTTTATTATCATCACTGTAAGTAACGTATCCTTTGGCCTTTAATGATAGACTTGAAAATTTGTTTATGTCTCCCGTCATATGCTTAGAACAACCGCTATCAAGATACCATTGATTAGAAGTTGTCTTCAAGCATACCTACAACACAAAATCAAGTAGTGTTAGGTACCCAAATTTCTTTGGGTCCTTGGTAGTTAGTACCCTTTTCAACCCACGCATAATGCCCTTTAGCAACACCAATGTTGCGTACATAGCAAGCATTAGGTGTGTGGCCTTTGATTCCACAATAAAAACAAGTAGGTTGGAAATGACTTCTATATCTAGGAACATAATTCTTTTTCTTCATAATTATTTTCTTTTTATGACTTTGATGCATAGTTTTAGAATTTTTTGCCTTTCCTTTAACAACTTGTTCACTTGCTTTCACAAAAATGGTTTCATTTGTGCTTGGTTTGGAAAACTTAGAATATCCTAATCCACTTTTATCATTAGAATATCTTTGGTGCCTAAGAATTTCCTCCAAGCCAATTTGACCTTTTTCGTATCTTTCTAAAACTCTTATAAGTTGAACAATTTGAAAAGATAAGGATTCATAAATTTTGCATACAAGACTTTGTTTTTCATCCACCAATTTTTGTTTTTCATTTTCAATATTTTTTATAAAAGCAGTATTTTGTTCTTCTAAAAATGAAATTCTTTTATTTTGGGATGAGATGCTTTTATACAAAGTCTTGCATTCTTTTAGAAGTTCATCTATGACTTCTTGTGCATCATTGTCATAAATAGAAAAATCGTTACTAACCTCATCAATTTCTTCATCGGAATGATGTGATGCCATAAGAGCCATATTTGCACATTCATCGCTTTCCGATTTCGATGATGAACTTATCTCGTTATCGTCCCAAGCAACATAAGCCTTTTTATTTTTGAAATCCTTCTTGCCTTTGAATCCTCCTTTCTTTGCAAGTTTCGGGCAATCCAACTTTATGTGACCTTGCTTCCCACATTCGTAACATGTGACTTCTTGATTCGATGTGGATGCATCCTTTTTCCTGAAATGTCTATTCTTTTTAGGAAAAGAGGAATTTTTATTATTATTAAAAAAGTTACCAAGTTTCTTTACAAGAAGCATGAAATTTTCATCTTCGGAAGTCTCGTCGTCTTTGTCATCCTTTGTGTCAATCTTCAAGGAAATTCCTTTGGACTTCTTTTCTTGACTTTCGTGCTTCTCGAGTCTTCCAAGTTCCAATTCATGCTCTTGAAGTTTTCCAAATAAGGATGCGGATGTCATCGTTGAGAGACTCTTCTTTTCCGAAATAGCGATCACTTTTGGTTGCCATTCTCTTGTTAAGGATCTTAGGACTTTCAGGTTGAGATCATCATTGGTGAAGGTCTTCCCGAGAGCAATCAAGTGATTTGTTAGATGAACGAATCTTTTTTGTAAGGCAACAATAGATTCACCGGGCTGCATACGGAACATCTCATATTCTTGACTTAACGTGTTGAGTCTTGATCTTTTTACTTCTGCGGTTCCTTCATGCGTTTCCACCAAGGTGTCCCAAATATCTTTTGTCGATCGACACTGTGATACACGGAAGAACTCGTTCATACTAAGAGCGCTTTGGAGTATGTTGATTGCTTTCTTTTCATTAAGAATCTTTTTCTTATCGTCTTCATCATACGTGCTTTTCAACTTTGCGATTCCAACGCCGTTGACCACATTTACTGGATTGTGTGGTCCTTCTTCGATTGCTTCCCATATACCTTCTCCTTGGCTACAAGATGTGCCTTCATTCTGATTTTCCAGAAATTGAAATATTCTCCAGAGAACAATGGTGGTTTGTTACTACTTCCAACGTCTTTAAAAACCGGGTTGGTGCTAGCGGAAGCCATGCTGAATCGTTAGGAACAGGTTGCCTTAACCTGCTCTGATGCCAATTGTAAGTTTAGAGTATGCCTAAGAGGGGAGAGTGAATTAGGCTTTAGAAACTTTTTCCGGTTTTTCGATATTCTTGAATTTTTCTTGGTTATGATCTTGATGTTGAAAGCAGTAAAAGCATAATGGAAAAAGGACACAGAGATTTATAGTGGTTCCCTTTATAATCTGAAGGTACTCCACTCCCCTTTCACATGAAAGAGAGTTTTCACTATATTTTTAGAATGTATAACCTATCACACCATCAACCGGTGAGGCCTACTATCTAACAACTATTTCAACAACTTAGTGAGCAAGAACAATCCTCTTGCAAGCACTAACCCTTGTGTCCAACAATCCTGGATCACAAGTCACAAAGAAATAATTCTTATAATTTTGTAATTTGAGAGTGATATAATAATAATATCGATACAAAGATTGATCTTCTCCTTTTGATCAAAATTCACTTTTCAATATCAATAAAAGTGTTCAACAATTCTGGATATGAAATGGTATGAACAATATTAACACTTTTTGAAAAATATTTGAAAATATTTGAAAAAATAGTGAATTTGATTCAATGATTATTTTGAAAATTATTGGAGGTGATTTTCAATTTGAAATTTTTAGAATTTATATGAGTCTAACACCATTTCAAAAAGGTATAATTGAGTATGAACCAAAAAATGAAAAGGTATAACATTCAAAAAAAAATTTGAATTTTAAAAGAAACAATTTTTCAAAATTCGTTCAGTGTTAATCGGTTAACACTTGAACGTTAGCCCTGGGAATTCAAAATTTGAGGCCGTTAACCGATTAACCCATATGGTTAATCGGTTAACACTGTTAAAACTCAGAAAAATACTTGAGTTCAAAAGTGTTATACCAATTCAAATGATTTTAAAACCATGCACATGCAAAATGTTGATATGTTAAATTATTTGAACACTTGTATATCAATTAAAGGAGTGAATATTGATATACCGAAGCTTGAGTCCAAATCTTGAAAGTTGAATGATCATTTGCACATGATGCTTGATTTGCTTGACAATATTCCATAGTCTTGATCTTGATCAGTTTTGAAAGCTTTGACTTTTTGCAATCATGGGATGAGCTTAGGTCTTTGTTGACATCATCAAAACCTTGAGATTGAAGTGTGCTTCTACAGAATGTTACAATTTAACCGGGTTTCTGAGAAGAAGTATGAAGAGGTAATAGTTGAAGAAAGGAATGAGGTTGCAACGATCTCAATTCCATACAAAACAATAACTATCTCCGCGCCGAGGCCGCCAACCATTATCATCACCAAAGCTGGTCCTATGCCGTATGAGAGTACCAAAGCAATTTCGTGGAACTACGGAGCGGAGGTATATTGTAATGAGCAGAAACAGGAATTGAAGAGCTTGTCGACTGATTCTGTGGATAATTTAGTTGGAGTTGGGGGAATCACTCGAAGCGGAAGAGTATTCTCATCACGTGAGGTGGTTGCTGACAGAGTTGATAAGGGGAAGAAAGCTGTGGTTGAAGAAAATTCTCAAGCTGGTGAGAAGAGTTCTTTGGAGAAGAAAGCGGAGGAGTTCATGAGATTGATAAGAAAGAGTGATTACAAGATAGTTGATCACTTGCAACAGAGTCCCTCCAAAATCTCTATTATATCTCTGTTATTGTGTTCGGAAGCGCACCAAAATGCTTTGTTGAGGATATTGAACACTGTTTACGTGTCGCAAGAGGTATCGGTTAACTAACTCGAAGGGGTTGTAGCGCACGTCAACGCAGGAAATGGTCTAGGTTTCACTGACTTGGATCTGACACCAAAGGACAGGAATCATAATTGTGCGTTGCATATTTCAATTGAATTTCATGGAGTCGTCCTGTCTCATGTGCTGGTAGATACGGGATTGTCTTTGAAAGTGCTTTCGAAAAAGGCGCTGATGAAATTAGATACTCGAGGCATTACGTGTACACCAAGTGATCTTGTGGTGAGAGCTTTTGACAGTACCAGAAGATCTGTATTTGGAGAGCTAACGTTGCCTATTCAGGTGGGTCCTGAAGTATTTGATGCGGTATTCTATATTATAAACATTCAGCCTGCCTATAGCTATTTGTTGGGCCATCCATGGATTCATTCAGCGGGAGCCGTAACTTCCACGCTGCACCCGAAGCTCAAGTACATGGTGGGAGGCAGCGTTGTCACTGTATGTGGAGAGGAAGATATAATGATCAGTCATTTGTCTTTGTTTAAATATGTTGAGGTGGATGGTGAAATCCATGAGACTCTTTGTTAAGCCTTTGAGACGGTACAAATTAAAGACAAAGTGTTTGTTATGAGCAAAACGCCCAAAGTGGCCATGTCATCTTTCAAGGAGGCCCAAGCAGCAGTGCAGGTTGGGGCAGCGCAAGGTTGGGGTCAAGTTCTGGATATACCCCATAAGCAGGATAAGTTTGGTTTGGGATACCGCCCATCTTTTTCGTCATCCTCACAGAGTGCGCCGCGCTACAAAGGGTCGGTACAATTTACCAAAGGCGGGGTTATCTTCGAGCGGATCAACGCTATTTCAGATGAAGATGGGGATATCGACAATGATATGGACTCTTGGATTCAGCCATGCATCCCAAGACAAAGCCTCAACAATTGGTCTATCGAGGAATTCATTCAAGTGACAATGGAAGAGTAATACTTTGTTTTTCTGATTATTGTACAACCCTATGTTCTACCTGGAGTATAGTGGTTCTTATCTTCAGGGCCTGTTTGTTTATGCTTGCACAATATTTTCAATTAATCAAAGGGCGTTTTTCTGCATTCAAATATTGTGATCCTTGTTTTTCATGTTTTATGTTTAACAATAAAATGGCAATGTGGCTTTGTGCTTGTTTTGCATATCATTTTAAGCATTTAAGCATTTAACCATTATCATTGCAGGATTCACATTGCAGATGACACCGCACCAGAGACATCTATGACTCGCTTCGACTTCGACAATCCGATATTTCAAGCTGAAGAAGAGATTGATGAAGATGAAGACTTACCAGAAGAGCTAGCTAGACTTTTGAGACAGGAAGAAAAGGTTATTCTGCCTCATCAGGAGGAAATCGAGGTTATTAATTTGGGTTCTGAGGAAGTTGTAAGGAATGTTCGGATATGGACTGCGTTGCAAAGTGACATCAAGCAAAGATTGATTGAGATGCTCCGTGAGTATAGTTATATCTTTGCTTGGTCATACGAAGACATGCCCGGGATGGACACAGACATTGTGGTTCATCATTTGCCGTTGTGTGAAGAGTGTCCGCCAGTCAAGCAGAAGCTCAGGTGTACGAGACCAGATATGGCTGTGAAAATCAAGGAAGAAGTCCAGAAGCAGTTAGACGTAGGATTTTTAGCCGTTACAACTTACCCTCTGTGGGTCGCTAACATCGTACCTGTACCTAAGAAGGACGGTAAGGTACATATGTGTGTTGATTACAGAGATTTCAATAAAGCGAGCCCGAAGGATGATTTCTCGCTCCCCCACATTGACGTATTGGTTGATAATACTGCTCAATATTCTGTGTTTTCCTTCATGGACGGTTTTTCCGGTTATAACCAGATCAAGATGGCACTGGAGGATATGTAAAAACGACGTTTATCATGCCGTGGGGGACTTTCTGTTATAAGGTAATGCCTTTTGGGTTGAGAAATGCATGGGCAACCTATCAGCGGGCTATGGTCACTTTGTTTCATGATATGATTCATCATGATATTGAGGTCTATGTTGATGACATGATAGAAAAGTCGCAAATGGAGGAGGAACATCTGGTCAACATGTTGAAGCTATTTGAGAGGCTCAGGAAATTCAGGTTGAGGTTGAATCCTAATAAGTGCACTTTTGGGGTCAGGTCAGGAAAGCTGCTGGGGTTCATTGTCAGTGAAAAAGGAATCGAGGTTGATCCTGCAAAAATAAAAGTTATTCAAGATATGCCAGCGCCGAAAACTGAAAAACAGGTTTGTGGTTTCTTGGGGAGATTTAACTACATCGCTCGGTTCATATCTCATCTCACAGCCACGTGTGAACCCATGTTCAAATTGCTAAAGAAAGATCAGGCGGTCGTCTGGAATGAAAATTGCCAAAGGGCGTTTGATAAGATAAAAGAATATTTATAGGAATCTCCGATACTGATACCCCCAGTTTCTGGAAGACCTTTAATAATGTATCTAATGGTTCTTGAGAACAGTATGGGTTGTGTTCTCGATCAACACGATGAGAACGGAAGAAAAGAGCATGCAATATACTATCTGAGTAAAAAGTTCACAGATTGTGAGTCTCGGTACTCGATGTTAGAGAAAACATGTTGCGCACTCGCGTGGGCTGCCAAATGTTTAAGACAGTATATGCTTAACCATACAACCATGTTAATTTTGAAGATGGATCCGATTAAATACGTCTTCAAAAAGCAAGCACTTTCGGGAAGAATTTCCAGGTGGTCGATGGTACTGACAGAGTACGACATCCAATATGTTTCCCAGAAGGCTATCAAGGGAAGTGTTTTGCCAGAGTATCTCGCCGAACAGCCGATTGATGATTATCAACCTATGAAATTTGATTTTCCTGCTGAAGACATCATGTATCTGAAGATGAAAGATTGTGATGAACCGTTTCCTAACGAAGGTCCTGAGCTTGGCTCCCAGTGGTAGATGATATTTGATGGTGTTGTTAACTCATATGGAAGTGGAATTGGGGCCATCATCACCACGCCTCATGGTACTCATATACCATTCATTTCCAAGTTGACATTTCCTTGCACCAACAATGAAGCGGAGTATGAAGCGTGCATCACGGGGTTAGAAGAAGCCATTGATCTGAGGATCAAGAATCTAGATGTGTACGGTGATTCAGCGCTAGTTATCAATCAAATCAAAGGAGAATGGGAGACCAGGCAACCCAATCTGATCCCTTACATGAAAAGGAGGCTTTTGCCATTCTTTAATCATGTAGAGTTCCATCACGTGTCGAAAGCGGAAAACCAGATGGCAGATGCTCTAGCAACGTTATCCTCAATGTACAAGGTAAACTATTGGAATGATGCTCCAAGAATAGTCATCTCGCGCCTTGATAGGCCGACATTTGTATTTGCCATTGAGGATGCCTCTGATGGCAAGCCATGGTTTTATGACATCCAGAACTTTCTTAAGAAACAAGAATATCCGCCAGGGGCGTCGACCCGGGATAAGAAGACTCTGAGAAGGTTGGCTGGTAACTTTTATCTGAACCAAGATGGTGTACTCTACAGGAGAAATTATGACTTGGTATTACTCAGATGCATGGACGAAAAAGAAGCTAACTTGCTCATGGAAGAGGTACACGAAGGAGCCTTTGGTATGCACGCCGGCGGGCACGCCATGTCTCGAAAGCTGTTACGAGCAGGGTATTATTGGCTGACAATGGAATCTGATTGCTTCAAATATGCGAAGAAATGCCATAAATGCCAGATTTATGCAGACAAGATTCATGTGCCGCCGTGTCCTCTAAACGTCATGGCGTCTCCTTGGCCCTTTTCCATGTGGGGCATTGGCATGATTGCCAAGATTGAGCCAACCGCATCAATGGACATCGCTTCATCTTGGTAGCCATTGACTATTTTACCAAATGGGTGGAAGCAGCCTCCTATGCGAATGTCACGAAGCAAGTTGTAGCCAGATTTATCAAAAAGGACATCATCTGTAGATACGGAGTGCCTGAACGAATCATTACTGATAATGGTTCAAACTTGAATAACAAGATGATGAAGGAACTTTGCCAAAGTTTTAAAATCGAGCATCACAACTCATCTTCTTATCGCCCGAAGATGAACGACGCTGTTGAAGCGGCCAACAAGAACATCAAGAAGATAGTGCAGAAGATGGTTGTAACTTATAAGGATTGGCATGAGATGTTGCCCTTCGCTTTGCATGGATATCGTGCTATGGTACACACTTCAACTAGGGCAACTCATTTCTCACTGGTGTATGGTATGGAGGTTGTCCGACCATTAGAAGTCGAGATTCCTTCTTTGAGAGTTCTGGTCAACGTCAAGCTCGATGAGGCAGAATGGGTAAAGCACAGATTGAATCAGCTTAGCCTGATGGATGAGAAAAGGCTAGCGTCTATTGCATACGGTCGGTTGTATCAGAGTCGGATGAAGAAAGCTTTCGACAAGAAGGTACGCCCTCGAAGATTTCAGAAGGACGATCTTGTGCTGAAAAAGATTCTCCCTCCATAAATAGATCACAGGGGCAAATGGACTCCCAATTATGAAGGTCCATACATCGTGAGAAAGGTCTTCTCCGGAGGAGCCTTGTTGTTATCCACCGTGGATGGTGAGGATTTTACATCCCCTGTGAACGCAGACACAGTTAAAAAATACTTTGCTTAAAGAGACTCGTTGGAAAGAAAAAAGAATATCCAGGCAAAAATGGGGCATCCTAACGAACCATAAAAAGAATGGGTTCAGGAAAAAGTTAGGGATAAAAGAAAAAAGATGTAAACCCGCAAAGTTGAAAACCTGAAGAGGCAACTTTGGCAAAAAAAGGGTATCCCAGTGAATTGAAAACTCGCAAGGGCGATTCACGCAAAAGTTAAGGATTTGAAAAGCAAATATCTGTGTTCTGCGTGTGATCTTCAGAGCTTAGTGGATTGAGGGAGGACCTGAGGGCCGTTTGTCTGAATCAATCTCTTCTGAGGACGAAGCGTCAGTGAAGCATCGGAGTCATGCGATTCATAGATGGATCAACTTATGGTGTTCGTCTGTGCCACATTGCCAACATTCTGTATATTTCTGTGCATTTCTGTACATTTTTACGCAGCTTCCTCTTTTCAGGGGTTGCATCTGTTGTAAAATCTTGCCTATTTACAGGCCCATCTGTCAATAAAACATATACTATTTAGTAATTGTTTGTTTTGCTTTAGCCTTACTGTTTTGTTTGCGAAAAACACCCGATGTTTTTGATAAACTATGCATACATAAACTTGCAGGCTTTGCCAATAATCATTAAAACTTTGAGTTATTTAACAGCGTCACGGATGATGACTGAGATAGTTCCTTTGTACAAGATATCTTGTCTATTTGTTCGTTTTTGCAGGGTCGCTACCCTTGGGGCAATTCAATAGAGGTGTATCCCCAGTATGATCACCATTTTCCCCAGCTATTGAAATTTGAACATCTCTATCCCTAGTATAGTTGTATGCAGGTGGAGCGAGCATTTAAGTGTGTACACTTATCCCCAGCAGTTGGTCGGTACACATTTAGCTCTTCGCAATTCGAGACCAAAATCTCCAGCAGAGTAAGGTTATCCCTAGAGGGTCGAGATTGGTATTCCCAGCAGATTAAGTGTGTATGCTTATTCCTAGCAGTTGGCCAGTACACATTTAATCCTCGCAGGTTGCAGGTATGCATTTACTCCTCAGCGAGTCGAGACTGGATTTCTTTCCACCGTGCAGGTGTGAAACTTTTCCCAACAGCGGGGCAATGTCAAGAGTTGTCTCCCCACAGAGTTTGAATGTATAACTTTGTATCCCCTCAGAGTTAGAGTTATTGACTCATCCCCATGCAAAGGTCGATATTGTTTCCTTCTTTGGGCGATCCCCAGTAGAGTTGGCTTTTCCCCTCGCAGGTTAGCAGAGTTGTCTCTCTACCCTCAGCAAAGTCAGCATAAAATAGTGATATTTCCCCGCAGAGGTAGGCTATTTCTCAGCAAATTCGATAAGTTTGTGATTCCCTAGAAGAGTGGATCTATAGCAGTTTGTGCCTCAAGTGAGTAGTTCCCAGCAGTTTGGATTGCTTCCCTAGTAAATAGTCAATTTCAGGTGAGTATTGTTGCACCCCAAAATTTGACCAACATTTATTTATCTATCAAGAGTTGTATGAGGCTATGAAGCTAGCCAAGAAAGCTATTTCAATGTTCAAAGGTTGATACTTTTATCAGAGAACTCAAGAGATCCTCAGAGGAACTGGTTGAAACCAAGGTTGTATGCCTCATAACTTGAGAGTTGTGGGTGCTCCTCAGATGATTCTGAGACTATGAGGATGGACTTGAAGCTTTGAGAAAGCTTATGAGATGTCTTGAAAGCCATCATGAAGCCTAGAGAGGTCATTATACAAGAATTCAGAAGATTCAACCATGAATGGTAGAATTAGGGTTTGACTGGGTCAACCCTAGGTCAACTGAAGATTTTGAGAGGGTTGAGACCTAATCCAAGAGCCATGTGATCATGGAATGATGTATTGAGATACTATAAGGATGATTCCTAGACCAACTCATCATGATTGAGGAGTTTGAGAAGTTTTAAGCTAGGGTTTCTAAGGATTAACAGTGTAAAATCCCCTAGTTTGATCCCTATCTTCAAGGCAGTTTAGCTCAAGATGTGATTGTCATCTCATCTTCCCCATAACATGAATGTTGTAGAGCTTGTTCTTAGCTTTAATTTGAGTAGTAGAAGTGTCGCTTGCGCTAAGGTGCCGACATGACAGAAGAGTCGCCACCTTTCGTTATTTATCCCTCAGAGCGGGAAAGGAAACGATCGGAAAAACCTGACGAAAAAGGGTAAGACAAGGTCATCACAACCATTGTCTGGGTTCGGGAGTCGGTTACGCAAGGGGAAGGTATTAGCACCCCTCATGTCCGTCGTACTCGACGGGATCCACGCTTGTTTGTTTACTTGGACGGGTTGGTTATAATCTATCTACCTATCAAGGCTGGCTGAAAAAAGAAAAGAAAAATGACTCGGCAAAGCGTCACACTTTATGCCTACGTATTCTCATCAGAGAATGAGAAATCAGAGTCAACGTAGTTCGGCCTACTACGGGTGAAGGTGGGGAAGGTTGCTCGCTAGGATATCGCATCCTATGCCTACGTACTTCCACACAGCATGGAAGATCAGAGCAAACGTAGTTCGGACTACGCACGACACAAGCTGTTCAAGTATCTTTTATGAAAAATCTCACCTTAAACAAGGGTTTTCTTATTGCAAAAAGGTTGATGTCTGTTCAAATCTTTTGACGGAAGAAATGAATTAATCTCTGTTATAACCTTTATTAATGTTTTTCTGTTGTTTTGAAGGAAGAAGAGATGACACTCTACAAATCCTAGGGTTAAAAGGGAATAAAATCTACCCTAATGTTATCATGCATGGGTTAACTCCTAATGTCTATCACATCCTCCCTTGAACAAGGAAGAATGGAAGTCCTACGGGAAAGGAAACGAAAGGAAGAAACGGAAATACAAGTAATAACCGCATACAAGTGAACATGAATATAGCAATGGTAAATGCAATGCAAAGGAGGGAGGAAGGTTCATCTCAACCTCAAGCCCATTCATGGATGGAATAAGAAAATACCAAGTGATCATATGCAAAGAATCGAGTGAAAACTCCGAATGAAACGCGTAATCCACTATTTGGAATCGCAACGTGCTATCATGCAAACAAGTCGATAATCGGGCAAGCTACACATACAAATAACAGCCACCTAAGGGTCTTCCAATACCTCTAACCTATCTACAATAAGAAATATAAGCCACGGCGTTCATCACGCAAACACAAAGCGGCCGTTGGAGCCTTAACAAAAATAAAGTCCGTTCGGAAGTCCAAATTACAAGTTCGAATACAAAACATAAGAAAAATAGCAAAAGGTGCTAAAAACTTCAAATAAAAATCTCCAATGCCCTACATCAAGCCACAAACCAGGGGTGAGAGATACCACAAAAATATCCAAAGATAAATGGTCAAACAAGATGAAAACATTGCAAGATATCTCATGTATACCAAAGGAAAGATTAAAGTGGAGCATGTTAAAGAAAGCATCCAAAACCAATTAAAATGGTACAATAAAATTCCCACAAAAATATATCACAATACCTCAACGTGTGTATGAGATCCCTGCAAAAGGATTGACATTTAAATTGTGTTTTGATAGGTCAAAGAAATTCAACAAAATGATAGCACCAGCATTGGCCTTTTTATGACGACCCAAATGTAAAAAATCCAAAGAAAATGTCAAAAAATGGTAAAATTATAATTCCAGTTTTATTAAATCCTAGACATCTTAAAGATTCAGCACAAAAAAATGGGGATCAAAAAGACTAATTTTCCTATTTTTTATGATTATTTGAAGTCAGCATATAAAACAGAAAAATAAAAGAACATATGGAATAGCATGAACACATGAGAAAACAAGAGAAATAGTGAGAATAAATAAAAGTGCAACTGCCAAGGATCGAACAGGGGTGTGGGGGGGTCAAAAATGCTGAGTTGGCGTGCCACCTCAATTAATGAGGGATGAGGTGGCCGCGCATGTGGATTATTCCTGGCCGTGTGATGGTAGACCAAGTCAAAGTCTTTTGCATGATCCAACGGCATATTCATCATCTTCTTCATGGAGATTTTTTTTTTTTGAGCGTGAACAGTAGCGCGGCCGGCGGTGAGGGCTATGGCCGGAAAACTTCGGGAGCACCTATCTCCCTCAATACTTGACCAAACGCAATGTTCTTTAGATGAATCTTGTGGGATTTTTCGAGAGGAATCCAAATATACCACTATTTTCCCTTGAAATGGCCTTTAACTCAAAAACCGTATATGAATCTCAAACTTTCAAGAACACCAAATTGTTGTAAAAACTCTTCTTTCTTTACCAGAAACCATCTACTACCCAAGGGGATGTTGAATATGTAACAATGGTGTAAAAAGAATGCATAATTAGTGAGTAATGTTGATTTTTCGATACCTTTGAAAATTGAGTTGTGGAGCTTCAATGGAGCACGAATTCTTCTGGACAATTATGTAGAATCACTCAACAATACTTGGTGAATATGTTTGAAGCCTTGACAAGTCTTGAATTGATGAAAAAGTGAAAATTGGAATTTGAGTTTTCACCACTTTTTCATGTTACTACAAGGTTCCTCTTGCTCCAATTCTCTCAAAAAAAATGATGAACCATCTCTATAATTGTTGTGTAATTGATTGGTGAAGAGAAAAAGTATGGAAAGTGAGAAAAAAAGATTGAAAAAAATGGAAATTCCAAAATGTGAAAGTGTGGGAAAAATGGAGAAAAAATTCAATATGATTTGAAAAATGGATTCAACATCAACCATCACCAACCTTGACCACATTGTGATCTAACCAATATATAGAAACCAATGGAAGAGTCTAGACTCATCTAGAAACTTTGAGAATCATTTAGAAAGTCATGGAACTTCTCTTGTCATGACATATTGCATTATCTCCTTTCATGCCTTAAACCTTTCAATCTTGTGTCAAAAACTCCTTACATGAGATATTGGGATTGAATGAGTGAAAAAACAAGCTAAACCTTGCCTTATGCCAAGTTTCTCAAAGGTTCCTTAATATGCAAGCATGAATTTTACAAAGTAACATCCATTTTAAGACCTCAAATCAAAATTCTACTTGAACCATTGTTTTTAAAATAATGTTTGGAGTCAAAATGACATATTGGATGACCTATTTTGGATTTGTACATCTCTTAAACCAAAATTTCATTTCAACTTTTTTAACTTATAAGCCATTTTAGGTCATTTTTACCCAATCATGAAAATCCTTGCTACAAGCTCTTTCAATAACTCATGACCTTTTTTCTAAGCTTAAAATCCCATTTTGAACAACTTTTATGTTTTGAGTTTTTTCATTTGAGGCTTGGAAATAGGAGATATGGCCTTTGCTTAAAATGACCTATAACTTCCAAATGACCAAAATACCCCTGTCTTGCTCAATCCATAAGTTGAGTTCTACAAATCCTATCAAGGACTTCTAGTACTTTCTAGAAACCTAAGAAGATGATCTTCAACATTCATGTTGACCAAGAAATCATAGGGATCATCCTACTAGGGAAAAAGTTGTCTGCAAGTTGGGTGACTTTCAAGGACCCAGATTCACACACCTCAGCTGACCTGTAATTTGTCAAAACCATAACTTGAGCTCTGCAACTCCTATCAAGGACATCCACCACTCAAATTAAATCTAAGAACAAGCTCTACAACATTCATGTTGTGGGGAAGATGAGATATCAATCACATCTTGAGCTAAAACTGCCTGGAAGATAGGGATCAAATTAGGGTTTTTTCACTGACAATCCTCAGAAACCCTAACTTGAAACTTCTCAAACTCCTCAATCATGATGAGTTGGTCTAGGAATCATCTTTATAACATCTCTATGCATCATTCCATGATCTCATGGCCCTTGGATTAGGTCTCAACCTTCTCCAAATCTTCAGCTGATCTAGGGTTGACCCAGTCAAAACCCTAATTCTACCATTCATGGTTGAATCTTCTGAATTCTTGCATAATGACCTCTCTAGGCTCCATGATGGCTTTAAAGACATCTCATAGACTTTCTCAAAGCTTCAAGTCTATTCTTCAAAGTCTCAGAATCATCTGAGGGGCACCCACAACTCTCAAGCTATGAAGCACACAACCCTGGTTTCAACCAATTCTCCTGAGGATCTCCTGAACTTTCTGATGAAGGTATCAACTTTCAAACACTTGATAGGTGAATAATTGTTGGTCAAATTTTGGGCTGCAACAGCTGCCCCTATTCAAACGGCTTGAACCTGACTGGATGAGACGCGAATGACATTCAGCCAATCAAGGTGCGAGACGGTTGAATACCGGTAAACCCGAAAATTTGCCAACTGCACGAGCACACGATACTCTGCGGGGAACACTGCAACATTAGCTGCTCAACAGCTGGAGAGATACCAATCTGACATCGCCGTCAATTATCCACATTAAATTCTTCTGACATTGCCTTCAGACAACCACAACACCCAACATCACCGCTGGAAGACTAAACCTGATATCGCCATCGAACAATCGAAATACCCCGCATCGCTGCTGGAAAACTAAATCTGATATCGCCGTCGGACACAAACATCACTCTGAGAGACACTCGACATCGCCGTCGTACAAACATCATCTCTGCTGGGGACTTAAAGAGTCTGACATCGCCGTCGAACAAACATTCAACCTCGCCGTCGAACACAAACATACTCTGACCTTGCCGTCAAACAAACCTAATCTGATCTCGCCGTCGAACACAAACATACATGCAACATCAGAGCTATATGAAACCCTGGCCCCTGGCCACTTCCAGCTTTAGCTAGAAAAGATCTTTAAGTACTTCTGAAGATAAGCATCCTTGGCCTTCAAGGATGGCAACTCTGCAGGAGGTATCTTTGACTTCAGTCTAAAGAAATGGTCCTTGGCCTTCAAGGATACATGGATCTGCCTTCAGGCAACTCCGCCTCTGCTATAGAGTATCCGTGACTTTAGTCAGGGATATACTTCGGCCTTCAGTCTGAAAAAATGAATCCTAGGTCATTCATGACCTTGGGGATAACCTTGCCCTTAGGCACCTTTGCTTCAGCTTGGGAAATCTATGACCTCAGTCAGAGAAATGGTATCCTGAGCCATTCATGACTCTACGGGGATTCAAACATTTTTTGCCTTCAGGCAAACTCCGCTTCAGCTGGAGAAACATCTTCGACTTCAGTCAGAAGAAACAATATTCACTTGATCGCAATCAATCATCACCTCAGGACAACTGACTTGGTCTTCAGGCCAACACGGATCATCTTGCATACAAAAATTGGACTTACCAACTTCTGAACTCTGTCTTCAGACACACGTTGATTCATCAACAAGGAAATCTGAATCCACAGGAACCTTCTGATATCGCCTTCAGGCGTTTACGAAGTCAATCTTCAGATTAGACGTCACTGTTGGGGCAAACATATCACGCCGCTAGGGACTTCAAGAATCATCTTGAACCAACAACTCCATCGGGCACCTTCAAGAATCATCTTGAACTGATAACCTTCCTGGCGACTTCATTCTGCTGGGTATCCCAGGAATCTCCTGGGGCAACTCTTGCTGGGGACGCTACTGGGGAACTCAAGAATTATCCTGGGCAACCAACTCTGGAAACTGCGCGGAGGTCTTAAGAGTCACCTTAAGCAAACGGCCCTGCTGAGGAATTCAAGAATCGTCTTGAACTCAAGACTTCGCTGGGGATCTCAAAAATCATCTTGAGCAAGCGACTGTGGGGATTACACCGGGGTCTTTAAGAATCATCTAAGAAAACAACCTTGTTGGGGAGAATATCAGGAATCATCCTGAGCAACTGGTCCTTTGGTGGAACACCTGTAAAACAAGAATGATAATAACCTAGATCATGCGTATGATGCCTATGCTTCGGCGCCCTGCCCTACACGGTGGGAATGCTATGTGTTTATGCTAAATGCCATGCAATCATGCAATATGCTATGCAATCCCGTCAGCAAAATAAATGCCGGGGGGAAAAAATCCTCCTGTCAAGGAGAAAAGCACTACTCAGATAGAGGAATCTTCCTGCTGAGGAGAATGTGGACACCCCAATATCAATTGGCTCCATCTGGGGAACTGATCTTCAGTTGACTGCTGCAGGGAAAACAACTTCAGTTGATTACTGCAGAGGAACGAAGCTCTACGAGAACCTGGACCTGCTGATATCAATCGCGAGAATAAACTGCGTGGCCGTCTCGGCTGCTCTTCTGGGGATAACTACCCTGTGGGGAAACAACCTCAGCCGCTCCACACTCCACTGGGGAAGAAGCCGATCATGGTCTGATCAACTTCCAAGGACTCGGCTCTCTTGGACATCTGCGAACTCGGCGGAGGAAGGAGAAATCATTCTGCTTCGCTGGAGAAAATGTGACTCTGGGGAAACACATCATCAGCTGTTCAATGCTCTGCTAGGAAAACCACTCACGGTCTCAACTGCTTCCAAGGATTCTGCTTTTCTGCGGACTCAGCCGGGGAGAGAAATCATTCTACTTCACTGGAGAGTACGACCCTGGTGAGGAATTTCAATTTCGCTAGGGAAGAAAGAATCATCTGACTTCGGGGGAGAGTACAACTCTGCAGGGGAATACAACATCAGCTGTTCCAATACTCTACTGGGGGAGGAGGGAATCATCCAACTTTAGGAGAGAGTACAACTCTGGTGGGGAATCTCAATTCTGCTGGAGACTTCAGTCTGGCACCATCAGTTACTGCATACTTCGGCATACGAACAGCTTCCTACAAGACTTGCACTTGTGACCCGGTGCTGGGGAAGACATCTGCTTCGGCGACTTTACTGGGGAAAACACAAGCTTCGGCACCCGAACATTTCTATGAGACCTGCACTTGTGACCCGGTGCTGGGGACATATGAGCTTCGGCGCGCGACTCAGCTGAGAAAATGACGTTCCTTCAGGATGCGTCTGCTTGGGGAAGAGAATCATCTCTACCTGGGGAAGACATATCAATGCTCACTATTCTGCGTTCAGATGCTGCGGTGGAGAGACCACTGAACACTGCTGGAGAAGGAGGACTTGCCCTGCTTCGGGGATGCGCACGACACATCTTCTGGAAGGCGCTATACCTGCAACAACACAAACAAACAGACAAGATACCCTCCTCAAAGGGGCCTATCAAGGTTATTATCTTGTGACAACACTCAAGTAATTAATTGTTTCAACAACCAATGGGCCTAGGCCCGTAAGTTTATGTATGCGCATTTTATCAAAAACATCGGCGTTTTCATTCGCAAACAAAACAGATAAATGCTAAATGGGCAAGCAGAATTGCTGAATAATATGCATTTTATTGATGGTGGACCCCTGAATGGGTAAATAAATGTTTTACAACAGAGGCAAGCTCCTGGAATGAGGAAGCCGCGCAAAAATAAAACATAACTATACATCAGTATGTACAAATGTCGGCAACGAGGCGTAGACGAACACCATGAGTCGATCCCTCTAAGACCCACTCGACTTCGATACTTCTCCGATGCTTCAGCTTCGGAAGAGATTGATTCAGATAAACGACCCTCAGGTCCTCCAACCCACTAAACAATGAAAGTCCACGCGGAACGCAGTCATTTGCTTATTCAAATCCCTAACTTTTGCGTGAACCGCCCTTTACGGGTTTTCAGTTCACCGGGATACCCTTTTTTGCCGAAGCCGCCCAGTGTAGGTTTTCGACTTCACGGGTGTACATTTTTCAATATATCCCTAATTTTTGCCTGAACCTTTTATTCTGTTTTTGGTTCGCCGGGATGCCCCTTTTTTGCCTGGACTCTTTCTTTTTTGTCCAGCGGGTCTCTTTCAAGCAAAGTATTTTTTAACTGCGTTCGCGTTCACCGGGGATGCAAAATCTTCACCATCCATCATGGATAACAACAAAGCTCCTCCCGAGAAGACCTTGCTGACGACATACGGCCCTTCGTAATTCGGAGTCCACTTGCCCCGGTGATCGGAGTGTGGCGGAAGAATCTTCTTCAGGACGAGATCACCCGTCTGAAAGCTTCTTGGGCGCACCTTCTTATCATAAGCTTTCTTCACTCGGCTTTGGTACAGGCGACCAAATGCCATCGACGCTAACCTCTTCTCGTCCATCAGGCTGAGTTGGTTCAAACGATTTGTAATCCATTCTGCCTCGTCGAGTTTCACATCAACCAAAACTCGCAAAGAAGGAATCTCCACTTCTAACGGCAGGACAACTTCCATACCGTACACCAAGGAGAAAGGAGTTGCCCCGGTCGACGTACGCACCATCGTACGATAACCGTGCAAGGCGAACGGCAACATCTCGTGCCAATCTTTGTACGTCACAACCATCTTCTGAACAATCTTCTTGATGTTCTTGTTGGCCGCTTCAACAGCGCCATTCATCTTCGGCCGGTAAGGAGACGAGTTGTGGTGTTCAATCTTGAAGCTCTGGCACAGCTCCTTCATCATCTTGTTATTCAAATTCGAACCATTATCAGTAATGATCCACTCGGGAATTCCATAGCGACAGATGATGTCCCTCTTTATGAATTTAGCTACCACCTGCTTGGTCACATTAGCATACGAGGCTGCTTCCACCCATTTGGTGAAGTAGTCGATGGCTACCAGAATGAAACGATGACCATTGGACGCAGTGGGCTTGATCTTGCCTATCATGTCGATGCCCCACATGGAGAACGACCAAGGGGAGGACATGACATTCAATGGGCACGGCGGCATCAGCATAAATCTGGCATTTATGACATTTCTTCGCGAATCTGAAGCAATCCGACTCCATAGTCAGCCAGTAATATCCTGCTCTCAGGATCTTTCTCGTCATGGCATGCCCGCCGGCGTGCGTACCAAATGTGCCCTCATGGACTTCTTCCATGAGCATACTCGCCTCTTTTTCATCTACACATCTGAGCAGCACGAGATCGTGGTTTCTCTTATACAGCACTCCATCAGGATTGAGATAAAAGTTTCTAGATAGCCTCCTCAGAGTCTTCTTATCCTGGGTTGACGCACCCGCAGGATACTCCTTAGTCATAAGGAAGGTCTGGATATCGTGGAACCATGGCTTGCCGTCGGTGGCATTCTCGATTGCAAAGACAAATGTCGGTCTATCAAGACGCGAAAGTACAATTCTTGGAGCCTCATTCCAATAATTGACTTTATACATTGAAGCCAACGTGGCTAAGGAATCAGCCATCTGATTTTCAGCCCTGGGTACATGATGAAGTTCCACTCGGTCGAAGAACGGAAGCAGCCTCCTGGCGTAATTCATGTACGGCACCAAATTAGCTTGACGAGTTTCCCACTCCCCTTTAATCTGATTGATTACAAGCGCTGAGTCACCATATACGTCTAGATTCTTGATTCTCAAATCAATTGCCTCTTCTAGACCCATGATACATGCTTCATACTCTGCTTCATTGTTGGTAACTGGAAACGTCAGTCTCGCAGTAAACGGGATGTGGGATCCGTGAGGAGTCGTGATGATAGCCCCGATACCACTTCCATAGGAATTAACCGCTCCGTCGAATATCAACTTCCACTGAGACTTCCTATCTGGCCCCTCATCGGGCAATGGCTCATCGCAATCCTTCGCTTTGAGAAACATAATATCCTCGTCAGGGAATTCGAACTTCATCGGCTGGTAGTCTTCGATTGGCTGTTCGGCAAGGTAATCAAACAATACGCTTCCCTTAATGGCTTTCTGAGAGACGTACTGAATATCATATTCCGTTAACACCATTTGCCATCTGGCAATCCTGCCCGAAAGAGCCTGCTTCTTGAAGACGTACTTGATCGGATCCATCTTCGAAATTAGCATAGTGGTGTGGTTGAGCATATACTATCGTAGACGTTTAGCGGCCCAAGCTAATGCACAACACGTCTTCTCCAGCATCGAGTATCGAGATTCACACTCAGTGAACTTTTTACTCAAATAATAAATGGCATGCTCCTTTCTGCCTGTCTCGTCGTGCTGACCGAGAACACACCCCATACTATTCTCCAGAACCGTCAGGTACATGATTAATGGCCGTCCAGCCACTGGGGGTATCAAGATTGGAGGTTCTTGAAGATACTGCTTTATTTTGTCGAATGCCTTCTGGCAATCCTCATTCCAAGTAATCGCCTGATCTTTCTTTAAAAGCTTGAACATCGGTTCACAAGTGGCCGTGAGCTGAGAGATAAACCTTGCAATGTAGTTTATTCGGCCCAAGAAACCACAGACTTCTTTTTCTGTTTTCGGCGCTGGCATTTCTTGGATAGCTTTTATTTTCGCAGGATCAACTTCAATACCTCGTTCACTAACGATAAACCCCAATAACTTTCCGGACCGCACTCCGAAAGTTCACTTGTTAGGATTCAGCCTCAGCCTGAACTTCCTAAGCCTCTCAAACAGCTTCAATAAGTTGACCAGATGCTCTTCCTCCGTTTGGGACTTTGCAATCATGTCATCAACATAGACCTCGATCTCATGATGAATCATATCATGAAACAAAGTTACCATTGCTCGCTGGTAAGTGGCCCCTGCGTTCTTCAGACCGAAGGGCATTACCTTATAGCAGAATGTTCCCCAGGGGGTGATAAACGTCATTTTCTCCATGTCCTCCGGTGCCATCTTAATCTGATTGTAACCGGAGAAGCCATCCATGAATGAAAACACGGAAAACTGGGTTGTGCTGTCGACCAACACATCGATATGAGGCAACGGGAAATCATCCTTAGGGCTCGCCCTGTTCAAATCCCGATAATCGACGCACATGCGTACCTTACCGTCCTTCTTCGGTACAGGCACTATGTTGGCGACCCACGGAGGGTAAGTGGTGACGGCTAGAAATCCTGCGTCCAACTGCTTCTGGACTTCTTCTTTGATTTTTACAGCCATGTCTGGTCTCGTCCTCCTAAGCTTCTGCTTGACTGGAGGGCAATCTTCTCGCAACGGCAAGCGATGAACCACGATGTCAGTGTCAAGTCCGGGCATATCTTCGTATGACCAAGCAAAGACGTCACTATACTCTCGAAGCATCTCGACCAGTCTATGCTTGACATCAACCTGCAGCGCTGCCCCTACTCTGACATTTCTGACGAGCTCTTCAGAACCCAGATTTATGATCTCAATATCCTCTTCATGAGGCAGAATAACCTTTTCCTCTAGTCTCAACAAGCGGGCCAACTCTTCCGGAAGGTCCTCGTCTTCATCAATCTCATCCTCGGCTTGATAGATCGGGCAATCGAAGTCGTAGTGAGCCGTAGAGGGTCCAGAGTCGATGTCATCTGTTATGCGGATCCTGCAATAACAAGGGTTAAGTTTAAAGCAAGAATATGCAGGTTAGCACAAACCTCGTTGCCATTTTACTGTTTTTCGAAATAAACATAAAACAGGAATAACAGAGAACACAATATTTGAGTACGAAGAAAACGCCTTTTATTTGTTAACAAAATGCATGTACATAATCCAACAAGGCCCTGACAATAAAACCACTATGCCCCGGGCAGGACATAGGGTTGTACAACGATTGTAAAAATCAAATCATTACTCTTCACTTGTCAGCTGGATAATCTCCTTGATGGTCCAATTGTTGAGGCGCTCGCCCGGCTTGCTCGGTTGAATCCAGGCGTCAAGATCATAATCACTATCCCCGCTGTCCTCAGACGCTGCGTTGATGCTTTCGAAAATCACTCCGCCCTTGGTGAATAGGATCGGCCCTTTCCCGTGAGACGAACTGCTAGACGAAGAAGATGAAGCTTCAGCTTCAGGAGAGTACCCCAATCCAAACTTATCCTGCTTGATTGGTATATCCAAAACATGCCCCCAGCCTGGGGTGGAACCGGCTTCAACGACGGCCCGAGCTTCTTTAAACGAGGAGAGATTCATCTCTTGCTTCTCTACGACGACAGAGCCACCTCTTTCACCTTGACGGTTTCAAATGCTTGGCAGAGAGTTTCATGGATTTCGCCATCCATTTCAACATACTTAAAGGATGACAAGTGGCTCACCATAATGTCCTCCTCACCACAGACGGTTACTATGCTGCCCCCGACAGCATATTTAAGCTTTTGATGCAGCGTGGACGTCACGGCACCAGCAGCATGGATCCATGGCCGACCTAAGAGGCAACTGTAGGCAGGCATGATATCCATGATATAGAAGACCGTATTGAACGTCTCTGGACCAACTTGAATTGGTAGGGTCAACTCTCCGAAAACGTGACGCTTAGTTCCATCAAAGGCCTTCACCACCAGATCACTGGGCGTGCAAAGCAATCCACGAGTGTCCAATTTCATCAATGCCTTCTTCGGAAGCAAATTAAGCGACGAACCCGTATCCACCAGGACATGCGACATGATAGTGCCTCTGCACTCTATTGAGACGTGCAAGGCGCTGTTGTGGTCTCTTCCTTTAGGAGTCAGCTCTAGATCTGTAAATCCCAGCCCATTACCAGCATTAACATGGGCTACCACCTCTTCCAGCTGATTTACTGATATCTCCTGCGGCACGTAGGCAGCGTTCAATACCTTCAGTAACGCGTTGCGGTGCGCTTCAGAACACAGCAACAAGTTAAGAATAGAGATCTTTGACGGAGTCTGATGAAGATGATCTACAATCTTGTAGTCGCTCTTCTTGATTAACCACATGAATTCTTCAGCATCTTTAACTAGCAAATCTTTTTCTGCCCCAGAAGGGACCCCTTCGACAGCTTTGCCTTTATCCACAGCGTCAGCTCGGACTACTTTCTCCGCTGCAACCTCTGCCGGCGCAAACACTCTACCGCTTCGAGTAATGCCACTGACTCCGGCAAGATTCTGCACAGTCGATCCGTACGGCTCAAGCTCTATCTTTTGACCATTGCAGTAGACTTCGGCGTCGTAATGCCATGGGACGGCGTTAGTGCTTTCGAATGGGATTGGCCCGGCCCTGGTGATAGTGATGGTAGGCGGTCGGGGCGCAGAAATAGTAATAGGGTGACGAGGAATAGTAATGGTAGCGACTCCATCTGCCTGTCTCAGCACAACCTCCCCTGATACACTTTCAATTCTCCGGCTGAACTGCAAAATACCCTCGGACATCAGACTTTGGATACCTTCTACCAGCTGCCCACACCCATCAGGAAGTGTAGCACAAGCCATACATAACTCTCCACATCCAGGAAAGAAGCCCTTCTTCAGCAACTTAGCCTTGACAAAACTAAGCGGCGTTCTCAAGTCTTTGACATCAGTCAGCAAGTCTGCACTCTCTTCTGTGATAACGGCGTTCACTCCGCCTCCCCTATGATGAGGCATAGGGTTTTTGGTAACGTTGGGCACACTATCAGAAAAGTTAATAACCTTGGCGTCCACCAAGTCCTGCACTTTGTGCTTAAAAGCTTTACAATTCTCAATCGTATGGCCTGGTGCCCCAGTATGGAAATCACAAGTAGCATTGGCGTCATACCCCGGCGGCGGTGCCCCTGTCAAGGGAGCCAACGTCCTCTTTTGAACTAGCTGAAGCTGCAGCAAAGTTTGCAGAAGCTGCGCATATGACATAGGTGGAGTTTCAAAATGACGATTTGCCAAAGGAGCCCGGTTCTGATATTTCCTATACCCCTGCTGATTCTGCTGCTGGGGCTGCTGCTGCTGCTACGGCGGAGCAGCTGGGATATTTATGCTAGCAATCTGTTGCTGAGGGCCCTTGCCCTTTCTCCGAGCATTAGTGACAGCACTTGCATCCCCCTCTCGACGCTTGCCAGCGTAGGGTTTCTTACTACCTCCTCCAGCTGAGGATGATTCGCCCTGAATTTTTCCGATCTTTATATCGTTCTCAACATGCTCGCCCATAGTGATGAGAGCCGAGAATGTTCCAGACATGCCACTGACCAGCTTTTCATAGTAGATTCCAGGAAGGGTAGCCACGTACATTTGCACTAGCTCACGCTCAACCATCGGCGGTTGAACCCGAGCAGCCAATTCACGCCACCGCTGGGCGTACTCTTTAAAGCTTTCATTGTTCCGCTGTGAGAGATTCTGAAGCTGAACTCGGTTGGGGGCCAAGTCGCTATTGTATTGATAGTGGAGGACAAACGCTTCTGCGAGATCTTTCCAGGTGCGCACAGTAGCGGGCTCCAGGCCCATATACCATTCGAGTGATGGACCAGAAAGACTATCCTGGAAGAAGTGCATCAGCAACTTCTCATCGTCAGAATAGGCGGACATCTTTCTATAATAAGATCGGAGGTGGACGCGGGGGCAAGTAGTACCCTTATACTTCTCAAAGACAGGCACCTTGAACTTATGAGGTACCTTGAAGTCAGCAATCAACCCGAGCTTGGACATATCAACGCCCAATGTGTTCTGATTTTCAATGTCTCTCATCTTGTCTTCCAGCGCTTTGAACCTGAGTCGAGCTTCAGCGTTCAACTCTGCTTCTACACCTCTCTGAGAGAATATGTCATCCTGATGGTCCTCCAGCCACGGTTGAGGCACCAACAGATTTCCGACACCAGCATTGCCGTTAACCGGCCCTATGTTAACATTGGCTCCCAGACTACCATTGCCGACGCCCGCCGCATTGAGTCCGAGATTGGTCATCAGATTGCCGTTAGCACTGCCGTTGCCCCCGGCAACAGGAACAACATTCTGTGGAGCATCCACTGGAGGAGGAGTAGGCACGGCCCCGCCGTGAAGTATGCCATTACTGTCAACCCTGGAGATCAGAGGTTGAACCAAAGTACGAAGCTGGTCTTGACCATTAGCGACTACCTGCATCAGCTCCATAAAACGATCCATCCGTTCACGGAGCTCTTGAACATCTGACTGCACCTGGTCCATGATCCTTGTCTGATTAGCGCGAGTTGAGTAGCGGTGAATGAGTCTTTGATCAATCCTGGAGATCGGAGGCAGCTCGGAACCTGTGAACCTGAAAAACCTGTCAATATTAAAGGTTAGGAAAAGCCACAAAATGTATGTCATGCGAAATGCATCATGCAGATGTATGTGTGTGTCTGCGTGCTTGAGAGGTTTCCCCCGATCCTAGCGCCTTGGTCCCAATGCTGACAATAAGAAGAAGAAGAAATCCGAGCCCAACCATGGAAACATCAATCTCACACATAGCATTAGCAATAGTCAAATTCGACACATCAAGGACCGAGAACTCGTACGCAACAGTCTTCCTGAGAGAGGCTGCAATAATACAATAGGAGGCGAGGGGTCCTGGATCGGGGAAACGGCACCTGTCACAGACACACGTTAATGGAATGCAAATGAACATGCAAACTAATGCAGAATGCAGGCATGCAATAATATATCCAGGTAGCTGCTGTGGAGATTCGGTATCAACAGTCGCTGATGAGAAGGAAACCCCGGTGTAAGACTACTGATCTGATCTGCTAAGAACGACCCTCTGACAGGACCATATATATAAGATCAATATTCTGCTCTGCCAAGAGCAAATGTCTGATAATAAGGACCTCGGGTGCATGATCAAGAGATATCTGCTGATGAGGTCTTCAGACCCCAAATCAAAAATCTGCCCTATCAAGAACAAACACACAGCTGCTGACGAGATCTTCAGACCCCGCTCAAAATCTGCCCTATCAAGAACAAATAACATCTGCTGATGAGATCTTCAGACCCCACTCAAAATCTGCCCTATCAAGAACAAACCACTGACGACAATACTCTGATCAAAACCTGTTCCATCAAGAACAGACAAATCTGCAACTGAGAACTCTGGTACCAACATAACTGATTCACTGTCAAGAAAACCAGGTAGTCTGAAGGTCAAAGTTTCCTGCAATAAACCCAGCCCGCTCACAGGTATGGACCTAAACTGACTCAAGGTACGGCATCCTATGCGGTCGTCGGCGTCACAGACTTTCAGGGTTGATGATACGATTCCCAGAAGGAGTGGCATCATCAAATCCTGAAGAGGCCTCACTTAGCCAACTTCCAAATGATCGGTCCCCAGAGTCGACAATCCAACTAACCAGCAACCCGAGCCACCCAAAGGGCAGGACAGGAGGCCAACCAGAAGAACCTCGTCTGAGTGTAGATTTCGCGGGACACTAGGACATGCAAAGCACGTGCGCGCCCACTAATCTCTACTCTAAGTCTAGGTGCACTCAAGCCCAGGTCCGACTTCTCACTCATCAGAACTCCCATCCCACAACAGCACAAATAATCATATTATACTGAAAATAACATGCGGGAAATAAAGTGCGAGAAGTAAAAATGCGATAAATAAACGCAACCCAACAAGCAAACACACAAGCGGTAGGATTGACTCTCTTAAGGGACGTTGGATCCCAAAACTGACTCGCTTTCGGGACGTTGGATCCCTAGGACACTATCAAGTCCCCAGTAGAGTCGCCAGCTGCCGCTTGCGCGAAAATAAGGTGCCGGCATGACAGAAGAGTCGCCACCTTTCGTTATTTATCCCTCAGAGCGGGAAAGGAAACGATCGGAAAAACCTGACGAAAAAGGGTAAGACAAGGTCATCGCAACCATTGTCTGGGTTCGGGAGTCGGTTACGCAAGGGGAAGGTATTAGCACCCCTCATGTCCGTCGTACTCGACGGGATCCACGCTTGTTTGTTTACTTGGACGGGTTGGTTATAATCTATCTACCTATCAAGGCTGGCTGAAAAAAGAAAAGAAAAATGACTCGGCAAAGCGTCACACTTTATGCCTACGTATTCTCATCAGAGAATGAGAAATCAGAGTCAACGTAGTTCGGCCTACTACGGGTGAAGGTGGGGAAGGTTGCTCGCTAGGATATCGCATCCTATGCCTACGTACTTCCACACAACATGGAAGATCAGAGCAAACGTAGTTCGGACTACGCACGACACAAGCTGTTCAAGTGTCTTTTATGAAAAATCTCACCTTAAACAAGGGTTTTCTTATTGCAAAAAGGTTGATGTCTGTTCAAATCTTTTGACGGAAGAAATGAATTAATCTCTGTTATAACCTTTATTAATGTTTTTCTGTTGTTTTGAAGGAAGAAGAGATGACACTCTACAAATCCTAGGGTTAAAAGGGAATAAAATCTACCCTAATGTTATCATGCATGGGTTAACTCCTAATGTCTATCACATCCTCCCTTGAACAAGGAAGAATGGAAGTCCTACGGGAAAGGAAACGAAAGGAAGAAACGGAAATACAAGTAATAACCGCATACAAGTGAACATGAATATAGCAATGGTAAATGAAATGCAAAGGAGGGAGGAAGGTTCATCTCAACCTCAAGCCCATTCATGGATGGAATAAGAAAATACCAAGTGATCATATGCAAAGAATCCAATGAAAACTCCGAATGAAACGCGTAATCCACTATTTGGAATCGCAACGTGCTATCATGCAAACAAGTCGATAATCGGGCAAGCTACACATACAAATAACAGCCACCTAAGGGTCTTCCAATACCTCTAACCTATCTACAATAAGAAATATAAGCCACGGCGTTCATCACGCAAACACAAAGCGGCCGTTGGAGCCTTAACAAAAATAAAGTCCGTTCGGAAGTCCAAATTACAAGTTCGAATACAAAACATAAGAAAAATAGCAAAAGGTGCTAAAAACTTCAAATAAAAATCTCCAATGCCCTACATCAAGCCACAAACCAGGGGTGAGAGATACCACAAAAATATCCAAAGATAAATGGTCAAACAAGATGAAAACATTGCAAGATATCTCATGTATACCAAAGGAAAGATTAAAGTGGAGCATGTTAAAGAAAGCATCCAAAACCAATTAAAATGGTACAATAAAATTCCCACAAAAATATATCACAATACCTCAACGTGTGTATGAGATCCCTGCAAAAGGATTGACATTTAAATTGTGTTTTGATAGGTCAAAGAAATTCAACAAAATGATAGCACCAGCATTGGCCTTTTTATGACGACCCAAATGTAAAAAATCCAAAGAAAATGTCAAAAAATGGTAAAATTATAGTTCCAGTTTTATTAAATCCTAGACATCTTAAAGATTCAGCACAAAAAAATGGGGATCAAAAAGACTAATTTTCCTATTTTTTATGATTATTTGAAGTCAGCATATAAAATAGAAAAATAAAAGAACATATGGAATAGCATGAACACATGAGAAAACAAGAGAAATAGTGAGAATAAATAAAAGTGCAACTGCCAAGGATCGAACAGGGGTGTGGGGGGGTCAAAAATGCTGAGTTGGCGTGCCACCTCAATTAATGAGGGATGAGGTGGCCGCGCATGTGGATTATTCCTGGCCGTGTGATGGTAGACCAAGTCAAAGTCTTTTGCATGATCCAACGGCGTATTCATCATCTTTTTCATGGAGATTTTTTTTTTTTGAACGTGAACAGTAGCGCGGCCGGCGGTGAGGGCTATGGCCGGAAAACTTCGGGAGCACCTATCTCCCTCAATACTTGACCAAACGCAATGTTCTTTAGATGAATCTTGTGGGATTTTTCGAGAGGAATCCAAATATACCACTATTTTCCCTTGAAATGGCCTTTAACTCAAAAACCGTATATGAATCTCAAACTTTCAAGAACACCAAATTGTTGTAAAAACTCTTCTTTCTTTACCAGAAACCATCTACTACCCAAGGGGATGTTGAATATGTAACAATGGTGTAAAAAGAATGCATAATTAGTGAGTAATGTTGATTTTTCGATACCTTTGAAAATTGAGTTGTGGAGCTTCAATGGAGCACGAATTCTTCTGGACAATTATGTAGAATCACTCAACAATACTTGGTGAATATGTTTGAAGCCTTGACAAGTCTTGAATTGATGAAAAAGTGAAAATTGGAATTTGAGTTTTCACCACTTTTTCATGTTACTACAAGGTTCCTCTTGCTCCAATTCTCTCAAAAAAAATGATGAACCATCTCTATAATTGTTGTGTAATTGATTGGTGAAGAGAAAAAGTATGGAAAGTGAGAAAAAAAGATTGAAAAAAATGGAAATTCCAAAATGTGAAAGTGTGGGAAAAATGGAGAAAAAATACAATATGATTTGAAAAATGGATTCAACATCAACCATCACCAACCTTGACCACATTGTGATCTAACCAATATATAGAAACCAATGGAAGAGTCTAGACTCATCTAGAAACTTTGAGAATCATTTAGAAAGTCATGGAACTTCTCTTGTCATGACATATTGCATTATCTCCTTTCATGCCTTAAACCTTTCAATCTTGTGTCAAAAACTCCTTACATGAGATATTGGAATTGAATGAGTGAAAAAACAAGCTAAACCTTGCCTTATGCCAAGTTTCTCAAAGGTTCCTTAATATGCAAGCATGAATTTTACAAAGTAACATCCATTTTAAGACCTCAAATCAAAATTCTACTTGAACCATTGTTTTTAAAATAATGTTTGGAGTCAAAATGACATATTGGATGACCTATTTTGGATTTGTACATCTCCTAAACCAAAATTTCATTTCAACTTTTTTAACTTATAAGCCATTTTAGGTCATTTTTACCCAATCATGAAAATCCTTGCTACAAGCTCTTTCAATAACTCATGACCTTTTTTCTAAGCTTAAAATCCCATTTTGAACAACTTTTATGTTTTGAGTTTTTTCATTTGAGGCTTGGAAATAGGAGATATGGCCTTTGCTTAAAATGACCTATAACTTCCAAATGACCAAAATACCCCTGTCTTGCTCAATCCATAAGTTGAGTTCTACAAATCCTATCAAGGACTTCTAGTACTCTCTAGAAACCTAAGAAGGTGCTATTCAACATTCATGTTGACCAAGAAATCATAGGGATCATCCTACTAGGGCAAAAGTTGTCTCCAAGTTGGGTGACTTTCAAGGACCCAGATTCACACACCTCAGCTGACCTGTAATTTGTCAAAACCATAACTTGAGCTCTGCAACTCCTATCAAGTACTTCCACCACTCAAATTAAATCTAAGAACAAGCTCTAAAACATTCATGTTGTGGGGAAGATGAGATATCAATCACATCTTGAGCTAAAACTGCCTGGAAGATAGGGATCAAATTAGGGTTTTTTCACTGACAATCCTCAGAAACCCTAACTTGAAACTTCTCAAACTCCTCAATCATGATGAGTTGGTCTAGGAATCATATTTATAACATCTCTATTCATCATTCAATGATCTCATGGCCCTTGGATTAGGTCTCAACCTTCTCCAAATCTTCAGCTGATCTAGGGTTGACCCAGTCAAAACCCTAATTCTACAATTCATGGTTGAATCTTCTGAATTCTTGCATAATGACCTCTCTAGGCTCCATGATGGCTTTCAAGACATCTCATATACTTTCTCAAAGCTTCAAGTCTATTCTTTAAAGTCTCAGAATCATCTGAGGGGCATCCACAACTCTCAAGCTATGAAGCACACAACCCTGGTTTCAACCAATTCTCCTGAGGATCTCCTGAACTTTCTGATGAAGGTATCAACTTTCAAGCATCAAACTTGCTTATAGGTCATTTCAAGCATAAGGCCATATCTCCTACTTCCAAGCTTCAAATGGAAAAATATTCAACATCAAACTTGCTTAGAATGATGTTTTAAGGCTAGTAGGGAGGTCATGAGATGTTGAAAAGGCTCATATCAAAAAGTGATAAAAATGGCCTAAAAATGAGGCATAAGTTAATTCAAGTGAAGTTGAAAATCATAAATCCCAAGTTATAAGTCCAAACCATGTCATGTAATAGGTCATTTTGACTCCAAATGACATTCTAAGAACAATGGTTCAGCCACAATGTTTATTTAAGGCTTGCATCATAGGGTTGCTTTGTAATTTGATTACTTGCACATGAAGGTACCATACCAAAACTCAAAATAACTCAATAAACAAGGAAGATATGCATTGTAACTTGTCCTAAATCTCATGTAAGGATAAATTCAAGTTGGAAACCAAGGTTGCAAGGCATTTGGCATGAGATACCATGTTATGAGAAATGAGAATTCAAAATACCATTGCATGAAAAGATGAAATTCTCATTGGATTGTTCTAGGGGGTTCTAGATTGTTCTAAACCTCTCTATATAATGAGTGCAACTTGCATTGATGCAAGGTTGGTGTTAATTGTTGTAGATAAGAGAGAGTGAAACCCTAATTCTCCCATTGCAAGTTACATTCAAACTTCACATTTTTCTTCATTGCTATCTCATTTTTCTTCACAAACCTTCTCCATAGATATTTCTGAGTGTGTTCATACTGATTTGAAGCTCCATTGATGAAGAATTGAAGGTGTTCCATTGGAAATTGCAAGGAAGCAAATCACATGGAATCTTGAAGTACAAGCTCTCTCCTCCAAATCTTTTGCAAACAGAAGAAGATTCATCATCCAAGGAGTGTTCTTGAAGACTTACAAGGCCTGAATTGAAGAGTTTCACCATCTACCATAACCAATAGCCAGGTTTGCAAAATCACTTTCATCTCCTAATCTAGGCATGGCTAGGGTAAATTGTTAGTGTAGACTTGTTAGAGACAATTAGGTGATCATGTATGATGAGTTTAGGAGTGATTGGTGAAGTTTCATTAATGGAGGTCAATTCTTGGATGAGCAAGATCGTGTGATTTTGTGAGTGATAATGCAAGATTATTAGTTAGTTTTGATTAGGGTAATGTGACGATCATTTTTATGTAAAGAATTCTGAGTTTGGTTGAAGTTGAAGTTTGATGATATTTTGAGGTTCATGAAGTTGCACATTCGGGTTGGGTGATAGAGGCCACTTCAGTTCAATCCAAGATTATGATCATGTTCAGGGTGAAATTCTAAGCAAGTTTGGGTTTTACACTTTGGAAATTGGTGGAGAAACGAGAGAGAACGAGTGAGAGGAAGTTCTGTTGCATGGCATGCGTTTTAATGGTGTTTCAGAAACCCTAGCTATCCAAGGTTGAAGATGACTCACGGACCGTTGGTGTGCACGCTGACCGCTTGACCAAGGAGATAATCCAACGCCCCAGATTTAATTTGAAGTTTGGAGGGAAGCCAGCAAGTTGAAACGCGGCGTTTCATTAAAACGCCAATTCTGGGCTTAAGTGGACTTAATGATATTCCCACCCCCCAAGCGAGGCCCATCATGATTTGAACTATAATCCCCTTCTATTCGCACCGTGATTTTCTCTATTTCCTTATGATTTTCATTATTTTTCTGATTAAATGCTGGGCCCTGACGCGCTTACTTTCCACACCCCTCATGTTGAGCCCAATCATTTTATAAACTGGATATTGTTGCTGTTTGCACCCCATTGCATATTTTGATTTTATTTTCACTCCAAATTTTCTCATACTTTGAAAATGCATAATAAATAGAAAAAAGAATATTTTTGCATGGGAGTCTTTTTCTCCCACTTCATATTTCTGTCTAGAAAAATATAAAATAAAAACATTTTGCATATCATGCATTTTAATATTTTTTGCATATTTTCTTTTTTAATTGCTTTTTTAATGCTTTTAAGTTGATATATGATTTTGTAGATTTTAGTTTAGGTAGCTCCCTTAGTATTTTTAGGTCAATCTTTTTAGGGTAGTTAGATATATGTTTTAGGTTCCCCCTGGATTAATTCCATATTTTTGTGATGATTTTTAGGATAGTTTTAATTAGGTGATTCTAGGTTGTATAGAATTAGGCTAAAACTTCAACATAGGTCCACCATAATATTAGATTTTTGGTTTTTAGGACAATTTAGACTATGGGGCATATATGGGTATTAAGGGTAGGTATGTAGGATCCCTTAAAAATTATATTAGGATTTAATATAGTAGTATGCTATTTTTAGTTGATTTTTGTATTGGTTGATTGTTTGTGTTGCCTTTAGGGCATGTTTGCTTTAGTTTGCTTTGCTTTGTGAGCTTGGAGAGCTTGGTATCTCATTCTGGAGCATTGAGGAGCATAGAAGAAGACTTGAAGATGCATGGAGGAGCTTGAGAGCTTGTTCTTCTTTTCTTTTTTGTTGTTTTAGGGTTAGGAATTAGGAAGAGTTAGATGTAGATAACTTCTTTCTCAAACATGGATGGTATCATTCACCTCCATTCCTCCCTATGATTCAAAGTCCTTCCATGGTATACACCTCTCTCCTTTGGAGGGATAAGTGATGTACCTAGGAGGTAGAACTTTTGAGGGAACCATTCCTTTGATGTTGAACCCTTATAGGTCACCTTTGGTGGTCAAATAAGCAGTTCAATATCCCCCAGCTTATCCAGTAAGTGATTTTCTCTGGTTTGATTATCTTGAGAGATGCAGAGCCTGAGCTTGAAGATGAAGACTTCATTGAAGAGTATTGAAGAGGATGAATCCTTGAGTATTGCCATTCCAGCTGAAGTTTGAAGAGCAACAAGAGCAAGTTGATACTTGAAGATCCCTGAAGATAGTGAAGCCTGAAGGTGGAGCTGATCAAGAAGCTGAAGCTTAAGGGAGAAGATGAGTTGAAACTCATGTTGTAGGTTTGAAACCTGGAAAAGCAATTGGTATTTGTCAAGAGTGATTGAAGTCTGAAGACTGAGTTGCTGTTGGAAAAGCTGAAGCTTGGAGTTGAGAGAGGAGTCTGCTTTCTTTTCTTTTCTGTATTGCTGTGTTTTGTTTGACTTGTTTGATGCATTAGAATAAGTTCATATCTAGAATAAGTAGAATCTAGGAGCATGATTGCACTAGAGGTTGAGTTGCTCCCTCTGCTTGTATTGTTACTGCGTGGCTTTGCTTGCGGGTATTCGGTAGAGCCCAGCTCCCTTGCCCATGTGGTTTGTTTGCCTGATGGCATTTCATTTCATTTTATCTGTATGATTGCAATTTACTGTTTATTGCTTGATAGCATGTTGTTTATATTTCAGTATGATTACTGTTATTTCATTCTGTCTTGAGGTTTTGATGAGCTTGTGGAGGCTGAAGCCCCACACACATTTCCTCCCTCACTTGCATTGCATGCATTTTACTGTTAAGCTGATGCTTTGTCTGTTTTGGTGTATCATTGACATGATCCCTTAGGACTCTCATTTCCTTTGATAAGGACTTGATGATATGATTTTAGGATGAATCCATGGCATGACAACAGTAGGACTTGTTAGTCTCCCTCCTAGTTGGGCCTGTTCTCTTTTCATCTCAAAACAGTTTAAGATACAGTAATCATGAATGATTTCTTTCGTACGTTACGAGCCTTAAGCTATCTGAGAAAGGATTGTGGGAGAGTTTCTTTTCCACAGTCTGGATGTTTAGTATGGTACCCTTTGGGTGACATGCGACGCATTCACTCTCAGGTCATAGTCTCTAGTGCGATTGAGATCGCAAACACAATAAAAAACACTTCTTTCGTAAAAGACAGGAAATAAACCGTAGTTTCCCGAACTACGTATGCTCTGATCTCTCATGCCTGTTGAGAGTACGTAGGCACAAGATGGCGATGTCTTGGCGAGCTACCTTCCCCCATAACCCTTCGTAGGCCGAACTACGTTGACTCTGATTTCTCATTCTCTGATAAGAATACGTAGGCATAAAGTGCGACGCTTTGCCGAGTCATTTTTCTTTTCTTTTTCAGCCAGCCTTGATAGGTAGATAGTATAAAACCAACCCGTCCAAGTAAACACAACAAGCGAGGATCCCGTCGAGTACGACAGACGTGAGGCGTGCTAATACCTTCCCCTTGCGTAGCCGACTCCCGAATCCAGACAATGGTTGTGATGACCTTGTCTTACCCTGTTTTTCGTTAGGTTTTTCCGATCGTTTCCTTTCCCGCTTTGAGGGATAAATAACGAAAGGTGGCGACTCTTCTGTTGTGCCGGCACCTTATTTTCGCGCAAGCGACAGCTGGCGACTCTGCTGGGGACATTCTCATCCTCAGTTCCCTGCGAGAGTCAATCCTAACGCTTGTATGTTTACTTGTTGGGTTGCGTTTATTTATCGCATTTTACTTCTCGCACTTTATTTCCCGCATTTTATTTTCAGTATATTATGATTATTTGTGCTATTGTGGGATGGGAGTTCTGATGAGTGAGAAGCCAGACCCAGGCTTGAGTGCACCATAGACTTAGAGTGGAAATTAGTGGGCGCGTGCTTGCTTTGCAGGCACTAGTGTCTCATGAAATCCATGCTCAGACGAGGTTCATCCGGTTGGCTTCACTTTCAACCCTTTGGGTTGAGACGGTTGCTGGTTTGGTGGATTGTCGACTCTGGGGACCGATCATTTGTGATTCAGCTAAGTGAGGCCGCTTCATGAGCTGGTGATGCCACACCTTCTAGGTATGGTATCACCCCACTTGAAAGTCTGTGACGCTGATGAACACATAGGATGTCGTACCTTGAGTCAGTTTAGGTCCATACCTGTGAGTGGGATTGAGTTTATTGCAGGAAACCTTGACTTTCAGACTACCTGGTTTTCTTGACAGTGAATCAATTTCGTTGGTACCAGGGTTTCTCAGTTGCAGATTTGTCTGTTCTTGATAGAGCAGGTTTTGATCAGAGGATCTTATCATCAGGTGTATGTCTGTTCTTGATAGAGCAGGTTTTGATAAGAGGATCTTATCATCAGATGTTGTTTGTTCTTGATAGAGAAGATTTTTGAGTGGGGTCTGAAGATCTCATCAGCAGCTGTATGTTTGTTCTTGATAGGGCAGATTTTTGATTTGGGGTCTGAAGACTTCATCAACAGATATTTCTTGATCATACATCAGAGGTCCTTATCATCAGACATTTGTTCTTGACAGAGCAGAATTATGATCCTATGTATATGGTCCTATCAGATGATTGTTCTTGGCAGATCAGATTTGTGGTCCTACACCGGGGTTTTCTTCTCACCAGTGGTCGTGGTTTTGTTGATACAGATCTCTACAACAGCAGTTATCCGGATATATTATTGCATGACTGCATTTTGCATTAGTTTGCATACTCATCTGCATTTCATTAACGTGTGTCTGTGTTGCAGGTACCGTTTTCCCCGATCCAGGATTTCTCGCCTCCTATTGTATTGTTATGGGCTCTCTCAGGAAGACCATGGCTTACAAGTTTCCTACCCCTGATGTGGTTAAGCTGACTGGTTTGATAGCTCTAGCAGGTGATTCTGTGAAGGATGAGTTCAGAAAATCTTATGGCAGGTTGCTCAGTTTGGTTTGCAAGCCTTCTGCGTTCGAATTGAATGGGTTGCACGCTCTGCTGCAGTTCTACGACCCTCCGCTGAGATGTTTCACTTTTCAGGACTTCGTTCTCGCGCCGACGCTGGAAGAGTATGCTGATTTGCTAGGTGTTCCTATCAAGAGGCAGATGCCTTTTGTTCACATGGATGCTGAGCCTGATCTGGCTGGTTTAGCTTCTTCACTTTATTTGGACGCCTCCGAGTTAGTGCTGACTAGTTGGAACAAGGTTCCTGGGTTTTCCTTGCAGTTTCTGGTGGTTAAGGCTCAGCAGTGTGCTAAGGACGGATGTTGGGACGCGTTCAATGCCATCCTCGCTCTATGCATATATGGCATTATCCTGCTCCCCAACATGCCCGATTTTGTAGACTTTAATGCGTTTCACATCTTTGCTTCAGGGAATCCAGTCTCTACCCTGATGAGAGATGTCTATCACTCAGTCCACTACAAGAATGAGAACCGGAGAGGGAAGAACGTCTCATGTTGCGTACCGTTGCTGTACAAATGGCTTGATAGTCATTTGCCCAAGAGGGGTCCTTTTGTCTTGTCTGCAGCCACAACTGAGTGGCCTGAGCGTCTGATGAGTTTATCTGCAGAGGATATTGATTGGTTCGACAGAGACAGGTTGGGTACTGAGGTGATCTTCAGTTGCAGCGGGTTTCCTAATGTGCCTCTGATAGGTAGGAAGGGCTGCATAAACTACAATCCGTCGTTGCTGGTTCGACAGTTCGCATATGCTTTGAGGAATCCGCCGAAGGAGGAAGAGGTACAGGAATCTCTGTACCTCACGGGTATTCTAGAAGGGGATTTGTTGTCCAAGCTTCAGCGTGCATGGAATAGTATCAGTAAGCGAGGAAAGCCTTTGTTGGGGAAAAGCAACAGTCAAGCCTACCCTCCGTATTTGAATTGGATCAGAGCCAGGGCCAACGCTATAGGGATGCCGTTTCCTTAGGTCAAGCCAGAAAGCTCTCTAACAGTCAAAGAGCCTACTACTGTGCCCATTCATCAGCATAACCAGGTATTAGCTGAGCGGGATGAATTGAAGCGGGCGAACGCAGAATTGGAGAAGGAGTTAGCTCAGCTTTGAAGCGAAAGGAACGAGGCCGTTCATGCTTTCAAAAGGCAGACAGAGTTGGTGAACCAGCTGGGTACAGACCTGACTAAGCAGATTGTCGAGCGTGAACGCATGGGTCAAGACTTCAGGGCTGTCAACGACGTACTGGCTACGAAGAAGCAGCATTTGGACGAGGCATATCGGAGGATATCCAAGTTCAACCAGCACTGGAAGGCTTCCCTGGCCACCAGGAAGGAGCGGGAGGATAAGCTGATGCTGCAGATCTCCAAGCTGGAAGCCGAGGTGAAGGACAGTGAGCAGAGGTTTGATGAAGAAACCGCCCGCAGATACGCCGCTAAAGGCCAACTCAACAAAGCTCTTGCCAACCTGAAGGAGCACAAGCTGATGTTTGAGTCCAAAAAGCGGAAACTGGAAGATTGCTTCGGCGAAGGAGCATGGGAAAGTTCAGTTCAGGGACTTCAGTATACCATTGTGCAGAGGGAACTACTCGTCGAAGGGTTGCTCACTTTGCCAGATCATCCAGAGACGAAGGAGTTATTAGCAGAGTATCGCGCCCGTGGCCGTACTTGACTAGTTGTATTCCTTTTGTTTTGATCATTGTTGTATGCTGACCATCACCAGACTTGTTGGCTGAGGTCACACTGTTGATTCGTTTTGTACTTGCTGATGCTATGTACTGCCTTGATAGGCTTTCCTTTATATATGAGATTGATGTTTCCATGATTGGACTTCGGGCTTCTTCTTATTATTATTATCAGCACTGGCACTCAGGCACTAGGATCGGGGGAAATCTCCCAAGCACACAGACACACGCATGCATCTTCATGAAGCATTTGCATGGCGTACATTTTGTTGTTTTTCCCAACCTTTAGTGTTTGCAGGGTTTTTTCAGGTTTACAGGTCCCAGGCTGTTCCCGGTGATTCCAGGATTGATCAGAGACTCATTCACCGTTATCAAACTCGAGCTAATCAGACCAGGATCATGGACCAAGTGCAGACAGATGTCCAGGAGCTCCGCGAAAGGATGGATCGCTTTATGGGACTGATGCAAGTAGTCGCCAATGGTCAAGACCAGCTCCGGACTTTGGTTCAGCCTTTGATCTCCAGGGTTGATAGTAACGGCATACTTCACGGTGGGGCTGTGCCTACTCCTCCACCAGTCGATACTCCGCAAAATGGTGTTCCTGTTGCCGGGGGCAACGACAGTGCTAATGGCAATGTGATGGCCAACATCGGACTCAATACGACAGGCGTCGGCAATGGGAGTCTGGGAGCTAATGTCAACATCGGGCCGGTCAACGACAATGCTGGCGTCGGAAATCTGTTGGTGCCTCAACCGTGGCTTGAGGATCATCAGGATGATGTCTTCTCTCAAAGAGGTGTAGAAGCGGAGCTGAATGCTGAAGCGCGACTCAGGTTCAAAGCACTTGAAGATAAAATGAGAGATATTGAGAATCAGAATACTTTGGGTGTTGATATGTCCAAGTTGGGGTTAATTGCTGATTTCAAGGTACCTCCTAAGTTCAAGGTGCCTGTCTTTGAGAAATATAAGGGTACTACTTGCCCTCGTGTTCACCTGCGATCGTACTATAGAAAGATGTCTGCCTATTCTGAAGACGAGAAGTTGCTGATGCACTTCTTCCAAGATAGTCTTTATGGGCCATCTCTCAAGTGGTACATGGGCCTGGAGCCCACTAGCGTACGCACCTGGAAGGATCTCGCTGAAGCGTTTGTCCACCATTACCAGTACAATAGCGACTTGGCCCCGAACCGAGTCCAGCTCCAGAACCTTTCGCAGAGGAATAATGAAGGATTTGAGGAGTACGCCCAGCGGTGGCGTGAGTTGGCAGCCCGGGTTCAACCGCCGATGGTTGAGCGCGAGCTCGTGCAAATGTTTGTTGCTACCCTCCCGGGAATCTACTATGAAAAGCTAGTCAGTGGCATGTTTGGGACGTTCTCAGCTCTCATTACCATGGGCGAGCACGTCAAGAATGGTATCAAAATCGGGAAAATTCAAGGTGAATCATCCTCAGCTGGAGGAGGTGGAAAGAAACCTTACGCTGGTAAACGACGAGAAGGAGAGGCGAGCGCTGTGACCCGCGCTCGAAGGAAGGGCAAGAGCCCTCAGTAGCAGATAGCCATTATAAATATCCCAGCAGCTCCACAGCAGCAGCAGCAGCAGCAGCCGAATCAGCAGGGATATAGAAAGTACCAGAATCGAGCACCTATGACGAACCGTCACTTAGAGGAACCGCCTATGTCGTATGCGCAACTCTTGCAGACTTTGCTTCAACTTCAGTTAGTTCAGAAGAGGACGATGGCTCCCTTGACAGGGGCACCTCCACCAGGATACGACGCAAATGCCACTTGCGATTTCCATACAGGGGCACCAGGCCACACGATTGAGAACTGCAAAGCCTTTAAGCACAAGGTGCAGGACCTGGTAGATGCCAAGATTATCAACTTCTCCGATAATGTGCCCAATGTCACAAAAAATCCTATGCCTAATCATAGGGGAGGCGGAGTGAACGCCGTTATCGAGGAAGAGAGTGCAGATCTTTTGACTGATGTCAAAGACCTAACGACGCCGCTTAGTTTCGTCAAAGCTAAGTTGTTGAAGAAAGGGTTCTTTCTAGGATGCGGAGAGTTATGCATGGACTGTGCCACACATTCTGATGGATGTGAGCAGTTGGTAGAAGGAATCCAAAGTCTGATGACTGAGGGTATTTTGCAGTTCAGCCGGAGGGCTGAAAGTGTATCAGGAGAGGTAGTGTTGAAGCAGGCCGATGAAGTCGCCACCATCACCATCCCTCGCCAACCGATAACGATTTCTGCGTCCAGACCGCCTACAATCACTATTACCAAAGCTGGGCCGATACCATTCGAGAGCACTAACGCCGTCCCATGGCATTATGGGGTTGAAGTATATTGCAACGGTCAGAGGTTAGAACTAGAGCCGTATGGGTCGACTATGGAGAATCTCGCAGGAGTCAGTGGTATTACCCGCAGCGGAAGAGTGTTTGCACCGCCAGAGGTTGTGGCAGAGAAAGCGGTCAGAGCTGATGCTGCCGACAAAGGTAAAAGCAAAGTCGTCGAAGAGGTCCCGTGTGGGGTAGAGAAGGATTTGCTGGTCAAAGATGCCGAGGAGTTTATGCGGTTAATCAAGAAGAGCGACTACAAGATTGTAGACCATCTCCATCAAACGCCTTCGAAGATTTCTATTCTCAACTTGTTGCTGTGTTCTGAAGCGCACCGCAACGCGCTACTAAAGGTTTTGAACGCTGCCTACGTACCGCAAGAGATATCGGTGAATCAGCTAGAAGAGGTGGTAGCGCATGTTAACGCCGGCAATGGGCTAGGTTTCACAGATTTAGAGCTGACTCCTAAAGGAAGAGATCACAACAGCGCCTTGCACATCTCGATAGAGTGCAGAGGCACAATCATGTCGCATGTCCTGGTGGACACGGGTTCGTCGCTTAATGTGCTTCCGAAGAAGGCATTAATGAAGTTGGAAACTCGTGGATTGCTTTGCACACCCAGTGATCTGGTGGTGAAAGCATTTGACGGAACTAAGCGCCACGTTTTCGGAGAGGTGACCCTGCCGATCCAAGTCGGCCCGAAAATGTTCGACACGGTCTTTTATATCATGGACATCATGCCTGCCTACAGTTGCCTCTTGGGCCGGCCATGGATCCATGTTGCTGGTGCCGTGACCTCCACGTTGCATCAAAAGCTCAAATATGTTGTCGGAGGAAGCATAGTAACCGTGTGCGGTGAGGAGGACATAATGGTGAGCCATTTGTCATCCTTTAAGTATGTTGAAATGGATGGCGAAATCCATGAAACTCTCTGCCAAGCATTTGAAGCCGTCAATGTGAAAGAGGTAGCTCCTGTCATCACAGAGAAGCCAGAGATGAATCTCTCCTCATTCAAAGAGGCTCGGGCCGTCGTCCAAGCCGGTTCTACCCCAGGCTGTGGGCATATTTTGGAGATACCAATCAAGCAGGATAAGTTTGGATTGGGGTACTCTCCTGAAGCTGAAGCTTCTTCTTCTTCGTCTAGCAGCGCGTCGCGGGGTAAGGGGCCGATCCTATTTACCAATGGCGGAGTGATTTTCGAAAGCATCAACGCGGCGTCTGAAGACAGCGGGGATAGCGATTGTGATCTCGACTCTTGGATTCAGCCAAGCAAGTCGGGCGAGCGCCTCAACAATTGGACCATCAAGGAAATCATCCCGCTGACAAGTGAAGAGTAATGATTTACTTTTTACAATCATTGTACAACCCTATGTCCTACTCGGGGCATAACGGTTTTATTGTCAGGGCCTTGTTGGATTATGTACATGCATTTTGTTAATAAATCAAAGGCGTTTTCTTCGTATTCAAATATTGTGATCTCTGTTATTCCTGTTTTATATTTGTTTTGAAAAACAGTAAAATGGCAACGGGGTTTGTGCTAACCTGCATATTCTTGTTTTAAACTTAACCCTTGTTATTGCAGGATCCACATAACAGATGACATCGACTCTGGACCTTCTACGGCCCACTACGACTTCGATTGCCCGATCTATCAAGCCGAGGAAGAGATTGATGAAGACGAAGACCTTCCTGAAGAGTTGGCCCGCTTGTTGAAACAAGAGGAAAAGGTTATTCTGCCTCATGAGGAGGATATTGAGATCGTAAATCTGGGTTCTGAAGAGCTCGTCAGAAATGTCAGAGTAGGGGCTGCGTTGCAGAATGATGTCAAGCAGAGACTGGTCGAGATGCTTCGAGAGTATAGTGACGTCTTTGCTTGGTCATACGAAGATATGCACGGACTTGACACGGACATCATGGTCCACCACTTGCCGTTGCGAGAAGACTGCCCTCCAGTCAAGCAGAAGCTTAGGAGGACGAGACCAGATATGGCCGTTAAGATCAAAGAAGAAGTGCAGAAACAGCTCGATGCTGGCTTCTTAGCGATCACCACTTACCCTCCGTGGGTCGCCAACATAGTGCCTATACCGAAGAAGGACGGTAAGGTACGCATGTGCGTCGATTATCGGGATTTGAATAGGGCAAGCCCTAAGGATGATTTCCCATTGCCTCATATCGATGTGTCGGTCGACAACACAGCCCAGTTCTCCGTGTTTTCGTTCATGGATGGCTTCTCTGGTTACAATCAGATCAAGATGGCGCCGGAGGACATGGAGAAAACGACGTTTATCACCCCCTGGGGAACTTTTTGCTACAAGGTAATGCCCTTCGGTCTGAAGAACGCAGGGGCCACTTACCAGCGAGCAATGGTAACTTTGTTTCATGATATGATTCATCATGAGATCGAGGTCTATGTTGATGACATGATCGCAAAGTCCCAAACGGAGGAAGAGCATCTGGTCAACTTATTGAAGCTTTTTGAGAGGCTTAGGAAATTCAGGTTGAGGCTGAATCCTAACAAATGCACTTTCGGAGTGCGGTCCGGAAAGTTTTTGGGGTTTATCGTTAGTGAACGAGGCATCGAGGTTGATCCTGCAAAAATAAAATCCATTCAAGAAATGCCAGCGCCGAAAACAGAAAAAGAAGTTCGTGGTTTCTTGGGCCGAATAAACTACATTGCAAGGTTTATCTCTCAGCTCACGGCCACCTATGAACCAATGTTCAAGCTTTTAAAGAAAGATTAGGCGATTACTTGGAATGAGGATTGCCAAAGGGCATTCGAAAAAATAAAGCAGTATCTTCAAGAACCTCCAATCTTGATACCCCCAGTGGCTGGACGGCCTTTAATCATGTACCTGACGGTTCTGGAGAACAGTATGGGGTGTGTTCTCGGTCAACACGACGAGACGGGCAGAAAAGAGCATGCCATTTACTACTTAAGTAAAAAGTTCACTGAGTGTGAATCTCGATACTCGATGCTGGAGAAGACGTGTTGTGCACTAGCTTGAGCTGCCAAACGTCTACGACAGTACATGCTCAATCACACCACTATGCTGATTTCGAAGATGGATCCGATCAAGTACGTCTTCGAGAAGCAGGGTCTTTCGGGCAGGATTGCCAGGTGGCAAATGGTGTTAACGGAATATGATATTCAATACGTGTCCCAGAAGGCCATCAAGGGAAGCGTATTGTCTGATTATCTTGCCGAGCAGCCGATCGAGGATTACCAACCGATGAAATTCGAATTCCTTGACGAGGATATTATGTTTCTCAAAGCGAAGGATTGCGATGAGCCGTTGCCCGGCGAGGGGCCAGATAGGAAATCTCAGTGGAAGTTGATATTCGATGGAGCGGTTAATTCCTATGGAAGTGGCATCGGGGCTATCATTACGACTCCCCACGGATCCCACATCCCGTTCACTGCGAGACTGATGTTTCCAGTTACCAACAATGAGGCGGAGTACGAAGCATGCATCATGGGTCTAGAAGAGGCGATTGATTTGAGAATCAAGAACCTAGACGTATATGGTGACTCAGCGCTTGTGATCAACCAAATTAAAGGGGAGTGGGAGACTCGTCAATCAAATTTGGTGTCGTACATGAATTATGCCAGGAGGCTACTTCCGTTCTTTGATCGAGTGGAACTCCATCATGTACCTCGGGCTAAAAATCAGATGGCTGATGCCTTAGCCACGTTGGCTTCAATGTATAAAGTCAATTTTTGGAATGAAGCTCCAAGCATTGTTCTTTTGCGTCTTGATAGACCGGCATTTGTCTTTGCAGTCGAGGATGCCGCCGACGGCAAGCCATGGTTCCACGACATCCAAACTTTCCCTATAACTAAGGAATATCCTGCGGGTGCGTCAACCCAGGATAAGAAGACTCTGCAGAGGCTGTCTGGAAACTTTTATCTCAATCCTGATGGAGTGTTGTATAAGAGAAACCACGATCTCGTGCTACTCAGATGTGTAGATGAGAAAGAGGCGAGTATGCTCATGGAAGAGGTCCATGAAGGCACATTTGGTACACACGCCGGCGGGCATGCTATGACGAGAAAGATCCTGAGAGCAGGATACTACTGGCTGACTATGGAGTTGGATTGCTCCAGATTCGCGAAGAGATGTCATAAATGCCAGATTTATGCTGATAAAGTTCATGTGCCGCCGTGCCCGTTGAATGTCATGTCCTCCCCGTGGCCGTTCTCCATGTGGGGCATCGACATGATAGGCAAGATCGAACCCATTGCATCCAACGGTCATCGCTTCATTCTGGTAGCTATCGACTACTTCACCAAGTGGGTGGAGGCAGCCTCGTATGCTAATGTGACCAAGCAGGTGGTGGATAAATTCATAAAGAGGGACATCATCTGTTGTTACGGAATTCCCGAGCGGATCATTACTGATAATGGTTCGAATCTGAATAATAAGATGATGAAGGAGCTGTGCCAGAGCTTCAAGATTGAACACCACAACTCATCTCCTTACCGGCGAAGATGAATGGCGCCGTCGAAGCCGCCAATAAGAACATAAAGAAGATTGTTCAGAAGATGGTTGTGACATACAAAGATTGGCACGAGATGCTGCCATTTGCATTGCACGGTTATCGTACGACGGTACGTACGTCGACCGGGGCAACTCCTTTCTCCTTGGTGTACGGTATGGAAGTTGTCCTACCGTTAGAAGTGGAGATCCCTTCTTTGCGAGTTTTGGTTGATGTGAAACTCGACGAGGCAGAATGGATTACGAATCGCTTGAACCAACTCAGCCTGATGGACGAGAAGAGGTTAGCATCGATTGCATTTGGTCGTCTGTACCAAAGCCGAATGAAGAAAGCTTATGATAAGAAGGTGCGTCCTAGAAGCTTTCAGACGGGTGATCTCGTCCTGAAGAAGATTCTTTCGCCACACTCCGATCACCGGGGCAAGTGGACTCCGAATTGCGAAGGTCCGTACGTCGTCAGCAAGGTCTTCTCGGGAGGAGCTTTGTTGTTATCCACGATGGATGGTGAAGATTTTGCATCCCCGGTGAACGCGGACGCAGTTAAAAAATACTTTGCTTGAAAGCGACCCGCTGGACAAAAAAGAAAGAGTCCAGGCAAAAAAGGGGCATCCCGGCGAACCAAAAACAGAATAAAAGGTTCGGGCAAAAATTAGGGATATATTGAAAAAAGGTACACCCGCGAAGTCGAAAACCTACACTGGGCGGCTTCGGCAAAAAAGGGTATCCCGGTGAACTGAAAACCCGTAAAGGGCGGTTCACGCAAAAGTTAGGGATTTGAATAAGCAAATGACTGCGTTCCGCGTGTGGACTTTCATTGTTTAGTGGTTTGGAGGACCTGAGGGCCGTTTATCTGAATCAATCTCTTCTGAAGCTGAAGCGTCGGAGAAGTATCGAAGTCGAGTGGGTCATAGAGGGATCAACTCATGGTGTTCGTCTACACCTCGTTGCCGACATTTGTATATACTGATGTATATTTATGTTTTACTTTTGCGGCTTCCTCATTCCAGGAGCTTGCCTCTGTTGTAAAACATTTTTTACCCATTCAGGGGTTCGTTATCAATAAAATGCATACTATTCAGCAATTCTGTTTGCCTGTTTAGCATTTATCTGTTTTGTTTGCGAAAAAGAACGCCGATGTTTTTGATAAAATGCGCATACATAAACTTACTGGCCTAGACCGCTGATTGTTGAAACAATTAATTACCTGGATATTGTCACGAGATAATAACCTTGATAGGTCCCTTTGAGAAGGGTATCTTGTCTGTTTGTTTGTGTTGTTACAGGTGTAGCATATCCCAGACAGTGCGCCACACGCATCCCTGAAGCAGGATGATTCCTCCTTCTCCAGCAGAGTTCAGTAGCCTCTCCCCGCAGAGTCTGAACATAAGATAGTGAGCATTGATATGTCTCCCCAGGAAGAGATGATTCTCTTCCCCATGCAGATGCGTCCTGAAGGATCATCACCTCCTCAGCTGAGCCAAGAGCCGAAGCATGATTTCTCCCCCCGCACCGGGTCACAAGTGCAGGTTTCGACTGATGGTGCTAGACTGAAGTCTCCAGCGGAATTGAAATTCCCCACCAGAGTCGTACTCTCTCCCGAAGTCGGATGATTCCCTCTTCCCCAGTAGAGTGTTGGAACAGCTGATGCTGTGTTCCCCTGCAGAGTTGTACCCTCCCCCGAAGTCGGATGATTCCTTCTTCCCCAGCGGAATTGAGATTCCCACAGAGTTGTACTCTCCAGCAAAGCAGTTGGGACCATGATTGGTATTCCCTAGCAGAGCGTTGAACAGCTGATGCTGTATCTCCCCCCAGAGTCGTACTCTCTCCAGCGAAGTAGAATGATTTCTCTTTCCTCAGCCGAGTTTGCAGATCCCCAAGAGAGCCGAATCCTTGGAAGTTGATCAGACCATGATTGATTTTTCCCCAGTGGTTGAGCAGCTGAAGTTGTTTCCCCACAGAGTTATCATCCCCAGAAGAGTAGCCGAGAAGGCCGCGCAGTTTATTCTCGCGATTGATATCGCTTTCCCTCAGCAGGTCCAGGTTCTCGTAGAGCTTCGTTCCCCTGCAGTAGTCAACTGAAGTTGTTTTCCCCGGCAGCAGTCAACTAAAGTTGCATCCCCTGCGGAGCCCAATTGATATTGGCGTGACCATGTTCTCCTCAGCAGGATGATTCCTCTATCTGAGTAGTTCTTTCTCCTTGACAGGAGGATTTCCCCCTCGGCATTTATTTTGCTGACGGGATCACATCATTGTGCATGATTGCATAGCATTTACCATAAACGCATAGCATTTCCACCGCGTGGAGCATGGCGCTGAAGCATATGCATGATAAACATGATCTAGGTTGTTACCGTTCTTGTTTTGCAGGTGTTCCGCCGAAGGATCAGTTGCTCAGGATGATTCCTGACATTCTCCCCAACGAAGTCGCTTGCTCAAGATGATTCTCGAGACCCCAGCGAAGTCTTCAGTTCAAGATGATTCTTGAATTCCTCAGCAGGGCCGTTTGCTTAAGATGATTCTTAAGCTCCCCAGTGCAGTCCCCAGTGAAGGTTGCCCAGGATGATTCCTGAAGCCCCAAGAGAGCTGAATCCTTGGAAGCTGCTCAAGCCATGATTGGTTTGTCCCCGGCAAGAGGTGCCCCGGATGATTCCGGAATCCCCAACAAAATGTTTGTGCAGAATGGTTATCGGTTCAAGATGATTCTTGAAGGTCCCCGACGGAGTTATTTGTTCAAGATGATTCTTGAAGCCCTCAGCAGAGTTGATTTCTCCAGAATGATTTCTGGACCCCCGAAGCGGAGTTGCTTGATAGTTCTCCAGATTCCCCAGTGGCGAAGCGTCCTCCCCAGCAGGTTTTCCAACGGCGAAGTTGAAATCTCCTTTGATGACTCCATGATTGAAGTCTGACCGTGTTAATGAAGCAGTTATCTCAGCTAATGCGGAATGCCTGATGGCATGATCAACCTGATGGTTGAAGTCCGGGTGATGCCCGACAATCTCCTTGAATGCCTGACGGCATGATCAACCTAATGGTTGAAGTCCGGCTGATGCCCGATAGTGTTCCTTGAGTGCCGGATGACATGATTGACTATGTGTTACCGGTTACCGTGTGACCCATTCCCCAATAAAGTTTCTTCATCCTGACGGCGATGTCAGCTCCTTTGTAGTTCTTCAGCGGCGATGTTGGAGGTTTGTTTTGACGACGAGGTCAGATTATGTTTGTCTCCAGCGGCGATGTTGGATGGTTCCCAGATTATGTTCGTTTCCAGCGGCGATGTTGGATGCTTGTTTTGACGGCGATGTCAGATCCTTTGTTGTTCTCCAGCGGCGATGTTGGATATTTGTTTTGACGGCGAGGTCAGGTTATGCTCGTTTCCAGCAGCGATGTTGGATGTTTGTTTCCAGCGGCGATGTTGGATGTTTGTTTCCAGCGGCGATGTTGGATGTTTGTTTCTGGCGGCGATGTCAGGAGATTATGTTTGACGGCGATGTCAGACTCTTTAGCTCCCCAGCAGAGATTGTGTTTGTTCGACGGCGATGTCGGGTGTTTCCCAGAGTTATAGTTTGTTTCTGGCGGCGATGTCAGGTGATTCAGGTTCTCTAGTTCTCCAGCGGCGATGTTGGATGCTTGTTTTTGACGGCGATGTCAAATTCTTCGATTCTCCAGCGGCGATGTTGGATGTTTGACGGTGATGTCAAATGCTTTGATTTCTCCAGCGGCGATGTTGGGTGTTTTGTTTGTTATGACGGCGATGTCAGATAGTTTAGTTCTCCAGCAGCGATGTTGGATGCTTGTTTCTGGCGGCGATGTCAGGTGGTTCAGTTGTCCAGCAGCGATGTTGGATATTTGTTTGCTTCCGGCGGCGATGTTGGATGTCTCTCAGAGTTATGTTAGTGTTCTGACGGCGATGTCAGATGATTTTGTTGCTCCAGCGGCGATGTTGGATGTTCGTTTCTGACGGCGATGTCAGATTCCTCAGTTTTCCAGCGGCGATGTTGGGTATGTCAGATTCTGTAGTTTTCCAGCGGCGATGTTGGGTGTTCTGTTCTCCAGCGGCGATGTTGGGTACGTTTGTTTCTGACGATGATGTCAGAGTCTCAGATAGTGTAGTCTTCTAGCGGCGATGTTGGGTGTTTTGGTTGTCTGATGACAATGTCAGAGGAATTCAATGTGGAACTGACGGCGATGTCAGATCAGTATTTCTCCAGCTAGTTGCCGTGCAGCTATTATTCGTGTACTTGAGCAGCTGGCAAATTTCCGGGTTTATCGGTATTCAACCGTCTCGCACCTTGATTGGCTGAGAGCCGTTCGCTCCTCACCCAGTCAGGTTCAAGCCGTTTGAATAGGGGCAACTGTTGCACCCCAAAATTTGACCAACATTTATTTATCTATCAAGAGTTGTATGAGGCTATGAAGCTAGCCAAGAAAGCTATTTCAATGTTCAAAGGTTGATACTTTTATCAGAGAACTCAAGAGATCCTCAGAGGAACTGGTTGAAACCAAGGTTGTATGCCTCATAACTTGAGAGTTGTGGGTGCTCCTCAGATGATTCTGAGACTATGAGGATGGACTTGAAGCTTTGAGAAAGCTTATGAGATGTCTTGAAAGCCATAATGAAGCCTAGAGAGGTCATTATACAAGAATTCAGAAGATTCAACCATGAATGGTAGAATTAGGGTTTGACTGGGTCAACCCTAGGTCAACTGAAGATTTGGAGAGGGTTGAGACCTAATCCAAGAGCCATGTGATCATGGAATGATGTATTGAGATACTATAAGGATGATTCCTAGACCAACTCATCATGATTGAGGAGTTTGAGAAGTTTTAAGCTAGGGTTTCTAAGGATTAACAGTGTAAAATCCCCTAGTTTGATCCCTATCTTCAAGGCAGTTTAGCTCAAGATGTGATTGTCATCTCATCTTCCCCACAACATGAATGTTGTAGAGCTTGTTCTTAGCTTTAATTTTAATAGTAGAAGTCCTTGATAGGATTTGCAGAGCTCAAGTTATGGTTTTGACAAATTACAGGTCATCTGAGGTATGTGAATCTGGGTCCTTGAAAGTCACCCAACTTGCAGACAACTTTTGCCCTAGTAGGACGATTCCTATGGACTCTTGGTCAACATGAATGTTGAAGGGAATCTTCTTAGCTTTCTATAGAGTACTAGAAGTTCTTGATAGGATTTGTAGAACTCAACTTATGGCTTTGATAAGCCAAGGGCATTTTGGTCATTTGGAAGTTATAGGTCATTTCAAGCATAAGGCCATATCTCCTACTTCCAAGCTTCAAATGGAAAAATCTTCAACATCAAACTTGCTTAGAATGATGTTTTAAGGCTAGTAGGGAGGTCATGAGATGTTGAAAAGGCTCATATCAAAAAGTGATAAAAATGGCCTAAAAATGAGGCATAAGTTAATTCAAGTGAAGTTGAAAATCATAAATCCCAAGTTATAAGTCCAAACCATGTCATGTAATAGGTCATTTTGACTCCAAATGACATTCTAAGAACAATGGTTCAGCCACAATTTTGATTTAAGGCTTGCATCATAGGGTTGCTTTGTAATTTGATTACTTGCACATGAAGGTACCATACCAAAACTCAAAATAACTCAATAAACAAGGAAGATATGCATTGTAACTTGTCCTAAATCTCATGTAAGGATAAATTCAAGTTGGAAACCAAGGTTGCAAGGCATTTGGCATGAGATACCATGTTATGAGAAATGAGAATTCAAAATACCATTGCATGAAAAGATGAAATTCTCATTGGATTGTTCTAGGGGGTTCTAGATTGTTCTAAACCTCTCTATATAATGAGTGCAACTTGCATTGATGCAAGGTTGGTGTTAATTGTTGTAGAGAAGAGAGAGTGAAACCCTAATTCTCCCATTGCAAGTTACATTCAAACTTCACATTTTTCTTCATTGCTATCTCATTTTTCTTCACAAACCTTCTCCATAGATATTTCTGAGTGTGTTCATACTGATTTGAAGCTCCATTGATGAAGAATTGAAGGTGTTCCATTGGAAATTGCAAGGAAGCAAATCACATGGAATCTTGAAGTACAAGCTCTCTCCTCCAAATCTTTTGCAAACAGAAGAAGATTCATCATCCAAGGAGTGTTCTTGAAGACTTACAAGGCCTGAATTGAAGAGTTTCACCATCTACCATAACCAATAGCCAGGTTTGCAAAATCACTTTCATCTCCTAATCTAGGCATGGCTAGGGTAAATTGTTAGTGTAGACTTGTTAGAGACAATTAGGTGATCATGTATGATGAGTTTAGGAGTGATTGGTGAAGTTTCATTAATGGAGGTCAATTCTTGGATGAGCAAGATCGTGTGATTTTGTGAGTGATAATGCAAGATTATTAGTTAGTTTTGATTAGGGTAATGTGAGGATCATTTTTATGTAAAGAATTCTGAGTTTGGTTGAAGTTGAAGTTTGATGATATTTTGAGGTTCATGAAGTTGCACATTCGGGTTGGGTGATAGAGGCCACTTCAGTTCAATCCAAGATTATGATCATGTTCAGGGTGAAATTCTAAGCAAGTTTGGGTTTTACACTTTGGAAATTGGTGGAGAAACGAGAGAGAACGAGTGAGAGGAAGTTCTGTTGCATGGCATGCGTTTTAATGATGTTTCAGAAACCCTAGCTATCCAAGGTTGAAGATGACTCACGGACCGTTGATGTGCACGTTGACCGCTTGACCAAGGAGATAATCCAACGCCCCAGATTTAATTTGAAGTTTGGAGGGAAGCCAGCAAGTTGAAACGCGGCGTTCCATTAAAACGTCAATTCTGGGCTTAAGTGGACTTAATGATATTCCCACCCCCCAAGCGAGGCCCATCATGATTTGAACTATAATCCCCTTCTATTCGCACCGTGATTTTCTCTATTTCCTTATGATTTTCATTATTTTTTCTGATTAAATGCTGGGCCCTGACGCGCTTACTTTCCACACCCCTCATGTTGAGCCCAATCATTTTATAAACTGGATATTGTTGCTGTTTGCACCCCATTGCATATTTTGATTTTATTTTCACTCCAAATTTTCTCATACTTTGAAAATGCATAATAAATAGAAAAAAGAATATTTTTGCATGGGAGTTTTTTTCTCCCACTTCATATTTCTGTCTAGAAAATTATAAAATAAAAACATTTTGCATATCATGCATTTTAATATTTTTTGCATATTTTCTTTTTTAATTGCTTTTTTAATGCTTTTAAGTTGATATATGATTTTGTAGATTTTATTTTAGGTAGCTCCCTTAGTATTTTTAGGTCAATCTTTTTAGGGTAGTTAGATATATGTTTTAGGTTCCCCCTGGATTAATTCCATATTTTTGTGATGATTTTTAGGATAGTTTTGATTAGGTGATTCTAGGTTGTATAGAATTAGGCTAAAACTTCAACATAGGTCCACCATAATATTAGATTTTTGGTTTTTAGGACAATTTAGACTATGGGGAATATATGGGTATTAAGGGTAGGTATGTAGGATCCCTTAGAAATTATATTAGGATTTAATATAGTAGTATGCTATTTTTAGTTGATTTTTGTATTGGTTGATTGTTTGTGTTGCCTTTAGGGCATGTTTGCTTTAGTTTGCTTTGCTTTGTGAGCTTGGAGAGCTTGGTATCTCATTGTGGAGCATTGAGGAGCATAGAAGAAGACTTGAAGATGCATGGAGGAGCTTGAGAGCTTGTTCTTCTTTTCTTTTTTGTTGTTTTAGGGTTAGGAATTAGGAAGAGTTTAGATGCAGATAACTTCTTTCTCAAACATGGATGGTATCATTCACCTCCATTCCTCCCTATGATTCAAAGTCCTTCCATGGTATACACCTCTCTCCTTTGGAGGGATAAGTGATGTACCTAGGAGGTAGAACTTTTGAGGGAACCATTCCTTTGATGTTGAACCCTTATAGGTCACCTTTGGTGGTCAAATAAGCCGTTCAATATCCCCCAGCTTATCCAGTAAGTGATTTTCTCTGGTTTGATTATCTTGAGAGATGCAGAGCCTGAGCTTGAAGATGAAGACTTCATTGAAGAGTATTGAAGAGGATGAATCCTTGAGTATTGCCATTCCAGCTGAAGCTTGAAGAGCAACAAGAGCAAGTTGATACTTGAAGATCCCTGAAGATAGTGAAGCCTAAAGGTGGAGTTGATCAAGAAGCTGAAGCTTAAGGGAGAAGATGAGTTGAAACTCATGTTGTAGGGTTGAAACCTGGAAAAGCAATTGGTATTTGTCAAGAGTGATTGAAGTCTGAAGACTGAGTTGCTGTTGGAAAAGCTGAAGCTTGGAGTTGAGAGAGGAGTCTGCTTTCTTTTCTTTTCTGTATTGTTGTGTTTTGTTTGACTTGTTTGATTCATTAGAATAAGTTCATATCTAGAATAAGTAGAATCTAGGAGCATGATTGCACTAGAGGTTGAGTTGCTCCCTCTGCTTGTATTGTTACTGCGTGGCTTTGCTTGCGGGTATTCGGTAGAGCCCAGCTCCCTTGCCCATGTAGTTTGTTTGCCTGATGGCATTTCATTTCATTTATCTGTATGATTGCAGTTTACTGTTCATTGCTTGATAGCATGTTGTTTATATGTCAATATGATTACTGTTATTTCATTCTGGCTTGAGGTTGAGATGAGCTTGTGGAGGCTGAAGCCCCACACACATTTCCTCCCTCACTTGCATTGCATGCATTTTACTGTTAAGCTGATGCTTTGTCTGTTTTGGTGTATCATTGACATGATCCCTTAGGACTCTCATTTCCTTTGATAAGGACTTGATGATAGAATTTTAGGATGAATCCATGGCATGACAATAGTAGGACTTGTTAGTCTCCCTCCTAGTTGGGCTTGTTCTCTTCTCATCTCAAAACAGTTTAAGATACAGTAATCATGAATGATTTCTTTCGTACGTTACGAGCCTTAAGCTATCTGAGAAAGGATTGTGGGAGAGTTTCTTTTCCACAGTCTGGATGTTTAGTATGGTACCCTTTGGGTGACATGCGACGCATTCACTCTCAGGTCATAGTCTCTAGTGCGATTGAGATCGCAAACACAATAAAAAACACTTCTTTCGTAAAAGACAGGAAATAAACCGTAGTTTCCCGAACTACGTATGCTCTGATCTCTCATGCCTGTTGAGAGTACGTAGGCACAAGATGGCGATGTCTTGGCGAGCTACCTTCCCCCATAACCCTTCGTAGGCCGAACTACGTTGACTCTGATTTCTCATTCTCTGATGAGAATACGTAGGCATAAAGTGCGACGCTTTGCCGAGTCATTTTTCTTTTCTTTTTCAGCCAGCCTTGATAGGTAGATAGTATAAAACCAACCCGTCCAAGTAAACACAACAAGCGAGGATCCCGTCGAGTACGACGGACGTAAGGGGTGCTAATACCTTCCCCTTGCGTAACCGACTCCCGAATCCAAACAATGGTTGCGATGACCTTGTCTTACCCTGTTTTTCGTTAGGTTTTTCCGATCGTTTCCTTTCCCGCTTTGAGGGATAAATAACGAAAGGTGGCGACTCTTCTGTTGTGCCGGCACCTTATTTTCGCGCAAGCGACAAGTATTGGTGGGCCATTCGGGGCTATTTTCTTCCGTAGGGCGTGTTGTGAATCTCAGTGTTCGATTTTGGATCCCCCACAGAGTTGTTGGTTCCTTAGTAGGGTGAATTTGTTCTCAATGTCTGGTTGTCTATCCAGCAGAGCCATCTTTTCCCAGAAGAGTTGTATTCTGGAAGGCCGTTTAGGACATTTTCCTCAGCAGGTTTTGATGTGAATCCCTAGCCGAGTTTGAACTTCTTGTTCTAGTAATAACTTTGTTCCCCAGTATAGAAGCCTTCTAGGGCTCGTTTCCCAGTTTAAGTCCAGTTGCAGTTGGCTTGGGTTAAACCTTTCCTCAGTAGGGTGGACTTTGGTTTTCTCTTCAGCATTTATTTTGCTGGTTTGGTTCCATTGCATTTTGCATTCTGTGCATAGCATCTTCCTAAACGCGTAGCATCTCCATTTCGTATTGAGCATTACGCCATTTTCAAACATACGCATGTGAAACATAAGCCAGGTGGTTATCTCTTTGTTTACAGGTGTATCTCCGACAGGGGATTGATATCTTTGCCTGAATGGTATCCTGACCATGGCAGTTTCCGTTAGCCCGCGTGGTATCCAGACCTCGACTTACATTTTTCCCAACGGCGTCGCCAGACTTCAGCTGTTGTTATAAACTCATATGGTATCTAGACCATGGTACAATATTTGATGGACACGTTCATCTCAAGAGTGTTACTTGGTTAAGTTTCTCTTTGGTCCTCAGCAGAGTTACTTGGTTAAGTTTCTTCACGCTCCCAAAGCAGAGTTATTTGGTTAAATTTCTCTTTTTTCTCCCTGCCAGAGTTGCTTGGTTAAGTTTCTCTCTTCCCCCGCGGAGTATTCTCAATATGTGTTTATCAGCTTCGGTTGATCCAGCCTTTGGGTTTGATGCTCGCTTTTATTTAGCGAATGCCTGGCGGCGATGTCAAATGTTATTACCTTCGAGTTTGATGCTCGCTTTTATTTAGCGAATGTCTGGCGGCAATGTCAGATGTACTTACCTTCGGGTTCGATGCTCGCTTTTATTTAGCGAATTCCTGGCGGCGATGTCAGATGTCCTTACCTTCGGGTTAGATGCTCGCTTTTATTTAGAAAATGTCTGGTGGCGATGTCAGATGTCCTTACCTTTGGGTTTGTTGCTCGCTTTTATTTAGCGAATTCCTGGCGGCTATTGCACCCCAAAGTTTGCCTAACCTTTTCTTACTTGGTTTATGTTTCACTGCATTAGCATTGCATTAATATAACATTTGCATAACATAGCATTGTTCATTTTATAGGGGATCAAGTGTGGAGCCTTTCTAGAGGTCTTGAGCAAGCTTGAGAAGTCATCATGATCATCGGGAAGAGGGTTGGTTTCTCAAGAAGTTCATTTGTTTGTATGGGGTTAGTCTCCTAATTTGAGGACCAATTGAAGATCATCAATGGATGGTGAGGTCTTGACTGTTGTACCCCAAAATTTGCCCAACATTTCTTTACCTAGCTTGTGTTTCATTTCATTCACATTGGCATTATCATTTGCATTTCATTGACATGTATGTAGGAGATCAAGAGGTATGATTACCAATGAAGAGCTACACAAGACTTTGAAACTAGCTAAGAAGGTTATTCAAGTGTTCAAGGGTTGATATCCTTGTCAGAGAAGTTAAAAGATCCTCAGAGAGAGTGAGTGAAACCAAAAGTGTGTGTCTCCTAACTTGAGAGTTGTGGGAATATCATCAGATGATTCTGAGGCCATGAAGATGGACTTGAGGTCTTGAGAGAGCTCATGAGAAGTGTTGAAGATCCCTTTGAGGCCTAGACAGGTCATTGTGCGAGAGTAAGAAGCCTCATCCATGATTGGTGCAGCTAGGGTTTGACTGGGTCAACTCTAAGTCAACTGATGATTTGGACAAGGTTGAGACCTAATCCAAGAGCCATGTGATCATGGATTGATACATTGAGATGTTATAAGGATGATTCCAAGGTTAACTCATCAATATTGAAGAGTTTGAGAAGTTTCAAGCTAGGGTTTCTAAGGCTTGACAGTGTAAAATCCCCTAGTCTGACCCCTATCTTCAAGGCAATTTAGCTCAAGATATGATTGTCATCTCATCTTGCCCCCAACATGATTGTTGTAGAGCATGGTCTTAGATTTAATTTGAGTGCTAGAAGTCCTTGATAGGATTTGTAGAACTCAAGTTATGGCTTTGACAAGTTACAAGTCATCAGAGGAATGTGAATTTGGGGCTTGAAAGTTACCCAACTTGCATGAAACGTTTGCCCAAGAAGGATGATTCCTATGAACTTTTGGTCAACATGAATGTTGTTCCTTATTATATTATATTTCCTTATAGTACTAGAAGTCTTTGATAGGATTTGTAGAACTCAAGTTATGGCTTTGACAAGTCAAGGGTATTTTGGGAATTTGTGATTATAGGTCATTTTTGACTATAGGTCATTTTCACCAACTTAGAGACCTCAAATGAAATTTTGTTCAACTAGAAATTTTCTCAAAATGGGGTTTTAATCTTGACCATGCATTAAGGAGACATTTAAATGGCTCAAGGAAGGATGTGGTTTGAGGAATTTTGAAAAAAGAAGAATTAAAGGCATTTAATGACCAAAAATTGAAATAATTCATTTTGTGTCCAAACAAGGCAAAATTATAGGTCATTTTGAATGGAAAAATCATTTTAGAAACTTTGGCAATGTTGGAATTTCGGTTTGAGGTCAAATTCATGCCATTTCATTTCATTTCTTCATGATGAAGCAACATGACCAACATGAACCATTGGCTTGCAAACAAGGAAATAATCACAACAAACCAATTCAATATCTCATGAGATGAATTTTCCAAGCATTTTCATGCCCAAAGAGAGCCAGAATCGTGACTGGTGCGGATGGTATTTTGAAGGAGAAAGTGAAATTGAAAATCTCATATGGAAGGTTACATAAAGTTCTAGACATTTCCATTGAGTTCTATATAAACATTAGAGTGTGTTCAGCCATTTTTTTGGTGAAGATTGATCCCTGAAGCAGAGAGTGAGGTTGAAGTTTCACAGCTGCAAGTTGAAATCGTATTCTGAGTTCAAGGCCAATCCAAGAGAAATTGAAGATTGCATTAGCTTTGGAAGGAGTTTTAGAGTGAATCTGGATCATTGTGGAGGAGGAATCGAGCAAGAACTGCACCTGTTCTTCATTTGAAACCAGGTTTGTGAAAATTGAAATTATGCTTAATTAAGGTAGTGTTAGATAGAAATCTTCATGTGGTTAGGTTCTATTCATGATCTAGATGGATTTAGGATGGTTAATTACACGGTTAGAGACAATGCTAGGTGTTGTGCAACTTCTGTTGAGATGGATTTCTCATGATTCTTGGAGTGTTATTCATGTTTGGATAGTGGAATCTGATCTCTGATGAGTGTAGTTTCCATTAGTGTCATTAATTTTAAGAATCATGATGATCAAGATTTGAGTCGTTTCTGAAACTTTGTCAGGGTTTTAAGTTAGAGGAGGAATTAGAGAATTTGGAGATTGGATTTGGATTCAGTGAGAAAAATTGAGTGAGATGATGATTCGTTTTGACATTTTTGATGACCTGAGACGAGCACCTCACCAGAGAAGACGGTGGCGCTGCAGCTCAGGCCACCGTCTGGTTATTTCCCTCCATCAGTTTGAAATTGGGGACGATGAACATGAGCCATTGGATGAGGGTTTGACATTTGACTCAGGCAAGGGATACACGGCCACGATTTGATCTCAAAGTCTGAAGACTTGGATTTGAATGAAACGCACCGTTTCATTAATTGGAATGGTTTGGGCTTAGTGCACAGATTGATGTCCACACCCCCCCAATTGGCCCAATACCTGAAATGAACTGCAATGATTTGCTGTTTGATACGCACCTTTTATTAATTTCTTCTTATTTCTTTTATTTTGTGCATTTCATATAGTTTAGAAAATAATTCATAAAAAAATAGAATAATAACTCAATTAATTCCAAATTTTTTCCCTTGATTCATGATTGAATCTAGAATTTTATTGAATAAAAATATTAGGAAATTCATGCATTTTCATTTTATGTGCATTTTTTGCATTTTAATTGATATTAAATCCATTATGGTTGATACCTTGGTTTGCTGAATTTTGTGTGATCACTTGGTGATGATCTTTGAGCTGATTTTTTGTGTGTATTTAGTTTAGATGTGCATGCTCCCCTTAGATTTTTCTCACATTTTTGTGATGAAATTAGGTGTTGGTTTTAAGTTGAAACTTTAGGTGCTCTAGTTTTAGGGTTTAACCTTAGTACCTTGTAGTTTAGGATTTATTTCTAGGACTTTTTGGATGATTCAACCCCTGGATTTTGTATGGTAGATTCATGATTGACTTAGGTTCCCATAGTTATTTTTGTAGGATTTTATAATTGGTTTTAGTATTTTAGTTAAGATTAACTTTAGTACTAGGTTTTAGGTGATCCTAGCTTGCTAATTCAACTAGAATGATTTCTTTAGTTCCCTTAGATTAGGGTTTTGCCTCTCTTGCTCTTGGCTGATGTTGAAGACTTGTGTGGGCTGCTATGGAATGCATGAAGGAGCTTGGACTTGAAGTTTGCTCTTCCTTTGGGGTAGTTTTGTTTAGGTGTTAAGATTAGGGTTTGTAAGTAGAGCTTCTAGATAGATTATCTTCTTTCATAAACATGGAAGGTGTTGATCACTTCCATTCTTCCCTATGATGTAAGGTCCCCTTGTGAAGGCCTCATCCCTCCTTTGGTAGGATGTGTGGCTCTTCACAAGTTGGTAGAACCTTTGAGGGTTCCTTTCCTTGATGGTGGAGTGTTTAGTGGTGACCTTTGGTCTTCACTTTGCTTTCCACTATCCAAACCTTGCTCTTGTTAGATGAATCTTTCTCCCTTGCTAGAGGATGGAGTTCCTTGTTAGAAGATTGAAGATGCTAGAAGTTGCTACTTCCCTTTGTTTGAAGACTGCCATTGGAGCTGAAGCTTGAAGACCAAGAAGAACAAGTTGACACTTGTGAAGAAGATCCAATTGAGATCAAATGAGGAGCTGAAGCTTGAAGAAGGTGAAGAACAAGTTGATACTTGTGTTTGATGCATTGAAAGCTTGAAGAAGCAATTTGACACTTGTTGTTGAAGATGATAGCCTTGAAGAGCAGTTGCAGACTGAGGACTGAACTGCTGTCAGAGGAGAGCTTTGCTGTGAAGCTGTGGAAGCTGTTGATCTGCTTTCTTTTCTGTCAGTTTGCTTGTTGTGCAACTGTATTGATGTGACTTGTTTGATTTGCTTGATGCATTAGAATAAGTTCATGTGTAGATTGTATTAAGCTAGGAGCATGATTGCACTAGAGGTTGAGTTGCTCCCTCTACTTGTATTTTTACTGTATGGCTTTGCTTGCAGGTATTCGGTAGAGCTCTGCTCCCTTGCCTATGTGGGTTGTGATTTGCTTGATGGCATTTTATTTCATTTCTTCTATATGATTGCAGTTATTATATTTTGCTTGATAGCATGTTATTTTTTGTATGATTGCAGTTATTCATATCTGGCTTGAGGTTGAGATGAGCTTGTGGAGGCTGATGCCCCACACACATTTCCTCCCTCACTTGCATTGCATGCATTTTACAGTCGTTTACTGTTTACTGTTTAAGCTGATGCTTTATCTGTTTCTGTTTATCATTGGCATGATCCCCTAGGAATCTCACTTCCTTTGATAAGGAAGTGATGATTAGAACTTTAGGTTGAAACCTATGCATGATAACTTCTAGGAGTTCCCTATTTCAAACCTCAACCATATGATGAATCCTTGGCATGACAACATTAGGACTTGATAGTCTCCCCTTAGTTGAACCTGTTCTCTCTTCTCATCTCAAAACAAATTAAAATACAGTAATAAAGGTTAACTGACGTCGTACGTTACGAGCCTTAAGCTATCTGAGAAATGATTGTTGGAGAGTTTCTTTTCAACAGTCTGGATGTTTAGTATGGCACCCTTTGGGTGACATGCGGCGCATTCACTCTCAGGTCATAGTCTCTAGTGCGATATTGGTTGCAAACAAACATAAAAAAACAGTTCTTCCATAAAAGACAGAAAACAAACTTCAAACCTTTTTGCCCTGTGGGCCCGTAATTCAAAGGAAGCTTTTCTGAAGAAAAGAGTGTCATTAATTCCCAGTTCTACCGCAAACGGTAACGCCTAAGTCTCCAAGGGTCGAGCTGCGTACACCAAACTGCTGGAACTGTTTGTTAACCCTACTCGAAAAAATAGATGAATCTGAATTCCCGTAATCCGTATTATCCCGAACTACGTAAGCTCTGATCTCTCATATCTGTTGAGAGTACGTAGGCACAATACTGATGTATTGGCGAGCCACCTCCCCCCATCACCCGTAGTTAGTCAAACTACGTTGACTCTGATTTCTCATTCTCTGATGAGAATACGTAGGCATAAAGCGCGATGCTTTGCCGAGTCATTTTCTTTTCTTTTCAGACCAGCCTTGATAGGTAGATAGTTAAATAAACCCGTCAGATAAACACAACAAGCGTGGATCCCATCGAGTACGATGGACGTGAGGGGTGTTAATACCTTCCCCTTGCGTAACCGACTCCCGAACCCAGACAATGGTTGCGATGACCTTGTCTTATACCTTTTCGTCAGGTTTTTCCGATCGTTTCCTTTCCCGTTCCGAGGGATAAATAACGAAAGGTGGCAACTCTTCTGTTTTGCCGACACCTTATTTTCGCGGTAGCAACAACTAGCGACTCTGCTGGGGACTTCTGATAGTTTCCTGGGATCCAACGTCCCTTATGCGAGTCAGTTCAGGGATCCAACGTCCCCTGCGAGAGTCAATCCTAGCGCTTGTATGATTACTTGTTGGGTTGTGTTTATTTATCGCACTTTATTTTCAGTATGATATGATTATTTGTACTGTTGTGGGAGGGGCATTCTGATGAGTGAGGAGCCAGACCCAGGCTTGAGTCTACCTAGCATTAGTTGTGGAAATTAGTGGGCGCGTTCTTGCTTTGCAGGAACTAGTGTCTCATGAAATCCACGCTCAGACGAGGTTCTCCCGGTTGACTTCTTGTCCGGCCCTTTGGGCCTGAGGGGTTGTTGGTTTGGAGGATTGTCGACTCTAGGGACCGATCATTTGGGATTCAGCTAAGTGAGGCCGCTTCAGGAGATGGTGATACCACACCTTCTGGGTATCGTATCATCTCTCTTGAATGTCTGTGAAACTGATGACCGCATAGGATGCCGAACTTGTGTCAGTTTAGGTCCATACCTGTGAGCAGGGTCGGGTTTGTTGCAGGAAACCTTAACCTTCAGACTACCTGGTTTTCTTGATAGTGAATCAGTGTTGTTGGTATCATAGGTTCTCACCATCAGATATATGTGTTCTTGACAGAGCAGAGTTATAGTCTGACATCAGGGGTTTCTCTTCATCATCAGATATGTGTGTTCTTGACAGAGCAGATTTATGGTCTGATATCAGGGTTTTCTTCTCATCAGAGATAGGGTTGTTCTTAACAGAGCAGTATTGTGGTTTTGTTGATACAAAACCTTCTCCTACAGTAAAAGAAGGAGCGGAATCATATTCAGGAGAGCACGATATTGAAATATGAAGAAGTTCATTTATCCTTCAGTAAAAGAAGAATCAGGATCGTATTCCAGGCGCCGACCTTAAATATGAGAAGATTTATATATCAGACAAGCAGCAGCCTCTTTATTTGAGTGCTTATTCATTTTGGCACATAAGTCCCTTCCAACGATAAGTGACAGTTCTCCCTCGAGAAGCTTATCAGGGCATTTCCCATTAAAGTCCATTTATTTTGGCATACAGCCGGTTTTTACCCTGTATATTTGCTACGGATTCCCGAAAAGTCCGTTTGATCCTGTCACGAGGGATAGGTTACAGAAGCTTGGATGTTATTCTTTGCTCAATGCTCCAGCATTCTGTGATCGATCTTGCAATCGTACGTGATCCAGTTTTACTTTTAGATTCCCTAGTGGAGGCCGTCTCATAGGTGCCATCTCCATTTGAGAATCTCATCCCAGATCTAAAAATGACAATTGGTCGTATTCACACTAGTTGACCATCATTTTAGAATTCCCCAGGGTCGTACTGTGTCCCAGCGCGTCGTTTTCCCCAGTGTGTTCTCCTCGTAGCGTCTGTCCCTGTGTCGTCATGTTCATCATTCCAGCATACGCATCATATCATATTCATGGCATCATCTACATTAATCTGTCCTCGTTTTGTCCATAGCATTGCATATCGCCGCATATAAGGGCAAAATTTTCGGTTATCTATATTTAAATCCCTCCACCATGATTCCTCGAGTCTCCGTCGCTCAAATCATCTGGTGTAGTTATTTAAATAGGGGCAACTTGTAATACCCCAAATTTTACCCTTATATTTAGTCAGCCATTTCGCATAGCATCTCATCTGTGCATCTGCTAACCACTATCAAGTCATGGAGGTATTTGTTTGCAGGATTGGTTCCAGGGGTATTTTGGTCATTTTACATGGATTCCGCTAATTCTTTGAAGACAGGCTTTTACTGAGCTTTGAGATACTTGAGACACTATTTCTAAGGCATTTATTTATCACCTGGTTTGATTATATCAAGGCGCCAATTCCATGTGTTCGGTATCGAAATTTGTCGGGCACAACTGGATTTAAGATCCATTTCATCGCTCATGGTTCATTCCCAGAGCACTTTCGTTTCTGTTAATAAGGCACGGTTTAATTGGATATTATTGGATTGTTGCTCTTAGCATTTGATCAGTGGAATTCAATTACGGGCAAGGTTATCATTGATACTGAATCTGTTGTGATTACGGCGCACATCCGTGTTTGGTTATAAAGTTGCTGGTTAAGATTTAAGTTGGAATGCAAGTGAATTTAATCAGGTGATGAGATTAGGACTATGGGCGAGACAAGTACGTAAACAAGAATATCACTCGTGAATATTTATGGTTTATGACTAGGTTAATGAATTTAAATATTTGTGGATTTATTCACAAACGTTTATAATTTTTTAACTAGAAATAAATATAAATAAATTCAAAACTGAATGATCATGGATAAATGAAAACTTTTGGGAATTTTTATTTTATAAAGAATATTGTGGTACAAAAGGAGTTGAATCATTTTACATTCTGAATTGCTGTAAAATTAAATTACAAATGTTACTTCTATCCTAAAAATCCTAAGTCCTAAACCTCCATTGGTGTCTTCATGATGTTCATCCATTGGACATTACTCCGCAAACCTCCGATTAACCTGCACAAAGAGAAACAAAACAGAACAGAATAGAAGGGGTTAGAAATTATTTTTGACACTCTCAGAACAGCGTCATCATCGAGTGCCGGGAGTGGCACAACCGAAGCTGCGTCCTACCCCCGTTACCGACCCGCGCCGTTGGCGTCAGATCAAGTGGTCATTTGTCTTATCATGCGGGACATCCTAGAGATAGAAGTGATAAAAGAAGCGGGACTGATTCGCTTTTGCCGCAATTGGATTTCCAAACTGATACAAAGGTAAATTTGGACTCAGACCCGGATGCCGGCAGGTCTGAATCACTTTTGTTTTCGAAAGTTTCCAACACCTGAAATTCCACAACAGCATCAGTACAAAATTGATAACAGTTCATAAGCTGCATAAACAAAACAGCCACTGGTAATTGGAAATTCAAACTAAAAGTGCACAACCAAAACTGCATCAAGTCTGAACCACATAAGTGAGTTCATGAACACCAAATTCAAACAGAACAGAAAAATGAAATACAAAACAAGCTGCATCAAACTGCATCAAACACTGTATCCAAAAGTTCAGAAGAATCAGAATTAAGGTCAAATTTCAGTTTGATATCATAGCCAAAACACCTCAGAAGGTAGTCAGTTCGCAAGTCACAAAAAACGTGAATGTAAGAATATACCATATCAAGGAACCAATCTGAGTCCACGTTAACACCGAAAAAATCAACAATCAAGAGGACTGTTTTCACAACCAGACAGAGTAAAGTAGAATCAATGAGTCATACCTGAGACCGAATGCGCAAGGCACATGGGAGAGTCTGGGCTCAGTTCATGCATCATAGCCCAGACTCACGGGCAACTCAAAAAGATTAATGGCATAAGCTCATTTCAGTCCTAGCATCACAGTAAAATTCAGAGAAAAGTCAGGACGTATCGAGTTTGGATAACACATCCGCAACAAGCCCAGAAACCCTGTTCAGAAACCAAATTCACACAAGCAAGGAACCCAGCAGAGGTTATCAAAGGCAACAGTAGTATCATAGGTTCCCTCATCAGGCTCAGAACATCATCATCATCGTCGTATACCCTCCTCGGCGGCGTTTGACTCGACCAAAGCCATGGTACCAATCCTGAAAGAAGAAGAAGAGAAGTTAACGTGTTCGAAACAGTTAATCCAGAAGCACAAGTCGAATTGGATACCCAGATACAGGACAAAACAAAATCTGTATCAGAAAGGAACCAAATCGTATCAGAAATAGATATCCAAACATATAGGTTCCCCAAATACAATCAAATCCACATCTGCAAAAATCCAATCAGGAAAGCCCAAATCGCATCTGCAAATCCAGAAAATACAAGTCAATACAGAATATCCACAAATCAAAAACGAACCCAGTTATCCAGATAAAATCAAAGCGAATCCAATCAACATAAATCCGAAAATGGAAAGAATTTCAATCACAAGGATATATGTTCCAAAAATCCCAGATAAAATCAAATCGAATCCATCAAAATCAATGAGAAAATAACACAAATCAGATATGGTCCAAGCCCAAAAGAGAAATCAGAGAGATATAAAAAGGGACAATCTCACCATGGTGAAACCCTAACGGACAAATCGCAAGCAAAACCCTAGGCGGCGCGAACAAGAAGAAACGGTCGAGACTCAGAGGAAATGAGGTCCTCATCATCGTCTTTGTAAGACAACAACGGCGGAGAACATCAAAGCGACGAAGCGAGCAAGATCGCGAACAAACCCCAGCGGTCGCGAAAGGGAGAGAGATCGAAACGAGGCAACCCGAGTGGAGAGGATTCACCGGCGCCGTTTAAAGTTCGACGAGCAAATACCTTTACCTTTGAAGCTCAGAACACCGTCATCATCGCCTCCCCTCGATACCGATTGCGAACGAAAAACGTAAGCAAAGAACATAGTGTTGTCACTTTTAACATGGTTCGGTTTGATTTCAGGATTTCCAACATGGTCAGAGAGAATCACAGCGAGAAAGATGGCGAGGAAGATGAAGGAACAAATGCGCCGCGAAGGGGACATTAGGGTTCTGAAACCCTAAACTTGCATTTTGTTTCTTATTACTCACCAACCGGGTTGGGTCCGGAGGTGATGACCGGCCCAACCCTTTTATTTTTATAAACTGTGTTTTTAAAAAATGTTTTATTTTATTCTGATTTTTATAATTAAAAACTGTTTTCAAAAACTTTTCTTTGTATAAATTTTGAATTTGTTTTTTTAAAAAAAATAAATAAAAACTAAAAAACTTTTCTTTATTATAAATAAAAAACCTCTTTTTTTTTCATATAATAAAAAACCCTTTTAAAAATAATAATAAAAATGTCTTTTTTAAAAAAAAAATAATAATAACATCAAATCTTTTTAATTTGTAGATAATTAAATTAAAACCATTTTTTCGAAAATTAAAATTAATCCCTTTTTTTTTTATGTTAACATCTCTTCGCTTAATCAAATTTCTTTCTTTCAAGACAACAAAAATCTTCAATATTACACTTTTTCTCCTGACTCGTCCAATTACTGTCTAACTTTGTTTACTAACGGGTGTTCATCTTTTGCAGCTCATGGTCACTACTATTGCGGGGTGTTTTATTTTTTATCATTACTGTAACTGCTTCTCGGTTGTAATCTCGCGAATCCTAACAATCGCGTTTTAATTTCCGCCTTTAAATCTCTGCATGTATGGTTTTAATTTCTGTCATTATTCTCTGTTTGCACAATTCAATTATCTCACACATTCATCAATTATTCTGTCACATTACACACATCCGAAGGTTAGGTCTAGCTTTTGGTCGCCGCACCAATAGTCCTCAACTTCAAACCCTTACAACCTCACAAACCCTAATTTTCACAAATGCCTCGCCGCAGGCAAGATTATAATTTTACCCCTAGCATTAGGTCAAAGAGCCGCCGCGCTCATTTTAGGGTTTCCCGCCGTGGAATCCCTAACCTAATTTAACCCTAATTACAACTTAACAATTCAACGTAGAGATTTGGAGTTTCCACACTCCGCGTAAGCGTGTCCCTAAGATACGTTTATTCCCCTTGAGACCTTGACCACAGTCAAGAAGTCTCTAACCTCCCTTTTGAGGGGAACTACGATTACTCTGATTCCACTCCCGTAAGGATACGTAGGCACAAGATGCGATGTCTTGCTGAGTAACTTAGAATTAACCCCTTAGGTCTCTTTTCTCACTTGTAATCCCTTTGTACGTATACCTTAAGCAAATAAATAAAGCAAATAGTAAACATCTGAACAAAAGGTTCCTGTAGAGTACTACAGAAGTTTAGGGTGCTAATACCTTCCCTAAATTTAACCAACCCCCGAACCCTAGATCTTTCCCCGCATTGTGTTTATGATGCAAAATAGGTTTTCCCTCTTTTGACCTTTTCCTTCGGATAAATCAAAGAGCGGTTGTGAATTGAATTGCGATTCAAACTCATTAATAGTTTGTGATCCTATTTCCACCGCAACAGAAAATGGCGACTTCACTGGGGACTATTCTTAATTTTTGAGGGTTATCCCTAATTTGTTCATATTTATTGCTACTTGTTTTGTTATTTTTGCATGTATATATTTGTGCCCTGGTTTGGGGGATTGTTCCTTGTGCAGTGAGATAAGTCCTACGCCCGGACTAGTGACATTATTATAGGATGGGGATATATTCGATGAGGCTTATAGGGAGTTGAATCCCGAATAAGTTGATTCGAGAATCACCGCTCAGTTGAGACCTTTTCGAAAATGGTTCGGTTGATCGAGTATAATCGTGAAAAATTTTTCCATGGTCGATTGGAGTCTGTGATATTGAGGACCGTAGTACCTTAACACCACCTTGGCCTTATTTAGGACGTAGTGCGGGAGCTATGTGGGAGTAATCCTACAACGGTTGCTACGCGATACTACACTCAAAAGAGGTTCTCTTGAGAATATTATTAACCCCCGAGTCAGTCAGAAGGTTGATAATATCCGAAAGATGGGCTGATGACTTTGGGCATTTTTTAGAACCTCGTTCTGCAGGTACAACTAACCTATAGTACACTCCTTTTGGGGATGGGTAGACCTTAACTCCACTCATGACTTTTAACCTAGGGTTTTGTGTGTTCAATGTGCATGGCATCCATAAAGCATCCCATTGCATTGTATTTCATGGAATTCAAGCATCATTTATATCGCGGGATAAAATAAAAATGAAAAAACAAGGAAAATTTTTTTGGTACCCCACGACATTCGTAAATGTTTGAATTCCACGAAATCTCCATTTGCATTTGCATCATAGCATCATATACTTTCTTGCATTGCATGTGTCTTCCGTTTCTCATGTTCGGTTCTCTCGCCTTCCAGTTTCGTCACCCTGAGTCCTTGGCACCAGTACAACACCAGAGCTCAAACTCGAAAAAGAATGGAGGATCAGACAAAAGAGATTGATCGCCTTAGCAATGAACTTGAAGACCTGCGAGGGGGTATGGGGCGTATGATGGAATTGTTACATGTCATGAATGCTAAGATGGATACCCAGCCCACTGTTGTTTCCGAGATTACCGGCGTTACTGTGGACCCTCCACCGAATGTGACCGTAGCAAGGGACCCACCTTATGGTCTTGCTCCTGGTTTTGTGCCTCCTCAAGTCACTGTTCCGATTAATCAGCTTGTTCAGCAAGCCGTGCCTTTATTTTCCGAAGTTTCTAGGGGGGCTCCTATCTTTGCACCACCTGTTGTACACACACGTGCGCAACCGTATTTCAACGAGACAGTCTTTGATAATCTTGATGAGAATGTCGAAGGTTATGAGAAACATGACAAGCTTCGTGAGGAAGTAGACACTATCGCCCAGAGATTGAAAAAGGTAGAGGGCGATCAAATTTTTGGGACTGCTGCAAGGGACGTCTGTTTGGTCTCAGGTTTGGTTATTCCCCCGAAGTTCAAAACTCCGAACTTCGACCGCTATGAAGGTGCCACTTGTCCTAAGAGCCATCTGTTCATGTACTATCGCAAAATGGCTGCCCATGTTGAGAATGATAAACTGATGATTCATTGCTTCCAAGATAGTTTGAAAGGTGCTTCTTCCAAGTGGTACTTAACTTTGGACCAGGCTCGCATTAAGAGTTTCCAAGATTTATCCGACGCTTTCATCAAGCACTACAAGTACAATATGGATTTGGCTCCTGACAGAAGACAGTTGTTGAGTATGTCACAAAAGAGTTCTGAGTCATTCAAAGAGTACGCTCAAAGGTGGAGGGAGATTGCTTCGCAGGTAGAACCTCCTTTGACCGAGAAAGAGTTAGCTGATTGGTTTGTCGACACGGTCCGTCCAGAATTTTACGAGAGGATGGTGGGTAGTGTGACTTCAAATTTCTCTGACATCGTTGCTGTGGGTGTCAAGATTGAATTGGGTATGAAAAGCGGTAAAATGACAAGTAATCATGGTGTTTCAAAGGATCAGCCGAAGAAACCTCCGTATAGGTCCCAGAAGAAGAAAGAAGGGGAAACTAATGCTATATCCTCTGGTAGACGAAGATGCCAATTTTATCAATATCCGCAAGGTTATGCTCAAACTCAAGGGTACCCGATCCAGTATGCTCAACAACCCTATGTGGCAGCTGTTGCACCTTCTTTCAATCAACAGGTTCCTATGTATCAACCTATGCAACAACCTCCTGTTTATCCGCCTCCTATCAACTACCAACAGGCGCCCAACACTCCTGCCCATCAACAGCCAAAGAATCCGGCTCCTCGCCAGAATGTTCCGAACAAGAGAACGTATAAACCTTGTCCGCCGATTCCAATGACTTTCACCGAGTTGTATCCCTCGTTAGTCAAGCAAGGTCTAATTACTACTTGAGCTTTGGGTCCGCCCCTTAATCCTCTGCCCGCCAATTACAACGCCGCTGCTCATTGTTTATTTCATGAGGGTGCGCCTGGTCATGATCTGGAGAACTGTTATGCTCTCAAAAATCTTGTCAGGGATTTATTGGAAAGGAAGATTTTGTCATTTGAAGATCCTCAACCGAATGTTAAGAAGAATCCTTTTCCCAACCATGAAAGTGTTAATGCCATTAGTGCCGATCCTGAGGATGGTTATGTCCGTGATGTTGTTCAGATTAAGACTCCTCTTAAGATATTCCATTCGAAGTTGTTTGAAGCCGGTCTGGTAGATACTTCCCACGTTGCATGTGTAAGTTGTGAAGCCAGTATTAAGGGTTGTGTGTTGGTTCAGAATGATGTTCAGAGGTTGATTGACGAGGGTGTTTTACAGGTGACAAGCCAAGCCAAGAAAGATGAAGTCGCTGTGGTTGAGCCTGTCTTCCATCAGCCTGAATCAAAGGGTAAGGTACCAGTGTTTAATCTGTCAGGGGCAAGTTCCGCCAATCCCGTGTTCGATATACCAAAGTCGTCTACCCCTGAGGTGAATCAGCCTAAGCCTATAGTTATTCGAAGACCAAGTCCGTTTCCTTTCAGTGATCCCAAAGCTGTGCCTTGGAAATATGACGTGACGATGATTGACAAGGAGTCTGGGAAGGTTATTCCGAACAAAGAGGTTAAGGACACTGTGACTAATATCGCAGAGGCAAGCAGGATGACTCGCAGTGGCCGTGTGTATACTCCCCGTTTCAATGAGGTTCCACCTAAGGAAACAACTAGTATCCCAGTGCCTGTCAAAGACAAAGGTAAGGGAGCCGTTACGAATGATGAAGATGCTGAGTTTTTGAGGATCATCAAGAAAAGTGACTATAAGGTTATCGATCAACTTCATCAAACTCCTTCCAAGATTTCGATCTTATCTCTGTTGATGAATTCACCCGCTCATAGGATGGCCTTGCAGAAAGTTTTGACTCAAGCACATGTGGATCAAGATATCAGCACCAGTCGGTTTGATAGTGTGATTGCCAATTTGACCGCATGCAACACCCTTAGTTTCAGCAACGAAGAGTTACCAAAGGAGGGTCCGAATCATAATCGTGCTTTACATATATCAGTGAAATGTCAGGAAGACAATTTAGCAAGAGTGCTAGTGGACACCGGTTCTTCTTTGAATGTTCTACCCAAGAGGGTTCTCGATAAGTTGGTTTTCAAAGAGACTGTGTTGAAACCTACTCCTTTGATCGTCAAGGCTTTCGATGGTTCTCGTCGGTCGGTAATGGGGGAGGTTGAGCTTCCTATCCTGATTGGTCCGCAAGTTTTTAATATCACGTTTCAAGTCATGGACATTAATCCCAATTACAGCTGCTTACTTGGAAGGCCGTGGATTCATGCCGCTGGGGCAGTAACCTCAACGTTACATCAAAAGATGAAGTTCGTGATCGATGAAAAGTTGGTTATTATACACGGTGAGGAGGATCTGATGGTCAGTAACCTGTCTTCTTTCCGTTACATCGAGGCCGATGAGGATGCTTTGGAAATCTCCTTTCAAGCACTCGAGATCGCCAATGCTGTTCTGCTAGAAGTCGAAGAGACAGTGGGCCAGGGTAATCCATCTTTTGCATCTCTGAAGAGTACCAAATCAACAATTGACAAGGGTATTCCGGAAGGTTGGGGAGAGGTGATCGATGTCAAGACCAAGACCGATCGCTTTGGGTTGGGTTACAAACCAACTCAGAGTGGAGCTGCCACAACTGTCGAAGGGCGTCCGAAGGTTATCCAAGAGGTATTTGTCAGCGGAGGTTTCCAAGTCAATGCCGTCAGTGACTGTGAGGAAGATGAAGATCTGAGCAACCTGGTGTTTAAGGGTGATGTAGCTTTGAACAACTGGGAGGCCGTAGAGATCCCTGTTATTTTTCCATTGTCAAAGTAATTTTTAGCATTTTCATTTACGTTTTCAAATAAAAATCCGTAGCTCTGCCCAAGGCTATAGGGTAGTTTTTGTTGGGCCACCTTTCATTTTTAAAAGGATATTAATAAAGGCATTTTGTTCAATTCCACTTTGGTTCATTTGCGTTTTTCGTTTCCACTTTTAAAAATGAAGTTGGCAACCTTTTTCAAAAATAAAACAAAAAATAGCATTTCATTCCCTATCTTACATATCTTCGAGCATTTTAATTAAGTAAGCCTTCCATCATGCAGAGACATCGTAAACCTTGTTGGATCCAATGACTTTATTGACACTCCTAACTGGGATGCACCCATCAATCAAGCTGAAGACGAGGGTGAAGAAGATTTTGAAGTACCCGCTGAACTGACAAGATTGATTGAGTACGAGTACACAGAGCTTCAACCGCATAAAGAGCAGGTGGACTTAATTAATCTTAGTACAGATGAGAACAAGAAAGAGGTCAAGATTGGTGCAATGCTTGGGACAGAGGTTAAGCCGAAGCTGGTTGAGTTGTTAAAAGAATATATTGATGTGTTTGCATGGTCGTATCAAGATATGCCTGGCCTAGACACGGATATTGTTGTTCACAAGTTGCCACTTAAGCCAGATTGTCCACCTATCAAACAAAAGCTTCGAAGAACGAGACCCGACATGGCTTTGAAAATTCGAGATGAGGTTAAAAAACAGTTAGATGCAGGTTTCTTGGCAGTTGCAAAATATCCAGATTGGGTTGCCAACATTGTGCCAGTGCCCAAGAAAGATGGTAAAGTTAGGATGTGTGTGGATTACAGGGATATGAACAAAGCAAGTCCGAAAGATGACTTCCCTCTACCACATATTGATACACTTGTAGACAATACAGCCAGTTTTGCGTTGTTCTCATTTATGGATGGTTTCTCTGGCTATAATCAGATCAAAATGGATCCCGATGATCGAGAGAAGACTACTTTCATTACTCCTTGGGGGACCTTTTGCTACAAAGTCATGCCTTTCGGTTTAAAGAACGCAGGGGCAACTTACCAACGCGCTATGACCACTCTTTTTCATGATATGATGCACAAAGAGATCGAGGTGCATGTGGACGATATGATAGCCAAATCTCAGAGTAAAGAGGAACATCTAGACCATTTGGTGAAGTTGTTCGAACGACTCAGGAAATATCAGTTGAAATTGAATCCTGCTAAATGTACCTTCGGTGTCAGATCTGGAAAATTGCTTGGTTTTATTGTTAGTCAACGAGGGATTGAGGTAGATCCTGACAAAGTTCGAGCCATTCAAGATATGCCAGCTCCGCAAACTGAGACGCAAGTTAGAGGTTTTCTGGGACGCTTGAATTATATTTCCAGGTTTATCTCCAACATGACCGCTACTTGTGAGCCGATATTCAAATTGCTTTGTAAGGGGCAGATGGTTGAGTGGAACCCTGATTGTCAGAAAGCTTTCGAGAAAATTAAGAATTATTTGCAAGATCCCCCTATTCTGATTCCTCCCGTACCCGGAAGACCATTGTTTATGTACCTTACTGTTCTTGAGAAGTCTATGGGCTGTGAACTTGGGCAACATGATGAGACTGGAAGAAAGGAACATGCGATTTATTATCTGAGCAAGAAGTTTACTGATTGTGAAAACAGATACTCACCATTGGAGAAAACTTGTTGTGCGTTGGCGTGGGCCGCTAGGCGCCTCCGGCAATACATGGTCTGTCATACCACATTGTTGATTTCTAAAATGGATCCGATCAAGTATATTCTTGAAAAACCTGCTCAAACCGGGAGGCTAGCCCGTTGGCACATGTTGTTATCCGAATATGACATCCAGTATGTACCCCAGAAGGCAATTAAGGGTAGTATTTTATCAGATTATCTTGCAGATCAGCCAGTTGAAGATTATGAACCTCTTAAGTTTGACTTTCCCGATGAGGATATTTTGTTGATCAAGAGGGATTGTGAAGAGCCAGATCCGAGCGAAGGTCCAGAACCAGGTCTTTGGTGGAGGATGATGTTTGATGGTTCCTCGAATTTCAATGGGCATGGTATAGGCGCCGTTTTGATGAACCCAAAGGGTGGATTCACTCCGTTTACAGCCAGGTTAGACTTTGAGTGCACTAATAATGTCGCGGAGTATGAAGCATGTATTCTCGGCCTCGAAGCAGCAATTCACCTCCGAATCAAACTTCTCAAAGTAAGTGGTGACTCAGCCTTGGTTATTTACCAAGTACAAGGCAAATGGGAAACGAAGAATGAGAAGTTAATCCCTTACAAGGACTACATTGTCGAGCTGATCAAGTATTTCGACGAGATAGAGTTCGAGCATGTTCCTAGATCTGAGAACCACGTTGCTGATGCTTTAGCCATGTTAGCATCCATGTGGAAGGTTAAATTTATTAATGAAGCACCTCTTATTCATATTGAACGCAAAGTTGAGCCCGCTTATTGTCAAGTAGTCGAAGAGGATGAGGTGGACGAAAGGCCTTGGTTTCATGACATCAAGAACTATCTCGTCAAGCAAGAGTATCCCGATGGTGCTACCGGTCTGGGCAAGAAGACGTTGAGAAGACTGGCTTCGAAATTCTTTATCAGTAATGGTGTGTTATACAAGAGAAATCACGACATAGTTTTGCTCAGATGTGTTGATAAACGGGAAGCGGATATGTTACTACAAGAGATTCACGAGGGGACCTTCGGAACTCATGCCAATGGTTATGCTATGTCTAAGAAGATGCTAAGGGCTGGATATTATTGGTTAACCATGGAGGATGACTGCATCCAATACGCCAGAAAATGCCATAAGTGTCAAATTTACGCTGATAAAATGCATGTACCTCCCTCGCCGTTGAATGTTTTGTCTTCACCATGGCCGTTCTCAATGTGGGGCATTGACATGATTGGGGCAATCGAGCCGAAGGCTTCTAATGGTCATCGTTTTATCCTTGTTGTTATTGATTATTTCACCAAGTGGGTAGAGGCTGCCTCCTACACCAACGTGACTAAGCAAGTGGTTGCCCGCTTCATCAGGAAAGAAATTATCTGCCGTTATGGAATTCCAAGTCGGATAATAACTGACAATGGCACCAATCTGAATAACAAGACCATGAAAGAGCTGTGTGACAGTTTCAAGATCACACATCACAATTCTTCTCCGTACCGTCCTAAAATGAATGGGGCCGTTGAAGCTGCGAATAAGAATATCAAGAAAATCCTGCAAAAGATGGTCGTGACTTACAAAGATTGGCATGAGATGTTACCGTTTGCTTTGCATGGATACAAGACCTCAGTGCGAACTTCGACAGGGGCAACACCTTTCTCATTGGTGTATGGAATGGACGCCGTACTCCCCATCGAAGTAGAGATACCTTCTTTAAGAGTGTTGATGGAAGCTGAACTTGAGGAAGCTGAGTGGGTTCAAGACAGACTGGATCAGTTGAATCTCATTGACGAGAAACGCATGACAGCCATGTGCCATGGGCAGTTATATCAGAAACGGATGAAAAGAGCATTTGATAAGAAGATTCGTATCCGTGAGTTCCGTCAAGGAGAGCTCGTACTCAAAAAGATCTTGCCAGTGCATAAAGATATGCGTGGAAAGTGGATGCCCAATTATGAAGGCCCATTTGTTGTAAAGACCGTTTTCTCCGGAGGGTCTCTGATACTTACAACAATGGATGGAGAAGAGCTAGCACATCCCGTGAATTCTGATGCAGTCCGAAAATATTATGCCTAAAAACCCGCTAAGTCGAAAACCTGCAAAAGGCGACTTAGGCAAAAGTAAGGGTTGAAAAAGAAATAATAATAAAAAGCTCGCTAAGTTGAAAACCCGAAAGGGCGGCTTAGGCAAAAAGGAGCGTCCCGGTGGATTGAAAACCCGAAAGGGCGGTCCAGGCAAAAGTTAGGGACAAAGGCATTTCATTGCATCAGAAAACACCGATCATCGCAAACACACTTTCCACATGAGAGCCCTTTTCCAGTTCGTTCATCCTCGTCCAAAGCAAGGTTCTGGATTAGTCTTAGTTATTAGTGTCAGTAGGTGTCGTTGGATTCAATGTAACCTTTTCCCCATGTTGCCAATTTCAAAACATAATCATCTGTGGAGCTATGCCTTCAGCAAGCATCCACCCTTTAATAAAAGATACCATTTTGTTACTTACATTCCTTGGTGCATTACTCTTGTTTTCTATTGTTATGCAAAATGCATTTATTCTTAAAAACTTTGAAAATGAAAGGTGCTTTGAAAATTTTTAAAAATTGTTCTTCGAAAACGCAATTGAAATATAAGAAATTGCTTTGACTAGTGGAAATTTCGGAATGATCTCTTCACTCCTCGAAAATCTCATTGTTGCAGAAACACTTTTAAATCATCGCTCTGACACAGTCCCCAGAGAGACTATAAGCTGACAACTTTTTCTTGGGTAACTCGAAAGTGTCCCTCAGGTTTTCTTCTCCCCATGTGAAGACGTGATACTGTGCACCCAAGCAGATTACCTTCTCCCCAGAGAATTCAGAACTTTAAAACCCGATTGGTTCTACCATTGATCTTTCTTACCCATGATTGACGTATTGGTTGCAGAGAACGCAGGGCATCTTCGTCGAGATGTTTATTTCATCTCTCGTCCCGTCTCTAGTCAGTTTCGTCAGCATACGCAGGGGCATAAGCATCACATGCCTACTTCATATATTCATTTCACATACTCATTACATATTCATTTCACATACTCATTACATATTCATTTCATAACATCCTGCATATTTAACTACATAGACATTAACATACATTCATATTAACATATGCATTAATATATGCATTAGCATTCACAGGTTCATTGTGTCTCGCCATCATTGTTTGTTACCGCCGAGTAACTGGGTCGGTCTATTCTCTCCAAATAGATTGTCAGCCCTAAGCACAAAATACATATGTGTTTCCAAGTTTCCCTACGGGGCTCGATCCTCGTGGATGACGGTTACTTCAGCTATCTTTCCTCGCCAGGATAAGATATCTACCCTTCGAGTTCATTCCCTCGATGGAGTCTTGATTACCAGTTTTCTTTCTAGCTCGATCCTAGATTGAATCTCAGTCTTGTCGGTCGTCAAGCCCAACCGGACGTGCATTTATTTTGCACCATCTAAAGATTTTCACCATACCATGACGGATACGCGACTGTTCTCGCCCGAGAAGGTTATCACTGTACCCGGACGTGCATTTATTTTGCACTATCTTTCAACCACAATCCTTTACAGATACACGCCAGTTCACGCCTGGAAAACAATCCTACATCTTACAGCATCGGTATGCAACATTTCTCACCTAAGAAGCCGATCCTATCTTCGTTATGACTCGCAGCAAATGGCCATCTCCATTGAGCAGTTGGGCTTCCATTTTCCCTGTCGTCTTGAGGTATAGGGAGGTTTTGAACCTTTTCATATTTAGGAGAGCACGATCTTGAATTATGAAGAAGTTCATTTACCCTTTAGTAAAAGAAGGAGCGGAATCATATTCAGGAGAGCATAGTCTTGAAGTATGAAGAAGTTCATTTACCCTTTAGTAAAAGAAGGAGCGGAATCATATTCAGGAGAGCACGATCTTGAAGTATGAAGAAGTTCATTTACCCTTTAGTAAAAGAAGGAGCGGAATCATATTCAGGAGAGCACGATCTTGAAGTATGAAGAAGTTCATTTACCCTTTAGTAAAAGAAGGAGCGGAATCATATTCAGGAGAGCACGATCTTGAAGTATGAAGAAGTTCATTTACCCTTTAGTAAAAGAAGGAGCGGAATCATATTCAGGAGAACACGATCTTGAAATATGAAGAAGTTCATTTATCCTTCAGTAAATGAAGAATCAGGATCGTATTCCAGGCGCCGACCTTAAATATGAGAAGATTTATATATCAGACAAGCAGCAGCCTCTTTATTTGAGTGCTTATTCATTTTGGCACATAAGTCCCTTCCAACGATAAGTGACAGTTCTCCCTCGAGAAGCTTATCAGGGCATTTCCCATTAAAGTCCATTTATTTTGGCATACAGCCGGTTTTTACCCTGTATATTTGCTACGGATTCCCGAAAAGTCCGTTTGATCCTGTCACGAGGGATAGGTTACAGAAGCTTGGATGTTATTCTTTGCTCAATGCTCCAGCATTCTGTGATCGATCTTGCAATCGTACGTGATCCAGTTTTACTTTTAGATTCCCTAGTGGAGGCCGTCTCATAGGTGCCATCTCCATTTGAGAATCTCATCCCAGATCTAAAAATGACAATTGGTCGTATTCACACTAGTTGACCATCATTTTAGAATTCCCCAGGGTCGTACTGTGTCCCAGCGCGTCGTTTTCCCCAGTGTGTTCTCCTCGTAGCGTCTGTCCCTGTGTCGTCATGTTCATCATTCCAGCATACGCATCATATCATATTCATGGCATCATCTACATTAATCTGTCCTCGTTTTGTCCATAGCATTGCATATCGCCGCATATAAGGGCAAAATTTTCGGTTATCTATATTTAAATCCCTCCACCATGATTCCTCGAGTCTCCGTCGCTCAAATCATCTGGTGTAGTTATTTAAATAGGGGCAACTGTAATACCCCAAATTTTACCCTTATATTTAGTCAGTCATTTCGCATAGCATCTCATCTGTGCATCTGCTAACCACTATCAAGTCATGGAGGTATTTGTTTGCAGGATTGGTTCCAGGGGTATTTTGGTCATTTTATGTGGATTCCGCTAATTCTTTGAAGACAGGCTTTTACTGAGCTTTGAGATACTTGAGACACTATTTCTGAGGAATTTATTTATCACCTGGTTTGATTATATCAAGGCGCCAATTCCATGTGTTCGGTATCGAAATTTGTCGGGCACAACTGGATTTAAGATCCATTTCATCGCTCATGGTTCATTCCCAGAGCACTTCCGTTTCTGTTAATAAGGCACAGTTTAATTGGATATTATTGGATTGTTGCTCTTAGCATTTGATCAGTGGAATTCAATTACGGGCAAGGTTATCATTGATACTGAATCTGTTGTGATTATGGCGCACATCCGTGTTTGGTTATAAAGTTGCTGGTTAAGATTTAAGTTGGAATGCAAGTGAATTTAATCAGGTGATGAGATTAGGACTACGGGCGAGACAAGTACGTAAACAAGAATATCACTCGTGAATATTTATGGTTTATGACTAGGTTAATGAATTTAAATATTTGTGGATTTATTCACAAACGTTTATAATTTTTTAACTAGAAATAAATATAAATAAATTCAAAACTGAATGATCATGGATAAATGAAAACTTTTGGGAATTTTTATTTTATAAAGTATATCGTGGTACAAAAGGAGTTGAATCATTTTACATTCTGAATTGCTGTAAAATTAAATTACAAATGTTACTTTTATCCTAAAAATCCTAAGTCCTAAACCTCCATTGGTGTCTTCATGATGTTCATCCATTGGACATTACTCCACAAACCTCCGATTAACCTGCACAAAGAGAAACAAAACAGAACAGAATAGAAGGGGTTAGAAATTATTTTTGACACTCTCAGAACAGCGTCATCATCGAGTGCCGGGAGTGGCACAACCGAAGCTGCGTCCTACCCCCGTTACCGACCCGCGCCATTGGCGTCAGATCAAGTGGTCATCTGTCTTATCATGCGGGACATCCTAGAGATAGAAGTGATAAAAGAAGCGAGACTGATTCGCTTTTGCCGCAATTGGATTTCCAAACTGATACAAAGGTAAATTTGGACTCAGACCCGGATGCCGGCAGGTCTGAATCACTTTTGTTTTCGAAAGTTTCCAACACCTGAAATTCCACAACAGCATCAGTACAAAATTGATAACAGTTCATAAGCTGCATAAACAAAACAGCCACTGGTAATTGGAAATTCAAACTAAAAGTGCACAACCAAAACTGCATCAAGTCTGAACCACATAAGTGAGTTCATGAACACCAAATTCAAACAGAACAGAAAAATGAAATACAAAACAAGCTGCATCAAACTGCATCAAACACTGTATCCAAAAGTTCAGAAGAATCAGAATTAAGGTCAAATTTCAGTTTGATATCACAGCCAAAACACCTCAGAAGGTAGTCAGTTCGCAAGTCACAAAAAACGTGAATGTAAGAATATACCATATCAAGGAACCAATCTGAGTCCACGTTAACACCGAAAAAATCAACAATCAAGAGGACTGTTTTCACAACCAGACAGCGTAAAGTAGAATCAATAAGTCATACCTGCGACCGAATGCGCAAGGCACATGGGAGAGTCTGGGCTCAGTTCATGCATCATAGCCCAGACTCACGGGCAACTCAAAAAGATTAATGGCATAAGCTCATTTCAGTCCTAGCATCACAGTAAAATTCGGAGAAAAGTCAGGACGTATCGAGTTTGGATAACACATCCGCAACAAGCCCAGAAACCCTGTTCAGAAACCAAATTCACACAAGCAAGGAACCCAGCAGAGGTTATCAAAGGCAACAGTAGTATCATAGGTTTGTTGCACCCTAAAATTTGCTCAACCTTATTCCTTGGTTTATGTTTCATTATCATTAGCATTTGCATGTAGAATCATGTACATAGACTAACCATCTGCATAGCATAAGCATAGCAAGTCATTCAACAGGGGACCAATCATTGTTTTCATCTCTAGAGGCCTAGCAAGAGGTTATTATTCCAATTCAGTCATATTCAAGTCATCAGGAGAGAATTTGAAAGCAAAGAGTTCAGCAGATCAAGCCTTGAGTCCATCTCCTAGCTGAGGGTGTTTGAGGATCAACAAGAGGGTTATGAGCTATGAAATAAAGACATGGAGAGCATCTAGACATCTTGAGAGACTTACAAAGTCATTTGGAGAAGAAAACAAGTCATTGATGAAAGCACAAGAGCTATAGTTGAAGACAGTCAACTAGGGTTTCATCTGGGTCAACCCTAGGTCAACCCTAGGTCAATTGACTGACTTAAGAGGGCATTCAAGTCTATTGGAGAGATGTGGGGATCAACATTTGATATATGAAGAAGGATATGGAGATATGACAAGGAAAATTCAAGAGAAATCAAGGAGAAGAGGAGTTACTAAATTAGGGTTTCTCTGTAAAATCCCCTAGTTTAGGTCAAATTTCCAAGCAAGATAAGTCAAAATGCTAACTTCAAATGGCTTCTTGGCCAACATGAAACTTGTAGAGGATCTCAAGACCTTTAATTTGAGTGGTGGAAGACCTCAAGGAGATTTATAGAACTCAAGTTATGGTCCTTACAAGTTACAGGTCATTTGGGGTGTCTGAATTTTTGTCTGTGAAAGTGACTTGACTTCCAAGCTAGTTTTACCCCTCAAGGAGATTTCAAATGAATTCTTGGTCAACATAAGAGTTGTTCCTCATTGTCTTAGCTTTCTAGAATGGTATGGCATGCCTTCATATGATGTGGAGAACTCAACTTATGGTCTTGACAAGCAAAGGGTATTTTGGGCATTTGTGAATTACAGGTCATTTTAACCTATACCCAAAACTCATACAAGGAGGCCTCAAATGGAAAAACTTACAACATCAAACTTGCTCCAAATGGGATTTTAAGTCTAGAAAGAAGGTCACAAGTTATTGGAGAAGCTCATAGCATGGAGTTGCATGATAGGTCAAAATATGAACTAAAAAGGCTTATAAAGTGAATAATTTCAAGTTGGAAAATGGTTTGGGAGATTTACAAGTCCAAATGGAGACTTCCAATATATGATTTTGAATGGAAAAACAATTCTAAGAACAATGGTTCACCCACTTTTTTGAGTTTAGAAGGAAAAAATGAAGTTATCCATGGTTGCTTATCATTTAAGAAACATAATCAAAAATGAGCCAAAGTTTGAAAACAAGGGAATGTGCAAGATGGATCTAGAATGTTCATTTGGGGTCTATATATTCATGAAAGGAGAATTTGGCAAGGGTTGGCCTCATTTTGCACCAAGAATTCCACAAAATTTCTCACACTTTTTCATTGGAGTTTCATTACAATTCTCTCAAAACCTTCATCAACTTGCATCAAAATCAACTCAATCTGATTCCATCATCATCATAGATCATAATTGAAGCAAAGTTTTGGTGTGAATCATCCATTTTCGAGCACTTTTTTTCAAGAGCATCAAGATTGAAGTTGCAAGTGAATAGCATAATTCTGGCCAAATCTCATCCAAAGCTTGCATACAGAATCAAGTTCATCAAGGATTGATCAAGATCCAAGTCTCAAAAGCCTCAAATCATCAATCTCCATAGCTGTTTGCAAGATTTTGCACAAGGTAAGTTTTCATTCAAACAGCTCGATCTAGTTAGTTAGGCATGATTTTGTTAGTGTAGAATTGATCTAGGTGGTTAGGAGATTAAGTTAGATGAATTTGGAGAGATTTGGTGATGGTTAGTGACAGGTGTAATGAACTGTTTGTGTTCGAATCTCTTGGATGAGTGTGTTATAATTGCAACTTGATAGCATGTGTTGATCTCCATTAGGTGTAGTTTAATTTAGGTTAAGTTTGATTGAGATTGGTGATGATGCATATCAGTGCATTTCAATGGAGGCCGAGTGTGGATCCAATCGAATTTGTTGATGTGGTGAAATTCAAAGCGAATTGATGCCCTAAGCTTGTAGAGGGAGAGATTTGGAGCAGATTTCATGTTTATATCGTGTGGATTGGTTGCCTGTAGAGTGAGAACAGAGGGATGGAAAGTTGCTCGTGCATGAGGTTCATGGTGGCTGAAACCCTAATTCAGTTGGATTGAGGAAGAAGACGAAATCTGGATCGTCTATTTGGTGCAAGACCTTTGACCTGGATAGTGATCCTAAGGCTGAGATTTAAGCTGAGTTTTGGAGGGAGAAGCGCTGGCCAAAACGCACCGTTTCATTAATTGAAACGGGCGGGCCTGAGTTGGTTGTTGATATTTCCACCCCCTATTCTAAGCCCAACATGAATTTGAACGTGATTTCTACTCTATTCTCACCCCCCAGCGTGTGTGGAACTCTGAGTTGTTTCTGGGCCTTGCCAGAAGCGCTACCAACACCCCCCTGTTGTTGGCCCATTGTGATTTTGAACTGAGCGCGCCTACTATTCTAACCCCCCTCCCTCATTTTAATTCATTTTATTTCTTATTTCATTTTAATTTTTACTAATCTTTGAAAATTCATAAATAATTCATAAAAAATGCTTTTTAATTCATTCTTTTTACCATGTTTTCATTAAAATGTCTAGAATATTATAGGAAAATAAATTTTCATTTTTAGTTTTATTTCATATTTTTTTCATATTTTCTAAATAAATGTCATAATAAATAGATTCATTTCATGCATTATTTTTATGATTTTTGTTCTCTCACATGCTTTAATATTTTTTGATCATTCTTTTCATATTGTTTAGATGAGATGTTAAGCTTGTAGGAATATTTTAGTTCCCTTTTTTAGGAGTTAATTTTAGGTGATTAATAAGTGCTTGAATATCATGAACAAAACTAGGGTTTTTAGGTGACAACTTAGGAGTTTGATTTCATTTCCCTTAGGACTTAGGGTTTGAATAGATTAGTTATGGGACTATAGGGGCTATGGGTAGTTATTAGATCCCTTAGAAAAGTTAGGATTCCCCTACTGCTATTATTACTGTCTGTATATCTGTTGTTTGGTGTGGTGTGCCCTCTGGGGTTTATTGATTGTTTGTATGGATATTGGGTTTGTCTGGGGCCCTGGGGAAGCTGAAGATTGGTGGAGATGAAGCCATTGAAGAGTCAAATGCTGAAGATCAACTGTCAGAGTTGAGGAGGAGTTTCTTGCTAGCAGTTGCTGAGGAGACTAGGGTTTAGGAGCTAGGCAGAGCTCTAGGTTAGAATGATTATTTCTCAAACATGGATTGCCTTGTCTGCATCCATTCTTCTCTGTGATTCAGAGTCTCTCTAAGACACTCACCCCCTTCCTTTGGAAGGCTTGGTGATAGTGTCTATGAGATAGAACTCTTGAGAGAAAATGTCTCTTGTGTTAGAAGCAGTCTGTTCACCACCTTTGGTAGTCAGCTGACTGCTTAACACCCAATTCACTCTTGTGACTAATCCCTCATCCTGGAGGTTTGAGCTTGAAGAAAAGCCATTGCAGATGGAAGACTGATGATCAAAGCCCTTGCCTGAAGGCCATGAAGATGGAGATTGATGCTTGTTGAAGCTTGTGAATGATTGGAGATTGTTTGGAACCAGTTGTTGATTCAGAGCTGCTGATGCTGTTTATTTTTGCTGTATTTCATTTCTGATGTATTGATTGGTTTTCTGAACTGTATTGTTTGCTGTTTACCCTGTTGGGTTGAAAGTGAATCCTGTTCACTTTTGCCTATTGTTTTCTAGGTTCGAGGTTGAGTGGGACTCCCTTGCCTCGCTTGTACTGTTGCATCCATGCATTTTACTGCTTTACTGTATATATCTGTTATTGTTTCCGTTTCTGCCTATCCCTTAGGATCTCTGTTTTTCTCTGTACAAGAGAGGAGCATGATAGACACTAGGTCTTAACCCATGCATGATAACATTAGGTTAGTTTGTTTCCCTTCGCAACCGTAGGTTAGAGTTCTGTCTCTTTCTTTCTCAAAACAAACAGAAAAACACATAAAGATTTCAAACACAATAAAAGACACTTCTTTCGTAAAAGAATGTGAACTCATCAAAACGTCATTTTTGTCCCCTTGGACTGTTAATCAGAAAAACCTTTTTCAGAAGGAATAAAATCAACCAGGACAGACTTGTGTCGTACGTGGCCCGAACTACGTTTGCTCTGATCTTTCATGCTGTATGAAAGTACGTAGGCATAGGATACGACATCCTAGCGAGCAACCTTCCCCTCCTTTCCCGTAGGTAGGCGAACTACGTTGACTCTGATTTCTCGTTCCAAACGGGAATACGTAGGCATAAAGTGCGATACTTTGCCGAGTCATTTTTATTTCCATTTTATTTTCTTTTTAACCCTTGACCTATAGTTTAGATAGAATAACAATCCATACCCGAAAACAAGCGTGGATCCCGTCGAGTACGACGGACGTGAGGGGTGCTAATACCTTCCCCTTGCGTAACCGACTCCCGAATCCAGGTTTTGGTTGCGATGACCATTCCTTTCCCGTGTTGTGCGAGGTTTACTCTGAGCGTTTCCTTTCCCTCCCGTGGGATAAATAACGCACGGTGGCGACTCTTCTGTTCAGCCGGCGCCGATTTTCGCAGTAGCGACAGCTGGCGACTCTGCTGGGGATCCAACGTCCCCTGGCTGCTAAGAACTGCGATGGTTCTTATGCATTTGGGATCCAACGTCCCTGTGAGCGAGTCAATCCTAACGCTTGTTTTCCCGTCGAGGATTTTGTATGGAGTTATTGTATATTTCTAACCTTGTATTTTCAGCTTTATATATATTGTTCATTATTGCTGTATCTGGGGTGTGACGGGTGTTCTGATATTGAGAGATAAGCCGGACCTGGGCTTGAGTGCACCTAGAATTAGAGTAGAAATTAGTGGGCGCCCGCTTGCTTTGCTTGCTTTGGTGTCCCATGAAATCTACACTCAGACGAGGTTCCTCTGGTTGGCCTCCTGCCCCTTCCTTTGGTTGGCGTGGGTTGCTGGTTAGTTGGATTGTCGACTCTGGGGACCGATCATTTGGAAGTTGGCTGAGTGAGGCCTCTTCAGGATTTGATGATGCCACTCCTTCTGGGAATCGTATCATCAACCCTGAAAGTCTGTGACGCCGACGACCGCATAGGATGCCGTACCTTGTGCCAGTTATAGGGCCACCCACCTGTGAGGGGATTTGGGGTTATGCAGGTAACTAGACCTCCAGACTACCGGTTATTTCTTGATCAGAGATCTTGGTTATTTATGGAGATTTATTCTGAGGTCTGTCAGAGACCATGTGGAGATTTATTCTGAGGTCTGTCAGAGACCAGTTGGAGATGTGTTATGAGGTCTGTCAGAGACCAGTTATAGATGGGATTTGAGGTCTATCAGAGACCAGTGAGTTATGGTTTGAGGTCTGTCAGAGGCCAGTGTTGGAGTTTTATTTTAGGTCTATCGGAGACCAGGGTTTGATGACTTCTGGACGGTCTATCTGAGACCTTTCTTGATTGGGTTTAGGCTATTCAGTTGCAGCTTTGGTCCCTGTTGAATGTTACTTGCATTGCATCCTTGCATATCCATTATCATTTGCATTTCACTAACGTGTGTCTGTGCTGCAGGTGCATTTGCATTTCCCTAGTTCTAGTGCCCAGACTTCTGAGTGTTTTGATCATGACTAGCCTACGGAGAACAGTTGCTTACAAATTGCCTACGCCTGATATTGTTCCTTTACTGGGGTTAATCTCTCTTGCTGATGAGGGTGTTCGTAGGAGTTTCCGGATGAGTTATGGTAGATTATTGAGATTGGTGTGCAAACCTACAGAGGTAGAGTTAGATGGGCTGTATGCTTTGATGCAATTCTACGACCCTGCTTTGAGGTGCTTTACGTTCTTTGACTTTATTATGGGACCAACTCTGGAGGAATACGCTGAGTATGTTGAGCTGCCTGTGCAGAACCAGGTTCCGTTCATTCATTATGATGCCAAACCCAAGCCGGAGGAATTGGCAAAAGCCTTGCATGTTGATGCTTCTGAACTTGTGACTACTGTTTCCCGTGGAGTTCCAGGCTTCTCATTTCAGTTCTTAGTTGGTAAAGCCCAGGAGTACGCCAAGAGCGGGTGCTGGGTTGCTTTCAATGCTGTGTTGGCCTTGTGCATTTATGGCATAGTACTGTTCCCCAATATACCGGATTTTGTGGACTTCGACGCCTTCTACTTGTTTGCCGCTGGTAATCCTGTACCTACCTTACTCGGAGATCTCTACCACTCACTGCATTACAAGAATGAGAAGGGAAGAGGGAAGAATGTTCATCTGTGTGTACCCTTGTTGAGTATGTGGTTTGAGAGTCACCTTCCTAAGAAAGGATCTGCTGCAGAGACTACAGTCCCAGCTGGTTGGCCAGAGCGCCTGATGAGGCTATCGTCGGAAGATATGGAGTGGTTTGATAGAGACCTGTTGGGATCTGAGCTCATCTTTAGTTGTGCTGGGTACCCTAATGTGCCATTGATAGGAAGAAAAGGGTGTATCAATTACAACCCTTCTCTATTCATTCGCCAGTTCGGATATGCGCTGAAGAATCCACCTCAGGAGGAAGAAGTACAGGAATCTCTGTATTTCACCGGTGACGTGAAGGGGGAGTTATTAGCCAAGTTGCGACATGCTTGGACGCGTATTAACCGCAAAGGGAAGCCGTTGTTGGGAAAGAATGACTGTCAGGCCTATGCACCTTATAGAGCTTGGATTCAGGAAAGGGCTAGTCAGTTGAAGATGCCGTTTCCAGAGGCACCAATTCTTGATCCTATTCCGGTAGAAGAACCGACTACTGTTTCTAGAGAAGCATATGAACAGGTTGTGAGGGAGAAAGAAGCCTTAATGAAGATTAATGAAGGGTTAGAGCAAGAGCTAGCCCAGGCACGCAGTGAGAAGAACAAGGCCGTATATGCTTTCCAACAACAGATTGAGCTGGTAAACAGGTTAGGATCTGAGTTGACCGAGGAAAAGAAGAAGCGTGAACGTCTGGGGCAAGAGTTCAGAAGTTCCCATGACATGCTGGAAGCCAAAAAGAAGGCGCTTGACGCAGCACACCGAGAGATATCTTCTTGCAATAAGACTTGGAATGCTACACTCACCAACAACAAGCAGAGGGAAGATAAGCTAAAGCAGCAAATTTCCGACCTCGAGGAGAAGTTGAAGTCTAGCATCAAGAAGTGTGAGGAAGAAGTGATGAACCGGTATAGTGTCCAGCATGCACTGAACAAGGCAATCAAATCCAGAGATGAAGCAGTGTCCCAGAAGCGAAAGTTAGAAGATTGCTTCGGAGAAGCGGCATGGGAAGAAACTGTTGAAGACGTACGCCGTGTTCTTAAGAAGAGAAACCAGCTTGTTGAAGGGCTGCTCGATCGACCAAGCCATCCGGAGACCAAGAAGTTGATAGAGGAGTACCAAACTTTTGGGAGGATTTGATCGTTCCATTATTTGTATGCTTTATTTGCATAGTGCTGACCATCACCAGGATTGTTGGTGGAGGTCATGCCATCTTTGTACTCTCAGTGATATTGTACCCTGGGCTTATTGATTCTCTCTGTTATATATGAGGCTTTCTATGATCCAGCTCCGATATTCCTATTGTCAACACTGTCACCGCACCGGCACCTTCGCACTAGAACTGGGGGAATGAACTTCCCTAATGCACAGACACATTGCATTGCATTCATATTCATCTTGCATAACAGGTAATCTTTGAATGGTGTCTTATCTCCTGCTTTGATTCAGGTACTTAACAGGATTCCAGATCAACATCCGCACCGCTATTCTACACGATCCAACTGTCGGAAAGTCATGGACCAGATTCAGAATGAGATGCAGGATGTACGCGAGAAGCTCGCCCTCTTCATGCAGACCATGGAGGCTATAGCAAAAGGGCAAGAGAATTTGCAGGCCATGGTCCAGCCTCTGTTGGCTCGCAACGCTGGTCATGGTAACGAAGATCATCAGTCTGTCCGGGTTGATACTGCTCATGGAGACGGCACTCCAACGCCAGTGGCTCCGCCTGTCGTCAATGTGAATGCTGCTAACGTCAACAACGCTACCACTGCTGTGAATGGTAACGTCGGAGTTGGAAATGAAACTGCTGTCCACAACGCTGGGCTGGGTGATGTCAATGTGGGGGATAATCTCGGAGGCAATGGCTTTGTCAACGCTGGGTTCGGATTCAACGATCAGGGATTCGACAATACTGGCAAGTATGGCTTTAATGCTCAAGGCTTTGGGCAAGATGGTTATGGTATGGTCAATCAGGGCTACGGAGGTTTTGGAAACGGAAACGGTGCTGGTTTTATGGCTGGTGGTCCTGCTGGAGGTGTTCAAGGGTATGGCAACAGAGGTCGAGTTCCGGGGATGAATCAGGTCAGAGCTGGACGGAATAATGCATATGATGGATACGGGGCTGGAAACGGTATGTGGCAAGAGGATCAGCAGGAAGACGCCTTCTCTGGAGGAGGTTTTGAAGGGCCGATGGATGATTCTCAAAAGATTAGAATGCTGGAAGAGCAAATGAAGGGAGTCCTAAACCAGAGTGCTGTGGGTCTGGACATGGCAACTATGGGCTTGGTACCTGGGCTGAGGGTGCCAATCAAGTTCAAAGCGCCTGCGTTCGATAAGTACAAAGGAGATACATGTCCGAAGGTTCATGTACGAGCTTATTACAGAAAGATGTCTGCATACTCCACTGACGAAAGAATGCTCATGCATTTCTTTCAGGATAGTCTATCGGGTCCTTCCTTAGAGTGGTACATGGGGTTGGAGCCCACTGATATCAAGACTTGGAAGCAATTAGCAGAGGCGTTCGTAGCCCATTACAAATATAACAGTGACCTGGCACCCAATCGGGTCCAGTTGGCCGGGCTTTCGCAGAAGAAGGGGGAGAGTTTTAAAGAATACGCGCAAAGGTGGCGCGATATGGCTGCCAGGGTCCGCCCTCCTGTGGAAGATAAAGAAATGAACGATATGTTTGTCGGCACATTCACCGGGCTGTTTCATGATATGTTGTTTCATACGTCTCTGGCTAGTTTTTCAGACCTGATCTTGATGGGTGAAAAGATTGAGCGGAACATTAAGCAAGGAAAGTTCCAGGTTGATGAATCAACTGCATCTGGCAGTAATAGGAAAGCTTATGGTGGGCGCCGTCAGGGCGAAGCTAGCGCGGTATTTGGAGGCCGAGGCCGAGGCCGAGGCAGGGGAAGAAATCCATATCGTCAGCAGCAGCAAGTGTCGAGTGTCACTATTCCGTATCAACAGCAGCCAATCCAGCAACAACAACAGGTTCAGCAGCAACCAATGCCACAGCAGCAGCAGCCTCAGCAGGGGGCACAGCAAGCTCAGAGAAAATTCCAGGGTGGTAAGCCGAGAAGGGTGTTCGAGAAGCCTCCCTCTAACTATGCTGATTTATTGCAGACCTTGTTGGGATTGAATCTGGTGGAGAAAAGAACCTTGGCACCGATAACGGGAACTCCCCCGTTCGGCTATGATGCGAATAGGCGCTGCGAGTTTCATTCTGGGGCCCCGGGCCATGATATAGAAGGGTGTCATGCTTTTAAGCACGTTGTGCAGGATCTCTTGGACAACAAGTCTATCAACTTCGGAACGACCGGTGCGAATATAGTCCAGAAACCCATGCCTAACCATGGGGCGAATGCCGTGCTGACTGAGGAAGGTCTGAATCTGATTATGAATGTTGAGGACTTAAAGACGCCGTTGAGCGAGATCAAAAGCCGACTGTTGCAAGGAGGTGTTTACCCGGGTTGTAATGAGTACTGCTTAGATTGTTGGGCCCTGTCTGGGGGGTGTGAGGATTTGAAGAAAGGCATTCAGGCCTTAATTGATGAAGGTGTATTGCAGTTTGATAGAACAGCAATTGATGAGCCGGCAGGGGCAGTAGTGGATAATCGGAGTGATGTTGCCACAGTGACAATTCCTAGGAAGACGATCACCATTTCAGCACCAGCTCAGCGACCACCGATTACTATAACTAAAGCCGGGCCAATCCCGTATGAGAGCACGAAAGCGGTCCCATGGTCCTATGGGCTAGAGGTGTATTGTGACGGGATTAAAATCGATGTTAACAAGCAGTCAGCAGAGGTTGTGGATAATGTTGTGGGCTCAGGAGGCATGACAAGAAGCGGCAGGATCTTTATATCTCCTGAAGTGGAAGCCGAAAGGCTAGCGAAAGGAAAAGGGAAAGCGGTTGAAAATGTTCCGATACAAGCAAATGAAAAAGAAGCAGCATCTAAGGATGTAGAGGAATTCATGCGCTTAATTCGGAAGAGCGACTATAAAATCGTGGAGCATCTGCAGCAAACGCCATCCAAAATATCTATTCTGTCATTGCTGTTGTGTTCGGAAGCCCACAGGAATGCTTTGCTGAAAGTCCTGGACACTTCTTTTGTACCACAGGATGTCTCCGTAAACCAGCTAGAAGGAGTATTAGCACATGTAAATGCGGGCCACAGCCTGGGCTTTACTGATTTCGACTTGACTCCGAAAGGAAGGGATCATAACATGGCATTACATGTATCTGTTGAGTGCAGAGGGTCGACAATGTCGCACGTATTGGTTGACACCGGGTCGTCTTTGAATGTGCTGCCTAAGAAGGCTATGATGAAGCTGGATGTTCGAGGGATTTTGTGTACACCAAGTGATTTGGTGGTCAGAGCGTTTGACGGCACACGGAGAACAGTCTTCGGATCGATTACCTTGCCTCTGCAAGTGGGGCCGGAAGTGTTTGCCACGGAGTTTTATATCATGGATATACAGCCTGCGTACAGCTGCTTGCTGGGAAGACCTTGGATTCACGGGGCAGGGGCAGTTACGTCAACCCTGCATCAGAAGTTAAAGTATATGGTCGGAGACAGTGTAGTCACCGTGTGCGGAGAAGAAGACATCCTGGTCAGCCATCTTTCTTCGTTTAAATATGTGGAAGTCGACGGGGAGATCCACGAGACGCCATGCCAGGTATTCGAAGGTTTGCGCATTAAGGACAAGAGTCCCGGGCCAAGCAAAGTGCCAGAGATAGCTGTTTCCTCGTATAAAGAGGCTCAAGCGCTAGTGAAGGCAGGAGAAGCCACGGGCTGGGGCAAAGTATTGGACATTCCAGTGAAAATGGACCGGTTCGGACTGGGGTACCGACCGTCGTCATCAACTCCTTCCGTGGGGGCCCCTCATTTCAGAAAGTCAATCACCATCTCTGCCAGTGGAGTATGCCATGAATCTGTCAATGCTGCTTCAGAATCCGATGAAGGGGACAGCGACTGTGATATGGATGCCTGGATTCAGCCAAGCACGCCAGGACAAGGACTGTGCAACTGGTCCATTCAGGAGCTTGTTCCTGTGACTTTTAAACAGTAATGCTTTGCTTTATTAATTGTTGAATAATCTGATGTCTTGCCCGGGGCATCAGGATTTGCTTAGGGCTGTGTTGTTATAAACATTGCTTCGTTAATCATTAAATAAACGGCGTTTTTTTATGTGCAAATACTGTAATCCCTGTCTTTCTTCTTTTGTATTTTTCAATAAAATGGCAACATGGTTATCCGCTTTATACGCATTTTGAAGCACTTAACCCTTTCTTTTGCAGGATAACATTTTCAGATGACATCCTTGAACCACCTATGACTCGTCCCGACTTCGAGCACCCGGTATTCCAGACCGAAGAAGAGGTTGTCGAAGATAGCGACGTTCCGGAAGAACTGTCTTGGTTGGTGAAGCAAGAGGAAAGAGCCATTCTGCCTCGCGACGAGGTTATCGAAATTATCAATTTGGGGTCGGAAGGGGTTGAGAAGAATATTCGTATCGGAGCCGCACTGCAGAGTGATATCAAGCGAAAACTGGTTGAAATGCTCCGAGAGTATAATGATGTATTCGCTTGGTCGTATCAAGATATGCCGGGGCTCGATACAGATATGGTTGTGCATCGTCTGCCACTGAAAGAAGACTGCCCGCCTGTCAAACAAAAACTTCGCAGAACTCGCCCAGATATGGCAATGAAGATCAAAGAGGAGGTTCAGAAACAGTGGGACGCTGGGTTCCTGGCTGTGACGAAGTATCCCTCATGGGTTGCCAACATCGTACCAGTGCCAAAGAAAGATGGCAAGGTTCGAATGTGCGTGGATTATAGAGATTTGAATAAAGCAAGCCCAAAAGACGATTTTCCACTTCCTCATATTGACGTATTAGTCGATAATACCGCTCAATACTCTGTATTCTCCTTCATGGATGGCTTTTCAGGCTATAATCAAATTAAAATGGCGCCAGAGGATATGGAGAAGACTACTTTCATAACGCCTTGGGGAACATTTTGCTATAAAGTGATGCCCTTTGGTTTGAAAAATGCTGGGGCAACATATCAGCGTGCGATGACGACTCTCTTTCATGACATGATGCATAAAGAGATCGAAGTTTATGTTGACGATATGATTGCCAAATCCCAGACGGAGGAAGAGCATCTGGTGAATCTGTTGAAGTTGTTTAAAAGACTTAGGAAGTTCAGGCTGAGGCTGAACCCTAACAAATGCACCTTCGGGGTGAGATCGGGTAAGCTCCTGGGGTTCATAGTAAGCGAAAGAGGAATAGAGGTCGATCCTGCTAAAATAAAAGCGATTCAAGAAATGCCGACGCCTAAAACAGAGAAAGAGGTGCGCGGGTTTTTGGGGAGATTGAACTACATTGCTCGGTTCATATCTCACCTAACGGCCACGTGTGAACCATTATTCAAGCTGTTAAAGAAAGATCAAGCTGTAACGTGGAACGATAATTGTCAAAAGGCGTTCGATAAAATAAAGAAGTATCTGCAGGAGCCTCCTATTTTGATACCCCCAGTGGCAGGGAGACCCTTGATAATGTATTTGACGGTTCTTGAGGGAAGCATGGGTTGCGTTCTCGGTCAACACGACGAGACGGGGAGAAAAGAGCATGCAATTTACTATTTGAGTAAGAAATTCACAGACTGTGAATCTCGATATTCAATGCTGGAGAAAACTTGTTGCGCGCTAGCCTGGGCCGCCAAGCGTTTGAGGCAGTACATGCTGAATCATACAACCATGCTCATCTCGAAGATGGATCCGATCAAATATATATTCGAAAAGCAGGCGTTGTCAGGTAGAATTGCCAGGTGGCAGATGATCTTGACTGAATACGATATTCAATACGTCTCGCAAAAGGCAATAAAGGGGAGTGTGTTGTCTGAATATCTGGCGGAGCAGCCTATTGAAGAGTATCAATCGATGAGATTTGACTTTCCTGACGAGGATATCATGTATCTCAAGATGAAGGATTGCGAAGAGCCGTTGCCAGACGAAGGACCAGAGTTGGGGTCCAAATGGCAGATGATATTTGATGGAGCTGTGAATGCTTACGGTAGCGGAATAGGGGCAATTATCACTACGCCGCACGGGTCGCACATCCCGTTTACTGCCCGATTGACCTTTGCCGTTACCAACAATGAGGCCGAATACGAAGCTTGTATAATGGGGCTTGAAGAAGCCATTGATTTGCGAATCAAACATTTAGACGTATACGGAGACTCAGCTCTGGTGGTGAATCAGATCAAAGGGGAATGGGAGACACGGCAGCCCAATTTGATACATTATATGAATTATGCAAGGAGATTGTTGCCTTTCTTTGACAAAGTTGAATTGCATCATGTGCCGCGGGCAGAAAATCAAATGGCTGACGCCCTTGCCACTTTGTCTTCCATGTACAAGGTCAATTTCTGGAACGAAGCTCCCCAGATCACTATCTCTCGGTTGGACAGGCCAGCTTATGTATTTGCTATTGATGAAGCGTCTGATGACAAACCGTGGTATGTTGATATCCTTAATTTCCTGAAGAATAAAGAGTATCCGGCTGGGGCATCCAGTCAAGATCAGAAGACTCTCAGGAGATTAGCGGGTAATTTCTATTTGAACCCGGATGGCGTCTTGTACAGAAGGAACCACGACTTGGTGTTGTTGCGTTGTGTGGACGAGAAGGAGGCAAAGCTTCTCATGGAGGAAATTCACGAAGGTGCCTTTGGTACGCATGCTGGCGGGCATGCTATGACGAGAAAACTGCTGCGGGCAGGATACTTTTGGCTGACGATGGAAACTGATTGTTTCAAATTTGCAAGAAAGTGCCACAAGTGCCAAATTTATGCTGACAAAATACATGTGCCTCCGAGTCCTTTGAATGTGATGTCATCTCCATGGCCATTCTCAATGTGGGGAATCGATATGATCGGAAAGATTGAGCCGACGGCTTCTAACGGGCATCGGTTCATCCTCGTAGCAATCGATTATTTCACCAAGTGGGTGGAAGCAGCGTCTTACGCAAATGTAACGAAGCAAGTGGTGGCTAGATTCATCAAGAGAGATATCATTTGCCGATACGGAATTCCCGAGCGGATAATCACGGATAATGGTTCTAATCTGAACAACAAAATGATGAAGGAGCTCTGTCAGAATTTCAAGATCGAACATCACAACTCCTCCCCTTACCGACCCAAGATGAATGGCGCTGTCGAAGCGGCCAATAAGAATATCAAGAAGATCGTCCAGAAAATGGTGGTGACGTATAAAGATTGGCATGAAATGCTACCTTTCGCTTTGCACGGTTATCGTACGACGGTACGCACATCAACCGGGGCAACTCCGTTCTCGTTGGTATACGGAATGGAAGCGGTGTTACCATTGGAGGTGGAGATCCCTTCTCTGAGGATATTGCGAGACGTTCAGCTGGACGAGGCAGAATGGGTAACGAACAGATTGAACCAACTGAGTTTGATGGATGAGAAGAGGCTAGCTTCTCTGGCATACGGTCGTTTGTATCAGAGACGAATGAAGAAAGCGTACGACAAGAAGATACTTCCGCGAAGCTTTCAGACGGGCGACCTTGTGCTGAAAAGGATTCTCCCGCCGCAAGCAGATCACAGGGGCAAGTGGACCCCCAATTACGAAGGGCCATACGTTGTCAAGAAGGTCTTTTCAGGAGGAGCTTTATTGTTGTCCACCATGGACGGGGAAGACTTTGCATCACCTGTGAATTCGGACGCAGTTAAAAAATACTTTGCTTAAAATAGACCCGCTGGACAGAAAAAAGAGAGTCCAGGCAAAAATGGGGCATCCTGGCGAACAAAAAAACAGAATGAAAGGTTCGGGCAAAAGTTAGGGATAAAATTGAAAAAATGTACACCCGCGAAGTTGAAAACCTACACTGGGCGGCTTCGGCAAAAAGGGGTATCCCGGTGAACTGAAAACCTGTAAAGGGCGGTTCACGCAAAAGTTAGGGATGAGAAAAGCAAATGACTGCGGTCCGAATTTGGTATTCAATGAGCATCAGTGCGGGAGAATATATTGGAGGAATTAGTTATCGGATACAACCTCTTCAGAAGTGGGGATACCGGGAAAGTATTAGAGTCGGACGAGTCATGGGAGGATCAGTTCGTGATGTTCATCTGCATCCAGTTGCCGACATGTGTACAAAATTTAATTTGTCAATATTTATGCTTCTTGTGAATACTTGCATACTTGTATATTTGCTTTGTGTAGCTTCCTCTTTTCAGGAGTTACATCCCGTGTACAAAAACTCCGCCCATTCAGGGGCCCAATCAATGAAAATGTGTTATTCAGTACTTGATGCCTGTTCTTTACTGTTTTGCGCATGATAAAACGCCTAAGTTTATTGAAGCTAGCATGAGTATAACATCACTGGCCCTTGCCAGCAATCGTTAAAGCTTTGAATTAACTGAGTGTAACAGTCACTAACCTGAATCGATTTGGATTGCATAGGCTTGTCGTGTCTTGTTTGTGTTGTTGCAGGTTTCATAACCGTACGAGGAAGGTGATCAAAAGATTGCGATAGTGAAAGGCTTGATCCCCACGCAGGTCATGCATGTTCTTCCTGAAGAAGGATAGAATTCCCCAGCTAGCCGTAGCTTATCCAAAGGACGTGCTCCAGAGAAGTTACTCGTCCTCAGCAGAGTTTAGGGATTCTGAGATCGTAAGGCTGTATTCAGACAGGTTCATCTCCCCCCGCAGGGTCCTGCATTCTCCCCCGGTGGAGTCAGTTAATTTTCCCCGAGAGAATCATCCCATCCCCAGCGGAGTTCTCTCTTTTCAGCAAGTGTTCTTTCCTTCCAGTGGAACTCGAAGACTAAGACTCTCCCAGGCAGAGTCGATGGTGGTTCCTGTCACTTATTTTGTCAGAGATACCTGGTGATATCGGTTCACACTCCAACAGAAAGTCCGATCGTGTTGTGCGCATCTGCTATTCCTCAGCAAAGTCATATTCCCCAGCAGGGGGTTACCTCCGCAAGGTATTTCGTTTGAGTTATATTCCCCAGCAGGGGGTACTTCAACAAGACGTGTGGTTTGAGTTCCCAACTTCCCAGCAGGGTCGACTTCATCCTTCCAGCATTTATTTTGCTGGAATAATTTTGTAGCATCAGGCTATCCCCGGCGAGTCGGCGTTACCCTTCCAGCATTTATTTTGCTGAAGCAGTTTCTGTACTCTAGAAGTTCAGGTGGAGAGAGCTCTTGCTCAAATAAATCACCAAACAATCAAGATCTCGGCAGGAGATATTCAATAATAATGTCAGTTTCGGCGGTATTCCCCACAGAGTTGTCATGATAAAACTCTCTTTGTCTCCAGCAAAGTCATTTATGCAAATGCATCTTATCTTCCCCAGCCAGAGTGGCCAGGATAAGTGTCTTCTTATCCCCAAGCAGAGTTCGTTTGTCATCAACGAGTCGCATGAATCAGAATTTCGAAGCAGGTGTCCGATAGTGGGTTTTCAGACATCCCCAGTAGAGTCCGCCTCAAAGTCGCTGTCACGTCAGTGCTAAGAAGTTTGTGGGTGAGGATCATTGAAGAACTAAGTCCTGACGTGGACCATTTATTCCTAGAATGACGGGATTCCTTCAGAAGTGGGCGTCCTAACGTGGACAGGTTTGTTTTACCGGATTGGTAAGGTGTGATAATCCTGACGTGGATAGATTCGGTCTTTTGAAATTTGGAGAAAGGGAGGTCATGACGTTGACAAAAGATTGGTTACTCTTCGTGTTGGTGTCCTGACGTGGATCATTTGTTTCCAGCAGATATCTGTATTCGTAATGGTGAAATGTGCGTCCTGACGTGGACAAGTTTGTAGTTCTTTGTGATGACAAGGTGCAAGAATCCTGACGTGGATAAATCTATCCTTTTTCGTGTTGTTGGCAAAGGGTAAGTCCTGACGCGGATATTTCCCCAGCAAGTCGAAGACGCGTGAGTCCTTACGTGGGCAAGTTATTTCCTCAGCGAGTCGAAGATGCCTGAGTCCTTACGTGGATAAATCAAGACGAGATCAGTGTCCTAACGCGGACAGATCAAAGAAACTATTATTCCTTACGTGGAAAGAAGTGGGTCCTAACGTGGACGATGTAGTCCTTACGCGGACGTATCAGAAGAGGTTTCCTTATGTGGAAATGACGGTATTCCTGACGTGGGAAAAAGAGAGTCCTTACGTGGACAGATTAAGATGGCGTTCCTTACGTGGAAAATGAGTCCTGACGCGGACAAATCAGAAAGAAGTTGGTATTCCTTACGTGGAAAGATCAGAGTCCTTACGCGGACATATCAAGATTGATTCCTGACGTGGAAAGAAATGGATTATTCCTGACGTGGAAAGAGAGTTTAGTCCTGACGCGGACAGATCATATCAAGATATTCCTAACGTGGAAGAAGAAGTTTATTCCTTACGCGGAGAAATTGGGGTCCTGACGTGGACAGATGCAAGAAAAGTTGAGTCCTGACGTGGACAAGTTCAGAAATAGTTGTATTCTTTACGTGGAAAGATCAGAGTCCTGACGCGGACATGTCGAATGGCATTGGAGTCCTTACGTGGACAGAGTGATGTAGTTCTCCTTATGTGGAAAGAAGATTGCTTCCTAACGAGGAAAGAGAAAAGCGTTACTCCTAACGTGGATGATGTGATTCCTAACGTGGACAGGTGTTATTCCTAACGTGGAAGAGTTTTTCCTAACGTGGACGATTCAGTTTACGGAAATGCAGGTGAATTATCCCCAGCGGAGTTGCCGAGATTTTCCTGGGTTGACAGTAAGTGGAGTCCTAACGTGGACAAGTTTTAGTTGAGATTTCTTCGTGTTGATGACAGACAGAGTCCTAACGTGGACAAGCAAGCAATCTGTTATGACAGAATCCTCTTCAGAACGATGAAGACAATCCCCAGCACGGTCGCGCGAGATCAGTGGGTTGCTCTAACAGTCAGATTCAGCTGACGAATGTTATTCCTCAAGCAGGAGCGCAGTTTATTTCTACGGTTGGCAAATTTCTGGTTTCACTGGTATTCAACCGTCTCGTACCGCGAATGTCTGAAGGCTCCGGGCTCTTCATCCAATCGGGTCCAAGTCGCTTGAATAGGGGCAGCTGTTGCACCCTAAAATTTGCTCAACCTTATTCCTTGGTTTATGTTTCATTATCATTAGCATTTGCATGTAGAATCATGTACATAGACTAACCATCTGCATAGCATAAGCATAGCAAGTCATTCAACAGGGGACCAATCATTGTTTTCATCTCTAGAGGCCTAGCAAGAGGTTATTATTCCAATTCAGTCATATTCAAGTCATCAGGAGAGAATTTGAAAGCAAAGAGTTCAGCAGATCAAGCCTTGAGTCCATCTCCTAGCTGAGGGTGTTTGAGGATCAACAAGAGGGTTATGAGCTATGAAATAAAGACATGGAGAGCATCTAGACATCTTGAGAGACTTACAAAGTCATTTGGAGAAGAAAACAAGTCATTGATGAAAGCACAAGAGCTATAGTTGAAGACAGTCAACTAGGGTTTCATCTGGGTCAACCCTAGGTCAACCCTAGGTCAATTGACTGACTTAAGAGGGCATTCAAGTCTATTGGAGAGATGTGGGGATCAACATTTGATATATGAAGAAGGATATGGAGATATGACAAGGAAAATTCAAGAGAAATCAAGGAGAAGAGGAGTTACTAAATTAGGGTTTCTCTGTAAAATCCCCTAGTTTAGGTCAAATTTCCAAGCAAGATAAGTCAAAATGCTAACTTCAAATGGCTTCTTGGCCAACATGAAACTTGTAGAGGATCTCAAGACCTTTAATTTGAGTGGTGGAAGACCTCAAGGAGATTTATAGAACTCAAGTTATGGTCCTTACAAGTTACAGGTCATTTGGGGTGTCTGAATTTTTGTCTGTGAAAGTGACTTGACTTCCAAGCTAGTTTTACCCCTCAAGGAGATTTCAAATGAATTCTTGGTCAACATAAGAGTTGTTCCTCATTGTCTTAGCTTTCTAGAATGGTATGGCATGCCTTCATATGATGTGGAGAACTCAACTTATGGTCTTGACAAGCAAAGGGTATTTTGGGCATTTGTGAATTACAGGTCATTTTAACCTATACCCAAAACTCATACAAGGAGGCCTCAAATGGAAAAACTTACAACATCAAACTTGCTCCAAATGGGATTTTAAGTCTAGAAAGAAGGTCACAAGTTATTGGAGAAGCTCATAGCATGGAGTTGCATGATAGGTCAAAATATGAACTAAAAAGGCTTATAAAGTGAATAATTTCAAGTTGGAAAATGGTTTGGGAGATTTACAAGTCCAAATGGAGACTTCCAATATATGATTTTGAATGGAAAAACAATTCTAAGAACAATGGTTCACCCACTTTTTTGAGTTTAGAAGGAAAAAATGAAGTTATCCATGGTTGCTTATCATTTAAGAAACATAATCAAAAATGAGCCAAAGTTTGAAAACAAGGGAATGTGCAAGATGGATCTAGAATGTTCATTTGGGGTCTATATATTCATGAAAGGAGAATTTGGCAAGGGTTGGCCTCATTTTGCACCAAGAATTCCACAAAATTTCTCACACTTTTTCATTGGAGTTTCATTACAATTCTCTCAAAACCTTCATCAACTTGCATCAAAATCAACTCAATCTGATTCCATCATCATCATAGATCATAATTGAAGCAAAGTTTTGGTGTGAATCATCCATTTTCGAGCACTTTTTTTCAAGAGCATCAAGATTGAAGTTGCAAGTGAATAGCATAATTCTGGCCAAATCTCATCCAAAGCTTGCATACAGAATCAAGTTCATCAAGGATTGATCAAGATCCAAGTCTCAAAAGCCTCAAATCATCAATCTCCATAGCTGTTTGCAAGATTTTGCACAAGGTAAGTTTTCATTCAAACAGCTCGATCTAGTTAGTTAGGCATGATTTTGTTAGTGTAGAATTGATCTAGGTGGTTAGGAGATTAAGTTAGATGAATTTGGAGAGATTTGGTGATGGTTAGTGACAGGTGTAATGAACTGTTTGTGTTCGAATCTCTTGGATGAGTGTGTTATAATTGCAACTTGATAGCATGTGTTGATCTCCATTAGGTGTAGTTTAATTTAGGTTAAGTTTGATTGAGATTGGTGATGATGCATATCAGTGCATTTCAATGGAGGCCGAGTGTGGATCCAATCGAATTTGTTGATGTGGTGAAATTCAAAGCGAATTGATGCCCTAAGCTTGTAGAGGGAGAGATTTGGAGCAGATTTCATGTTTATATCGTGTGGATTGGTTGCCTGTAGAGTGAGAACAGAGGGATGGAAAGTTGCTCGTGCATGAGGTTCATGGTGGCTGAAACCCTAATTCAGTTGGATTGAGGAAGAAGACGAAATCTGGATCGTCTATTTGGTGCAAGACCTTTGACCTGGATAGTGATCCTAAGGCTGAGATTTAAGCTGAGTTTTGGAGGGAGAAGCGCTGGCCAAAACGCACCGTTTCATTAATTGAAACGGGCGGGCCTGAGTTGGTTGTTGATATTTCCACCCCCTATTCTAAGCCCAACATGAATTTGAACGTGATTTCTACTCTATTCTCACCCCCCAGCGTGTGTGGAACTCTGAGTTGTTTCTGGGCCTTGCCAGAAGCGCTACCAACACCCCCCTGTTGTTGGCCCATTGTGATTTTGAACTGAGCGCGCCTACTATTCTAACCCCCCTCCCTCATTTTAATTCATTTTATTTCTTATTTCATTTTAATTTTTACTAATCTTTGAAAATTCATAAATAATTCATAAAAAATGCTTTTTAATTCATTCTTTTTACCATGTTTTCATTAAAATGTCTAGAATATTATAGGAAAATAAATTTTCATTTTTAGTTTTATTTCATATTTTTTTCATATTTTCTAAATAAATGTCATAATAAATAGATTCATTTCATGCATTATTTTTATGATTTTTGTTCTCTCACATGCTTTAATATTTTTTGATCATTCTTTTCATATTGTTTAGATGAGATGTTAAGCTTGTAGGAATATTTTAGTTCCCTTTTTTAGGAGTTAATTTTAGGTGATTAATAAGTGCTTGAATATCATGAACAAAACTAGGGTTTTTAGGTGACAACTTAGGAGTTTGATTTCATTTCCCTTAGGACTTAGGGTTTGAATAGATTAGTTATGGGACTATAGGGGCTATGGGTAGTTATTAGATCCCTTAGAAAAGTTAGGATTCCCCTACTGCTATTATTACTGTCTGTATATCTGTTGTTTGGTGTGGTGTGCCCTCTGGGGTTTATTGATTGTTTGTATGGATATTGGGTTTGTCTGGGGCCCTGGGGAAGCTGAAGATTGGTGGAGATGAAGCCATTGAAGAGTCAAATGCTGAAGATCAACTGTCAGAGTTGAGGAGGAGTTTCTTGCTAGCAGTTGCTGAGGAGACTAGGGTTTAGGAGCTAGGCAGAGCTCTAGGTTAGAATGATTATTTCTCAAACATGGATTGCCTTGTCTGCATCCATTCTTCTCTGTGATTCAGAGTCTCTCTAAGACACTCACCCCCTTCCTTTGGAAGGCTTGGTGATAGTGTCTATGAGATAGAACTCTTGAGAGAAAATGTCTCTTGTGTTAGAAGCAGTCTGTTCACCACCTTTGGTAGTCAGCTGACTGCTTAACACCCAATTCACTCTTGTGACTAATCCCTCATCCTGGAGGTTTGAGCTTGAAGAAAAGCCATTGCAGATGGAAGACTGATGATCAAAGCCCTTGCCTGAAGGCCATGAAGATGGAGATTGATGCTTGTTGAAGCTTGTGAATGATTGGAGATTGTTTGGAACCAGTTGTTGATTCAGAGCTGCTGATGCTGTTTATTTTTGCTGTATTTCATTTCTGATGTATTGATTGGTTTTCTGAACTGTATTGTTTGCTGTTTACCCTGTTGGGTTGAAAGTGAATCCTGTTCACTTTTGCCTATTGTTTTCTAGGTTCGAGGTTGAGTGGGACTCCCTTGCCTCGCTTGTACTGTTGCATCCATGCATTTTACTGCTTTACTGTATATATCTGTTATTGTTTCCGTTTCTGCCTATCCCTTAGGATCTCTGTTTTTCTCTGTACAAGAGAGGAGCATGATAGACACTAGGTCTTAACCCATGCATGATAACATTAGGTTAGTTTGTTTCCCTTTGCAACCGTAGGTTAGAGTTCTGTCTCTTTCTTTCTCAAAACAAACAGAAAAACACATAAAGATTTCAAACACAATAAAAGACACTTCTTTCGTAAAAGAATGTGAACTCATCAAAACGTCATTTTTGTCCCCTTGGACTGTTAATCAGAAAAACCTTTTTCAGAAGGAATAAAATCAACCAGGACAGACTTGTGTCGTACGTGGCCCGAACTACGTTTGCTCTGATCTTTCATGCTGTATGAAAGTACGTAGGCATAGGATACGACATCCTAGCGAGCAACCTTCCCCTCCTTTCCCGTAGGTAGGCGAACTACGTTGACTCTGATTTCTCGTTCCAAACGGGAATACGTAGGCATAAAGTGCGATACTTTGCCGAGTCATTTTTATTTCCATTTTATTTTCTTTTTAACCCTTGACCTATAGTTTAGATAGAATAACAATCCATACCCGAAAACAAGCGTGGATCCCGTCGAGTACGACGGACGTGAGGGGTGCTAATACCTTCCCCTTGCGTAACCGACTCCCGAATCCAGGTTTTGGTTGCGATGACCATTCCTTTCCCGTGTTGTGCGAGGTTTACTCTGAGCGTTTCCTTTCCCTCCCGTGGGATAAATAACGCACGGTGGCGACTCTTCTGTTCAGCCGGCGCCGATTTTCGCAGTAGCGACAAGGTTCCCTCATCAGGCTCAGAACATCATCATCATCGCCGTATACCCTCCTCGGCGGCGTTTGACTCGACCAAAGCCATGGTACCAATCCTGAAAGAAGAAGAAGAGAAGTTAACGTGTTCGAAACAGTTAATCCAGAAGCACAAGTCGAATTGGATACCCAGATACAGGACAAAACAAAATCTGTATCAGAAAGGAACCAAATCGTATCAGAAATAGATATCCAAACATATAGGTTCCCCAAATACAATCAAATCCACATCTGCAAAAATCCAATCAGGAAAGCCCAAATCGCATCTGCAAATCCAGAAAATACAAGTCAATACAGGATATCCACAAATCAAAAACGAACCCAGTTATCTAGATAAAGTCAAAGCGAATCCAATCAACATAAATCCGAAAATGGAAAGAATTTCAATCACAAGGATATATGTTCCAAAAATCCCAGATAAAATCAAATCAAATCCATCAAAATCAATGAGAAAATAACACAAATCAGATATGGTCCAAGCCCAAAAGAGAAATCAGAGAGATATAAAAAGGGACAATCTCACCATGGTGAAACCCTAACGGAAAAATCGCAAGCAAAACCCTAGGCGGCGCGAACAAGAAGAAACGGTCGAGACTCAGAGGAAATGAGGTCCTCATCATCGTCTTTGTAAGACAACAACGGCGGAGAACATCAAAGCAACAAAGCGAGCAAGATCGCGAACAAACCCCAGCGGTCGCGAAAGGGAGAGAGATCGAAACGAGGCAACCCGAGTGGAGAGGATTCACCGGCGCCGTTTAAAGTTCGACGAGCAAATACCTTTACCTTTGAAGCTCAGAACACCGTCATCATCGCCTCCCCTCGATACCGATTGCGAACGAAAAACGTAAGCAAAGAACATAGTGTTGTCACTTTTAACATGGTTCGGTTTGATTTCAGGATTTCCAACATGGTCAGAGAGAATCACAGCGAGAAAGATGGCGAGGAAGATGAAGGAACAAATGCGCCGCGAAGGGGACATTAGGGTTCTGAAACCCTAAACTTGCATTTTGTTTCTTATTACTCACCAACCGGGTTGGGTCCGGAGGTGATGACCGGCCCAACCCTTTTATTTTTATAAACTGTGTTTTTAAAAAATGTTTTATTTTATTCTGATTTTTATAATTAAAAACTGTTTTCAAAAACTTTTCTTTGTATAAATTTTGAATTTGTTTTTTTAAAAAAAATAAATAAAAACTAAAAAACTTTTCTTTATTATAAATAAAAAACCTCTTTTTTTTTCATATAATAAAAAACCCTTTTAAAAATAATAATAAAAATGTCTTTTTTTTAAAAAAAAAATAATAATAACATCAAATCTTTTTAATTTGTAGATAATTAAATTAAAACCATTTTTTCGAAAATTAAAATTAATCCCTTTTTTTTTATGTTAACATCTCTTCGCTTAATCAAATTTCTTTCTTTCAAGACAACAAAAATCTTCAATATTACACTTTTTCTCCTGACTCGTCCAATTACTGTCTAACTTTGTTTACTAACGGGTGTTCATCTTTTGCAGCTCATGGTCACTACTATTGCGGGGTGTTTTATTTTTTATCATTACTGTAACTGCTTCTCGGTTGTAATCTCGCGAATCCTAACAATCGCGTTTTAATTTCCGCCTTTAAATCTCTGCATGTATGGTTTTAATTTCTGTCATTATTCTCTGTTTGCACAATTCAATTATCTCACACATTCATCAATTATTCTGTCACATTACACACATCTGAAGGTTAGGTCTAGCTTTTGGTCGCCGCGCCAATAGTCCTCAACTTCAAACCCTTACAACCTCACAAACCCTAATTTTCACAAATGCCTCGCCGCAGGCAAGATTACAATTTTACCCCTAGCATTAGGTCAAAGAGCCGCCGCGCTCATTTTAGGGTTTCCCGCCGTGGAATCCCTAACCTAATTTAACCCTAATTACAACTTAACAATTCAACGTAGAGATTTGGAGTTTCCACACTCCGCGTAAGCGTGTCCCTAAGATACGTTTATTCCCCTTGAGACCTTGACCACAGTCAAGAAGTCTCTAACCTCCCTTTTGAGGGGAACTACGATTACTCTGATTCCACTCCCGTAAGGATACGTAGGCACAAGATGCGATGTCTTGCTGAGTAACTTAGAATTAACCCCTTAGGTCTCTTTTCTCACTTGTAATCCCTTTGTACGTATACCTTAAGCAAATAAATAAAGCAAATAGTAAACATCTGAACAAAAGGTTCCTGTAGAGTACTACAGAAGTTTAGGGTGCTAATACCTTCCCTAAATTTAACCAACCCCCGAACCCTAGATCTTTCCCCGCATTGTGTTTATGATGCAAAATAGGTTTTCCCTCTTTTGACCTTTTCCTTCGGATAAATCAAAGAGCGGTTGTGAATTGAATTGCGATTCAAACTCATTAATAGTTTGTGATCCTATTTCCACCGCAACAGCACTCGAGGAAAAAATGAGGAATTTCGAGAACCTGAACACTATGGGTGTCGACATGTCTAAATTGGGATTGATTGCTGATTTCAAGGTGCCTCCTAAATTCAAGGTACCCGACTTTGAGAAGTACAAGGGCACCACCTGCCCTCGTGTCCACTTAAGGTCATACTACCGAAAGATGTCCGCTCACTCTGAAGACGAGAAGTTGCTGATGCACTTCTTTCAGGATAGCTTGTCCAGGCCATCCTTGGAATGGTACATGAGTTTGGAACCTACCAGTGTGCGCACGTGGAAGGAACTTCCTGAGGCATTCGTGCACCATTATCAGTATAACAGTGACTTGGCTCCGAACCGAGTCCAACTACAGAACTTGTCACAGAGGAACAACGAGGGGTTCAAAGAATACGCCCAGCGGTGGCGTGAATTAGCAGCTAGAGTTCAGCCGCCGATGGTTGAACGGGAGCTTGTTGAAATGTTTGTAGCCACTCTCCCGGGGGTCTATTACGAGAAATTAGTCAGTGGTATGTCTGGAAGTTTCTCAGATCTCATCATTACTGGCGAGCACGTTGAAAATGGGATCAAGTTGGGGAAAATTCAAGGTGTTGATCTATCCTCAGCTAGAGGAGGAAAGAAACCATATGGTAGCAAAAGGCGTGAAGGAGAGACGAGCGTCGTGTCTAACGCTCGAAGGAAAGGAAAGGGCCCGCGCCAGCAGGTGGCTAGCATAACCATCGCTGCTTTCCAACAACCCTAGTCACAGCAACAGCAGCCGAATCAGCAAGGTTACAGAAAGTAGCAGAACAGGGCACCTCTGTCGAGCCGTCACCTTGAGACACCGCCCATGTCTTATGCTCAGTTGTTACAAACTCTGCTTCAGTTGCAGTTAGTCCAGAAGAGAACCCTGGCTCCCTTGACAGGGGCACCTCCGCAGGGTTACGACGCGAATGCAACATGTGAGTTTCACTCAGGGGCACCTGGCCACACGATAGAAAACTGCAAAGCCTTCAAGCACAAGGTGCAAGATATGGTGGATGCCAAGATCATCAATTTCTCAGATAATGTGCCGAATGTCACAAAGAACCCTATGCCGAATCATAGGGGAGGCGGGGTGAATGTCATTATTGAAGAAGGGAACTTAGATTTGTTGACTGATGTCAGGGATCTGAAGACACCGCTTAGCTTCGTTAAAGCCAAGCTGATGAAGAGAGGCTTCTTTCCGGGCTGTGGAGAACTATGTATGGGCTGTGCGACTCGTCCTGATGGATGTGAATAGTTGGTAGAGGGGATTCAGAGTGTGATGAACGAAGGAATCTTGCAGTTTAGCCAAAGGGCCGAATGTGGATCTGGAGAGGTAATGCTGAAGCAAGATGATGAGGTCGCCACCATCACCATCCCTATCCAGACGATAACCATTTCTGCACCCAGACCGCCCACCATTACCATCACAAAGGCTGGGCCGATTCCTTTTGAAAGCACCACCGTTGTCCCATGGCATTATGGGGCAGACGTTTACTATAATGGACAGAAATTGGAATTGGAACCATCTGGGCAGTCTGTGGGTAACCTAGTGGGAATTGGCGGAATCACGCGCAGCGGGAGAGTATTTTCTCCACCTGAGATTGTGGTGGACAAAGCATACAAAGCGGAGGAAACCGATAAGGGAAAGAGTAAAGTCGTTGAGGAAACCCCTCGTGGGGTAGAGAAGGACTTACTTGTAAAGGACGCTGAAAAGTTCATGAGGTTGATCAAGAAGAGCGACTACAAGATCGTGGATCACCTCCACCAAACACCCTCGAAAATTTCCATCCTGAATTTGTTGCTATGTTCGGAGTCACATCGCAACGCGCTATTAAAGGTTCTGAATACCACGTATGTACCTCAGGAAGTCTCGGTCAACTAGTTGGAAGGGGTGGTAGCCCACGTGAATGCTGGAAACGGGTTAGGGTTCACTAAAGCCTAAGGGAAGGAACCACAACAGTGCCCTGTGTAACGCCCCATATTGCTTTCAGGATTACCGACTAACCCCACAAACCAACACGGGTCTTTTCAGCATGCTTTGTCCTCAATCACACGCTTACTAGGAAACTTCCAAGAAGGTCACCCATCCCAGAATTGCTCCAAGTCAAGCACGCTTAACTGTGGAGTTCTTATGAACGGGCTACCGAAAAGAAGATGCATCTTGTTGGTATAGGTAGTACCAATTAATCCTTATAAGCCTTCATTCAACCATGCAGTCCCATACCTGCATAGCCTCAGGATCCCTCTCATTCGGATGTGAATTCGGTCGCCCACGGGTGTTACATGTAACCACCGTCCTCTTTCATCTCAGGTGTTACATGCCCACCAGCTTCCGCTTGGTTCGTCCCCGAACCACATCGTACTGGGAGAGGTATGGCTCTGATACCATTTGTAACGCCCCATATTGCTTTCAGGATTACCGACTAACCCCACAAACCAACACGGGTCTTTTCAGCATGCTTTGTCCTCAATCACACGCTTTCCAGGAAACTTCCCAGAAGGTCACCCATCCCAGAATTGCTCCAACTCAAGCACGTTTAACTGTGGAGTTCTTATGAACGGGTTACCGAAAAGAAGATGCATCTTGTTGGTATAGGTAGTACCAATTAATCCTTATAAGCCTTCATTCAACCATGCAGTCCCATACCTGCATAGCCTCAGGATCCCTCTCATTCGGATGTGAATTCGGTTTTCCCCTAGAAGCTGCTAGGAGTGTCTCATTGTCATGCCTTATGACACCGACAACCACTCCCTCGCCCACGGGTGTTACATGTAACCACCGTCCTCTTTCACCTCAGGTGTTACACCCTGCACATCTCGATAGAGTGTAGGGGAACGATTATGTCTCGTGTGTTGGTGGACACAGGGTCGTCGCTCAATGTTCTTCCGAAGAAGGCGTTGATGAAGTTAGATACTCGCAGATTGATTTGCACACCCAGTGATCTGGTTGTGAAGGCGTTCGATGGAACCAAGCGTCATGTCTTTGGAGAGGTAACGTTGCCAATCCAAGTCGGGCCGGAAACTTTCGACGCAGTCTTCTACATCATGGACATCTTGCCTGTCTACAGCTGTCTCTTAGGTCGGCCATGGATCCATTCTTCTGGTGCCGTGACTTCCATGCTGCACCAGAAACTCAACTATGTTGTCGGAGGCAGCATCGTGACTGTATGTGGCGAGGAAGACATAATGGTAAGCCATTTGTCGTCCTTCAAATACGTTGAGATGGATGGGGAAATCCACGAAACCTGTTGCGGTGGAAATAGGATCACAAACTATTAATGAGTTTGAATCGCGATTCAATTCACAACCGCTCTTTGATTTATCCGAAGGAAAAGGTCAAAAGAGGGAAAACCTATTTTGCATCGTAAACACAATGCGGGGGAAGATCTAGGGTTCGGGGGTTGGTTAAATTTAGGGAAGGTATTAGCACCCTAAACTTCTGTAGTACTCTACAGGAACCTTTTGTTCAAATGTTTACTATTTGCTTTATTTATTTGCTTAAGGTATATGTACAAAAGATTAAAAGTGAGAAAGGAGACCTAAGGGGTTAATTCTAAGTTTACTCGGCAAGACATCGCATCTTGTGCCTACGTATCCTTACGGGAGTGGAATCAGAGTAATCGTAGTTCCCCTCAAAAGGGAGGTTAGAGACTTCTTGACTGTGGTCAAGGTCTCACGGGGAATAAACATGTCTTAAGGACACGCTTACGTGGAGTGTAGAAACTCCAAATCTCTATGTTGAATTGTTAAGTTGTAATTAGGGTTAAATTAGGGATTCCACGGCGGGAAACCCTAAAATGAGCGCGGCGGCTCTTTGACCTAATGCTAGGGGGTAAAATTGTAATTTTGCCTGCGGCGAGGCACTTGTGAAAATTAGGGTTTGTAGTTTGTAGTTTTGAGGATTTGAAATTGAATGTGTGAAGTTTTACGGACTATTGGCGCGGCGGCCAAACAGTTAGACCTATCCTTCGGATGTGTGTAGTGTGGCAGGATAACTGATGAATATGGGGGAACTTGAATTATGCAAACAGAAAATAATGACCTAATTTAACTATGCAAGCAGAAATTTAAAGAGCAGGAATTAAAACGCGATTATTAGAGTTCGCGAGGTTACATGAGAGAAACATATACAATATGATAATGAAATAAGATGAAATAAGTAATGGTAAATGTAATGAGCTGCAAAATGAACAAACGACATCAGTGGGCAGAGTTAGGCGGCAATCAAATTAATTACGAAACAATAAAGAAAAAGATGCAAATTTGAGATTTTTATTATTGCTTTACTTAAAAAATCTTAAATAATTTAATGTTAGCTTGCAAAAAAAGGTTTAATTTAAAAATGTTTTACTCTTTTTTTTAAAAAAGTTTTATTTTTTAATATTTTTAAGAAAAGTTTTCTGATTTTGTTTTAAAAAAGGAGTTTTGTTTATTTTTAATATTTACATAAAAATGTTTTTTATTTATTTTTAAAAACAGTTTTTATTTTGAATTATAAAATAAAATGTTAAGAAACAATTTTAAAAAACATAAAAACAAATTAAAAAAACAACAAAATAATAAAAAAATAAAATAAAAGGGGGTTGGGCCGGTCATCACCCCGGACCCAACCCGGTTGGTGGTTAAACTAAGAAACATTTAGGGTTCTGGGAACCCTAATGTTATCGCGGCGCCGTTTACATCTTCTTCTCCTCTCTCGTCTTTCTTCTTCCTCGCGACTCTCTCGATGCTCTTCATTCTCCTCCACAACCTGAAATCAAACACAAATAGGGTGAGGAAAATATCTCATAGCTCACTTTTATGGTGAAACGGCCGGTGATGTGCAGAACTGAGGCTCAGAGTTGATTGCCCGCCGTTTGTAGTGAACGGCGAAGGCGATCTCCTCGTCGGTGCTTCGCTCGTGGTTTTATGATGTTTGTTCGTCGATGAACGGAGACGATGATGAGGGTGTTAGTCCCTCTGAGTCTCGGTCGCCTCCTTCTTGCGCCGCCTAGGGTTTGTTCGCGATTTCGTTAGGGTGTTCGCTTGCGATCTCTGTTAGGGTTTCTGCGATCCTTCCTCCTCTTCTCTGAGGTGAGATCGTTCCTTTATACTTCTCTTTTTGGGCCTTTAATCCGTGATGGATTTGCGTTATTCTTTCACTTTCATGCGATTTGATTTTACCTGGATTTGATTTTGTCTGATTTGTTTGTTCTTTCAGATACTGATTGGATTCCAATGGGATACTTTCTGATACGAATTGGATTTATCTGATACTGATTGAATCCTGTTTCCTCTTTTAGGATTTGATTGGTCTTTCTGATTTCCAGCTGATATGATTCTTCTGATTTGATTCGGAGCTTTCTATTTTCAGAACTCTGTGATTGAATATTACATGACCCTATTCGATTTGTTTAATAATCTGAACTGATTTGTTTTGACCTGTTTTGGGACCAAACCTAATTGGATATCTTTTCTTGAAACTGATTTGGATTCTTTCCTTCTCGAACAGGGGTTTTGATTTGGGCTATGGCAATCTGTTTGATAAACCGTATTGGATTTGTTTTTGGTTTCACAGATGTGTATTGTTGTTTAACTGGTTTCCAATTGTCTCTTCTGATGAAGGTTTCTGGTTTCATGGCAGATTACGGATTCTTCTCCTCTTCTTCTTTCAGAGAGGGCTGACACTACGGCTTTGGTCGAGTCAGAATTGTCGGGAAAGGTATACGGCAATGATGACATCGTTCTGAGCCTTCGAGGGATGTTCTTCGATGATGTCGCGGTTGCCTTCTGCTGGTTGGTTTCGACGCTCGGTTGTGACTGTGAGCTGGGCCATGATGCTGATTAACTGAGCCGTGGTGACCGATATGAACTGTTATGGTTTTGTGCACTTGTTTATCTTATGAACTGATATGTTTATGTTAGCTTATTCTTGTTCGTTCTGGTACAATTCATGCCATGATTTTGTGCTGCGGCGTATTCTGAACTGATATGACTTTTCTGTGCAGTTTTGGCAGGTTGATTGAATTGGTGATGATGATTTGGGCTATGATGTTGATGTACTGAGCCATGTGTTTGGTAATTTGTTTTTCCAATGTGCCTGCTCTTCTGCCTTTTTTTTGTAATGATGTTTGAGTCGAGGGCTGGTATAGCTTCGAATATTGTTTTCCATTATCTTCAGGCAGTTCTCGGTTGGATGTCCTGGTTTGGATTTGGTATGCTTCAACCATCTGTTATGCTAGAACTTGATTCTTGACACTTTACCGAATTGCACCATATCTCTGGTTTTTTCTGCTGAACCTGTTTCTTGCATTAATTGCTGCTACACTTTTCTTTGGATCCTGTTGGGAATTTTCTGTTATGACAGATTTGTAGGATATTTCTTCTGGCTCTTTGCGCATGAACTTGCCTTCTGATACATTGTTTTGATGCAGTTCAGTTTGTATTTGGCGTTCTGTTTGGACTGATGATGTTTGTGGCTTTTCAGGTGTTGGAAATTTCGAAACCAAAGCGACTCAGACCTGCCGGCATCCGGGTCTGAGTCCAAACTTGCCTATGTTGCCTTATTCTCGTATCAGTTTGGAAATTCAATCGCGGCAAAACGAATCAGTCCCACTTCTTTTATTATTTCTATCTCTCGGATGTCCCGTAACGATAAGAACAGGTGTTACCTGATCTGACGCCCACGGCGCGGATCGGTAACGGGGGGTAGGACGCAGCTTCGGTTGTGCCACTCCCGGCACTCGATGATGACACTGTTCTGAGAGTGTCAAAAACAACTCCTAACATTTTTTCTATACTGTTTGTTCTGTTTTGATGTGCAGGTGAATTGGAGATTCTGCGGAGAAGCTCAAGGACATCACGAAGACACTTAGAAGTTCTAGGACTTAGGATTTAGGATATGCCATCTTTACTTCTCTGTAACTTGTAATAAAAAAAATATTATGAAATAATTCAATAATACATTCTTTATCCAAATTATTTCCCTTTTGTAAATCATGCTGAAATATTATTCAAACTCTATCCAAATGCTCGTTACGAATAATAATAAAATATTATGAATGAACTTCATATATTTATTAAAATCATTTTCCTATTTCCTTTTCATGATTTAATTTGCCAACATCTCAACATCCGATTAAATCTTATCAGACAAATATCCTTGAATTAATTCGATCCAAATCTTAATAACTTCAACACGAATAAACTCCATCAATCAGTAGAAGTCTTCACTGTTGTCCCTCTAAAGATGAACTGGAAGATAGAAGAAATGATTTTTTTTGTTAAACCCTGTTCCACAGATCAGATTTTCCAAACCAAGTTGATATCAAACCCACGTAAATAAATGCCTCAGGAGTAAAACCTCATTAGGCCCCAAAATTACGGATTATGCTTCAAAATGACCAAAACGCCCCTGGGGTATTTCCTGCAAAACGAAACCTTCAGGACTTGTTAGTGGTTAGCAAAAGCATATATGAGATGCTAAATGACTGACTAAATATAAGGGTAAAATTTGGGGTATTACAGTTGCCCCTATTTAAATAGCTACACCAGACGATTTGAGTGACGGAGACTCGAGGAATCGTGGTGGAGAGATTTAAATATAGATAACCGAAAATTTTGCCCTTATATGCGACGATATGCAATGCTATGGACAAAGCGAGGACAGCTTAATGCAGATGATGCCATGAATATGATATGATGCGTATGCTGGAATGATGAATGCGAAAATGCTGACAAATACTAAGACACAGGGACAGACGCTACGAGAAGAACACACTGGGGAAAACGACGCGCTGAGACACAGTACAACACTGGGGGATTCTAAAAATGATGGTCAACTGGTGCGAACATGACCAATGGTCATTTTGGTAACGAGATTCTCAAATGGAGATGACACCTGTGAGACGGCCTCCACTGGGGAATCTAAAAATAAAACTGGATCACGTATGATTGCAAGATCGATTACAGAATGCTGGAGCATTGAGCAAAGAATAACATCCAAGCTTCTGTAAACTATCTCTCGTGACACGATCAAACGGACTTTTTGGGAATCCGTAGCAAATATACAGGGTAAAGACCGGCTGTATGCCAAAATAAATGGACTTTGATGGGAAATGCCCTGATAAGCTTCTCGCGAGAGAACTGTCACTTATCGTTGGAAGGGACTTACGTGCCAAAATGGATAAGCACTCAAATAAAGAGGCTGCCGCTTATCTGATAAATAAATCTTCTCGCATTTAAGGTCGGTGCCTGGAATACGATTCTGATTCTTCTCTTACTGAAGGATAAATAAACTTCTTCATGCTTCAAGATCGTGCTCTCCTGAACATGAAAAGGGTAAACTGAACTTCCTCATACTTCAGAATCGTGCTCTCCTGACTATGATTCGGCTCTTTCGGATAAATGAAATTCAGAATCGTGCTCTCCTGAATATGAAAAGGGCTGACTGAACTTCCTCATACTTCAGAATCGTGCTCTCCTGAATGTGATTCGGCTCTTTCTTGTAAATGAAATTCTTCATACATCAGAATCGTGCTCTCTTGAATATGAAAAGGGCTAATTGAACTTCCTCATAATTCAGAATCGTGCTCTCCTGAATATGATTCGGCTCTTGAAATTTCTTCATACTTCAGAATCGTGCTCTCCTGAATATGAAAAGGGCTAACTGAACATCCTCATACTTCAGAATCGTGCTCTCCTGAATATGATTCGGCTCAAACCTCCCCGTATTTCAAGACCGTGCTCTCCTGAATACGATTTGGTTTCTTCTTTTACTAAAGGATAAATGAACTTCTTCATAATTCAGAATCGTGCTCTCCTGAATATGATTCGGCTCTTGAAATTTCTTCATACTTCAGAATCGTGCTCTCCTGAATATGAAAAGGGCTAACTGAACATCCTCATACTTCAGAATCGTGCTCTCCTGAATATGATTCGGCTCAAACCTCCCCGTATTTCAAGATCGTGCTCTCTTGAATACGATTTGGTTCATAACCCCCTATACTTCAAGACGACATGTAAATGGAAGCCCAACTGCTCCATGGAGATGGCCATTTACTGCGAGTCATAACGAAGATAGGATCGGCTCCTTAGGTGAGAAATGTTGTATATCGGTGCTGTAAGATGTAGGATTGTAATAATAAATTATCCAGGCATGAACTGGCATGTATCTGTAACGGATTGTAGTTGATTTTCTTGAAAGATAGTGCAAAATAAATGCACGTCCGGTTGGGATTGACGACCGACAAGACTGAGATTCAATCTAGGATCGAGCTAGAAAGAAGACTGGTAATCAAGACTCCATCGAGGGAGTGAACCCGAAGGGTAGATATCTTATCCTGGCGAGGAAAGATAGCTGAAGTAACCGTCATCCACGAGGATCGAGCTCTGTGGGGAAACTGGAAACACCTATGTATTTTATGCTTAGGGTTGACAATCTATTTGAAGAGAATGGACAAACCCCAGTTACTCGACGGTAACAATCAATGATGGCGAGACACAATGAACCTGTGAATGCTAATGCATATGTGAATGTATGTTAATATGAATGTATGTTAACGTCTATGTATGTAAATATGCAGGGTGTTATGAAATGAGTATGTAATGAATATGTAATGAATATGTAATGAAATAGGCATGTGATGCTTATGCCCTTGCGTATGCTGACGAAACAGACTAGAGACGGGACGAGAGATGAAATAAACATTTCGACGGAAATACCCTGCGTTCTCTGCGACCAATACGTCAATCATGGGAGGGAATGGTAGGACCAAATCTGGTTTCAAAATTCTGAATTCTCCGGGGAGAAAGTAAATTGCTTAGGTGCACAATATCACGTCTTCTCATGGGGAGAGGAAAACCTGAAGGACACTTTCGAGTTACCCAAGAAAAGGTTGTCAGCTTATAGTCTCGCTGGGGACTGTGTTAGAGCAATGATTTGAAAGTGTTCCTGCAATAATGATATTTTCGGGGAGTGAAGAGATCCTTCCGAAATTTCCACTAGTCAAAGTAATTTCTTATATTTCAATTTCGTTTTTTTTTTTTGAAGAACAGTTTTGAAAAATCTACAATGCACCTTTCATTTTCAAATTTTAAGAATAAACGCATTTTGCATAACAATAGAAAACAAAGAGCAATGCACCAAGGAATGTAAGTAACAAAATGGTATCTTTTATTAAAGGGTGGCAGCTCGCTGAAGGCATAGCTCCACAGATGATTATGTTTTGAAATTGGCAACATGGGAAAAGGTTACATTGAATCCAACGGCACATACTGACACTAATAACTAAGATTAATCCAGAATCCTGCTTTGGGCAAGGATGAAAGAACTGAAACATGGTTCTCATGCGGAAAGTGTGTTCGCGATGATCAGTGTCCTCTGATGCAATGAAATGCCTTTGTCCCTAACTTTTGCCTGGACCGCCCTCTCGGGTTTTCAATCCACCGGGACGCTCCTTTTTGCCTAAGTCGCCCTTTCGGGTTTTCAACTTAGCGAGATTTTTATTATTATTTCTTTTTTCAACCCTTACTTTTTCCTAAGTCGCCTTTTGCAGGTTTTCGACTTAGCGGGTTTTTAGGCATAATATTTTCGGACTGCATCAGAATTCACGGGATGTGCTAGTTCTTCACCGTCCATCGTTGTAAGTATCAGAGACCCTCCGGAGAAAACGGTCTTTACAACGAATGGGCCTTCATAATTGGGCATCCACTTTCCACGCATATCTTTATGCACTAGCAAGATCCTTTTGAGTACGAGCTCTCCTTGACGGAACTCACGGATACGAATCTTCTTATCAAACGCTCTTTTCATCCGTTTCTGATATAATTGCCCATGGCACATGGCTGTCAAGCGCTTCTCGTCAATGAGATTTAACTGATCCAATCTGTCTTGAACCCACTCAGCTTCCTCAAGTTCAGCTTCCATCAATACCCTTAAAGAAGGTATCTCTACTTCGATGGGGAGCACGGCGTCCATTCCATACACCAATGAGAAAGGTGTTGCCCCTGTCGAAGTTCTCACTAAAGTTCTGTATCCATGCAAAGCAAACGGTAACATCTCATGCCAATCTTTGTAAGTCACAACCATCTTTTGCAGGATCTTCTTGATATTCTTATTCGCAGCTTCAACGGCCCCATTCATCTTAGGACGGTACGGAGAAGAATTGTGGTGAGTGATCTTGAAACTATCACACAGCTCTTTCATAGTCTTGTTATTCAGATTGGTGCCATTGTCAGTTATTATCCGGCTTGGGATTCCATAACGGCAGATGATTTCTTTCCTGATGAATCGGGCAACCACTTGCTTGGTCACGTTGGTGTAGGAGGCAGCCTCTACCCACTTGGTGAAATAATCAATAGCAACAAGGATAAAGCGATGACCATTAGAAGCCTTCGGCTCGATTGCCCCAATCATGTCAATGCCCCACATAGAGAACGGCCATGGTGAAGACAAAACATTCAACGGTGATGGAGGTACATGCATTTTATCAGCATAAATTTGGCACTTATGGCATTTTCTAGCGTATTGGATGCAGTCAGTTTCCATGGTTAACCAATAATACCCAGCCATTAACATCTTCTTGGACATAGCATAACCATTGGCATGAGTTCCGAAGGTCCCCTCATGAATTTCCTGCAGTAACATGTCCGCTTCCCGTTTATCAACACATCTGAGCAGAACCATGTCGTGATTTCTCTTGTATAGCACACCATTACTGATAAAGAATTTGGACGCCAGTCTTCTCAATGTCTTCTTGTCCAGACCAGTAGCACCATCGGGATACTCTTGCTTGACGAGATAGTTCTTGATATCATGAAACCAAGGCTTTTCATCCACCTCAACTTCTTCGACCACCTGACAATAAGCGGGCTCAACTTTGCGCTCAATATGGATAAGAGGTGCTTCATTAACGAATTTAACTTTCCACATGGATGCTAACATGGCTAAAGCATCAGCAACGTGATTCTCGGATCTAGGAACATGCTCGAACTCTATCTCGTCGAAATACTTGATCAGCTCAACAATGTAGTCCTTATAAGGGATTAACTTCTCATTCTTCGTTTCCCATTTGCCTTGTACCTGGTAAATAACCAAGGCTGAGTCACCACTTACTTTAAGAAGTTTGATTCGGAGGTGAATTGCTGCTTCGAGGCCAAGAATACATGCTTCATATTCTGCGACGTTATTAGTACACTCAAAGTCCAACCTTGCTGTAAATGGAGTGAATCCACCCTTTGGGTTCATCAAAACGGCGCCTATACCATGCCCATTGAAATTCGAGGAACCATCAAACATCATCCTCCAACAAAGACCGGGTTCTGGACCTTCGCTCGGATCTGGATCTTCACAATCTCTTTTAATCAACAAAATATCCTCATCAGGAAAATCAAACTTAAGAGGTTCATAATCTTCAACTGGCTGGTCTGCAAGATAATCAGATAAAATACTGCCCTTAATCGCCTTCTGGGGTACATACTGGATGTCATATTCGGATAACAACATCTGCCAACGGGCTAGCCTCCCGGTTTGAGCAGGTTTTTCAAAAATATACTTGATCGGATCCATTTTAGAAATCAACAATGTTTTCTCCAATGGTGAGTATCTGTTTTCGCAATCGGTAAACTTTTTGCTCAGGTAATAAATCGCATGTTCCTTTTTCCCAGTCTCATCATGTTGTCCAAGCACACAACCCATAGACTTCTCAAGAACAGTAAGGTACATAAACAACGGTCTTCCAGGCACGGGAGGAATCAAAATAGGGGGGTCTTGCAAATAACTCTTAATCTTCTCAAACGCCTTCTGACAATCGGGGTTCCACTCAACCGTCTGCCCCTTACAAAGTAACTTGAATATCGGCTCACAAGTAGCGGTCATGTTGGAGATAAACCTGGAAATATAATTCAAACGTCCCAGAAAACCTCTAACTTGCGTCTCGGTGTGCGGAGCTGGCATATCTTGAATGGCTCGGACTTTGTCAGGATCCACCTCAATCCCTCGCTGGCTAACAATGAAACCAAGCAATTTTCCAGATCTGACACCGAAGGTACATTTAGCAGGATTCAATTTCAACTGATATTTCCTGAGTCGTTCAAACAGCTTCACCAAATGGTCTAGATGCTCCTCTTCACTCTGAGACTTGGCTATCATATCGTCCACATACACCTCGATCTCCTTGTGCATCATATCATGAAAAAGAGTGGTCATAGCGCGTTGGTAAGTTGCCCCCGCGTTCTTCAAACCGAAGGGCATGACTTTGTAGCAGAAGGTCCCCCAAGGAGTAATGAAAGTAGTCTTCTCTCGATCATCGGGATCCATTTTGATCTGATTATAGCCGGAGAAACCATCCATAAATGAAAACAACGCAAAACTGGCTGTATTGTCTACAAGTGTATCAATATGTGGCAGAGGGAAGTCGTCTTTCGGACTTGCTTTGTTCAGATCCCTGTAATCCACACACATCCTAACTTTACCGTCCTTCTTGGGCACTGGCACAATATTGGCAACCCAATCTGGATATTTTGCAACTGCCAAGAAACCTGCATCCAACTGTTTTTTAACCTCATCTCGAATTTTCAAAGCCATGTCGGGTCTCGTTCTTCGAAGCTTTTGTTTGATAGGCGGACAATCCGGCTTAAGTGGCAACTTGTGAACAACAATATCCGTGTCTAGGCCCGACATATCTTGATACGACCACGCAAATACATCAATATATTCTTTTAACAACTCAATCAACCTCGGCTTAACCTCTGTCCCAAGCATCGCACCAATCTTGACCTCTTTCTTGTTCTCATCTGTACCAAGATTAATTAAGTCCACCTGCTCTTTATACGGTTGAAGCTCTGTGTACTCGTACTCAATCAATCTTGTCAGTTCAGCGGGTACTTCAAAATCTTCTTCACCCTCGTCCTCAGCTTGATTGATGGGTGCATCCCAGTCAGGAGTGTCAGTAAAGTCATTGGATCCAACAAGGTTTACGATGTCTCTGCATGACGGAAGGCTTACTTAATTAAAATGCTCAAAGATATGTAAGATAAGAAATGAAATGCTGTTTTTTTGTTTTATTTTTTGAAAAAAAGGTTGCCAATTTCATTTTTAAAGGTGAAAACGAAAAACGCAAATGAACCAAAGTGGAATTGAACAAAATGCCTTTATTAATATCCTCTTAGAAATGAAAAGTGGCCCAACAAAAACGACCCTATAGCCTTGGACAGAGCTACGGATTTTTATTTGAAAATGTAAATGAAACTTTAAAAAAATTACTTTGACAAGGGAAAAATAACAGGGATCTCTACGGCCTCCCAGTTGTTCAAAACTGCATCACCCTTAAACACCAGGTTGCTCAGCTCTTCATTTTCCTCACAGTCACTGATGGCATTGACTTGGAAACCTCCGCTGACAAATACCTCTTGGATAACCTTCGGACGCCCTTCGACAGTTGTGGCAGCTCCATTCTGAGTTGGTTTGTAACCCAACCCAAAGCGATCAGTCTTGGTCTTGACATCAATTACCTCTCCCCAACCTTCAGGAATGCCCCTGTCAATTGTTGATTTGGTACTCTCCAGAGATGCAAAAGATGGATTACCCTGACCCACTGTCTCTTCGACTTCTAGCAGAACAACATTGGCGATCTCAAGTGCTTGAAAGGAGATTTCCAAAGCATTCTCATCGGCCTCGATGTAACGGAAAGAAGACAGGTTACTGACCATCAGATCCTCCTCACCGTGTATAATAACCAACTTTCCATCGATCACGAACTTCATCTTTTGATGTAACGTTGAGGTTACTGCCCCAGCGGCATGAATCCACGGCCTTCCAAGTAAGCAGCTGTAATTGGGATTAATGTCCATGACTTGAAACGTGATATCAAAAACTTGCGGACCAATTAGGATAGGAAGCTCAACCTCCCCCATTACCGACCGGCGAGAACCATCGAAAGCCTTGACTATCAAAGGAGTAGGTTTCAACACAGTCTCTTTGAAAACCAACTTATCGAGAACCCTCTTGGGTATAACATTCAGAGAAGAGCCGGTGTCTACTAGTACTCTCGCTAAATTGTCCTCCTGACATTTCACCGATATATGTAAAGCACGATTATGATTCGGACCCTCCTTTGGTAACTCTTCATTGCTGAAACTAAGGGTGTTACAGGCGGTCAAATTGGCAATCACACTATCAAACCGACTGGTGCTGATATCTTGATCCACATGTGCTTGAGTCAAAACTTTCTGCAAGGCCATCCTATGAGCGGGTGAACTCATCAACAGAGATAAAATCGAAATCTTGGAAGGAGTTTGATGAAGTTGATCGATAACTTTATAGTCACTTTTCTTGATGATCCTCAAAAACTCAGCATCTTCATCATTCGTAACGGCTCCCTTACCTTTGTCTTTGACGGCCACTGGGATATTAGTGGTTTCCTTAGGTGGAACCTCATTGGAACGGGGAGTATACACACGGCCACTGCGAGTCATCCTGCTTGCCTCTGCGATATTGGTCACAGTGTCCTTAACCTCTTCCTTTGGAATAACCTTCCCAGACTCCTTGTCAATCATCGTCACGTCGTATTTCCAAGGCACAGCTTTAGGATCACTGAAAGGAAACGGACTTGGTCTTCGAATAACTATTGGCCTATGCTGATTCACCTCAGGGATAGACGACTTTGGTATATCGAACACGAGATTGGCAGAACCTGCCCCTGATAGATTAAACACTGGTACCTTTCCCTTTGATCCAGGCTGATGGAAAACTGGCTCAACCACAGTGACCTCATCCTTCTTGGGTTGGCTTGTCACCTGTAAAACACCCTCATTAATCAACCTCTGAACATCATTCTGAACCAACACACAACCCTTAATACTGGCTTCACAACTTACGCATGCAACGTGGGAAGTATCTACCAGACCAGCTTCAAACAGTTTCGAATGGAACATCTTGAGAGGAGTCTTAATCTGTACAACGTCAAGGACATAACCTTCCTCCGAATCGGCACTAATGGCATTGACACTCTCATGGTTAGGAAAAGGGTTCTTCTTAACATTCGGTTGAGGATCTTCAAATGACAAAATCTTCTTTTCCAATAAATCCCTGACAAGATTTTTGAGAGCATAACAATTCTCCAGATCATGACCAGGTGCACCCTCATGAAATAAACAATGAGCGGCGGCGTTGTAATTGGCGGGTAGAGGATTAGGAGGCGGACCCAAAGCCCGAGTAGTGATTAGGCCTTGCTTGACCAAAGAGGGATACAACTCGGTGAAAGTCATCGGAATCGGCGGACAAGGCTTATACGTTCTTCTGTTCGGAACATTCTGGCGAGGAGCCGGACTCTTTGGCTGTTGAGGAGCAGGAGCGTTGGGCGCCTGTAGGTAGTTGATAGGAGGCGGATAAACAGGAGGTTGTTGCATAGGTTGATACATAGGAACCTGTTGATTGAAAGAAGGTGTAACAGCTGCCACATAGGGTTGTTGAGCATATTGGATCGGGTACCCTTGAGGTTGAGCATAACCTTGCGGATATCGATAAAATGGGTCTCTTAGTCTACCAGAGGATATAGCATTAGTCTCGCCCTCTTTCTTCTTCTGGGAGCTATACGGAGGTTTCTTCGGCTGATCCTTAGAAGCACCATGATTACTCGTCATTTTACCACTTTTCATACCCAATTCAATCTTGACACCCACAGCAACGATGTCAGAGAAATTTGAAGTCACACTACCCACCATTCTCTCGTAAAATTCTGGACGAACCGTGTCGACAAACCAATCAGCTAACTCTTTCTCGGTCAAAGGAGGTTCTACCTGCGAAGCAATCTCTCTCCACCTTTGAGCGTACTCTTTGAATGACTCAGAATTCTTTTGTGACATACTCAACAACTGTCTTCTGTCAGGAGCCAGATCCATATTGTACTTGTAGTCTTTGATGAAAGCGTCAGATAAATCCTGGAAACTCTTAACGCGAGACTGGTCCAAAGTTAAATACCACTTAGAAGAAGCACCCTTCAAACTATCTTGGAAGCAATGAATCATCAGTTTATCATTCTCAACATGGGCAGCCATTTTGCGATAATACATGATCAGATGACTCTTAGGACAGGTGGCACCTTCATACCGATCGAAGTTTGGAGTTTTGAACTTCGGGGGAATAACCAAACCTGAGACCAAACAAACATCCCTTGCAGCAGACCCAAAAATTTGATCACCCTCTACTTTTTTCAAACTCTGGACGTTGGTGTCTACTTCCTCACGAAGCTTGTCATGTTTCTCATAAACTTCCACATTCTCATCAAGATTATCAAAGACTGTTTCATTGAAATACGGTTGCGCACGGGTGTGTACAACAGGTGGTGCAAAGATAGGATCCCCCCTAGGAACTTCAGAAAATAAAGGCACGGCTTGCTGAACAGGCTGATTAATCGGAACCGTGGCTTGAGGAGGCACAAACCCGGGAGCAAGACCATAAGGTGGGTCCCTTGCTACTGTCACAGTTGGTGGAGGGTCCATAGTAACGCCGGTAATCTCGGAAACAACAGTGGGCTGGGTATCCATCTTAGCATTCATGACATGTAACAATTCCATCATACGCCCCATACCCCCTCGAAGGTCTTCAAGTTCATTGCTAAGGCGATCAATCTCTTTTGCCTGATCCTCCATTCTTTTCCGAGTTTGAGCTCTGGTGTTGTACTGGTGCCGAGAACTCAGGGTGACGAAACTGGAAGGCGAGAGAACCGAACATGAGAAAACGGAAGACACATGCAATGCAAGAAAGTATATGATGCGGTGATGCGAATGCAAATGAAGATTTCATGGAATTCAAACATTTACGAATGTCGTGGGGTACCAAGGAAATCTTTTTCTTGTTTTTTCATTTTTTTTTTTTTTTTGGTATCCCGCGATATCCATAAATGATATTTGAACTCCATGAAATACAATGCAATGAGATGCTTTATGGATGCAATGCATGAAAACACACAAAGTCCTAGGTTAAAGGAACGTGAGCGGAGTCAAGGTCTACCCATCCCAAAAGGAGTGTACTATAGGTTAGTTGTACCTGCCGAACAAGGTTCTAAAAAGTTCCCAAAGTCATCAGCCCATCTTTCGGATATTATCAACCTTCCGATTGACTCGGGGGCTAATAATATTCTCAAGAGAACCTCTTTTGAGTGTAGTATCGCGTAGCAGCCGTTGTAGGATTACTCCCACATAGCTCCCGCACTACGTCCTAAATAAGGCCAAGGTGGTGTTAAGGTACTACGGTTCCCAATATCACAGACTCCAATCGACCATGGAAAAAGTTTTCACGATTACTCGTTCAACCGAACCATTTTCGAAAGGGTCTCAACTGAGCGGTGATTCTCGAGTCAGCTTGGTCGGGATTCACTCCCTATAAGCCTCATCGAATATATCCCCATCCTATAATAATGTCACTAGTCCGGGCGTAGGACTTATCTCACAACACAAGGAGCAATCCCACCATCAAAGCACAAATATATACATGTAAGTGAATAATAACACAGATAGTAATAAATATGAACAAGTTAGGGATAACCCTCAAAAATTTAAGACACTCCCCAGTGAAGTCGCCATTTTCTGTTGCGGTGGAAATAGGATCACAAACTATTAATGAGTTTGAATCGCGATTCAATTCACAACCGCTCTTTGATTTATCCGAAGGAAAAGGTCAAAAGAGGGAAAACCTATTTTGCATCGTAAACACAATGCGGGGGAAGATCTAGGGTTCGGGGGTTGGTTAAATTTAGGGAAGGTATTAGCACCCTAAACTTCTGTAGTACTCTACAGGAACCTTTTGTTCAAATGTTTACTATTTGCTTTATTTATTTGCTTAAGGTATATGTACAAAAGATTAAAAGTGAGAAAGGAGACCTAAGGGGTTAATTCTAAGTTTACTCGGCAAGACATCGCATCTTGTGCCTACGTATCCTTACGGGAGTGGAATCAGAGTAATCGTAGTTCCCCTCAAAAGGGAGGTTAGAGACTTCTTGACTGTGGTCAAGGTCTCACGGGGAATAAACATGTCTTAAGGACACGCTTACGTGGAGTGTAGAAACTCCAAATCTCTATGTTGAATTGTTAAGTTGTAATTAGGGTTAAATTAGGGATTCCACGGCGGGAAACCCTAAAATGAGCGCGGCGGCTCTTTGACCTAATGCTAGGGGGTAAAATTGTAATTTTGCCTGCGGCGAGGCACTTGTGAAAATTAGGGTTTGTAGTTTGTAGTTTTGAGGATTTGAAATTGAATGTGTGAAGTTTTACGGACTATTGGCGCGGCGGCCAAACAGTTAGACCTATCCTTCGGATGTGTGTAGTGTGGCAGGATAACTGATGAATATGGGGGAACTTGAATTATGCAAACAGAAAATAATGACCTAATTTAACTATGCAAGCAGAAATTTAAAGAGCAGGAATTAAAACGCGATTATTAGAGTTCGCGAGGTTACATGAGAGAAACATATACAATATGATAATGAAATAAGATGAAATAAGTAATGGTAAATGTAATGAGCTGCAAAATGAACAAACGACATCAGTGGGCAGAGTTAGGCGGCAATCAAATTAATTACGAAACAATAAAGAAAAAGATGCAAATTTGAGATTTTTATTATTGCTTTACTTAAAAAATCTTAAATAATTTAATGTTAGCTTGCAAAAAAAGGTTTAATTTAAAAATGTTTTACTCTTTTTTTTTAAAAAGTTTTATTTTTTAATATTTTTAAGAAAAGTTTTCTGATTTTGTTTTAAAAAAGGAGTTTTGTTTATTTTTAATATTTACATAAAAATGTTTTTTATTTATTTTTAAAAACAGTTTTTATTTTGAATTATAAAATAAAATGTTAAGAAACAATTTTAAAAAACATAAAAACAAATTAAAAAAACAACAAAATAATAAAAAAAAAATAAAGGGGGGTTGGGCCGGTCATCACCCCGGACCCAACCCGGTTGGTGGTTAAACTAAGAAACATTTAGGGTTCTGGGAACCCTAATGTTATCGCGGCGCCGTTTACATCTTCTTCTCCTCTCTCGTCTTTCTTCTTCCTCGCGACTCTCTCGATGCTCTTCATTCTCCTCCACAACCTGAAATCAAACACAAATAGGGTGAGGAAAATATCTCATAGCTCACTTTTATGGTGAAACGGCCGGTGATGTGCAGAACTGAGGCTCAGAGTTGATTGCCCGCCGTTTGTAGTGAACGGCGAAGGCGATCTCCTCGTCGGTGCTTCGCTCGTGGTTTTATGAAGTTTGTTAGTCGATGAACGGAGACGATGATGAGGGTGTCAGTCCCTCTGAGTCTCGGCCGCCTCCTTCTTGCGCCGCCTAGGGTTTGTTCGCGATTTCGTTAGGGTGTTCGCTTGCGATCTCTGTTAGGGTTTCTGCGATCCTTCCTCCTCTTCTCTGAGGTGAGATCGTTCCTTTATACTTCTCTTTTTGGGCCTTTAATCCGTGATGGATTTGCGTTATTCTTTCACTTTCATGCGATTTGATTTTACCTGGATTTGATTTTGTCTGATTTGTTTGTTCTTTCAGATACTGATTGGATTCCAATGGGATACTTTCTGATACGAATTGGATTTATCTGATACTGATTGAATCCTGTTTCCTCTTTTAGGATTTGATTGGTCTTTCTGATTTCCAGCTGATATGATTCTTCTGATTTGATTCGGAGCTTTCTATTTTCAGAACTCTGTGATTGAATATTACATGACCCTATTCGATTTGTTTAATAATCTGAACTGATTTGTTTTGACCTGTTTTGGGACCAAACCTAATTGGATATCTTTTCTTGAAACTGATTTGGATTCTTTCCTTCTCGAACAGGGGTTTTGATTTGGGCTATGGCAATCTGTTTGATAAACCGTATTGGATTTGTTTTTGGTTTCACAGATGCGTATTGTTGTTTAACTGGTTTCCAATTGTCTCTTCTGATGAAGGTTTCTGGTTTCATGGCAGATTACGGATTCTTCTCCTCTTCTTCTTTCAGAGAGGGCTGACACTACGGCTTTGGTCGAGTCAGAATTGCCGGGAAAGGTATACGGCAATGATGACATCGTTCTGAGCCTTCGAGGGATGTTCTTCGATGATGTCGCGGTTGCCTTCTGCTGGTTGGTTTCGACGCTCGGTTGTGACTGTGAGCTGGGCCATGATGCTGATTAACTGAGCCGTGGTGACCAATATGAACTGTTATGGTTTTGTGCACTTGTTTATCTTATGAACTGATATGTTTATGTTAGCTTATTCTTGTTCGTTCTGGTACAATTCATGCCATGATTTTGTGCTGCGGCGTATTCTGAACTGATATGACTTTTCTGTGCAGTTTTGGCAGGTTGATTGAATTGGTGATGATGATTTGGGCTATGATGTTGATGTACTGAGCCATGTGTTTGGTAATTTGTCTTTCCAATGTGCCTGCTCTTCTGCCTTGTTTTTGTAATGATGTTTGAGCCGAGGGCTGGTATAGCTTCGAATATTGTTTTCCATTGTCTTCAGGCCGTTCTCGGTTGGATGTCCTGGTTTGGATTTGGTATGCTTCAACCATCTGTTATGCTAGAACTTGATTCTTGACACTTTACCGAATTGCACCATATCTCTGGTTTTTTCTGCTGAACCTGTTTCTTGCATTAATTGCTGCTACACTTTTCTTTGGATCCTGTTGGGAATTTTCTGTTATGACAGATTTGTAGGATATTTCTTCTGGCTCTTTGCGCATGAACTTGCCTTCTGATACATTGTTTTGATGCAGTTCAGTTTGTATTTGGCGTTCTGTTTGGACTGATGATGTTTGTGGCTTTTCAGGTGTTGGAAATTTCGAAACCAAAGCGACTCAGACCTGCCGGCATCGGGGTCTGAGTCCAAACTTGCCTATGTTGCCTTATTCTCGTATCAGTTTGCAAATCCAATCGCGGCAAAACGAATCAGTCCCACTTCTTTTATTATTTCTATCTCTCGGATGTCCCGTAACGATAAGAACAGGTGTTACCTGATCTGACGCCCACGGCGCGGATCGGTAACGGGGGGTAGGACGCAGCTTCGGTTGTGCCACTCCCGGCACTCGATGATGACACTGTTCTGAGAGTGTCAAAAACAACTCCTAACATTTTTTCTATACTGTTTGTTCTGTTTTGATGTGCAGGTGAATTGGAGATTCTGCGGAGAAGCTCAAGGACATCACGAAGACACTTAGAAGTTCTAGGACTTAGGATTTAGGATATGCCATCTTTACTTCTCTGTAACTTGTAATAAAAAAAATATTATGAAATAATTCAATAATACATTCTTTATCCAAATTATTTCCCTTTTATAAATCATGCTGAAATATTATTCAAACTCTATCCAAATGCTCGTTACGAATAATAATAAAATATTATGAATGAACTTCATATATTTATTAAAATCATTTTCCTATTTCCTTTTCATGATTTAATTTGCCAACATCTCAACATCCGATTAAATCTTATCAGACAAATATCCTTGAATTAATTCGATCCAAATCTTAATAACTTCAACACGAATAAACTCTATCAATCAGTAGAAGTCTTCACTGTTGTCCCTCTAAAGATGAACTGGAAGATAGAAGAAATGATTTTTTTTGTTAAACCCTGTTCCACAGATCAGATTTTCCAAACCAAGTTGATATCAAACCCACGTAAATAAATGCCTCAGGAGTAAAACCTCATTAGGCCCCAAAATTACGGATTATGCTTCAAAATGACCAAAACGCCCCTGGGGTATTTCCTGCAAAACGAAACCTTCAGGACTTGTTAGTGGTTAGCAAAAGCGTATATGAGATGCTAAATGACTGACTAAATATAAGGGTAAAATTTGGGGTATTACAAAACCCTATGTCAGGCGTTCGAAGCCGTTAAAGTCAAGGACGTGGCTCTAGTAATGACCGAGAAACCAGAGATGACTCTCTCTTCCTTCAAGGAAGCTCGGGCCGTTGTTCAAGCCGGATCTACCCCAGGCTGGGGGCAGGTTCTAGAAATACCTAACAAACAGGACAAGTTCGGGTTAGAATACTCTCCTGCGGCTGAGGCCTCCTCTTCTCACAGTGCGTCCCGGGGTAAAGGGCCAATCCAATTTACTAGTGGTGGGGTGACATTTGAAAGCGTCAATGCAGCGTCTGAATACGGCGAAGACAGCGATTGCGACCTAGACTCTTGGATCCAACCAAGAAAACCAGGCCAGAGCCTCACCAACTGGTCCATCAGGGATACCATCCAAGTGACAGGCAAAGAGTAATGATTTACTTTCTCTAATCATTGTACAACCCTACGTCCTACCGGGGGCATAGTGGTTTTATTGTCAGGGCCTAGTTTGATTATGTACATGCATTTTACCAATAAATCAAAAGGCGTTTTTCTTCGCATTCAAATGTTGTGATCTCTGTTATTCCTGTTTTACATTTGTTTTGAAAAACAATAAAATGGCAATGGGGTTTGTGCTAACCTGCATATCCTTGTTTTAAGCTTAACCCTTGTTATTGCAGGATCCACATAGCAGATGACATCGACTCTGGACCTTCTACGACTCACTTCGACTTTGATTGCCCGATCTATCAAGCCGAAGAAGATATTGATGAAGACGAAGACCTTCCCGAAGAGTTGGCTCGCTTGTTGAAATAAGAAGAGAAAGTTATTCTGCCTCACGAGGAAGAGATTGAGATTGTGAATCTGGGTTCTGAAGAACTGGTCAGGAACGTCAGGATAGGGGCTGCATTGCAGAGTGATGTCAAGCAGAGATTAGTCGAGATGCTGAGAGAGTATAGTGACATCTTTGCTTGGTCATACGAAGATATGCCCGGACTTGATACCGACATCGTGGTCCATCACTTGCCGCTGCGAGAAGATTGTCCTCCCGTTAAGCAGAAGCTTAGGAGGACGCGACCAGATATGGCCGTTAAGATCAAAGAAGAAGTGCAAAAGCAGCTTGATGCTGGCTTCTTAGCGGTCACTACTTACCCTCCGTGGGTCGCCAACATAGTGCCTGTACCGAAGAAGGACGGTAAGGTGCGAATGTGCGTCGATTATCGGGATTTGAAACAGGGCGAGCCCTAAAGATGATTTCCCGCTGCCTCATATTGATGTGTTGGTCGACAATACAGCTCAGTTCTCCGTATTTTCGTTCATGGATGGCTTCTCCGGCTACAATCAGATCAAGATGGCACCGGAGGACATGGAGAAAACTACGTTTATTACACCTTCGGGAACATTTTGCTACAAGGTAATGCCTTTCGGTCTGAAGAACGCAGGGGCCACTTACCAACGAGCAATGGTTACTTTGTTTCATGATATGATTCATCATGAGATTGAAGTCTATGTTGATGACATGATTGCGAAGTCCCAAACGGAGGAGGGACATCTGGTCAATTTGCTGAAGCTTTTTGAGAGGCTTAGGAAGTTCAGGTTGAGGCTGAATCCTAACAAGTGTACTTTCGGAGTACGGTCTGGAAAACTACTGGGGTTTATCGTGAGTGAAAGAGGCATTGAGGTTAATCCTGCGAAGATTAAAGAAATACAAGAAATGCCAGCGCCAAAAACAGAAAAAGAAGTTCGTGGTTTCCTGGGCAGAATAAACTACATTGTAAGGTTTATCTCTCAGCTCACGGCCACGTGTGAACCGATGTTCAAACTGTTAAAGAAAGATCAGGCGATTATCTGGAACGAGGATTTCCAGAAGGCATTTGATAAGATAAAACAGTATCTACAGAAACCTCCGATCTTGATACCCCCAGTGGCCGAAAGACCCTTAATCATGTACTTGACAGTTCGTGAGAATAGTATGGGGTGTGTTCTCGGTCAGCATGACGAGACGGGCAGAAAGGAGCATGCCATTTACTATTTGAGTAAAAAGTTCACAAACTGTGAATCTCGTTAGTCGATGCTGGAAAAGACATGTTGCGCACTAGCCTAGGCCGCCAAACGTTTACGACAGTACATGCTCAATCATACAACCATGCTAATTTTGAAGATGGATCCGATCAAGTACGCCTTCGAGAAGCAAGCGCTTTCGGGCAGGATTTCCAGATGGCAAATGGTGTTGATGGAATATGACATTCAGTACGTTTCCCAGAAGGCCATCAAGGGAAGCGTATTGTCTGAATACCTTGCCGAACAGCCAATCAAGGATTATCAGCCGATGAAATTTGAATTCCCTGACGAGGATATCATGTTTCTCAAAGCGAAAGATTATGATGAACCGTTGCCCGACGAGGGTCCAGATAGGAAATCCCAGTGGAAATTGATATTCGACGGGGCGGTTAATTCTTACGGAAGTGGCATTGGGGAAATCATCACGACTCCCCATGGATCCCACATCCCGTTTACGGCTAGACTGACGTTTTCGGTCACCAATAACGAAGCGGAGTACGAAGCATGCATCATGGGTCTAGAAGAAGCGATTGATTTGAGAATCAAGAACCTAGATGTATACGGTGACTCAGCACTTGTGATCAACCAGATTAAAGGGGAGTGGGAGACTCGTCAATCGAATTTGGTGCCATACATGAATTACGCCAGAAGGCTGCTTCCGTTCTTTGATCGAGTGGAACTCCATCATGTGCCCAGGGCTGAGAATCAGATGGCTGATGCCCTAGCCACGTTGGCTTCGATGTATAAAGTCAATTTTTAGAATGAAGCTCCAAGAATTGTCCTTTCTCGTCTTGATAGACCTGCATTCGTCTTTGCGATCGAGGAAGCCTCCGATGGCAAGCCATGGTTACATGATATCCAGACTTTCCTTATGACTAAGGAGTATCCTGCGGGATCGTCAACCCAGGATAAGAAGACTCTGAGGAGGCTGTCTGGAAATTTTTATCTCAATCCTGATGGAGTTTTGTATAAAAGAAACCACGATCTCGTGCTACTCAGATGTGTAGATGAGAAAGAAGCGAGTAGGCTCATGAAGGAAATCCATGAAGGCACATTTGGTACGCACGCCGGCGGGCATGCTATGACAAGAAAGATCCTGAGAGCGGGATATTACTGGCTGACAATGTAATCGGATTGCTTTAAATTCGCGAAGAGATGTCATAAATGCCAGATTTATGCTGATAAGATTCATGTGCCGCCGTGCCCGTTGAATGTCATGTCCTCCCCATGGCCGTTCTCCATGTGGGGCATCGACATGATAAGCAAGATCGAGCCCAGTGAATCTAACGGTCATCGCTTCATTTTAGTAGCCATCGACTACTTCACCAAGTGGGTGGAGGCAGCCTCATATGCTAATGTAACCAAGCAGGTGGTGGCTAAATTCATAAAGAGGGACATCATCTATCGATACGGAATTCCCGAGCGGATCATTACTGATAATGGTTCGAATCTGAATAACAAGATGATGAAGGAGCTGTGCCAGAGTTTCAAGATTGAACAACACAACTCATCTCCTTACCGGCCGAAGATGAATGGCGTCGTTGAAGCAGCCAACAAGAACATCAAGAAGATTGTATAGAAGATGGTTTTGACCTACAAGGATTGGCACGAGATGTTGCCATTTGCATTGCACGGTTATCGTACGACAATACGTACATCAACCGGGGCAACTCCTTTCTCACTGGTGTACGGTATGGAAGTTGTCCTACCGTTAGAAGTTGAGATTCCTTATTTACGAGTTTTGGTTGACGTGAAACTCGATGAGGCAGAATGGATTAAGAACCGACTAAACCAACTCAGCCTGATGGACGAGAAGAGGTTAGCATCGATTGCATATGGTCGTCTGTACCAAAGTCGAATGAATAAAGCTTATGACAAGAAGGTGCGTCCTAGAAGCTTTCAGACGGGTGATCTCGTCCTGAAGAAGATTCTTCCTCCACACTCCGATCACCGGGGCAAGTGGACTCCCAATTACGAAGGTTCGTACGTCGTCAGCAAGGTCTTCTCGGGAGGAGCCTTGTTGTTATCCATGATGAATGGTGAAGATTTTGCATCCCCGATGAACGCGAACGCAGTTAAAAAATACTTTGCTTGAAAAAAAAATGACCCGCTGGAAAGAAAAAAGAATATCCAGGCAAAAATGGGGCATCCCGACGAACCATAAAAAAGGAAAAAGGTTCGGGCAAAAATTAGGGATATAAAAGAAAAAATGTACACCCGCAAAGTTGAAAACCCGGAAGGGAGACTTTGGCAAAAAGGGGTATCCCGGTGAATCGAAAACCCGGAAGGGCGATTCAGGCGAAAGTTAGGGATTTGAAAAAGCAAATGACTGCGTTCCGCGTGTGGACTGTATTTGTTCAGTGGTTTGGAAGACCTGAGGGTCGTTTGTCTGAATCAATCTCTTCTGAAGCTAAAGCGTCGGAGAAGTATTGAAGTCGAGTGGGTCATAGAGGGACCAAATCATGGTGTTCGTCTACGCCGCATTACCGACATTTGTGTATATACTGATGTATATTTATGTTTTTATTTGCGCAGCTTCCTCATTCCAGGAGCTTGCATCTGTTGTAAAACATTTTTGCCCATTCAGGGGTTCGTTATCAATAAAATGTATATTATTCAGCAATTCTGTTTGTTTGTTTAGCACCTATCTGTTTTGTTTGCGAAAAAGAACGCCGACATTTTTGATAAAATGCGCATACATAAACTTACTGGCCTAGGCCACTGATTGTTGAAACAATGAATTACTTGAACATTGTCACAAGATGATAACCTTGATAGGTCCCTTTGAGAAGGGTATCTTGTCTGTTTGTTTGTGTTGTTGCAGGTATAGCATATTCCAGGAAGTACGCCGTATGTTTCCCCAAGCAGGATGATTCCTTCTTCCCCAGCAAGTTCAGCAGCATCTCCCCACGAAGTCTGCACATGAGATCGTAAGCATTGATATGTCTCCTCCAAACAGAGAAGATTCTCTCCCCAATCAGATGCATCCTAAAGGATCGTTGCCTCCCCAACTGAGGCATGTGCAGAAGTGTACGTTCGTTCCCCAGCACTGGATCAAAGTGCAGATTTCGTAGAAGACCATTCGCAAGTGTGCAGCTTTCGATAGCTCAGACTGAAGTCTCCAGCGGAATTGAGATTCCCCACAGAGTTGTACTCTCCCCAGTAAGCAGGATGATTCCTTCTTCCCCAGCCGAGTTTGCAGTTCCCCAAGAGAGCCGAGTCCTTAGAAGTCGTTCAGGCCATGATTGGTTTTCCCCAGTAGAGTGTTGAATAGCTGATGTTGTATTTCCCCACCGGAGTCGTTATCTCCAGGAAAGTTTTGCTGCGAATGCCGTGCAGTTTATTTCTGCGATTGATATCGTTTCCTCAACAGTTTGTGGTTTGAATACCTAGATGAGAAGGTCCAGGTTCTCGTAGAACTTTATTCCCCTGCAGCAGTCAACTGAAGTTCATTTCCCCAGGCGGAGCCCAATTGAGATTGGTGTGACTTCTTCTCCTTGGCAAGATGTGTCCTTCCTCCACCAGAGTGGTTCTTTCTCCTTGACAGGAGGATTCTCCCTTCAGCATTTATTTTGTTGATGGGGTCGTAGCATCTTGCATGATTGCATAGCATCTACCCTAAACGCGTAGCATTTCCACCATGTGGAGCATTACGCCATTGACAATCATATGCATATGAAACATGAGCTAGGTCGTTACCGTTCTTGTTTTGCAGGTGTTCCTCCGCAGAATGGTTTGCTCAAGATGATTCTTGAATTCCCCAATGAAGTTGATTGTTTAAGATGATTCTTAAAATCCCCAGTGAAGTCGCCAGAGAGGGTTGCTCAAGTTGATGCTTAGAGTCCCCGACAGAGTGTTTGCTCAGGATGATTCCTAAAATCTCCAGCATAGTTATTGGTTCAGGATGATTCTTGAAATCCCCGACGGAGTTATTTGTCCAAGATGATTCTTGAAGTCCTCAGCAGAGTTGATTCACCCAGAATGATTTCTGGATCCCCGAAGCAGAGTTACTTAATAGTTCTCTAGAATCCCCAGCGGAGATGTGTCATCCCCAACAGGTTTTAAAAAAAAGAAAAGTTGAAATTTCCTTGAAGACTTGATGATTGAAGTCCGGCAGCGGTGCCAAAACCCCTGACTTATTGATGACCTGATGAGTCCCAAGGAATCCTTCTTCCGCAGTGTCGTAGAATGCCTGACGGCAATATCAGCTATGTATCGCCGGTTACCGAGTGACCAGTGATCCATTGATGACTTGAGGAAGAAGCTGCAACGAAATCTGATAATCATCCCGACGGATATTTGAGAGTAGCCCTTCACCAGTTACCGAGTAACCGGTGATCCCTTATTGACTTACTGATGAAGTCTGACGAAGATGTTGTCGACGATCCTAGCGACATGATGAGTCCATAGGTGACGATAAGGAATTCTTCTGCTATGACGCAGAATGCCTGACGGCATGATCAACCATCCATTACCAATTACCGTGTAACCGGTGACCCCTTGATGACTTGAGGACAAAGATCTACACCAAAATCAGATGATCATCCTGATGGAGATTTGAGATTAGACCTTTCACCGGTTACCGTGTGACCAATTCCGCAGCAAGTTGCCACGCAACTATCATGTTCAGTTTTGAAAATGTTCATACCAATCAGAGTATCGTTTAATTGTGCGTGGTTGGCAAATCATTGGTTACCGTGTAACCAGTGACCGCTTGATGATTTGAGGATGCAATGATATTAGATAAATCAGAGAATCATCCTGACGGAGGTTCAGATCAGTATTTCTCCAGCTAGTTGCCTTGCAGCAATTATTTCAGTTTCCGAAGATTTGTCCCCATCAGAGTACCGTGTACTTGGGAAGTTGGAAAATTTCCGGGTTTGTTTGTATTCAACCATCTTTTACCTTGATTATTTGAGAGCCGTTCGCTTCTCACCCAGTCAGGTCCAAGCCGTTTGAATAGAGGCAGCTATTGTACCTCAAAATTTGCCCAACATTTCTTTACCTAGCTTGTGTTTCATTTCATTCACATTGGCATTATCATTTGCATTTCATTGACATGTATGCAGGAGATCAAGAGGTATGATTACCAATCAAGAGCTACACAAGACTTTGAAACTAGCTAAGAAGGTTATTCAAGTGTTCAAGGGTTGATATCCTTGTCAAAGAAGTTAAAAGATCCTCAGAGAGAGTGAGTGAAACCAAGAGTGTGTGTCTCCTAACTTGAGAGTTGTGGGAATATCATCAGATGATTCTGAGGCCATGAAGATGGACTTGAGGTCTTGAGAGAGCTCATGAGAAGTGTTGAAGATCCCTTTGAGGCCTAGACAGGTCATTGTGCAAGAGTAAGAAGCCTCAGCCATGATTGGTGCAGCTAGGGTTTGACTGGGTCAACTCTAAGTCAACTGATGATTTGGACAAGGTTGAGACCTAATCCAAGAGCCATGTGATCATGGATTGATACATTGAGATGTTATAAGGATGATTCCAAGGTTAACTCATCATGATTGAAGAGTTTGAGAAGTTTCAAGCTAGGGTTTCTAAGGCTTGACAGTGTAAAATCCCCTAGTCTGACCCCTATCTTCAAGGCAATTTAGCTCAAGATATGATTGTCATCTCATCTTGCCTCCAACATGATTGTTGTAGAGCATGGTCTTAGCTTTAATTTGAGTGCTAGAAGTACTTGATAGGATTTGTAGAACTCAAGTTATGGCTTTGACAAGTTACGGGTCATCAGAGGAATGTGTATTTGGGGCTTGAAAGTTACCCATCTTGCATGAAACGTTTTCCCAAGAAGGATGATTCCTATGAACTTTTGGTCAACATGAATGTTGTTCCTTATTCTCTTAGCTTTCCTTAGAGTACTATAAGTCCTTGATAGGATTTTTAGAACTCAAGTTATGGCTTTGACAAGTCAAGGGTATTTTGGGAATTTGTGATTATAGGTCATTTTTGACTATAGGTCATTTTCACCAACTTAGAGACCTCAAATGAAATTTTGTTCAACTAAAAAGTTGCTCAAAATGGGGTTTTAACCTTGACCATGCATCAAGGAGACATTTAAATGGCTCAAGGAAGAATGTGGTTTGAGGAATTTTGAAAAAAGAAGAATTAAAGGCATTTAATGACCAAAAATTGAAATAATTCATTTTGTGTCCAAACAAGGCAAAATTATAGGTCATTTTGAATGGAAAAATCATTTAGAAACTTTGGCAATGTTGTAATTTCGGTTTGAGGTCAAATTCATGCCATTTTATTTCATTTCTTCATGATGAAGCAACATGACCAACATGAACCATTGGCTTGCAAACAAGGAAATAATCATAACAAACCAATTCAATATCTCATGAGATGAATTTTCCAAGCATTTTCATGCCCAAAGAGAGCCAGAATCGTGACTGGTGCGGATGGTATTTTGAAGGAGAAAGTGAAATTGAAAATCTCATATGGAAGGTTACAGAAAGTTCTAGACATTTCCATTGAGTTCTATATAAACATTAGAGTGTGTTCAGCCATTTTTTTGGTGAAGATTGATCCCTGAAGCAGAGAGTGAGGTTGAAGTTTCACAGCTGCAAGTTGAAATCGTATTCTGAGTTCAAGGCCAATCCAAGAGAAATTGAAGATTGCATTAGCTTTGGAAGGAGTTTTAGAGAGAATATGGATCATTGTGGAGGAGGAATCGAGCAAGAACTGCACCTGTTTGAAGACTACCATTTAAGACTGCCATTGAGCAAGAACTTCTGTTAAGATGCTAGAAGTTGCTACTTCCCTTTGTTTGAAGACTGCCATTGGAGCTGAAGCTTGAAGACCAAGAAGAACAAGTTGACACTTGTGAAGAAGATCCAGTTGAGATCAAATGAGGAGCTGAAGCTTGAAGAAGGTGAAGAACAAGTTGATACTTGTGTTTGATGCATTGAAAGCTTGAAGAAGTAAGTTGACACTTGTTGTTGAAGATGATAGCCTTGAAAAGCAGTTGCAGACTGAGGACTGAACTGCTGTCAGAGGAGAGCTTTGCTGTGAAGCTGTGGAAGCCGTTGATCTGCTTTCTTTTCTATCAGTTTGCTTGCTGTGCAACTGTATTGATGTGACTTGTTTGATTTGCTTGATGCATTAGAATAAGTTCATGTGTAGATTGTATTAAGCTAGGAGCATGATTGCACTAGAGGTTGAGTTGCTCCCTCTGCTTGTATTTTTACTGTATGGCTTTGCTTGCGGGTATTCGGTAGAGCTCTGCTCCCTTGCCTATGTGGGTTGTGATTTGCTTGATGGCATTTTATTTCATTTCTTCTGTATTATTGCAGTTATTATATTTTGCTTAATAGCATGTTATTTTCTGTATGATTGCAGTTATTCATATCTGGCTTGAGGTTGAGATGAGCTTGTGGAGGCTGATGCCCCACACACATTTCCTCCCTCACTTACATTGCATGCATTTTACAGTCATTTACTGTTTACTGTTTAAGCTGATGCTTTATCTGTTTCTGTTTATCATTGGCATGATCCCCTAGGAATCTCACTTCCTTTGATAAGAAAGTGATGATTAGAACTTTAGGTTGAAACCTATGCATGATAACTTCTAGGAGTTCCCTATTTCAAACCTCAACCATAGGATGAATCCTTGGCATGACAACATTAGGACTTGATAATCTCCCCTTAGTTGAACCTGTTCTCTCTTCTCATCTCAAAACAAATTAAAATACAGTAATAAAGGTTAACTGACGTCGTACGTTACGAGCCTTAAGCTATATGAGAAAGGATTGTTGGAGAGTTTCTTTTCAACAGTCTGGATGTTTAGTATGGCACCCTTTGGGTGACATGCGACGCATTCACTCTCAGGTCATAGTCTCTAGTGCGATATTGGTTGCAAACAAACATAAAAAACAATTCTTCCGTAAAAGACAGAAAACAAACTTCAAACCTTTTTGCTCCGTGGGCCCGTAATTCAAAGGAAGCTTTTTTGAAGAAAAGAGTGTCGTTAACTCCCAGTTCTACCACAAACGGTAACGCCTAAGTCTCCAAGGGTCGAGCTGCGTACACCAAACTGCTGGAACTGTTTGTTAACCCTACTCGAAAAAACAGATGAATCTGAATTCTCGTAATCCGTATTATCCCGAACTACGTAAGCTCTGATCTATCATATCTGTTGAGAGTACGTAGGCACAATACTGATGTATTGGCGAGCCACCTTCCCCCATCACCCGTAGTTAGTCGAACTACGTTGACTCTGATTTCTCATTCTCTGATGAGAATACGTATGCATAAAGCGCGATGCTTTGCCGAGTCATTTTCTTTTCTTTTCAGACCAGCCTTGATAGGTAGATAGTTAAATAAACCCGTCAGATAAACACAACAAGCATGGATCCCATCGAGTACGATGGACGTGAGGGGTGCTAATACCTTCCCCTTGCGTAACCGACTGATCAGTGCATATTTATGCATATTCTCCTACATTTTTACTTAGGCATTTCTTTATTTTATTTTGTTTATTATTATATTTTATTATGTTTTCATATTTTATTTTATTTTTGGTTTAATTTAATTTTCGCAACTATTTTTCAACTTTAGCAGTCTGCACGGAAACGATCATCACTGGAGCTCCGGGAATCCATTTGAGGCGTTCTAAAAATCGCCGGAAAGCTAAGAGAGAGAGCTACGACTTTCGTGTTGGAGCCGAAGTCAGATTCGAAGCTTAAAATTCCAGAATTCCGTTTGAAGTTACAGCATTAGAAATTTATTCCGTGTTGGGTCATGTTTTGGGCCTGGGTTATATTTTTGACCCAGTTGGATTTTAAACCTATTCCATTATTTTGTAATACTCGTGTTACTGTGGGGGAATTGACAATTTTTACAATTCACAAAAAAAAAACTATTGGGAAAGCTTGTAAACGCATGGAGAACTAATCCTCCTTGGACGGATTCACGGTACTCAGGTTCAAACTTTGAGATTGTTATGATAATTACAGTTTAATTTCTATTCCTTTCAATTATATCATGTGATTGTTGTTTGCTTAATTCAATTATCATATAGTGTAATTGATTCAATTTGATTGATCTGTGTTCCCAATTTTAATTCAATTATCATAAAGGATTGGATATATTCCCTCGAGCCAAATTCAATTGCAAACTGGAATGCTCTGAAAAAAGTGTTCCTTGAGAGATACTTTCCCGCATCCAGAGCTGCCTCGATAAGAAAAGAGATTTGTGTTATTAGACAGGGTAATGAGTCACTTGCAGAGTATTAGGAGAGATTCAAGCATTTGGTATCCAGCTGCCCTCAGCACCAGATCACCGAGCAACTTCTCATCCAGTACTTTTATGAAGGTTTGTTACCGATGGATAGGAACATTCTTGATGCTGCCAGCGGTGGAGCTCTTGTTGACAAGACTACAGCTGCTGCCAAGGCTCTAATTGAGAACATGTCACTAAATTCCCAACAGTTCACAACAAGAAATAATTTTGTCCAAGTAAAGGGTGTGAACGAAATTCATGTTTCCTCTCATGTGTCTCACTCCGACAAAGCCTTCGAAAATAGAATGAATGAGCTGAGGGATTTAGTGCAGCAGATGATAGTCGTAGGTAAGGCTCAAGCCACCCAACAACTTCAAACACCACCAAGGTTATGTGGTATTTGTACCTCTTCTGATCATCCTACTGATACATGTCCTATTTTGCAAGACGATAAGCCTACTGAATTACCTCCAGCTTATGCTGCAGCCCTTTACAACCAAAGTAACAACCAGAACCGGTACAACATTCCCGACCTGTCCACTAATAAGTACCACCCGAATTGGAGGAACCATCCCGACCTCCGATATGGAAACCCACAAACCAGCCAACAACCTAACCCACCTCAAGCGGTTGCTGCCCCTGCACCTTCCGGACCTTCTTTAGAGGAACTTGTTAAACAAATGGCTGTCAACAACCTTCAGTTCCAACAAAGAACCGATGCTAGCATCCAAAACTTGAACACGCAGATGGGACAACTTGCTACTCAAATGAATAACATGCAAGCCCAAGGGTCGAACCAACTTCCAGCCCAAACAATTGTCAACCCAAAGGGTCCTAATGCCAATGTGAGTGCCATCGTTTTAAGATCCGGAAAAGTTACAGAACCAGCCCTAGAAAAAAATAAAAAAATCATTGAGGTAACTTCTGAACTTCCTACTTCTGAACCGTCTGTTGAACCTCCTTCTCCTTCTGCTGTTGTGGTCGAAACTAAAAAAATTAAAGAAAAAGGTTTATGTACCACCAGTCCCCTTCCCACATAGAGTTCTGAAAAATAAGAGAACTGAGGATGAAGACAAAGAAAGAGAGATATTAGATGTTTTTCGAAAAGTTGCGGTAAACATTCTGTTACTTGATGTGATTAAGCAGATTCCTAAGTATGCTAAGTTTCTGAAGGATTTGTGCACCAACAAGAGGAGAATGAAGGGAAGTGAGAGAGTCAATTTAGGAAGAAATATTTCTTCCTTTATTCAGCCCCGACCTTCATCTGAAAAATTTACAGGCGAAGGAAATGTTTCAGCCCTCACTATTCCGGTCTTGCCACAAAAGTGCAAGGACCCGGGAACTTTTGCTATCCCTTGTACCATCGGAAATAGTAAATTCGATGACTGCATGCTTGATTTAGGAGCGAGCATTAATGTTATGCCTACTTCTGTTTATAATAACCTTTGTCTTGGTCCTTTGCAGCCTACAGGTTTAATCATTCAGTTGGCGAACAGGAGTAACACACGCCCTGCCGGCGTAGTCGAAGATGTCCTTGTTCAAGTTAACGATTTAATTTTTCTTGCAGATTTTTACATTCTTGACATGGAGGGAGAAAGGTCCAGAAAAGCTCCCATCATTTTAGGAAGACCATTCATGAAAACAGCAAAAACGAAAATTGATGTTGATGATGGAAGCATGTCCATGGAGTTTGGCGACATTGTTGCAAAATTTAATATTTTTGATGCCATGAAACATCCTTTGGAGGAACACTCTGTTTTTCGCATTGAGTTGATTTCTGAATTAGTTGATGACACTTTTTCTGAATTATTTTCTCTTGATTTCCCATCTAGTTTTGATGATGTTTATTCATGTTCTGATTGTACTGACACTAACCTTTGTGTTGTGTGTGCTGAGATTGATGCTGCCCTGCAGACTGACGTATTTCCTACAGGTGAAGATATCGCCGATGAATCTGTTTTTGTAGCTGATGCTCTTGACGTTTGTCGCTACTGCGAAAATCGGCGTCGGCAATACAGAAGAGTCGCCACCGTGCGTTATTTATCACAAAGGAGGGAAAGGAAACGCTCGAAGTAAACCTAACGCAAAGACGGGAAAAGGTATGGTCATCGCAACCAAAACCTGGATTCGGGAGTCGGTTACGCAAGGGGAAGGTATTAGCACCCCTCACGTCCGTCGTACTCGACGGGATCCACGCTTGTTGGTTTGTACGGATTACACTTCTATCTAAACTAAAGGATGAGGTCTGAAAAGAAAAGAAAAGATGACTCGGCAAAGCATCGCACTTTATGCCTACGTATTCCCGTCTGGAACGAGAAATCAGAGTCAACGTAGTTCTCCTAACTACGGGTGAAGGTGGGGAAGGTTGCTCGCTAGGATATCGCATCCTATGCCTACGTACTTCCACACAGCATGGAAGATCAGAGCAAACGTAGTTCGAGCCGCGCACGACACAAGCTGTTCAAGTGTCTTTTATGAAAAATCTCACCTTAACCAAGGGTTTTCTTATTACAAAAAGGTTGATGTTTGTTCAAATCTTTTGACGAAAGAAATGAATTAATCTCTGTTATAACCTTTATTAATGTTTTTCTGTTGTTTTGAAGGAAGAAGAGATGACACTCTACAAATCCTAGGGTTGAAAAGGGGATAAAAATCTACCCTAATGTTATCATGCATGGGTTAGCTCCTAATGTCTATCATGCTCCTCTCTTGCGCAGAGAGAAACAGAGATCCTACGGGAATAGACGGAAACAGAAACAGCAGATATATACAAGAAAGCAGTAAAATGCATGGATGCCACAATACAAGCGAGGTAAGGGAGTCCCACTCAACCTCGAACCTAGAAAACAATAGGCAAAAGTGAACGAGATTCACTTTCAACCCAGCAGGTTAAACAGCAAAAAATACAGTCAGGGAAATTCACACAATACATCATGAATTAAGCAGCAAAAGCTAAACAGCAAAGCAATCTTCATCAGCATCTGGCTTCAATCTTCAAGTCAACATCAGCTATCCACAGGCTTCAAGCAAGCATCAGACTTTATCTTCAGTCTCCCAATGGCTTTTCTTCAAGTCCTAATCTCCAAGTTGAGGAATCAATCACAAGAATGAAATGGGGGTTAAGCAATTTAGTTGACCACCAAAGGTGGCAAACAGACTGCTATCAACACAAAGAATATTTCTCTAAAGAGTTTTATCCCTTAGACATTGGCACCAAGCCTTCCAAAGGAAGGGGGTGAGTGTCATAGAGAGACTCTGCATCACAGAGAGGAATGGAGGCAATCAAGACCTTCCATGTTTGAGAATCAAGTTGTCTACCCTAGAGCTCTGCCTAACTCCTAGATCCTACAAGCTTCAGCAGCTGCCAGCAAGAGATACTCCTCATCAACTCTGGAAGTTGGTCTTCATTCTTTAATCTTCAAATGGGCTTCATCATCACAGTCTTCAGCTCAAACACCAAGCCCCAAACAAACCCAATACCCCACACAGACAAATAATAAACCCTAAAGAGGGCACACCACACAGTTAATCAGATACAAGCAATATACTAGTAGCAGTAGGGGAATCCTAATATTCTCTAAGGGATCTATCCTATACCCATAACCCCTATAGTCCCATACCCCAAAAATCAAATCAACATCCCTAAAAGAATTAATCTATCTCACATATGCTCATCTAAAACCCTAATTTTGATCATACTAACCACACCTAATCAAATCACCTAAAATTTAATCCTAAAAATATGAATTAAATCCTATATTCAAGTTGAAGTCCTAAACTAATCACTCTAAAAAGAATGAGCCCTAAAGCTAGAGGGAGCTATTAGAACAAAAATCAACAAATTTAAGTATCAAACTAAACTTAATAAAATGCTATTTACAAGAAAATGCATGAAAAATATTAAAACAATATAAAATGCCAATTTTGTCATTTAATATTTTTCTAGACATTTTTATTGACCTACCACAAAAAGAAGGAATTAAAAATATTAAATTTTCGATTTTTTATGATTTTTTAAAGGTGAGAAAAAAATATAAAGGAAATAAAAAACACAAAATAGAACTAAAAGGGGGAGGGGGTCTGAATAGCATACACGCCTAGTTATAATCTCAGGTGGGCCATCAACTGGGGGCGCGAATATCAATATGGCAAGGCCCACGAAGCATTAGAAATTCAATTAAAAATGTAAAAGAAAAAGATTAAAGTCACGGTTCAAATAGCAACTGAAACAAGTTCATTCCATTGGGCCTATCAAAGAGGGGGTGGGGATATCAATACGAGTCCAAGGCCCACGCTGATGCAATTAGTGAAACGCATCGTTTCACGCTCAGCAACTCCCTTCATATTTCAACTTCAAATAATGGCCACACGATGAGATTAATGAGTCAACAAATTGAAACAATCCAACGGCTAAGGTATCGTCTTCTCCAAATCAGACTTAGGGTTTGCAGAATTCATAGCCATGCACGAACCTTCAAGTCCCTCGTTCTCTCTCCTCCCTCAACCAAACGCCACGACCTTAAAACCAAAACTGCTCTACTCTTCACCCTCTACAAGATCCTAACCCTAGATTTTGCTGAAACTCATTGCATAATCGAGCTCGATAGCTGGAAGATCATGGTACCACTGATTTGCACCTGATGTGCATGATGATAGTTCTCGCTCAAATTACCCTAGAATGATCTATAGATTATGGTGAGTATTCTGAGCCAAAGATCTAACATTATCTTGCCATAATTCAGGAGTTATTTATAAAGAAAGATTCATCACCATGAATCAAACTGCCTCTAATGGCCAAAACAGAGAGGGTACATGTCCATCTTCCTAACCCTAACAGTCCTACGCCAATGATCTAACCTAGCAACACCTAATCCTAGAGATAAGAAAGAGATCACCAACCTGCTTAGCAGCTATGGTAGAGGTAGTTGCAGGTGGATCCAATGCTTAAAACCCTTCGAGGATGATCTCTATTTGATAAGAAACTTTCTGTTTGCAACAATAGTGGTGATAACTGCTTGAATTGTGAGATTGGATCTTGCTATGAATCTTGCAATTTCAAACCCTAGAGCTTTAATCTTCCATGGACATGCCTCTGAGCTTGCTTGTTCCCACTCACAATCTTCAATGGATGATGGATGAAGAAAAAGGATGATTAGAATTGGTGTATATTGGAGGATTCCACACTTTCTTACAATGGAAGCAACAATGGAATTCTCTCTTTTCTCTCCTTCTTTTCACCAACCTCTTGCATCAATGGCTTCATTTCAATATATAGATGAGGATGGACAGGTCTAGAAGGTTTTAGAATGATCTAGGAAAGGATGGAATGTGGTGGAAAGTTCATGGAATTCTCACTTAAGGATACTTTGAATCATCTCATATCTCATGCACACACCCTTCCAAACTTGTGTCAAAATCTCCTCTCATGAGTTATTGAAATGGATTGTGTGACAAAACCAATCTCCTTGCCTTGAAATTTCACTTATGCCAAGTTTTTCATACTTGCCTTATTATGCAAGCAACAAAAATACAAAGCAAGTCCAATTTTTAACTCCTAACTCAAAAAAGTGGCTAAACCAATGTCTCTAAAATATTGTTTGGAATCAATTTGGTATATTGGATGACCTATTTTGGATTTGTAGATCTCTCAAACCAATTTTTCATTTCAACTTTTTCAACTTATATGCCTTTTTTAGGTCATTTTTCACCAACTTTGGTCAAGTCTCATTCTATGCATTTACAAACTTCCATGACTTCTTTACTAGACTTAAAAAGGCATTTTGAGCAACTTTTATGTTGGGAAGTTTTTCATTTGAAGCTTCCTTGTATGAGTTTTAGGCATAGGCTAAGAATGACCTGTAATCCTCAGATGACCAAAATACCCTTTGCTTGCCAAGACCATAAGTAGAGTTCCACAAATCATATGAAGGCATACCATACCTTTCTAGAAATCTAAGACAATAAGGAACAACTCTTATGTTGGCCATAAATCCATTTGAAATATCCTTGAAGGTAAAAAGTTGCTTGGAAGACAGACAACTTTCACAGACAAATTTCAATGCCCTCAGATGACCTGTAACTTGCAAGAGCTATAACTTGAGTTCTATAAATCATCTTGATGACTTCCACCACTCAAATTAAAGTTATTGAGATCCTCTACAAGTTTAATGTGGACCAGAAATTCATATGAAGCTTGCATCGTGAGTTACACTGCTTTGAAGTTTGACCTAAATTAGGGGATTTTACACTGAAACCCTAATTTAGTAACTCCAGTTCTCCTTGACTCCTCTTGATTTTTCTTTAGCACAACATCATATCCATATCCATATAGCAAATAATGAATCCCACATTCTTCAAATGATTCTTGATGCCCTTCAAAACACTCCTTTGACTTAGAGTTGACCTGGTGTTGACCCTAGTTGACTGACTTCAACTGGGGTCCTTGCAATCATTCTAATGACTTGGTTCTTCTTCAAAATGATCATCTAGGCTTTTCATAACATCCATACACACCTCATGCTCTTGGCTCATAGCTCACACTTCCTCTGATGATCCCCAACTAGCCTCAAGATAGGAGAGAACTCACTGATCAACCTGGCAGCTCTTCAAAGCTCAAATTCTTCCCTGATGACCTGAATAGTCTTGAATATGACTCTTGAGATAAGAAATAGCACTTTGATCCCCTGTTAAGATAGCTTGCTCATGCTATGCAATGCAGATGAATACACTATGTACATGATGACAATGCAAATGATTATGCAATTGAAACATAAACCTAGGTTAGAAAAGGTTGGGCAAATTTTGGGGTGCAACAGCTGCCCCTATTCAAGCGGCTTGGACCCGACTGGGTGAAGAGCGCGCAGCCTTCAGACAATTCGAGGTACGAGACGGTTGAATACGAAAGAACCCGAAAATTTTCCAACCGCAAAAAAAAAAATTGCGAAAACGACTACTACTTGGGAAAACCCTGGGAACTGGCTTCTGTTGTCACAGCAACACCTAGCCATCCATCTGTCAAATGATCTGATGTTGTCCGCAGACCACTCCATTCCGAAGAAGTGAGCATACACCACACAACGAGCAATTGTTGACATCACTTATCAACCTCTGTTGATCTCACTTATCAACCTCTGTTGATCTCACTTATCAACCTCTGTTGATCTCACTTATCAACCTCTGTTGATCTCACTTATCAACCAAGCACACGCTAACCGGCGGGAAAGTATTGACTTCACTTGTCATGTTGACTTCACGGATCAACCTTTCGTATCCTGAAGACACGAGCGAACGCTTAACCAAGCGAGACAATGTCCGAAGACATGAACAACCGACTCTGCGGGGAAACGAGAAACTTAACCAAGCAACCCTGAAGGGACGATTCTGACGACTGCCGTCAAACACCTGCTGGAGAAACTGGGAACATAACCAAATACCCTGACGAGAATAACCTTATTGAAAAATACGAGGAATTTAACCAAGCAACTCCTGTAGCGAGCACCCTGCTGGGGACTATGAGGGACTTAACCAAGCAACTCATTGAAGTAACTTCCTGCTGAAGCACATAACTCTGCTGGAGGAACTACGGGTAACGACCCAAAAATCTGCATTACCACCTTATAGTACTGATACCACAGCATCCTGAGAAAGACTCAATTGGGGGAATACAAGTAACTTAACCAAGCGACTTGTCGAAGAATACCCTGCCGGGGACTACAAGGAACTTAACCAAGTATCCCATCGAAAACCACCCTGCTGGGGATTACATCTCTACTGGGGTAATTGTGGGTAACCACCCAAAATCTGTCTCCACCACGCTCTGAGAAAGACTCAGCTGGGAAGAAATAGAAATGCTTGACCAAGCAACTCTGCTAGGGGAATATGCCATGACGAACACGATCACTGTGTATCTGGCACAACAACCCTCTGTAACAAAATGAACACGATCACTACGTATCCTACACCACCACCCTCTTGACAGGAGAAAACGCGATCATTGCGCGTTCTGGCGTTGCAAACAAAATCACATAATGGGACAAACACGATGAACACGATCACCGCATGCTGCGATAGGGCGAATACGATCACTGCGCATCTCGACAAACAAACCCCCAAAACGATGTCAACATGATCACTGTGTGTACCACAACCAACCCATGTAATAGGACGAATACGATTACTGCGTATGCCGACCAACAAAACCAACTGATGCGATAGCCACGATCACTGCGTGCTCCGCATCACAAGTTCCCACGGTATTATCAACACGATCACTACGTGCCATACGAATACGATCACTGCGTATCTTGAACACGATCACTGCATGTTTGAACATGATCACTGCGCGTTCTGAGCCACGATCCTCTTGACTGGAGAAAACACGATCACTGCGTGCTGTGCGTCTTAACTAACCCACATAACTGGACGAATACGATCACTGCATATTCTAACCATACATAGGGTGAACGCGATCACTGCGCGCCTCATGTCACGGCCCTCTTGACTGGAGGAAACACGATCACTACGTGCTGTGACCCCACTTCAAACACGGGACGAATACGATCACTGCGTACTTCGACCAACAAACCGGATGACCACGATCACTACGTGTCAATCTATAACCACTGCATAACGGACGAATACGATCACTGCGCATATCGACCAACAACATCACATGATGTGGTAAACACGATCACTGCGTGTCTTGCCCAACCAATAGAGTGAACACGATCACTGCGCGTCCTGCTCAATAAAACCCCGAAACAATACCAACACGATCACTGTGTGCCTTACAAAACAATCTTCTTAGATCGGGACGAATACGATCACTGCGCCATTCGACCACAGATACACACACCAAGATCAACACGATCACTGCGCGTTCCATAACATGAACCCCATAGATGGTACAAATACGATCGCTGCGCACTTTGACCATAAAACCCACATCTTCCTGAAACCACGATTTCTCTTATCGGCAGGGAACAACATATCTGAAACCGAAGAGGTAACCACCCGGATTATGTTTCAAAAATGCACGTTTGATAATGTGTAAAAAGCGAGTATGATGCATGTTTATGCAAAGATTTACTTCAGCAAAATAAATGCTGAAGACACACTGGATCCGCTGGGGACAACCGGAATACTACCGATACGCTTCCAACAAAATAAATGTTGGAAAGATGAACTAACTCCGCTGGAGATAACCATCCTGCTAGGAAAGTAGCTCACGAACTCAAAACTCCGAAATCTGCTGAGGACGATCCTCCTGACGAGGAAGAGCGACTTGTCGGGGAAAGAAAGGACAATCATGCTCGGGAAAACTCCTTTCAGCAGCTCCAACCACCTGATCACACTCCGTGGGGAACCTCTCCTGCTATCACTGAGCTGGGGATTGAACTATACATTCTGATTTGCACTGCACAAGAAAAACTCTTTGGGGAAATTAATCATATCCGTCTCGACCTTTGCTGAGGAGGACTCTGCTCCGCTTGATAAGCCGATTCTGAACTGAAGATACATTGGTCCTTTCCTTTGACGCAATATCCGCTCTCCCGGGGAGACGACATTCACTTTTGCCTAGGGCGACTTCACTGGGGAAGACACAACATTCAAACTCCGGAGAGGGTACCAGCCTGTCATGGACTCTGGCGGGGAACTTTGCGAGCTTTTGAATACCTGCAAAAGTCAACAAGCAAACACAAAGCAATCTATGCACAAAGAAACATCTTGGTAATCACTCACGACAACCATTCAGGTAATTTTGGTTTTAGCAATCATCGGCCGAGGCCCGCCTGTTTACATGCATGTAAGTTTATCAAAAACATCGGCGCTTTTTACAAACAAAACTGTAAAAATTAAAACCAAAGTCACACATTACACTGAATAAAACACTTTATTGATAACGGCCTTAGAATAGGCAATATTTGTACATCAGAAGCAACTCCTGAAAAGAGGTAGTCACACATACACAAAATGCATAAGTATACAGAATAAAATTTGTACACATGTCGGCAACGTGTTACAGACGAACACCATGAACCGATCCTCCTATGACTCGTAGGACTCAAACACCTGCCCGATCTCTGTCTTCGGAAGAAATTTCTTTGGATAATAGACCCCCCAGATGCTCCCAAACCGCTAAACAATCAAACTTGGACCGCAGTCATTTGCTTCTTAAATCCCTAACTTTTGCGTGAATCGCCCTTTGCGGGTTTCGATTCACCGGGATACCCTTTTTTGCCGAAGCCGCCCAGTGTAGGTTTTCGACTTCGCGGGTGTACATTTTTCAATTATATCCCTAACTTTTTGCCCGAACCTTTTTATTCTGTTTTTGGTTCGCCAGGATGCCCCATTTTTGCCTGGACTCTCTTTTTACTGCCCAGCGGGTCAATTTTTAAGCAAAGTATTATTTAACTGCGTCCGAGTTCACAGGGGACGAAAAGTCCTCACCATCCATGGTGGATAACAATAAGGCTCCTCCGGAGAAGACCTTTCTCACGACATATGGACCTTCGTAATTGGGAGTCCACTTGCCCCTGTGATCCGATTGCGGTGGGAGGATCTTCTTCAGCACAAGATCACCCGTCTGAAAGCTCCGAGGTCGAATCTTCTTGTCGAACGCTTTCTTCATCCGGCTCTGATACAGCCTACCATGTGCAATGGATGCTAGTCTTTTCTCATCTATCAAGCTCAGCTGATTCAATCTACTTCTCACCCATTCTGCCTCGTCCATCTTGACATCAAGCAAAACCCTCAAAGACGGTACCTCAACCTCCAATGGCAGGACAGCCTCCATGCCATATACTAGTGAGAACGGTGTTGCCCCGGTTGATGTACGCACTGTAGTACGATAACCGTGCAAAGCGAATGGCAGCATTTCATGCCAATCCTTATACGTCACCACCATCTTTTGAACAATTTTCTTTATGTTCTTGTTGGCCGCTTCAACAGCGCCATTCATCTTGGGTCTGTAGGGAGATGAATTATGATGCTCGATCTTGAAATCCCGACAAAGATCCCTCATCATCTTGTTGTTCAAATTCGAAACATTATCAGTAATGATCCGTCCAGGAATACCGTATCTGCAGATTATATCCTTCTTGATAAATCTGGCCACCACCTGTTTCGTCACATTGGCGTAAGATGCCGCTTCCACCCACTTGGTGAAGTAATCGATCGCAACCAGAATGAAGCGATGCCCATTAGAAGCAGTAGGCTCAATTTTGCCAATCATATCAATTCCCCACATGGAGAAGGGCCATGGGGAAGCCATAAAATTCAGAGGGCTGGGTGGCACATGGATCTTATCAGCATAGATCTGGTACTTGTGACACCGCTTGGCAAATTTGACACAGTCAGTTTCCATCATTAACCAGTAATACCCTGCTCGCAACAACTTTCGGGTCATAGCATGCCCACCAGCATGTGTACCAAAAGTTCCTTCATGGACTTCTTCCATGAGTAAGTTGGCTTCCTTCTCGTCTACACACCGGAGGAGTACCAAATCATGGTTCCTTCTATACAAAACGCCGTCGGGATTCAGATAGAAGTTGCCTGCTAATCTCCTTAGAGTCTTCTGATCACGACTAGATGCCCCAGCCGGATATTCCCTATTCTTCAGGAAATTCCGTATATCAAAATACCACGGTTTACCGTCAGATGCTTCGTCGATTGCAAACACAAAGGCCGGCCTATCAAGGCGAGAGATGACAATGCTGGGAGCCTCATTCCAGCGGTTGACTTTATACATCGAGGATAACGTTGCGAGGGCGTCCGCCATTTGATTCTCCGCCCGAGGTACATGATGGAACTCCACCCTATCAAAGAAAGGTAGCAACCTTCTCGCATAATTCATGTACGACACTAGATTAGGTTGGCGCGTCTCCCACTCTCCCTTAATTTGATTCACCACCAATGCTGAATCCCCATATACGTCCAGATTCTTAATCCTCATATCAATAGCCTCTTCTAACCCCATAATGCAAGCTTCATACTCGGCTTCATTATTCGTCACTGAAAAAGTCAATCTGGCTGTGAACGGGATGTGCGACCCGTGGGGAGTTGTAATGATAGCCCCGATCCCGCTACCGTACGAATTGACAGCTCCGTCAAAAATCATTTGCCACTGGGAATTCCGCTCCGGTCCTTCACCAGGCAATGGCTCATCACAATCTTTAGCCTTCAAGTACATTATGTCCTCATCAGGAAACTTAAACTTCATAGGCTGATAATCCTCAATTGGTTGTTCGGCGAGATATTCGGACAGAAGACTTCCCTTAATGGCCTTCTGGGAAACATACTGGATATCGTATTCTGTCAATACCATCTGCCATCTAGCAATCCTTCCAGAGAGTGCTTGCTTCTCAAACACATATTTGATCGGATCCATCTTTGATATCAGCATGGTTGTGTGATTCAGCATGTACTGTCTTAGACGTTTGGCAGCCCACGCCAATGCACAACACGTCTTTTCGAGCATAGAGTATCGAGATTCACAATCTGTGAACTTCTTACTCAAGTAGTAAATTGCATGCTCTTTCCGCCCTGTCTCGTCATGTTGACCGAGAACACAACCCATACTGTTTTCCAGAACCGTCAGATACATAATCAGTGGTCGTCCCGCTACTGGGGGTATCAACACCGGAGGCTCCTGCAAGTATTCTTTTATCTTTTCAAATGCCCTTTGAAAATTATCGTTCCAGACCACCGCTTGATCTTTCTTTAACAGCTTGAATAATGGTTCACACGTGGTCGTTAGGTGAGAGATGAACCTAGCAATGTAATTCAACCTCCCTAAGAATCCACGGACTTCTTTTTCTGTTCTCGGTGCTGGCATTTCTTATATTGCTTTTATTTTTGCAGGATCGACCTCGATTCCTTTCTTGCTCACAATGAACCCCAGTAGCTTCCCGGATCTCACTCCGAAGGTACATTTATTTGGATTCAGCCTCAGCCTGAACTTCCTCAGCCTCTTGAACAACTTCAACAGATTAACCAGATGCTCTTCCTCCGTTTGCGACTTGGCAATCATGTCATCGACATACACCTCAATCTCTCTGTGCATCATGTCGTGAAAAAGCGTTGTCATGGCCCGCTGGTACGTTGCCCCAGCATTTTTCAACCCAAAGGGCATCACTTTATAACAGAAGGTTCCCCACGGGGTGATAAAGGTTGTTTTTTCCATATCCTCAGGAGCCATTTTGATCTGGTTGTACCCTGAAAATCCATCCATGAAGGAGAAAACCGAAAACTGAGCCGTATTGTCAACTAACACATCAATATGCGGTAACGGGAAATCATCTTTCGGGCTCGCCTTGTTTAGATCCCTATAATCAACGCACATTCGAACCTTGCCATCTTTCTTTGGCACAGTCACGATATTAGCGACCCAAGTGGGATAAGTGGTAACAGCCAGGAATCCAGCATCCCATTGCTTCTGCACTTCTTCCTTTATCTTTACGGCCATGTCAGGGTGAGTCCTTCTGAGTTTCTGCTTCACGGGCGGGCAATCTTCCTTCAACGGCAGACGATGGACAACCATATCAGTATCCAAACCTGGCATGTCCTCGTAAGACCAAGCGAATATATCACTGTATTCACGCAGCATCTCGATAAGCTCTTGCTTGATATCCTCTTGCAACGCGGCCCCTATACGGATATTCCTGACGCATTCTTCAGACCCTAAGTTGACAATATCAATCTCTTCCTGGTGAGGCAGAATGACTCTCTCCTCTTGCTTCAATAACCGACTAAGCTCTTCTGGTAAGTCACTATCCTCCACAATCTCCTCCTCAGCTTGGAAGATCGGATGCTCGAAGTCTAAACGAGTCATAGGAAGTTTTTGGTCGGTGTCATCTGAAAATTCATGAATCCTGCGAGGGAAACGGTTAAGTGCTTCAAAAAATGATGTACAAGCAAACTGCATAACCGCGCTGCCATTTTATTGAAAAATAAAATAAAACAGAAAGAAAAGGATCACAACATTTGAATGTAAAAAACACCGTCATTTATTAATCATGCAAACATACAGGTAAACAGTTAGGCCCTAAAACAAGATCATCGATGCCCGGGCAAGGCATGTGATCGTACAATGATTGAAAAAACAATGCATTACTGTTTGGTGACTTGGATGACGTCCTGGATGGACCAGTTGCATAGGCTTTGCCCTGGCGTGCTGGGTCGAATCCATGCGTCCATGTCGCAATCGCTATCCACTTCCTCCGTATCAGACACGACACTGATTCTTTCAAAGCTAACTCCTCCAGGCGTGAACACGACAGGTCCCTTGTACTTAGGCGCGCTCTGTGAGGTAGATGGACGGTACCCCAAGCCATACTTGTCTTGCTTCACTGGGATGTCCAGAACCTGCCCCCACTTCTGAGTCTCTCCTGCTTGTACCAACGCCTTGGCTTCTTTATAGGAGGAGACTGCCACCTCTGGCCCTTCACTCTTTACTGGAGCTTCTTCTTTAACTTTCACCTCCTCGAACGCCTGACACAGCGTCTCATGAATCTCTCCGTCTACCTCCACGTACTTGAAAGAAGATAAATGACTGACTAAAATATCCTCTTCGCCACACACCGTCACAATACTCCCCTCAACCATATATTTCAGCTTCTGATGGAGCGTAGAAGTCACTGCCCCAGCGGCGTGGATCCAGAGTCTCCCAATCAAACAGCTATATGCGGGCTGTATGTCCATGATGTAAAACACTGTATCAAACACCTCCGGACCTACCTGAATAGGTAACGTTATCGACCCGAATACTGACCTCCTGGTTCCGTCAAAAGCCCTTACTACCAAATCATTAGGTGTGCACAATAACCCACGGGTATCTAACTTCAGCAGAGCCTTCTTTGGTAACACATTCAACGAGGACCCAGTGTCTACCAGTACATGGGATAACACAGTGCCCCGACATTCGATAGAGATGTGCAAAGCATTATTGTGATCACGCCCTCGAGGTGTTAAGTCAAAATCTGTGAATCCCAATCCATGCCCAGCGTTGACATGTGCCATAACTCCCTCCAGTTGATTAACTGAAATCTCTTGCGGCACGAAGGATGTCTCAAGTACCTTCAACAGGGCGTTTCTATGCGCCTCAGAGCACAACAGCAGCGATAATATGGAGATCTTTGACGGGGTCTGCTGCAGGTGATCTACAATCTTGTAATCACTTTTGCGGATTAACCTCATGAATTCTTCCACATCTTTGGTTATCAGCTCTTTCTCTTTACCCCTCGAAGATTCTCCCTCAACGACTTTGTTCTTACCCCTGGCAAGCCTCTCTGCCTCAACCTCAGGTGAAGTGAAAATTCTCCCGCTCCGGGTTATACCACCCGCTCTCACTATATTATCCACGGATCCCGCTGGCGGATCATTCAAGTCAATCTTTTCCCCATTACAATACACTTCAGCACTGTAGCACCACGAGACTTCCTTTGTGCTTTCAAAAGGGACTGGCTTAGCGTTGGTAATAGTAATGGTCGGCCTTTTTGACGATGCCGAAATTGTCACCGATTTGAACGGAATGGTGATCGTGGCAACATCCCTACGCTCTTCCTCAGATTCCGTCCCAAAAGACTTCTCTCGCCTCGCAGCCCTGTCAAACTGCAAAGTTCCTTCATCAATCAAACTTTGAACTCCCCTCTTCAGCTTCTCACAGCCCTCAGGTTGAATCATACAGTCAACACACTCGTTACTGCAACCGGGGTAGACACCTCCTTTCAATAAACGCTGCTTTACGTAACTCAAAGGGGTTTTCAGCTCGCTCACTTCTGAAACCAAGTTCAGCTCATCATCTACCATGATTGCATTGGCCCCAGCCCCACCATGCTTGGGCATTGGCTGCTGCGTGATGTTGGGACCTTCCTTCCCGAAATTAATAGCTGTACTATCAAGCAAGTCCTGCACTTTATGCTTGAAAGCCAAGCAATTCTCAATATTGTGCCCTGGTGCCCCCGAATGGAAGTCACAGTGCTCATTAACATCATATCCGACTGGCAGCTAGCCAGTTGGGGGTGCTAAGGTCCTCTTCTCGACTAGCTGCAATTTCAACAAAGTTTGAAGGAGTTCTGCATATGATACTGGCGGTACCTCGAATACTCTTCTCGGTCGTGGGTTCTGAAATCTGCGCTGATTATTATTAGGCTGCTGTTGAGCCTGCTGCAGTGGTTGTTGTCTCTGCTGCTGAGGAGGCCCTGGAATGGTTACACTTGCCACTTGCAATTGCTGACGCCAATTCTGACCTTTATTCTTTCGTCGAGCACCGTACACAGCATTGGCGTCGCCCTGCCTTTTACCACCGAACGTTTTCTTGTTACCACCTGCGGAGCTGGACTCACCTGCTTGAATTTTACCAATCTTCACCCCGTTTTCAATGCGCTCCCCCATCAAAATCAGCTCAGAGAAAGTACTCATCGAAAAGTTGAGCAGACGGTCGTAGTACATTCCAGAGAAAGTTCCTATGAACATATCCATCATTTCGCGCTCCACCATTGGAGGGTGCACCCTAGCAGCCAAATCTCGCCATCTCTGGGCGTATTCTTTAAAGCTCTCACTAGACTTCTAAGACATGCTTTGCAACTGAACTCGGTTAGGGGCGAGATCGCTATTATATTGATAATGTCGAACAAAAGCCTCTGCCAGCTCTTTCCAACTCCTGATCTGAGTAGGTTCCAAGCTCATGTACCACTTCAGCGATGGCCCTGACAGGCTATCCTGGAAAAAGTGCATTAGCATCTTTTTATCCTCAGAATATGCAGACATGCGCCTGTAAAATGCGCGTACATGCACCCTAGGGCACGTATCCCCTTTGTACTTATCAAATGACGGTGCTTTGAATTTCAGCGGGACCCTCAATCCTGGGACTAACCCCATATTCGACATATCCAACCCAAGAGCATTCTGGTTGGCCAACCCGTTCACCTTCTCTTCTAGCAATCTCATCCGATGGTTGTCACCCCTGGCTCTTTCATAGCCCTCATTCTGACCAGAGAACACATCCTCCTGGCGATCCTCCCAGCGAGGTACTGCTTCGTATCCAACATAATCTGCATCGCGACCCGGACCAGTTTGAACGTACCTGGGGTCATACCTCAGATTACCCATCTCTTGAGTGTTGTATGCGCCAGCTCCACATCCCAGATTACCATAACCACCAAACCCAGCCTTGGCGCCATCCATGCTGCCATATCCCATGTTCACACCATTGAAGCCTTGGTTACCACTAATACCATTCATTCCGACATTCTCGCCACCCCCATTGAACCCCTGGTGGACATTGCCCACAAATACCCCAGCAGTATCTGCGTTGACATTCATATTACCGGCGTTCCCACCTCCACCTACAGGACCAGCCTCTCCAGCATTCAAACCGGTTACGGGAACAGCGTCAGTACTTTGACGATTCTCAACTCGGGGAGATGCAGCAGTGTTTTCACCCTGCGGTATCCCGTTGTTTTCAACCCGTGCCACTATCGGTTGAACCAGATTCTGCAGCTGCTCTTGTCCTTTGGCGATAGTCTCCATGGTTTGCATGAGCAGGGCCATCCTGTCACGCATCTCTTGCATTTCACTCTGCACGTTGTCCATGATCTTCTTCTGATTGATCCTTGTAGAGTAACGGTGGACCCGCTTTTCTGCAATCCTGAAAATACCTGCTTCAAAGATGCAAGAGATAAGATACCTAGATCACAAACCTGTAATGCAAATATGAGTATGTATGCAAAATGCAATGTGTGTCTGTGCATTAGGGATTATTATGCCCCGATTCTAGTGTGAGTGCCAGTGCAGTGACAGTGCTAGCAAGACAGTGACTGGAGCCGAATCAAAGAAACCTCATATATTTAAGAGAAATCCAAGAATACAATATCACTGAGAGTATAATGAGAAGGCATGACCTCAACCAACAATCCTGGTGATGGTCAGCACAAATGCAAATAAAGCATACAAGCTAATACATGAAATGATCAAGTACTCCCATGAGCCCGGTACTCTTCTATCAACTTCTTGGTCTCTGGATGACCTGGTCGGGTGAGCAGACCTTCGACAAGTTGGTTTCTTCTCTTGAGAACATGTCGCGCGTCACCAGCGGTTTCCTCCCCTGCCCCTTCTCCGAAGCGATCTTCTAGCTTCCGCTTCTGAGACACAGCTTCGTTCCTGCCTTCAATGGCTTTGTTCAGTGCTTTCTGGAGACTGTATCTGGTCATTACCTCTTCTTCGCACTTCTCAATGCTAGCCTTCAACTGCTTCTCGAGGTCAGAAATTTGCTGCTTCAACTTATCTTCCCTCTTCTTGTTGTTGGTTAGCGTCGCATTCCAAGTCTTATTGCAAGAAGAGATCTCTCGGTGAGCGGCGTCAAGTGCTTTCTTTTTGGCCTCTAGCATGTCGTGGGAGCTTCTGAACTCTTGACCCAGACGTTCACGCTTCTTCTTCTCCTCAGTCAACTCAGCGCCTAGCCTATTCACTAGTTCGATCTGCTGTTGGAAAGAACGGACGGCCGTATTCTTCTCACTCCTCATCTGAGCTAGCTCCTTTTCTAACTCTTCATTAATCTTCAGCAAGGCTTCCTTTTCCTTCAGAACCTGCTCGTAGGCCTCCCTAGGAACAGTGGTTGGCTCTTCTACCGGAATATGAACAGGGACCGGAGCAGCTGGAAATGACATCAGTATCCGTCTGGCTCTCTCCTGAATCCAAACTTTGTAGGGTGCATATGCCTGGCAATCACTCTTCCCCAACAGTGGCTTCCCTTTCCTGTTAATACGCGTCCAGGCATGCCGAAGCTTGGCTAGCAAATCTCCGCTCAAATCACCTGTGAAGTACAGAGATTCGTGTACTTCATCCTCCTGAGGTGGGCTCTTCAGCGCATATCCAAACTGACGGACGAACAAAGATGGGTTGTAGTTGATGCACCCTTTTCTCCCTACCAACGGAACATTAGGATACCCAGAACAACTGCAAATAAGCTCGGACCCCAGCAGGTCTCGATCAAACCACTCAATATCTGTAGAAGACAGCCTCATCATACGCTCTGGCCAGTCAGATGTGGTCGCATTATCCACAAAAGGTCCCTTCGAAGGAAGATGGCTCTTGAACCACATGGATAGCAAAGGCACGCAACAAGAGACATTCTTGCCTCTCCTGTTCTCATTCCTGTAGTGCATCGAATGGTAGAAGTCCCCGATCAGTGTAGGCACTGGATTTCCAGCAGCAAACAGATAAAACGCATCCATGTCCACGAAGTTTGGGAAATTAGGAAACAACACTATCCCATAAATGCATAGAGCCAAAATAGCGTTAAAGACCACCCAACACCCATTCTTGGCATACTCTTGAGCCTTACCAACCAGAAACTGGAGAGAGAAACCCGGAACTCCTCTCCAAGAAGTCATCAACAACTCAGAAGCATTCATATGCAAGGCTTTGGCTAAATCCTCCAACTTAGGTTCAGCGGCAGAGTGAATAAAGGGAACTGCGTTCTGCACTGGCAGCTCAGTAAACTCCACATACTCCTCCATGGTAGGCCCCAAAATGAAGTCAGCGAATGTGAAACATCTCAAAGCCGGGTCATAGAATTGCATCAGCGTGAATAGCCCGTTCAACTCATCATCAGTGGACTTACGAACCAAACCCAACAACCGTCCATAACTCTGCCTGAAGCTTCTACGGACATCCTCATCTGCCAGAGAAATCAGACCCAGGAGTGGAGTAATATCAGGAATAGGTAGCTTGTAGGCAACTGTCATCCTCAAACCAGCCATAATCAATACCCAGAAGTCTAGACACTAGAACCGGGGGATATGCAAATGCACCTGCAGCGCAGACACACGTTAATGGGATGCAATGATAATGATTATGCAAATAATGTAATGCAAGCAACATGCAACGGGGACCAAGTGCTATAGCTGAGAAGCCTAGACCATATCAAGAGTCCCAGATAGACCCTCCAATACTCCTCAATCTCTGGTCTCGGATAGACCTAACACAAAGCTCCAGCATCGGTCTCTGATAGACCCGTAATATAACCTCCAACTGGTCTCTGATGGACCTCATACCATAACTCAGCCTAGTCTCTGATAGACCTCACAACCGTCCATAAATACCCAGGATCTCTGATCAAGAAATAACCGGCATCTGAAGGTCTAGTTACCTGCATAACCCCAAACCCTCTCACAGGTGGATGTCCTAGTAACTGACAAAGGTATGGCATCCTATGCGGTCGTCGGTGTCACAGACTTTCAGGAGTGATGATACGATTCCCAGAAGGAGTGGCATCATCAAATCCTGAAGAGGCCTCACTTAGCCAACTTCCAAATGATCGGTCCCCAGAGTCGACAATCTAACTAACCAGCAACCCGAGCCACCCAAAGGGCAGGACAGGAGGCCAACCAGAAGAACCTCGTCTGAGTGTAGATTTCGCGGGACACTAGGACATGCAAAGCACGTGCGCGTCCACTAATCTCTACTCTAAGTCTAGGTGTACTCAAGCCCAGGTCCGACTTATCTCTCAATCAAAGAACACCCGTCACACCCCACAATACAACAATAATAATCATAATATAATGCTGAAATGTAAATACAGAAATGTAAATCCATACAAATTCCTCGACGGGCAAACAAGCGCTAGGATTGACTCTCTTAAGGGACGTTGAATCCCAAATGCATAAGGACCATCGCAGTCCTTAGAAGCCAGGGGACGTTGGATCCCCAGCAGAGTCGCCATCTGTCGCTACTGCGAAAATCGGCGCCGGCAATACAGAAGAGTCGCCACCGTGCGTTATTTATCCCAAAGGAGGGAAAGGAAACGCTCGAAGTAAACCTAACGCAAAGACGGGAAAAGGTATGGTCATCGCAACCAAAACCTGGATTCGCGAGTCGGTTACGCAAGGGGAAGGTATTAGCACCCCTCACGTCCGTCGTACTCGACGGGATCCACGCTTGTTGGTTTGTACGGATTACACTTCTATCTAAACTAAAGGATGAGGTCTGAAAAGAAAAGAAAAGATGACTCGGCAAAGCATCGCACTTTATGCCTACGTATTCCCGTCTGGAACGAGAAATCAGAGTCAACGTAGTTCGCCTAACTACGGGTGAAGGTGGGGAAGGTTGCTCGCTAGGATATCGCATCCTATGCCTACGTACTTCCACACAGCATGGAAGATCAGAGCAAACATAGTTCGGGCCGCGCACGACACAAGCTGTTCAAGTGTCTTTTATGAAAAATCTCACCTTAACCAAGGGTTTTCTTATTACAAAAAGGTTGATGTTTGTTCAAATCTTTTGACGGAAGAAACGAATTAATCTCTGTTATAACCTTTATTAATGTTTTTCTATTGTTTTGAAGGAAGAAGAGATGACACTCTACAAATCCTAGGGTTGAAAAGGGGATAAAAATCTACCCTAATGTTATCATGCATGGGTTAGCTCCTAATGTCTATCATGCTCCTCTCTTGCGCAGAGAGAAACAGAGATCCTACGGGAATAGACGGAAACAGAAACAGCAGATATATACAAGAAAGCAGTAAAATGCATGGATGCCACAATACAAGCGAGGTAAGGGAGTCCCACTCAACCTCGAACCTAGAAAACAATAGGCAAAAGTGAACGAGATTCACTTTCAACCCAGCAGGTTAAACAGCAAAAAATACAGTCAGGGAAATTCACACAATACATCATGAATTAAGCAGCAAAAGCTAAACAGCAAAGCAATCTTCATCAGCATCTGGCTTCAATCTTCAAGTCAACATCAGCTATCCACAGGCTTCAAGCAAGCATCAGACTTTATCTTCAGTCTCCCAATGGCTTTTCTTCAAGTCCTAATCTCCAAGTTGAGGAATCAATCACAAGAATGAAATGGGGGTTAAGCAATTTAGTTGACCACCAAAGGTGGCAAACAGACTGCTATCAACACAAAGAATATTTCTCTCAAGAGTTCTATCCCTTAGACATTGGCACCAAGCCTTCCAAAGGAAGGGGGTGAGTGTCTTAGAGAGACTCTGCATCACAGAGAGGAATGGAGGCAATCAAGACCTTCCATGTTTGAGAATCAAGTTGTCTACCCTAGAGCTCTGCCTAACTCCTAGATCCTACAAGCTTCAGCAGCTGCCAGCAAGAGATACTCCTCATCAACTCTGGAAGTTGGTCTTCATTCTTTAATCTTCAAATGGGCTTCATCATCACAGTCTTCAGCTCAAACCCCAAGCCCCAAACAAACCCAATACCCCACACAGACAAATAATAAACCCTAAAGAGGGCACACCACACAGTTAATCAGATACAAGCAATATACTAGTAGCAGTAGGGGAATCCTAATATTCTCTAAGGGATCTATCCTATACCCATAACCCCTATAGTCCCATACCCCAAAAATCAAATCAACATCCCTAAAAGAATTAATCTATCTCACATATGCTCATCTAAAACCCTAATTTTGATCATACTAACCACACCTAATCAAATCACCTAAAATTTAATCCTAAAAATATGAATTAAATCCTATATTCAAGTTGAAGTCCTAAACTAATCACTCTAAAAAGAATGAGCCCTAAAGCTAGAGGGAGCTATTAGAACAAAAATCAACAAATTTAAGTATCAAACTAAACTTAATAAAATGCTATTTACAAGAAAATGCATGAAAAATATTAAAACAATATAAAATGCCAATTTTGTCATTTAATATTTTTCTAGACATTTTTATTGACCTACCACAAAAAGAAGGAATTAAAAATATTAAATTTTCCATTTTTTATGATTTTTTAAAGGTGAGAAAAAAATATAAAGGAAATAAAAAACACAAAATAGAACTAAAAGGGGGAGGGGGTCTGAATAGCATACACGCCTAGTTATAATCTCAGGTGGGCCATCAACTGGGGGCGCGAATATCACTATGGCAAGGCCCACGAAGCATCAGAAATTCAATTAAAAATGTAAAAGAAAAAGATTAAAGTCACGGTTCAAATAGCAACTGAAACAAGTTCATTCCATTGGGCCTATCAAAGAGGGGGTGGGGATATCAATACGAGTCCAAGGCCCACGCTGATGCAATTAGTGAAACGCATCGTTTCACGCTCAGCAACTCCCTCCATATTTCAACTTCAAATAATGGCCACACGATGAGATTAATGAGTCAACAAATTGAAACAATCCAACGGCTAAGGTATCGTCTTCTCCAAATCAGACTTAGGGTTTGCAGAATTCATAGCCATGCACGAACCTTCAAGTCCCTCGTTCTCTCTCCTCCCTCAACCAAACGCCACGACCTTAAAACCAAAACTGCTCTACTCTTCACCCTCTACAAGATCCTAACCCTAGATTTTGCTGAAACTCATTGCATAATCGAGCTCGATAGCTGGAAGATCATGGTACCACTGATTTGCACCTGATGTGCATGATGATAGTTCTCGCTCAAATTACCCTAGAATGATCTATAGATTATGGTGAGTATTCTGAGCCAAAGATCTAACATTATCTTGCCATAATTCAGGAGTTATTGATAAAGAAAGATTCATCACCATGAATCAAACTGCCTCTAATGGCCAAAACAGAGAGGGTACATGTCCATCTTCCTAACCCTAACAGTCCTACGCCAATGATCTAACCTAGCAACACCTAATCCTAGAGATAAGAAAGAGATCACCAACCTGCTTAGCAGCTATGGTAGAGGTAGTTGCAGGTGGATCCAATGCTTGAAACCCTTCGAGGATGATCTCTAATTGATAAGAAACTTTCTGTTTGCAACAATAGTGGTGATAACTGCTTGAATTGTGAGATTGGATCTTGCTATGAATCTTGCAATTTCAAACCCTAGAGCTTTAATCTTCCATGGACATGCCTCTGATCTTGCTTGTTCCCACTCACAATCTTCAATGGATGATGGATGAAGAAAAAGGATGATCAGAATTGGTGTATATTGGAGGATTCCACACTTTCTTACAATGGAAGCAACAATGGAATTCTCTCTTTTCTCTCCTTCTTTTCACCAACCTCTTGCATCAATGGCTTCATTTCAATATATAGATGAGGATGGACAGGTCTAGAAGGTTTTAGAATGATCTAGGAAAGGATGGAATGTGGTGGAAAGTTCATGGAATTCTCACTTAAGGATACTTTGAATCATCTCATATCTTATGCACACACCCTTCCAAACTTGTGTCAAAATCTCCTCTCATGAGTTATTGAAATGGATTGTGTGACAAAACCAATCTCCTTGCCTTGAAATTTCACTTATGCCAAGTTTTTCATACTTGCCTTATTATGCAAGCAACAAAAATACAAAGCAAGTCCAATTTTTAACTCCTAACTCAAAAAAGTGGCTAAACCAATGTCTCTAAAGTATTGTTTGGAATCAATTTGGTATATTAGATGACCCATTTTGGATTTGTAGATCTCTCAAACCAATTTTTTATTTCAACTTTTTCAACTTATATGCCTTTTTTAGGTCATTTTTCACCAACTTTGGTCAAGTCTCATTCTATGCATTTCCAAACTTACATGACTTCTTTTCTAGACTTAAAATGGCATTTTGAGCAACTTTGATGTTGGGAAGTTTTTCATTTGAAGCTTCCTTGTATGAGTTTTAGGCATAGGCTAAGAATGACCTGTAATCCTCAGATGACCAAAATACCCTTTGCTTTCCAAGACCATAAGTAGAGTTCCACAAATCATATGAAGGCATACCATACCTTTCTAGAAAGCTAAGACAATAAGGAACAACTCTTATGTTGGCCATAAATCCATTTGAAATATCCTTGAAGGTCAAAAGTTGCTTGGAAGACAGACAACTTTCACAGACAAATTTCAATGCCCTCAGATGACCTGTAACTTGCAAGAGCTATAACTTGAGTTCTATAAATCATCTTGATGACTTCCACCACTCAAATTAAAGTTCTTGAGATCCTCTACAAGTTTCATGTGGACCAGAAATTCATATGAAGCTTGCATCTTGAGTTACACTGCTTTGAAGTTTGACCTAAATCATGGGATTTTACACTGAAACCCTAATTTAGTAACTCCAGTTCTCCTTGACTCCTCTTGATTTTTCTTTAGCACAACATCATATCCATATCCATATAGCAAATAATGAATCCCACATTCTTCAATGATTCTTGATGCCCTTCAAAACACTCCTTTGACTTAGAGTTGACTTGGTGTTGACCCTAGTTGACTGACTTCAACTGGGGTCCTTGCAATCATTCTAATGACTTGGTTCTTCTTCAAAATGATCATCTAGGCTTTTCATAACATCCATACACACCTCTTGCTCTTGGCTCATAGCTCACACTTCCTCTGATGATCCCCAACTAGCCTCAAGATAGGAGAGAACTCACTGATCAACCTGGCAGCTCTTCAAAGCTCAAATTCTTCCCTGATGACCTGAATAGTCTTGAATATGACTCTTGAGATAAGAAATAGCACTTTGATCCCCTGTTAAGATAGCTTGCTCATGCTATGCAATGCAGATGAATACACTATGTACATGATGACAATGCAAATGATTATGCAATTGAAACATAAACCTAGGTTAGAAAAGGTTGGGCAAATTTTGGGGTACAACAACGTTCCTGTTGCCCCAAGTGTCCCATCCATCGAGCAGCCCCCGTCCTTAAAGCTAAAGGAGCTCCCTAAAAACCTGAAATACGCTTACTTGGAGAGTAATGAAAAACTCCCTGTTATTATTTCTTCTAACCTTGATTTCAATCAAGAAAACAAACTTTTACAGGTTCTGAAGAAGCACAAAAAGGCAATCGGGTGGACATTAGCCTACCTTCCAGGAATTAGTCCTTCCATGTGTATGCACAGAATTTTACTTAAGGATGGTGCAAAAATAGTAAGGCAACCCCAAAGGAGGCTTAATCCTTTGATTCTCGATGTTGTGAAGAAAGAGGTAACCAAACTCTTGCAAGCAGGTATCATTTATCCTATCTCTGACAGTAAGTGGGTAAGCCCAGTGCAGGTTGTACCTAAGAAATCTGGGCTTACAGTTATCAAAAATGAAAAGAATGAACTTGTTCCCACTAGAGTGCAGAATAGCTGGAGAGTTTGTATCGATTACAGGAGACTAAACCAGGCTACTAGAAAGGATCATTTCCCTTTACCGTTCATTGACCAAATGCTTGAACGGCTAGCAGGTAAATCACATTATTGCTTTCTTGATGGTTTTTCAGGTTACTTCCAGATTCATATTGCACCGGAAGATCAAGAGAAGACAACTTTTACTTGTCCCTTCGGTACTTTTGCTTATAGGCGGATGCCTTTTTGTCTTTGCAATGCTCCTGGCACTTTCCAGCGTTGTATGCTTAGTATCTTTTCTGATTTTATTGAAAATTGCATGGAAGTCTTTATGGACGACTTTACTGTTTATGGCTCTTCTTTTGATGCATGCTTGAGCAGTTTAAGCTTGATTTTAGAAAGATGCATCGAAACTAACCTTGTTTTAAATTATAAAAAATGTCATTTTATGGTTGAGCAGGGAATTGTTCTTGGTCACATAATTTCTGAAAAAGGATTTTCTGTTGACCCTGCTAAGATTGATGTGATTTCTACACTACCTTACCCATCTTACATTCGCGAGATTCATTCTTTTCTTGGTCATGCAGGTTTTTACAAGCGTTTCATCAAAGATTTCAGCAAGATAGCTCTTCCGATGTCAAACTTGTTGAAGAATGACGTCACCTTCCACTTTGATGACAAATGCAAACAGGCGTTTGACTTCTTGAAGAAAGCATTGACCTCCACTCCCATAATCCAGCCCCCTGACTGAACCCTCCCTTTTGAGCTTATGTGTGACGCTTTGAATTATGCTGTTGGGGCTGTCCTTGCACAAAGAGTTGACAAGGCTGCCCATGTTATTTACTATGCTTCTTGGACTTTAGATTCTGCACAGTCAAATTACACTACCACTGAAAAAGAACCTCTAGCTATTGTTTTTGCTCTTAATAAATTCAGATCTTATTTGCTAGGTTCCAAGGTTGTTGTTTTTACTGACCTTGCAGCTTTAAAGTACTTGTTGAAGAAGCCGGATGCAAAACCGAGACTGATTCGGTGGATGTTGTTGCTCCAAGAGTTTAATGTAGAAATTAAAGACAAAAGTGGAGCTGAGAACTTAGTGGCTGACCATTTGAGCAGGATAGAGAGAGAGATGAAGATCTTTTTCCCATTCAGGATGACTTTCCTGATGAACAACTTTTAGTTTTACATGGTATTACACCTTGGTTTGCTGATATTGTTAATTATCTTGTTGCTGGTGTTTTTCCTACAGGTGCATCCAGATCACATATTCATAAACTCAAAAGTGATGCTAAATATTATACTTGGGATGATCCATATCTTTGGAAGTTTGGTAGTGATTAGGTTATTAGAAGATGTGTTCCCGACTATGAGATTGAATCCATTTTAAAATTTTCTCATGCGTCTCAAGTCGGAGGACATTTTGGCCCTCAAAGAACTGCAAGAAAAGTCCTTGACTCAGGTTTCTATTGGCCAACTGTTTTTAAACATGCTTATGAGACTTACCGCACTTGTAAAGAGTGCCAGATAGCAGGTACAAACATCACTCGCAAGAGTGAAATGCCTCAACAACCTATGCTTTTCTGTGAGGTATTTGATGTATGGGGAATTGACTTCATGGGTCCCTTTCCTGTATCGTTTGGTTTCCTTTATATTCTGCTTGCTGTTAATTATGTTTCAAAGTGGGTAGAAGCTATCCCCACTCGGACTAATGATTCTAGAGTTGTCGCAGATTTTGTCAGGTCTAATATTTTTTGCAGGTTTGGAATACCGCGAGCTATCATCAGTGACCAAGGCACCCATTTCTGTAACCGCACCATGGAAGCTTTGCTCCGAAAGTATGGAGTTGTGCATAGAGTCTCTACTGCATATCACCCACAAAATAATGGACAAGCTGAGATCTCAAACAGGGAGATCAAACAGGTTTTAGAGAAAATGGTGCAACCAAACAGGAAGGACTGGAGTCGTCGTCTAGAAGACGCACTTTGGGCTCAAATAACAGCTTTCAAGACACCCATTGGGATGTCTCCTTATCGACTTGTTTTTGGTAAGGCATGTCATCTTCCTGTTGAGATAGAACACCGTGCCTATTGGGCGGTGAAAAGTTGTAATTTGGAGATGCAACAAGCAGGTATTGAAAGGAAACTCCAATTACAACAGTTGGAAGAGCTTAGATTAGAGGCTTATGAAAGCTCTAGAATTTATAAAGAAAAAACTAAGCACTTCCATGATAAAATGATCTCTAGGAAAGAGTTTTCTGTGGGCCAACAGGTTTTACTGTTTAATTCCCACCTTAAGCTTATGGCTGGGAAACTTCGATCCAAATGGATTGGCCCCTTCGTTGTTACTAATATTTCCCCTCATGGTGCAGTAGAAATTAAAAGTACAGGTACTGACAAAGTCTTTAAGGTTAACGGGCAGCGTCTGAAGTTATTCTATGGAGGTTCGGTGCCTGAAGATGTCGGTATAGAGGAGCTTTCTTTGGAATCACCTAACTACACTGCAACTTGATCAGGGAGTTGTTCTTTCCTTCTCTTTACTTTAATAAATCATGTCCTTTCATTGAGGACAATGCTTGTTTTAAGTCTGGGGGAGGGAGACCTTTGTTTTATTTTGTTTGTTTTTTTTTTCCAGTTATTATAATAAAAATATATAAAATAAAAAAAAATCGCATCTTTTTGAAAGTTCTGGGCTATAGTCTAATTTGGGATTAGTTTGCAGAGACTTGGGAACAGTTCATAAGATCGATATCGTTTTAACACCTTGAGTCTCCCAAATATGGAAGTCGAGTTAGATAGTTGTTATGGCATAGTCTTGAGTTCTCGTCCTCTAATAGCTTTTAAGTAGTTTATCTAGCAGTCAGCACCATCTAGAAATCACATGCTAAGTAGTTGAGCTGATGCAAATAAGTGAATGATCATGTGCTTAATAAGAAGAAAGAAAAAGAAGAAAAAAAAAAGAAAAAGACAAAAAGTGAAAAAAGAAAAGAAAAAAAATATTATTACTATTTGTTGAAAAAAAATGGATCATAGTCACTAACAAGCTCAGTTGCCATGTGTGTGAATATATAAAGGGCTTAATGTGATTGCACTAGAATGAAAGAGAGCAAAAGAGAGGATGAGTAAGTTAGACTTAGGCATAACGACATGATTTGGATTGGTTTGTATAGGAGGGAGCCTTATGACCGCACAATTGTGGATTAGTGTTCCTACGATATCCTTAGTGTGTAAGATTAGTACCTATCGATTCAAACTTAAGCAAAGAAGATTTGTAGCCTGGAATGAGTAACTACTCATGTGTGTGTGTTTCCCTTGTTTTGTTTTATTTTAATTTTGCTCGGAGTGCAAAAGTTCAAGTCCGGGGGAATTTGATCAGTGCATATTTATGCACATTCCCCTACATTTTTACTTAGGCATTTCTTTATTTTATTTTGTTTATTATTATATTTTATTATGTTTTCATATTTTATTTTATTTTTGGTTTAATTTAATTTTCGCAACTATTTTTCAACTTTAGCAGTCTGCACGGAAACAATCATAACTGGAGCTCCGGGAATCCGTTTGAGGCGTTCTAAAAATCGCCGGAAAGCTAAGAGAGAGAGCTACAACTTTCGTGTTGGAGCCGAAGTCAGATTCGGAGCTCAAAATTCCAGAATTCCGTTTGAAGTTACAGCATAAGAAATTTATTCCGTGTTGGGTCATGTTTTGGGTTTGGGTTATATTTTTGACCCAGTTGGATTTTAAACCTATTCCATTATTTTGTAATACTCGTGTTACTGTGGGGGAATTGACAATTTTTACAATTCACGAAAAAAAACTATTGGGAAAGCTTGTAAACGCATGGAGAACTAATCCTCCTTGGACGGATTCACGGTACTCAGGTTCAAACTTTGAGATTGTTATGATAATTACAGTTTAATTTCTATTCCTTTCAATTATATCATGTGATTGTTGTTTGCTTAATTCAATTATCATATAGTGTAATTGATTCAATTTGATTGATTTGTGTTCCCAATTTTAATCGTAGATTAACTCTGCTTAACTGTTAATTTGCTCTATCATTTACCGTATGCTTAATCCGACCATAGGAACATGTTCTCATAAAATCAACTACGCTTGTTGACTGATTTTTCATCAAATAGGATAGAATTCCCGCTTGGGAAATTGTATTTTCATCGGTCTATGATTAGTAAGAATCGAGGCAGTGGATCTGTTACTTTAATCACTGATTTCACAACAACTTATTTTAATAATCAATTATTTTAAGTACTTTTTCTTCTTAATCGGAAACCTACATCAAACCAACCCCCCCCCCCCCATAATTTGTTACTGTAATTGGTTATTTCGTTACAAGAATCCTTGAGAACGATATTTCGAGTCACTGTCGCTATACTAACATTTCATACAACAAACTCGTTTTTGATCCGCGAGCGACCGCAGATCACCGACTCCCGATCCCAGACAATGGTTGCGATGACCTTGTCTTATACCTTTTCGTCAGGTTTTTCCGATCGTTTCCTTTCCCGTTCCGAGGGATAAATAACGAAAGGTGGCGACTCTTCTGTTTTGCCGGCACCTTATTTTCGCGGTAGCGACATTGACCAAGGTGAGAGGGTGAGTAGAGCTTATTGAAGTGCCTTGAGGGCCATGGTGGAGCTCAATCAAGTCAGTGTGCCAAGTGTGAAGAGCCACAATGGAAGGTGTTGCAAGTAGGGTTTTCATTTGAGTAATCCTAAGCTAACTGACCAATTGAAGAGGATCAAAGCTCAATTCTAGGTCTTTGCAATCATGGATAGTTGTGTTGAGACACATGATATGATATTTCAAGATCTATGCAAGAAAAGTTTAAGGTGAGAGGAGTTGCTAAATTAGGGTTTTCAGGGTAAAATCCCTTATTTAGTGCCTAACTTCAAGACCACTTATCTCAAGATGCAAGTTTCATCTCCATTTTTGGCCAACATGAAACTTGTATATCATGCTCTTAGCTTTAATTTTAGTACTAGAAGTCCTCCAATGGAGTTATAGAACTCAAGTTATGGTCCAGACAAGTTACAGGTCCTCAGATGCCTCTGAAATTTGTCTGTGAAAATCATCTGACTTCCAAGATACTTTTGCCCTATGAGGGTGTTTCTCCTAAACTTTTGGCCAACATGAAAGTTGTTCCTCTTGATATTAGCTTTGCAAATTGTATTAGAAGTCTTCCATCTGATTTGTAGAACTCAAGTTATGAGGTTTACAAGTTAGGGGTATTTTGGGAAAGTGGGATTATAGGTCATTTTCAATTATAGGTCAAAATCTCCAACTTGCACATCTCAAATGCAATTTTGTTCAACATGGAACTTGCTCAAAATATGGTTTTTAGGTCAACCAAGAGCTCATGGTGAATTGATTTGGTCCATAGTGAGAGTTGATTTGAATTGGTTTTGAAAGAAGAGAAATCAAAGGCATGATTTGGTGGGAAATTCAAATAATTTGTTATGTGCATAAAATAGGCCAAATGACCATTCAATTTGATCAGAAATGATGTTTTATAAACATTGGCATTGTTAGAATTTGCAATTGACCTATAATTCATGGTGTTTTGACATGTTTCTTCATTAATAAGCAACATCACAAGAAATCATTCACAAAGCCAATTTGGAAGCTCCTTGTGGTCTGAATTCATTCCAAATGTGTTATGCAAGCTAACCAAAGCTTCCCAAGCAAGCTTTTGAGCCAGAATTCGCATATGGCATGTTGAATTTTTTGAAGAAAATTGAAATTTGGTTTTTCTGTTTTGGGCCTCCATTGGATCAAAAAAGCCCACAAACACATTCTATTTAAGTTCTGTGGATGAATTGGAACCTTTTTAGAGAGCATTTCGCACCAGAGCCAAGGATTGGAGTTGGAGCTTGAAGGAGAAATTTGAAAATCGTGTTTTCATTTATAAGCCAGATCCAAGCAAATTGAAGTTAGCAAAGTGTTCCTCATCAAGCATTGAAGCTATCTGCATCATTTTGAGGCCAGAATTGTGTCCTACATACCTCAATTCAAAGCTACAAGTCAGGTTGGTAAATCTCAGATTTCCTCTTAATCTAGCATGATGTAGTTAGAAATGAACATGTGGCTAGGATCTATGTGAAATGTAGCACGTTTTAGGATCAAATTGGTAGCAATTGGTGATGGTTGATCATGTGGTACCATTTCTGTTTTGATTCGAAACTCTCTGATATGGATGAATTAATACATAATGAATAGCTTAGGTTAATCAGTGAAGTATGAGGATCATTTCTATATCATTAATTGGACAATTGGTGAGGATGAATGACATGACAAAATTTGGATCTTGATTCGGTTTTGGAAATCTAGAAGGTTTCAGTTAATTTGGATAGGTTATTCGTGATCAACGTGAAATTCGGAACAAGATAGGTATAGAGTTTTTAATTTCTGGACACCTGCAACTTGGTCTTCATCGGAGAAGATGAAGAGTGGAGCGTTGGATCTGGCTGGAACCTTGACTTGTTATGATGATCGTGTGGCTCAGATTTGAACTTGAGTTTGCCTCCAGCAATATGAAACGCATCGTTTCATAAATCCCAGTCAGCGTGTGATTGGGATGCTTGCATGGACACGCGCGTTAGCCTAGGATCTGATTACTTAGTCTTGCAATCCAATGGCTTTGATTATTTCCCTGATTTTAATTAGTTTAATTCTTTTTTCTATTTTCATTAATTCCTTTTATTTTCTAAAATCATTTTTAATTTCAATAATTGTCAGAAAAATAAAATAAAAATATCCCCATGATCCTTGCTTTATTTGTGATTTTTCTGTATCATTAGATTTATTTTTTGATGTATTTTCAATTTAATTCATATTTTTCTTGTTTTGGTCATTTCATTGATTTTGCATAATTGAGCTGTCTATTTGTTGAATTTTGTTCTCCCAATTGGTATTGAATTTTGTTTTGAATTTTTAATAGCTGCTAGGTTAGATATGTATGCTCCCATAGGATTTTTTTCACTTTTTTTTTTCCGAAAATCTTAGCTTCTGATTTAGAGATAGGTTTAGGGCCTTTCCCCATTAATGGTTACCCTTGATACTTTTCAACTTAGGATTTTATTAGAGGACTTAGAAGTTGAATTAGGTCCTGATTTTTGAACTATATATCATTAACAAATGCATGTTCCCATATAAATATAATTATATTTTTAGGATGTGTTTTGATATTTTAGATAGAATATTCAAATTGTTTGTTCCTTTGGTGCTTCAACTTTGGTGGTTGTTTTGGAATGGACTCAAAGTGGGGTTTTCTTGCATGTTGGGCTTCTGGTTCCTCTTGGATGATATCATGGACATGATGAAGCTTTTGTGGAGTGGCTGGTAGAGCTTGGCTTGGAGCTTTTCTTTCCTTTTTGTTAGCCTTTTGTAGCTTATAAGATTAGGGTTTTTAGGAGAGAGCTTTAGAAATACTTTTTTCTTCAAATAATGGTTGGTTTCATTCACCTTCCATTATCATCCTATGATTAAAAGTCCTCATGTGAAAGTCTCATCTCTCCTTTGGAGGGATGTGTGACATTTTTACAATGAGTAGAACTTTTGAGGATGCCTTTCTCTAATAACTGGTTGAGTGTCAGGTGGGGATTCCTTTAGTTTCCTTCCTGCTTCCCATCATCAAATACTCATCTTGTTGATTCTCTTCATTCTTGGTGGAGTGCATTATTAAAGTTTGAAGATGGAGTATCCATTTCCTTCTCTAGAAGATGATATGGAATTGAAGAGCAGTTACAGACTTTGGATTGGATTGTTGTCAGAAGGTTGCTCTGCTGTGGAGTTTGCTGGCTTGTTTTCCCTGTTTGTCTGTTTTCTTCTTCTACGGTATTGATGTGATTTGCTTGGAGTGTTGCATTAGATTTAGGCTTCATGTAGTTGATCATAGGCCTAAGAGCATCTTAAGGGTTGAGCTTCTCCCCTTGCTTGTATTGCATTAGAGGTTGAGTTTCTCCCTCTGCTTGTATTTTTACTGTGTGGCTTTGCTTGTTGGTATTTGGTAGAGCTCAGCTCCCTTGCCTGTGTGGTGTGTGGCCTTTATGCCTTGGTTGTTTAGAAGTTGAGCTTGGCTCCTTCTGCTTGTGTGATGCATATCATGCATTTTATTTACAGCATCTTGTTTACAGTAATTTCTTTTTAGTTGCTTATTTGTTGTTTGTTTTCCTTTGCCATGTTCCCCTAGGAACTCTAACTTCTCTGGTTCCAGAGAAGTTATGACAGACATTAGGGTTCTAACCATGCATGATAACATTGGATAGATTCCCTCCTAACCTCAACTGTAGGTCCATTTTGCATGACAACTTTAGGATTGGATCAGTTCCCCTTTAGTGCGTCTTTTCTCTTCTCATCTGCAAACAAAATCAAAATACAGTAATAAAGACTAATTGACACCGTACGTTACGAGCCTTAAGCTATCTGAGAAAGGATTGTTGGAGAGTTTCTTTTCAACAGTCTGGATGTTTAGTATGGTACCCTTTGGGTGACATGCGACGCATTCACTCTCAGGTCATAGTCTCTAGTGCAATATTAGTTGCAAACATCCATAAAAGACACTTCTTCTAAAAAGAAGAAAACAAAGATCAAATTCTTTTTGTCCGCTTGGACCTTTAATACCTTGGAAACCTTTTTCAAAAGGAGAGTTTTGTTAACTCCCGGTTCTACCGCAAACGGTAACGCCTAAGTCTCCAATGGTCGAGCTGCATACACCAACTGTTGGAACCGTCTATTAACCATACTTGAATAAAAAAGACAAACCTGTGTCTCTCGTGTCTCGAACTACATTTGCTCTGATATTTCACGTTGTGTGAAAGTACGTAGGCACAAGATGCGATATCTTGGCGAGCAACATTTCCCCGTAGTTAGGCGAACTACGTTGACTCTGATTTCTCGTTCCAGACGGGAATACGTAGGCATAAAGTGCGACGCTTTGCCGAGTCATTTTCTTTTCTTTTCAGACCAAACCTTTGGTGTAGATAGATGTAACAAACCCGTCAGATAAACACAACAAGCGTGGATCCCATCGAGTACGATGGATGTGAGGGGTGCTAATACCCTCCCCTTGCGTAACCGACTCCCGAATCCAGACAATGGTTGTGATGACCTTGTCTTATGCCTTTTCGTCAGGTTTTTTTCGATCGTTTCCTTTCCCGTTCTGAGGGATAAATAACGAAAGGTGGCGACTCTTCTGTCTTGCCGGCCTCGTTTTTCGTAGTAGAGACCAGCTGGCGACTCTGCTGGGGACTCCAACGGTTTCCGCATTTTATTTTCAGTATGATTATTATTTGTGCTGTTGTGGGAAGGGGATCTGATAAGAGAGAAGCCAGACCATGGCTTGAGTGTACTTAGCTTTAGTTGTGGAAATTAGTAGGCGCGTGCTTGCTTTGCAGGCACTAGTGTCTCATGAAATCCACGCTCAGACGAGGTTCTCCCGGTTGACTTCTTTTCCGGCCCTTTGGGTCTGAGGGGTTGTTGGTTTGAAGGATTGTCGACTCTGGGGACCGATCATTTGTGACTCAGCAGAGTGAGACCACTTCAAGGGATGATGATGCCACACCTTCTGGGTATCGTATCATCGCTCTTGAAAGTCTGTGACGCTGGGAAACGCATAGGATGCCATACCTTGTCTGTGATTTAGGTCCATACCTGTGAGCGGGGTCGAGTTTATTGCAGGAAACCTTAACCTTCTGACTACCTGGTTTTCTTGTCAGTGAATCAGTGTTGTTAGGTTCAGAGGTTTATCGTCAGAGATGTGGTTGTTCTCGACAGTATGTATTTATTGGTCCTCTTCAGGGTTGTGCTATCAGAGCAGTGTGGTGATTGTGTTGTATCAGAGATTTGATCTTCTCAGCAGCCACCTTGATCCTCTGTTGCATTACATTTTTCATTTTGCATACTCATTTGTATATCATTAACGTGTGTCTGTGTTGCAGGTACATTATCCCCTAGTTCAGGTTTTCTTGCCTTCTGTTGTGCTATTATGGGTTCCCTGAGGAAGACTGTGGCCTATAAGCTTCCTACTTCAGATGTTGCTCAGTTGTCTAGTTTGATTGCTTTGGCAGATGATACTGTTAGAGGTGAATTCAGAAAGTCTTATGGGAAGCTGCTCAGTTTGGTCCGTAAACCTTCTGTGTATGAGTTGAATGGATTGTACGCCTTGCTGCAGTTCTATAATCCTCCTTTGAGATGCTTTACTTTCCCTGACTTCATTCTTGCACCTACATTAGAGGAGTATGCTGATTTATTGGGTGTGTCTATCAGGAGTCAGATGCCTTTTGTTCATATGGATTCTGAGCCTAATCTAGCTAATCTAGCTCTTTCTCTTCATCTGGATGCCTTTGAGTTGATCTTGTCTAGTTGGAACGGAGTTCCTAGTTTTTCTTTGCAGTTCTTAGTTGGGAAAGCCCAACAGTGTGCCAAAGACGGTTGCTGGATTGTGTTCAACGTCATTCTTGCTCTCTGTATATATATGGTATCATTCTGTTTCCTAATATGACTGACTTTGTGGACTTAGATGCCTTTCATATCTTTGCATCAGGGAATCCAGTTCCTACCTTGATTGGCGATGTGTATCATTCCATCCATTACAAGAACGGGAATAGAAGGGGTAAGAATGTGTCATGTTGTGTGCCTTTGTTCTATAGATGGTTTGATAGTCACCTACCCAAGAAAGGTCCCTTTGTTTCATCTGCAGCCACATCTGAGTGGTCTGAGCGTTTGATGAGTTTATCAGCAGAGAATGTTGTTTGGTTTGATAGAGATATGTTGGGTACCGAGGTCATATTCAGTTGCAATGGGTTTATGAATGTGCCTTTGATAGGAAGGAATGACTGTATCAACTATAATCCATCTTTACTTGTCCGACAGTTTGCTTATGCTTTGAGGGTTCCGCCAAAGGATGAAGAGGTGCAGGAATCTCTGTACCTCACTGGTCTTCTAGAGGGGAATATGTTATCTAAGCTTCAGCATGCTTGTTAGAGGATTGCTTTGTCCAGGGAGCGTGGGAAGATTCAGTTGAGGGTCTCCAGTGTACTATCCTACAGAGAGATTTGCTAGTTGAAGGGTTACTCACTCGTCCTGATCACCCCGAGACTATAGAGTTGCTAGAGGAGTTTCGTATCCGCGGTCACACTTGATTACCTTTGTAGCTCTTTGTTTTTTATTTCCTGTTGTAGGCTGACCATCACCAGGCTTGTTGGTTGAGGTCATGTTGTTGATCCCCATTGTATTCATTGACTTTGTACTACTGCCTTGTATGAGATGTTATTCCAGTGGCTATACCTGGACTTCTTGTTATCAGCACTTGCACTCTGGCACTCGAATCGGGGGAAAATCTCCCTAATGCACAGACACACGTTTGCATCTGCATAAATCATTCGCATAGCAGATACCTTGTACTATTCTCTTAACTCTCTGTTGATGCAGGTTCCATGATTGCCGACCAGCGAATTCATCGCTATCCTACTAGAAGCAACTATAAGAAAGTCATGGACCAGATGCAGACTGAGATGCAGGAGATGCGTGACCGTATGGCGCAGTTCATGCAGGTGATGGAGACTGTGGCTAAGGGCCAGGAGCAGCTGCAAACTCTGGTGCAGCCTCTAATTGCTAGGGTTGACATTCAGGGTGTGCTACATGGTGGTTTTGCTAATCATCCTTCTCGAGTCGGGACTCTGCGAGCAGATGACACGGTGTCGGTGGTTGTCCTCAATGCGAATGAGAATGATAACAGAGCTGAGAATGTGGATGTGACAGGGAATACTGGTTTCAATGTTGGCGCTAGAAATGCTGGTTTCGGTGCTGGGAATACTGGTATGGGTCTTGGTATTGGCAACCCTGGGTTCGGTGGTAATCAAGGCTATGGCAATCAGGGTTACAGAAATCTGGGTTACGGTAATCAGGGCTTCGGTAACACAGGCTTCGGCAATGCAAGTCATAATGGTATGGGAATGGGCGTTCATAATGCTGGTTTTGGGCCAGGCGTTGGAAATCAAGGTTTCGGTAATAGGGGATACTGTCTTAGGGTTAATCAGACTGGACTTGGCCCTTATAATGCTTATGCTAAATACGACAATGAGGATTCTCGCTTGGGTGAAGATCTCCAGGATGATGCTTTCCTTCCTCCAGGAAGGGATTTTGAGGCACCCGCTGATAATGATAGAAGGTTCAGGTTGTTGGAAGAACAGATGAGGAATCTTGCTAATCAGAACGCCACGGGGCTGGATGTGGCTAACATGGGATTGGTCCCTGGCTTAAGGATACCAATCAAATTCAAAGCGCCCACGTTTGACAAGTACAAGGGGGATACTTGCCCGAGAGTTCACATGCGATCTTACTATAGGAGAATGTCTGCCTACTCCGATGATGAAAAGATGCTGATGCATTTTTTCCAAGACAGCTTGTCAGGGACATCATTGGAATGGTACATGGGGTTAGAGCCTACCCAAATTGGTAGCTGGAAGGAACTAGCAGAAGCTTTCGTCAAGCATTACCAATACAATAGCGACCTTGCGCCGAACAGGGTCCAGCTCCAAAATCTCTCTCAGAAGAATAACGAGAGTTTCAAAGAATACGCCCAGAGGTGGCGTGAGCTAGCTGCCAGGGTGCACCCACCTATGGTAGAGCGGGAGTTGGTAGATATGTTTGTGGGCACTTTCTCTGGGCTGTACTATGATAGGCTGATTAATTGTACGACGACTAATTTTTCTGAGTTGATACTCTTGGGGGAACGTATCGAGAATGGTGTTAAGATTGGTAAGATCCAAGCGGGTGAGTCAACCTCAGCTGGAGGTGGTAAGAAGGCTTTTGGGAACAAGAGACAGGGAGATACCAATGCAGTATACAATGATCGGAGAAGGGATAGAAGTAGGAACTGGCACAAGCAGCAGGTCGCCAGTGTAACTATTCTTGTACCTCAACAGCAACAACAACAGCCACAACAGCAACAGGGACGACATGACGCTGCTCCACAGAGATATCAAGGTCGAGATAGGGCTGTGAAAAGAGTCTTTGAAACGCCTCCTCTACCTTATGCTCAGTTGCTTCCAACCTTGTTACAGTTGCAGCTTGTTAAGAAAAGGACGCTGGCTCCGCCGAAGGGCACGCCTCCTTATGGTTATGATGTTAATGCGCATTGCGACTTCCACTCCGGGGCACCCGGTCATACCATTGAGAATTGTCAGGCGTTCAAGCACAAGGTGCAAGATTTGCTAGATAGCAAAGCTATAAACTTTGGTAACGAAGCGCCCAATATTGAGAAGAATCCTATGCCGCCTCATGGAATTGCAAAGGTAGGTGCTGTGTTGGAGGATGTCAGTCTGAATCTGATTATGAATGTGGACGATTTGAAAACACCTTTGGGTTATGTCAAAAGCAGATTGCTGAAAGGGGGAGTGTTCCCTGGTTGTGACGCCGATTGCATTGATTGTTTGGCCCAGCCTATGGGTTGTATTAACTTGCAAAGAGGTATTCAAAGAATGATCGACGAAGGTACGCTGCAATTTGATCGCACTGCTGAAGATAAGCCTGTTGAGGAAAAAGTTGAGAAGCAGGGTGAAGTTGCGATGATTACAATACCGTTCAAAACTGTCACGATATCGGCACCTCCCAAGAGGCCGACTAGCACAATAACCAAAGCTGGACCTATCCCGTATGAGAGTACTAAAGTCATCCCCTGGAATTATGGGGCGGAAGTATATTGCAATGGGGAGAAGATTAACTTGCCGAGCCTGCCTGTAGGATCTGTTGATAATCTTGTGGGGACAGGGGGCATAACCCGTAGTGGCAGAATCTTTACGTCGCCAGGAGTGGAAGCTGAAAGAATTGCAAAGGAAAAAGGTAAGGTTAATGAGGAAGGACCGTCGCAGGAGAAAGAAAAAGAGGCTTTGACCAAAGATGTAGAAGAATTCATGAGATTGATTCGGAAGAGCGATTACAAAATTGTCGATCATCTGCAGCAAACGCCTTCCAAAATATCAATCTTGTCATTACTGCTTTGTTCCAAGGCTCACCGGAACGCGTTGTTGAAAGCTCTGGACACTGCCTATGTACCCCATGAGATATCTGTGAATCAACTCGAAGGAGTAATTGCACACGTGAATGCGGGGCATGGACTTGGTTTTACTGACTTTGATTTGACGCCCAGGGGCCGCAATCATAATAGCACGTTGCATATTTTTGTCGAGTGTAAGGGCACTGTTATGTCCCACGTCCTTGTTGACACTGGCTCATCCTTAAACATCTTGCCCAAGAAAGCATTGCTGAAGCTAGATACCCGAGGAGTAATCTGCACGCCAAGTGATTTAGTGTGAGGGCATTTGATGGGACGAGAAGCTCTGTACTTGGAGAATTGACTTTGCCGATCCAGGTCGGTCCAGAAGTGTTCGACATCGTGTTTTACATAATGGACATACAGCCAGCTTATAGTTGTCTGCTGGGACATCCGTGGATCCATGCTGCAGGGGCTGTGACATCGACGTTGCACCAAAAGCTTAAGTATGCGGTCGGTGGTAGTATTGTCACTATATGTGGGGAGGAAGACATTCTGGTCAGTCACCTGTCATCATTTAAGTATGTCGAAGTGGATGGTGAGATCCATGAAACATTGTATCAGGCCTTTGAAGGAGTGCAGATCAGTGACAAATCTCCTGTCGTCAGCAAGGAGCCGGAAGTGGCTATGTCGTCGTACAAGGAAGCCCAAGCGGTAGTGCAAGCCGGTGAGGTTAAAAGATGGGGTCAGGTTCTGGAGATTCCTGTTAAGCAGGACAAGTTCGGCTTAGGGTATCGCCCGTCGTCATCGTCTTTGCAGGGAAAGCCGGGATTCAAAGGGCCGATTGTGTTCACTCCGGGAGGAGTTAGTTTTGAACAGATCAACGTTGTGTCTGACAGTGAAGAAGGCGATAGCGACTGTGATATGGAATCGTGGATCAAGCCCAGCGAGCCAGGATAGAGCCTATGCAACTGGTCTATCCTGGACTTTGTTCAAGTGACGCCGAAACAGTAATGCCTTGTTTTTTCAATTATTTTACAATCCTGTGTCCTACCCGGGGCATAGTGATTTTATTTCAGAGCCTACTTGTTTATGTGTATGCTTTGTTTTAATCATCAAATAAAGGCGTTTTCCTCATGCAAATTTTGTGATCCCTGTTTTTCTATTTTTATTTTTACAATAAAATGGCAATGTGGTTGTGTGCTTCGTTTGCATATCATTTGAAGCATTTAACCCTTTCTCTTGCAGGATGTTACCTATTGCAGATGACACCGATCAAGATCTCCCTATGACTCGCTTTGACTTTGAGCACTCGATATTTCAAGCCGAAGAAGAGTTTGTTGAGGATGATGACTTACCAGAAGAGCTTACTCGTCTGTTGAAACAAGAAGAGAGAATCATTCTGCCTCATCAGGAGGATATCGAGATCATTAATTTGGGTTCGGAAGAGATTGTCAGGAATGTCCGGATAGGGGCTGCGCTGCAAATTGATATCAAGCAGAGACTTGTCGAGATGCTTCGAGAGTATAGTGACATCTTTGCTTGGTCTTATGAAGATATGCCTGGGCTAGACACTGATATTGTGGTCCACCGCTTGCCATTGCGTGAAGACTGTCCGCCGGTCAAGCAAAAGCTCAGAAGAACGAAACCAGATATGGCCGTAAAGATTAAAGAGGAAGTGCAGAAATAGTGGGACGCTGGTTTCTTGGTTGTTACAACTTATCCTCCTTGGGTCGCCAATATAGTACTTGTACCAAAGAAAGATGGTAAGGTACGGATGTGCGTTGATTATCGGGATCTGAACAAGGCGAGCCCTAAGGATGACTTCCCGCTTCCTCATATTGACGTGTTGGTCGACATCACTGCTCAATTCTCTGTGTTTTCCTTCATGGACGGATTTTCGAGCTATAATCAGATTAAAATGGCGCCAGAGGATATGGAGAAAACAAATTTTATTACCCCGTGGGGAATGTTCTGCTACAAAGTGATGCCCTTTGGTTTGAAGAACGCTTGGGCAACGTATCAATGTGCTATAACGACGCTCTTTCATGACATGATGCATAAAGAGATTGAGGTCTATGTTGATGATATGATTTCCAAATCCCAGACGGAGGAAGAGCATCTGGTGAATCTTATGAAATTGTTTGAAAGGCTTAGGAAATTCAGGTTGAGGCTGAATCCTAATAAGTGCACCTTCGGGGTGAGATCTGGTAAGCTATTGGGGTTCATTGTTAGTGAAAAAGGAATAGAGGTTGATCCTGCTAAAATAAAAGCAATACAAGAAATGCCAGTGCCGTAAACAGAAAAAGAGGTTCGTGGTTTTTGAGGGAGGTTGAACTACATTGCCCGGTTCATATCTCACCTAACTACCACGTGTGAGCCAATGTTTAAATTGTTGAAAAAAGACTAGGCAATTGTCTGGAATGAAAATTGTCAAAAGGCGTTTGAAAAAATAAAAGAGTACTTGCAGGAACCTCCGATTTTGATACCCCCAGTAGCCGGGAGACCACTGATCATGTACTTGACGGTTCTTGAGAATAGTATGGGTTGTGTTCTCGGTCAACATGACGAGACTGGACGAAAAGAGCATGCAATTTATTACTTGAGTAAAAAGTTCACAAAATGTGAGTCCCGTTACTCAATGCTTGAAAAGACGTGTTGTGCACTTGCTTGGGCTGCCAAACGTCTGAGACAATACATGCTAAATCACACAACCATGCTAATTTCGAAGATGGATCCGATCAAATACGTCTTTGAGAAGCAGGCACTTTCTGGAAGGATTGCCCGATGGCAGATGGTACTAACAGAGTACGATATTCAGTATGTCTCGCAAAAGGCTATCAAGGGCAGCGTACTGTCAGACTACCTGGCTGAGCAGCCCATTGATGATTACCAGCTGATGAAGTTTGATTTTCCTGACGAGGATATCATGTACTTAAAGACGAAAGATTGCAAAGAGTCGTTGCATGGTGAAGGTCCTGAGCCAGGTTCCCAATGGAAATTGATTTTTGACGGTGCTGTGAATTCATATGGAAGTGGAATTGGGGCAATCATCATGACTCCCCATGGGACGCACATCCCATTCACCGCCAGATTGACATTTCCAGTTACCAATAACGAAGCCGAATATGAGGCGTGTATCATGGGTCTCGAAGAGACTATTGATTTGAGGATTAAAAATCTTGATGTGTATGGAGATTCTGCGCTAGTCGTAAACCAGATCAAGGGTGAATGCGAGACGCGTCAGCCCAATGTGATACCGTATATGAATTATGCGAGAAGACTGTTACCTTTCTTTGACAGGGTAGAGTTTCATCATGTGCCACGGGCAGAAAATCAGATGGTTGACGCTCTTGCGACATTGTCTTCCATGTACAAAGTTAACTTCTGGAATGAGGCTCCCAGAATAGTTATCTCTTGCCTTGATAGGCCCGCCTTCATATTCGCCATTGAGGAAGCTTCCGATGGCAAGTCGTGGTATTTTGATATCCAGAATTTCCTAAAGAACCAAGAGTATCTGACTGGGGCATCCAGCCGCGATAAGAAGACTCTTAGGAGATTGGCTGGTAATTTCTACTTGAATCCGGATGGTGTTTTGTATAGGAGAAACCATGATTTGGTGCTTTTGCAATTTGTTGATGAGAAAGAGGCTAATCTACTCATGGAAGAGGTCCATGAAGGAACCTTTGGCATGCACGCCGGCGGACACGCTATGTCTCGAAAGTTATTATGGGCGGGGTATTATTGGTTGACGATGGAAAGAGACTGTTTTAAGTTTGCAAAGAAGTGCCATAAATGTCAAATTTATGCGGACAAGATTCAGGTGCCGCCAGCCCTTTGAACGTTATGGCGTCCCCTTGGCATTTCTCCGTGTGGGGCATCGATATGATTGGAAAAATTGAACCCAAAGCATCCAATGGACACCGGTTCATTCTGGTGGCTATCGATTACTTCACCAAGTGGGTTGAAGCAGCATCTTACGCTAATGTCACCAAGCAAGTGGTAGCCAGGTTTATCAAAAAGGATATCATCTGTCGGTATGGCATCCCCGAAAGAATCATTACTGACAATGGTTCGAACCTGAATAACAAAATGATGAAGGAATTGTGTCAAAACTTCAAGATTGAGCATCACAACTCGTCTCCTTACAGACCCAAGATGAATGGCGTTGTTGAGGTGGCCAATAAGAACATCAAGAAAATAGTTCAGAAGATGGTTGTGATATACAAAGACTGGCACGAGATGTTGCCCTTCGCTTTGCACGGTTATCGTACGACAGTACACACATCAATTGGGGAAACACCTTTCTCACTGGTGTACGGTATGGAGGTTGTCCTGCCATTAGAAGTTGAGATTCCTTCCTTGAGAGTGTTGCTCGATGTCCAACTTGATGAGGCAGAATGGGTGTGGAATAGGTTGAATCAGCTCAGTTTGATGGATGAGAATAGACTTGCATCTATCACATATGGTCGGTTATATCAGAGCCGGATGAAGAAAGCTTACAACAAGAAAGTGCGCCCTCGAAGCTTTTAGACGGGCGATCTTGTGCTAAAGAAGATTCTCCCAACACAATCGGATCACAGGGGCAAATGGACTCCCAATTATGAAGGTCCATACATTGTGCGACAGGTCTTCTCCGGAGGAGCCTTACTATTGTCCACCATGGATGGCGAAGATTTTTCATCCCCTGTGAACTCGGACGCAGTTAAAAAATACTTTGCTTAAAAAGAGACCCGCTGGACAGAAAAAAGAGAGTCCAGGCAAAAATGGGGCATCCCGGCGAACCAAAAAGAAAAAAGGAAAGGTTCGGGAAAAAATTAGGGATAAAAGTTGAAAAGATGTACACCCGCGAGGTCGAAAACCTGAGAAGGCGACTTCGGCAAAAAAGGGTATCCCAGTGAATTGAAAACCCGCAAACGGCGGTTCAGGCAAAAGTTAGGGATTAAAAAGCAAATGAATGTTGTCCAAGTTTGATACTGCATTGCTTAGTGGTTTGGGGAACACTTGAGGGTAATTATCCAAGTCAATCTCTTCCAAGGACGGAGTATCGGGAAAGTGTCGGAGTCAGGCGAGTCATAGGAGGATCAGCTCATGGTGTTCCTCTGTACCACGTTGCCGACATGTATACCAATTTCTTTGTATTTGCTTTTGTAGCTTCCTCTTTTAGGGAGTTGCATCCATTGTACAAAACTTTGCCTATTTGCAGGCCCGTTATCAATAAAACGCATATTATTCAGTACTTGATGTTGTTTCTTGTTTTTACTTTTACTGTTTTGTTTAGGGAAAACGCCAATGTTTTTGATAAACTTGCGTGTGCATAAACTTGCAGGCCTAGGCCGATAATTGTTTAAACTTTGAATTGACTGAGCGATTGTCACGACTATTGACCTGGATATTTCCTTTTGTATAGGATATCTTTTTGTTACTTATATTTTGCAGGTTCGTTACCTTCGCAGCAAACAGCGAAGGGATCGTGTTTCCCCGACCGGAGTCCCTTAACGTAGGAGCAGGATCTAGGTGATCTTATTTCTCCCCAGCAGATGGAAGTCGCATTTTTATCCCTAGAAGAGTTAGATGCGAGTTAGCGAGCGGTCAGGCAGTGATGTGCATCCCCAGCGGTGGTCGTGTGTCAATTTAATCCCCACAAGGTACAACCAGGTTGTCCATGGTTTGAAAAGGGTCGCCCCCGTGCAGGTTGGTTCTTTCTGTTCGCCAGCGGGTCATTTTTCCTCCAGTAGGATGATCATCCTCAGCAGAGTTCGTAATTCCAGACGGTAAAACTATCCCCCAGCAGGATTGTTTTTCCCCCCAGCGAAGTCGGTGTACCTTTCTAGCATTCATTTTGCTGGAACAATTATGCGATATCCGGTTATTCCTAGTGGAGTTGGATTTGTCTTCGGCATTTATTTTGCTGAAGCGGTTCTGTATCCAGCTTTTCTCCAGCAGCCCGAGCCTGCATTTGCATATTGCATATATCATCATATTTGCATCTAATCAAATGCGTAGCATTCCATTTCGTATGAAACATTACGCCATTGTCGAACCTATGCATTTTGAAACATAAGCCAGGTTAGTTACCTCTTTGTCTTCAGGTGTTTCCCTGCAGGTTTGAAATTCTTGTTCAGGAAGGTGTCCAGATATTCAGATTTGTGGCGCGAGGTACGCGATGATAGCGTTTGTTCTATCATATGCTCCCCTAGCAGAGTTGCTTAGTTAAGTTTCTCTTCTCCCCCATCAGAGTTCTTCTCATATTGCTGTTACGTAAGCATTTTAAACGGTTGAAGTCTTTACTTATCGTCAAGGTAAATGTCTGGCGGCTAATGTCAGCAATTCTCCAGTAGAGTCTTCCTCGGATGGCTGGTATGTCGACAGTGAAAGCTCCATTATTATACCTTTGAAGTTGTTACCCATTTTTGTCCAAGATGGATGTCTGGCAGTTAATGTCAGAATCTCCCCGCAGAGTTGCTTGTTCAAGTCTTCGGAGACGTTGCTCGCTTTTATTAGCGTATGCCCATTTCCGAGGAAATGGAAGGTCAGTGATATTGACATTGCTTGCTTTTAATTAGCGTATGCCCATTTCCGAGGAAATGGAAGGTCAGAGATATTGACATTTCTCGCTTTTATTCAGCGTATGTCCATTTCCGAGGAAATGGAAGGTCAGAGATATTGACATTGCTCGCTTTTATTTAGCGTATGCCCATTTCCGAGGAAATGGAAGGTCAGAGATATTGACATTTCTCGCTTTTATTTAGCGTATGCCTATTTCCGAGGAAATGGAAGGTCAGAGATATTGACATTTCTCGCTTTTATTTAGCGTATGCCCATTTCCGAGGAAATGGAAGGTCAGAGATATTGACATTGCTCGCTTTTATTTAGCGTATGCCCATTTCCGAGGAAATGAAAGGTCAGAGATATTGACATTTCTCTCTTTTATTTAGCGTATGCCCATTTCCGAGGAAATGGAAGGTCAGTGATATTGACATTGCTCGCTTTTATTTAGCGTATGCCCATTTCCGAGGAAATGGAAGGTCAGAGATATCGACATTTCTCGCTTTTATTTAGCATATGCCCATTTCCAAGGAAATGGAAGGTCAGAGATATTGACATTTCTTGCTTTTATTCAGCGTATGCCCATTTCCGAGGAAATGGAAGGTCAGAGATATTGACATTTCTCGCTTTATTTAGCATATGCCCATTTCCGTGGAAATGGAAGGTCAGAGATGTTGACATTTCTCGCTTTATTTAGCGTTTGCCCATTTCCGAGGAAATGGAAAGTCAGAGATATTGACTAGATTCGTTTTCATGTAGCGTGTGCCCGTTTATGCGAAAATGGATGATCAAGGATATTGATGTCAGGCTTTGCATAGTGCCCGCTTATCGTAGCATTTGTCGTTGACTCAACACCTGTGGCATCACGCAGGTGTTTGATATCAAAATCAGTTTCTTTATCGGATGATTGATCAGTTATTGCTGTGACAACCGGATTCAATTGTTTGGATGTGGTGTTCCCAAGCCGTTTGGAAGTTTATCTCTTCGGTTAGAAAATTTCCGGGTTCTCTGGTATTCAACCGTCTTCTACCTCGATTGCTTGCAAGTCGTTCTCTTTCCATCCTATCGGGTCCAAGACGCTTGAATAGGGGCAGCTGTTGCACCCCAAAATTTGCCTAACCTTTTCTTAATTGGTTTATGTTTCACTGCATTAGCATTGCATTAATATAACATTTGCATAGCATAGCATTGTTCATTTTACAGGGGATCAAGTGTGGAGCCTTTCTAGAGGTCTTGAGCAAGCTTGATAAGTCATCATGATCATCAGGAAGAGGGTTTGTTTCTCAAGAAGTTCATTTGTTTGTATGGGGTTAGTCTCCTGATTTGAGGAACAATTGAAGATCATCAATGGATGGTGAGGTCTTCACCAAGGTAAGAGGGTGAGTAGAGCTTATTTAAGTGCCTTGAGGGCCATGGTGGAGCTCAATCAAGTCAATGTGCCAAGTGTGAAGAGCCACAATGGAAGGTGTTGCAAGTAGGGTTTTCATCTGAGTAATCCTAAGCTAACTGACCAATTGAAGAGGATCAAAGCTCAATTGTAGGTCTTTGCAATAATGGATAGTTGTGTTGAGACACATGAGATGATATTTCAAGATCTATGCAAGAAAAGTTTAAGGTGTGAGGAGTTGCTAAATTAGGGTTCTCAGGGTAAAATACCTTATTTAGTGCCTAACTTCAAGACCACTTATCTCAAGATGCAAGTTTCATCTCCATTTTTGGCCAACATGAAACTTGTATATCATGCTCTTAAATTTAATTTGAGTACTAGAAGTCCTCCAGTGGATTTATAGAACTCAAGTTATGGTCCAGACAAGTTACAGGTCCTTAGATGCCTCTGAACTTTGTCTGTGAAAATCATCTGACTTCCAAGCTACTTTTGACCTAGGAGAGTGTTTCTCCTAAACTTTTGGCCAACATGAAAGTTGTTCCTCTTGATCTTAGCTTTCCAAATTGTATTAGAAGTCTTCCATATGATTTGTATAACTCAAGTTATGTGGTTTACAAGTTAGGGGTATTTTGGGAAAGGGGGATTATAGGTCATTTTCAATTATAGGTCAAAATCTCCAACTTGCACATCTCAAATGCAATTTTGTTCAACATGGAACTTGCTCAAAATATGGTTTTTAGGTCAAAAAAGATCTCATGGTGAATTGATTTGGTCCATAGTGAGAGTTGATTTGAATTGGTTTTGAAAGAAGAGAAATCAAAGGCATGATTTGGTGGGAAATTCAAATAATTTGTTATGTGCACAAAATAGGCCAAATGACCACTCAATTTGATCAGAAATGATGTTTTATAAACATTGGCATTGTTAGAATTTGCAATTGACCTATAATTCACGGTGTTTTGACATGTTTCTTCATTAATAAGCAACATCACAAGAAATCATTCACAAAGCCAATTTGGAAGCTCCTTGTGGTCTGAATTCATTCCAAATGTGTTATGCAAGCTAACCAAAGCTTCCCAAGCAAGCTTTTGAGCCAGAATTCGCGTATGTCATGTTGAATTTTTTGAAGAAAATTGAAATTTGGTTTTTCTGTTTTGGGCCTCCATTGGATCAAAAAAGCCCATAAACACATTCTATTTAAGTTCTGTGGATGAATTGGAACCTTTTTGGAGAGCATTTCGCACCAGAGCCAAGGATTGGAGTTGGAGCTTGAAGGAGAAATTTGAAAATCGTGTTTTCATTTCTAAGCCAGATCCAAGCAAATTGAAGTTAGCAAAGTGTTCCTCATCAAGCATTGAAGCTATCTGCATCATTTTGAGGCCAGAATTGTATCCTACATACCTCAATTCAAAGCTACAAGTCAGGTTGGTAAATCTCAGATTTCCTCTTAATCTAGCATGATGTAGTTAGAAATGAACATGTGGCTAGGATCTATGTGAAATGTAGCACGTTTTAGGATCAAATTGGTAGCAATTGGTGATGGTTGATCATGTGGTACCATTTCTGTTTTGATTCGAAACTCTCTGATCTGGATGAATTAATACACAATGAATAGCTTAGGTTAATCATTGAAGTATGAGGATCATTTCTATATCATTAATTGGACAATTGGTGAGGATGAATGACATGACATAATTTGGATCTTGATTCGGTTTTGGAAATCTAGAAGGTTTCAGTTAATTTGGATAGGTTATTCGTGATCAGCGTGAAATTATGAGCAAGATAGGTATATAGTTTGTAATTTCTAGACACCTGCAACTTGGTCTTCATTGGAGAAGACGGTGGCGCCACCGTCTGAGAATCATAGTTCGCCTGAGCTCAAGGAAGAAGATGAAGAGTGGAGCGTTGGATCTGGCTGGAACCTTGACTTGTTATGATGATCGTGTGGCTCAGATTTGAACTTGAGTTTGCCTCCAGCAATATGAAACGCATCGTTTCATAAATCCCAGTCAGCGTGTGACTGGGATGCCTGCGTGGACACGCGCGTTAGCCTAGGATCTGATTACTTAGTCTTGCAATCCAATGGCTCTTATTATTTCCCTGATTTTAATTAGTTTAATTCTTTTTTCTATTTTCATTAATTCCTTTTATTTTCTAAAATCATTTTTAATTTCAATAATTGTCAGAAAAATAAAATAAAAATATCCCCATGATCCTTGCTTTATTTGTGATTTTTCTGTATCATTAGATTTAATTTTTGATGTATTTTCAATTTAATTCATATTTTTCTTGTTTTGGTCATTTCATTTATTTTGCATAATTGAGTTGTCTATTTGTTGATTTTTGTTCTCCCAATTGATATTGAATTTTGTTTTAAATTTTTAATAGCTGCTAGGTTAGATATGTATGCTCCCATAGGATTTTTTTCACTTTTTTTAAGAAAATCTTAGCTTCTGATTTAGAGATAGGTTTAGGGCCTTTCCCCATTAATGGTTACCCTTGATACTTTTCAACTTAGGATTTTATTAGAGGACTTAGGAGTTAAATTAGGTCCTGATTTTTGAACTATAGATCATTAACAAATGCATGTTCCCATAGAAAAATAATTAGATTTTTTGGATGTGTTTTGATATTTTAGATAGAATATTCAAATTGTTTGTGCCTTTGGTGCTTCAACTTTGGTGGTTGTTTTGGAATGGACTCAAAGTGGGATTTTCTTGCATGTTGGGCTTCTGGTTCCTCTTGGATGATATCATGGACATGATGAAGCTTTTATGGAGTGGCTGGTAGAGCTTGGCTTGGAGCTTTTCTTTCTTTTTTGTTAGCCTTTTGTAGCTTATAAGATTAGGGTTTTTAGGAGAGAGCTTTAGAAATAGTTTTTTCTTCAAATAATGGTTGGTTTCATTCACCTTCCATTCTTATCCTATGATTCAAAGTCCTCATGTGAAAGTCTCATCTCTCCTTTGGAGGGATGTGTGACATTTTTACAATGAGTAGAACTTTTGAGGATGCCTTTCTCTGATGACTGGTTGAGTGTCAGGTGGGGATTCCTTTGGTTTCCTTCCTGCTTCCCGTCATCAAATACTCATCTTATTGATTCTCTTCATTCTTGGTGGAGTGCATTGTTAAAGTTTGAAGATGGAGTATCCCTTTCATTCTCTTGAAGATGATGTGGAATTGAAGAGCAGTTACAGACTTTGGATTGGATTGTTGTTAGAAGGTTGCTCCGCTGTGGAGTTTGCTGGCTTGTTTTCCCTGTTTGTCTGTTTTCTTCTTCTACTGTATTGATGTGATTTGCTTAGAGTGTTGCATTATATTTAGGATTCATGTAGTTGATCATAGGCCTAAGAGCATCTTAAGGGTTGCGCTTATCCCCTTGCTTGTATTGCATTAGAGGTTGAGTTTCTCCCTCTGCTTGTATTTTTACTGTGTGGCTTTGCTTGCTGGTATTTGGTAGAGCTCAGCTCCCTTTCCTGTGTGGTGTGTGGCCTTTGTGCCTTGTTTGTTTAGAAGTTGAGCTTGGCTCCTTCTGCTTGTGTGATGCATATCATGCATTTTATTTAGAGCATTTTGTTTACAGTAATTTCTTTTTAGTTGCTTATTTGTTGTTTGTTTTCCTTTGCCATGTTCCCCTAGGAACTCTGACTTCTCTGGTTCCAGAGAAGTTATGACAAACATTAGGGTTCTAACCATGCATGATAACATTGGATAGATTCCCTCCTAACCTCAATTGTAGGTCCATTTTGCATGACAACTTTAGGATTGGATTAGTTCCCCTTTAGTGCGTCTTTTCTCTTCTCATCTGTAAACAAAATCAAAATAAAGTAATAAAGATTAGTTGACGTCGTACGTTACGAGACTTAAGCTATCTGAGAAAGGATTGTTGGAGAGTTTCTTTTCAACAGTCTGGATGTTTAGTATGGTACCCTTTGGGTGACATACGACGCATTCACTCTCAGGTCATAGTCTCTAGTCCGATATTAGTTGCAAACATCCATAAAAAATAGAAAACAAAGATCAAATTCTTTTTGTCCGCTTGGACCTTTAATACCTTGGAAACCTTTTTCAAAAGGAGAGTTTTTTTAACTCCCGGTTCTACCGCAAACGGTAACGCCTAAGTCTCCAATGGTCGAGCTGCATACACCAACTGTTGGAACCGTCTGTTAACCCTACTCGGATAAAAAAGACAAACATGTGTCTCTCGTGTCCTGAACTATGTTTGCTCTGATCTTTCACGCTGTGTGAAAGTACGTAGGCACAAGATGCGATATCTTGGCGAGCAACCTTTCCCCGTAGTTAGGCGAACTACATTGACTCTGATTTCTCGTTCCAGACGGGAATACGTAGGCATAAAGTGCGACGCTTTGCCGAGTCATTTTCTTTTCTTTTCAGAACAGACCTTTGGTGTAGATAGATGTAACAAACCCGTCAGATAAACACAACAAGCTTGGATCCCATCGAGTACGATGGATGTGAGGGGTGCTAATACCTTCCCCTTGCGTAACCGACTCCCGAATCCAGACAATGGTTGTGATGACCTTGTCTTATACCTTTTCGTCAGGTTTTTTCCGATCATTTTCTTTCCCGTTCTGAGGGATAAATAACGAAAGGTGGCGACTCTTCTGTCTTGCCGACCTCGTTTTTTGCAGTAGCGACAGCGGCAATGTCAGATGTCCTTAGCTTCCGGTTCGTTGCCTATTGGTTGCAATAGATGCCGGACGACGATGTCGGATGTTTCTCAATTGCGTGGATACTTGACGGAGAGGTCAGATGTTTTATCCCCTCCAGATGCTTGGTGGTGATGTCAGATGTGTATCAACTTCGTAGATTCCTGACGGCAATGTTTGATGTTTTTATCAACTCAATAGAGGCCTGGCGGTGATGACAGATGCTATGTGTTGACCCGATTTTCAGTTTGGTTACTTGCTTTTATTTAGTGAATGCCTGGCGGCGATGTCAGAGGTCCGTGTCTTTGGATTTAATACATGTTTTATTTAACAGTTACCTGACGAGGATGTCATATGTTTCTTCTCAACTGTGGGTTGAACCGGCCTTCGGGTTCAATGCTTATTACGTTCAATGGTTCTAACGGAGATGTCAAATGATTTACCGACTTGATGTCGATGCTTGACGGCGAAGTCAGATGCCTGACAGCGATTTTAGATGATTTACTAACTTGATGTTGATGCCTGACGGTGAAGTCAGACGTCTGACGGTGATGTCAGATGATTTACCGACTTGATGTCGATGCCTGACGACGAGGTCAGATGTTTTTCCAAATTGATATAGAGGCCTGACAGCGAAGTCATAGGTTCAGTATCCGCTACGTGATATCAGACGATCTTTCCGACTTAGTGTCGATGCCTGACAGTGATGTGCAGATTGAAGGTGAGAAATAAACACAAGAAAGGGGGGATTGAATTGGGTTTATGCCTAAATAAAAACTTTTTCCTTTTCTTGTCTTCTTCTTCACTTGATGCTTTATACGCTTATATACATTGCGGAAGCATAAATAATAAAGCATACTGAAAGTAAAGAACACAACATATATCTTGGTTCACTTGAGCAACTCCCAAGCTAATCCAGTCCACCCTTCCAAGGTGATTTCGCCTTAATCAATTAAGGACTTAATCCACTATAACGGAACTGATTACAGATGCACAAGCTAACTGCAAGTGACTAACAACAGATCAATGAAACGTTCAGGGATCCCCAAGGATATAACATTCATTAACATCTAATAGAACCCGATCACTAAAGATCTCCTATTAGAAAACCACAAATGACTATTGTCACTTGTCATCTCAAGTATACTGATCTTCACAAGATCACTTGAGGAACCACTAATTCTAAAATAGAATGTTGTGTTGCCGGAGATTACAATGGTGCTTCCTAGCAAGCTAATTACTCCAAGTTAAGCACATAGCAAGTACTGAGTAACAACTCCTTGCTTCCTAATGCAGAAACTAATCTAATGATGAATCTCTAAGAGATTATAAGAACATAGTTTCCATATTGCTTAAAAGCTTTTCTGTGTGTGAGCACTAAGGCTTCTTTTCATTTAAGCTTTTCTTCTTTCTTTCTTTCTTCACTTCATGCTTACTAGCATGGTAACATTTGAATGAATCAAATGTTATTTCTTATAGTGCAGCTTAACAGCAACAGTGTTTCTTGACTCAGCCACCCAGCTGCATTTTTGAACAAATGATTCTTCTTTTTATATTGCAGCCAATAGAGTTATTGTGAGGATATAGTTGTCCTTTCTCATTCCAACGGTCATATCCCAACGGATAGAATAAGCTCATGTGTTGGAACAGTTACCTTAGCTTGTAGCTTCAATATATTCAATCCTTGGAAACTACGCTTGAACAGTACCAACGTCTTTACCACATTTGAATAATTGCATACGTTGTATTTCAATCTTCTTGATTCTTCTGATGATTTGTCTGATGAGTAGTTCAGAACTACTTTGGTATGAAAGCTTCAGCATCAGAGTTGTTAACTCAAGCACATGTTTATCAGATTGAACAGTAGCAGCTTATCTGATGTAACATGTCTTGCATCTGGATGAATCTTCTTCTGACACAATCTTCCACTTCAGAATCCAGTCTTCAGTATTCTAAGAACTAAGTTTCCTCTTAAACAATCTTGAGAATCCTCATGACTAATTCTTCAGAAATCATGTCTTCAGAATCTTCAGAGCCTTGACCTTCAGAACACTTCTTTAGAATCTTGACCTTTAGAACACTTCTTCAGAGTCTTGACCTTCAGAACCTGTCTTCAGAGTCTTGACCTCAGAACCCATCTTCAGAGTCTTCAGAGTCTTCAGCCTTCAGAACTTAAAGTCATCAGAGTCTTCAGAGTATTTAGCACTTTGTTCTTCAGAGGACTCACTCTTCAGAGATGCTCGTTAGCTTCCAGATCAGATACATAACTCAGAGCATAATCTATAGATGCATTGCAACTGCAATATCCAGCATCCTTGATTCTTTAATGAACATGATCAGATGTAGAAACAAACTTGCTTCTACACTGAGCTTCATTTGCTTTCAGATTAGATGCACTTCTTCAGAGCAGAAACCACAGGAGCATTGCAACTCCAATATGTAGCACTGTTGCGGTGGAAATAGGATAACAAACTATTAATTAGTTTGAATCGCAATTCAATTCACAACCGCTCTTTGATTTATCCGAAGGAAAAGGTCAAAAGAGGGAAAACCTATTTTGCATCGTAAACACAATGCGGGGAAAGATCTAGGGTTCGGGGGTTGGTTAAATTTAGGGAAGGTATTAGCACCCTAAACTTCTGTAGTACTCTACAAGAACCTTTTGTTCAAATGTTTACTATTTGCTTTATTCATTTGCTTAAGGTATATGTACAAAAGGATTAAAAGTGAGAAAAGAGACCTAAGGGGTTAGTTCTAAGTTTACTCGGCAAGACATCGCATCTTGTGCCTACGTATCCTTACGGGAGTGGAATCAGAGTAATCGTAGTTCCCCTCAATAGGGAGGTTAGAAACTCTTGACTGTGGTCAAGGTCTCAAGGGGAATAAACGCATCTTAAGGACACGCTTACGTGGAGTGTAGAAACTCCAAATTTCTACGTTGAAATGTTAAGTTGTAATTAGGGTTAAATTAGGTTAGGGATTCCACGGTGGGAAACCCTAAAATGAGCGCGGCGGCTCTTTGACCTAATGCTAGGGGTAAAATAGTAATTTTGCCTGCGGTGAGGCATTTGTGAAAATTTAGGGTTGAAAAGGTGTAAGGGTTGAAGGTGAGGACTATTGACACGGCGGTCAAACGGCTAGACCTAATTCCTTCGGAGGAGTGAGATTAATTATAAAGATGCGATGAAATTAAATATACATACAACGACAGAAAATAAAATGCGGAAAGATAAATGCGACAATTGTCTCGCAAAATTACATCCCATAAGTAGTTACAAATATGATAATTGAATATTTAAACTGAAAATAAAATCAATTGAACTTAGTCAGCTGCAAAAAACTAAAACAAACAGAGACTGTTATTATACGGGGTTAGACAAAAAATTAGACGGGAATGTTAGGAATTTAAGTAGAAAATTATAATTTTAACGAAACAAGAAAAAAGTTAGAAATTTGGATCTTGAAAATGAGGATGTTAGCGAAAAATTAATAAACAATAAAAGTTGATACGCAATGAAGATGATGATAATATACAAGTGATAATGGAATATGAAATAGCAACGATGATGTCAGATTATGTACAAATATAAAAATAAATACAAAAATAAATAAATAAATATTAGTGAACAGGTTCATGGATAATCAAGAATACTGTTAGGAATGAAGGATGAAAATTGGAATTGACAATAATTAGAAGTTAAGTGATGAACGTTTTGAGACGATGAGAATTTAGGTAATAAGAAAAGAGTTAGAATGGAATTAGGTTTTTTTTTGGGTGAAATTTAGAAAAGTTAGAGTTTTTAATGTGATTAAGAAAAAGAAAATAAACTAAAAGTTAGAATTAAAAGTTAGCAAAAAAATTAGAACTTCGAAATTTGGTTTTAAAAAAAAGGTTAGAAAATAAAAATAAAAGTTTGAAAATAAAAGAGAAAAGGTTAGAATTTTAATAAAAAAAGAGTTAGAATGTTAGAATTTTAATTAAGAAAAAATGGTAGAAATTTTGAAAAAAGATATAAAAAGATTAGAAATTAAAAAAAAGAAGAGTTAGTTACTTTTGATGAAGACTGTAAGAGTTTTTGATGCTTGTCGATCCCCTGTTTTGTTGCTCCTGAGGGTCCTTTTATACTTGATTTTTTTAAATCTTTTTCAATCTCAGATTTGATTTGAATATCTCAATCTTTTTCAATCTCTGATTTGATTTGAATGCATTTTTATGATGATTTCAGATTTGATTCAATGATGGTGATGTTGATATTTAGATCTGATTTTCTTATGATGATGATATGATCTGATTGATTTGATTTTGCTCCATCTGGAATTCATTGAGATTGGATTTGATTAAAAAAGTGTTGGATTTAAATTTAAAAAGTTAGCAAAGAAAATAAGAGTTTCAAGTTAAATAAAAATTAGAATTTTAAGTTTAAAAAAAAAAATGAGTTAGAATTTTAAAATAAAAAACATTTGAATGTTGATTTTAAAAAATGTTAGAATTATTTTGAAAACTGTTAGAATTTAATTTTAAAAGGAATTTAGATCTTAATTTTAAAAAATAAAATAAAATGGCATTAGAATTTAATTTTAAAAGGAATTTAGAATTTTAATTTGAAAAAGGATGGTGTCAAAAAGATTTAGATTTAATTATTAAAAAAAAAAAAGATAGATTTAATTTATAAAAAAAAGGTTAGATTTAATTTTTAAAATAGTTAGAAAAAAAGATTTAATTTTAAAAAGAAGTTAGAGAAAAAAAAAAGATTTAATTTTAAAAGGAAGTTAGAAAAAAATATTTAATTTTTTAAAAAAAGTTAGAAAAAAAGATTTAGCTTTAAAAAAGTTAGAAAAAAAAGATTTAGCTTTAAACAAGATAGAAAAAGATTTAACTTTAAAGAGGAGTTAGAAAAAAGATTTAACTTAAAAAAAGTTAGAAAAAAATATTTAACTTTAAAAAAGTTAGAAAAAAGATTTGATTTTAAAAAAGTTAGAAAAAAAGATTTAATTTTAAAAAGGTGTTAGAAAAAAGATTAAATTTTAAAAAGAAGTTAGATTTTTATTTTTAAAAAAGGTATTAGAATTTGATTAAAAAAATGTGTTAGAAATTAATTTAAAAAAGGTTATAAAAAAATTTACTCTTAAAGAAAAGAAAAAAAAAAAGTTAAATTTTAATCTAAATCCTAAAAGTTAGTAAGAAGAGCTTAAAATGATTTAAATAAATAAACTAAATAGAAAAAAAAAAGAAAAGAAAAAAAAAAGTTAATAAAAAACATTAGTAAAGTTATAAAAAAAATTTAATTAAATTATTATTAGTTAAAAAAACAAGATTTAAAAAAAGGTTAATTTATTAGGTTAATAAGAATTTAAAATAAAAATAAAAAAGAAAGGGTAAAATTTGGGGTATTACAGTTGCCCCTATTTAAATAACTACACCGGATGATTTGAGTGGCGGAGACTCGAGGAATCATGGTGGAGGGATTTAAATATAGATAACCGAAAATTTTGCCCTTATATGTGGCGATATGCAATGTTATAGACAAAACGAGGACAGACTAATGCAGACAATGCCATGAATATGATATGATGCGTATGTTGAAATGATGAATGCGAAAATGCTGACGAATACGACGACACAGGGACAGACGCTACGAGAAGAACACACTGGGGAAAACGACGCGCTGGGACACAGCACAACACCGGGGAATTCTAAAATGATGGTCAACTGGTGCGAACACGACCAATTGTCATTTTTAGAACGGGAACGAGATTCTCAAATGGAGATGGCACCTGTGAGACGGCCTCCACTGGGAATCTAAAAGGTAAATCTGGATCATGTACGACTGCAAGATTGATCACAGAACGCTGGAGCATTGAGCAAAGAATAACATCCAAGCTTTTGTAAACTATCTCTCGTGACAAGATCAAACGGACTGTTCGGAAATCCGTAGCAAATATACAGGGTAAAAACCGGCTGTATGCCAAAATAAATGGACTTTAGGAATAAGATCCTTAAATGGAGATGGCACCTATGAGATGACCTCCACTTGGGAATGTCTAATAATAAAACTGGACCTACACGATTGCAAGATCGATTACAGAATGCTGGAGCATTGAGCAAAGAATAACATCCAAGCTTCTATAAACTATCCTTCGTGATGGGATCGAACGGACTTTTCGGAAATCCGTATCAAATATACAGGGTAAAGACCGACTGTATGCCAAAATAAATGGACTTTAATGGGAAATGCCATGATAAGCTTCTCGAGGGAGAATTGTCACTTATCGTTGGAAGGGACTTATGTGCCAAAATGGATAAGCACTCAAATAAAGAGGCTGCTGCTTATATGATAAATAAATCTTCTCGCATTTAAGGTCGGCGCCTGGAATACGATTCTGATTCTTCTCTTACTGAAGGATAAATAAACTTCTTCATGTTTCAAGATCGTGCTCTCCTGAACATGAAAAGGGTAAACTGAACTTCCTCATACTTCAGAATCGTGCTCTCCTGAATATGATTCGGCTCTTTCGGGTAAATGAAATTCTTCATACTTCAGAATCGTGCTCTCCTGAATATTATTCGGCTCTTTCATACTTCAGAATCGTGCTCTCCTGAATATGAAAAGGGCTAACTGAACTTCCTCATACTTCAGAATCGTGCTCTCCTGAATATGATTCGGCTCTTTCTTGTAAATGAAATTCTTCATACTTCAGAATCGTGCTCTCCTGAATATGAAAAGGACTAACTGAACTTCCTCATACTTCAGAATCGTGCTCTCCTGAATATGATTCGGCTCTTTCGTGTAAATGAAATTCTTCATACTTCAGAATCGTGCTCTCCTGAATATGAAAAGGGCTAACTGAACTTCCTCATACTTCAGAATCGTGCTCTCCTGAATATGATTCGGCTCTTTCTTGTAAATGAAATTCTTCATACTTCAGAATCGTGCTCTCCTGAATATGAAAAGGACTAACTGAACTTCCTCATACTTCAGAATCGTGCTCTCCTGAATATGATTCCGCTCAAACCTCCCCGTATTTCAAGATCGTGCTCTCCTGAATACGATTTGGTTCAAAACCTCCCTATACTTCAAGACGACAAGGAAAATGGAAGCCCAACTTCTCAATGGAGATGGCCATTTGCTGCGAGTCATAACGAAGATAGGATCGGCTTCTTAGGTGAGAAATGTCGTATACCGATGTTGTAAGATGTAAAGTGTAAAGTGTTGTACTGATAGATTTTCCAGGCGTGAACTGGCGTGTATCTGTAAAGGCTTGGGATTGAAAGATAGCGCAAAATAAATGCACGTCCGGGTATAGTGATAAACTTCTCGGGCGAGAACAGTCGTGTATCTGTCATGGTATGGTGAAAATCTTTAGATGGTGCAAAATAAATGCACGTCCGGTTGGGCTCGACGATCGACAAGACTGAGATTCAATCTAGGATCGAGCTAGAAGGAAAACTGGTAATCAAGACTCCATCGAGGGAATGAACTCGAAGGGTGGATATCTTATCCTGGCGAGGAAAGATAGCTGAAGTAACCGTCATCCACGAGGATCGAGCTCTGTGGGGAAACTGGAAACAAGTAAGTATTTTATGCTTATGGCTGACAATCTATTTGGAGAGAATGGACGAACCCAGTTACTCGGCGGTAACAACCAATGATGGTGACACAATGAACCTGTGCATGTTAACGCGTATGTTAATGAATATGTTAATATGAATGTATGTTAATGTCTATGTAGTTAAATATGCAAGATGTTATGAAATGAGTATGCCATGAGTATGTAATGAGTATGTAATGAATATGTAATGAGTATGTAATGAATATGTAATGAGTATGTAATGAATATGTAATGAAATAGGCATGTGATGCTTATGCCCCTGCGTAGGCTGACGAAACAGACTAGAGACGGGACGAGAGATGAAATAAACATCTCGATGGGGATACCCTGCGTTCTCTGCAACCAATACGTCAATCATGGGTGAGAAGGATCAATGGTGGAACCAAATCTGGTTTTAAATGTTCTGAATTCTCTGGGGAGAAGGTAATCTGCTTGGGTGTACAGTATCACGTCTTCACATGGGGAGAAGAAAACCTGAGGGACACTTTCGAGTTACCCAAGAAAAAAGTTGTCAGCTTATAGTCTCGCTGAGGACTGTGATGAGGCAATAGTTTAGGAGCCATGTTGCAACACTGAGATTTACTGGGGAACGAAGGCCGCCGGGAGTAAAATCCATCGGGTGCATGAAGAAAGGTTGTGAAACCACATAGTTTTGATCTTGAAGGATCTTGTAGTAGTCGCCATTTGTTTCCTTTAAAAACATGGTGCCCCAGGATACTTGCGTTGCGAGGTAGGGTCATCTCAAGAGGATTTTATAGAGAACACCGAGTCCGGTTGCCCCATTGTTCTCAAACTCTTTGAGAGATTTGTCAGGTCTCGACGTAACTGGCACAAATTAATCGTGTTACGACGAAATCTTTGGGAAATAGCTCTTAAGAATGTCAGACTCGCGTTGGTAAGCGAATTGGGAAACTGCCTGCCCCTGTTCAGCAGGATCTTCAAGTTCCACGGGTTATGTTCATATGTAAATCTCTAAGATATCAAGCAAAGTTGTCATGCCTGAAATGCCTATCCTGAGCTTGTCAATGTACACATATATTTGTCCTGAATTTTTGTTTTGAAAAAAAGATATCGCAACAACTTGTGACCGAAATCACTAGTCAGGATATAAGTTTTAATTATAATGCCAACATGAATTTTTTCTGAGCATAGCTCGTAGGAGTCAAGAAACGTGATCTTGTCAAGTATGCTCTCAACCGAAGTCCTACTTCAATTAGGTCTTTTAAAGGTTGTATCGTGGCTCGGTTCACGGTTTAAGAAACAAAGGATAAAGGCTCAAAGTTATATTTGTACCCACCCATTCTTCGTGATGTTCTCCAATCCTAATTCAGTTAATCAGATACGAACGCTCATATCTCAAGCGGATTTGCTATGGTCAAGAACTTATCAAGGCTTTGGCCATGGCAGTCACTTACCTATTTCTAATGGCAATTCGATCACGCGACTTTGTTCTTTATAGGGATTCTAAAAAAACTACTGGTTTGTTGCTCTTATTCCCTAACTTTTGCCTGGACAGCATCTATTGATTTGACTTTGGAGTCCAGCGGGATGCCCCAGTTTTTCCTAAGTCTCCTTCATAGGTTTTGACTTAACGGGCTCTTATTTTTTTTGAATATTCTTTTATGCACAAGTCATGTGAATCCTTTGAAAGGCTCGTGACTGCCCCACTCCTTAGGTAACCGAGGGATAGTCATTGTATTGGACTTCTTAAGATGCTAAGGATAAATTCTCGAAGGTTTGCTCTTCCCCTTTTTAGAGTCTAAGTGCTCGATCGGTTTAACTGAAACCTACCCTGCCCCAGGTTAAGATGAGGGTTCTTAAAAAAAAACTCCTACTTCAAGGCTCAAAGAGGTTAACGAGGGATTAACATCCTTATATCTCCAGTGTTTGGGATTTGAAACAATGCCTTACATCATCAGCGGATTTCAATCGAAGCATACGACAAGAGATTTGACGTTTCTGGTTCATCATCCTCCTCCCAATTCTCCATCAGAACAAGAGATCGGGTAAAGTTGGCATTATAATTTATGAAAAATATATTTTGAATGAGTGAAACGAATGGACTTATTCAAGACAAACATATGCGTTGCATTAATCAAAGATAAACAAGTTCGTACATGCTAAATATGCTTAATCAAAGAGAAATACATATAAATAAACAAATGAACTGTCGGAAAAATCCTTCTAAATGGTTTATGAAATTCAATAGCAACGGTTTCCTTTGGCGGAGCCTCAATGGAAAGGACGTCTGGTTTATGATCACTGTGAGTCGTCATGGCTTGCCCCAGTTATGCTGGTCACATCTTCAACAGTTTTCAGTCGTTGCTTCAAAATAACTTTCCCAGATTCTTCGTTGATCCCGGTCATATCATCTTGAGGGTTACTGAAATGAAGCGGGCTAGGCCTTTGAATAATTACTGGATCCGGCTGATTTGCCACAGGAGTAGCATGCTTTGCAGAATTCGAACTCGACAAGTGAGGGACCCCGAGAGGAGTCTCGATCTTCATCTGAGCATCGCTGAAAGATAACTTCTTCGCTTCTAGCAAATCTCTGACAACTTTCTTAAGAGCATAGCAATTCTCTAGATCATGGCCGGGCGCACCCTCATGAAATAAACAATGAGCGGTAGCGTTGTAACTTGTAGGTAATGGATTAGGTGGAGGACCCAAAGCACGAGTGGTAATCAGTCCTTGTTGTACCAAATGGGGGTATAACTCAGTAAAAGTCATCGGAATTGGAGGACAAGGCTTATACTGGCTCTTACGGGGATAAAGAACCTGATCCTGTGATTGCTGGTGAACAGGAGCATTGGGCACTCGTTGACTGTCGACAGGAACTTGCATAGGCGAATAACCGGAAGGTTGTTGATAAACTGGTGCCTGATATACCGGAGCTGACTGTACAGGCTGGCATGCAGGAAACTGCTGATCGAAAGGAGGTGCAACAGTAGCTACATAGGGCTGTTAAACATATAGAAACGGATAACCTTGAACATAACTCTGCTGATATTGTAAAGGTTGAGGAGTAGCCTTTTGCGGTTCCTCGAACGTGCAGGTCCTTTACCATGGTCGGAGTTAGGAGTTTTGCACTTTGGAGGGGTAGCTTGTCGAACTGGTTGAGCACTGGGAGGCACCGAACCGGATTGAAGACCGTGAGGAGGTACATTCTCGACAGTAACAGCTGGTTGAGATCCCATAACGGTATTAGTAGTCTCAGAAACAACAGTAGACTGAGTATCCACCTTCACACTAAGAGCTCGTAGCATCTCCAAAATCTGCCCTACACTTCCTCGAAGATCTTCGAGTTCATGGCTGACACGGTTGATCTCTTGGTTTTGATTTTCCATCCTTTTGAAGGGTCGTATCGATGCAGAGAACTTAAGGTGACAAAACTGGAAGGTGAAAGAACCGCGTATGAGAAACCGGGAGACACATGCAATGCAAAAGTATGATGCTAAAATGTGAATGTAAATGAAGATTTCATGGAATTCAAACATTTACGAATGTCGTGGGGTACCAAGGAAATCTTTTTCTTGTTTTTTCATTTTATTTTTTTTATTTATGGTATCCCGCGATATCCATAAATGATGTTTGAACTCCATGAAATACAATGCAATGAGATGCTTTATGGATGCAATGCATGAAAACACACAAAGTCCTAGGTTAAAGGAACGTGAGCGGAGTCAAGGTCTACCCATCCCAAAAGGAGTGTACTATAGGTTAGTTGTACCTGCCGAACAAGGTTCTACAAAGTGCCCAAAGTCATCAGCCCATCTTTCGGATATTATCAACCTTCCGACTGACTCGGGGGTGAATAATATTCTCAAGAGAACCTCTTTTGAGTGTAGTATCGCGTAGCAGCCGTTGTAGGATTACTCCCACATAGCTCCCGCACTACGTCCTAAATAAGGCCAAGGTGGTGTTAAGGTACTACGGTCCCCAATATCACAGACTCCAATCGACCATGGAAAAAGTTTTTACGATTACTCGTTCAACCGAACCATTTTCGAAAAGGTCTCAACTGAGCGGTGATTCTCGAATCAGCTTGGTCGGGATTCACTCCCTATAAGCCTCATCGAATATATCCCCATCCTATAATAATGTCACTAGTCCGGGCGTAGGACTTATCTCACAGCACAAGGAACAGTCCCACAATCAAAGCACAAATATATACATGCAAATGAATAATAACACAGATAGTAATAAATATGAACAAGTTAGGGATAACCCTCAAAAGTTAAGAGATTCTCCCAGTGAAGTCGCCATCTTCTGTTGCGGTGGAAATAGGATAACAAACTATTAATTAGTTTGAATCACAATTCAATTCACAACCGCTCTTTGATTTATCCGAAGGAAAAGGTCAAAAGAGGGAAAACCTATTTTGCATCGTAAACACAATGCGGGGAAAGATCTAGGGTTCGGGGGTTGGTTAAATTTAGGGAAGGTATTAGCACCCTAAACTTCTGTAGTACTCTACAGGAACCTTTTGTTCAAATGTTTACTATTTGCTTTATTCATTTGCTTAAGGTATATGTACAAAAGGATTAAAAGTGAGAAAAGAGACCTAAGGGGTTAGTTCTAAGTTTACTCGGCAAGACATCGCATCTTGTGCCTACGTATCCTTACGGGAGTGGAATCAGAGTAATCGTAGTTCCCCTCAATAGGGAGGTTAGAAACTTCTTGACTGTGGTCAAGGTCTCAAGGGGAATAAACGCATCTTAAGGACACGCTTACGTGGAGTGTAGAAACTCTAAATTTCTACGTTGAAATGTTAAGTTGTAATTAGGGTTAAATTAGGTTAGGGATTCCACGGCGGGAAACCCTAAAATGAGCGCGGCGGCTCTTTGACCTAATGCTAGGGGTAAAATAGTAATCTTGCCTGCGGCGAGGCATTTGTGAAAATTTAGGGTTGAAAAGGTGTAAGGGTTGAAGGTGAGGACTATTGACACGGCGGTCAAACGGCTAGACCTAATTCCTTCGGAGGAGTGAGATTAATTATAAAGATGCGATGAAATTAAATATACATACAACGGCAGAAAATAAAGTGCGGAAAGATAAATGCGACAATTGTCTCGCAAAATTACATCCCATAAGCAGTTACAAATATGATAATTGAATATTTAAACTGAAAATAAAATCAATTGAACTTAGTCAGCTGCAAAAAACTAAAACAAACAGAGACTGTTATTATACGGGGTTAGACAAAAAATTAGACGGGAATGTTAAGAATTTAAGTAGAAAATTATAATTTTAACGAAACAAGAAAAAAGTTAGAAATTTGGATCTTGAAAATGAGGATGTTAGCGAAAAATTAATAAACAATAAAAGTTGATACGCAATGAAGATGATGATAATATACAAGTGATAATGGAATATGAAATAGCAACGATGATGTCAGATTATGTACAAATATAAAAATAAATACAAAAATAAATAAATAAATATTAGTGAACAGGTTCATGGATAATCAAGAATACTGTTAGGAATGAAGGATGAAAATTGGAATTGACAATAATTAGAAGTTAAGTGATGAACGTTTTGAGACGATGAGAATTTAGGTAATAAGAAAAGAGTTAGAATGGAATTAGGTTTTTTTTTTGGTGAAATTTAGAAAAGTTAGAGTTTTTAATGTGATTAAGAAAAAGAAAATAGACTAAAAGTTAGAATTAAAAGTTAGCAAAAAAATTAGAACTTCGAAATTTGGTTTTAAAAAAAAGGTTAGAAAATAAAAATAAAAGTTTGAAAATAAAAGAGAAAAGGTTAGAATTTTAATAAAAAAAGAGTTAGAATGTTAGAATTTTAATTAAGAAAAAATGGTAGAAATTTTGAAAAAAGATATAAAAAGATTAGAAATTAAAAAAAAAGAAGAGTTAGTTACTTTTGATGAAGACTGTAAGAGTTTTTGATGCTTGTCGATCCCCTGTTTTGTTGCTCCTGAGGGTCCTTTTATACTTGATTTTTTTAAATCTTTTTCAATCTCAGATTTGATTTGAATATCTCAATCTTTTTCAATCTCTGATTTGATTTGAATGCATTTTTATGATGATTTCAGATTTGATTCAATGATGGTGATGTTGATATTTAGATCTGATTTTCTTATGATGATGATATGATCTGATTGATTTGATTTTGCTCCATCTGGAATTCATTGGGATTGGATTTGATTAAAAAAGTGTTGGATTTAAATTTAAAAAGTTAGCAAAGAAAATAAGAGTTTCAAGTTAAATAAAAATTAGAATTTTAAGTTTAAAAAAAAAATGAGTTAGAATTTTAAAATAAAAAACATTTGAATGTTGATTTTAAAAAATGTTAGAATTATTTTGAAAACTGTTAGAATTTAATTTTAAAAGGAATTTAGATCTTAATTTTAAAAAATAAAATAAAATGGCATTAGAATTTAATTTTAAAAGGAATTTAGAATTTTAATTTGAAAAAGGATGGTGTCAAAAAGATTTAGATTTAATTATTAAAAAAAAAAGGATAGATTTAATTTATAAAAAAAAGGTTAGATTTAATTTTTAAAATAGTTAGAAAAAAAGATTTAATTTTAAAAAGAAGTTAGAGAAAAAAAAAGATTTAATTTTAAAAGGAAGTTAGAAAAAAATATTTAATTTTTTAAAAAAAGTTAGAAAAAAAGATTTAGCTTTAAAAAAGTTAGAAAAAAAAAGATTTAGCTTTAAAAAAGATAGAAAAAGATTTAACTTTAAAGAGGAGTTAGAAAAAAGATTTAACTTAAAAAAGGTTAGAAAAAAATATTTAACTTTAAAAAAGTTAGAAAAAAGATTTGATTTTAAAAAAGTTAGAAAAAAAGATTTAATTTTAAAAAGGTGTTAGAAAAAAGATTAAATTTTAAAAAGAAGTTAGATTTTTATTTTTAAAAAAGGTATTAGAATTTGATTAAAAAAATGTGTTAGAAATTAATTTAAAAAAGGTTATAAAAAAATTTACTCTTAAAGAAAAGAAAAAAAAAATTTAAATTTTAATCTAAATCCTAAAAGTTAGTAAGAAGAGCTTAAAATGATTTAAATAAATAAACTAAATAGAAAAAAAAAAAGTTAATAAAAAACATTAGTAAAGTTATAAAAAAAAATTAATTAAATTATTATTAGTTAAAAAAACAAGATTTAAAAAAAGGTTAATTTATTAGGTTAATAAGAATTTAAAATAAAAATAAAAAAGAAAGGGTAAAATTTGGGGTATTACAAGCACCCTTGGTTCTTTACTGATGGTGATCAGATACATAAGTAAACTAGCTTCTCACAAGCGCTTCATGACGTCACACTAAGTAATTCCATAAGTTACTAGCTGCACACGTTGCTTCTGTTTGTTTGGTCTAATATATTTAATTTAATATGACCTGCACATAACAAACATTAAACCATAAAATGGTTCTTTCACAAATACTCAATTGTTATCATCAAAACATAGAGATTATCATGTAGAGACAAATCTTGCTCTTATAATCTCCCCCTTTTTGATGATGACAAAAACATGTATTTTGATAGAACATTTTATACTGGGTAATCACCAAGCATTAACCTATTCAGAGTTCTAAGCAACTGCTCCCCCTGAATGTGTTAACATTTAAAACATTTTTATGCTTGTTCAGAGACATACTCTGATTCCAAGACTTACAAAAAAAAATTTGATAAAACATAATCAAATAGAGTAGAATAGAAGGAATACTTCCATACGATATAAGATAGCATAAGTCTTCGGCATATGGACTAGTTCAACAGAACTTCCATCTTCAGATCTTTAGAACTTGTTTTCTCTAAGCATCGTATCAGAGTCATATAACTTCAGAATCTTCTAAAGCATTTTCTCTTGATCTTCAACACATATGTTTATCTACATATGAGAAACTCCCCCTGAGTTTCAGACTGGGTGAAAATCAAATATCCTGACTTGTGAACCTTCCTGGGAGAACTCCCCCTGATTACAATATGTCAGATATTTGGATCTTCTGATCTTGATACAGTCTTGATTCTTGCTTTCTCAGACTTGCTTTCTTCTCAGATTTTTGATCTCTTGAAGCAGTCTGATACTAATAGAAACCAATAGAATGTTTACTTCTGAATCTGATTCCAATATTGAATCTGAGTCTGATACCCATGTTGGTTCTTAGTCTGACACCAATACATGATACTCATGATTCTGATTCTGAATCCAAATCTTGCTTTTATGAAGATTTCTGATTCTTATGCTCTGATTATCATATTCACAGACAATTTACATCTTCTGAACATTCTGATTCCAGATGACTTTAACTTTCAGATCTCTGAACGGTATTGGTTCCACCTGATTCTGAATCTATGTTCACAGAGTGTATAACTTCTATTATATGAACACCATTTCATTTGAGCTCAGATTTCTTACAATTATCCTGTTTAGAATGCCTAGTGAACTTGTTCAGAGTTCCTCGGAAAAACATCAAACACACATTTAGTAATAAACACAGTTTATATGTTTTGCATTCTCTTTTAGGATATAGAATATATCAAAGCTATATTCTATTTCTCCAAAACGTTTTCCATTTCTCCCCAAGTTATATTAAAAACATCTTTGATTTCTCCCCATTTCATTTTCCCTGTTATATACTATTATATCAAAATCATCTTCATTTCTCCCCCTTTTTGACATCATCAAAAAGTTAGATTTTTTCATTGAAAAAATAGATTTTAAGAAAAAATATTCCTCTCTTTTTAATGTCAGAAATTAAAAACATAGGAGTTGAGAGATAGCACCTGAGAACTTAATCATCTTTCATTTCTCCCCTTGAGAACTTACTTCTCACAGATTGATACCAATAAGGTAGGTTGATATCTTTTCCAGATTTCATCTTCTATATCTCCCCCTGCTTCTTGGAGAGTGACAACTCTTCAGAGTTTGTAGAAGCATGCTCTGACGAGGATTGTTGACAAGTTTCTGATCAGCAAATCTTTCTCTGACAACTTGTACATCCTTCATAGCTTGTTGATCTCTTTTATACTTACTAATGTCACATTCTCAACGTACAAGAGTAATTTCAGAAGAAGAACCAACTATAACAATTTGTTTAGTCTTCTTAGCATCTTCAGCTTCTTGTACCAATCTGGAAGTTTCTTTTCAGGAATCTTCTTCTGCTAGATTTAGACAAGAAAGTTGAAATTCCTTCTTCCTTCTGGCTTGATCTTGATACCAATTATTCCAGTCCTTAGAACAACTTGAAATATATCCAATTTCATAGTCTAATACCAATTGAATAAATATCTAAAGAATTCTCAAGTTCCAGAGTTGAAGTGCTTGTTATGGCCTTGCTTTGATTCTTTCTTTTGAAAGGTTTGATACCCATTGAAGGTGTGAAATTCAGAGGTTTGTGCTAGTGGTTTACTCTGAATTTTTTCTTCAAAGTTCTGCGCCCAGAACCTTCTGTGTCTTCATTCGAACATCTTCTGAAGTTTCGCTCAGAGTCATCTGATGCTTTGCTTCTGGTTGGATGTCAGAGACATCATACCAATTCAAAATGTAAGATACCAATTGAAGGTGTGAAATAATGAAACTATTTCAGCTTGTTTCTTCAACATCAAAACACTATATTTCAGAAGTATCAACATTTGATTTGACAAGCCATCTTCTAATTGAATCTTTTATCTAGATTTCCAAATGATCCAAAACTTCTGATAGTCTACGACTTCAGATTTGCTCAGATCTTTAAATAGCATATGATATCAATTGAAGGTGATGTGTCAACAATGTGCATTCTGATCCTTCAATCTTATGGAAATGAATGTCCTTCATTTGATACTTCATCCAGAGCATCTGATACTTCAATCAGCATCAGCAGTATTTTGCTTTTGTAGGGGAGAGTGATATTCAGAGGTACTTTTGCAACTAGCTCTGTCTTTAGTAACATCAACATAACAGAAACCTACTAGAAATAGTTATCTGGTTTTCTGCAACACAGAGTCACGTTAGTAGTACCTTTCAGATACCTCCGAAATCTCTTAACAACTGTTAAGTGATATTCTTCAGGATCTGATTGGAATCAAGCACATACACATGTACTGAAAAGAATGCCAGGACTAGAAACAGTAAAATACAGAAGAGTACAACTTATACCTTTGTAGAGCTTCTGATCTACCATTTTACTAACCTTTTCTTTCTCAGAGTGTACGTTGAATGCATGAGAGTCTTAGCTCGATGCTCTCTGACAGATTAATCTTCTGTATGCTATATTCTTCATTAGATTCTTCCTTTGGTCTTTATCTTCTGATCATCCAATTTGACACCAATGAACACGCCTCTTTATCTTCAAGATGACTTGTTTCCAAATGAAAGTTGTATCTTCTTGCACCAAGAGTAGAAACAATATATCATCACAAACTGTCATCAAACCAAGATGGATTTCTTGAAATGATTTGAGTGAAAATCTTGCTCTTATCAATCAGTATCTGAGGGTGACTTCTTTTGCTAGAATTCTCGTATCAACTGAAGGTGTGAGAACTTCTGAGTACCAACAGAAAGAGTAGGATCTTATGCTAAATCACTTTAGATTTCTGAATCCAAGCTTGTTATCAAAACTTGAATCTTAGCAACAGTGCTTCATTAGAGAATACTTGATACCAATTGAGACTTCCAAAAACAATATGCATTACGAAAGATACGAATTGTATTTGGTATTGATCAATCATTCTGACTACAGTATTTAATACTTTCATCAAACATGATTACCAACATTTCCTTTAAGAATTGTTCTACCTTCAAAGTCTGAACTTGAAATTGAAGAACTAGAGCGTTAGAAACAACTTTCCAACAGATCAACTTCATACTTCCACTAGATCAAAGGAGTTCAGAGAATGGTGAACAACAACTGATACAATCATGTATCAATATCTTCACTGAACATTTTCCTTTCTGAATTAGCTTCAGAAATCTTCAAAGCTTCTGCTTAATCTTCTGACGAGATTCTTCACAGCAGACTTTCTAATCATAACTATTTTTGTTATGTTAGTAAGTTCTTCTGATCATCAACAAAAGGTTGGAGACTGATAAGAGTCTGATACCAACTGATGGAAATGATTCCTTGCATTTGATCTTCTGCTTCAGATCTATGCAGCTTAGCTCTAGTGAATGTTTCATCAAATAGTTCATCCAGAGGTACTCTTCAGATCAAACCAAATCTTCATTCTTTAGGTGTCCTTATTATCTAGATGTAAGCTATGTTGTTGACGTTTCAGAGCCATGCAAAATCTGAACCTCAGAGCTTCTAACCAATTGCTTTATACTATTTGCCCAGAGTCTTCTGTAGAGTTACTTCTCAACAACTTTCAGAATCTCTTGTAGCGTTGTTTCATCAGATTCTTCTGTAACTTGCCTTTGTAGCCTTGCTTAACAATTGAAGGAGTAGATGTCTGATTGATAGAGCCTCTGCAAAATCAGTGTTACAGAACCTTCTGTACGGCCACTGATCTGACTTCACTATCCTTTTCTAGAATGATAGTTTTATCTACTGCCTGCATACACTCAATAAACTCCTTTCCAAGTGAAGTATATGTTTCTAAAGAAAATATCATTAACATAAATCTGACAGATTTAAAATATCTTCCATCATAGTCTTATGAAAAGAGTAGTATAAACTTTTCTTTTGACAAAAAAAAAGTTTTCAAAAACTGGGAAGTTGATGAACACATACTACTTCTTCAAAAACCATTTAAAAAGTATTTTCAATATTCATCTGATTTATATGATGTTATACAGATCAACAAAGGAGATTGACAAAAATATGAATTCTAACCTTGTCACAGAAGCACCTATCTTTTGTATAGTCAAAAGCTTCTTGCTGACAAGCTTTGAGAAGAAAGAATCTTGTTCTACTGGAATCATCCTTCTTTCCAATGAACGTCTCTTCTGGAAGAAAAGATTTAATTCTGGGGGAAACTTCTCAAAGTTGATTCTTCAAAAGCAGCTAATTGAATAGCATCTGGGGAAGCTTTTGATTCTTCAACATCTTGTGAGACAAACCAGTAACAACATCTGAAGTAGAATCTCCAGAATAACTCTTCTTGAACTGATCTCAATTCCTTTGGTTGCATTTTGTAGCATCTTCATCAACACAACAATATCTATCTGATTTCTGAGAGATATCCTCAGAGCACAAATATTCTGATCTTCATGAGTAGAGAGCATCTAGCTTCCATCAGGCTTCATCATTTGAATTAGTCTACTTGAAACAATTACAGATCCAAACTAGATACACTAATAATCAAACTCAGATTATCAAAAGACACAGTCTGACTGACAATATGCTCTTACAATGCTGATCTAACTTGTAAAGAGTTAGATCATCAGAGTTGTCAGAACAACTGCTCTTGACAAAGAATATCTACTGACTTATTCAGATTGAATAACACCAGAGACTTAAATCCTTTTTACATCAGACAGAATGACTACTGTCATTGTATCTTTCCTTACACCTTTATTTCTCAAAACATTCATTAAGATTTTTTGAAAAATAATGCCTGAAAACATCTGACCAATTTCAGTTTGTTCAACTGAGATAACATCTCAAGTTAACAGAACTTAATTATCCATGCTACTTCATATCAGATCTTTTGAATTTCATCATATCCAGATGAGTTGATAAACACTACTTATCTTGAAACCTCTGCAGAATTCTTTGAAACTTCTTCAAGAATAGCAACTTTCAAATGCTTTGAATCTGAAGAATCATTTCTTCCAGATTTGAACATTCTTCTGAACTTGCCCTTTTCTGTAAACTACATTATGGCATTCTGATGACTAAACTTCACCAGCCAACAATATATCTTTTCTTACTTAAGATAAATCCCAATGAGTTTTCATGAGAAAGTCAAGTGTGGACTAGTCCGTTTCTTGAAAACATCTCATACTCACATAGAATTAATCTTTAGAAAGCTTCATGTATTGCTTGCTGAAGATTTGAACTTTGAGAAACTACGTTGAAAATCCAAACGTATTTGAAGTCCAGTATTCAATAGATATATCTACTTATCTGATGAATCTATCTTGTCAGTTGATTCTTCATTCTTCTTTCATAATCTACTTGAGGAGATTTGTTGTTGAAGGCTTCAACACTTAAAAAATTCAAACTTCACAGAATCAGTGACTTGCTCAAGTAACCAAGTAGATTACAATTTTAGAACTCATCATCCTCAAAAACTGATGTGAGGCTGAAATTGTAAGAACGGTGAAAAATCCCCAAAATTATTTCTTCACACAGCCTATGGATCTTTTTCTGACACTGTTAGGTGTTTGATATCCATCAATAACATAATCGGAGCTTGATACCAACTAAAGGTGAGAAAAACACTTAGAAGGGGGGGGGGGGGGGGGGGTTGAATAAGAGTTTTAAGAATTATGCCAATAAAAACAACTCATGATTTTTATCCTGGTTCGTTGAACTCAACTACTTCAGTCCACCTTATCAAAGATGATTTGCCTTTATCTACAAGGACTTAATCCACTATTGATCAACTGATTACAATAGAAAGCACTAAGAACAACAGTCTTAGTCTTCTCAAGAACTACTGACCACACCTTGGTCTTCTTAAGGAATTTCTTACAAATCAATGTAAACTAACAAGTGTTTGAATGCTTCTAATAAGATGTATCACAACTGTGATATTTACACTTAAGATTAAGTACAACAAAAACTATATGGTTTTATGAAAGATCAAATGAATAAGATCTTTGTGAGATTTTCACTTTTATGAATCAAGCGTGTATTTCTTTCTGAGTGAACTAGCAATGAGCAAGTGATGAGCAGGAAATTAGCAGCTTCAAAATGTTGTAGAAGTTATCCTTTTATAGCTTTTTCAAAATGCTTTGAATGATGTGCAATTGTATATAATATTAGATTGTAAGACTTTCCATCACCAAAAGTATGGGCAGAGATATGCTTTCTGCAGGAAAGGTATGGTTGTAGAAGCCTTGTGATTTGCACCACGTCACTTCTTTGGACAAAATAGTCGTTGGTTACTTTGGAAGTAGCACCACGTCCAATCAAGTTTACAGCTTCTTCAGCAAGCTTCCTTCAGGATGAAGTCTTCATAATCTGCACTTCAGAACTTGTAGCAAGCTTAAAGGTATGAAATACTTTAAGATGATCAGAGCTAGAATGATTGAGATGTTCAGAGCCTTGAAAGATGATCAGATCTTTAATGTATCAGAGTTTCAATCTTAATCAGAGTCTTCATCAGAGCATGCAGCAGTATGTGCTTGAGCGTGAATATTAATGATAAGAGTCTGGTTATCAAAGCCTCTGAACTTCCAGTGAAAAGAACTTCAGAGTCTAATTAGATCAGAGCTTTCAACTTTTGTACACTTCTTTCATTAACGCTCAAGATCATTCTGTAGCTTCTGCTTCAGATCCTTCTGGCAGCGCTTCAGAATCTTCTGATAGTTTTGCATATGATGCTTCAGAGCCTTGCATAGTTTCTTTGTACTTATGTATTTTCCTTCTTTAAGAGTTTTCAATTTTATACCTGAAACAATAATACTTGAACAAATTTTAGAGTGTATATTTTCTTAATACAAAATTCCATAAAAGTTATCATCAAAACATAGAGATATAAGAAACAGCAATCTGTGTTCTAACACAGATGGTCTTTCCGACTTAGTGTTGACGATTTGAAATTGGTAACCAGTTCGCTTGTTACCGCTACAACCATCAGTTCAGTTATTTCCGGAGATTTTCATCCCCAATCAGAATTTGTAGTTTATTTCTGCGGTTGGAAAATTTCTGGGTTCTTTGGTATTCAATCGTCTTTTACCTTGATTGTTTGAAAGTCGTTCTCTTTTCACTCATTCAGGTCCAAGTCGCTTGAATATGGGTAGCTGTTGTACCCCAAAATTTGCCCAACCTTTTCTTTACTTGGCTTATGTTTTCATTGCATTCATCTAGCATTTGCATTTTCATAGCATTGCTCATTTTCAGTGGATCAAAAGGTGTGTATAGCTAGAGAAGGTTTTTCAAAGGTTCCAAGCAAGCATGAGTGCTCATCAAGTCATCAGAAGCTGGTCAAACTTTTTTGAGAAGGTGAATGGATGTATATTGCTTATCTCCTATCTTGGAGGCCAATTGAGGATCATCTGAAGATCACAAGTTCATGGATATGGATATGATATGTTGTGAAGCTCATTGAGTGCTTTGAGAGCCATTTTGGAGCTTATGGAAGTTATTATATCATGTGCAAGAGGTTGCAGTCAAATGATTGCACACCTAGGGTTTCATCTGCCTAGTGCAGGATCCATTGTGGATTTGAAGGAGATTAAGACTTAGTTCTAAGTCTTTGGAGTCATGGATAGTTGTGTTGAGACATCTAATATGTTATTTCAAGATCAATTCAATAAGAATCAAAAGTGTGAGAAGTTACTAAATTAGGGTTTCAGAGGTTTGTCAGTGTAAAATCCCTTGTTTAGTGCCTAACTTCAAGACCACATATCTCAAGATACAAATGTAATCTCACTTTGACATAAACATGAGACTTGTAGAGAATTTTCTTTGGTTTATTTTGAGTACTAGAACTCATCCATTGGGTTTCTAGAACTCAAGTTATGATGTTGGCAAGTTATAGGCCTCAGATGCATTATATTTTCAGTCAACAAAAGTCAACCAACTTCCAAGTCACTTTTGACTTAGAATCATGTTTCTATTAAACTTTTGATGAACATGAAAGTTGTTACTCGTGATATTAGCTTCCAAAAAGTCCTAGAAGTCCTTTATCTCATTTGTAGAACTCAAGTTATGAGGCTTGCAAGGCAGGGGTATTTTGGGAAAGTAAGATTATATGTCATTTTCATTATAGGTCCCTTTTCATCCATTTAAGCACTTCAAATGAAACTTTATCCAACATGAAAGTTGCTTCAAATGGTATCAATTTCATCATGGAACATCAAATTATCACGAATTATGCAAGGATTAGGGGATTGGTGAAGAAATTCCATGGATAAATGGACTTAAAGGCATGAATTCAATTGAATTGATTTTGGAACATTTATATGCCATATTTATGCTCAAAATCATTCCCAATATCATAAAACGCAAGATGCACAACTTCATTTTGGTCCATGATGAGAAATGCTTGTGGTTTTCAGGTTTACTTCAAGAAGAAGTCTCACATCAAATATCCACCATTGGATCAATTTAAGGGAAGATTTCAATCCACATGATTAATTCACACTCCCAGCAACTGATCCAAATAAAATTCAAGTGGAGTTGGATGGAATTCACGTATGCATGAGCTTGCATTTCCAACTTTGGGCATTTTCTCAATTCAAGCAAACCATGCCAAATTGGGCCTCCAAATGCTTCTGGATCCATTATATAAAAGCTTTAGATGAAATTTGAAGCTTCATTCAGTGATTTTTATAGAGAATTGAGCAGAGCACAGTTTGAAAATTCAAGAGCATTTTGAAAATTGGAATCTAAGATTCAAGCCAATTCAAGCCAAATCAAAGTAAGCAACATCTTCCTTGAACTTCCTTGAGTGATTCTACACGTTTTTGCTCAAGCTTGACATCATTAGAAGCTCCAACGGAGAGGCTCCGTTAGGTATTCTTCTTTTCCAAAATTCATTTAAGATATGCATCAATTCGATGACATTTTTGTTGCAAACTAAAGACCTACATGTGTAGGCAAATTCTTGATAGTTTCTGGTTGTGTTTTTGATGATTTCAGTTATGTGCTCAAAATTTCAATCGTGTGAATCTCTCATTATATGCATGATTAATGAATTCTAAGCCTGGATCCATGATCTACTTGAGTTCCTCTTCAATTTGGTGTATAATTTCGCATGTTTTAGTTGAGATCTGAACCTGCAACTCCAGCTGCGTGGCCGGAGAAAATGACTAGAGACTGTAGCTCCGCCGTCTGGTTCTCTTTCCGTTTTGCTCGCGTGTCATGCCATGTGTGCCTTGGACTTGTTGACCTGAGCTTGATCAACGGTGTTGATGAGATCTGACTTGCCAGCGTGTTTGTTGACTGCCACACGGGTTAAGTGATACGCAGCATTTCAGTTATGGTTTTGTCTTGGGCTCAGAGTGCTTTTTGCACCCCTCTTCATGTGAGGCCCATTGGTTTTGCCTATGATTCTTGCTATCTGCACCGTTCCAATTATTTGTTTTATTTTCATTTTATTTCTTTTTTCTGTTTTACTTTAATTCATTTAAAAATAGCTCCTAATACCATAAAATTCCACAAAAATATTTTGAGACACTTAAAGGTGTTAAATAATTTTTGAAATTTTTTATTTTCATTTTTGATTTATTTTTGAATTAAAAATGGAATTGATGGTTGGAGTGGTTTTTAAATTGATTTAAATTGCTCTTTTCTTGTTCATGCCTAGTTTCTTGACCAATTTTTTTCTCCAATGATTGAGGCCTTTTTCTCATGTGAATGATGAATTAAAGGATATTTGAGGATGAATTTGACCCTTGTTTGACCATTTTTGGTTTGACTTTGACTTCATTTTTGTTGACCCTCGACAACCCTCCTTCAAAGTGGAGCATCCTTGTGAATCAAATTCTTTGATGATGCTTTGAAGTGACTTTGGTTGTGATCTTTTGGCCTCTGGTTGCCAACTCTTTTGTGAGAATTTTAGATTTTATTTGGTTATTTTTGAGCCTTTTTTCCTATTTTTGAAGGAACTTGCAAGTCAAGTTACTTCTAAGGGTGGTTCATACAAGTACTTGACCTAGTTTGATTTGGAAATGACACTTGTGGATCCTTTGAGCTCTCAAATCTTGTTGATTCATACTTCTAACATGTTAAGGTATTTGAATGCTCATTTATAGATCATAAGTTTGTTTGATGCTTGTGTTTGAGTTGCATTCTTGTAGGCTTTCCACTTGAAGTTCAAGTGTTGAATGTGCTTAAGACTTAGGTCTTCTTCCATGCCTATCCTTGCATTATATTTTGTGCTTTTCCTTATTTGATTTATGTACCTTCTCCTCTCATCTTTGTTTCTGTTCAATGACTTTTGAATCCCATTTGAGATGGTTTAGTCCCTCCTTTGGAGGTACTTGGAACATGTCATGAAGGGTGATTCTTTGAGGACTCTTTTGTGCTTTTGTTTGCATAATCTTGGTGATGCTTTTGGTTGAGTGATCTTTATGAGTTCCTTGATATCCTCATCTCATCTCCCATCCTCACCTTCTGTTATATGCTCATCTCTTGTTGGTTAGCCTTTGGGCATTGTGGTTGATGACAAATGGTTGTAGGATTCTTTCTCTCATTTCATCCAACTTTTGTGTACTTGTTTGATCTCTTTTGTGTGCATTCTTTCTTCCTTCTTTTTTGCATCTCTCATATGCATGCTTAAGGTTGAGATGTGCTTGTGGTGGCTACTGCCCCACACTTTTTTCCTCCCTCACTTTCAGTCTAATTGTGCATTACATGTTTGCATACTTGCATTTTTCTTATACTTTCTTCTTCTTCTTTTGTCTTTCTTTGCCATGATCCTTTAGGTCCTCTAATTTATATTGTTCAAGAGAGATTATGATAGACCTTATGTTTGAATCCATGCATGATAACATTAGGTAGCATTCCCTTTTATCCCAATCATAGGTGCACTTTTCCTGAGAACATTAGGTTAAGTCTTAGTCTCCCTTTAGAGTGTCTATCTCTTCTCATCTTCAAACTTTCTCAAAACATCTAATAAAGGTTAAAGATTGTTGTAAGTTACGAGCCTTAAGTACTTGGGAAATGGTAATTGGGGGGCCTCCTCTCAATCATCTAGAGTGTTTAGCGTATGTCCCTTGAATGATATGCGACGCATTCGCTCCTAAGTCATAGTCTTTAGTGCAACATGAAGTACAAACAATAAGCAATGCACTTCTTCTCTAAAAAACACAAAAACAAACTTCAAACTTTTTTATCCTTCGGGATCTTAATTTGGAAAACCTTTTTCATAAGGAGAGTTTTGTTAACTCTTGGTTCTACCGCAAACAGGTAATGCCTAAGCCTCCAACGGTCGAGCCGCATACACCTAACTACTAGAACTAAGTTTTAACCCTACTCGGGCCTAAAACATCTGAACCAACATGCGGTCTTGTTAGCCCGAAGTACGTTTGCTCTGATTTCTCATAACAAATGAGAATATGTAGGCATAAGACGACGATGTCTTGGCGAGCAACCTTCCCCCCCTTTTCACCCGTAGTTAGCTGAACTACGTTGACTCTGACTTTCCCATTACACGAGGGAATACGTAGGCATAGAGCGGCGATGCTCTATCGAGTTTATTTTCTTTTCTTTTGTCCCTGAGTCGTAGCTTAGATAGTAAACACCCTTTTAGATAGACAACAAAGCGTGGATCCCGTCGAGTATGACGGACGTGAGGGGTGCTAATACCTTCCCCTTGCGTAACCGACTCCCGAACCCGAGACATGGTTGCGATGACCTGTCTTTTCCCGTTTTCATTTGGTTTTCTCTGATCGTTTCCTTTCCCTCTTTTGGGATAAATAACGAACGGTGGTGACTCTTTTGTCATTGTCGGCCCCTCTTCGTAGCGATGCGACTGGTATCACTATCACTGACAAGAAAGCTCTCAGACGGCTCTGCGCCAAGTCCTTCTTGAGTGGTAGTGTACTGCACAAGAGGAATTATGATTCTGTGTTGCTCAGATGCGTGGATAGACACGAAGATGACATAATCAGAAGGTCCATACATGAAGGTTGTGAGGGTGTACATGCCAAAGGGCCTGCTATGGCTAAGAAGATCCTTCGAGCTGGTTATTACTAGACAACAATGGAGGTAGATTGTTACAACTTTGCCAAAAGATGTCATAAGTTCCAAATCTACGATGACAAGATCCATGTGCCACCAACTCCATTGAATGTTCTGACTTCTCCTTGGCCCTTTTCTATGTGGGGTATTGATATGATTGGAATGATCAATTTGAAGGCTTCCAACGGTCATCGCTTCATTCCGGTTGCTATTAACTACTTTACCAAGTGGGTTGAAGTTGCTTCTTACGCAAACGTTACACGATAAGTGGTTTCCAGATTCATCAAGAAAGAGATAATATGTCGTTGTAGTATTCCTAGCAGTATTATCACTGACAATGCAAGCAATCTGAACAACAAGATGATGAAGGAGTTGTGTCAAGAATTTAAGATCGAGCACCATAACTCTTCACCATGTCGGCCTAATATGAATGGTGTCGTTGAAGCAGCAAACAAAAACATCAAGAGGATTGTCCAGAAAATGGTCAAGACTTACAAGGACTGACATGAAATGCTTCCCTTTGCATTACATGGCTACAAAACTTCAGTTCGTACTTCCACTGGAGCAACTCCGTATTCGCTCGTGTATGGTATGTAGGTTGTTCTACCTATTGAAGTCGAAATTCCTTCGCTTAGAGTCATCATGGAAGTAGATCCTGATGAAGCTGAATGGGTCCAATCTAGATACAACCAGCTGAATTTCATCGAAGAAAATTCCTGACAGCTGTTTGCCACGGTCAATTTGTATCAAAGACGTCTCAAACGAGCTTTTGACAAGAAAGTTTTTTCTTGAGTGTTCCATGTAGGGGAACTCGTGCTCAAGAGGTATTCTCCTGTTCACTCAGATCCACGCGGAAAGTGGACTCCCAATTACGAAGGACCTTTTATTGTCAAGAAGACCTTCTTAGGCGGAGCCCTGATCCTTACTACCATGGATGGGGAGGAGTTGCCACTACCCGTGAACTCTGAGGCAGTCAAAAAATATTATGTGTAAAAAATGATGAATAAAGAGTCCGCAAGATTGACATCTGCAAGGGTAATCTAGGCAAAAATGGGCATCCCGATGGACCAAAAAAAGAAATGTGCATGCAAAAGTTAGGGACAAAACTCTCTCTCTCTCTCTCTCTCTCTCTCTCTCTCTCTATATATATATATATATATATATATATATATATATATATATATATATATATATATATATATATATATATATATATATATATATATATATATATATATATATATATATATATATATATATATATATATATATATATATATATATATATATATATATATATATATATATATATATATATATATATATATATATATATATATATATATATATATATATATATATATATATATATATATATATATATATATATATATATATATATATATATATATATATATATATATATATATATATATATATATATATATATATAAGTTGAAAACCCGAAAGGGCAACTTAGGCAAAAATGGGTATCCTGGTGGACAGGAAAAAAAAGTCCAGGAAAATATTAGGGATAAAGGCATTTGATTGTGAACACTTGAACCTATCTTCTTCATAGTTGAACCTCAGACGGTAAATGATCAGTCAAATCATCATCAATGAAAGCAAAGTGTTGGAACCAAGACTTGCAGTGGATGGTGGACAATGTTGTAATCAATGCAAAATCAAATTTCCCATTGCCATTTACTTTGTTTTTCAATTTATTGTAAATTTCCTCATCAAGGATTTTTGCATCCTTGTACGCACTTTATGTACAAATATTTTCATATTCTATAAAATTCATCCTTTGATTTCTCATTTGTCTCTTTTCAGTATTTTGTTTTGAAAACGAATGATTATTTGTGATCACATAATGTTATAAAGCGTTGAGAATAATAAAAAGCTAAATCAACCAGGAAAGCGTTATGCATTGCACGCTTTACCAAATATCCTTAAGGGATGATCAGTGGTCTCCATTGCAGGCTTGATCCCTAGTAGGCACCGTTATGGTTCTTTAGAAGGGTTGTTTACCTTTCATTTTCCCAACAGAACCATAATTTCCCGAAGCAAAGATATGTGTGTTCTTTCCCTAGCAAGAGCGGGATTCCTTGCAGCATCCTCAACAAATCAAAGCTATCATTCCCCATCAGCGGTGGTGTTTCGTTTTTCTTTTGTCTCGTGTAGTAAGAATCATCTTGACTTTGTTCTTCCCCAAGAAGAGTCGGTTATTTGAAGATCATCAATGGTTCCTTCATTCCCCAGCCAAAGTCAGCTACAGTTGGAAGGTATCTTCATCTCCGACAATAGTATTGGTAATAGCCTAGGAGTCTAAGATCTCTAGGCTCTTTCCCTAGCGGTAGCGTCGTCATCCGTGGATTTTCTTTTCCCCAGCTGAGGATGTCAAGTTTGTTTTGCTACAATCCCAGCCTACCTACAACACAATATCTCAACCTATATCGTTGCATAACATGATATCAAGCATTAGGTAAGATCGAGTATTATAGTGTCGCTACTACGAAAATCGGCGCCGGCTATGACAGAAGAGTCGCCACCGTGCGTTATTTATCCCACAAGAGGGAAAGGAAACGCTCAGAGTAAACCTAAAGCAAAGAGGGAAAGGAATGGTCATCGCAACCAAATCCTGGATTCGGGAGTCGGTTACGCAAGGGGAAGGCATTAGCACCCCTCACGTCCGTCGTACTCGACGAGATCCATGTTTGTTTTCTATCTAAGGGTGTGTTATTCTATCTACTCTACAGGTCTGGGTTAAAAGAAAAGAAAATGACTCGGCAAAGTATCGCACTTTATGCCTACGTATTCCCGTCTGAAACGAGAAATCAGAGTCAACGTAGTTCGCCTACCTACGGGAAAGGAGGGGAAGGTTGCTCGCTAGGATATCGCATCATATGCCTACGTACTTTCATACGGCATGAAAGATCAGAGCAAACGTAGTTCAGGCTACGGAAGACACAAGTTTGTCTGACTATTTTTTATCTCCTTAAGAAAGGGTTTTCCAGATTAAGAGTCCAAGAGGACAAAAATGACTTGAAATTTGTTTTCAGTTTTTTACGAAAGAATTGTTTTTCAGTCTGTTTGCAACTTGTACTGCACTAAAGACTTGTGATCTGAGAGTGACTACGTCGCATGTCACCCTAAGGGTACCATACTAAGCAGCCAGATTACTGAAGAGTGACCCTCCAGCAACCTTTTCTCAAATAGCTTAAGGCTCGTAACGTACAGCACGCGTTATCCTTATTACTGTATTTTTTGAAGTGTTTAGAGGTAAGAAGAGAAAAACCCTAAAACTATGGTTGAAAGGGGAACTAACCTAATGTTGTCATGCATGGTTCACAAACCTAATGTCTGTCATAATTTCCTCTTGCACAGAGGAAATCAAAGATCCTAGGGGATAAATAGCAAAAGACAGCAAGCAATATAGTAAACAGTAAACAGCAGAATGTATGCAATGCAGCAATACCAATGAAGCAAAAGAGAGAATAATAGGCAAGAGGAGACAAGCTCCACCTCAAACCTAGAGGTAATCAGCACAATTAAACAGACAATACAGAGAAAAAACAAAAGACTCAAAGGAGGCAGCTCATGCAGCAATATCAGACTCCTACAGCAAACAGCAGCTCTAAACAGCAAAGTTGGAAGAGATAGCAAAGTTGACAGCAAGGGCTTCATCTTCAAGCAAGCTTCTATCTTCTAGCTTCATCAATCTTCAAGCTCCAACAAACACACTCCAAGAGGAGGATTAAACATCAAGATCAAGCTATAATGTTAAGGAACTTAATGACAACCAAAGGAAATCACTAAGAACTCAACATTGCAAATGAAAGGTATCCTCAAAGTTCTACTCACTTGGGCATACCACTCATCCCTCCTAATGAGAGATGGAGCTTCCCAAGGAGGACTTTATGTCATTGGATAGAATAGCGGCAAACAATGCACTCTATGTTTGAAGAAAGAATCAAAACTAGGTCTAAGGCACTTCCTAAAACCCTAATTCTCTGAACTCCTAAACAAAAGCTCCACAAGAAGAAAAGCCTTCAACTACAAGCTCCAATCCTCAATCTCAAGCATCTTCAATGAATCCAGAAGCTCCACCAAAAAGAACTCAAGCTCAAATCAAATCCAAGGCATCCAACCAAGCCAATCAAAACAAAGCACTCAAGAGAGGAATCCACAAATACAAGCCACTTGCAAAATACAACTAAAATACAAAACCAAGTTGTAAAAATCTAATAAAATTCCTAGGGGAACATGAATATGTCTACTAACAGCCAGCAAAATATATCCTCCTAATTCTATTATAATCACTAGAACAAAAATCAACAAAAAGAGGGAAGAATTACGAAAGAAGAAGAGAAAACAAGCAACATGCAAATGCAAACATGCGAGTGGAAAATGCACACAAGATCATGATTAAACAGCCAAAAACAGTGACAAACATCCAAAATAATTCAATCCTAATGCAACACAATGATCTATGATGATTCGGATCGAACCGGCACGCGAACAAGCAAGCAAAACAGCAAAACAGGCCCTCTGTTACAGTGTTAATCGATTAACTCCAGGGGTTAATCGGTTAACCATTGAAAAACGCTTGAAAATTTGAATATTTTAGTTGGTTAATCAATTAACCATATAGGTTAATTGATTAACACTGTGCCAGAGGTGAAAAACAGCAGTTCAGAATCACTTTTCAGCAGCTTATCACTTAAGCAACACTCCAATTATCATTTGATTGATTATGCATGAAATTAAACCAGCAAACATTGATTTAAACAACATGTAAACACAATAACACAACAAGATCATGGATCAAGATCAACATATCCAATTAAATGTAAAGATCCACATGCAAATTGTGCAAATAAGTTTGAAAACAAAATCGGATCAGAATTCCAACCTTCGGATCGAAGACTTGATCCGGTAATTGTTTATTCAACTGTAAATGAGTAGATCTAAGCAAAGAAAACCAGAATTCTTCAAGATCCACACCAATTCTTATAGTAGCAATGTAGATCCACCAAGAACAACTCAAAATAAGCCAAATAATCACTTCCAAGAACACTTCAAAATTCAGATCTGCTTGTGCACGAAAATTGGATGATGAAATGGAATTGATGGAGTGAATTAATGGAGGTTTAGCTCTTAGAAATCAATGATTCCAATGAAGAATCAATGATCTCAAGGAGAAGAGCTTTGGGTGAGGTTTTTGAGATTGGAAAATTGAGAGAGAATTGAGAGAAAATTGAGAGCAATTCTGAAAATGAGAGTGAATTATGATGATTTCATTTGGTGAGGTTTGGAGTGAATCAAATATATACACTCTTGGTTTGGATCCAAAGCAAGGATTGGAAAATGGCTTGGAAAATGTGGTATGGAATGAGGTTTGGGCATTTGGAGGGAAAATGAAATTTGATAGTGTTCTAGATCCCTCCCAAGTGTGAAAATGCAATTTAAATGATCAAAATTGGACCCCAAAAGTGGATGGACTTGAAAATTCACGTGCAAGGCAAAACCTGCTGTGGTTAATCGATTAACCATATGGGTTAACCGATTAACACTGTTAAAAATTCAAATCTGGACTGATTTTCAAATGGTTAATCGATTAACCCTATGTGTTAACCAATTAACACATTCAAAAATTTGAATTTGGCGCCTTTTGGAGGGAAATCCGCGCCTTTGCCCGTTTCCTACCGTTCTGAACTCTGTTTAGCTGCTGCAAGACATTCTTGATTGCTCTGACCCTGGGAACATTATACATAACCTGAATGTTGCTTCTGACATGAAAAATGCCCTACAAAATAAAATAAAATCGGTCGCTCGATCGCTGGGCAAAACAAGTGTTGAAGCCTCTGATGTTTGTTGTTTAGCCTCTTGCACTGAAAGTTGCACCTGGAGCCACCTGAATGCCTTGATCCCCTGCCTTGAGAATAAATGTTATGCAATGCAAATGCTAGAACAATGCAAATGATAATGCAACGAAACGTAAACCAGGTAAAAGATGTTAAGCAAATTTTGGGGTGCAACAGCTGCCCCTATTCAAACGGCTTGGACCCGACTGGGTGAAGAGCGAACGGCCTTCAAACAATCGAGGTAGAAGACGGTTGAATACCAAGAAACCCGGAAATTTGCCAACCGCAAAAATAAACTGCACAAACTGCTTAGATAAATAACATTCGTTACTGAACCTAGTTGTTACGGCAACACTTGATCAAACATCTGCTAAAACCGTGATTCTAAATCAATCACCTATGTGACACCACAGTCATTGAATCCAAAATAGAACTTTAAAACAGCGCTACGAAAAGCGGGCACCAGACGCGAATATAATTACTCCATCTTGTTATGGGGACTGATCTTGTCAATACGAAATGCAACTTCTCTGCCTATCGCTGCAGCAGTTGATTCCGAAAACTCATAACATATATCTTCTCTGTCTATCTACAGCAGTTGGTACTTGTTAGTACCCTGGGTACACATTCTTTACTAACACGAGTACAGTTTCTCCATTGGACCGGGGACTATTTCCGAAAATATAACTTAACACAATTTCATCATCAAACTAGGGATTGTCTCTGAAAATATAGCTTCTCTGCCTATTGTTACAGTAGCTGATTCTTAATGTACACAGCTTCTCTGTCCGTCTACAGTAGCTGGTACGAGTTCAAAAGAACATAGTTTCTCCATCAAACCGGGGACTGTTTCGGAAAATACAGCTTCTCTGCCTATTGTTACAGTAGCTGATTCCAATAATCAATATACACAGCTTCTCTGTCTATCTACAGCAACTGATTCCGTCAATATGCTACGGATACCAAAATATGTTAACGCAAGCACAATTTCTCCATCAAACTGGGGACTGATTCCGCCAACTCAACATATACAGCTTCTCTGTCTATCCACAACAGCTGAATTTAACATGAGCACAGCTTCTCCATCAAACCGGAGACTGACTCCGCCAACTCAACATATACAGCTTCTCTGTCTATCCACAGCAGCTGAATTTAACATGAGCACAGCTTCTCCATCAAACCGGGGACTGTCTCTGAAAATGCAGCTTCTCTGCCTATCATTACAGCAGCTGACTTCGATAACCAATATACACGACTTCTCTGTCTATCTACAGCAGCCGATATTCGTTAGCGTGAGTACAGTTTCTCCATCAAACCGGGGACTGACCCAATCAAACTCAACATTCAGCTTCTCTGCCCATCACTGCAGCAGCTGATTTCGATAACCAATATTCATGACTTCTCTGTCTATCTACAACAGCCGATATTCGTTAGTGTGAGTACAGTTTCTCCATCAAACCGAGGACTGACCCAATCCGACTCAACATTCAGCTTCTCTGCCCATCACCGCAGCAGCTGATTTTGATAACCAATATTCACGACTTCTCTATCTATCTACAGCAGCCGATATTCGTTAGCGTGAGTACAATTTCTCCATCAAACCGGGGACTGACCCAATCAAACTCAACATTCAGCTTCTCTTCCCATCACCGCAGCAGCTGATTTTGATAACCAATATTCACGACTTCTCTGTCTATCTACAGCAGCCGATATTCGTTAGCGTGAGTACATTTTCTCCATCAAACCGGGGGCTGACCCAATTAAACTCAACATTCAGCTTCTCTGCCCATCACCGCAGCAGCTGACTCCGACGATTAATACGGGTAATTACTCCACAAACTCTTGAGGCCAATATGACAACAAATCTGAGGGGAACTTTACTGGGGAGATCCTGAAATCCATTGCCAGACACCTATTTCGACATAGGCGGCAACTTCCAAAAATTAATTCACGAAATCTTTTGATACTGTCATAACAACAATTTTGAAGAAATACTCCGCTGGAGGGGTAAGAGAAACTTAACCAAGCAACTCTGTGGGGAATAATGACAAAACGAACATTATCATTACATGTCTCAGGCCGAGACCCTGAATGTTTAGTAATTAAATTGAGCAAGAGCTCCCTCCACCTACAGGAACAACAACACTTGAAAACAGAAGGTTAACCAACCTGGCTTATGTTTCAAAATGCGTATGTTTGACAATGGCGTAATGCTCCATTCGACATGGAAATGCTACGCGTTTGGGTAGATGCAAATATGATGATATATGCAAATGTTAATGCAGGCTCAAACTGCAAAAAAAACACTCTGGTATGAAATGGCTGAGAACAAAACCAACTCTGCGGGGAATGAACGGGTATCATAAAGTATTCCGGTAAAATAAATGCCGGAAACAACCTCCAACTCTGCTGGGGAGAGATCAGACATTTGGGAAGAAAACACAAGCCCTGCTGGGGAATGATACGACCCTTCCGGGGGAAGAACTACACTGTCGGGACACAGTCTACAAACTCAGATCTACAAACTCAACTGAGGATAATCATCCTGACGAAAGAATGATGACCTGCGGGGAAAGGGAGTAACCATCCTCTAGGGAGGTGTCCTCTGCAGGGGATATTGATTTTGACTTGCTGAGGATATCCTATGGACAACTTCCATGAAGATACTCTTCAGGCGACATTCTTGGTGATACTCTCTCGGGGAGGACAATTCCACATCTGGTAGGAATAAGTGTCGTCTCCACTCTCTAGGGATAAGCGGGTATCACAAAATTATTCCAGAAAAATAAATGCTGGAAAGGTGAAGCCAACTCCGCTGGGGATAACCGAACGTGCCAAGTATGATTGGACCTCTGTCAGGGATAGCTTACCCGTGCCAATGAAAATTGGACTTTTTGCTGTGGAAAATAGACGGAGTCTTCCTACATACCAATGAAGGTCGGATTTTGAAACTGATGCACCAACGCGGATGGGCCTCATAGTGATTACCAATATGGATTGGGCTTTAGGGATGGCTCGCCAATGAGAATTGGGCTTCTTGAAAATTGCCAATAAGGATTGGGCTCTTGGGCTATCCATGATGGGTCAGGCACGACTGACGCTGGAAAACATCCTGCCTGAATTCACACTTTCTGGTTGAAGAGTCAAGGGACGGTAACACGACTTCCCGACATTCGTCTCAAACTTGAAGATCGGCTGAATCTGCTCAAGTAGCTCCGAGTAGCTCTGATGACACGGAGAGGAACCCTTCCTTCGCTTCTGATATGCCCCAGCCTGTGGGATCTTATGGGGATATTCCTCGAATGGAAATCTGAAAATCTGTACCCTGATGGTCTGATATGAACTGTTTTAGCACTCTGAACCTCAGAGAGATGCTTCGGATCAAATATCCTTCAGACAAGAAACAACTTCTGTGCTTTTCTTAGAGTGGTATGCCCCTGTCTGTGACGACTTTGCCCCTGATAGGCTGATCTGCGGGGAGATACATTGGTTTTCCTCGAGAGATTCAACAAATCTCGACCTGACTGCTTCAGAATAACTGACTTCGGGTGGCTGACATCACTAGGGATTATAGCTTGCCCCAGATCACGAAGTATTCGGGCGTTCTGCATTCTATCATGATCGTACTTTCCACTGTAGGAAACTTTCCTGCTGTCAAGCGCTTACTTGAAAGTAAAACAAATTGTTCTGCATAAAAGATATATTAATGCAACGCATATGACAGTTTTGACATCCAATATGTTCACTGAAAAAGGGAAAATAGTTTATGGCATGTAATGCACAAATCATTAATCAAAATATCAACATCACTACCAACATGGTAAGAAGAACCCTTTTAGGAGTCAGCTTCGACGCGATCTTTACCGATGTATGCCTTCGAAACAAACCTGCTTCAATTAGGACTTTTGAAGGTTGTAACGTGGCCAGGTTCATGATTTTGAAAGAAAGGATAAAGGCTCAAAGTTTATTTTAACCCACCCATTCTCCTTGATGTTCTCCAATCCTACGTTTGGCTAATTCGACCTTGGCGCTTACCTCTTAAAGGTCGAAAGATAGGAGTGATAGTTCGAGAAACTATGAATTTTTGGAGTGACAGCCACTCGCTCTTCGTCTTTGACACTTGGGATCACACGACTCGCATTTCATTTGAGGATTTTTCTTTTGTAATCCTTTTCATTTTTCTTTTTCTTTCCCTAACTTTTGCCTGGATTGACTCTTTTGAGTTTCTTTTGATTTTCAAGTCCAGTGGGATGCCCTTATTTTTGCCTAAGTCGTTTGTTTTCAAGTTTTGACTTAGCGGGCTTTTGATTCTTTTTCCTTCCTTTTTTTCGAACAAGTCGTGTGACACTGGTTGTCTGACTCTTTGGGGAATCGCTAGGATATTGCATCCTATGCCTACGTACTTTCATACGGCATGAAAGATCAGAGCAAACATAGTTCGGGCTACGGAAGACACAAGTTTGTCTGACTATTTTTTATCTCCTTAAGAAAGGGTTTTCCAGATTAAGAGTCCAAGAGGACAAAAATGACATTTGAAATTTATTTTCAGTTTTTTACGAAAGAACTGTTTTTCAGTCTGTTTGCAACTTGTACTGCACTAAAGACTTGTGATCTGAGAGTGACTGCGTCACATGTCACCCTAAGGGTAACATACTAAGCAGCCAGATTACTGAAGAGTGACCCTCCAGCAACCTTTTCTCAAATAGCTTAAGGCTCGTAACGTACAGCACGCGTTATCCTTATTACTGTATTTTTTGAAGTGTTTAGAGGTAAGAAGAGAAAAACCCTAAAACTATGGTTGAAAGGGGAACTAACCTAATGTTGTCATGCATGGTTCACAAACCTAATGTCTGTCATAATTTCCTCTTGCACAGAGGAAATCAGAGATCCTAGGGGATAAACAGCAAAAGACAGCAAGCAATATAGTAAACAGTAAACAACAGAATGTATGCAATGCAGCAACACCAATGAAGCAAAAGAGAGAACAATAGGCAAGAGGAGACAAGCTCCACCTCAAACCTAGAGGTAATCCGCACAATTAAACAGACAATACAGAGAAAAAACAAAAGACTCAAAGGAGGCAGCTCATGCAGCAATATCAGACTCCTACAGCAAACAGCAGCTCTAAACAGCAAAGTTTGAAGAGATAGCAAAGTTGACAGCAAGGGCTTCATCTTCAAGCAAGCTTCTACCTTCTAGCTTCATCAATCTTCAAGCTCCAACAAACACACTCCAAGAGGAGGATTAAACATCAAGATCAAGCTATAATGTTAAGGAACTTAATGACAACCAAAGGAAATCACTAAGAACTCAACATTGCAAATGAAAGGTATCCTCAAAGTTCTACTCACTTGGGCATACCACTCATCCCTCCTAAGGAGAGGTGGAGCTTCCCAAGGAGGAATTTATGTCATTGGATAGAATATAGGCAAACAATGCACTCTATGTTTGAAGAAAGAATCAAAACTAGGTCTAAGGCACTTCCTAAAACCCTAATTCTCTGAACTCCTAAACAAAAGCTCCACAAGAAGAAAAGCCTTCAAATCCAAGCTCCAATCCTCAATCTCAAGCATCTTCAATGAATCCAGAAGCTCCACCAAAAAGGACTCAAGCTCAAATCAAATCCAAGGCAGCCAACCAAGCCAATCAAAACAAAGCACTCAAGAGAGGAATCCACAAATACAAGCCACTTGCAAAATACAACTAAAATACAAAACCAAGTTGTAAAAATCTAATAAAATTCCTAGGGGAACATGAATATGTCTACTAACAGCCAGCAAAAAATCTCCTCCTAATTCTATTCTAATCACTAGAACAAAAATCAACAAAAAGAGGGAAGAATTACGAAAGAAGAAGAGAAAACAAGCAACATGCAAATGCAAACATGCGAGTGGAAAATGCACACAAGATCATGATTAAACAGCCAAAAACAGTGACAAACATCCAAAATAATTCAATCCTAATGCAACACAATGATCTATGATGATTCGGATCGAACCGGCACGCGAACAAGCAAGCAAAACAGCAAAACAGGCCCTCTGTTACAGTGTTAATCGATTAACTTCAGGGGTTAATCGGTTAAACATTGAAAAACGCTTGAAAATTTGAATATTTGAGTTAGTTAATCGATTAACCATATAGGTTAATTGATTAACATTGTGCCAGAGGTGAAAAACAACAGTTCAGAATCACTTTTCAGCAGCTTATCACTTAAGCAACACTCCAATTATCATGTGATTGATTATGCACAAAATTAAACCAGCAAACATTGATTTAAACAACATGTAAACACAATAACACAACAATATCATGGATCAAGATCAACATATCCAATCAAATGCAAAGATCCACATGCAAATTATGCAAATAAGTTCGAAAACAAAATCGGATCAGAATTCCAACCTTCGGATCAGAGACTTGATCCGGTAATTGTTGATTCAACTGTAAATGAGTAGATCTAAGAAAAGAAAACCAGAATTCTTCAAGGTCCACACCAATTCTTGTAGTAGCAATGTAGATCCACCAAGAACAACTCAAAATAAGCCAAATAATCACTTCCAAGAACACTTCAAAATTCAGATCTGCTTATGCACGAAAATTAGATGATGAAATGGAATTGATGGAGTGAATTAATGGAGGTTTAGCTCTTAGAAATCAATGATTCCAATGAAGAATCAATGATCTCAAGGAGAAGAGCTTTGGGTGAGGTTTTTGAGATTGGAAAATTGAGAGAGAATTGAGAGAAAATTGAGAGCAATTTTGAAAATGAGAGTGAATTATGATGATTTCATTTGGTGAGGTTTGGAGTGAATCAAATATATACACTATTGGTTTGGATCCAAAGCAAGGATTGGAAAATGGCTTGGAAAATGTGGTATGGAATGAGGTTTGGTAATTTGGAGGGAAAATGAAATTTGATAGTGTTCTAGATCCTTCCCAAGTGTGAAAATGCAATTTAAATGACCAAAATTGGACCCCAAAAGTGGTTGGACTTGAAAATTCACGTGCAAGGAAAAACCTGTTGTGGTTAATCGATTAACCATATGGGTTAACTGATTAACACTGTTAAAAATTCAAATCTGGACTAATTTTCAAATGGTTAATCGATTAACCCTATGTGTTAACCGATTAACACATTCAAAAATTTGAATTTGGCGCCTTTTGGAGGGAAATCCGCCCCTTTGCCCGTTTCCTGCCGTTCTGAACTCTATTTAGCTGCTGCAAGCCATTCTTGATTGCTCTGACCCTGGGAACACTGTACATAACCTGAATGCTGCTTCTGACATGAAAAATGCCCTACAAAATAAAATAAAATCGGTCGCTCGATCGCTGGGCAAAACAAGTGTTGAAGCCTCTGATGTTTGTTGTTTAGCCTCTTGCACTGAAAGTTGCACCTAGAGTCACCTGAATGCCTTGATCCCCTGCCTCGAGAATAAATGCTATGCAATGCAAATGCTAGAACAATGCAAATGATAATGCAACAAAACGTAAACCAGGTAAAAGATGTTGAGCAAATTTTGGGGTGCAACACATAGCATATGCATCGAGCATACTCCCCTTTGAGTGACTTATCTCCCCAGCGGATCTCAGCCCTACACTTTCACCTTACCATCTTTTGTCGCCATCGACCAAATGTTTGAGCTACTCTTTTATTTAATCCCATTCCACCTTGAATAATTGAAATGCTGGCGCAATTCAAACATTCAGGTCCAATAAGATTAAATAGGGGCAGCTGTCATAACCCGAAATTTGACCTCCCCTTTTTCCTTTTGCATAAGCAAGTGCATTCACATCACTAGCATATGCATTCGCACCTTTTCTCTGTGGTTTTTTGTTGCAGGAATATTCAGATTTACTAAGCCCGATTAATCACATCCTCATAAAGACATCACGTCACATTACAAGTAAAAAATAAGGGTTTCTAGGCAAAGTAGGGTAATCGATTACCCTGTGCAAAAATGCAAATTTTGCTACATTTTCTATGACAGTAACTTTCCCTCTACTATTTTAGAGTTTACTTAGTTCTAGCATTGTGTGGAACATTCTAGACATCTCTAGACAGTTCAAGACCTTTCAAGACCTTTCAAGACATTCCAAAGCATTTGCTCTAACACATCAATTTAAATTGAGACCACCGTGTCAACTGCCTTTCAAGACCTTTTCAAAAAGCCTTTGCTCTAACACATCAATTAAAAATGTTTCTCATAGCATGTGGATGATTGGAAAAGCGTTTTGGTTGCAGAAAGTGCTTTTTGAAAAGTTGTTTTTTGCCACTGTTATAGTGGTAATCGATTACCTATATATGGGTAATCGATTACCCTGCTTGATTTTCACGTGCTTTTGCAAATTTTGAGCAGGTAACCGATTACCTGCATGTGGTAATCAATTACTAGTGTAACAGAATGCCATTTTTGCCTATTTTCAAGCTTGTTTGCTATTCTTTCCTCATTTAAATTCCATGGCTTGATATGCTTGATATATAAGGATGTTTTATGAGCTGTTTAACTTCTGTTTGAGGCTTGTATGCAAACTTTCAATGTGCAATTTGTCGATCCTCGATTATTTGCATTTTGTGACACTTGTATGATTGTAATCATTCTTGCATTCTTTGATCACATGCTACATGATTTGTGATGCATACTAAATGACATTTGGTATTGTTTTGCACTTTTATTCATTATTTGAATTAAGTTTGTTCTTCAAGGAATGAACTTAATCTTGTATAATCAATAATTCACCCTTTTGCTTTGATGATTTTTCATCTCCTTTGGAAAATTATTAGCATATCACTCCCATGTGATTAATTAATCGAAACTTTGTTTCGATTGGTTGAATTTTCCCTCTTTCTTATCTTTTCGATCCTTTCATGGCTTCATTCTCTCGTTCCTCGGCGAAGTCGAAGATTTACAACGCGTTAGAGCTCTGTACAAGTTTGTGTTGTTATGTTGTCGGTTTCACTTGCCTTTCTACACTTCGGTGTTTGAGAAGGAATGGGAGTGGAGAATTCCTACACTCATTTTGATTATTTTGGGTAGGGGACGAATAACCTTGTGCCTGGAATAGTCATCTCTATTTCCTTACTATAGCGTCTTCTCTTTCCCCATCGAGTCGATCTTTGATCACTTGCACCCTAATCTTGGTCTCTTGGTTGGAGTTCCTCCTTTAAATTTAACACCTTTTCCTTTTGGCCAATCATTATTATTGGATTCCCCAGAAGGTGTGTAATTAGTCCTTTCTTTGGCTAGTCAACCGTTCTTTGGTTAAAGTCAAATTCTCCTCTTCCCCAGCGAAGTCAATCCTTTTTCTGGGTTAAACACTGACTGGCTGTCAAAACCTAGTCCCCATCGAAGTTCACAACCTTCTCTTGGTTCTTTCTTCTTCTTGTTTGATTAATCACTGCCTATCAGTTAATCACCAATTTGTTCTTTTCTCAATTAACCATAGCCTATCTGTTAACATACTGAGTTTTCTTTGGGCTAATCACCCATTCTTTGGTTAATCACAGTTCGCCTGTTAAAACCAATCTCTCTTAAGTTAATCACCTTCTTTTGGTTAATCACTTATTCTTTTCGGATCACAGTCCTTTTGTTCAACACCGAAATCCCTTATAGTTGGCAACATTTCTTTGGTTCAAACACTCACACCTTTGGGTTAATAACCTTTGTTTGGTTCAAATACCCTTTACTTCGATCAAGTATTGTTTGTTCAGTCAGTGTATCGTTCTTTGGGTTACAACCTTCATTTGGTTCCACACCCTTCCTTTGGGTCATAACCTTCGCTTGGTTCCACACTCGTTCTTTCGGTTAACCATTGTTTATCAGTTAACACACCGAGTATCCTAGAGAGTCAAACACCTTCTTTTGGTTTAATACTCTATTTCTTCTGGTTCATCATAGCCCGTCTGTTGACTTCAACCTTTTACTCTCCTCATAGAGTCTTACTCTTATCTTTCTTCGTTTAATCACTGGTTGCCAGTTAATGCACTTAGTCCCCCTTTGGATCTTACCTTTACTTCGATTTTTATCCTTTATTCCTTTATTCTCCTGATTTCTACACCATTCTTTTGTTTTATCCCTAGAGGATTTATCATCTTGCTTTCATATTCCTCAGCAGAGTTTTTCTTTGCCTTTCTCTCTTGATTTTGACACCACTTCTTTTGTATCCCCAGTAGGGTCTTGCTTTCTTCCTTTTGCTCTTGGTTTTGACATCGCTTCCTCTCCCTTTTTCTCTCTGTCCTAGTTCCCCGAACTACGTAGGCTCTGACTTCCTCATTGTACAATGAGGGCACGTAGGCACAAGATTGCGAAATCTTGGCGAGCCACCTTATTTCACCTTCTTCCATCCTTCTTTCTCTCTGGTCCGCCCAGATCTTATTCCTTTCTTTCCCTGGTTCCATGAACTACGGAGCTCTGAATTCTTCATTGCACTATAAGGATACGTAGGCACGAGGGCCCCAATCCTCTGTGAGCACTTTCTTTTTCTTTTCTCTTTTCTCTTTACTTTCTCTTTTTAGCTAGAAGTTTTTAAATAGATAACCCATCCAAGCCTAGAAGCAAGCGAAATGGTTCCTGTCGAGTTCGAAGGATGCGTAAGGTGCTAGTACCTTCTTTTCGCATAACCGACCCCCTTACCCGTTTCTCTTCCTTTGGTTTTTATCAATATTTTCCTTGTCCTTTAGGACTAAATAAAGTTAGGTGGCGACTCTGTTGTATCTTTGTGTGCCATTCACTCAGGTATAATCCTTCTAGCTTCAGACTAGAGCTAAGGCTCTAGCGTCTGATGTGTCTTGCCTTATTGGCATGTTCACTCCCTGGTCCATGCTACACGACACTAAGTCACGTTGAGTCTTTTTAATGAATCTCACGTGGCCCCCATTTTTGTTTAGTTTCGGGTTTTATTTGGTTATGTGAACCTGGGCCAAGATGTTTTCATATCCACACCCCCTAGTCTGCAGGCCCAACGTGTAACACCCCAGACTGCTTTCAGGATTACTGACTGGCCCCACATGCCAACACGAGTCTTTTCAGCATGTTTTATCCTCACTCACACACTTTCCGAGAAACTTCTCAGAAGGTCACTCATCCCAAGATTTCTCCAAGTCAAGCACACTTAACTATGGAGTTCTTATAGAACGAACTACCAAAAAGAAGATGCATCTTGTTGGTATAGGTAGTACCAATTAATCCTTATAAGCCTTTCTTTAACCATGCAGTCCCATACCTGAACAACCTCATGATCTCTCTCATTCTGATGTGAACTCATTTTTTTTCTAGAAGTTGCTAGGAGTGTCTCATTGTCATGCCTCATGCACTGGCAACCACTCCCTCGCCCACGGGTGTTTACATGTAACCACTATCCACCCTATTCGGCCTCGGGTGTTACATGCCCACCAACTTCCGCTTGGTTCGTCCTCGAACCACATCATAGTGGGAGAGGTCTGGCTCTGATACCATTATGTAATTCCCAAACTCCTTTTGGGATTACCGACTGACCCCAAAAACCAACACAAGTCTTTTCAGCATTCTTTGTCCTCACTCACACGCTTTCCGGGAAACTTCCCAGAAGGTCACCCATCCCAGAATTACTGCAAGTCAAACATGCTTAACTATGGAGTTCTTATGAAACAGGCTACCGAAAAGAAGATGCATCTTATTTTCAATAGCTCGTTGCATAAGAACTCCATAGTTAAGCATGCTTGACTTGGAGAAATCTTGGGATGGGTGACCTTCTGGGAAGTTTCCCGGAAAGCGTGTGACTGAGGATAAAACATACTGAAAAGACTCGTGTTGGCATGTGGGATCATTCATTAATCTTGAAAGAAGTGTGGGGTGTTATAAACAGTATCAGAGCCAGACCTCTCCCAGTGCGATGTAGTTCGGGGACGTAACACCCGAGGTCGAAGAGGGTGGAGAGTGGTTACATGTAACACCCATAGGCGAGGGAGTGGTTGTCGGTGCATGGGGCATGACAATGGGACACTCTTAGCAGCTTCTAGGGAAAAACTGAATTCACATCAAAATGAGAGGAATCCTGAGGTTGTGCATGTATGAGACTGCATGGTTGAAGGAAGGCTTATAAGGATTAATTTGTACTACATATACCAACAAGATGCATCTTTTTTTGGGTAGCCCGTTCCATAAGAACTCCACAATTAAGCGTGCTTGACTTGGAGCAATTTAGGGATGAGTGACCTTCTGGAAAGTTTCCCGGAAAGCATGTGAGTGAGGAAAAAGCATGCTAAAAAGACCCGTGTTAGTTTGTGGGTGGAGCTAGCGGGGTTATACCTGAGTGAATCGTAGATTCAAAGATACAACAGAATCGCCACCGAACTTTATTTAGTCCCAAAGGATAGGGAAAATATTGATAAAACCCAAGGGAAGAGAAACGAGAAAGGGGGTCGATTATACGAAAGAAAGGTACTAGCACCTTAAGCGTCCTTCGTACCTGATGGGAACCATTTTGCTTGCTTCTAGGCTTGGATGGGTTATCTTTCTAAAGGCTTCTAGCTAAAAAGGAAATAAAAGAGAGAAAAAGAAAGAGAAAGAAAGAAAGAAAGTGCTCGGTGAGGATTGGGGCCCTCGTGCCTACATACCCTCATAGTGCAATGAGGAAGTTAGAGCTCCGTAGTTCAAGGAACCAAGGAAAAGAAGAGGATTTGGATGGACCAGAGAGACAGAAGAATGGAAGAAGGTGGAGGAAGGTGGCTCGCCAAGATTTTGCAATCTTGTGCCTACGTACTCTCATAGTGCAATGATGAAATTAGAGCCTACATAGTTCGGGGAACCAAGGAAGAAAGAAGAGGATCTGGACGGACCAGAGAGACAGAAGAATGGAAAGAGACGACATCAAATCCAAGAACAAAAAGAGGAAAGCAAGACCCAATCGGGGAATGCAAGAGGAATGGTGTCAAAACCAAGAAAGAAAAAAGAAGAAAGAAAACTCTGCTGAGGAACGGAGAAGAAAGGCAAGAACTATGTCACGGAATGCAGAATAAAAGAGATGACTCCAGTGGGGAGAAAACAAAAGAATGGTGTTGGAGCCAAGAGAATAATGGTGTAAAAGACAATAATCAAAATAATGGTAAGATCCACGGGGGATTCGGTGCATTAACTTGTAAGCAGTGATTAATTGAAGAAAGATAAGAGTAAAACTTTGTGTGGAGAGCAAAAAGGTCGTTGTCAACAGACGGACTTCGACGAACCAAGAGAAAGAGAGTACTGAACCAAAGGGAGGTGTTCGACTCTGAGGGGAAATTGGTATATCAACTGATAAACATAGGTTAACCGAAAGGAGAAAAGAGTTGGTTTAAACTGATAAACAGTAATCAACCAAGAGACGGGCATGGAACCAGGCAAAGGTTATGACCCAAAGAATGGTACATCGACTGAACAAACAACAGTAGACCAAAGGAAAGGGGTATCCGAACTGAACAAAGGTTACTAACCCAAAGCTGGTAGTATTTGAACCAAAGAAAGGTTGCTAACTGCAGGGGGTTCGGTGTTTACCAGACGGACTGTGATTAACCAAAAAGAATGAGTGATTAACCAAACGAAGGTGATTAACTCAAAAGAAACTCAGTATCTTAACAGACGGAATGTGGTTAACTGAGAAAAAGGGTGATTGGTTTAAACAGGTGGACTGTGATTGACCAAAAGGTGGGTGATTAACTAAGATAAGGTGATGAACCCAAAGAAAAAGCTGGTTTTAACGACTGGACCGTGATCAACCGAAGATCGGGTGATTAGCTGGAAGAAGGCGATTAACCCAAAGAAAATTCAGTATTAACATACTGGGTATGATTAACTGAGGAAAAGAACAAACTGGTGCTTTATTGACAGGCAGTGATTAACCAAACAAGAAGGAGAGAGAACTAAGAGAAGGTTGTGAACTCCGATAGGGACAAGGTTTTAACAGGAAGACTATGTAAACTGAAGAAGAAAGACCGACTTTGCTCAGGAAGAGGAGAATTTGGTTTTAACCGAAGAATGGTTGATCGACCAAGGAAATGAGTGATTACAAATCTCTGGGGGAACCAAGAATGGGTTGGCCTCGAGAGAAAATAGTGTTGAATTGAAAGGTGAGAGTTACTTCCCAAGAGGGGTAAGGGTGCAAGTGATCAAGGATCGACTCGACTGGAGAAACATGGATACCACAGTAAGGAGATAGAGGCGACTATTCTAGGCACAAGGTCATTTATCCCCTACCAAAAATAGTCAGAATGAGTGTAGGAATTTTCCACTCCCATTCCTTCTCTAACACCAAAGTGTAGTGCAAGAAATGAACGAACAGCACAGTAGTGCAAAATTTGTGCGGTGCTCCAATGCGTTGCGAATCTTCAACTCCATGGGGGAAAGGAGAGGACAAAGCTCTAAAAGATCCAAAGGAGAAGAAAAAAAGGAAGTATCGACTAATCAAAACGAAGTCTCGATGAATCAATCAAAAGGGGAATATGCTAACAATTTTCATGAAAAATCATTGAAGCTAAGGATGAATTATTGATTTACAAGATTAAGTTCATTCCACAGAGGAACAACTTAATGCAAACATGAATGGAAGCGTAAAACAGTATCAAATGCAATTAGTATTCATCACAAATCATGTAGCATGTGATCAAAGAATATGCAAGAATGATCATGATCATACAATGTCAAAAATGCAAATAATCGAGAATCGAAAAATCGCACATTGAAATTTTGGATACATGCTTCATACAGAAGTTAAACAACTCCAAAAATATCCATAATTATCAAGCATATCAAGCCATGGAAGTTACATGAGGAAAGAACAGCAAACAAGCTTGAAAAAGGCAAAAAAAAAGCCATTCTGTCATTGTGGTAACTGGTTACCACATACAGGTAATTGATTACTTGCTTAAAAATTTCAAAAACACATGATAATTGTGCATGGTAACCGGATACCACATATAGGTAATCTATTACCACTGTAACAGTGGCAAAAACAGCTTTTGAAAAAACACTTTCAACAACCAAAACACTTATCCAATCATCCACATGCTATGATTAACATTTGGACACAAAAAAAAGAAGTCTAAAATCACTTAGGCATCAAATAAACATCAATTGAAAGCATTAAAAATGAAGATCAAAGATCAAACAATCACATGATCAATCAACACCAGAAAATGATCGAAGTACATCGTAAACACGCGAAAGTGATCAAAACAGTAAATCAAGTGCGAATTACCAACCTACAAGGCGGAGGATTACCTTGGTGATTTTTGCTATTGATATGTGATGAGAAATAAGCAAAGAAAACCAGAGAATTCAAAGCTTGAGATCTGTTAGATGGCAAAATTTTCTTATTTGATCTATCAAATGTTGGCATCTTTCATTCTTTTTGTAGATGAATTGAAGTGAATCACTCTTGATTTTGATGATATGCTTCATTGTGTGAAAATGTCTTGGTTGCTTTGATGTGTATGCTATTGTGCAGGAATTAGGCACAAAATAAGAAGAGTAAGACATAAGACTTGTGACAAGAAAACCAAGTCAACAACAAAACATCAAGAAGTTCGCACAACGAACTTCCTAGCGAAGTTGCCCAGAAAAAACATCATCAAGTTTGCACATCGAACTTGCTAGCGAAAGCCATTGGGAACCTGTCACTGTTCATACAGAGAGAAAAGGCATCTAAATTCATTGTGCGAAGGAAGTAGCAAAAGGTTTGCTAGAGTGAAGAAGAAGCGAAGACCTAGCGAACACCCCCAGACCTGAGGCAGTAAGTATTTGGACAATAGTTCGTTGTGCGAAGTTTGTAGAGAATCCTTCGCAGTGCGAAGGATTGCTCGCAAAACGAATATTTGGAAATATCTCAGGGGCAGTTTCACTGTACATTGGCACTTCAAGTGCCACTTTTGGTTGTTCGCTAGGCGAACAAGATCTTCGCACTACGAATTTGACAGCTCAGCAGCATGTCTATAAGTAGCTTGTGCCACTTTTTGCCAAAATATCCTTTCTTTTTACTTTTCATAGTTTTGTATTTTTTAGCACAAAAACCCTAGGTTCTCCATTTTCATCATCTCTTAGCCATCTTTCACAAAAAGAAGGTGGATTCCCATCCAATCACGATTATTCGACTTGGATGTTGATCAACCTTCTTTCAAAACTTGTTGCTCAAGCTATCATGGAAATTGGTGGCTAAAACCCCTCTTGTGTCAAGGTTAGAGGTAGCTAGTTCTGATTTTATGTATTCTTCTTAATCTTTTGTATGTGAACAAGGCTTTGATCAATATAGATGAAGTTATTTGCTATCTTTTGTTATATCTACGGTTTGGATTGCTTTAGACATGAAATTTTCAAGTCTTGACCTAATTTCTTCATCTATCAACTATACAAACTCTAGACATAGATTTGGAAGTTAATATTCATATTGTATTGATCTTAACGATTGTTGTTTCGATTGTTATTTAGAGAGATCATTTAACGGTCGAAACAATAACATTCACAAAATCGCTTTAGAGATGAACGCTTTTGCGAGGATACGCGATTATATTGGTTAAAACTAAGTTCACATATTCGATTGATTGGATATGTTTAAGACGGATTAGTAAACCCTAATCTTGGCATGCTTTTTATCAAACTAAAACCAAAATTTACCTTGCTTTATTTCTTACAAACTCATGTTACAAAATAGAAACCAATTAACCCCCCCCCCCCCTTCTTAAATCACTAAACCATTGAACGACAAGCATCAAATATTCTCATCAATCCCTGTGGATATGATAAAACACTCCCGACATATATTTCTAACAAGATCAAATCGTAGCGAAATTGATAAAAATATGATAAATGCTTTGAATACCAATTTGCACCGAAGAAGCTTGAGATGATTACTTGAATTGGAGAAGAATCTACTGAAATCCAGAAATCCAAGTAGGAATATGGTGGAATGAGGTTTAGCTCAAAAGAATAACAATTTTGATGTGAAGATTGTTACACTCTAATGGTGGAAATTGAGCTTTTGTGAGGTTTTGGGAAGATGATGGAGATGAATGTGAGAGAAACTTGCAGAAAAATCAGAGAGAATGTGAGAGAATTGAGAGTGAAGAATGTTGAGATTGAGAAGATGATTGAGAATGGTTCCCCCTTTTCTTATGAAATGATGGTGATTTTCTTATGTAAAGTTTTGCTTCGGAGTTGTTAGAGAAAGATATTCAGCTTGGTTGGAAAGAAAACTGAGATGAAAAGTGACATATTATTAGATTAAAAATAAAATATTCAAGAAGGCGTCACTTTTAATGAGATAAAAACATAATCTGAAGCTGCTGGGATTCGAAGCATATACACAAAATAAGTTTACCCCACGATTTTTAAAATAACCGATGAAATATATTGTATATTTTTTATATAAAAAAATAGGTTGTGTCCAGGAATTTTACCTTGGTTTTTTGATATGTGAGTTAAAATTGTTGTCATAAAAAGTAGTTTACTAGTAGTCATGAAACTTTGTTTTATATACCGTTGCATCCAATGGCCTTTTTTCCTGGTGGAAGTGGGGTATAAACCCAAGTTTTGTTGTCTATGAGAGCCTGAATTTCATTATTCATGACTTGAATCCAATGTGGATGAGAGATGACTTGTTTGTAAGTAGTTGGATCATAAGTAATAGTAAGAGCATAAATGAAAGAGTAAAATGTAAGTGAAGTATTATTATATGAAATCAATGATAAGAAGTAGAAGAATAATAAGTGTTCCAAAGAAAATCATTTAAGTATGCAAGCGTTCTTTTCGTTCCAGTGTATTTTCTAAAGGGATGTTGAATATGAGGGTTGGAAGCTGAAGTAGGATGATTGTTGGTGTCCTAAATAGAAGAAGGTTCATTAGGAGAAGGATTATTGTTAGTGTCCTGAATGAGTAAGGTAGTATGTATATCAGGTGGTGGATTGGGTTGTATACAAAATTTATATCGCCGGTAAGGTAGTCAAAGAAGAAAGGTATTGTTGGTAGGAGTGGTTGTTGGAGGAAGTTCATGATTGGGGATGGGTGGATTAGGAGAAGTGTAGAGAAATTCATTTTCATAAAAGGAGTATTTTCTAGAGATAAAGATGGATCTAATATTAAGGTAAAAAAGGAGATAACCCTTAGTTCCAGTGGGGTAGCCTAAGAAAATACGTTTACTAGCTCTAGGTTCAAATTTGTCTCTATGTCTAGATATGCTTGTAGCATAAGGGAGGCACCCAAAGGTTCTAATGTGACCAAAGCAAGGGGCTTCATTAAAGAGCGGCTCATAAGGTGTTTTGTTCTTAATGGTGGAACTACACAATCTATTTATCAAATAAGTAGCATGACAAAAAGAAAAAGACAAAAAGGATTTAGATCATTTAATTAGCATGAAAAAGAAGGGATTGGGTAACATTTAACAAGTGTTTATGCTTCCTTTCTACTTATAATTTTGTTGAGGTGTCTCAATGCAACTTCTTTGATGCAAAATCCCTAAAGATGCAAAGTATGATGACATGATAAATTGACTTTCATTGTCATTGTGTATGTTTTTGATTTTACATGAGAACTATGTTTGGTAGTATGCAATGAAATTTTGAATATGTTTTCCAGTTTCAGATTTATGATGCATCAAGAAGGTCCGTGTATAACGAGAAAAATCATAAAAAATAGTAAGAAAATATTGAAAATCATTTATGGAATGCACATTAATGGGACCCCATATGTCCACGTGAACTAATTCAAAATGATGAAAGTGCTAGAGGTGCTAGTAGGAAAAGATAAACGAGATTGTTTTCCAAAATGGCAAGCATCACAAATCAAATTATTATGATATTTGATAATAGAAAAGGAATCAGACATACTATAAAATACCTCATTTGAGGGGTGTTCTAATCTATTGTGCCAAATATCATTGTATTTTAGAGAGTTTACATATTATTACAAACAAAATGAAAAGAGCATGTGGAATTACAAGAATGGTGAGTGTGCAAAGGACTTGTGTGCAATATGTAAACATTGTTATGCAAAACCAAGTTTCCAATCATCCTATTGGTAAACACATCTTGAATGTGACATAAATTATGTGAGAAACGAATGTTATAGTGCAGATTTTGACATAGTCTAGATTTTGAAATAAGACTAAAATGGAATGTAGGAATGTAAAAGGACATTATGCAGATGTAGGTTATTGTCTAGGATGATGGTGCTAGAAAATTTGGCCATTAGGGTATTTCCATTGGGAAAGGTAATTCAAATGGGTTGAATCATTTTAATAGCAGGAAAGCATTTGATATAAGGGAAAATAGGATCAGATGCCCCTGAATCAAGAATCCATAGAGAATAATGGTTTAGGTGATTATCTGTATTGGAGATATCTAAAATAATGTGAGAAGTGTCAGTAGAGGAAAGCATATCTGAGAGGGGAATCTGAGTATGTTTCTTGGATTGTGGAAGAAGTAAGAGAAAATTTTGATAATCTTCCTTTGGTGAATGCCTTGGTTGTCTGAGTTGTTTGTTTATCTTGTATCCATTACATGTTTTGTATTTTTGTTGCGGTATCCAAGAGGGAATCTGTGCTTAAAGTAGCAAGTATTGATCATATGGTTGGTTTATGGAAATTAGTGCATAGCATGGTGGTTTTAGCTTGGCCACGTCCCTTACCACGCCCTGTATGGTTGTTATTGTTGGCAAAGAGCATAATAGAGGGAAGAGCAGAGGGTAATGAAACTTCTTGTTACATAATGAGAGAGAAAACCCCACTGATGTTGTGTAATGGATTAAGAAGCAAAATTTTGGTGCAGATAATATGGTAGTTATCATTTAATCCCTTTAGAAAGCAGGTTACATCCTCCAAGTGTTTGTAATTTAGAACTGCCTTTAATAGATCACAGGTACATGGTGTGTGGCATGAACATGAAGATGTAGGACGAAGATCTTCGAGTTCATCACAAAGAATCTTGAGATCGGTAAAGTATTGTGAGAGAGACAGAGACAGAGATAGAGACAGAGAGATAACACGATCACCTTATTTGATTGAATGTGTTAGTTCCTGATTGGCATGCATTTTGGTAAAACTTGGTGTAATCACAAGATGTCTTACAGGATGTCGTGACATATGGTTTTAAGGTTCTGCAGGTAGCTTTGTCTGGTGTAGCAGAATATAGGTCATGATGTCAACAATGATGTCTTGACAATTGTGAACAAAAAATTCTGTGAGAATGTGTTTGTATGGTTTTATTTGTGCAATCTCTTTGTACTGATCTAGTGCTTATCTGCGTGGTTGTTGTTATTAGCCAAAGGTGTTTTTGATTCATAAATCATGGATCATTTATGAATACAAGTGGAGCTTTTCCTGAAGATCATCTTGAAGATTTGAAGAGTGATTTGATTAGATATGATTAGATCAAATCAAATTTGTTTCATTGATTAGAATTATGAAGATTGATCTCTTCACAATCTATTGTTACTTTTGTCACAACCCAAGCCCGTCAATGCTCTTCTAATTAAGGATTCACAACCCTAGCTCTCAGATCAGAGAAGCTAGGTTTAAGTGTGTGCAATTATGTAAGGTTTAGTGCTCTAGCCTTCGTGTGTTTTGTGTTAGTTTGTAAACCATTCAGTCATTACTTTAATGTGTGAATTGGATTAAGTTTGATTTGTAATTTGTCCACTCAAAGCTTGTAATTTGTAAAGTCTTAAATTGGTTTTTGTTATCATTATTGTGATTGAGGGAGAGTGAGAGGTGTATCTTATCTAGGTGTGTCCTAGGTAGAAATTTCAAAGGTAGAGATTAGGTGAGAAGATGGTAAACTAGAGAGTGTCTACTGTATATCTTCAAACTAATTCTACTTAGTGGATTTCCTTCCTGGCTTAGTAGCCCCCAAATGTAGGTGTGTTTTCACCGAACTGGGTTAACAATTGCTTGTGTCACTTTACTATTGTTATTTGTTTGTCTTTATTCTTATTAGTGATTATACAGATATTAGTGTCGTAACATCGCCTTCGACATCTGATATCTGATACCAGAATTTCAATTGGTATCAGAGCAGGCATCATGCTCTAGTTCTGGGTGAGATCTAGGGACGATATTTTCTATTAATATGGACAAAGAAGGAGGATTTGTGAATAGACCACCTGTTCTAGACGAAAGTAATTATGACTATTGGAAACCATGTATGGTTGCCTTCTTAAAATATTTGAACATTAAGGCCTGGAAAGCTGTTATAAAAGGATGGGAACACCCTGTGGTTGTTGATAAAGATGGAAAGGTCACATCTGACTTGAAGCCTAAGGAAGAATGGACAAAGGAAGAAGATGAACTGGCTCTTGGTAACTCCAAGGCCTTGAACGCTCTATTCAATGGAATTGATAGGAACATATTCAGATTAGTGAACAACTATGAAGTAGCTAAAGATGCTTGGGAGATACTCAGGACTACTCATGAAGGTACATCCAAGGTAAAGATGTCTAGACTTCAACTTCTAACTACAAAATTTGAAAACATGAGGATGAAAGATGATGAAAACATACATGACTTTCATATGAATATTCTTGAAATAACTAATGCTTCAAGTGCCCAAGGTGAAAAGATGTCTGAAGAAAAGCTGGTAAGAAAAATTCTCAGATCTCTTCCCAAGAGATTTGACATGAAGGTAACTACTATAGAGGAAGCACAAGACATCTAAAAAATGAGAGTGGATGAACTCATTAGGTCCCTCTTAACCTTTGAAATGGGAATGAGTGACAAAGCTGATAAAAAAAAGAGCATAGCTTTTGTGTCAAATGCTGAAAATGGAGAAGACTAATCAGATGAGGATACTAATGAAAGCTTAACAAATGCCATAGTGCTTATTGGAAGATAGTTCAACAAAGTGATAAAGAGAATGGATGTTAAGTCAAGACCTAATGTCAAGAACATCTCTCATAACATCAGTAGGTCCAATGATGCAGGTAGAAAAACCAGAACTTAAGAAAAACCCACAAATAGCAAGGGGGTACAGTGTCATGGGTGTGAAGGTTTTGGTCAAGAAGGACAAGAGACAAGATAGGGTCAGGATTTGATGCAAACAATAATCCTGCCTCATACCACAAGCCTTCTGGATCCAAGCAAAAGATGTTCCATCCAATGTCTCAACATCACAAAAATCAACCCAGCCAACCAAGAAAATTCCAGAGATGGAGATGCCACCACTGTGGACGCTTTGGTCATATAAAGCCATTTTGTTTTAGACTGCATGGATATCCTAAGTCTATGCCTCAAGCAAGACCTGATCACAACATTCACTCCTCTAGTAAGCAATGGGTTCCCAAGGTTCCTGCTACAAAGCAATGGGTTCCAAAAAATGCCACCACTTGCTTAATAGCTCATATGTCCCTGAAAGTCTCTATTAAGGAAGATTGGTACTTTGATAGTGGATGCTTAAGGCACATGACAAGGATCAAAAATCTGCTAGTTGACATCTAACCTCACTCAACCAGCTATGTGACTTTTGGAGATGGTGCCAAAGGTGAAATAAAGGGAGTTGGAAAATTAAACTGCTCAAGAACTTCTGATCTTGACAATGTTCTGCTAGTCAAAGGATTAACTGCTAACTTGATTAGCATCACTCAACTGTGTGATCAGGGTCCCAATGTCAACTTCACAAAATTCGAATACTTAGTGACTAATGAAAATGGAGAGCTAATCATGAAGGGAGTCAGATCTAAAGACAATTGCTACCTATGGGCCTCTCAAGACTCCAAGTGTGCTCTTGCCAAAGAAGATGAAGTGAAATTGTGGCACCAGAAACTTGGTCATCTGCATCTGAAAGGAATGAAGAAAATCTTATCTATGGAAGCTGTCAGAGGAATTCCTAAGCTGAAGATTGAAGAAGGAAAAATATGTGGTGAATGCCAAATAGGAAAGCAGACTAGGATGTCACACCAGAAGATCCAACATCTCACTACTTCTAAAGTGTTGGAACTTCTCCACATGGACTTAATGGGACCTATGCAGGTGGAGAGTCTTGGTGGAAAGAAGTATGCCTATGTTGTAGTGGATGATTTTTCAAGGTACACCTGGGTAAATTTTGTAAGAGAAAAATCTGAGGTGTTTGATGTGTTTCAAGATCTGTATCAAAAGATTCAAAGAGAAAAGGAGAGCAAGGTTGTCAGAATCAGAAGTGATCATGGGAAGGAATTTAAAAATCAAAAGTTTGCTGAATTCTATTCTTCTGAGGGAATCAGTCGGGAATTCTCTTCTCCTATTACCCCTCAGCAAAATGGAGTTGTAGAAAGAAAGAATAAAACTATCCAAGAATCTTCCAGAGTAATGATCCATGCTAAGAAGCTGCCTTACCATTTCTGGACTGAAGTCGTGAACACTGCCTGCTATGTTCATAATAGAGTAACCTTCAGAACAAGAACAATGACCATATTGTATGAACTATGGAAAGGAAGAAAGCCTACTGTTAAATATTTCCATGTTTTTGGAAGCAAATGCTACATACTTACAGATCATGATCATAGAAGAAAGATGGACCCTAAAACTGATTAAGGTATATTCTTGGGCTACTCCACCAACAGCAGAGCCTATAGGGTGTTTAACTCCAGAACTAAGACCATGGTGGAGTCTATCAATGTTGTTATAGATGATATGCATAAGGAGCTTGATGTCCCAGAAGAAGTTGGAACATCATTTGATATCTCAGTTGAGCCTGAAAACAAAAACAATGATCCTAATCCTGCCATCACTGAATCTGAACCAATTAACAAAGGACCTTCCACCAGAATCCAGAAAGACCATCCTATGGATCTCATCATAGGTGATCCAAATAAAGGGATAACCACTAGGTCCAGAGATGTTGTTTCAAGCTCCTACTTTGTGTCCAAGGTTGAGCCTAAAAACATCAAAGAAGCTTTAATTGATGAATTCTAGATAAATGCCATGCAAGAGGAGTTGGGTGAATTCAAGAGAAATGAAGTGTGGGATCTTGTGCCAAGGCCTGGAGGAACAAATGTGATTGGAACCAAATGGGTTTACAAGAATAAGTCTGATGAAAAGGGAGTTGTCACTGAGAACAAAGCCAAACTGGTTGCTCAAGGATACACCCATTTGAAGGGGTTGACTTTGATGAAACTTTTGCTCCTGTAGCTCGTCTCAAATCTATCAGACTTCTTCTGGGAGTTGCTTGCTTTCTGAAAATCAAGCTGCTTCAAATGGATGTTAAAAGTGCCTTTTTAAATGGTTATCTAAATGAAGAAGTTTATGTGGAACAACCTAAGATTTTTATTGATCCAAACTTTCCTAATCATGTATTTAAGTTGAAGAAAGCTTTGTACAGTCTGAAGCAAGCACCTAGAGCTTGGTATGAAAGACTAACAGATTTTCTCGTTGATAATGGATACAGAAAATGTGGCATAGATAAAACTTTGTTTGTCAAGGAAGAAGAGGGAAAACTCATGATTGCTCAAATCTATGTTGATGATATTGTTTTTGGTGGGATGTCAGATGAGATGGTTCAACATTTTGTGCAGCAAATGCAATCTGAATTTAAAATGAGCCTTGTTGGGGAATTAACTTACTTTCTTGGGTTGCAAGTCAAACAGATGGAAGAATCCATATTCCTATCTCAAAGTAAGTATGCAAAGAACATTGTTAAGAAGTTTGGAATGGAAAATGCCAGCCATAAAAGAACACCTGCACCTACCCATCTAAAGCTGTCAAAGGATGAAAAAGGAGTTAATGTGGATCAAATTCTTTACAGAAGCATGATAGGAAGCTTGTTATATCTTACAGCAAGCAGACCTGACATTGCCTTTACAGTAGGTGTTTGTGCCAGATATCAAGCCGATCCCAAGATTAGTCATATCAATCAAGTCAAGATAATTTTGAAGTATATCAATGGGACAAGTGGATATGGGATGTTGTACACTCATGGTTCTGGTTTTGTGCTACCTGGATATTGTGATGCTGATTGGGATGGAAGTACTGATGACAGAAAAAACACATCAGGAGGATGCTTCTTCTTAGGAAACGTCCTCATTTCATGGTTTAGCAAGAAACAAAACGGTGTATCTTTGTCCACTGCAGAAGATGAATATGTAGCTGCTAGGAGTAGTTGCTCTCAACTTGTATGGATGAAGTAAATACTTACAGAGTATAATGTCACACAAGATGTCATGACATTATACTGTGATAATCTAAGTGCTATAAATATCTCCAAGAATCCTATTCAACATAGCAGAACTAAGCACATTGATATTCAACATCATTTCATAAGGGAACTTGTTGAAAGTAAAATAATTACCCTAGAGCATGTCACTACAGAAAAACAGCTGGCTGATATTTTTACTAAAGCTTTGGATGGAAATCAGTTTGAAACTTTGAGAGAAAAATTAGGGATCTGTAGTTATGAGAATTTATAGCAATTACTGCTGAGAGAGATTATTATTCTTAAAAGATGTTTTTTTTTCCTAAAATAGAGATGTCCCAACATCTCTCTTTATTACATAGCACGCTCAAGTCTACCCTCACACGCTACCCCTATCAATTTTTTCCCTCCAACTGCCCTTTCAACTCCTATACCTCCACTAAGTTTCTGATTACCTCCCACTATCTGCATATCTCTCTCCTCACAACCAATGACTCCTATCTCAGAACTCTCTCTTACATTACAACCTACATTTCTTCTCCCAGGAAACTCAAAATGTCTCCCAAACGTGCTACAACTTCCTCAAAAGCCTCACAGTCTGATGCTCACCCCATGAACATTTCCTTTGATGATGCCCTTGACGCGACTCCTCTCTCCATGGTTCCCAATCATGACAAGGAGATCCCTGAGACCACTCCAACGCATGCAAAACAAACTTCCAAAGGTAAAACGTTTGGAACCTCTGCTGACAACATCACTAGGATGAAGAACAAAGACGGAACTGCTTATGTGATAGATCCATTAGGGAACTTGTAACTAAGGTTCTCTATGGAGGACACAATGTGCCTGGTATCTCCACCCCCTTATCTCGTATAGATCCCACTCCTAGCTCTGATACTAATCTAGGAAAAGATGCTGAAAAACCCTCTACTAATGAGAACCATAATACTGAAAACTCGCACAAGCTTGCTAGCTCTGTGCTTCATGATATAAGAGAAGAATATGTTGCTGACAAGAATGATGGTATGGAAGACTCCACAAACTACTTTGCTCCAAACAAGGAGAAGATCAACACCTCTGACAATGTGGTAGATGTTGAAGATGTTTTTTCTGATGATGAACTGATCAAAAATGTTGCCCTAGGCATTGCTAAAAGACTGAAGACAAGAAAGGGAAAGGCTGTGCTTGAAGAATCCCCTTCCAAAAGTCAGAAGAAGAAGACCTCGGTTGAACCTTCTAAAGTTTGGAGCAAGGTTACTCCTGCTTCCAAGAAGAGAAAAGATAGGATGGAAAATAATGACTCAAATTAATGATGTTGAAGATAATGTCTCGGACATCACCCCTGCAAAGAAAACTCAGAAATCTATTACTAAGAAGACCCTAAGACTTATGCCTGCTGCACCTCTTGACAATGTATCCTTTCACTCTATTAGCAGCGTGACTAAGTGGAAATATATGTACCAACAAAGGCTTGCTATGGAAAGAGAGCTTGGAAAAGATGCCCTGGAAATCAAAGATGTTATGGAATTGATTGCTGAGGTTAGTTTACTCAAAACTGTCACTGGGTTTTCCAAATGCTATGAGGGGCTGGTAAAAGAGTTTATTGTAAACATTCCTGCTACCATTACTGATATGAATATCAAAGATTTTATGAAGGTTTTTGTTCGAGGCAGATGTGCAGAGTTCTCTTCTATGGTGATTAACAGACTTTTGGGAAGGACGGATGAAGGTGAGGATGAGATGAAGGCCTCTGACAACCAAGTTTGTAGGATCATTACAGCAAACCAAATCAATGACTGGCCATTAAGAGGTAAGCTCTTTGCTGGGCTACTCAGTGTCAAGTATGCCATCCTTCACAGGATTGGTGTTGCTAACTGAGTGCCTACAAATCACACCTCTGCCATTTCTGTTGATCTGGGCAGATTTATCTATGTTGTGGGTACTAAAACTGAATTTAACTTTGGACAATAACTTTTTGATAAAATCACTAAACATGCAAACACTAGTGCTGTGAAAATGCCTATTGCATTTCCTTCTCTAATTGTGAAATCATTCTTAATCAACACCCTGGTATTCTCACCACAAATGATGTTGCTTACAAAAGAGAATCAGTTCTATCCCTTCATTACAAGCTATTTGCTGGAAGACATGTCCCTGACATTGTCTTAACTTCTGCTGAGAAGCCTTCTGTATCAAAAGTAAGGATAATTTCAAAGTTGAAGGAAACCTGCAGAGAACTAGGTGATATGATTAATGTTGCTACTGCTAGAAAAATTAAATTGGAGTCCTTAATTCAATGCCTTGAAAGTGAAGATAGGGTTATGGCTGATGATGATACTCATGATGATGATGGTGAGGATGTGTCTGAAAAGGAGTCTGAAGATGGTGTTCATTATGTGCCTACTGATACTGATGATGATGTTGGGAGTTCTGATTATGAGGATGACGATTAAGTTGTTTGTTTTGATCTTTGGTTTTTTTTTTGTTTCTTTGATTTGTCTGCTTTGGCAGAATGTACTTTGTTCTTGCACTTCAGGTGCTTTTGGTTTGTTATGTATTTGGGTCTATACCCTTAATTCATCTTGGTTTTGACTGTATGAAGTGTTTTGCTTTCCCTTAGCTTATATTCTAAATTTATGGCTAAAAAGGGGGAGAAGCCTGGGTCAATGATTGTACAGATGTGGTATAGCTTGGGTCACTGATTGTACAAATGTCGTATGTGGTAGGTTTGACAGGTTTGTAACTGGTATTGGTAGGTTTGACAGGGTTGTAACTGGTGTGAAGATGAAGCTGGTTGCTGTTTGCTGAGGTTGTTGTTGCTGCTTGCTTGCTCTGTTGATCCTGCAGAATGTTGATCCTACTAGAAGTTGTGTTTTTGTTGTTTGGGGTGTTTTTGTTGTGACTTACAGGTTGTTGAATGGTGTAGTGAGTGGGCTGGTTGGTTTGTGTACTTGGGCTTGTTTTTTTTCTTGAGTTTACATTTTTTGAGGGGGAGTTTGCATTTACTTCTATCTTATTGCTTTGCTATTTCTACTGTGTTATGCTCGTTGTTGTTTTTGAAGCTCTTGTGATCTGTTTTATTTTAGCCAAAATTTGCCAAAGGGGGAGTTTGTTAGTTCCTGATTGGCAGGCATTTTGGTAAAAATTGGTGTAATCATAAGATGTTCTACATGATGTCGTGACATATGGTTTTAAGGTTCTGCAGGTAGCTTTGCCTGGTGTAGCAGAATATAGGTCATGATGTCAAGCATGATGTCCTGACAATTGTGAACAAAACATTCGGTGAGAATGTGTTTGTGTGGTTTTATTTATGCAATCTCTTTGTACTGATCTAGTGCTTATCTGTGTGGTTGCTGTTATTAGCCAAAGGCGTTTTTGATTCATAAATCATGGATCATTATGAATACAAGTGGAGCTTTTTCTGAAGATCATCTTGAAGATTTGAAGAGTAATTTGATTGTATCTTATTAGATCAAATCAAATATGTTTCATTGATAAGAATTATGAAGATTGATCTCTTCACAATCTGCTGTTACTTTTGACACAGCCCAAGCCCGTCAATGCTCTGCTATTTAAGGATTCGCAACCCTAGCTCTCAGATCAGAGAAGCTAGGTTTAAGTGTGTGCAATTGTGTAAGGTTTAGTGCTTTAGCCTTCGTGTGTTTTGTGTTAGTTTGTAAACCATTCACTCATTACTTTAATGTGTGAATTGGATTAAGTTTGAGTTGTAATTTGTCCACTCAAAGCTTGTAAGCAAGAGTGCATTTTACTTGATTGAAGCTTTTAAGCAAGATCAAGTTGTGTCTTTGGAGAGTGTCTTCTAAAGTCTTAAATTGGTTTTTGTTATCACTGTTGTGATTGAGGGGGAATGGGAGGTGTCTCTTATCTAGGTGTGTCCTAGGTAGAAATTGCAAAGGTAGAGATTAGGTGAGAAGATGGTAAACTAGAGAGAGTCTACTGTATATCTTCAAACTAATTCTACTTAGTGGATTTCCTTCCTGGCTTGGTAGCCCCCAGATGTAGGTGTGTTTTCACCTAACTGGGTTAACAATTGCTTGTGTCACTTTACTATTGTTATCTGTTTGTCTTTATTCTAATTGGTGATTGTACAGATATTAGTGTCGTAACATCGCCTTCGACATCTGATATTTGATACAAGAATTTCAGAATGGAGATCACATAACAAATCCGATAAACGGAAATGATTTCCATTTGTGAATCTTTCTCTAAGATCTTCCCAAAGTTTGAAGCCCGAGTCGAAGCAAATAATGCTCTGAGCGATGTGAGGAGAAATGGTTCTATTAATCCATCAAAGAACCATGTTATTTTCTCGATTCCATAGCTCAAAATTTTCATTGAAGAAATCAGGTTTGCGTAGAGCACTGTTGATAAAAGATGGCTTGTTCATGGAGGTAAGGGTGCGACACTTCGATTAGCTATCATCAAGCGGAGGTGCGACGAGAATGGAGGCGAGATTTTAGTCGGGATGAAGGTAATAAGGACTTCTAGAATTTTGTGTAGGATCTTTAGGTGTGGTAGTTTTTGAATGATTAATGTTGGAATCATTATTCGAGATATCATGATGCTTGAATTCTACATCGAAAGCCATGAAATTAAAAGAAAGAAAAAGGAGCGGCATATAAACCTAGAAGTGGAATGGGAAGAAAAAAGTTTGGATAAGGTTTGTGTCTATGATGCCATATTGCAATGTGATATGAATGAGATCCTTTTGGGCCGAAATGAATCAATTGAATTGCAAGAATACTATATACAATGTGTTATATAGCACTCGGGCTTAGTCTAACAAACTCCTAAAGCCCAATAACATCATAACTGAATAACAAATCCAATAACAAAAAAATAAATAAATATAATAAACTGATTAAATTTGTAATAATTTAAACACCCGACCTAAATAAACAAATACTTGTTACTACCTTTCATTCCTCTCCAAAGGAAACACCTCTAAATATTAGTAAAATTTGTTTCCACACCTTAACCCACAATCTTAAAAATAATATATCATAAAGGTAAAATATATGGAATGCACATTAATGGGACCCCATATGTCCACGTGAACTAATTCAAAATGATGAAAGTGCTAGAGGTGCTAGAAGGAAAAGATAAACGAGATTGTTTTCCAAATTGGCAAGCATCACAAATCAAATTATTATGATATTTGATAATAGAAAAGGAATCAATCATACTATAAAATACCTCATTTGAGGGGTGTTCTAATCTATTGTGCCAAATATCATTGTATTTAAGAGAGTTTACATATTATTACAAACAAAATGAAAAGAGCATGTGGAATTACAAGAATGGTGAGTGTGCAAAAGACTTGTGTGCAATATGTAAAGATTGTTATGCAAAACCACGTTTTCAATCATCCTATTGGTAAACACATCCTGAATGTGACATGAATTATGTGAGAAATGAATGTTATAGTGCAGATTTTGACTTAGTCTAGATTTTGAAATAAGACTAAAATGGAATGTGAGGACCATGTTATTTTCTCGATTCCATAGCTCAAAATTTTCATTGAAGAAATCAGGTTTGCGTAGAGCACCATTGATAAAAGATGGCTTGTTCATGGAGCTAAGGGTGCGACACTTCGATTAGCTATCATCAAGCGGAGGTGCGACGAGAACGGAGGCGAGATTTTAGTCGGGATGAAGGTAATAAGGACTTCTAGAATTTTGTGTAGATCTTTAGGTGTGGTAGTTTTTGAATGATTAATGTTGGAATCATTATTCGAGATATCATGATGCTCAAATTCTACATCGAAAGCCATGAAATTAAAAGAAAGAAAAAGGAGCGGCAGAGAAACCTAGAAGTGGAATGGGAAGAGAAAAGTTTGGATAAGGTTTGTGTCTATGATGCCATATTACAATGTGATATGAATGAGATCCTTTTGGGCCGAAATGAATCAATTGAATTGCAAGTATACTATATACAATGTGCTATATAGCACTCGGGCTTAGTCTAACAAACTCCTAAAGCCCAATAACTTCATAAGTGAATAACAAATCCAATAACAAAAAATAAATAAATATATTAAACTGATTAAATTTGTAATAATTTAAACACCCGACCTAAATAAATAAATACTTATTACTACCTTTCATTCCTCTCTAAAGGAAACGCCTCTAAATATTAGTAAAATTTGTTTCCACACCTTAACCCACAATCTTAAAAAAAAAAAAAATCATAAAGGTAAAATATAAAAATCTTTTTCATAATAGAATTTAAAACAACAACCCTACCTCTTAAATAACATACTTATTTTTCGAGGACCAATTTCTCTTACAAGACGTAGCAATTAGTTTCTAAGTTTTTGGTAAATGTTTTATTTACACACATGTTTATTTGTATAGTTCTTGTTCTTAGTGTCCACTCTCAATCCCTCTTCTATCATTTTATATAAAAAAAAAACAATTGAATTATAATATGTGGGAAAAAAACTGCCTATTACAATCTAATATGAGCTGAATGTTACATCACGTAAACATATGATTACACTATGAACTTTGTGCTTCATCTCAACATGCTTGCAGATTGCTGTTACACAGGCAAAATAATGATCAGTCCCATTAGATTTCTGAGCACAACGTGGATGTGTCGTTTGCTATAGTGACAATGCATGAGACAGCGCACAAATACTACATTATTATTATTATTATTATTGATTCTTTTCTTAGATAGATATCAAATTTGTACCTTTGTTTACATGTGAATAAATCAAACCACCATATGAGTGAGTGAGTTGTTGGCATTACCATTTTGAGTTTCTTTCATTAGGTGACATGACTAAGTGTCATTTAGAACCCTAGGTACTTAATCATGGTACAAATCAAACAAACATAATTATATAATTTAGACACTAACAAAATATTACATTAAAATTAATTATTATTTTTTCCAAAAACATATAGTACAGTGTGCATAATTGCTATGATGTATATATTGTTTCATCATTTTGTTAGGTATGTTGGTTGTTGAAATGTAATTGTACTATATATGTAATTGCATTGTGGTGTCATATATAATTTCAATTTTTTGTTCCCTTTAAAGTTACACTTGGGTCTTTTAGCCACATGGAGCTCGTGACAAGTGCTATGCTTCATTCTTCTATATTTCTTGAGTATTAAGTTTTTATAATTATAATAATTATTTTATATAACTCATGTTGCAGATTTTCAATCTAAACCTAGATAGTAATAGAGTAAAAAAAATGATAGTATATTTAATATGTAGCTAATTAATTATTTTGCAGCAGAAGCCTCGCAACTTGAGAATTCCTTTTTCATTGATATTTTTAATCAGATATCACTTTTTCTGGGTGGATTGTGGGGGCTCGTATATAATATATGGTGATGGTGACAACTTCATTAAGATCATCCTTTAAAGAATCTCTAAAAGAAATTTCTCCTTTAAAAATTAAGTTAAATATTTGTATAAGTAATAATTATGTCGTTTTTATCCTATGCAAAAATTATTCATTTTAACTTATTAAAATATTTTTGACATTGAGTTTTGATATTATATTTTAAAATATTAAAAAGAAAGAAAGGAATTGTAATATTATTTAACTACAATTTTGATAATAAGTACAAAGCTTTATAAGTTGACGTAATTTTACTGGTCTTTTTATCATAGCTAAGTGTACAATATCCCTACCCTATTTATTATTTCCTTGTCAGTCATATACGGATAAAATACTAAATAATGAAGGGAAAAAAAAAAGAAAATTAATTAAGCATAGTAGTGAATTAAAAAATATCCCTATCTTATTTATTATTTCATTTATACTTAATTTTTTTATATATCTTTGGCCCTTCTCAAATCACATATAAATTATATTTAATTCAGTTGAATAAATAGATATTTTAAACCATATTAAACATTATAAAATTATTTGTTAATTATATAATTTAAGTAAAAACAATTTAAAATGTAAATTAAATTAAAAATAACTTCAATTAATTTATCGATATTTTTTAAAAATAAACTAACTAAATATTGCTGATACAAAAAAAAAATTATTTAAATATTATTACTCTGAATAGTTGTTGAATGTTTTTGGATTCTTATAGTATTTTTTTGTGTTTAGTATTTATTTATTATTTTATTTATTGTTGTTTTTTTAAGAAATACTAAAACACTCTTAGTATATATCTATCTTATTTCGGGATGGATAAAATAGTTATATATAAATAATCGAGATTAAAAGTAGTTTATACGATATTCATATATTATTCAACTACGATTTTCACACAAAATGAATAATACGTCGTAGTTAGAGTGACACAACCTTAAAATCGACTAAAATATATTTCGATCAGGAAAAAAAATTAATTGAACTACAATGCTAGTTAGTGATGAAGCAGAAGAAGATGATAAGGGAAGAAAAATACTAGTAATAGTAAAAAAAAATGAGTATAGGGTTGTGTGGGAGAAGAAGGCAATGATGAGTTGAATAAGATAGGGGTCCATATGATAATATTTATATTTAATATGGGTTCAGTTTTTGACTTGGAAGTTAGGGTCCCATTCCGGCCACCACAGTCTTTATGGATTGAATGATAAAGAGCACCGCACGTGGAGTCTGAATCAAGGGACTGTCCACTGTCCAACCACATTCATTTTACACCTTGTATTTTCTTTCTATTTTATTACCCTCTTTCAAATTTTAACATCATAATTAATTCAACCCTATTATAATATCTAACAAAATTAATCATCTTCTTTAAGTTTAGGTTTCTCTTTACAAATGTTTTGACTAATGCGTTGCGTGATTGGCGTGAAAACTATGTTTGTATTTAAAGGTGATAATAGTAGCTTTCTTATGGAGATGGTTGTAAGGGATTTCAATGTTATTTTAAATGTCACAATTTGGAATTAATGGAATGTGAAGGTGAATAAGAGTTATAGTTTTTATGCCCTACAATTTAATATCGGATCGATATTAGTATATTATAGATTTATTTGGACGTCGTTCTTTTGTTACGGAATAAATTAATATTAATATAGTATGGAACTATTAATTTAATTTAATTGATGAATTTGAATATAAATTGATTTTTATTAATTTCTAAATTAATACTAAAGCATTTAAATATGAATAATTTGCATATTTTTTCTTGACAAAAAAAGTGAATGGTCTTTTATTAAATGAAAAAACCTACATGTTCTTTTAACAATTATCCATTATAAGCTAACTTAGGATACAAGCTAATTTAAACAATTTGGCTTACAAGTAAGGTCCAATTCAACATGCTAACAAACCTAGAAATATTGACTAATGCATGTTAGAACAAACTTCGACTACAACACGCGTTACTCTGACAGCAGCATGCGAACAAACTTCGACCTTATGCTTAATTTATGTCGAACTAGAAGCTACCCTTCGAACATACTAGAGTTCGATCCAATATCTCACAAGTCTCCACCTTGGAGCTAACTCTATCACATTAAGAAACTAGCTTTTTTCATGCAGTTTTATCAACTGCATACAGTGGAAACACGTACAACTAGACAACGTCTTGGTGATCATATCAGCAACATTATGATCTGTCGAAACCTTCAACACTTGGACTTCTCCATGCTCGATTACCCCTCTGACGAAATGCAGCCTCACGTCAATGTGCTTGATTCGCTCATGATAGGTTGAATTCTTTGACAGGTATATTGCACTTTGACTATCACATTTAACAATGATAACTCGACCTTGAAGTTTCAACTCCTTTGCAAAACCTTCAAGCCACAATGCTTCCTTCACAGCTTCAGTTAGGGCGATATATTCCACTTTAGTGGTTGATAAGGCAACGACCTTCTGAAGTATTGCTTTTCAACTTATTGTTGTCCCAAACATAGTGAACACATATCTAGAAATAGATTTTCTGAAATCTATACAATTTGCATAATCAGTGTCGACATATCCTTCGATTGTTGCTTTACTATCTTCACCCAAGGCTCCACCATAAATTAGGACTCTATTCAGGGACCCATTTATGTACCTTAGAATACACTTCAATGCTTGTCAGTGAGCCTTTCTCGGATTCGCCATGTACCTGCTTACAAGACTTACTGCATATGTTATGTCGGGTCTAGTACAGACCATAACATACATCAAAGAATCCACTATATTAGCATATGGAATGCTATTCATATAAGTTCTTTCGACATCAGTGCAGGGACACTGATCTATACTCAACTTGAATTGAGAATTTGTCGAAGTCACAACAGGCTTTGAATTCGACATACCAAACTTTTCGAGAATCTTCCGTAGGTACGCCTCTTGAGATAAGCATAATTTCGACTGCTTTCTATCTCTTCGGATGTCAATCCCAAAAATCTTGTACGCAGCTCCCAGATCCTTCATGTCAAACTCCTTATTGAGTTCATCCTTTATCCTTATTACATCTTCGACATTGTTGTTTGCTATTAGAATATCATCCACATAAAGCAACATAATAACAAATGAATTACCAGGTCGAAATCTGAAGTAAACACAGTGGTCGAACTGACTTCTAATGAAACTTATGCATGCCATGAATTTTTCAAATCAACTATTCCGCTGTCGAAGAGATTGTTTCAGTCCATATAAAGAACTATTCAGTTTGCACACATAATCTTCCTTCCATTTCTCGACATACCCTTTAGGTTGCCTCATAAGGATTGTTTCATCTAGATAACCATACAAGAACGCAGTCTTCACATCCATCTGTTTTAATTCAAGGTCGAACTGGGCCACCGTGGCAAGCAAAATTCGAATGGATATGTGCTTCATAACAGGAGAGAACACATCATTCAAGTCAACACTTTTTTTCTGAGTGAACCCCCTAGCGACCAACCTTGCCTTGTATCTCTTCGACGTCACTCCTTTGATTCCTTCCTTAACTTTGAAAATCTATTTACAGCTGACTAACCTAGCTCCAACAGGTTTCTTGATCAGTTCCCAAGTGTTGTTATCATGAAGAGATTTCATCTCATCATCCATGGCCTTCAGCCATTCAGTCTTCTTTCGACACCTCATAACTTCCTTATAGTCTCTAGGTTCTTCGTCAAGAACCTCACTTGCAGAGATTAAGGCATAAGCTATAAGATCTGCATACCCAAGTTTCTGAGGTGGCTTGATGACTCTCCTCGACTTGTATGTTGCTAGCAGGTAATCATTATCAGTCTCCTCATCTTCGACAACATCTTATGCATCTTCTTCGACTTCATCTAGGATACGAAATTCAACATCAACATGCTCCACCTCAACAGGAATCTCTCCCTATTCCAGCTCTTCGTCAACATCATCAGTTTTCTTGAAAGCCATCTCTGCTTCATTAAAAACTACATCTCGACTGGTGATACACCTCTTGTGACCTGGCTATAGGCACCATGGGCTATAAGCTTTGACTCCTTCGGGGTATCCCATGAACATGCATTTCAGAGCTCTAGGTTCGACCTTGTCTTGCCTAATATGAGCGTAGGCCACACAACCAAATACTCTCAGTCTGTCGAGACTAAGTGGATGTCTCGACCAGACTTCTTCAGGTGTCTTCATTCCCAAGGAATTTGAGGAACATCTATTTATCAGATAGGCTGTTGTCGAAACATCCTCCGCCCAAAACACCTTCTTCAATCCAACACTAACCAACATGCATCTAACCCTTTCAAGGATTATTCGACTGAATCTCTCAGCTAAACCATTTTGTCGAGGAGTACCTGCTATAGTCTTACACGTTGCAATCCCAGACTCAAGATAGTAACTGTCGAACGCTTCGTTGCAGAACTCAAGAGCATTGTCGGTTCTCAACCTCTTAACCTTTCTCCCAGTTTGAGTTTCGACCAGAACCTTCCAACTTTTGAAATTCTCAAAAGTTTCATCCTTCATCTTCTAGATGAATACCCATAGCTTTCTGGAATAGTCATCAAGGATGGATAGAAAATACCTTGCACCTAAGTGTGAAGGATTCCGTGCAGGCCCCTAAAGATCAGCATGAATGTAATCTAGGGATCCATGTGTTCTTTGCTTACCTTTGTTAAAATTTGCCCTACAGGATTTACCAAATACACAAGATTCACAAAACTCAAACTTTTCGACTTTGTCACCACCTAGCAGGTTCTGCTTCCTCAATTCGATCAAGCCTCTTTTGCTGACATAACCCAATCTCATGTGCCATAATTCTTCCTTCGACACAGGATTCGTGGATGAAACATTTGTAGAACAACTTACAACCTCAGCCTCAAGGGTATACAAGCCTTATTTCTTCATGCCTCTCAAGACTTCCTTCGACCCCTTCGTGACTTTTAGGATACTTTTCTCTCCTTGAGAAACATATCCCTTCTTGTCAAATTCACCAAGAGAAATCAAATTTCTCTTCAAATCAGGTACATACATGACTTCAGTCAATAACCTTATTGACTCATCATGGAGCTTGAATCTCACAGATCCAATACCTATAATTTTGCAAGATTTGTTGTTTCCCAGCAGCATCAATCCACCATCTTGATCACATAGCTCCTCGAACAATTCACTATTTGAAGTCATGTGCCAAGTGCAACCTGAATCCATAATCCACTCTTTTCTTGAGTCGCCACTTAAAACCACAAGAACATTAGATGAGTCAAAGTTATCTTGAACAATGGTTGTGTTTCCATTATCCTTACCTCCATGATCTTTCAGGTGTTCAGGATACAACTTTCTTATGTGACCCTCCTTCTTACAGTGATAACATCAAATACCAGATGTTTCGCCATTATAAGACTTCTGCTGACTTTTACCTTTCTTCTTGTCGAACTTACCATCCTTTCGCAAGAATTTTCCCTTAACGGCCAAACATTCGCCAACCGTCGATGATTTATGCTCCTCTCATTCGTTCAAGTCCTTAGAATACAAGGCTGATTGAACTTCTTCAAAGCTCAGGGACAACAAAGAAAACAAGGTAAAACAACAAGGATTGGTTATAAACTGCTATTATTTCCTTTCTCTTAGAAATAAGATTATAAGTATACAAGAATAACAAAATAACCTCTCTCTCTTGAAATTAGGATTTTATCTTCCTATTTTTCCTTATATCAAGATGAAAGACTAGCATGCTATTTATAAGAAAAAGAGCATGATAGTCTGAGTTGCACCTAAGAGGGGGGGGTGAATTAGGTTCTTTGAAATTTTCTGGTTTTATCGACTGAGTTATTACTCTCTTGAGATATGATGAGGTTATGAAAGCAGTAAAGTGCAGAAAGTAAATAACACAGAGAAGTATCCTGGTTCCCTTTACACTCCGAAGGTACTCCAGTCCCCTTTCAACACGAAAGAGATTTCACTATAGTTAGGATTAGTGTACAATACTTTCTAACCTATAGTTAAATCAAAGGCTCTTAAACACCTTTAAGATCTAAATACTAAGTGCAAGAAGAACAATCCTCTTCAATGCACACACTTGCTTTCAACAATCCTGAACAGCAAGGGGAAATAAATTCAAAATGAATTTTTACAATAAGTTTGTAATAGTGTATTCAATGGTGTATCAATGTTGTGATTGGTCTTCTCTTTCAATGAGAATTTCCACAATTATCTAAGACTTGTTGCTCAAGAATTTTCTTTCAAAGGATATGAAAATATGTAGAAAATTCTTTATAAAAAGTGGTTTGAACTTAGTTGTGGAAAGATGAAAAATATGTTAAAGATTTTTGAAAGAGGATTGGAAGAGATGTGTTTTTGAAAATTTGAAATATTAGGTATTTATATAACACAAACACCTCTTGAAATAATATGCAAATCCTCAGAAATATTGATGAACAATTGCCATGTTTCAAAGGAAACATTTCACAGAAGATTGGTTGAAGAGATGCAATTTTTCAAAATGATTTTTCAAAAACGTTCAGGGAGCAACCGATTGCACATATAGACCAATCGATTGCACCTTCACAAAAAACACTTGAAATTTGAATTTTTCAACAGAGCAATCGATTGCACCAAAGCACCAATCGATTGCACTAAGAAACAGAAGCAAAAATACAAAGATTTTTAAGTATGCAATCGATCGCACCAAAGCACCAATCGATTGCACTAAGAAACAGAAGCAAAACAGAAGTAAAATTTTGATCATGTAACCGATTGCTCTAAGAGTGAAATCGATTGCGCTTACAGAAACTTGGAAAAATTTTGTTTTAAAAAAGCTTGTGTTAGTGCGAAAAAGTAATGCAAATAGTTTTTCATGGTTTGAGCAACTAGGTCTTAAATACTTGATGAAGATTTTCATTATACCTTCTGATGAAAACATTCTTCATGTCAAGTCTTTGTCCTGATACTGATGTCTTGAAAAATGGTTGAACATCTTTGCCTTCTTGTCAAGTGGTTTGTCTTCATCAAAACATAAGTTGATCCCTGAGAATCTTGATTTCACATTCTCCCCCTTTTTGATGATGACAAAGCCTCCTCTTTTATTGCGAAGTTCTTTCCGACAAGTTTTCTCCCCCTCAATGTATGAAGTGCTGAGAAGGTCTGAATTTGTATTGAGGTTGAAGTAGCCTTCTATTTGTACCTTAAGAATCAAGGAAATAAAGCAAACAACGAAAGAGTAACATCCTTCTCCCCCTTTTGAAATTATCAAAAAGAAGGGAAAGATGGACAAGAGATATATAGAATAAATTGAAAGTAACATAATAACTATCCATAAATTGAAAGGACAAATGCCTAGAGTACATAGAGAAATTGAGAGTGCAGAATTTAAAAACTACATAAAAACTGAGAGAAACATTAAAAACATGTAAACAATTTATGACAGGTCCATGTTGGGATCAAAAGTTTGCTGATTCAGAAATGTTTGTTGGAGGGGTGATGGATGAGTTGGGGATATAGCCGGGTTGGAAGGGTCGTATGGAGAAATGTATATGTGAGAGTAGAGATATGAAAATTGTTGATTGATAGCCTCTTGGAAATTGTTGATCCTAGTGGTTTTTGACTCTTGAGTTGCATTATATTGATTGTTTATGGAAGTGTTTAGATTTCCAAACTGTTGAGTCATGTAGTCCATCAATTGTTAGTTACTAGGGCCATGTTGAGTTGGAGGAGGAGGAACATTATCATCTTCTTCATTCTCTTGCTCGTCATTTTCAGTCATACCTTCACCAAGGTAAACAATTGTCTTTATTTCCGGGTTATATTTGACACCCATCCTAGAGTCCACATTCTTGATGGAGATTTTGTTGATGTTGGAGTCCATAACACACATATCAAAGCCTTCAAAATCTACTTCAAAATGTTCCAGAATCTTAGTGA